>CM054118.1:12593013-14075513 GCA_028673005.1 Tanypteryx hageni | reverse complement strand
AGGAAAAGAAAAGGTAGTGATGAGGGTGGCAACAAGGTGTTGAGGGAAGCCCAGCGGACACTCACCAAGTTGAAGACCAAGCTGGCAGGCTGCTGGGGGCGTCGAAGAGACACGTAAAACACACGAACACAAAAACACACGCAAGCTTATCAGGCCTAAGCCCTTCTTCAGCGAAAGAGTAACGTAAAGTGACACACTGGGCGGGGAATGACAGGGTAATGTGGGAAGGTTGATGATTGGAGGAGGTGGGGAGTAGGAGGGGTGGATAGCCAATAAAGAGGGAGTGTGATGAGGTAGAGTCCGAATAGTTACAAAGTAACAAGGAAACATTGTAAGGGGGATAATATATATATATATATATATATATATATATATATATATATATATATATATATATATATCTACATATACACGAGTAGACGGTGCTTGCAAACTGCTAGCTCTTCAAAAAATGACCATACACCAAGATCTAAACTCGTAAATTAAATCAACGCGATCTCCAGGGCAACAGCACTTCAGTCACGTGGAGCCTATATGTATTAAATAATAAATTCCATGAGTAAGAGCAGTATATTTATAATTTTCCGTGAAATTAAGGCAACTATCCGTAATTTCAAAACTCACTGGCAATTAGTGTCCAAGTTTACGTATTTCAAGTTTCGTGACTCAGATCGCATTGCATGAGCAATAAGAATTGTCATCATTATAATCTGTTTCTACTGCTCGTGCGGCTGGGACTCGAAGTATTGCGCTTGCGTTCGGTAATTTGCTTTGGCTAAGACCCTATGTTGCCGAGTCTCCAATTTTGCTCAGTTCATCGGTAGCTGCTGACGAGGGAAGTTCTATGCTCCAATAGATCCGGATGAAGCACGTTCATGCTTTCCGCCGTCGCCGAAATACGATTGGAAAGTGTGAGCAATCGTGTCAACAGCGCTCGTCAAGGCATATTGAGCGAAGAGGGAAATTTACGACCTCTAATTGGCTGGTATTTTCATCCCCTCACCCCACGGGTCTAACTGTAGACACGCCTCACCCGCACGAAATGATGGAATGGACTATGAGACAATATCCTATACCATTAATAATTAAGGAAAAATTTTCTGTTAAGATTATGGCATCATCATCCATGCCTTTAGCACGTATTGGGATAAAAAATATCGAGAAATAAGTATGACGCCATTATATTTAACAACTGAAAAGAGTTCAAATTTCTAAAAAAATACAAAAAAAACATTAAAATACTTTTGACGTTTTACCGTCACTGCTATCAGGGCTGCTTCTCCTATTGTGATCCCTTATAGTACTGGAGAAAAACAAACCTATTCGCTCCTTCCTACAGTCGATAACCTAAATTTAATCGTCATGTTTGTGCTTTCAGTAGTGCGTGAGAATTACAGTTATCTATGATACCCTCAATCACAGTGCGTGATGCAATTAGTGTTTTGGATACAGTTAACTCTTACATATTATCGGAAGAAAATATTGGTGATGATGTTTTCATAATATGCACGGTATTGAAAATTAGAATAAGTTAATTTATATGCTCATGGGAATAAACTTGATGTTAACTCAATTAAACAAAAATGAAAAAAATATTTCCGTAACTCGAATAATTTTTGCTTTCCTTTAAGATTTGAGTTATAGAAGTTCCACTGTATATATACAAACATTTAAAAATACATTTCCATAATTTGAATCTTCTATTACTCGAATAATTTTTACTTTTCCTTGAGATTCGAGTTATGGAAGTTCAACTGTAATTCATTATGACGGCATTAATTTTCACTAAAAGCATTAAATCACTACAACGTATAATATCTGATCCCTATAAAAGCATTGAGGTCGTTGCCATAGTATTTAAAGATTTTCATTGTTGAAAAGAGGAAAAAATTCCCTTTTTCCGAATAAAAGCAGATATTTACGCTAATTTGGTAGGTATTTTAATTCTACTTTAAAAAATTAGGAACTCCATTCTTTCAGATAGACAACTGTTCTTTTCTCGAATTCGTATTCCAATTTTAAGTAATTTAAAAATGCATTTTTAGAAAGCCTTGCACTGAATCCCATGCTTTTCTTATGGGGTATTGAAATGGAACATTGGGGTTAAAAAGACCCCTGAAATATTAACTTTTTTGAGATTTCTCGTAGGTTGTGTCACCCGACCTACCAACATACCAAATTTCAGATTTCTAGACCTTCTAGAAGTACCTTAGAGTTTTGTGTCAGTGAGTGAGTGAGGGAGGCACAAGTAGCTATATTATTATAGAATCTATATAGACATTAACTTAAGGAAAAGGAAATAGTGATGAGGGTGCAACAAGATGTTGAAGAAAGCCCAGTGGACACAAGTTGACAAGCTGCTGGGGGCGTCGAAGAGACACACGTAATAAAAAAACAAAACCGAATGGTTTTCGGGCATATGCCCTTCGTCAGCGAAGGAGAGAGAGTAACTGAAGATGACATACTGGGCGGGGAATGTCAGGGTGATGTGAGAAGGTTGATGATTGGAGTATACGGGCAATGGGAAGAGTGGATGGCCAGTAAGGAGGGAGTGTTGTAAGGTAAGGTGCGATTAGCTACATTGTAAATCTAGGAGACATTGTGGGAATTGTAGGATGGCCAATAAGGTTAGCGAAGGTTAAGGCCAAAGGGGGAGAAAGAGTCATATATATATATATATATATATATATATATATATATATATATATGTGTGTGTGTGTGTGTGTGTGTGTGTGTGTGTGTGTGTAAGATGGAAGTTGTTCACAACGATTCATATATAGTGCGTTAAATCGGGGTTTGATTGTACATACTATATTCGGAATGAGAATAAGTCGAGGACGTTAAGGTTTTTCGGTCACAATATAGAATTCTGTTAGATTGATCAATATCACGTTAAAATGCAACGAAGTGAATCTTACTGAGTCGTCATTGACCGGATAACGATATTCCCAAAACAGAATCATTCGGATTGGACACCAAAGTATGCGTGGGATATTTTTTATAATTTATAGAATAAACACGCACACACATTTTTTCAAGCAGTAGCAATACATATGGGAGGGTTTAGGCCACTATATTCGGGCGCTGGCACGCTTATATTTCGTACGAGTAGCGAAAACTCTTCGATGACGAGAAAGAAATTAAACAAAGGCAGGAGGAAAAGAGCTCGTTTTTGTCGCAACCAAATGAATGTTCCTAACTTTGATTAAGGCATTTACAAGTTTCAGTAAAATTTTCTTACGTGCAAAGTTTCATAATTAGAGACAACAATAAAACAAGTCAAAACTAAGAAATCGAATAATTAATATAAATAACACGGTATCGATTGTAAGATTAAGTATTTTTTTCATTTGATATGTATCAACTTATTACGAAATTGATAAAACGCAACTAAATGTCTGTTCCTATCTCACTATAACGATACAAACCAACAAAATCTTTTACCGCAAAAGTATTTCGCAAAATAAGGCAACTCGACCCAATGTGGCCTAATCGCCGTACCCAACGTACTACGTGACAAATTGATAGATGGTGGTTGCAGTATATCGGTAGACTGCTAACAACTGTGCTTATATGGAATTCCGCTGGACGCGCTCAGTTGACTGAATTTGCTGGAGTGTTTTGTTTGAGACCAGTGTTGGTGGTTACGTGCGTCTAATTTTAAGACGTTGGTTAAGTACAGGTAAAAGTTCAAATAAATAACTTGACCTTAGGCATTCTATAAGATAATTGTTTCTACTATTAGTGATGTGATTGGTTCGGCAATTCATTGAGATGTAACGTGGTTCCAACGGAATATGATTTACTAGTCCAAGTCTCCCCATCAATTTTGCCTACCGACAATTTATTGTAACGATTTTTGAGCAATCAAGAATAATAATTTTGATACAAATATTTGATATATATTTCAGGTTCTTGTTCTCTTATTTTTTCAACAATAACCCAATAGGCCATATTGAGATCATATGTTCGTAATATGGCCTAACAGCAAGGTTTTGCAAAAATGTTAATCAGTAATTCCATGTTGAAGCGTTATAGTTGTACCATTTTTTCTGTTTATTTAAATAAACTGTCTAAGAGTACATTGTTAGTTTTGCTTTCAACATTTGGGAAAGATGCTTAAAAATTAATAAAGCTTAGATAGGCCATATTGGGTCGAGTTACCTTACATATAAAAGATGGATGGTAACCACAAAACTCACTAAGGAATCAAGCTAATCGTATAAAGAAAGCATTTCTTACTGATGGTCCTGTCTATGTCTTTATGCGGCATATAAGTATAATACAGATTTTGTAATTACTTCGTGCAAATAATATTACTTATTTCGACACTTATTAAGATATAATATAGTACAATTTCTAAGCACCTGCTTATATGAAAATAATTGTTTCAATACTGATGATAAAATATGTTAACTTCGCTGCAGCATTGTTGAAACGTACGATGCCAATGCGGCCATTCAATAAAGATTATAGCACCCTGCGGCCACGATGCCAAATCGAGTTTTTTGAGGTGACTGCCATAAAAGGATTGACAGAATATACTTCCCTGAAAGAGAGAAAGAGATAGATTATTTTGCGCAGATGGTAAAATGGAATGACTATGGGAGCCGAGCTATTGGATAAAATCTGCGGCCGGATTTCAAAACGCACGGAACTTCTGCAGGAGACCGGAACACTGCTCGTATCGGAATACGATATAACACTTCGATACAAACTTATATTAGAAATCTGCCTGGATGAGCGCAGGAATCCAAAAACTTTCTATCAAGATGGCCTTCGGAGAAAATACGGCCTTCGTGGATACAATGTATCTGGAATATAAATTACGCTTAGATTATTCGCTTCAACGACGCAAAAAAGGTGGCGTCATGACTTATTGGAAAAATTCATTTATGTGCATATTTTCTATAAAATAACCGACGTGAATATAATATGGCGTAATTAAATGAGAAATGGAGAAAACTATAACATGCCACAATTCTTCGACTGTATGTTGTGAAATTACGCTTCAAATATCGCATTTATTTACTTAGCAGATATCTGGTATTCATCACTGCAAAGAGTATAAGTTTTATAATTTAAAAAGGAAAATAAAACTCGACGACACCTTTCGTAGTCCAAAATGTTTTTTTTTAAAAGGAAAGAAACTAGTAAATGTTTCGCGACGATTTTACCCGGGATACACACATATTACTCATTTTAAACAAAATACCCCTACCCTGTGAAAGGTATTTGAAATAGAATTCGTAATTTCTACCCTAAAATTCGCAACAAGTGAAAACCCTCACTAAATAAAAATGTAACTTCGACGCCAATTTCAAATCGCTTTATTATTGGAATTCATCCCTCAAAAATGGTCAGTTTTAGTCTACTTTCAACAAATGGAAAGTAGTCTTATAAAATCGCCTCGGTGTCCGTGTGTATGTGTCCCTAACATCTTCTTCATGAAATTGGTGGAATAAAGTGATCCGAAGATCCTATGCAGACAGGCATAAGCTGTAAAGTTGGGAATAATTTTGAAACGAGAAAAAAGTCTGCTATGACCGGGAATCGAACCCGGGTCTTCCACTTGCCGGGCGGATATTCTACCATTGAACTATCGTAGCAGATCATTTTTCTCGTTTCTGAACGCGGATGTTTTCTTGGTTGGGACGGAACTAGCCAAGCTAGTATCAAACTGCCCCAACGGATGTCCTCGAAGAGATACACCGAAGAAAACTCCTCCCTCTCAAATGGTGAGATTGCCAAGTAAGAAATTGGTGGAATAAAGTGATCCGAAGATCCTATGCAGACATGTGGAAGACCCGGGTTCGATTCCCGGTCATAGCAGACTTTTTTTCTCGTTTCAAAATTATTCCCATCTTCTTCATGAATGAACCGATTTCAACTAAATTTGGTAGATGGAATCTTCACATAAATTAATGACCAAAATGACATATTTGGACCGGATCTACTGAGCAGGGGTGCCACAATTGCAAAATTAATCTTTTCGGTAATTATGAATTTGGAAGGAATTGCCCCAACCGATTTCAACGAAATCTTGTATGAAGGAGTTGTGCAACATAAAAAAATCAAGATGTTTAGTAGAGATATAGAAAGCAGGGCTGCCACAATAACAGTAATAAACAATTTCTTTTTACTACTATTTGTGTTGAACTGATTGCTTCAATTTTAACGAAATTATAATATTTATAATGTGTATATATATATATATATATATATATATATATATATATAACCATAATAGCATATTTGGACAGGATCAGCCAAACGGGTGCCACAATTATAAATTAAACTCTCTCAGTAATGATGGATTTTGAAGGAATTGCCTGAGCGGATGTCGACTAAATTTTATATTTACGATTTGTACAACATACCATAATGAAATCAAGATGTTTAAAGTGGAGTCGACTGTACGCGGCTAGTCTTAGAGAGGTGGAGGAATCGACACGTTCGGACCGGCACCGTCTCGTCCTCCAGAGAAACCGTGACGGGACGGAACGACGCGACGGAGACGTGACGACAGGTGTAAACAACTCGATCTAAATGCGTAGAAGAAATGTTGACGTGCCGACGACGGTCCGTATCGAAACGTCGACGTTACGTATAATGTGAATCGGCCTTTATGAGCAGAATGTCGGGGGTGAGTGGGTGGAGGAATTGGGGGGAGGTGATAAATAAATAAAACGAACGTCGCACGCACCCCAACACGCTACTGCAAAAAAAGACGCAATCAAATGCCCTGCGTGTGATCGACCGGGGAGGATGGAGGGGAAGGGGAGTATGGCAAGGGGAGTATGGGAAGGGGAAGAAAGGGGAGGGGAAACAGCGAGAACGAGTTTTTTTTAAGAGGGACTTTGAGCCCTGAATGCAATCAGTCGCGTTAAGATGGGTCCGGCCATTTTATTTTTATGGAGATAGGGGAAAAGTTGCGTGCGTGTGTGCGCGCGAGGGGTTCTGGCGTTGAAATTCCACTCTGTAACCGGGAATAAGCGTGAAGGGAAGTAAAAGGGAAAATGGCGAGGAGAGGTGGAGAGAGGAGAAGGCAAGTGGAAGGGAACAGTACGCAATGAAGAGGAGGGAGATTGAGGAGCGGTAAGGTAGGGCAGGGTTAGGGTGCGGGAAGGGTGCGACCGGTTAAATGATAACGGCGAAGGGTAATGTGGGAAAAGAGGAACGGGGGAGAAAGGCAGAAGAGGTAGCGGGATGAGGAAGTGAAAAAAGAGGGCGGGGATTAACCGAGAAGCTTGTAAATACAAGGGAAGGAAGGTAGGAAGAGAGAGAAGGGTGGGATGGAATGGGGAAACGACGTTAAGTAGAAGGGATGGTGAAGTGGATTTAGGAAACTGGGAGTTAGGAAAGAGGGAGAGAGGGCCGAGAGTCAAGAGAGAGAAAAACGGAGAGAGAGAGTGAAAGATTGAAAGAGTTCGTGATCGAATGTCAAGGTGTTCATAGGTCTCAAAGCACACGAAACATGCGTCGAAAACAAATTCGAACGAAATAAAACGACAAGAGGGGAGAACCCTTATTTTCTGATTGAAGAAATCGGATATTCAGAAACACATACAAGCATAACGAACAATACTAGTTTTTCCCCAGTCGAGAATAAGTAACATGAAATGTGATGCCACCTAGGAAATCATACATTAAGTCGCAACGCTAAATAGTTCAGTACAGCGAGAATAGCGCTTGAGGGAGAAAAATATCGTTTTTGAGGTTTTTCTGCCATCTGTTAGTAGAAGACTTCAACTACGATTTACAATCGTGAAAATAAGTGTTACCTCATCAGAAAATAGGAAAATAATGGCGTAATGTGAGCAAGTTATCTTCGTTTAAATCATACCTAAGTCGCTATGGAAAAATAACGTTGGCGACTTAAGGTATAGTTTTCCTTTTATACTTGAAAAAATCACCAAAAATCAATATTTTGTCCTGGAAAGCTCGATTTTTTGTTTTGATCAGAATTTTATGCTCTATGCATTGCAGCAATAAACAGGAAATCCATTTTCCGACTTAAGGTATGGTTTCCTAGGCAGCATCACGTATAAAGAGAAAAAGTAAACTTAAAAAACGTGAATTTATTTTCCCACCGTGAATTACCCCATCAAGCATCCCTTCACATCCTCCAACTGCATCGTCATCTGTTACGATTTGCAAGATTCTCCATTAACAAACTAACTTTTTTGTTTTTTAAGGCTTCAATGAATGTTTAAAATTAAAAAAATACTAGTGGCCCTTTTGACTAGACTTCTACGCGTGGGAATTTTCCATACTCCAAGTGCCACTGAGGCGTGAAGGCAATTTCATTTCTTCTCCGCAATTTCTGCAATAGCGTTGACACGATTCATTTTCCCAGCATTACGCGGACGTCTACGATGTTTTTTACGCAATCAGTGCCGATCTTGCACACCCGAGTGTGCCGAATTTTGTTATTTTAGTGATATCATTTGCCTTTGCAGGCAGAATCGCGCTAAGCCAGCAAAAAATGTGGAGAATTTTGCAAGAATAAAAAAATTTGCGACTGAAGGTTTACTCATAAATAAGCGCTTTAGAATAAAAATTGAAAAAAATAAGTATTATATTTGGTTTCTCTGATAGGTGAACACGGTTATGAAAAGCCCGATGAGCATTTCGGTTAGAATACAGCCGACTTCGTTCATTGAAAGGAATTTTTTTTACTATTTTTAGAAAGTACTTGGGGTAGATCACCCCTCGCGATGGCTGCATTGTAGCCGAAATTCGTATCTGGATTTTCGTAACTTTATTATGCCTAATTGCAATGAAACACTTATTGTAACTTCTACTAAAAATTTACATAAATGAAAGCGGAAATTACAATAAGTTTTTCATTTCTATTATGAAAGTGGATCATACCTAAGTAGATATTGTTATGCCTATTGGTGATATCTAAAGTAATTATTTTTCGAATTTTTGATACATAATTGAATGCTTATTTAAAACATTTTTTCGGCCATAAGATGAGTCGATATATCTCTAGTGAACCTGCAGTTAAGGGGTTAAAGGAAAAATATAATCAAAAGACGTAAAAAATACTAGATAGTATTTTTAACTGTAACAAATATTTGCTAATTTCCACATAATATTTATAACACGGCCAGTTCCGGTGAGTTATCAACATCATCAGGTATATACTCATTATAAACAACAGCATTTCTCAAAATTTACTTAAGACAAATATCTCCTGCGTGTTATGCCACCGGTGGCGCGTTACTAAAACCTTGAAAATTAAATGACAAAGATGAGCCCAAAAAAAACTTTCAAGTCCAGTAACGAAAATGGGGACGCTGGATGGCGTGGGGAGAGAGGGGGCAGAACAAATGCCACTCTTAATAAGGACAAGCGAATGATGATAATGGCGAACGAATATTAATTCCGTCGCTCGCATTCCATACGCTCGGATGTGAGACAATTACGTTCGGATTCCCAAGTTCACAAGAGCGACGCAAAATAACCTTCCGCTTGAATTGAAAAGGCTAGACGGGGGACACGAATAGAGAAGCCAAGAAAGATGAGCCGCACGGAGACACCTGAAACAGCAGCACCGGTTGAAATCCACGACCTCGTAAACGAAAGTGGGGTCGACACTTTCGGTTGCTGAGACGGGAAATACCATTCAAAATATTCAGGTCACTCGCGAAATTGGCGCCGAAGCTTTTGACACGGAGAAAGATGGGATTTATGATTTAATTGCCGACGAATACATTTCCGCGGCGCTATTTTAAAGCAGGAATGTGAAACTGGCGGCCCCACCTGTGCATTAGTGCGCCCGAATGCGAATCTTTGTCTTAGCTAAATCGTTTGGGATTTTATAAAAATACTTTCGCACTGTAACACCTTTTTTTCACTGAGGTGCAATAGAACGGTTTCTAAGTTTTTGTTTTTTTATGAAACAGGCGTCAAATCTTCTACTTTTTCAACTCTGGCCCTCATTAAACTACTGTAATCCGGTAATGTAATTATTCCATAACATCCATCGCTTTAATGCGATCCTGATGGCTCGTCTAGTTTAAAAAGCCTTTTAAAATAATCTCTCGAATCCATAAATGAAGGGTCATGAAATGAGCTTATTCTCCAGTTTTGTGGTCTGATGTTTTGCCAAAGGATATTTTATGGCGCATTTTTCTGAAACGTTAATATGCCGGTCAGAAAGCCAACGAATGTACTTTTTTAAAATTCATTCTATATTAAAATCAGAAAAGTTATAAAAGATTGAAAGGAAAACAAGATCTCGCCGCCTCTTTCGGACATGTGATGTCCGAGAAAAATGAAAGGAAAAAAATTTACAGTAGTAAATAAAGATCATTTTTTTATCCGAAATACATCAGGCAGACACAAAATGAATATTAAACGCTAAAGAAAACAAACACGTTGAAGCGATATAAAATATTTATTTTGATAAATATTTTTCAGAGGACTGGCCAGGATTGACATCTCCGGTAGTCTGTGGGTTTTATCTATATTTGACAAAGCTACGAAAACATGATGACATTTATATTCGACTAAATTGTCGAAAATGTTAGAGCAAAAATATTCCGTGCTGGAACCAAAACGTCCAAACAATAGCAAACCCTAACAACGACCCCAAAACAATGAGAGGAAAAATTGCGAGTAAATAAGTATCACAAGTAACATTGAAAATTCCCAATTATTTCGCGAGTTAATTTTTAGCCTACAATCCAGAATGGAAATAGACTTATAGTTTCTTCGTTGTCTGTCTGCCTCCCTTATTAACTTGGTGGAAATCTCTTGCTACTGGGGCAAGAGGATAGTTTTTGTTGCGAAGATTGAAAGTCTTGGGTTCGATTCCAGGAACTATCATCCCCATTTGATTTACATGGGAAATTTGAGATCCATTGTGCAGGGTAATTTTCTCTTGCGCATTAAAATACCTTCGAGTTGTAATGTCGGAGCGAGATTTGCACTATTCTCTAAGGAATGGAAATTGCAATTTTTATCGTAGAATTTTGCGTAGCGATCGTACTTCTTCGAGATTTGCGTACATACTGTCGTTTCATATAAGTGCAAATCAAGTCTAAATTAAGTTTTAGGGTTAAAATTTCAATCTCAAGTGTTTTATTGTCATAATTTGAATGTATATTATATGAATGTGTTAAATTTTACGGATTAATTTTTAATCATAGCTTCTCGAGCCGTATAAAACGCATGCGGCCCGCGGGCCGTAGGCATCTCACCACGGTTCTAGTACATACACGCATTATTTTTGTCACACAAATACGCGTGATCAATTTAGATTTACGGTGGAATGTATTTATAATATTTTATAACGCTAATTTATGAAATTTGGGAACACAAAGAGCAACTCATCCGCGGTGATTTTTAAAGCTATTAAAGCCAGTATAAGTAATTGCTGCACCACATTTAATTGCACAATTAAACGTTCTGGAGCGATAGGCGAGAGCATTTCTTCTTGGAGAAGAGCAAAGAAATGACGCATTTAAATAATGCAGCCTTAACATTAAAAGCGCCGCATTTTGATATTTCCATAAAACTGGCAGCTAAATTCACGTTCTAATAAAACTAAAAATCAGCCATCAGTGGTAATTGAACCACCTTTAATTCGACACGTGCATTTTAATGAACGAATGATAAGCAATTTGCCATTTATGGCGGCTACTTTTTAGAGGAAATAATTTTGAAGTTTTCACCATCAGATATTAACGAATGCAGAAATTATCTGTAAAAATAGCCAGTTAAATTAAACAGATATATTTGGCGTTAATATTCCTATACGTTCGAATGAATGTCTACAATTCGAAGTTTCGAAAAATTGAAGTTTCGGCTAATCGGAGTTTCGATAATTCGAAGTTTCTAAAACTCAAAAGATTCGATGACTCGGAGTCTCGATGACTCGAAGTATCGAAATCTCATCGGTATCTAAATTTCTCCAGCTTCGAATTACAGCGGTTAGACTATCTTCGACATGAAATCGACGACAAAATGTTTTTTCAAACTTCTAGCGGAAGATATCGCTCTAACTGTCCTACACACAGAGAAAAAATACCTTTCGCAAAAAAAATCCCAACACCCCTTTTTGTCACCGTCTCGAACACGTTCGTTCATTACCGACCGCCGCCGATAATGGCGGGAGAAACGAGAGAAAAGAACGTCACCAGAAAAAGAAACAACGTCGCATCGACGACGAGTACTAAAAAAAGCATGGCGGATTTAAACGAGTTTACGAATGCGAAGTACTGCGTGTGACGTAAGATAACGACAAAAAAATAGGGCGAAAGAGAGAAAGTACAGTCGCTCCGTTAGGAGAGTTAGTGAAAAATATAGCTCACATATGCACGGTTGGGTCCGTTTTCCGGTGCACATGCGGATCCGCGCCACTAATCAAAGACTGCGACCGCATTTACCGTGTGTGCACAGTAGGCATGGGAGATCAAAGAGGGAGTAATTAGAAAATATGGGAAAAAAAACAAAAGAAAACGGTGCAGCGAAATGACGCTTTTGTGTCCCCATGACTTCGCCCCCGTTCCGTGAAAATGACGGCGCATTATTACGAACGGAATATATCGCGGCGGAACGCGCGAGGGAAAGAAATGGATGGCGAAAGAGATAATACAAAAGAAGCGGCGATTTCGGATCTATCGCAGTCTAAGTGCGACAAAACGCCATAATAATACAAGTTTTCGGAAGGAAAACGAACAGATTTCCTGCTCACCATCAGAGCTGAAACAAGACATTGTTGCACCCTGGGCAAGATTTGAAAATCACCTCCCCCTCTTAATGAAAGTATACAGTACTGTGACGGGCTAGGGTTTCTCGGAGAGGAAAGGGCACAAATGAAAGTTACGCGTAAAAACACAAACACCTTTAATCGCCTGGGGCGCACACTACACTACGTAAGCTTCCACAAGAGAGGAGAGAACTGACGCGCACCCTGTTGGCTGCGCGCAAAAACAAAATAAAATGAACAGCAAAGTCCGTTATCGGTCTGGTCTCGTTACATCCTCCCCCTTAGAATGGCATGTACGACCTCGAATGCAATTCTACAAGGTCTGCTACTGGCGGCATCTCCTAGGTGGCTGCATCCTAGTAGGTAGCGCAGGTATGTGGGAAGCCACCGATGAAGTAGAAGGCACCGATGTCCTGGAAGGCACCGATGACGTAGAAGGCACCGATGTCCTGGAAGGGAATGATGTCCTGGAAGGCACCGATGACGTAGAAGCCACCGATGAAGTAGAAGGCACCGATGTCCTGGAAGGGAATGATGTCCTGGAAGGCACCGATGACGTAGAAGGCGCCGATGACGTAGAAGGCACCGATGCAGGTCTTGGGGCTGATTGCTGTTGCCGTGGACGGCCTCGTTTCCGCAGCGGCCGTAATAGACACGGATCAGGGGCACCAAGAGTGGCGACAAAGGGAGTCAAGGACGACACATGGTAAACACCAAGAGGGATATTAGGTGCTTCAGGAGTTGCAAGCTGATATGTGCTCGGTGAGATCTGCTTGCAAATCAAATATGGGCCATCTCGTCGAGGGGCAAACTTTGAAGTGTAGCCATGTTTGGCTTTACTTAACGCGTGTATCTCGACCAGAACCCTATCCCCAATCTTAAAGTTAATGCCGCTTCTTCTTTTCTCGTCAGCGTATGATTTTGAGCGATCTTGCTGAATTTCATGCTTTTCCTTCGCTTCTCTTAGTGCTTTCGCAAAGGTTTTCAGGTACGGAGTAATTTCCTGTACAAACGGCGAATTCTCAACTATCGCACGTAGATCACGGTTGACGTCGTCAGGTGTACGAAGTTCACGCCCGAAACACAAGTAAGCAGGGGAAAAACCGGTTGCCTGACTCTTCGTCGAATTCATCGCGAATCGAATGCTCGGTAGGTGATCTTTCCATCCGCTGTGGCAATTGGCGGTGAAGATAGCCAGTTGGGTCTTAAGGTCCCGATTCTTTCGCTCTACAGGGTTGGCCTCAGGATGATACGCAGGTATCAAACTCTGGTTGAAACCCAGACAGTATGCAACCTTTTGCAGTACATCGCTTACAAACTGCGTGCCGTTGTCACTAATGACCCGTCGCGGGGTTCCGAACCGAAGGATCACTTCGTCGATTAGAAGTCTTGCGCACGCAGCAGCAGTAGCGACTTTCAGTGGGAACAATTCTACCCATCGAGTTGATGTATCCTCCACTATAAAAATCCACCGCTCCCCGGTAGATGTCTCTGGCAGTGGACCAAATAGGTCCATCGATAGCACTTCAAACCGTCGGTGTTGTATAGGCGTTTGTAGGAGTCCAGCTGGTTTGAGGTTGCTAGGCTTAAAGCGCTGGCACTCGATACATGATTTCACATGATCTGTGACCGTGCGACGCATTCCTGTCCAGTAGTATCTGGAGCCGATCTTCTGCAAGGTCTTTTCTGCACCGTAATGTCCGGCGGTGGGCGAATCATGATATTCGTACAATATCTTGGGTATTTGTGTCCGTGGTAAGACCTGCTGGGCATCTCCATCATCATGCTCAGGGGAATATCTATACAAAATGCCATTGAGCATAATATATCCCCGGTCAGTCCATCGTACAAAATCTACCGCATTCTCCTGTGACTCGAAGCAGTCGATTATCTGCTTAATTTCTGGATCAGCCAGCTGCTCCTGCCTGATAACTTCTGCAGAGGTGGTCGGCATGTCGACAGTCACAGAACAGATATTCATATCCTCGTATTGGCCTGGTGGACGTGATAGCGTATCAGCCACTGCGTTACATCGCCCTGGAGTGTATTCTACTTGAATATCGTACGATTGTAGAGATAGAGCCCATCTTGCCAGGCGACCACTAGGTGACTTGAGTGTCATGAGCCAGCGGAGAGGTTGGTGATCAGTAACAACTGTCACAGGTGCTCCTTCTAAGTATCCCCGGAACTTTTCCAAGGCCCAGACAACTGCCAACGCCTCCCTCTCAGTCGTACTATAATTGCGCTCAGGGGCAGTCAGCAGTCTGCTCGCATACTCGACGGGGCGTTGGTCTGGAAGCTCCCCCTGGAGTAGAACCGCTCCCAAAGCGTAAGCGCTTGCGTCTGTTCGGAGCACATATGGCAGTGTATGATCTGCTTGCCGAAGGATGGGCGGTGTTGTTAATAATTTCTTGAGCATCTTGAATGCATCATCTTGACTCGGTCCCCAATTCCATAGAGCATTCTTTTTCGTCAAATCACTTAGAGGTCGAGCAACACTGGAATAGTTGGGCACAAACCGTCGGAACCAGGACCCTGTCTGCAGAAACGTTATGAGTTCTTTGACATTCTTAGGTGCTCTCATTTCTGCGATGGCGGCTATCTTACCGGGATCTGGTTTGATTCCTTGAGATGAAATAAGATGGCCAAGATATTTTACCTCCGACGACCCAAGTGTGCACTTTGACCTATTTACATGTAACCTGAATTGTTGCAGGCGACTGAACACTTGGCGAAGGTCTTCCATGTGTTCATCAAAGGATGACGATAAAATGATCAAATCATCCAAGTACGCCAGTACCTGGACATCTCTAAGACCAGATCGGAGACGGTCAATCAGCCTTTGAAAGGTGGCAGGAGCATTTCGGAGACCAAATGGCATGCGTTTGAATCGGAAGTGGCCCAAGGGCGAGATAAACGCAGTTTTGTCTCTGTCTTCAATCCTGACCGGAACCTGCCAATACCCTGAACGTAAGTCAAGCGTAGTCATGTACAGGGACTGCTTTGCTGCGTGAAGTAGATCATCTACACGAGGTAAAGGGTATCTATCTGGAACCGTCAGACTGTTCAGGCGTCTGTAATTAACGCAGGTCCGAAAGGTTCCGTTCTTTTTGGGCACGAGGACGACGGGCGCTGCATAGGGAGAATCACACTCCTCGATGATGTCCTCAGCCAGCATTCTCTCAAGGTCCTGCTGAAGAAACTCCTTTTTGGCAGGCGACAGCCTATATGGGGGTACAGCGATTGGAGTATCATCGGTTACCTTAATAGCATGCTCTGCAAATGGAGTGGGCTCCTTGCTAGGAGAAAAGACATCTTCATATTCAGCGAGAAGTGCGGTGATGCGGCGTTTCTGGTCCTCATCCAAATTCTGTCCTTCATCATCCCGTAATGGCAGGTTGCTGACGTGGACGTTGCTCACAGGTACAGATGTAGCAATATCTTCTTCTCGTACAAAACCGTGGCGGCTACTGGGATCTTCCTTGAAGAACCATTCATGTCCGGGAAGATCCAGAACCATGCCAGCACTTCGGATAAAATCTATGCCAAGTAGCATCCGGCTCTCCGGATGATCCGGAATTGCGATCAAGGTCGTGAGGATTTTACGGTTGACGACAGAAATTTCCACAGAAAAACTCCTGGCTAATACTCGATGCGTTTTTCCATCAGCTAACTTCATGTCCAGGGAAGTCTCGCTGAACGGACGCCCTCGAGAAATTAATATATGATAAAGCTGTGCACCGGCTATACTTCTTTGGGAGCCAGTGTCAAGACAAGCTAGACCATCCAGTCCTAAAATCTGGACCGGGAGCATTGGTCGCGATGAACCATCATCAATAGAGAAGGTTGACTGCGTAAAATTGAAGGATGAGACAATCGTACTTTCAGTTTTCATGGGAGGCGCACAGTTAGGACAGTTGCTTCTGACGTAACCTGGGGCACCGCACCCAAAACACGTTATTTGTGGTTTTGGCGAATCAGATTTTGGGGTTTGGGGTGATGATTTTACTGATTGTACAACATCACCCTTAGTTGCCTTTGCTTTCCTGCAATCTGATTCAACGTGGCCGAAATATTTACAGTAACTACACCTCGGACGCTGTTTCTTCTCCGGTCGGTGTCTACCTTCATTACTACTGAAATCCTTTGATGGTCGCACAACCTCACGCCTTGAGTGTTCAATGTCTTTTGCACATTGCAAAAGACTCTTGAATGAGTCGAAATCGCTAGGTGAAAGTCTTTTCCTAACTTTTCTATTCATTAACCCGTATACAATATCTAATTGCGCGCGTTCTGGCAAGGTATACGGTAATTGTGACAAGAGGGCACGAATGTGGCATACAAAAATCTCGCTTGTTTCATTTTCGTGTTGCTCACGTGCAAAAATCTCTCTAAAGACGAGATGAGGCGGCAATTTGCGAGAGAACGCGTCTCGAAACGCGCACACGGCACCGTCCCAGTCCGAAATATCTCTCTTTATACCCTGCCACCATGTCGCAGCAATGCCTTCCAGAAGCATTGAGACACCACGTAATGCATTTTCTTCGCTGACATTTGCGCAATCCTTAAAGGTCAAAACCGAGTCCAAGAATGCGTCAACATCAGACGAAGCACTGCCGTTAAATCGAGAAGTACATTTAGAAAAATTGCCGCTACTTGGTGTAACAAGGACGGGGCTCGTCAATTGCCTATCAAGAACAGTCATTCTTGCCGAGTCCGTAATTTGCGCAATCAGCACCTGAAATTGTTCGTTTGATAACGTCAAGGCTGGCGGAGATTCACTCTTCCCTTCCGTGGGTAATGATTTAGATTTAGGCATGGTTGCTATTTCTAAACTAATCCACGCAGGAAACAATATCACTCAGCGGAAATACGGAAAAATTCGCTAGGCGGCAAGGCCCAAGGTCGCAGCGCGGAAAAGACAATATGGCCGCACAAAGTGACAACCACGTGGAAGAACGCAGTTTGGCCAAAAAAGCAATATGGCCGCGAGTAACACAATTTGGCCACGCGGAAGAACACAATGCCGCAGCGCTGAAGGACAGTTAATTGTTGCAGCGCGAAAGGACAAATATTTTCGCAGCGAGCGAATAATATCACGTGGAAATAAGAAATTTACGGACACACGTATCGCACTAAATTTCACTGTAGGTGGAAGTAGGCGAAGAAGTACCGCTTCGCGGAAGGATACATAAAAAAACCACGTGGCAGGATCTATAGCACTAACACGTAGAAAATAAACAGCACACACTAATTATGGCCAAAAATACAAATTTAAAATTTACGGAAACACGTATGACACTAAATTTCACTGTAGGTGGAAGTAGGCGAAGAAGTATCGCTTCGCGGAAGGATACTTAAGAAAACCACGTGGCAGGATGTATAGCACTAACACGTAGGAAATAGACAGCACACACTAATTATGGCCAAAATACAAATTTGAAATTTGCGGACACAAGTATCGCACTTAATTTCGCTGTATATGGCACTAAGTGAGGAGGTATCTATACACAACACGGAATTGGTTGCGCTGCTTCCGGAATCCGATGCTCAGATCTGATGAGTGTTTAAAACGCAAATATTCCTTTGCAAACTTTTATCTGCTCCCGAGCCGCGAGTTGGGCGCCATTTGTGACGGGCTAGGGTTTCTCGGAGAGGAAAGGGCACAAATGAAAGTTACGCGTAAAAACACAAACACCTTTAATCGCCTGGGGCGCACACTACACTACGTAAGCTTCCACAAGAGAGGAGAGAACTGACGCGCACCCTGTTGGCTGCGCGCAAAAACAAAATAAAATGAACAGCAAAGTCCGTTATCGGTCTGGTCTCGTTACAGTACATAATAAAAGTGGTTCATTTACAACGTAGAGCTATAATAAAATATCAAATATATTTCTAATATAAAACGTCACGCTTGAAATTTCAACTTGTCATTTGTCGCCCCCCCCCCCCAAGTGTGCTGCGGATGCCTCGCTCAGTTAGCCCTTGTGCATTGATTGGAATGGCGCGTGAGCACTTACGAATAAAATTTTATCGAAATCCTTTGATTATTTCGTTACTGAAAAAGAGGCGATTTCAAAGTCTTCCGAGACGGGCAGGTATCGTCCGCCCTCAGATGCAAAGTTCCGGAGTTCGAATCCACACGTGGGCGGAAACTTATGCACTCGATCGCTGTCAATAGGCTTACTTTAAGCGGTGGCGAATACTTTTTGAAAGCTAACGATAAATAAATAAACGCACAAACAGAAGTAAAAACGCCCATGCAGGTAAAAGATTTTATGTATGCATTTCATATATATTTTAGCTGCTCCAGCATATGTTTATTCATCATAATCGATACCAAAAAACTCAATCCAATTTTACAAGAAATCGCTCGCGAACATCAATTAGGACACGAGGGCAAATTAATTAGAAAGATGCCAAAAGAAACCCTTAAATTACCATCGGTTCCGCTATGAAAGAAGAAAATGAACGCTAGACAGCCATTTTCAGCAATGCAGTGATTCAAGTTTTCGAAATAAAACAACTCCACGGTCGTTTGTCTTTCATATCCGTCGTTTTGATTTAAATTTCGCAGTTTCCAGGGAGAAATAAATTTCATAAGATTTTATCCGCAGCTTGGATCAACTCCAAGCCACTTTTAACAATAGTAACGGAAAAAGCGATAAGAAAAAAAGATCAAATATGTGCCAAGTAATGTGATGCATTAGAATTTTACCACCTCATAACGCCCAAAAAAATTGCCTTTTAGGCACGGACAATACATGTACAAGTATATTGTAAATTTATCATATAAGATCATCTAATATTTGTGCTTACGTCGCTCCGTCCATTGTTATAAAACTTTAAAACCTAACCAACAAAAGGGAACTAGAGGTAAAAAATGATGATTACAAAAGACTAGGAAAGAAGCTGTAATATAGGGTAAGAGTAACTAAACAGAAGAATTAGTTTGCCACGATAGTTCAGAGGTGGAACATCCACCCGGTAGATGGAAGACCCGGGTTCGATTCTCGATCACGGTGAAGTTTTTTTCCAGATTTCCAATTACTATAAAAAAATTCTGAGACAGTAGTAATTTGGCAAAAATAATCAAGGTAATCAGAGTTGCTAACAAAACACGTAATTTATTTAAATAATAAGTAATGTGTGTGCTTTTCTAGCGAACCAGCTGTCTGTCATGCTCATCACCACCTAACCAATTTTTAAGGGAAGAGAGGGAGGGAATGAGAGGGCGGGTGAGAGATAGAGAGGGAGAAGGGGAATTGTTTAAGTTTTAACACTTTATTCATGCGTCCCAGTCAATTTTGAGGGGAAATTACGCTACTATTATTAGAATGATCTAATAAACGCCAGCGTTAAGTTTAGCAACCAAATAGATTAAAAAATATTGTCCGATAAAAATGTGTAACTCTGAGAACACCTGACGATTCCCCACTCCTCCAAAAAACAGCGAGATCCTTCAAATAAAACGCAACCATTTCCACTTTTCCGGAAAAAATTTTCCCCGCTACATTATCCAGCACGCTAAGAACATCAAAAATAACTTTATTTTTTCCGATTCTCGAGAGGAGGAAAAAATATAAATGTAAGCATTTTATAGATTGAAAAACCTGGCGGCCTTTTTTCCCCCTTTCATCCCTTTTGCTAGGGCTGGGGCGAACGACCAGGGGAAAAATCACACCTCATTCAGGAAATGTCTCCTCTCCTCTCTTTTCACTGGCCTCTACATCTCTTCCTTACGGCCTTGGGGTTCGGATCCACTCTTGCGACCAAAAAACCCCTTAACAAAATCGATTAGGCCGCCCTGTCATTTGCCCCCGACGGCCATTAGGGAGTCTCGTAACCGACATCCCAAACAACCTCCTCCTAATCCTGTAAACCTTTTCGCCAACCCTCATACCCTTTTTTCTACGGGCAGTCATCTCCACCCCTCATTTCCGCCATTTACTTCTGAAGTGAAGTCAATGTGCAAAGCCTCCAAAACAAGGAGATCTTCTGGAGTTTATAACATCGCCAACACACGCAAACGCGAGGATGACACCGCCGCATTAAAGAGTCGAAACGAAACAAGAACTTTCGTCACAAAAACGAATGGTCGCTGATGTCTAGCTCCACGACTGATACCACTGTAGCAATGCCCTCGGAAAATTTCACCGTTGCAGAACTTCTGGTTGCGCAACTATTTAAATTTCTGGACGCACGTTGAAAAGGCGGTGGTACAATGCAGTAAAACATTATGTACATTTTAATGAGTTGCGTGTTCATACTCATTCCGTAAAGTTTGTCTTTCGAATCCTTTCGGTCCGCATATAATTTCCATTTTATTAAGTGCACGGTCGAATTCAGAGTGAAACCAGAACGGTTTATTCAAGAAACCAGCTAAAAACCACATTAGAGCCAATATTTTCACACTATTATGGGAGAAATATACTGTATTTACCGAGAACATTATTGGTAATTGGTTCGACATAAAAATCTGTCTGCAAAGGAAATCATGAGTTTTATATTTAAAGTAAATGCCTAGGAAATAGTGAGAAGAACAGATTTTGAACTCTCCCGCGGCTTCTAAAATTATAAGAATAATGTAAAAGTGAAAAAAACTAGGATACATTTATGATGAGGCAGTCTTAGACAAGTTCTAACATGTTATGGTCGATCGAATTGAACAACCCGTCGTTACGCCTACTAACGGAATTTCGCATTAATTATGTACAGGTGATCAGCCTAAACATCAAGCTAGCCACCAAACTGCATTTAAATTTGAATTAAAATTGTTGCGTTGCTTTTGGAACACCTTGTACCTTACGTTAAGAACATTCTGAATAGCGCAAGATAGTGTTAAATTTGTAACTTCAAAGGAGACTAATATAAGTAGGGTTACATAATAGGCGAATTTTATAACAAAGGATGCGGCCATTGTGAATGGTATCACCTGCTTCTGTTTACGGTTCCAAAACAAAAGAGGGCCGAAAAGACGCGTAATGGCCTCGTTTCTCGCCGCTTCGAGTAATTTTGTTTTGACTGCGCGCGTGTTTTGGAGAGGACATGGCTTTTGAAAAGCAGAGTGGCAAGTGGGCAAGGCAACATCCGGATCGCCGAATACGCTCATTTGTCTCGGCAATTTGTGCGAGAAGGGAGGAATACTTACGTTTTTTTCGAAGGGGAGAAAGAAAATCAACGAACGAGCATTCACGGGCAAAAGTCTCGCTCAAAGCCAATTTGCGACTATCATACGGATCGTTTACACCAGAAAACAAAAAAATCGCCGTTTATTCGAACGAAACTTTTGCGAACTGTACGAATTACATACTAAAAGAAACTATAATGACGGAACTTAAAAAAGTCGAACGTTACATTTGTTTTGGACACACAGGTCAAATCGTAGTACACTATTCAGGCATACCATTCCTTTGCTTAGAAAATTAACAAATATGTTATTCTTCCAGTTAGGCCAATTACGTCAGCAATGATGAATTTAATGAATACGCGTTTAACTACAGTGCATGTCAAATATAAATATGTACTGAATAAGCAATTTGTTACTTACTGCGAATGGATTAATATATACAATTTTATAAGCGATAAGAAAATCATGGACATATCTTGAACTAAAACTCAACCCAAATAAAAACAAACTTCTCCAACAAAAAAATTATTTCAGGAAACACGAATCCTTATCCATTAAATAAAGAATGCTTTAAAGTTCACGCTACATTAGATACTTTCTGAAAACTTTAACAACATTTGGCTTGTATGAATAGAAAAACTGAGTCAATTACTGTTTTATGAAAACTAGTGTTTCTTTAGCGAGAGAGTAAAGCGAGAGTGATTTTCTAATGTATCCCGAAGAAGAACGTTCTATAGAAACTTTTACAAAATGAAGCAGCCGAAATAAACTATGTTCGTTCGGAAATTTAAAGAGAGCTTTTAATAATACAAAATTCGCTACAGGGCATGGAAGACCCTTTTTGTAAGCCGCAAATAAAATAAAAGCTAACTTATCTAATCAGTAAGATATTACAATTTTACAATCTAATCGTAAAACAAATCGCTCGCGGATGCTAAAAATAATATAAATTTGTAGAAAAATATGCAGAAATATTTGTTTTGTAATGGAGGCAGGAAGCAAAAACCACACTTCACCAA
The DNA here is from genome assembly GCA_028673005.1 of Tanypteryx hageni. Lineage (NCBI taxonomy): Eukaryota > Metazoa > Arthropoda > Insecta > Odonata > Petaluridae > Tanypteryx > Tanypteryx hageni. The sequence continues at coordinate 14,052,637 of CM054118.1, read as the reverse complement.
GCCATCTCGAATTAACTGATGAAATATCTACAATCTACCCATGAAAATACAAATGAACATCATATTCGATTTATTTTAATAGCAAGTAATGAAAGAGTTGCCGAAGCAGAGTCAATGGCGATTTTTTCAAAATAGAATTTAGACATACAGACGGACAAACCCAGAAAACGTGCACAACGAGAGAGAACACTGAATCGACTGGCGAAGAAAAGAAGTTTCCGACTTCTTTCGTTTAGAACAGCGGTGAGCAGCAACTCACGGCCCGCGCGGCCCTCGGGAGAGTTTTATACGGACCACGAAGCAATGATTACTAAGTAATCCGTAAAATTTAACACGCAAATTCATACAATATACATTCAAATTAGGACAACAAAACACTCGAGATTGAAATGTTAACCCTAAAACTTCATTTTCACTGATATGATACCTCAGAATATCTAGTTAACGTTAACGATTCAAAGTTTAACCCGGCCCGCCGACAACTTGCAATGTGGCCTGCCAAGGAATTCGCAACCACCAATACGGCGGTTATTCACCACTGGTTTAGAAGATAACGCGCTAGAGTGACGGACCTCAAAGTACAGGTCTCTGGCCGTTTCTGGATTATTGCCAAATAAATACATGTAATAAAAGTAGTCTTTCGTATTTTATAGATATGCGAACAGTAGATGTAATCAAATAGCTTCTCCACTCGGAGCTCAATTACAGAACTTATAAATTAATAAATGTAATAAAAAGTTCAATCAAATCCACCAAATTCCAGCGTTTTCTCCACCAAAAAAAATAGAACTGAAAAGACCTCTACACCAGGCATGTCAAACTGGCGGCCCTTACTGTGCCTAACGACGGCCCGAACCATAATTTTTGTTTTAACCAAATCACTACATCATTTTCGTGAAAAAAGACAATATTTCGTTTTTGCTACTCAGGTACAGTGGAACGCACTTTCTAAATTGTTTTAAAAGGCGAATAAGACGTCTAATCATCTAGAAAAAGTTTATGTTTTTCAACTCGGGCCCTCATTAAACAATTGTAATCCTAATGCGGCCCTCCCATAACATCCATTGTTTTAATGCGGTCCTGATGCCGCTAAGAGTTAAGCATGCCGGCGTTTACACCATGCACTTCGCTAAGAAAAAACAAACGAAAAGAATATATTTTATTTCGCAATCCCACGCGCAGCTCCATTCACTTCTCTTGCCGGAAAAAAGGACAAACGGAACTCGGCGACTTTGGAAAAACTTAAATATTCATCGACGTCCCAAACTCGCAAAATATTTCGAGAAATTTCTTCTCTCTTCTTTACTTCTCCTAAATTTGGAAGATCCGAACAAACTTCTCCATGGCGAACAAAACTTATTTTAGATAGTAAAAAAGAAATCCGAGATTATTTAAAAAACAACCGTTCAACTTTCGCATTCGCGGTAGACTGATGTTTTTTTGTATCGGGCACGACAAAAAAATGAGCAATCCGCTCGCTTGGATATTGATTCTATGCGACGGAAAACAAAAAATCTCCAAGAACGGCGAAGATAAGCGTAATTGTAGAAACATAGAACGGCGTGCTTCGCGAAAACGCGGATAAATGGCGTTTCACTCTAAAAATGAAGGAAACAAAAGAAACAACGAAAAAAATGCGATTCGGAAAAAACCAACACGGAATCGGACGACATAAAGTGAAATTTCGATTTAAAAAAAAAAACGGAAATTCGACTGGGTCCTTTAAAATATCAAACCTAAATATTTCAAATTTTATTCCCATCGGCGCAATTTATTATTACTTCAAGTGTTCTTTTTGCGTGTTCCCTAAATGAAACGGGTTCACTCAATCGCCGTGCCTCTTTGGCAGCGCGTTTGCCGTTCGTCCAATTCTTTCGAATTTTTAAACGCAATTTTCTGAAGCCCTTTCTGCGATGGAAATGCTTTCAAAAATCGCTTGGTTTCTACGGGACGGGTTTTGTTCGAGTATTCCGACCGGAAATTGACGTTCTGGGCCGGTTCGAACAACTGGAGATCCGCGCGGTTGCCCAGGGACGATGTATTTTAGGGGGTGCTCCCTCAAACGATTTCTGCGCACATCACTTGCGAGCAGATACCTTTCGGCAACAACTTGATATCGCCGAATCAGCACGCTCCTTCAATTTCTTGTCGTCCTTATCCCATTTTCATCGCTGGTTTTAAAGCTGTAATTAACGAATTTAAAATGTTTTCTTAAAAATTATCCGGAGTTAAGAATCTTCGTCCACGGTACCGCATTACTATGGTCGGTACTGTTCAATGTGACATCTTTTGGATTAACTGATGTCACTTACATTTTCTCTATTCTTGCTTCCGGATACCTGAGCCGCTTTGCTACAGATGAAATGCAATGACACCCGTCAACGAGAAGGCGATAGCACGTTTATTACGAAGAGGCCGATCCTTGCATCGCAACGTAAAAGCCCACCGCACTTATTCATCTGTTAGGTCACGTGTTTCTAACCTCAGGTCCCGACACATATTAGTGTCGCGTGGTGTCCTCGGCAGGGTGGCGAAGTGTCCTCAGAAGAAAACGTTTCCGACGGTCAGTTATTATATACCAGGAATGGCCAAACCTACTTGCTCTAGGAGCCTCATACGATAATCTTCAGACGTTCCAGAGCCGCATGTCATACATTCGGTACACATAAATTTTTGAACAGTAAACATATGCTGCACTCGAAGTTCTACTAGCTAGGCATCCCCATAAGGTCTCAATTCACACGACATTATTGTGTTATTTAGCGAAATGTGTTAACACATCCTTGAATAGAAATGTAAAAGAGCCGCATGCGTCTCGAGAGCCACTGTTTGGCCACCCCTGTTATATAATATGTTATCGGGAAGCTGCCTAATCTTTATCGGTCATGGAAAATGCTTCACAGACGATGAAAGTTTTTCGTATCTTTTATCATTTATGTAGGAAATGGACGAGGAAAAGTGCGAACATCAGAGACACCGAAATATTTCCGCTAACATGGATTTCACATTATGATTCTATCATTTTCTCAAATGGTCTTGGCAAACTATCTATATTTTATCTTCGCTCGAATAGAAGTACAGATAGCGAGGGTGCTGGTATGGACGGCGAGGTACTGTTGTTGGTCAGTTTGGTATAGCAGCAAAAAAGTTTGGAAACTCCTGTTAGACGTTTCGGAAATATTTTACTTCGACGTTCAGAATTTTCAATCGCTCAACGTCTTCAAAGGTAACATCTAAACAACAAAGAACAAGCGGTATGGTATAAACAAAATGAAAAAGTAAATACTTATCTTAGGTAACTCCAATATCCATAACAAGCTTATGGAAAACCACATGCGTATTTCGGCTACAATGCAGCCATCTTCAGAGGTGACTCAACGTAAAAGACTCAATGCGGAAAGTTTTTCAATACCTTTTTCTGACTATGGCGGATACCAAAGATGGGTGCTTAAATTTTTCATTTTTAAAATGTGTTAATTTTTTAATTTGTTTTCAGCCATAAGACGGGCTCTACAGAAATAAAAGATGGGCGAAAAAATAATTTAAAAGTAATCGCCCATTAGAAGACGAACAAGATATGTATTTACCTTCAAAATGGAGCATTTATTCATAGTTGCGCGCATGATGAATCGCCGATAAAACGTTCACTACCAATTATTCGACTAAAGAAGGGAAGAGAGGTGTTCGCGATATGACAGCGATTAAATGACTTTCTCGCTTTATCAACGCGAGATAACGAAATTCCATCCTGTTTCGTTTCATAAGGCAGAAAAAAATACCGATGCCGGGATATTCGTTTAAGCGCCAGAGAGATCCGGTCATTTAATGCCATCGGAGCGTGCTCGATTAATTCTAAGGGAAACTTTATTCTTATGAGAGGATTAGTTAGCATTCGTCTGCCAAGCGTTTGTTACGGCATCGGAGAGATCTGCTTAGGATTATTTGGAGAGGTCAGTCCGTAATAGGTATCCTTAAAGCGAATAAAAAACATAAAGGGATGAAAAAGACGTGCAGAAAATATTTCCCAAAAATTCAATTTTGAACGCCAATTAACTCGGAATTCCATCTAACTTATAAATCAGTTCATTTGCTAACATGGATCGATCAGATGTTTTTAAATAAACGACATCCACCTAAATAATGAAGAAACCCAATTGGGTTAATTCCATACGCAATAATCAGTGAAATTAAACCGTCATATACGAACTCAAAAAATATTTTTTAAACCGACTTTTAGAAAGCACCAAAAGGCAAAAAAATAAGTATGACGATCGAAAAATCACGCTAATTATTCAGAAAGTCTACATGTGTAACAAACAATCTTCTAAGAGTCATCTTCTGAAAGTAGAATGGCTTAGTATCTTTGAGCGAAATGAATGCGCCTTACGTTAGTCGAAACTAAGCTTCATTCCCGAAGTTCCTTTTGGTACGATAGATTGGAATTGAACCATGCTAAAGCTTCCTTAGGGAATCGACAAAAGAATATTTCCAATATTTTCAAGATAAGCAGGATGAACGAAAAAAACTTTAAAAGTTCAAACATTACTTGATACGCAAACGCGAAACTTTACCGTCACTTCCACTGCGAAACTGTTTAACAAAGCGCGACTCAGCATTTGTCGTAATAATCGGTGTCTTATGCACATACGCACACGCGGGCGGGCATAAGAATAAAAAAATAATCCCTCGAAGATAACCTTTGCGCTGCGTGAATGGAGTAAAAATATAACGAAATTTCCTCTTTGTTCCCTCCATTGGAGGGGGAGAGAATGACTAGGAGAGAGAGAGAGAAAGACCAAACCCAATTTAAAAAATAAAAACAAATCGTTGGAGAGAGCATAAAAAACAATAACGCGCCCGCGACGCAGAAAGGAAGGATATAAAACCGCCCGAAAAAATCGTCACCGAATTAAAAAAAAACCTCACTTTTCTTCCGCTATTTTGCCTCTTAACCGCTCGGGGAAAAATGTTCCTTAAGCAAAATTTAAGGGTACGCCGGGGAAAGAAAAAAAAACACGACGGATTGAATTTTACTAAAAAAATACACAAGCCGCCACCTTGTAAACTAGCCAAGAAAATGCTCGCGAGGGAAAGAGGAAGTATAAAGACCAGACCTAACGTTATTTCAATGCGAAGATCCTGGATAACAAGGTAAGAGTCGAAAAACACGACGCTCCGAGAAAAAGATGAGCGAGTATGGCATTGAGAGAGAGAGACGTAAAAAGGGGAAAGAAATGAAGGAAAAGGAAAATGGAGGAAAAGAGAAAAAGAGAAGTTGGAAAAAGAGAATTAGAAAAAGGGAACATGGAATAAAAAAACTGTCCCTTCCACGTGCGATGGGGCAGAATATCAAAGCCAAAGTCGACCGATTTTTTTCTTCTCTCGAATAAAAAAAAAGAAATGGACTCGATGCTCTATATATATATGTATCCCTAACTGCAGGTATCCGTACGTATATAAAAAATGAATCGAACCTACAGAAAAGAAGGGATTCAATTTTTATATCCGTATCACGACCTTTGAAAGCATGTATATCGCCCCGTCTTCTCCCCTTTCCCTCACAATTCACCGTCATCCCCTCCCCACGTCAATTTCCTCCACTCTCTTCTTTCATTCTTAAATATGCAAGGATGAGCTCATATGCAACCCATTATTCCAATCCACCGCGTTACAAGATACAAAAAATCAAGCTTAAACCTGACATCCAGCATAAAATGTGAAAAGGACGCATGGTATTGTTTTGATGATGGAGGACATTGAAACTACACGCAATGTTCACGTTTTAAGTATTCTCGCTTGCAACGGAAATACTTTTATTTGTAATAAAAGTCGTAACTTACGTCATTATTGTGTATTATTTATTTCAACAGGAAAAATAAAAAAATGCCTAAGATTACTACCTCTGTTAGAGAATGAGAATTTTGTGTATACATGAGGAAAAGAAATTTTCCAACAACAAAATTCAATCACATTCGGTATGTTTGACTCACACAACCCATCCAACCCATTTGGGAGATTTTCTTGATCTCTTCATACCTACGCCCTTTTTGCGGAAGTCTTAACATTCCTTTCCTCTTCTTACCTCTTTGCTTCTTCTCTAGCATCCTCTCTTCTACGGCTTCTTTCAGCAACCATTTCTGCTGCCTTCCCCTTGTTATTCTAATTAAGATCCAATCTTCCCCCGCTTTTTGAAACTTCACTTGTTTTCCCATCAGCCCAACTAATTTCCTCCCGTATACGCCAGACCCACACCTCAAACGCCTTTAATCTGCTCACATCTTCTTTTCACATAGTCTTGTCTCGCTCCCATACAATGCCGCATTAAATATACGAGTTTTCACAATCTCTTTTTGCTATCTATATTCAGACTGCCAGTCAACGACTCTCGTTCACGCATAAACGCCTCCTTTGCTTGCGTTATTCTTGTCCCGATCTCTTTTGTACTCCTCACAACCTGAATCACAATGCTTCCGAAATAAATAAAACATTCCTTCTGTCTCAGCCTTTCCCCCATCCACGGCACCGTTGACCTGCGATGACGAGCCCGTCGGTAGAGGAAGAACGTTCTCTTGTAAATGCTGGAAGAAAGATTCACCGCCGACAGTACCACTTGGGAAGAAGTATCTACCATGACTGTGGAGATTATACCGCCCCCTACCATAACACCTGTCCCCAATGCAGCTGACACAACATTTTCAAAAACCCAGTAATATGAATTATGTCTGTTTATATTTCCATTAAGCATAAACTTAGCCTCATCGGCATACAATGTGGAATCCACAAAACCATCATCCTCCACACGAAAACATAAAAACGCTTCACAGAAATCCAGCCATCGATCAGGAAGATAATCGGACAAGGCTTGCGATGATCATGGTTTCAAATTAATAACCTTCAGCATAAGCCATATTGCACTGCAAGATAAAACATGCTTTTGAGATAATCAATGAATTATTAGTGTTCAGAGTAAGTGCTGTTGCTATCGTGTTCATGTTTTCATGTGTTGTAGCTGCAACAGATCTTTCAGTACCTTCAGCATGCTGAACAGAGCTTTATCTTCCAAGTTTCTCTTTGATAGACTTTCTGCTCGGGGAAGTCATGTATTCCACAAAGTTTCAAATCGTTGAACAACTTCAGAAATGTTATTTTTGCAGTCATACACTAATTTCACAACACTCATCCGTTGTTCAAGTGTTAGGCGAAATACACCGCCATGTCTATCCACCATATTTAAATCCTCCGCATGGCAAAACAATTAAAATGATCAATTATTAATAAAACAATTGTTATTTATTTTTCTGTATTTGAAATAAAAGTCAGATATAAATACTTTAAAAATATATATATTGTCTTCATATAGATGTTTACTAGATAATTTCGGAACACCTTAAGTGTTCACTTAAATTGAGATTATAATAACTAAATGACAAGATAGACAATGCTGTGAATTTTAAAAGTAAATTTTTACACTTACAGTTGGTGCTAATTGTTAAGCGACAATTATTTTACTTTTAGGGAGCCTTGGGTAGAGAGAAGGTGTTAGGAGCTTTTAAAAATCATGTCTTTTTTTCTTACCCACGTTTTAAGATAAATCTTATAAATTTGGTACATAATTATCTAGCACAAATGTTTCAAATATATTTTCTTCAGAAACTATTTTTTATAGTAAATGCGATTTTATTAGGAACAAATGCATTTGCGGAAATAATGTAGACATTTATCGAGAAAAATTAACACAAAAACATTGTTTGCAGATAGCGCTAAGTAAACATGTTGTTGTGAGGCAAATGGGTGGCTACAAACGTTGTCCCAGTAATCAAAGCGGCGTAGAACTAGTGCGTTGATTAAAAGGGTTTTGAAGTTAATTCTCCTTTCTAACGCCTACCTATTCCTGTTCCCAGTCTTCTATCCTTCCCTTCCATTCTCCACTAGCTCTGCGCCTCTCATTAACAACGCTACTCATTTTTTAAAGCTATTTGTATAAATACAGCAACGGGACAAGGAACTATTGAAAAGCAATATAATGCTACAGGCCAATAAACTCTCATGTGCAAGCTTCCTGAGAACTATATAGCTGTATTATAGATATTTATTAATAATATTTGGCATACCCTTGGCATATTGATACGATATTTGCCTCCAACAGCAAAAATCTTAGTAAAACCATAGTGGATCCTAATATTAGCACCTAACATCGGTGAATCACCATTTATAACGAGTATCTAGTAGCCGAAACACGCCATTTGTTTTTCCTACCGTTTTCGCTGTTGGAGAAAAATAATGCGTCAATTTGATTATAGCGTGCTAGATAATGATCTACCGAATGTCCTTCGCAACTTCGTTCAACCACTGCATAATCTAGTTCCATCATCGCTTCACTATTGTTAATACAACCTATTGCGACAGTAAAACACAGTGGTTCTCACACATTTTGTAGTCGCGAACTCTTTCAAAGATAAACATAATTTCGCGGCACCCCAGTCTTGAAGAAAGATTTTTATATTTTTAAATAGGCTATTACAACCTTTAGGCGCATCCATTTGCTGGTACTACACCATAATAATTCACTGGAGGGAAAATTCGTGTCCTAACCGCTCATTTATTTACCAAAAAAATGTTTTACGCGGCACCCCTAAAATTAAGTTGCGACACCCCGCTTTGGAACCACCGGAATAATGAAACGAAATTTCCACGTACAGTAAATTTCCACTCTATAAAACGGTTAGGTTGAAGACAGAGCTTTTCAGGCAACACCTCATCAGATAAAGGGATTTATTTTTTCTTTCGAATCTTCCAATACTTAATACCTTTCATCTTTCCATATACCTTTGCCACCTTGTCTTCAACTTCTCCTCTCTCCTCACATCCTTCACCAACATTACATTCCCCGCTACCTTTAACCTCCACTCTTCTTCCCTTTTATCCTCTTCTCCAGGCATCTTCTCCTCGTCTTCCCGTTCCCATTTCCTTTCTCTCTCTCTCTTCCACCCACATCAACCGCATATCCCTCTTGCTCTACTACCCTTTCTCCGTCTTATTTTAGAGTCACACCATAAGATTCACCTTTCAACCCCTCTTCTGTCCCGCCGCCTTCTTACCCTTCGCACGCTCCCTTTACCCTTATTGTGTTTTTTCCTTCTCGGGGGAACGGATTTCGAGCGTCTTTTATTTTTTTAAATCATTTTTTTCCCATCATGTTCCGGCTGTTTCTCCCTCTCTCTCTCTCTGACTCCCTCTTGGTTGTTTTTTCGGCTTTAGCTCGCGTGTATTTATGGAAGCGAATTGACGCGGAAAGTAAAAATCTTGGAGAAAGAGAGTCCGGGTCGAGAAGTCGAGTTTTTTTTAGATCGTATATCCTCTAAATCTCTAGAAATTAGCTTTTTGGGGTTGATTGAAGGCAGAAAGTTCAAGTAAAGGACCTGTTACGAAGTATAGACCGCGTGGCAATATGGCATACTCCTATCGAATGAATGAAAGTTAAAAACTCCAGCCAAAAAACAAGTAGTAGGGCTATTACTACTTGTTTTTTGGCTGGAGTTTTTAACTTTCATTTAGTTTACGCCAAAAAGTTTTTTGAGCCATCTTTGAATCCTATCGAATGGTCAAGGAGACTAGATATGGGCGAACTTTAGGTCACTACAGGGATCAAGAACAGAAAAACTACTGTATCTTTATTCGTTTTCATCGACATTGTATCATAATTACCAATTTTAATGCTTACATTATTTTGAATCAAATAAAAATGCATTTCACTGTTGAGAGGTTCCTAAAAAAGACCGTGTAAAGCGAAACCGTGCAAAATGGGGTGGGTTTCTCCACAGAGATACAGGGTTAAATTTGTGGGTTGCCTGAACTCAATTTGAGATGATTTAGTTCCAACGTATTCCGAAATGCTTTCCTTATTTCTTTTAACAACAGACGAGAGGAATTGAGACAGTGCTTTTTTCAACTTCGGAGACTTTCAAAGCCGTGTTAAGGCGAAATCAATGACCGTGCAATTCGAGGTAATTCTCTGAAAAGAAAGACGTGCCAAACCGAAAGCGTGCAAAGCGAAACCGTGTAACTCGACGGAGTGAGATCTTTTTTCCTGGCAGTAGCGTCAGTTGAAATAGTTTTTTTTTCACTAGTTCTTCAGTCGGTTTGGATTAAAGTCAGGAGGGGGCCTAAAAAGTTCGCGCAGCTCCGAGACATCTCTAACGTGCTTAAGTATCGGGTAGCACATTATATAGCTTTGGGAAAAAATTTGATACCGGCACGCGAGATGTTATAAAATAAAAAATATATTTTTATATTAAATTAAATCAAATAATCATACCTAATAGGAATCGTACGAAAACTAATCCTTGCTCGGCAAGTAGCTTAAAACCACGCCGATTCAGCAGTCACAAAACAAACTTTGAAGTCACCATAACGAACAAGAACAAATGTGGTCTCGTAGTCATAAAAAGGTTCGGTATTCCAGAATTGCGTCGCCGACCAAAGAAACCATTATAAGTCGTTTAGGCTTTCATAATACTAGAATAAGAGATAGGAAACAAGTACCTATTACTGTAAGTGTGCGTGCAGTTTCATAGAGCGTTTTACTCAGGCGTTACCTACGCTAGGCGCCACGAGACAAGACGCTCTCGATGATTCAATTTCCGGAAATTAGGCACATCGAGTTAGCCCCGCGGAACGTCGGAAATCACTCGCAAAACAACTTAAGAGCGGTCTCCCTCATTTACGCAACAGGATGTGCTCGCAAATAGATCGATTTGCAGCCGGGGCGAAATTATAACGCAGCCTGCAAGAACGCGCAACGTACAAACATCTTTGCCCCCACATTAGGCCAAGCGGAGTGGTTAGAGCATTGGCCTCCCACGCAGCGGCTCCAGGTTCGAATCCGGTGGTCAGATTTTTCAACCTGGGATCTTCCCGTCCCCTACTTGTGTTTTGAGGAGACCGCGCAAGTCAGCGCCCCGTCCTTCGGAAGGGACGTTAAGCAGTTGGCCCCCTTGCCGCTATTCGTTAAGAGTAGGCTAATGCCGGCACCGGACTTCCCTCCTCCCTTGTGTGTTTGGTGTGGGAGAAATATTGGCTATAATATTCCAAGAGTTTGATTAGCCAGAAACACAAACAAACAAGCCAAGCCTTTATTAGCTCGGGAGACTGAATTGCGAAACAGCAAAAATAAGAAAAATACACAAATTTGTTAACTTAGAGAAGGAGAATATTCTACTGAACTTGACCAGAAATCAAATCCAGCTCTCCCACTTTCCCGGTAGGTAATTTAACCAACTAAGCAACCACGAGATTCTATGTGGGTATTTTCCGCTGTGCCTCTATTAGGTCGCTCAATGTTGTCAAGTTTAAGATTTAGTTAGCCCTCCCTCAAAGTAAATATCCCCATTTCGAGAGGAGAATTGTGCTCAGTTGGTTAAAACACCTACCGGGAAAGGGAAAGACCGAGGTTCGATTCCTGGTCATCTTCAGCATTTTTCTCCTTTGACATTTATGTTAAGCCTTATGTGCTCATTCATAAATATTATGTTTATCTACAATACACACATTTCTCAGACGAGAAAATAAGCTATTTTTCCGAACCTTCTACTTTTTTTAAGGGAACCGCCCCGAAAAAATGAGGCGTGTCGGAGTTATCCTCACTCCGTTCCACGTCCACCAACACACTCCCTACATCCCCCCTACACACACACACACACACACACACACACACACACACACACACACACACACACACACACACACACACACACACACACACACACACAACCCCTCCCAGAACGATCGGAATATTGCTCTTAGCCCGATTAGATACGGGATGGAGTGGAGAGAAATCCCTCTCTCTTCCTTCACCACTCTCTATTCCTCTTCTCCGAAGTCATCTCCTTTATGTACAACTACTACTACATCCTCCATTACGAGAGGATTACATACAGAGCAAGGTAAAAGAGAGGGGAATAAAAACGGAATCGGACGTAATCACTCACTCGCAAGTGGTAGTGCTTTGCTTGGAACGCAACTTTCTTTCTTCCTACATATTAGACTCGTTTGACGAAAAGGCAGGTCTACAAATTACGGCGGGACAGAAGAAAAATATAAAGATGGGTCACGCCGGTTTCCACGGAAATGGCGCAGGAGGCTGTCGAACCCATTAAAGGCGCCCTACCGACTTTTAGGTGAGCGCATTTCCTCAATAATTTTCAATTTCCGGGACTGAATTCGTTATTTCTCCGGGATTGACGTCGTTCATAAAGCAGATAGCAAGGGCGAATTCCTTTTACAGAAATCCCCGACTATAAGATGACCTCAAATATAAGGCGACCCCCCCCCCCTCCCCCTACAGAAGCTAATTTTGATGGAAAATGTTTTATAAGGAATTCTGGAGCAATTAAATTAAAGAAAATTATTAGTTAATTTTTCTTTAAATCACTTAATATTATTTTCAGAATGTTCAGTGCAAAGATAAATGTGATCTAAATCATTCTAAACTAGTGTTAGTCACCGTCACAACGTTTTATTTATTTATTTCTTTGTTCGCGAATAATAAGACGGCATTTGAATAAAAAAGGCTAACAGTCGGGTAAATAGGCTAATTATGAAACCTCTGAAGTCTACGATCGAATCGTAAAAATATAGCTGCTTTGAAATCTGCTAATTAACTCGAAAAGAATTTATGCTGGAACTTGAAAGATGATTCCTGCGTACCTAAATAAAACGTAGGCGTAATGGATAGCGCATCGGATTTCAAAACTCAAGCATCGGGGTTCGACTCCGCAGAAGTTTAATTTTAAATATAGAATTTTTTATTCTAAAGTTTTTGTTGGATTTTGGAAGGGGACAATAAATTTATTTAAGACGGTACTTGCGAAAAAAGGAAAAAAGCGTCTTATGTTTTATGCTCCGCAATTTTTCCATAACTTTTTTGATTCTTCTTTCGAAAAACTGATCGAACCGCTGTTTCGATCGCAGCTCGTATTAGATCAAAATAATAATTTAAAACCAGTTAACGATTTCGATGATTTCGTTTCGATTATTTCGCATTGACTGAAAGACCATTCGAAAAGAGGTAATGTCAATAGAATAGCTCTCAAATGAGAATGGTACTTCAGCCAAGGGATTTGTGGCTGGGCTCGTCGTGCGTTGACCCTAACTTGACCGAACCGGAATAGACGACAAATATACCCGCGGGCTCGAGAGAGGTCCGAATGCCCTTTGAAAGCTCACTTTTTTGAAGTAAAAAAAATTCTTTCCGCTATTCCTCCCCCGAATAGAATTGAGAAGTTTTTGACAAGGAGTTATTACGAAAATATGTGGCAGAATTCGCCGTTCTTTCGACGGAAATACGGAAATTAAATGTCAAAATATGACAGCGAAGCTAATTAAATGCGGGGGCTTATATTACTGAAAAACGGCTGAGTAAATCGCGGTTAAAAATCTATTGTATTTTATGTCGACTACTTCTAATTAAGTGGTGACCGTGGCCGACGGTTTGATAAAAGTGTAAAACGGGAAAGAAAGAACCTCGATGCTGAAACGTGCCATTTAGTTGTTTGATATGGAATGATTTAAACGGTAGCAGCAAATTAACTTCAATTGATACATCAATCGATACATTTTCAGGCCTCCAAGAAAATATGTACTATTTATAACGCCATTAAAACATGTTCTCATATACTTCCTTTTTATTTCACCTCAGAAGTAAATGCGTTACTTCTAATCTCAGTTCCTACAAACCTTTTAAACTTTAATAAAATATTTCGATCGCTTTGGATATCTATGGTCTCTGAAGATCTAATATCGTGTATGAAAGTGAATATTTTTCCTTTCCTAATCGAATAATTCAGCGAGATTCGATCAATTAAATATGATCACAATCGTTAACGTTATCCGCATACATTAGCATACACTTCAATAACTCTCAAGTGTCATTCCTTCAACGATGCATCTTTAAATTTTACTTTATTTTTTAAACTTGAACGAGCACATTAACGAGTCTATAAGAACCATTTTGCAATCTCAAAGATGTTAAGACTCGATTGAATCGTCTTCGAAATTAGCGTCCAATCTTTCCTCCTCTAAAAGCGCATCCCCCTCTTCACGTTATTCTTCTTTCCCTCTAACGAACACCTCTCTTTGCCGCTATCTAATCCATCTCTCCATTTTCTTTCTTTTTACTACGTTCTCCTCAAGCGCCGAATAAAAAATACGTAAAGCGTAGTCCGGACCATTACTCCCTCTCGATCTCTCCCTCCATTTCCTCCCCTACTCGACCTCCGCACGCCCAACGCCACACACACACACACACACTGCGACACGCCGTGACCTCACTTTCCCCCATCCACTCCAACATCCCCCGCGCTCCTATTTTCTTTCTCGCCGCGGTTCTGCACGTCCTCTGTTGGCGACCTGCCGAACTACGCGCCGCCGCCCTCTCCCCCTTCTGCTGCCTCTTCTCTATTTCTTTCCCTCTCGGCACACACTCCGAATTGAACCCATCTCAATCAACCCCTCCCCCACTCCCCCTTTCTCCATCCTTACCTTCGACCTTTCTTCGCCATCGTATCTGCATCGTCGAATCGGCCCTCGATCTCTCTCTCAGCCACTTGCTCTTTCGCTACTTCCTTATTCTACTTCTCGTGTCCAGCATCCACCGTTACGCTTCACGACCCCTTCTTTCTCCTTGAATCGTTCTCCCTTTGACGTTTACCCGACCCTACTTTTTCGGCTCTCTTTTCTGTTCTCATAATTTCCTTTGTATCTTTACGTCCATCACTCATAACGTTGTCTTTCAGATAGCCTTGTCTATCCAAACGAGGAAAAACTCATTTTTTTCTTAATTACTTTTTTCAGCAGGAGTGGTTTGTACTACTCAATAGAACGCATTAGTTCTCGCTTGCTTTTCTTATCCCATTTCGATTTGTTCCTTGAATATCCATGTATCAATCTCAACGATTGTTATGCGTGTATTGACTTTTCTCTGTAGCTGAAGAACAATACCCGAAAGCTTCCAACATCTCTCTTCATGCGTCTCTCCGTCACCCCTAGCGTACCTCCAAACGGTAAGTGTCCACTGGGCTTCCTGCGACACCTTGTTGCCACCCATATATATCATTTTACCATTCCTTTCCCCCAAGTGTGATATATATATATATATATATATATATATATATATATATATATATATAAACTAAAGAAAAAGAAAAGGTAGTGATGAGGGTGGCAACAAGGTGTTGAGGGAAGCCCAGCGGACACTTACCAAGTTGAGGACCAAGCTGGCAGGCTGCTGGGGGCGTCGAAGAGACACGTAAAACACACGAACACAAAAACACACGCAAGCTTATCGGGCCTATGCCCTTCTTCAGCGAAAGAGTAACGTAAAGTGACACACTGGGCGGGGAATGACAGGGTGATGTGGGAAGGCTGATGATTGGAGGAGGTGGGGAGTAGGAGCGGTGGATAGCCAATAAAGAGGGAGTGTGGTAAGAGAAAGTGCGAATAACTACAATGTAACAAGGAGACATTGTAAGGGGGCTAATAGGGTTAGCGGAGGTTGAGGCCAGGCGGAGAGAAAGAGTCGAGAAGATGGATATGTGCTAGTTCCCAGTGTCGGAGAAGGGGGGCAGGAGTGTCATAGGGTAAAGCGCGAATAATCCTAACATTGTAGCAACTATTGAAGGGGACATTGTGGGTATTAGCGTGTAATGCAACTGGGAGGGGGCGTCTGAGAGAAACGCTATTCCGGTGACCGTTCATTCGGATATTTAACGGATTGCTGGTGAGGCCTACGTATATACGTACTAGTAGTTGGTGCTTGCATTCTGCAAGCATATCATCTCAACATAAAAAACATTAATTTTTCATATTTCATCATTACAAATATTTTTTTAATTCTAAATATTTCACCTCCGGAGAGATTTTCGCTTTTCCCTTATGCAAAATTAATAGATTAAAACAATCCCCAAACTATGAAATTTTATGAATTTTATATTTTGTCCATAATGGGGTACTAATGCTACACATTTCTGCCCATTTTTAAAGTTGTAGCACTTCTAGAAGTGAAATAATATTTTTCTAAATGTTTAAATTTAAATAATTTTTAACGGCCGCAATAACAATTTCATGGATACAATGAAATGTTTTTTCGTTTATATAGACTAAACTCTAAATAATTAAAAATTTCAGCTCTCTAACTCACCCCGTAGTATCTAATCATTTATCTATTTGTTTTAATTTTAAGAATTTTTAACTGCCAAACAAATTGAAATATCAGAATTTCTATAATCCCTATTTCTTTTTTTTTACGAATTCTACTTATAAAAAAAATTTCAGCTCCGTAGCACATTCTAAAATACATAAACCTTGAAAATTTGTTTAAACAATTGCGAATTTTTAGCGGCCGCATTGTTGCACTTTTTCAAGATTTTCGTTTTTTTTAGTCGGTTTTGCAACAAATCCTACCTAATAAAAAAATTTTGAATCTCCAGCTCATCTGGAAGTGCCTAAACATTAGTATCCTCCTATATGTTATATCCTCCTATGTAAGAAACGTCGATATATAATGATAGTATATTAGTATATATATATATATATATATATATATATATATATATATATATATACTAAGTGGGCTAAATGGAATTGTTCTCACTGAAGATGAAGGTGGAAGCATTAATTCTATGAATCATCCGCGTAAATTAATAATTCCGTAACAATAATTTTTGGAACATGGGCTAAAACGAAAAACAAAATAAGAAACGAAAACCACCAGATAGAGTAATCCATTCGTAAGTTATTTTCATAGGTGTTAAAAAGCTTTCTAAAATTTTTCGCCGCAGGAGTGCGAAGCAAGAAAAAGGTATATTTTACCTTTTACGCACATACATCATCATTGATTTCTTCACCTGAGCGTTCCTCCATCTCTTGCTCCATTTGATGATATTTTTCCAGCCTTTTGTTTCTCGATTTCTTTTCGTGTACCGCCACAGCCTTTCCGTCATTCAGGTTTTCCTTTTTGGTACTTTCTCTCGTTCTACTCATTTTTATCCCCTTCCCCGTCTCTTTCTCACCTCTTTTATAAATACAACCCACTTTCTCCATCCTTTTCTCTTCAACTCTATCTACTCCTTCTACCTCTCTCTCCCCGTAATTCTCCGTTCCTCCCCAATCTAACTCCCCTCCCCTATCTATCCCCATCTCCTTCTTGCAGGTTTTCCTTTTATTCTATGCATTCTTCTTTATACTTTACTTTTCGTATGGCCTAACATGCATTTTAATATTGTAGTTCTGGTAATAGGTACTGTGTATCTTTAGCTAATCTAAAGTAGATTTCGCGTGTATTTCGCACTCCCCTTCCAAGTGGGTGTTATCCCTCATGTAGGTTTTTGCACTATAACATAATTGTTTTCCCCATGTAAATAAACTCAATATCCCTACTACACTATGTTAAATTGTGATAAGGAGTTGCCTTTCACTTTACTTACCATTTAAATGTTGTCTTCTTTTTAAATAGCAATATTTTTTCTCTTCACCATAATTTAATTTCATTTTATTTGTAAGCATAATTTTTTGTTTTTCTTTAAATGATAATTGTTTTTAGTTGTAAGATGCAAGTTGCAATCCTCAACCTCGCCCAAAAAAAGGCATCTATCTATCTTCTCTCAATCTCTCCATCTATCTCTATCCCGTCGCCGAAATAATTTGCTATTTTGGTAACCTCCGCCAAGACCTCTTTCTCCTATACTCCGTTCATCTCCTTCCCTTTTCACGCTTTTTCCTATCAATCCCGGTTTATCTTTCTCGTTTCATCAATCCCTAAACCCTCCTCTTCCCACTATCCCTGTCCGCTTCCTCCAAGGTCTCTTTTGAATCTTTAATCCTTTCGCACCAACATATCTCACCTTATATTTTTTCCTGCGGAGCTCCGGACATATTTTTCTGCCTATTCACCATTTCTTTGCATCTCGTACGTCTTCTGTGTGTGTGTGTGTGTTCGTGTGCGTGTGAGAGAGCCTCCACATCCCTTGCCTTAGTCCGCCTTATCGCCCTCACATTTTTGTACTTTTTTACCTCACCCTACCCAAACCTATAGTTACTTCGCCAGCTTCCACCATACGGCCTTCCCTCGAATTTAACCAGAAATGTCACTTCGATTCTCAATACTTTTCCCTTCTATTCCTTTTACGTCCCATGAAGGATTTCTCTCTCTTCCTATCTAGTTTGCTAAACTATCGTTAATAATAAAACAATTCAAAATTTAGGGTGTTCGCAATTTTGTTTCAGAATCCAGCAAATTACCACATTGACTTCTTTTGGTATAAAAAGATTGAATAATGCATATAAAAAATGCATTAACATAGTGGCCGTCACCAATGATAATTCAGACACCATAATGTCATACTCTGTAATTATAATCGCTTTATTAATTGAATACAACCTGATGTCCAATTAGGTCTTGTCAACCAATAATTTCACATTAAAATTGTGAAGTATTAACTCTCACATGAACATTATCCTGGAAGCAAGTTTTCCGAAATTCGACAATTGTCTTTCTGTTTACATGCGTCCAATAGCAATAGATTTGATTCCAGACATCCCATATATCGCATTTCATTTCTGGAATCGATTCAGGTCGCTTTAAATTAGCAACTTAAAATTATTTATAAATGCGATACCTGGCTGAATGAGGTCAAAAGAATTAATTGTATTCCTACTTCAGAAAAAAATCGGAACTATTTAAAGCTGCCGAAAAATCACAAGCTGAGAAAGCATCGCAAAATTCGGATTTCATACAATGGAAAACGTATTCCACACCTTGAATATTTATAACCGGATTTCAAACGAACTCGCAAAATTTCACGCACCGGTTCCAATTTAGTCGAAAAGTTTCAATTGAACGAAACGAAAAAAAAAAAATTAGGTTCAAAAAATCTTCACCAGATTTTTATTTTTTCCTTCCGACATCCCTCACAACAAGGGTCATAAAAAACGTACAAACGTCCGACTGCTCAGGAGCATTCCTTTTCCTTTTTATCCTAAATTACATCGCCCCCTTTATACTTCCTCCCCCTTCCTACATCATACACTCGATCATCGCTCTTGTATCGAATTTCCTCCCTTCTCGCCTCCCAATTCTCCCGAAAAACTACTCACATCTTTTGTTCTCGAGAAACCGTCCCTTTGCTACCCCTTCCATAACTCTCTCTCTCCTTATCCCTTCCTTTCGCCTCTCTTTCCTTCTTCTACCCTCTTCCTTCTTTCCCTCCCTCTCTCCATCCCATCCGCGACCACTTTTCTCATCACCCATCCCAGTGCGACCCGAAACCGTCTCCTTCTCGTTTATGTCCTCCGGAAAAACCTTTCGATTTCCTTCTCTATCTCTCTCTTTCCTTATCCCCTCTGACACCAGCCTCTATCTCTGCGGTAATCTCTCGCAAAACCCTCCTCTTTCCCTCTCACCCTACTCGAAGTCTCCGTCCTTAACTCTCCTTCCCCACTCTGCGGCGGTACATGGTCACCAAGGAGGCAAGGGACGCAAGAAAAGGAGGATATAGAAAGAAAGAGCGAGGGAGAGAGGCATGGGTGGATATAGAAGTATAGGACCTTTTGATGGAGGTGCGAATAAGGAAGAGAAGTATAGAGGGGGAGAGAGAGAGAGAGGCAGGAGGGAAAAATGAGTGAGAGAAACATAACTAGATATGCCGTATTTACTCAGGAAATTGCTCCACTTTTTCGCACGAATTTTTTACATTAAAATAGAGTGGGGCAAATACGCGGTTTCTCCTATCGTATGAAAGTGGCCGTATTGGAAAAAATAATATTTTGTTTCCTCCTCATTCTTCAGGTGAGACAATTATGCGGGTAAATACGGTATATGCATATATGTGTGTGTGTATGCATATAAAACTTGAGGAAAAGCTAAGGTGGCAACTACGTGTTGGAGGGAGCTCAGTGGACACTTACTAGAGTTGGCGAGACGCTGGGGTTGTCGAAGTAACAGGCAAAACACACAAAAACGGGAGATTTTCGGGCTTAAGCCCTTATTCAGTCACAGAGAGATAGTAATAATATATAATACTAGTAGTTGGTGCTTGCATACTGCAAGCATTTCATCTCACCTTGAAAAAACATCCATTTTTCAGACAGACATTTCATCATTACAAATATTCTTTTAATTCTAAAGATTTCACCTCCGCAGTGATTTTCGTTTTTCCCACATGTAAAAATAATAGTTTAAAACAATCCCCAAATGTTGCAATTTTAAAATTTTTACACTTTCTCCATTATGGGGTACTAATGCTACACATTTTAGCCAAATTTTAAAGTTGTAGCACTTCTAGAACTAAATTAATATTTTTCTAATTGTTTAAATTTAAATAATTTTTTACGGCCGCCGCAATTCATGTATGGTAAAAATGAAATGCTTATTTGTGTAAATTCAATACTTTGTAAATAATTTGAAAATTTGAGCTCCATAGCTTATCCCGTAGTACCAAAACAGTTATCTATTTGTTTAAACTTTAAAAATTTTTAACTGCCAAACAAATTAAAATATCAAAATTTGTATAATCCCTATTTCGTTTTTTTAAGAATTCTACTTATAAAAAAAAATTCAACTCCGTAGCACATGCGGAAATACATAAACCTTGAAAATTTGTTTAAACAATTGCGAATTTTTAGCGGCCGCATTGTTGCACTTTTTCATGATTTTCGTTTTTTCTAGTCGGTTTTGCACAATAACCTACCTAAGAAAAAAATTTCGAATCTCCAACTCATCTGGAAGTGCCTAAACATTAGTATCCTCCTATATGTTATATCCTCCTCCTCCGTAGGAGTCGTCGATATATAATGATATGCGTTTATGTATGTACCGGGCGGTTCACAAGCCCCAATTAGTTATGATCGGGCAAAAATGAAAAAGCCAAAGTAAAATCTTAAAAATAAGTTTATAAATATTTATTAAAGTAATTTTATTGAGTACTTTGAATGTTCAGTTAACATATCTCAACTTTTTTAAAATTTACTTTGATTTTTTTTCATTTTTGCTTCATATAACCAATTGGATCTTACGGGACATCGTGTATGTATATGAGCATCTTACCCTTTAGAGTGACTCTCCCGCATACCCCAGCGTCCCTTCGTTTATTTTTTCCCCTCTTCTCTGAAAGGAATATAAAAAAAGGATACCGAGTTGCGAACCACTTCCTTCCTCCCACCCTCTTTTCCGTACGTATCATTTTTCCTTCAACCCCCTCCCCTTTCTTCCCCTTCTATTCCTCCTCCCCATTTATCCCATGCCCTCTTTTTCTTCCCCTCCCCCGCTCTCTCCCTCTCCTCCATTTCTTCCCCTCCCCCACTCTCTCGCTACCCTCCTTTTCCTCCTATCCCTCTCCTCCCTCTTCTTTCTCTCTCCTCATTTTCCTCCCCCTTCTTTCTCTCTCCTCATTTTCCTCCTCCCCCTTCTTCCCCTCTCCTCCTTTTCTTCCCCTCCCCCACTCTCTCGCTCTCCTCCTTTTCCTCCTCCCCCGCCTACCTCGCACTTTTACCCACGTCGAAAACTCGCTCCGATGCATTCTCCGGAATGTGTTGATGATATATATTTTTTTAAATGGACCTTCAAGAGAAAGAAAAAAGAATTCGGTCACTTCCGAGCGTATCCGGGATCGACTCGCCACCTCCCTATCCGAGACACGAGCTTACTTTTCTCATTTTCGATCGAGTTTTTTCGCCTTACTCCGGACTCGTCTCGAATCGATAGTCGCGGGCGGTTCTTCGCCTGCATCCGCACATCTTTTCCTTCCCCACTTTTCCGGATAAATGAAGTCGACGTACACACTGTCAAAAAGAGAAAACGAGTACTTATTCGCAAAATATTAATTCTCCAAAGCACCGTCTGGCGCATATCGATCTTTTTCGAAATCGATAATCAGGATGTCGAATGCCCTCACATCGATATCGAATCTAATTTCGCGTCGCGGGAGAATTTAATATCAATTTATAATGGAAATATACTACAACAGTGTCGTCGGAACCCGGAGAGAAATGGCTGGTTCGGGGTTTATCAACAGCTCCAAAAAATTTTATGGGAACCCTGAAAGAAAATCAACGCAAATGATCCGGATAATTTTCGTTTCCATTGCAATTTTACCTATGTTGCATGCTATTTCATGCACCGAAAATCATGCATATTTTTTTAAGTTTTAGCTTCCTATACTTATTGCTCGTTTGTTTAGTGGTGGCAATCGGCGACGCGTGAGAGGGGAAGGGAAAGACTTGGGAGGGGAACCTTTAAGGGGAAAGCCGACGTCACAGCAATGCGCAGTAGCACATTTTGGGTTCGGACTAATAGTGCGGAGAATAGGTCGCGCAGCTTATGCCCACGGCTAAACATGGCCTCCCCTATAGGCGGTCCCGCCTCAAGAATGGACTCGTCCTTCCGTGAGAGTGCTTTCTGCGCACTGCCACCACTAAACGAACATACTATAAATGAAAAATATATGACCTAAAAGAAAATAAATATTTTCCCAATATTTTCTCCCATGTATGACAACAATTACCTACCTTTGAAAATTTTATCCGGCGTCACATCCAAACAATGTTTCGACTTTTCTGTAATTGAAGAAGTGTATAATTGTATGAAGAAAGCGTAACTATCGAAGAAACGATGTCTTAATTTTCAATTAATTTATGCTGTTACTTTTCGCGATCACTTTTAAATTATAGATTAAACCGTACAAATCATAAATTAAAAATAGTAAATTCTTCAAACAGCTTTTATTACATCCTCATATGCAACGTTAAAACTGTATTCGGCGTTAAAGATCCGCATTAAAATATGTCTGAAACCAAATCAGATTGCACAAGTTTGGCAGTGGCCAATTAAATGCGGACACCTAGATTTAAGAATGTTATTTGAGCAAAATGGAGAGAATGATAGGGAGAGGAAGAGAAATTAGGGTGAGGGAGGGGAAAGGACGCCAGTTTCCTGCTAATGCGGATGCAAGGAATCACGTCAAGTGTTAGATTGCAGCGCGGTGCACGGGGGTCGCCGACGGATCGAATTAGTTAACGAAGCGAACTATAATCGGCCATTAACGTATCATTCGTGCGGGCGATTAAATTATTATATAGGCATTTGAAGCAAACGGGTATTCGCGCGCGTTAGAGCGAATCGTCCACATATTAATCGATAGGAAGTCGTTTCGAAGGAGTCCTATTTCTCCGGTTACGTTAGTTAGCAGTATTAAATCGACTTCAAGGAGCGATCATTTTTATTAACCGTGTAATGAAATAAAAATGTCAACGAAAATGCAGTATAATTTAAGAAACAATAAGCTCCAGCGGCGAAGGCTGGTAGCCTGGTTTATTCGCCGCTCCCCCAACCTGGTAATGTGTAACCAAGGTCGTAAGTTGCCTGGATATATGTACATAAGCTTTTGTTTGTCATACGTGCGCAGAGGCAAGGCTAATTTCTTCTCTATCGTTCTAATGTTAGAGTATATATCACAGATGCGAGTGTAAATGTTTATCTCGCAATGCAAATGACGCTAATGTAGTCCCTCAATGCAGCGGTTCCCAAAAAATATGCGTCTTCGACCTCCTCTTAAAGCATCTGACCTTATCGCGAACCCCTTAAACAAATCCAGCGAACAATAAACATAAAAAGTTATATTAATTGAAAAAAATATTTTGTCTATTTTATTTTCGCAAAAATAATTCTATTCTAGACATATCGATACATAAAATAAAAAACAAATAAAACAAAAATACCCCATATTCGCAATCCTCTGATAATCTAACGGATCCTTCGGTTTGGGAATTAATCCCTTAGCCTTATACCAAACGTACAAAACCTAAGCTAGCATTAAGAGTTGGAATTAAGAGTTGAACTCCATCGTTATTACGCTTTTTATTTGGAGCAGTCCTATCACCAAACTTAACTGAAAACAGGTAAATGGAAAATAGATGAAAACAGCGAAATTGTAGTGACTCCGAAAGGAACCAACGAGCGAGAGCCATCTGTTGGTCATTTCCACAACTGATGTCGGCGAAGGCTTGAAAGAAGAGGAAGTTTTTAAGAGTAAAGTTCCTTCGCTTCTCGCCGCCAGCGTGTATCTAAATCATAGAAGTGTCATATTTTAAAACGCCAAATTAGAAAGAAAGACAACTTCGTCGTGGATAGGAAGAGGATACTGCGTCGGGAGAGAATTGCTTCAAGCTAACGAGGGGAGCAGAAGGAAGGCAGAGGCGAGGAGGTAGCTAAAAAAAATATTTTCTCAGCAACGAAACTCGGTGATCTGAGGGCAACGAAAGATCTTCAGCTGGATTAATTAACAGCGACGGTCATCAAATTTTTAATCGACCAAATGGAACTCTATAGCAACAAGTTCAATCGGAAATGGACGAAATACGATGAATTATTTTTCCCAACAACTTCAATTTTGGTCAAATGAAAATGCAGAAACGACATGTACATAAATAAAAACGATTACGTTGCCGCTCTACGCGACTATCTTAAAATCAATCAAAGAGACAGGCAATCGAAACTTTTTCCCCTGGATAGCATAACCAAAATGTGGAATTTTCGTTAAGGAACGCTTTCAAAAATTAAAACATGCTTTGGTCGAACAAGCAACGACCAATAAATAGATTCGAGTGAAAAGCCAAAAGATTGTCGATAAACTTATAGTCATAAAACGTTGCGTGTTTGCCAGATACCGCCTCCGTCCCACATTTCGCTCATCGGTTTATTTTCGTCCGAAACTGGTTACTGCCGGGCCGTTTTTTGGACCATTATCTTTACAAAAGAACGCGGATCATCGCACGGCAGGATTATGTTTTAAGTTTCCTGCTCTCGAGGACACACATTATCTGCGAACAGTGCTGGGTCGAAGCGTGCATTTACGACGCCGAAGAAACGATCCACACGCGCCAGATAAGCTCCGATCGAACGCGCGTATTTTTTAGAAAGAAAATGTAAAATTCTGATGGCGGTCTGGGTGGCACTTATCACCGCTTCGAGAGACGTGAAAGAAAAGGCGATGCTTCTCGCGTAAATTTGAACGAGCCTCGAAATGAGCCTACTTTACTACCACGGATGGAATAGAGACGTTAAAAAAAATTCTCCACAAGATGGCGGGCGACGTTTCCATGACGACTGCCTCGACTATTAGGCTGATTCGTACTACAATGCGCAACATCCGTGCCAGACAAGAGGACTGCCGGATAACTAATGGGATAAACATTACAACGCAGATATCCTGACCTATCCGTAGAGCTTCCGGGAGGACAGACGGCGCTCACGACCGACATGGCCCAGATAACAAGCCACTCCGACGGAACTTCGTAGGCCGGATCCAAAAGCTTCCCGTTATTCTAAAATCGAATAACTTTCAGGTTCTCACGTCCAATCATTAAAATGAATCGATATTTTAAATGTAGACTTCAAGTGCCGGTAGAACTTATTATTATTACAAAATATTTTTGTGTTCCAGAACGTATAGAAGGTAGCCTGGAATTGAATTCAAACACATTTTCGTGCAATCTTATAGTTTTGGGATGGACTATTCGGGCATAAGATATCAACACGCGCAACAATTTAATCTTAATTTGGTTTACTATATAATTCCCGCGATTTGACAAGCAAACTATCAATTAAAAAAGGATCGATCCGCTCCGAAACAGACGTCTCTATTAGGTTGTTTCTGGTTTTAATTCGATCTGAGAGAGACTCGAGCTACATTAAAGAATTCAGCGAATGTCGACCGGCCGCCTGCGACAAACGACCCTGTAGCAAAAAAAAACAAATCGAAGACCGCACGAGAAACCTAAGACTGCGAATGGGGAAAACGCGCTTCTAATCCTCTGCCTCAGCGCGCGAGATGAGCGATAAATGCCCTTAAAAGGGAACCGTTTCTGGGAGCTCCGCCGCCGATGCAAACGGTTCTTTCTCTCACTGCGTTATGCATTAAAACGGCGACGTTCCATGTCCGCCCATAAACCACGGAGAACTCACTCTATTAGAGTTTTCAGCCAGGATATTCCGCCTACTCTTCTTCCTCTCACATCAAATGCGGAGAAACTGCTCATGCTGCCGCGAGGAGGGATAGAGAGAGAGAGAGGGGGGGGGGGAGAAGGGGATTAAGGGAAGAAATATCTCTCGGCGAGTTCGCAAGTAAAAGGGGAGAGAAGAAGGAACAGCGCGAAGCATTAGCATACCCCTTAAAGAACCCACAACGAGAAAGAGAGAAGCGTTTTTTTAATGCGAGTACCTTCCGTACCGACGGCGCTCGAATCGAAAAAATTTCCGCAACTCGCTGCGTAATGTGGGAGGGGTGGGTGAACGGGACGTGTATGAGACGCGTCTGCCGCCGTCGAAAGATTCGAACCCGGCGCTGCTAGGAGACGTAATAAAACGCTCCTCCGTCGCCGAACAAGGATACCGCACACTTTTTCTACGTTTTATTAAAATATATCGTTCTTCTCCATTAACTGGGCCAATTTCAATACAGCGACAGTGGCGTAAGTGACGAAATGAAAAATATTGAAGAAACGAACGACGAGGAGTGTTATCAGTGAAGATCGAGGCTAGCCAACCTGAGGGGGAGGACCACAGTGAACGTGGAAAGGAAACTAACCCAACCCCAACCCAACCCGGAGGGGTGAAGAAGACAGGAAAAATCTCTTAAAGCTGTGTCATATTTCCTAAGTTTCAAATTTCCGTAATATGTAGGTAAGACGTAGTAGTACAATGTCTCGTCGCTTTCTCGCCATTGACGGTGCTGTATTGAAATTGGCCCGGTTAATGTAGAAGAGCCAAATATTTTAACGTAAACTTGAACCTAAGTGCGAGCTTTTTCATTCCTACCCCTAAAAATTTCTTCGGTTGCGGTGATGTAATGCACGGCACATATATCATACAAACCTCCATGGACGCCCGCAGAATTTTTTTCAGTGTGGGGCAACACACATATAAGCTGTAACCAACCAAAGAACAGATATGGACTTTTATATGTAAAGCGTGCAATTATTTAATGCAGGGATGGGAGGGGGCTAATACTCCCGCTTGCCCCTTATTGCGGGCTCCCATGCAAACCACGTTCGCATGATATGCGAAATACTCGTTAGACTTAAGCTCATAGATGAATGAGCCGAAAAAAACGTCTGACCGCCGACAATACACCTTATTAGTTTGATAATTCCACTAGCTATAATCCTCATAAAAAAGCTTAGGAAACAAGATGCGCATTTCGGCTAAAAAGAAGGGGTCATCAGTGGTGATTCACCAATAGTAGTGCCTACCACCTATAACGGCTGTTTTGTATCCGAAATGCACACCTGGTTTCCTCGACCATTTTACGAATATACGAGAAACTTTTCTTTATTCAATTTCAGCCATAAAGTTGAATTCTATGTATCTTGCTTGAATTGATGACGCTCATCTACTTTTCCTAACCTTTATTATGCCTATTGAAGAGAACAAATTTAATCATCGGAACGCCGGCACAATGCGAGGTAGATGATTATTCTTTGAGCCACTTCGCATTTAAGTAGGGCCATAAATCACCTTCTATATCGTATGTTTCTAATTCTTTAAAGATGTGCTTTCAATATGCTTTTTCGGCATTGAATACGGGAGAGTAACTGAAGGGAGAAGAGGGCGAGTCAGGACGGCGGAGAAGGTCGAAGAAGAATCGACGTGATTAAATATGGAGGCAGGACGGGGGATTTTTTTAAAGGTAGAGAAAAAGGTTGGGAAAGAATAAGGGAGGCGGCGGAAAGGAAGAAGGAGAAGAGAGTACACCGGCTAATTTACGGCGAGATTGAGACGGTAAGAGTCCCTCTTTTGCATCTGACCCGGAAGGAAGGATCTTATCGAGGAGGCTAAAAAGTGGAAGGCAAAGAATAAGGCCTCTGAATATGCTTGTGTAGCAGGAAAGGAAGGAAAAAGACTTAAGTAATGCTTTCAAACAAGTTAATTTGGTGGATTTCAAATTTGAACTTAACGGTTGAATCGAAAGATATACCTATATCATTTTCTAATTCGGGTTTCCGATGAGCACTGTTATTTTCCGCAAAATTGTCGCCGGAAAATTTTTCCGGTTTTCGCATATTCAATACCGAATTTGTCAAAAATATTCGAGGTTCCGGTAAACATAAAGAATTCACCACTCTTCCTTCCATCAGTACGATAACATCCAAGAAGGCTTAACAAATCCTAGTACCTCGGCAAGTGGATTAGTAAGATTATGGTATATCCTGATCAGATTGATAGTTAACATTATGGGCTAACGTAAAAATCTGTGGATTCGTAGAGAACCTGTAAACCAGTGAAATTGTCTCGAGAGGGTTTTGACACGTATACCCATCCGAACTGAAGTGCCAGACAATTAAAAACTATGTTTCTTCAATAAATAGCCATAAAAAGTTTGGGAAAATAAATTGCGTTTCAGATACGAAGCAGCCGTCATCAGTGGCGATTCGACAATAGCAGATTTTAGAAAGATTCGGAGAAACGTAGATTTCCAATCGGATTTCGGCCACAAGGTGAGATAGATAATTTTTCCTTGCTGAATATACAGCAAAAATTTCTGGAGATGATTTTTCAGAAAATCAGAAAAAAATCAATATTATTTTTCACTTCGGCGAGAGACCGCACCTTTGCCGATCGCATCTAGAAAATTAACAGAAATACTAAAATGAACCACATCCTCCGAGTAAAGACTCAAATCTCGAACCTCGATACATGTATACAAAAATACTCCTTACCTCAAAAGAACTAACACGTGTCACCCGAATAAACCATATCTTTCCCCACAAATTACCTTATGTCGACATCCGCAAACGGGACATGAAACGCACGAAAGACAAGACGAGAAAAAGGACGTGCCTTATCGCGAATCTCTGGAAACAGAAACATAGACCATAGAATAGGCAATAAGCGCCGGAGAACGCCTCGCGTCTTCATTCTATATTCCACTCGAATGAAGTGGAAAGGAGTCTCGTTTTTATTTATTCTCAATCTTGCAGGTGTATCCGCGACTTCTCCTCGAGATACAGATTCATTTTTCAACCGAGACGAATTCCGATTGGATTCAAGAGGGAAAAAATCAAATTAGAAGACGTATCTTTTTCGTATCACACGGTAAAGCAAGTCACGGTACGATAAGCGAATGAGTCATAGACCAAAACGCCGACATTCGCAATGCGCATTCTGCCGCGTCCATGATTACACATCACGTCCGTTCGAAAATTCCGCCCTTAAATAATGATTCCGGTGAGACGGCGGAGAAAAGCGGCCAAACTAAACACACCGATGACCCAATTGTACCACGCGAGTGGCACAGAACACGGCGAGAGAGGACAAAAATTTAGTTCGATAAGGCTGTATGAGCAAGAGAGAGGGTTAGGAAAGTGTCTGCAGGGGAACGCGACGGATATGGGTCGATGGATTAATTCACGCAATCGGGAAACCTTTGACGGCCAAGAACAAGAATGCAATGCAACTAATATGCGATAGCTAACGCAGCGCGAATAACGAGGTCTGCGGTCAAAAATGGGGGAAACCGACGAGAAACGCTTCAACAACGGAATGCCTTATTTGCGCGTAAAATAAAGCACCCTCTTACGACATCCTCTTCATCCGAACGAAAAAAATAAACCATCTCGCCAGACGTTCGATGATAATAACAAAAAAAAAGAAAAACGGAATGAGTAAGAAAAAAGGGGAGAAAACTATCTTTTCCAATCATCGAAACCGCCTTTTTCCCCAATCAGGTCGTCATCTTTTCTTCCCATTTTTTCTACTCTTCCTTCCCACACTTTTCACTTCTTCGCCTCCGTCCTCCTCCTTCCTACATCTCATCTCTATTTTAAAAACCTCCTACCCTCTCTTTCTCTGCCTCTCTCTCCCTTTTCCCGAGGAAAACCGGCCCGGTACAGAGGCACCAGCAGAGCCGTCCACCCAAAGCGATCAATACGGGAAAACAGCGCAGCCTCCGCTATCCCTAACAACCCCTTCTCCCTCACAAAACTCCCTCCCTTTCTCTCTCTCCCTTTCCTCCTCATCGTCTTTCTCCCTTTTGCACCACTCTCCCTATCCCTCCCCTGTAACCCAACTCTCCCTCTTCCTCCCACTCTGAGCTCCGTACAGCATCTTTCCGAGGCGGTAGCCGGGTGTAGGGTTTTATAAGGGGTCACGAGGGATCTTGCGACGTAGCATTCTCCCTCCCTATCTTTCTCTCTCTCTCGAAGGACACGTTTTAAAGGGTCGGTAGACAACGAGGATATGAAAAGAAGAACAAAGGTATTATAAATCATCGTCATATTTATTTTTTTCCTTGCGGGGTTAGCGGCTTGATCGAGTAAACCAGATTCGCCTTTTTAAAATTATTATTGTTACTAGTGCAATTTGCCGGGAAAAATGACGAGTATGCATGAACAAAGCGTCAGAATTCAAACAAATCCCATTCTGCCTTCCTCTTTCTCCCCCTCTCCTTCCCATTTTCTCCGTCTCCCTTTCACTCTCCCTCAGAAAATTAGCCTCTCCTTCAGCCTGACGGAATTTAAAAAAATAGATCACTAATTACAAAAAGCTGTATGCCCCTGGATCTTATACCTCCGGTGGTGAGGAGCTTGACAGACTGGCAGACATAGCTCATTATTCAAATAGATTCTAAAAAAATCGAATAATAAAAAAGGAACGATCGTTGCGTTGTTTCGATGCAAAAAAAAACAACCGCGAAGCGATCGCGGGTGACGGTTTTCTTTTTTAAAAGCGCGAAACTTAGCATCGAAATCGTCTCGAATTGATTCCTGCGTGATTCCTCTCTCGCTCGCCCTTTAAAGGGGTGAATCGATTCGCTTCGAAGAAAGCCGTGCCGCTAACACATTTATTGAGCTCTCGCGGCTGAAAAGAAAACCAAATGAATAGGGGCCTGAAATTGGGGAACAACATCAGACTTCGTCAGAATAAGAACAGCTAATATCACTTATACGCTATCGACGAGAATTTGTCAGTTTAACTCAAAGATTATTACTCTTAAAAAAAAGAACTTGAGTCCCGATTAAAACGTTCTGGATTACGAGGAGAAACCTAACTAACTAACCTAAAAATTTTAAACAGCCGAATTACTTACAACTCCCTCTGGTTTTGTGTAAAGCGTTTTTCACGAATTGACAAACTCGCGTTATGGTTACGAACAAACTGATAAATCACAATTCTCCGAAAGCCATGCAATGATTGTATGAAGCAAATACGCGTATCGGCTACAAAGCAGCCTCATTAAAGACGTAATCCACTTACCGTAGATTACAGAATCTGGGATACGGAATTTCTCGAATCTTCTATCGATGAATTGCCACTGGTGACGGCTGCCTCGTAGCCGAAATGCGCATTTGGTTCTCACAACCACTGAATGGCATCTGGAGAAATCTGATTTCTCACTTTAAATATCTGTTGGTTTTAGGTAGTCTTGTAAATTATATTGACGAAAATGGAGGAAGCAAAGGAATGCTTAAAGTCAAGGTGGGAACATCGCGAGGCTTGTGACCGCTACGGAAGACATAAGGACCCATCCCGGGCATAGAATACTCTAGCTCTGCAAAAAATCTATAGACGTATATTTGTAATATTAACCATGCACTGCACCATATGCATATTTTAAGAGACAAATACTGTTAAACGTCTTTCCTGATAGGCTGTTAGCCTATTCGCAAACGATTTCTAACAAATTACTTTTAATAAAAGCCCCTATTTGTCTGTTTGGTAATAATAGTAGATTTCTCATCTGCTAGATGGATCTGATAATATTTTCGAAACTGTTTTGAAATTTAAACAATACCTTGGTTAAGATAGAAAAACGATGGTAAATAAAATAAACAAATACCTATTCAATTATTCATTGATGTTGAGTTAATAAAGTAGGATATAGAAATTAAATTTGCTGAATTTTTTAAGATATGCGAAAGCTGAATAAGTTTGAATTCTTTGTACAAGGCCAAAATAAAAATTTATTTTAATAAAATCACGTTTTGTATACACTAAAGAGTGAAAACAAATCTAAAATTTCTATAATTGAATGTTAAAGAAATGAAAAAATATAGTTTTGGGTACAAAAATGTGTAGCATTATGTTTAACAAATAAATCTTCATTAATACTTCTTTGCCACTAAACTTTATTTGTCCACAACTATTTTTGCTTTCTTTGAACAATCAATTAGGTGAAATCTGTATTTATTGCTTACTTTTTAGTGCATATGAAAGCTGGTTTCATTATTTTTGTAATTTCATTTTACTTTAACGTAAAACAACTCACGCATAAGTACCCGTCGTTTCTGACGGGCAATAACGCTAGTAAGTAGAATAAATATCGTCGTAGATATTATTTCCAGTCCTCAACGCGCTTCTTAGGCTCGAAACTAAAGCCGGTTACACACTATCAATTTTCCCATCATTTAAAAATTTCATTGGAAAATGATGGGACGGCTTCATTTTTTTCCACGAAGAAAAATGACAACAAAAATGATTCCAGTTTTGGCACGCGTACACACCTTCATTTTCACTAACGAGGTGACCTTACGAAATGTTCGTCGCCGATTTGGTTGAAACTTTGTTAGAATGTAGTAGTGATGAAAAAATGCCCAAGCAAGAAGATCGTAAAACATTAGTGAGATATTCGCGATGAAATTTAGCGAGCGTTCTAATATATTTGCCATACTATGAGGTTGAGCGTCAAGGTCAAGCGGTGACCTAGGTGGCTAAATCCTCATTTGCTGAAGTTATCCCAGCACTTGCAATTTCTTTTTCTGATGTTTTCGATTTTTTGGGTTTTGCAATTTGCTGGGAGTTTATTTGTTTTATAATTACATTTTCACTAATTATGCAAAGCGAAAAATTTTTTCTCACTATGTTAAAAAAGAAATTAATTTGAATCACCAACAAAAATTCAATGGTAATAACTGCGTATGGTCCGTTTATTACACGTATTCAACGATTTCTTTTTATAAGAAACTAACGCTTCATAGCAAATTATGATTGTACACATTTATTTATTGATATTATTTGAAGACATAGAATGTTTCGGATGGCAGTTACTATAGAAACATGAAAAGCAAATATCTAGCTTACACCACGCACATCGACCACGCAAATCGATTGACAGGCGTAAATATTTTTAACAGACTTTGTTGAAAAACACACATTGACAATTTTGAAAACCCTCCTATCGTTTGCCAGTTTCGAAGAAAACCACGCGTACCTGATCATATCACGAAATTGGTGATGAATCAACGAATTGGGACTTTAGCATCAGCAGCATAGTAAATCTACACAGTCATAATTTGCGATTAAACATCAGTTTCTTGTAAAAGCAAAGTGTTGAATGTGTTTAATAAATGGACCATGAGCAGTTATTACTATTTAATTTTTGTTGGTGAATCAAATTAAATTAATTTTTAACTTCGTGAAAAAAATTTCGCTTTGCATAATCAGTGAAAATGTAATTATAAATCAAATAAACCCAAAAAATCGAAAACGTTAGAAGATTCTCAAATAATAAAAATTGAAAAAAGAAATTGCAAGTGCTGGGATAGAACTGGTGCCGCAAGCTTCAACAACCGAGGATTTAGCCACCTATGCCACTGCCTGACCTTGATGGACGATCTCGTAGTATGGTATATAATTGAACGCGCTAAAACGCTCGCTAAATTTCATCGCGAATATCTCACGAGTGTTTGAGAATCTTCTTGCTTAGGCATTTTTTCATCACTACTACATTCTAACAAAGTTTCAACCAAATCGGCGACGAACATTTCGTAAGGTCACCTTGTTAGTGAAAATGATGGTGTGTACTTTTTCATCACTAAGAGGGTATTATATGCTCACAAAATTTCAACCAAGTCGGCGACTAACATGTCCTAAGGTCCCCTTGTTAACTGAAAAATAAACTTATAACCCGGTGAAGGTTGCATTTTTACTATCGCGGGCAGCGAGAATGAGTGATAAATATTATCAGACGATGTTATATGGGCTTTTAGTAGCTGCATGCACGTTAGGTATTGCTAAGATGAGGCAAAGAAGAACAGCTAAAAATTAAAGTTGGAAAAATCGAAGATGATGGGAAAAGCCATGGATTCTTCGTCGTGATGAAGGCACAGCATTCATGACTTGGTTCACTATGAATTGCGCGAAGAAGGCATGGAAAGTTATAAAAACTACCTACGAATGGATTCATAAAAATTTGATAAAATTTTGGTACTATTTAAGAATAAAATTAGCCCGCAAAACACCACGGGAGAGTATATCCGCAGAAGGCAATTAATTTGAATTTTTATGGATTATTAGTCATTATACGTACAGTTGGTATTTTGTGATTAGTTATTTTTTTAAACAATTGCACGCACCAGAAAAATGTTGATGTCAAACCTTTCTTTAATTTTCAGCTTATCAGTTACTCTAAGATATTTGGCTTCAGGGGAGATTTTTCTAGTTTGCGGTTCTATTGTAAAATCTCTACAAGCACAATTAGTGTTGTCATACCTGAAGTTTGTAAGGCAATTTATGAATTCTTCTCATTTTTAAATGACGAAAAATAGGACGGGCTCTATTCCAACATTTTTGTATCATATTTCACTGAAGCCATGCGTGCGCATGCGCACAACGTGTTTAAAGCGTACACACCATTTTAAAATGACAGCTTTTACATCAGTTTACTTGCACAAGAAAAATGATGGGAAAAATGAGTGTGTAACCGGCTTAATAGGGATACAAAAACAACTGCAGATCCATTCCATTCGAAATATTATTCCCACTAATTGAAAATACATAACTCGATAAAATGTAGTATGATAAAACCAGAAGCTGGTACTCCAACGAACTCAGCAGTTTCGAAAGAATAGAATAATGCGGAGGGAGGAAAAAAAAACATTTCTCCATAATTCCAGCATCCAATTTCACAAACGATAAAAATTAAATCGTTCCGCGATTAAAATTAGCGTTACCGCAAACAAGGTGGAAAATGTAATAAACTCTTATTGACACAATTCCATCAAACGGAAGAATCGAATGCATCGAGTGTTTAAATGGAGTCTTTTTTACATTATTTTCAAAAAACACCCTCAATAACGTCTAATATCCCTCTTTGAAGGAATTTAATTTTTTTCACGGATTTAATTCGAACCTTACATTTGTTTTTGGCTGAAAATAGCAAAACTACGAACGATGAAACTTTCCATGCAAAAACGTTTAGGTTAGAATTTACACCGACGCGTTTCTCTGAGCGGCGGGAATGCGTTGCCGTGGAGACGACCAAACTAAAAATACCCTAATATGCGCACGGCATGCGTTATTTTTTTAAATAACGACTTCAACGACAACGTATATGTTGAGTTTTGCGTTCGGAAACACGCTCGCTGAATTCTCTTTATAAAACTCGAATCATTTTCCAAAAGGGTTAATTATTTGGAATCCCCCACTCAAAAAATAAATAAAAGGGTTTCTGTGCGTCCGAGCTAATTCTATCGAAAGAATTTTGAGTGCGCCATCGCGCTTGCCGACCGATGATCGAATTGTGAGAAAAATCCTCGGGCCGCTTTAAAATTCTTGATAAATAACGGAACGAAAAGATGGAATTTCGGAGAATCTGATCGATTGGCTGAATTATTTATGACGCACGCAGTGGAATGACATTTCGGTGATTCCCGTCCTCGTGTTACGAAGAGGAAAGGAAGCAAAACGCTTCTATGCGAGTTTTACCTAACTGACTAGAAGAAGATTCGACACTTTTCTTGAGCGCTTTTGACGAGGATCTCGACTCAAAGATTCCCTGTAGAGCGGCGCATTTACACCACTAGAATAGTGGGTAGATGAAGGCATATATCTTCCAGTGATAAGTATCATTAAACATTGAATCAACAAAGCAAACACTGAGATAAGCTACAACGTTCCTGCAAAGATGAGCGAAAAATTCTCGTTCTTCCAAGCCACGAAAAACGGTAACAAAAAAATTAAAATCCTGAACCGCATAACATTTCCATAAAGATCCATAATTTTCTCGCAGATATAATATTTTCGACATAGATAGAGAGATAATCGTCTTTACTTGGTTGAGGCTGAGACAAGACGGTCTCTTTGTCCACCTCACGCAAGGTTAGGCAACCTTTTCTGCTTGGCCGGCCGCTTTGGAGGTGACGAATCCTTCGGCAGGCCGCATTGGAAGTTGCCAATGCTTTGGTGAACCCGATTCAACTTCAAATCTTAAGCTACCTAGAGATTACGAGGTACCATTGAAGGTAAAAAGAAGTTTAAATCAGGTTAACACTGCTAAAAATTCAATATAAAACGTTTTATTATTAAGATTTGCATGTCAAAATATGAACTTGTGAGCTAAATTTTAAGGATAATTTTTTCGTTACAGCTTAATCACTCGCATAAAACGCTCTCGGGTGCCGCATGCGGCCCGCGGGCCATAGGTTGCTCGTTTATTAACTAAATCATTGCTAATTTCAGAAATACAATGCAACGCAGGTGATAAAACAAAATTATCGCAGATGGAAAAGAAAAGAGAACGATGTTTGTCGGATATAACAACGAAAGAATATGTAGACAGCTATTCCTAGTAGACTCGAGAACAAGCAGTTTAAAAATACTTGTGTCAAGTATCTTCAAT
This sequence comes from Tanypteryx hageni, assembly GCA_028673005.1. Lineage (NCBI taxonomy): Eukaryota > Metazoa > Arthropoda > Insecta > Odonata > Petaluridae > Tanypteryx > Tanypteryx hageni. The sequence continues at coordinate 14,015,975 of CM054118.1, read as the reverse complement.
AGCCACAATTATGTAATAATTATTACTTCTTTGTGGCTATTGGAGATGACTGACACAAGTAACCTTTAAGTGCTTGTTCTTGAATCTTTTTCGGCCATATTTTTCCTTTGAATTTATTCCTAGTAAATTTAGAAATGGGATCAATGAGTGAAAAGCTACCAAAAATTATACGTAAATATCATCCCGAAACAACAAAATTCATAAGTTGAAAATCCTTTTTCTTTCCCCATTACGCCATGCAAACAAACCCAATAATCAACAAAAAGAACGCGGAAAAAATATCGACGAAAAACTTGATTAAACCTTCAACGTCGTGGAAAATTAAATAAAACTAATCCACGAAATTCAGAGGCCAACGAGGAGAAGAAAAACTGATTTTTGCGTTCATTACAGAGACGTATTTACCCATCGATTATAAGGACGATCGGAAGTGAGGAAATGCGAATTTAGAGAGAGGGGGAGAGAGGGAGGGAAGAGAGTGGAGGGAAGAGAGTGGAGGGAAGAGAGTGGAGGGTAGAGTGGGGGAGAGGGGGGAGAGAGAGGGAGGGAGAGAGAAAAGGAGGGAAAAAGAAAAAAGGAGGGAAAGAGGTAGGGAGAAAAGAGAGGGAGGGAGAGAAGGAGAGGGAGGGAGAGAAAAAGAGGGAGAGGAGAGGGAGGGAGAGAAAAAGAGGGAGAGAAAGAGAGAGAGGAGAGAGGGAGATTGATTGATTGATATGGTCTTTATTTGGGGCGAGATTGAGACTAAGAGAGAGAGAGAGAGGGAGAGAGAGGGAGGGGGAGAGAAAGGGAGGGAGAGAAGGGGAGGGGGAGAAGAGGAGGGGGAGAAAGAGAGGGAGAGAAAGAGAGGGAGAGAAAGAGAGGGAGAGAAAGAGAGGGAGAGAAAGAGAGGGAGAGAAAGAGAGGGAGAGAAAGAGAGGGAGAGAGAGGGAGGGAGGGAAAGAGAGAGGGAAGGAGAGAGAGGGAGGTGGAGGAGATGGAGGAGGAAATGAGTTATGGAAATAGAGGAAGCGTCCACGGATCGTGGGGTGAGAGGAGGAGGAAGAAAAACGGCATCGGTCGAGGGCTGAGAGAGAGAAAGAGAGAGAGTAAACTGTTATGGTTTGAACCGGAAATGTTGAATGATCTGGCCCCGAGTATAGAGAGGTCAGGGAGTTACTGTACGCGCTCTCTCTCTCAACTTCCCACTCACTTTCTCTTCTTGTTACGGGTTTAGGACAATTCGGAGCAACCGGTTCGGCGCAGACATCTTTTGGCGCGGAGACTTTTCGGCGCAGGAACACAATTTTTTGATTCCCAGGGTAAAACTCGAGCAAAGTAGCAGAAAATATTACTACGTACTATATCTTGGCTTCCTGTTGGTAAAAAACAACGGCTGCAATAGCCAGCTGATAGATCTCCTCCTGTCAAATAAATTAAAGAAAATAGCTTCACAGAAATTATTTCCTCTCCCAAAATTCCTTGCAATTCTAAGCACTGGCGCAGACTCCCCTTCACAGGCCCCCTCTCTTACAAACTTTGTAACCTTCTTTTCCCCGATAACTTATGTTAAACTTTTCCTGAATACTAAAGATTCCATATCTAATATATCTAAAAGCGGTGTCTATAAACTATCTTGGTTAAATTGTGACGCTATTTATATAGGACAGACCGGAAGAAGTTTTAAGAAGAGGATCGAGGAACATAAACGTTGTTTCGAGTTGCGAAGTGCGTCATCACACTTTGCTAAGCACCTGTTTGAGAACGGCCATTCCAGTTCCCGAGTTTCTCCACTTTGAATCAAAGGGTAACAGACTGGACCTCTTAGAGCAGTTGGAAATTGTAACCAATGATGTTACACTTACTAATGAATTTGTTTTCTCCAATCACTCTCCATTGTTCTCTGTACTGCTTTCCTAATTAATTAATTTACTACCTTTTTACTTTGTAATTTAACAGCTTGAATTTGGTCATTCACTTTGTAATTTCTATTTTTTAATTTTTCAAATTATCTCATTACTGATTGTATGTTTTCCCTCCTGCTCATCACCATCAATTTAACCCTCTTACCCTACTTCTCCGTATATGTAGAACTCTCGGTCAAGGCGAAACCGGTCGGACATTAAAATTATTAGTGGAAATTTACAAGTTTCTTTTTCATTTAGAGTAAAAATATGCTTATAATCGCGAATAAGCATATTTTTTTCGAAGGCTCTTCTACAATGGAAAATTTTAATTACGATAAGAACAAACCTTTCAAAGGAAATTAAAAACTGTACTGTCTTGACGTAAGGACCTCATAAAGAGATATTTACTTTGATGCAATCGAGATGCAAACCATAATTCTAAGCATTCTCCTTGCGGTTTGATTTGTTTTTCTCGATGCTCCTGTTATTCACATACTCTACATGCCGTTCGTTTTTCGTTTGTATTTTGTTTGTTTTTGTGGTTCATTCTTTGTTATCCCTTTTATTAACACCAGTATAGCATACCATATCCTACTTCGCAACCTCATGCAATGTTTATACGATATGAATAATTTCGACCATCTTCCCCCTATCTCTCCCACCGCTAATCCTTATTAATTTCCGTAGTGTAGTTATATATTGCTTATTTACTAAGCAATTTCCATTCGATAGCCATTCATATCGCCTATATACGTTAATTATTTCGATCACTCCCTCCCTCCCCCCGCCTACCGTTATTATTTTCATAAGATAATGCTGTGCACCTACAGACAATTTCCGGTATCAGAATTAAGAAATATTCCATTAGGTCAGTTAAGATTTTTACCAAAAGGAAGCCAAGATATAGTATGTAATAATATTTTCTGCTACTTTGCTCGAGTTTTACCCGGGGAAACAAAAATTGTGTTCCTGCGCCGAAAAGTCCCCGCGCCGAAAGATCTCCAAGCCGAAAGATCTCCAAGCCGAAAGATCTCTGCGCCAAAAGATCACTGCGCCGAAAGATCTCTGCGCCGAGCTGTCCTGCGCCGAACCGTCCCATTCCATCTTCCTACACCTCTTTCTATCTTGATTCGCGTCGTTCAAACAACCTTCACTTCCGCCATCTTGTTTTCCTAATGACGACCAACCTACGCCTACGTGCGATTACCAGATTTATTTGTGGCAACCTAAGCATAACCATGCCCTGAGGCAATAATTTCTTCCTCATCTGTGCCACCATTTGAAATTAAATTAAGCCTATTTTTATCTCTCTCTCGATTCAAGTCGAAAATAAAATCTCCCAGAAGACCAAATTAACGTTCTACTTTGTTTGCAATTGACAAAGATAAACAAATGTAAAATATAGGAAAAATAAACGAGCCAGTTTTAATATTGAAAGGTATTTTTACGTTTAGTCAACATTAGGTTCGATTTATTATTAAATATACAACTTGAAATTAATTTGCGAAACGGTAGATAGTGAAGATAGGTTTGGAGAGTGGGACCTACCAGGAAAACGAGACGGCTTCGAGTAATATAAAGACGTCAGCTGAAAACAACATGGGCCAATGTGAGAGTGAAGTATTCTATGTGGTTCAGTGTGCGTGATAAAAGTGCTTTTCCACAATAGAAAATACGTGGATAAATTAATTTTGAGGGAATAAAATTTATTAATTATTAATTAATTAAACAAATTCGATAATAATAGGAACCCACGCGCAAAAAGAATGAACGAGGAGTGTAAATTCACAAACTATGCCTCGCCAACAGCCATAGAAAAGGTTAGAAAAACCAGATCCGCATCTCGGCTACAGATCAGCCGTCATCATCGGCGATTCACCAATGAAGATTCTAATATCCGAGGCGGATGCGTCGCGGCCAAAATGCGCATCTGACTGCCCTAACCTTCTCAAGGCTTCCGGAGAGAAATTCTGCCGATTTGATTTGAGCCACACGGCGGGCTTCTATTTAAACGACGCGAAAGGAAAATTTTTGCCAAAGTTATACGAAATTTTTCTTAAGGAATACCGCTTTAACGGGAGCGCCAGATTTACGAATTGAAGGCGACAGATTGCGAGGTGCTGATGAACGTTGATGCGCTAGATGCCCTTAAAACTCCGTTTCGGACATCGCGCTGCAATTATTCGAACCAGAAAATAAGTTTTCTATATTGGTTATAATCGAAATTCGCTAAGATAACCGTTCGTCGTTGAAGCAATTCACTGTACTCTCGAAGTTTCGAAACGATCTCAATGTCTTCGAATCGATCTGCAAAGTAATTTGCACTCGAATCACGCCTATGAGAATTTTATGCAAATTTAAAATTCCTGGGACAAATCGACAATTACCGTTTTTTAGGGAAAATATGTCGTAAAAAGGCTTGAACATGGTCTCGACCAATTTCGATAGAAGGGGAAATATCATAAAAAAACTCCATACGTTTTTCTAGGCATCCACATCTATCATTACATTCGTACAACAAAACCGCAGAACAGACCAAGACATTTACTTCTGGAAAGAATTAAGACAGGGTTCGGCAGGGATAACGTTATGGCAGGCAGGCGCGTGTAAGAGTCCCGTCCAGAAAGCTAATGCCCTCAGACGCGACGAGCCGGAACGAAAGGAATGTAAAAATAAAGAAAACGATTCCAAGTCTCGGATTTTTTGTTTATTATTTTCCTCCCGGGGGCGCATTCTCGAGCTCGCCGGTATCATGTTTTCTGCAACGGCCGGTAGGTGGCCAGTTCGGAACTATTATAGTCAAGGGGTTGTTGAAGCGAGAAGAATTCACCTTCGAAGGAAACGAGCAATGCGGTCGTTTCGCATGAATTTTATCGCCTGGTGCGCAATCGTTAAGGCTTAATTTGCCTTTAAAGCAAGCTAACATCGCCGCACGAACAGAATATGATGGCAGCTGTGTCCTTGCCCGTCCAAAATGACGACCGGGCCTAATGAAGGGTTAAATTAAAACTAATGTAGATCAAGATGCACAGACTAGCTAGAGCAGGGGCGCCCACTATTTTTGGGTATAAGATCTACTTTTGTTATGGTTAACAAGTCGAGATCAATTTTTCCACAATTTTAAAAACGAAACGAAATGCAAGGGAAGAACTTTTAATAAACGTTAATTAAACGAAAAATCTGATGTGGCCACCACATGACTTTCTCCGTATCATTAATATTTATAAATATTACAAATAGGTTACATAATAATAAATATTTTAAGAAACTGCGAGAAAACTTTAGACTTTACAAAGAACAGAAATACACTCAAACCATAGCCTTCTGGTAATTATTGGATATAGTCACAAAGCTCCAACAATTAAGAGAAGAAAAAGGAGCGTTACTAAGACGTAACTAAGCGTCAATTGTTAACAATAGTCGTCGGTAGGTGGCGTGGTGGTGGCAGCTAAAAATATAAGATATCTCTTAAACAATGCAAAACAATGGAAAACTGTTTCAAACAAAGGCTGCAGTAAATAAAATTTCCTACAACTTTCAATCCAGTACATTTTTACATATATCAAATATTAAAGCAAATATATCAAAATAACGGATAAGTGAAAAGAGTAAACGCCCACTTCCGGTTGACCGATTTTTACCAAAAACTCATCAGTTCTTGTGACTTTCATAAAAATGTTAAATATAAAATTTCGCGTTGACCCGATTTAGTTTTTGAGTTAGAGCACCCACAAAATAGCTGTCACACAGACATCATCGAGAAAATGGTCAAAACGTGTTCAGGGGACCTAAAAACGTGTATTTCCGTTGAAATCTCGAAGTCGATTTTTTTCGTGAAAACAGTACTTTCCCCTCTACCACATATGGAGAAAGTAAAAATGGAAAGTAGTCATGAGATCGCCTGGGTGTCCGTGTGTGTCTCCCCCTGACCTCTTCTTCATAAATGAACCGATTTCAACCGAATTTGGTACATAGAACACTCACATAAATGAATGACTAAAATGACATATTTGGACTAGATCGACTAAGCAGGGGTGCCACAATTGCAAAATAAAACTTTTCGGTAATTAATAATTTGGAAGGAATTAGGCGAAGCGATTTCAAGGAAATTTTATATGAAGGAGCAATGCAGCATAAAAAACAAAATCAAGATGTTTAGTACATATACAGAAAGCAGAGCTGCCACAATACAAGTAATAAAAAATTCTTTCAACACGTATTTGTGTTGAACTGTCCATATAAATTTTAACCAAATCAGCCAAACGGGTGCCACAATTACAAATTAAACTCTTTCGGTAATTAAGGATTTTGAAGGAATTGGCTGGACGGATTCCAATTAAATATGTAAATAAGATTTGTACAACATACCATAATGAAATCAAGATGTTAAAAGCGGAGCTAAAGCGCAGGACTACCACAATAAAAAGTTAAATAATATTTTTACACGTATTTCTAGAGAACTGACCTAATGGATTTAAAATAAATACAGTATATTTAATCTTCATATAAATAAATAACCTAAATAGCTTATTTAAACCGGGTCAACTAAACAGGTCTACCACAATATTAAGGTTAGAATTTTTCTGTAACTATGAATTTCGAAGGTATTGGCTGAACGGATTTAAAAGAAATTTCGTTTCTAGGGCGAGTATAGAATGGGAAAACGAGATGTTTAGAACGGATTAAAAACGCAGAGCTACCACAATATAAGGAAAAATAATTTTCTGATTTCAAAGCAAATACATTAGTATACGATTATATTACGGCGAATTTGACGAAAAGCACGCCTGTACTCCGAGAAACCGGTGTATACCCCTACTTGTTATATATTAAAATTGTATTGAAAGGCAAGTAGGCGGATTAGTTCTTTCCAGAACTACTTGTTTTGTTTAGCACCTTCCACAAGCCGGCCCTGGAGGCTAGGGATCTGTTATTTCTTAACGGAAATTTCATATACTTTTTTATTTTTCGATTGTAAACGAATTATTTATTACTTCGCTTGGGATCGACCAAGAATGGTTCGGCGATCGACCGCTCGACCACGATCGATGTTATGGACACCCATTACCTATAGGTTGATTCAAAATGGCAGCGTAAATAAGTAAATCCGTGGCTCACTGCGCACATTTAATGAATCGTACAATATAAATGTCAATTAAATAATAATCATTACAGAGGATTTTAAACGTCGATTCAATTTAATCACGAAATTTGCAGGACCGTTTGCATTGAAACCTTACACAGAAATAAGCTTGCGAATATAATCAGGAACTCCATTTTACAAGTGAGTGCGACGAGAGAAAAGCCGCGGCCTATACGAACGCGTAATGTTTTCCCATAAGGTACTTAATTTGGACAGCCGCAGTTTCGCCCAACGCTGCCCTCGAGTTACGCGGCGGAATTGCATTAAAACATGTATAATAATTCCGACGTTCGTATCAACATAAGATTCAAATAATCCTTCCCCATGAATAGGCCAATTTCTTTTCTAAAATTTCTTAACTAACATCGTTAGCTTTTAATTTTCGAATGACGACGGTTGCACGGAAATTACACAAAATATTTCACCAAGATTCTAGTATGGATCTTTCGAGATGCGAGTAATTGCATACGAGCTCACCCGATGATATTCGTCGGTCATTAATAATTAACTGGAGATTATTTCGGAAAAGAAAAGTTATTGAGTGTGCTTTCGACATACTAACCACTAAATGGAGAATTTTGAAAACCGAGATACAAGTTAATCCAGACATAGTAGAGAAGTGAAATCTTTTTATCGCATAATGTTCTTATTGATATTGAAGGAGTAGATGAAGCTTCCCTGCTTGAAATACGAAAACATGTCGCAACATAAAATGTAGATGATGCAGGCAGACGGCTAAAATATGGTGGAAAAAAAGAAACACATTGAAACGTACATTAATTGTGGCGCATGAGCTATGACTCAACAAGAAAACTACTAATGTTTAAATGGTTATTAATCAGATCTTTTTAATTATCTATCAAGATTCAAAATTAATTAAAGGTAAGTTGATTTTGTGCTTAATTTAAATCTTAAGACTACTTCAGCCTATAAATTCCTGTTAATATCACAATTATTATATTTTTTTGATTTACGATCCCCAGGTGAACGTTTTTTCAATAAAAGATAAAATAATTAACTTTTCACAGCACATCTTCAAAATATTCACTCACCTTTAAAGTTCATACGAATTTTAATGAAAAATCAAACTCATTTCATTAGTACAAAACGTCGTACGAATTTGTACGCACTCGATCTGTTCGTACGAATCCGCAGGGATTCGTACGACCAAAAATTCGGATGAGTTCGCGTCCAATGTAACCACAGCCTAATGCTTACGAAAGAGAAAGAAGGTCAAGCAGAGGGAATAACAAAGAAGAACCGACTATAACTTGAGAAGGTATACGTTGAGCCGAGGATAAAACGTGCCAACAAGAGTTACGAGAGTTAAGGCAATATTGACTTATGTTATCTGAGTAAGGAAAATAAATATACAACACAGTAGGAAGAGGACGGGAAAGAGGCGAGGAAGAGAAGGGATTTTGGAGAGATGATAATGGCACCTGGCGGAAGGGTAGAGATCCGCTGATCGCTAAACTTTTAAACTTTGAAGCTTCCAGACTCGCTAAATTAACTCCACTGATAAAATGGTGGCAACGAACATCCTTCGGGCCAAGCGCGATTTGGGTAGGTTGGGGAGAGGCCGTTATGAATCTCTGCTCTGAATGTTCGCTGCCCGCCGGCTCTATGCAATTTCTACATTTTGCACCAGGATGCAAGAGGGGGATAATGGAGCCAAGTTTAAAAATTCAGCCACGCGATCTTTTAATAATGATTTCATTTTGCGATTTTTTACGCAGTACTTCCTGCGCCCGTATTTTATCGTTTACTCGACTCAGTGCCGTAACTAGGGCGGGGCATCTGCCCCGGACGCAACTAAAGAAGGGGCGCAAAAATTGTTAATGGCAAGTTGTGTGAGGTTGCATGGCACAAGGAAAGGGGCGATTTCACCACTATACTTGTTCCAGACATTACGCATAGCAGAAACTATAAATTTTGATAATGTTATTGATGAGTTTGTTGCATTAAAATCACGTAGAATAACTCATTTGTAGTGAGAAATTGCATCATTAATAGTTTATTTTTATTTATTAATTGCTCACCCAAAATCTATATAGTAAATAATTTTTTATGGGGCGCATATTTGATAGTTTGCCCCGGGTGCTTGTATAGCTAGTTACGGCGCTGACTCGACATCTTAATCTAATTAGCAATTGTTGCTGCTTTCTAATGCAACTAGATCACAGGTAAGAGAATTTCTCTTAACATTTACAACTCCGAGGTAGTCTCCACTTTCATTAATATCTGACTGAAACCCGATTGTTGCTTCATTGTTTTGGATGACCTTTCAGAACTACAGCGAAACCACGATTTTCCGTGCGGGTTGACTGGGAGTGATGCTCTTTTATGCGTTAACAAATTTTCATAGCATTCAACAGATATTTTAAAGAATTTTACCTTTAAAATTTCATCCTTCAGATTGCCCATGCTCGCCTCGGTCCCATCAAGCATTGATAATCGGGATTTTAATGCACACATCCGGGGAAAAAACTACACTATACCAAGCATACTGAATTTCAGTTTTAAGCGTCTAGGATTGCATTGTACGACTGTCATAAATGTCATAAGTTATTCCCGTAACGCAGGGGCGTCAACGCTCTTAACAATTACGGCCATCCAAAAAAACATCTGCTGAAACCCGGCGCGTTTTTCTCCTAAAAAACCCTTTTTAAAACGACTGGATGGCGAAGATTGTTCAGTTACTCGTGATGGCGTTTTCCGGTGCGCTGCCCAGTATCTCATCCTACGAAGAGAACCTCGCGGGGATAATAAGTACGAACGCGGAGGGAGACGACTTTCGAGGTAGAATTGGTTGCAAAAGGAAGGGAAAGGAAGGAAAGGGAGGTAAAATGGGGTAGTGATGAAGAGGGAGATGTGGGGTGGTGGAGGGAGTAAAGAGGGAGTGGTGGAGGGAGTAAAGAGGGAGTGGTGGATGGAGTAAAGAGGGAGTGGTGGATGGAGGAAGTGGGGATGGTGGATGGGGTAGTTAGGTGGTGGAGTGGGGAAATGAACAGACTTGGAGAAACCTGAAGTCGAGTCAATTTGATGTTCTATCTTGCTACCGCTCTCTGTTTCTTCCTCTAACTAACCCAATCTTCCCTCTCTTCCCTCCCACTCTCTCTCACGTCCCCTCCTTCCGCGGCTCTCTCTCCCCATCTCTTTTCTCTTCCTCTCTACCTCCCTCCCTCTCTCTCCATTTAGCGCTCACTCATGTTCCCTCATCGTTTCGTTATCCCACTTTCCTACGCAATTCCCACCCCCTCATCTATCCCCTCAGTTCTCCCTCCTTCTCTCCATAGACCTCCTTACCACCCTCCACCTACCCTCCTTCCTTTCCCACGTCCTCACTACCTCCGTAATTCCTTTCCTCGTCTTCTTCTCCATCTCCTCTACCAGCCTACACCTTCCCTTTGCGTTCCTCTCCCACTCTATATCCAAATATTTTTAAATCTTCCAGCATCTCACACCCCACCCACCTCTCTCTATCTCTCCCAACATCTTCCCCTCTCCGTTCCTTATCCTTCTCTTTCTTTTTCTTTCTTCATTTCCCATCCTTCGTATTCTCTTTCTCCCTCACTATTCCCACCTAATCCCCTCCCCCTCTTCCTTTTCTCTCTCAATCTTCTCTTCCTCCATCACTCCCTCTCTCTCCCAGCCGATCTGCCTCCCTCCATCTCTCTGATTCCCTCTCTCCATTCAAGTGCCTACCAACCTATATTTCAATGCCTTCCTCTTTTTCTCCCATTTAATTTACTTTCCTTCCTCCACATACCTCACTCTATCTCCATTTCACTCCTACTCTCTTTCCTTCCCCTCCTATCTCTTCTCCTACCTGTCCAAAGTACCTTCCACTCCTCTCATTCCACACCTATTCCTCTCTCTCCCTCCCTTCTCCTCTCCGATCTTCCATCTATCTCTTTCCATCCCTTCCGTTCTCCCCCTTCATATCTACCTTTCTCCCTCTTATCCTCTTCCTCCATCTCCCTCTCCCCGTCCCTCACGTCTTCCTCCCTCTATTTCTCTCTTTCCCTTAAAGGGTTATATCAGGCAAGTCAAACTGCCGGCCCGCGGGCCGAGTAAGGCTCTCATTGTGCCTTACTGCGGCCCGAATGCGAATTTTTCTCAACTAAATCGCTCAGGATTTTATATAAATACATTATTTTTGTGAAAACGAGATAACATCTTTTCATTATTAGGTATAATAAGAACTCGTTTTCTGAACAATTGTTTTTAATCGAAAAACAGGCGTCCAATTCCCTTGGTAAAGTCTGTTTAGTCAACTCTGGCCCTCATTAAACAACTGTAATTCTAATACGTCCCTTTCATAACATCCACCGCTTCAATGCGGCCCTGCTACTTCCTCGACTATGACATGTTTGGGTTAGATCAGAGGTTGGAAACCTTTTCTACGCAGCGAGCCGAATCGGTGGTTGCGAACACTTCGGCGGGCCGCATTGGAACTTGCCAATGCTTGGGCGAACCAGATTCGAATTTTAAATCATCAGTTACCCCAGATATTCTGAGGCATCATATAAGTGAAAATGACGTCCGAATGATTTTTTAGGGTTAACATTTCGATATTTAATTTTTTATAATAATAATTTTTATTTAAAAGAACATGAATTTGCGTGTTAAATCTTACGGATCTCTTTCTCATCATAGCTTCGCGGGCCGCATAAAATGCTCTCGGGGGAAGCATATGGCCCGCGGGCCGTAGGTTACCCACCCCTAGGTTTTATGGAGGAAGAGACTTTTCGATCTCTCCCAAATAAAGACGATATCTACCCATCCCCCTCTTCCCCTCTCCCTGCCACTTTCCTCCTCTGCCTATAGCCCTCTCGCTCTACTTCCCTCAATATCTCTATTTTCTTCCCTCTTTATATCCCTACATCACTACATCTCCACTTCCTCCTTCATTTTCTCCCATCCATTTTTTGTATCCTCGTTAACCGCCTTTCTCTCGTTCTCTTCCCGGTAATTCTCTCACTACGACCTTTATCTCTCTCTCTCTCGTACCGCAATCCCGAATTACAAGCTGCCATCTCCTGGCGTGGTGTTCGGGAGACGAAAAAAAACTTTTAACCGAGACAAAAAACTTAATATAATAACGCCCGAACTAAATGCGACGGAAATTTTTTCACGAAGGCGGAAGTGTATGGCATAGGACGAAGGCGATGATTATGTGATCCAGGTGAGGACGAGATGGAGAGAAAGAGGGAGGAAGCGGTACTTCGGACAATGCTTAATGCAGATATCGATCACGGGCGAAACGCGAAGAGGGATCGAGTAGGAGGTCGAGCTTCGCACAGTCGCCGCAGGCGGCGCCACCAAACCAGCCGCATAAATAACGAAAAACACATACATAAGGCATAGCCTATTAATAGGGTATGGATTTTTCATGTTTAAAAAAAATTAATTCGGAGGGTAAATGTCGGGTTTTATTATTTTCCTTTTCATTGGGGCTAAAATCGAGTATAAATAAGTTACAGATTCTTCGGTAGTTTTAAAAAAAAAGTTCAATTTCGGGTAACTTTCGGGTTTTATTATTTTGTAATTCGGATAAAATGATTTTTAAATAAAAATCTTGTTTAAAGATTTAAAAGTTTTAACACAATCAAAACTTTTTACTATACCTCAAGTATGGTTGAGAGTGTGATATCTGTGTTGAACGCCTTCATGAGGAGAGAGCTCCTCGCAGGCTGCACAAATATCTTGCTTCCCGTTCAACTTCTTTTGAAAACACACCAGATATTAGTGAGATAATTTTTCTTTCGTAGTGTTTTCAACTAACAGACACTTGGACTCTTTTTCCTTGTCCTATCCAAGATCTAACAGCGACTAGCTAAGGCGCGTCCTTGACTATTCGAGGCGCGAGAAAACCATGGAGATTAAGATTGTGTTACAGTTAGCTTATGAATAAATCGTTTACAAAGAGAATAAACAGACTGGTCACGAACATCTCGGAATGCACTCAAGTGCTTGGGGTGCCTACAAGCGCCGGAATAGAAATTCTGTGACGAAATCGAAAAAAATTGTGTTTAAAGAAAACTAATAATTTCTGGTTATTTAGGGTTTTATCCGAAATTTAAAAAAAGGCACTCAGAGGGTAAAAAATCGGGTAAAACCCGAAAAATCCATACCCTACCTATTAAGGGGATGAAGAGCTGATGGGAAGGGGAAGTTGGTGAGGAAGAAGATGAATTGGGGGAAAAGGAGCAAGGCGGAAGGAGGAGTTCACTCTCGCATGAGTGACGTCACCGTCGTTGAGGGATCGAGCCGCCACGGGGTCAAGGATGACCCCGATTTTCTTTTATATTTTACTGCCCGTCGCGGATTAAGACGATGATGAGGTTTTGAATAGCCACGAAAAAAGGGGGGGAAGAGCTAGCGACATGTTTAATGGAGATTACTTTATCACCAAGGAAACGAGGTCTTAGAGATATTAATTTTTTGCCACTAGCAAGGTGTACATAATTTTTCGGAGGCATTAAAGACAAGACGTTGACGATAATGAGTCGGACCAACTTATCAAAAAAACGGACAAATTTTGCGCAGACTGATGTCATTTTATTGTAAAACACGAGGATAAGAGTCGATAATTTTTTAGGCCTTCCAGAAAGGGATGCATGGAAAGTCACTTAAGAGGTAACGTTTGAGTTAAAATTGAAAACAAATGGTCAATAAGAAGGAAAAAGATTTACGTGGATACAGAGCGCAAGGATACAAAAGCGTTATTTGACTTGGTATCAGAACAGACGAAGCAATCATCCCAATAATGCGATTACTGGTTTAATTTCGAACACAAGGACGGTTCCCCGGGGCAAATGTGACTACAAGGATGATTAATCTTTCGAAAAGACAGAGAAACCTTTTAAAACATAAATAGAATGACAATATTACCAGAAAACGCAAATTTTAATGTCCAAATCCCAGAATCAAAAATCAACTGGTTGTGAGTCGATTCTACGTTATTACTGCATCGCGGAAATAAATCACTACGCGTTTCTTAAAGAAAAACACCGCTACAGAAATTTTTCATAGGAACCATTTCATACCGCGTTCTGCGAATAAAAGATACGATTCGTGAACATTAAAACCAAAGGCAAATCTCTTTTCGGACGGATCATTCGAGTAATAACTCACACACACACACACAGAAGATCAAAGTTAAATTCCTGAGGAACAGGTTTTGAACCTTCCATACTCATTAGGCATGTCGGCCTGATGAAGACTTAAACACCGTTAAGTGTCGCTAAAAGGACATTATTAGGTAACAGGATCCGGGAAATGTCTCGAAAATCGTTCCTCCGTGTACATGTTACTTAAGCGCAATAGAGTCATTCGGTACCCTCCTCAGCCCCCTCTCTCCCCATCCCCAGCCTTTACACTCTCCGCCAAAAGGTATCCCCAAATAGCCCTTATGGAACATAGGATCCCCCAAAAGTGATCCTCTGTTAAGTGGACAGTCCTTCTCTTCAAATTTACCTCTTGAACATAATTCGAGGGGAAAGAGAGGGGGTGAGCGGGTTAATGAGAGAGAGGGGGGCGGCGGCGTCCTCTTCCATCATCCCCCCTCTCGACAACCCCTTTTGATTCCATTATATTCTCGGTGGACGGTTTCAAACTGGCTCGCAACACGCATGAGCACACTCGAGACGAATCGCAGCGCCGCCATTCTCAGCGTTTGATGAGAGAGTGAGAGAGACACTTGTTATCAATCCGAAATGCAATCTCCGACTTTGACCACACGGGTTCAGAAATTTTACGATAAGGGGTTTATTATTTATCAAAACCAATGTACGGACTGACTACGCCCACCGATCGCTTTACACATGTTTTCAAATTACACGTCTTCGGTACGCCAGGTTTATCACTTGAGAGAATCTCTTCGATTTCACCATCATTTGTTTGATCGTATATTTATTTTCTTTCGAATTAAACCCTTTTTGACCACAAATCCATTTCTAAGCGTTGACTACTATCCCATTTAATGGAACGACCATTCAAAAACCGATACCTAATTTTTTATTTGAAAAGGCACTAAATTCTGATAAGGTCTCCTTCCCACGAAAACCACACACAGACTGGACATTGTCGCATCGTAACTGCGCGGCGACGCTTTATTTTTGTTTCCATATCGAATCTATAAATATTTACAAAAATTTTTAAATGTTTATTTATTTTTTCTTATTTTTACGTAATGTATTATTGTTTTATTATTATTATAATTCTCAATTATTATGCACGGACCACCTGAATGCAGCTCACGGTTCACACTTGGGAAACCTCTGGTCTAGACAATTGGAGAAAATAATCATACCGACCCATGATATCGACAAATGAAACCCACCAAGAAACAGGTGCGCCATCTTCCGTCGTTTCGCCCGAACCTTCAATGACTGATGGCAAAGAAAAAAAAAAACGTCCGGGAAAATTTTCGAAATCGCAGCGTTATTATTCCCACCGCGGCGTAAAATAAAAGGCGACATCCCATCCTCGGACCTTCTTTTTGCATCGTCGAAATGGAATGAAAGCTCGGGCACAACTCCCTTTCATACCCGAGATAAGGAAAACGGGGATAAGAGTGCGGAACCGAAACTTCCATTCCCTACTCTCATCTCTCAAAACATTTCTGGAAAGCTTGACCCGGAATTGTGCGCGAGAAATCTCCAGCGAAATGGACCATTGATCTCCGGTAACGAACATGCAGAACCAGAGATAAACATTTTCGAAACAAGTTAGGAAAGTTTACCGTGTATCACAAATAGGCGCGTTTCGTGCGACGAAGTATTTGAAACTAGACGATATAATTTGAACGAACACACACTGTAAAACAACAAAACGCCAAGAATCGATTGTCTCTCCGTCTACTAAACATTTCTTCTACAACTAAGTTGATACATTAATAAACGTATTGCAAAAATATACATCAGAAATTACACCAAAGATATATTAAATCTTTATTAGCCCATCAATTTTTTAATCAATTGTAACTAATCAAATAATCTAAAATTATTTAGAACACCTCATTTCAGCTAAGTATCATAATATTTACGTTTGTCTTCTTTTCTTCGTCGTAGATAATGCATTTCCATTCGCTTACAAAATGATCCATGCACACGTAATGAAATTCCACGTATTTTAGTAATTATAGCAGATATTATTTACTTAAGTAACCAATAAGATTGTTTTCGTTGACAACAATATGGTAGCCATTTTCTAAGCTCATTCCTGTTCGATTTTCTTAATAACGGCTACTCGTACTATAAAGATGTATAGGAAAGAAATACTCTATGTTACTAGTTCTACAAGTTTATTTAAAACTATTTTGATATGACGAATAATTTACGAGATATAACAAAAAGTTCATTTTTTGTCGCCAGTGAGGTGGTACCCCTGATTGGCTTACGTGATTCATTTTTGTGATTTTCTTATTGTCTTTGACCGTAGGTTATCAATGTCAAATTTCATGAGAATCCCTTCGATAGAAGCCGAGAACGAACATGCGGACGGACGGACAAACCGAAGCTAATAGGCGCTTATGCTGGAAGCTTAGCCATTGGCAACCGCTGATTATATATATATATATATATATATATATATATATATATATATATATATATATATATGACTCTCTTCTTCGCTGACGAAGGGCATGGGCCCGAAAAGCTTACATTTTTTGTGTGCGTGTTATTTTACGTGTGTTTCTTTGACGCCCCCAGCAGCCAGCCAACTTGGTCCTCAAATTGGTCAAGTGTCCACTGGGCTTCCTTCAACACCTTGTTGCCACCCTCATCACTACCTTTTCTTTTCCTTAAGTTAATATACACACATATATATATATATATATATATATATATATATATATATATATATATATATATATATATATATATAATCAGCGGTTGCCAATGGCTAAGCCTTATGGGAAATTAGGGGTTAGGAGGAATGATCCTTGAGAGACATAGGTACCTTAAGTCCTTCAGTTTTTAAAGCAAATACTTCTGCTATACTTTAAAAAAATGTTTATTATATAAAAATGAAAAAGAAAAACGTTCAAAGCACAAAGAAGTACTATGCATTAGTGATATAATGGGAAAGCAACCCCTGCTGACGCCGTCTGCCTGACCTTCGCTTCAAACATACGTTATCATAAAATTATTCGAATCTCCACCTCCCGATTAACACGTGGCCTTATCGTGAGCTAAAAATCCTCTTCTCTATATCTCCCCTTCTGGTAAAGAATAGTTATTACGTAGCTTCTTCAATAACATTAAAAATTCTTAATATTACTAAAATTATCCAACAAGACAGTGCCGCGCGGAGAACCGCGGATACTCAAGACTGGATACTACGGCTGGCAAAACCACGTAATTTTTTCAATCGTTGATATTCAAAACCGCAGTTGTCGAGGGACTACTGAATACACCGTATTGTCCCGATGAAATTTTAAATGTAGCCCCCGCGTTACATTCGAGTACTAGTGATTTTAAAAGATCGTAAAATCGAGTTTCGAAAAATCACCGTACATTCCGCACGTCTGTTTACGAGATACAAGATACTTGTTACATTGTAGACACATTAGGCGTACGTTACACTGTACTTGAAAAGCATCCGAGGCGAGAAATAAGTGCGTCGGCGTATTATTTGTAATTACCTTAGCGAGTTTTTACCATCCGTTATTTGAACAATGGGTGACAAAAAGGATGCTGATCATGTTGAGAAAAAAGGTTCCAAATCCCAGATTAACGGAGGAATCCGACGAAGTTATCACATGATTTTTAAAATAGTCGTAGCTAAACCGGTTTTGTTAAAATCCACCGGAAATGAGAAATGAAGGATAACTGTTATGCTTGCAGTCAAGGCCAACGGGAGAAAACTCCCTACGTAATTTTAATCCTAAAAGGATGCTAAAGGAAAAGTTACCGTCAGGTGTAATCTTTCACTCGCAGGATGAACGAGGAACTTGTATTAGATTGACTGAAGCTTGTTTGGGATCGCGTTATATTCGAGGTTTGGTTTTATCTTGAAAAACTTTCCCAAAATCTCATGTTCGCGTTATATTCGAGGTCGCTTTATATTCGGGACAATACGGTATATGTTTTTGCGGGAAGACCGCAACCGAGATGGAGGACATAGAAGAGAACGTAAAGAGAAAGAGAGAGATGGAAGGGCATTAACGCGGATCGATTCGAGTCCTCCTCGGTAAACCGCCAGCCAAAAGGGATGCAAGTGTTCTTTGTGAAGGAGGGTTAGGAAAAGGCAGGGTCAAAGTGGTACGCCACGGCATATGGAGGGGGGAAGGGAAAGGGTTTTAAATCCGGCTCGAAAATGGAAACGTGGAGAAGAAAGAGACATGAGAAAAGGATGATTAAAAAGAGCCGAAAAATGAAGGATATTTCGCTGTTCTCTTTTTTAAATATATGGTCGGCTAAAAATATCGTCAGCCGTATTACGCAAGTACACACTCGGCCGCATGTCTATGACTGCACACTTAGACTCACATGCAGAGCAAGTGTTAGATTCAAAGTTATTTTTTAAATAGATATGTTCGCGACACGTGTTTATTTCTAGCGTTTACGGTTCGATAGTTGAGTAAATTAATAAAAAAACTAAAAGTACGCTTAAAAGAGTTGCGAATTTATTTTATTCCGTTCGATCCTCTGACGCGATGTTCTAAAGTTAATACTCGGGCAGATTCGTCAGGATGTAAACTTTTTTAAACTAATTGGAAATATATATGGGATAATCTTTGTACTGCTAATTAAAGAGAGTATATGAGAGGGATTTTACCAGTTAATTCGTCGCCCGCTAGATGTGATTCAGAAGCACGTAGATTAAGTCGTAAACTATCAGTATTCAATTGTAGTAGAAAAATATTTGAAATGAATTACAAAGCAAACGAACGTATTCATTTTCTCATTTTTTAACAAAAAACAGTCAATGTCTAACGCGTGAAAACTGTAATTGCTTTTATGAGAATATTCCATAGTAAATAACAACCATTAAAAAAATTGTGTGAGTATACATTTAGAAGTCGGCTACGAGGATGATCGCCCACGGCAGGTCGGCTCTAGGGGCGACCAACAGACTATCATTGGACGTTTCATTTAATAGAAAATGAATCTTTTTCTATTTAAAACACACAAAAACACGCACATAAGCGCACGTTAGACCATGTACGAGACTAGTTAAAAACATAACGAATAGGATGACATGTGGGTCACAGGTAAACCGGGTATTACACTAGCACCAAAAACTCCTAACGCGAGAAGCGCGGCAATTGATGCATATCCGAGTGTAATTCCACAAAATGAATATACGAACTAACCATTTAATATATCCACACGGTGAGCGTCCAACCTTTCATTAGGTTTTGACTCAGCCAAACCAATCCGTCCCATCTCTTTATCTTCTAATACTTATCCCCTTCTTTTAAGAGATCTAATATTTCATTTCCCTTCCCACTCCTCGCGTCTTTTATAGCATCCTCTCTTCTATGACATTTTACAGCAGACATTCACCTCTTCAAGTATGACCCACCAATTTCTTGTCTTTCCCTTATTACTCTAATTAGGCACCTCATTTGCATCATCACAATCCAAATAATTTTTTCCACCCACATTACACAACCTTTATTCTTAACTCGCGCTATACATATAAACCTTGGATCAATTAAATAAAAAAAGCTGCTGTGGTCAACACATGACTTTCTCAATACCTGTAATATTTATAAAAATTCCAAATAAGGTAACTCGACCCAATATGGCCTTTTCCCCAATATGGCCTAATCGCCGTATCGAACGTACTACGTGACAAAATTGATAGATGGTGGTTGCAGTATATCGGTAGACTGCTAACAAGTGTGTTTATATGAAATTCCGCTGGACGCGCTCAGTTGGCTGAATTTGCTGGAGTGATTTGTTTGAGATCAGCGTTTGTGGTTACGTGCATCTAATTTCAAGACGTTGGTTAAGTCATTGTTTGTACAGGTAAAAGTTAATTAATTAATTTTAACTTAGGCATTCTACAAGATAACTGTCGCTACTATTAGTGGTGTGATTGTTTCGGCAATTCATTTAGATGTATTGTGGTTCCAACGGAATATGATTTACTAGTCCAAGTCTCCCCAATACGGTCCATGTAGGCCATATTGCCCATTTTGTGAGCCTTAAATAATGACAATGAATTTTTTGAATGATTTTAGGTATCATTTTGTTGCTCATTTTTTTATTTAAATTAAATTTTGACCTCATGTGCCTAAATATTTGGTAGTACAATTTTACGATTTTGGCCTGTGTAAAATTAGAACCTTGACTTTTATTCTCTCATTTTTAGTTATTTTTGCCTACCGAAAATTTATTGTAACCATTTTTGAGCAATCAAACATTAGAATTTTGATACAAGTATTTGATAAATATTTCAGATTCTTGTTCTCTTATTTTTTGAATAATAACCCAATAGGCCATACTGAGATCATATATTCCTAATATGGCCTAACAGCAAGGTTTTGCAAAAATGTTAATCAGTAACTCCATGTTGAAGCGATATAGTTGCAATATTTTTTCTGTTTACTTAAATAAACTGTATAAGAGAACATTATGTTAGTTTTACATTCAGCATTTGGGAAAGATGCTTAAAAAATTAATAAAGCTTAGATAGGCCATAGGGTCGAGTTACCTTAGATTTAAAATATTTATTATCATTTAACGGTTAAATTATAATAAATATTTTAAGGAACCGCGAGAAAAATTCAGACATCACAAAGAACAGAAATAAACTCTTACCGTAGCCTTCTGATATTGGATATAGACACGAAGCTCGAGCAATTGAGAAATAAAAAAGGAGCGTTACTAAGACGTAACTAAGCGTCGTGTTTACAAAAGTTGCCTCCACGTGGTGTTGGCGGCAGCTAAAAAATATAGTTTTTAAAATATCTCTTAAATAATGCAATATATTGGAAAATGTTTCAAACAAAAGTTGTAGAATATTAAATTTTCGACAACGTTTATCCCGACATTTACATTGATCAATTATTAAAGCAAATATTTTAAAAAGGGATGTGACAAGAGTAAACACCCACTTCCAGATGACCAAAAACTAATCAAATTTGTCCCTTAAATAAAAAAGTTAAATATAAATTTTCTCGTTGATCTGATTAATAGTTTTTGAGTTAGAGCGCCCAAAAAGTCCTATCACACACACAGAGACATCGTCGAGAAAATGGTCAAAACGTGTTCAGGGGACCTCAAAACGTGTATTTCCGTTGAAATCTCGAAATCGATTTTTTCATGAAAACAATACTTTCCCCTATACTACGCATGGAGAAAGTAAAAAATACTAAAATAACTTTGGTAACGTGAATAATTCCAAAATATCCACACTAGTAAGGACTATCGATGATTTTTTTTAGTGGACTCAAAATGTATTCGTCCCAAGCGCTGGAGTTATATCAAAAGATACACTTCAGCTGCCGACTTGAAACCTGTTCTAAAACGGCTTGACTCTATACTAAAGTTCTTCTACGCCATAGTTCGACATCGCACGCGGGGTAGAGCACCCTCTTTAAGCATCCTTCCCTTTCTCACACCGCGACTTATTACCGATCTTAACTACCTTCATTCTCTCATCAATGGTTTCTATCGCTCCCCTTTACTTTCATCCTATTTTTCTCTGCGTGTTCCATCTCGCTCCACTCGCCTTCAAAATCTTTATCATTTACCAAAATTTCGACTTTCCGTCTTCCAACGCTCTCTCTCTCTTACCTCTTACCCGTTTGCATATAATTCCTTACCGGCTTCACTTCCGAATCTTGCCATTTTTCACCCACTTCTTTCCGTAATCAACTACCTACTACGTAATCCTACATTTTCCTAATTTCTGGCGCTGTTTTGTTATGATAATTTCAATTGCTGTTAACATTATTGTGTCACTGTATTTATTATAGTTATTTATTTTAACGTTATATTATTTGTTGCAGTTATATGTTTTAATGTAATGGGGCTTCTGTGCTGTTTTTGAAACTAAATAAATAAATGAATGGACCACATTACGCAGGAAAACCTCCGAGTGTCGCAAAGTGGGGTCATATCAACCGCTGCAATGCGACAGGCTAAGGGATCAATTTCTTTTCTTTTTATCTAAATCCGTGATCGCACGGGAGAAAAAACTTAACCGCAGACTTGGTGGAGCCGTTTATTTGGACGTGACAAGTAAGACGTCGGGACACAGTCGGATGTGTAAATCTCAAAAAAAGAATTTCTTTTCCGTAAGTGTTCCACTGAGATGAATGCTTTGATTTTCAATGACACGAATTTTTCCTCTTCCTCTGGGGTTCCATTCGCACAAAGGTTCGATTGTTAATCATTTTTTCAACAGAAGAACGATTATTGTTTTGAACAAATGAATTTATTCAAAGAGTTTCGAGAAATGCCAAAATAATTACGAGATTGTATGGTATTTAAACATTATATTTACACGTGGTGAGTTATAGCGACCCACCATGAGCGGAACAATATTTCAGTTATTTCAGTGATAAAGAAAAACAAAAAAAATGGCACCGAGACTTCCAACGAGTGCTACATATTGGAATCGTAAATTATGAATACGAATATGTATTCATATAAAAATTAAAATATATAACTATTGACTCAGGTTATTGACTCTTCTTTGACAAAGTAATATATTACAAAAAAAACCGAAAAAATACCTTTAAATTGGCATGCGAAATTTGCCAACTGCTTCTCATTAATCAATACGCAAAGCGTTTAAGTTGCCATTCGCATAAATGAAGGATATACATTTTTATGCTGAACTATTTGGGTCTTATCTATGCAAAGTTGCTATTAAGCAGAAAAAATTCACGTAGAGCTATTCTCGAGCTGGTTGAAAAACAAACGAATACAAACGCTCAACTCACTTAACAAAAATAATCAAATTATCACTTAGTTGTACGATAAAATATTCAACATTTACCTGTATTTCGTCCATGAAGTTATCGCTTTCCAGAAACTCTTACCATTAAACGAGGCGAAGCGCGGAATAAATTCATTAAAGTTCCTAATAATAAGAAAAACGACCTTATCTTGGCATTCAACGGAATCTTCTAGTTCGACATGCATTTTTAAACTTAATTACTTTTCCGATGTGCATCAAGTCCAATTCGTCATAGGACCCACCACGCAAAAAGCATGATAAATTAACATCCAGACGGGAAAAATGGCTAACAGAGAGAGAGAGAGAGAGTTCCCTTGGCGCAGAGCTATAAAAATTCCAAGAATTTCGCGGAATAATCGAGAGCGAGGGAGAGAGAAAGAGATGACAGATGAAGAATAACCGGGTAAAAAAGATACATATTCGCTCAAATGATCAATACGAGTACCGGTACCTATGGTAAAAAAACGAGCGAACTTGCAGATTCGTTGCCGTTGGTAACATCTCCGGCGTATATGACCACAGAGCTAATTTCACGGAAAGGTAGGAACACACACACACAAAGCCACTCCCACAATCGCCTCCTCACTCTCCTCCTAGACGCATACAATGATTCCCCCTCCCCCCACAAAGCAGCACGCCCACTCTACGCTCACCTGGAGAGACGAAGGAGGTGAGAAGAGGAGCCGAGTGATGAAGCGGCGTAAGGTCACCATGGCAACGCGTTGAGCTCCCACAGAAAAGGAAAAAACGAAAGAAGAGAGATGGAGGAGAGGGTAGTTTTTGGAGGGTGGGCAGGCACGGAGGGGGAGAAGTGAGGGAGAGAGGGAGGGGACGTAAGGAGGAGAAAAGGAGGAAGGAAAGAAGAGAGAGCGGGAGAGAGTAGGAAAATGGAGGAAGGGAATTGTATGGAGATGGGGAGTGGTATGGAGGCGACAGAGGTGGGAAAGGTAGAAGGAAAGTACGCATATAAGAAGGGGAAGAAGGGCAGAGAGAAAAAGGGAGAGGAATGGAAGGAGAGAGGAATGAGGAATAGTTCGGAGTTAGAAGGGAGGTAGAAATTGAGGAGACTGGAGGAGATAGGAGATTGTGGGCAGAGAGAAAGGGAGATAGGACGAAATATGATAGAATGTAGCTAGAAGGTGTACAGAAGAGGTTGGAGAGAGATCGGGAAGGAGAAGGAAGGAGGCAGAAGGGAGAGATGGAAGGAGGAAGAAGGGGGAGAAGGAAGGAGGCAGAAGGGAGAGAGTGATAGAGGGAGATAAGGGAAGGAACGAAATAAAGAGGGAGAGGGGGAAGGAGAGAGAAAATGAGAGAGAGAAAAAAAGGAGAGGCATATTGCTTGAGGCGGAGGGGGAAGAAAGGTGCGAGGGAAGGAGGGAGCGGGGAAGAAAGGTGAGAGGGAAGGAGAGAGAGGGGAAGAAAGGTAAGGGGGAAGGAGGGAGAGGGGAAGGAAGGCAGATGAAAGCCACTCAGAGAAGCAGGAAAGAAGATTAGGGTTTGGGATAAGAGAGGAAAAAGTATTAGAGGAGAAAAGAAGACATGATTGGTGAATGAGGAAAGATGAGACGGGATGAATAAGATTGACAGGGAGGGAAGGAAGATGAAGGCTATGGTGTGAGGAAGATAAAGGAGAGAAAGTGGAGAGGGAGAGAGTGAGGAGAGAAAGGAGATAAAGTGAAGGAGCAGAGGGAGGAGAGGTGGGAAAGATGTAGGGGAGAGGTAGAGGAGAGAGAGGTAGAGGAGAGAGAGGTAGATGAGAGAGAGAGGGAGATAAGAGAGGGAGAGAAGAGAGGGGAGAGAAGAGAGGGGAGGGAAGGAGAGTAGAGGGAGAGGAGCGGGAGAGAAGAGGGCGATGGGGCAGAGAGGAGCACGAGGTAGGAGAGGTGCAGGGAGTAGAGAGAAGGATGAGGTAGGAGAGGAGGAAAGAAAGAGGAAAGAGAGGAAGAGGAGGGGAAGGAGAGAGAAGAGAGGGAGAGAGGGAGGATGGAGAAAGGATATAGGTGAGAAGAATAGTGGTAAAGCGGGAGCAAGAAGGGAGGGAGAATGAGTGGGTGAAATGGTAGGGAGGGAGGAGAAAGGAGTCAGGTGGGAGAAATGGTAGTATATAGAAGATTCAGTATCCTCCCTAAAACCCCTTACCCTTCTGCTCTAGTTCCCGCCACTAGTCTCGCGGGTGAAGACGGTACAGGAGGAGTGTATGGGGAGTGGGGGAGAAAGGGGGAGGGAGAATGGGGGAGGGGAGGGGGGCGTGGCGGAAAATCGCTGTTCCAACCAACGTCCATATTCATCATCTACGCGCCCCCTCTCACCCTTTCCTTCCACATCCGTCCCCCCCTTTTGACCTGAACGATTGATCCAGCCATTGATTCGGAACATAAGGCCTGTTTTTTTTAAACGTGAGTTCCCGTTTCCAAGTGACCGCGTGATCGATAAAAAAGAACAGTTATTCAAAACAATATTACGAAAAGAGATCCTCCGTTCTCTCACTCTTGTAAGCTCTGCCGTCCTTTTGTACCCTTCTACCAGCGTGTTTTTGTTTTTTCTGACTTCAGGAGAGGCGTGCGCAGTCTCTTTTAATGCAAATTTTTACTCCGGAAATTTTCCCCGCCGATGCTTAGCATGACAAATGAACGTCGAAATTAACTTCCTTTGTTTGCCTTTTCGGTTGGATCCCCAAACATATACATATATACATACATACACACACGCATATATATAGTCTTATTTTTCTCTCTCCTTTTGCGGCGAGAAAAGGGTTGGCGACTCGTATTTTTTCAGATTAAATCTAGATAGCCGTAAAGAATTAAAGAAAGGAAACGCGGGGAAAAAAGAAAATGATTTTTTTAATAAACCGCGGTGAGAATATCACGACGGCTTAAAAATCTTCGTAGGGTCTTTAAAAAAAATGCAAACGCTACTTTGACATGAAACGCTAAAGAGAAAAATTTCATCTTGCTGAATTGGAGGTGGGACATTAGTCAAAGGAAAAAAAGAACAAAATTTGGAATGATGAAAGGGAGATTTTTTTATGATGAGTGAAAACCAAAACAGCATTTCTTTCGAGCACAAAGAACATTTTTCTTCATTAAAACCAGTGAATTGAGGAAAACGGTGTGGTTCAATGAGAGAACAAGTAGAAACTAGCTAAAAGTCGCAGTATCAACTTCAGTAGTTCAAAAAAATATATTTCCTCGAGAATTTTTAATATTCTATGACAAATTGATCAAAATAATAACATATATACAGATAAGGTCCGATTTACCGCCTATCAAATAACTGAAATTTCGATGAACCGGAATTTTTAAAAATAATTACTTAAAACTTGAAAATGTTTAAACTGCATTACGTAGAAACATGTTACATATTTATTTTCTTTACATCTAAAAAATACGTTAGGTAGCACGTAAAACAGAAATACTTGAACTTTAAACTCACTATTCACGATAAATTAAATTAGATTTTTCTTTGAGCATTTCCTTTACTTCCTCAGTATTTACCCAATTTTTCTCATTTGTTTTTGCTACGTGAGGTAAAAATAGGCACATCGGCTAGCCTCGGTTCCCAAGAATAGGGTTAATTGGAAGTGCACCGCACATATGTACAATCATAGGTTTTAAAATCAGGACAGGAACCGAGGCGCCAAAATGCCGCATCGAATTTAGGGAAATGACGAAATTGGGAATGACAATATTCGCGATTCGAAAATCAGCACAGAAATCTAATCATTGCAACGACATCTGAATCACTACTGCATTTAATTAATCGTTAAGGTTACCCGCTTCATGCATACTCCATCTCATCATTCCTTAACCAATCACCGCAATTCATTTGCTAAGTTCCGTCGAATTATTCCCAAGTGTGAGGGGAGAAAACAAGCGGCGCGCAATAATTTCCCGGGCAAACTATTAATTTATTTATTTTTCACTTCCGGCCAAAATAAAATAATTTCAGGACGAACAATGCTTCCCTCGAAGACAACGGCTGAGAAATACGATGACCTGACACGCACACCGTCGCACGAAATAGCACCGAATTTTGATTTCAAATTCTTTTTAATTTAGCCCCATTCTCATCGGGCTATATTTGCGCTTTTATCGGTCCCTCCAGCAAAGCGGAATTCGCGTAAACCTTGTTTCCGTTTCGTCCGCTCTATGCAAAACCGAACATTTGTGCCAGGCGGGCCTTTTCATTTAATTAGCGCGAATGGAATTCAACCGATTCAAGCTCTCCCTGGAACTTCCCGGAGTTGCCAAACTGCCTACGACAGCACTACACACGTATCGAAGATGACGCTCGATATGAATTTCATTTCTGGAATCGCACATACACACGCTCGGAGCGATACGCCTCGCATTATCATTTTAAGGAGAAAATATTTTAGAAGTTAAAAATGCCGTTAACAAAGAAGATGAAACCTGAAGGTTGAACATTCGAGCGTTATGAGTCGAATGCTAATAAACTTAACAGATTAAATTGCTGGCTCGTGAAAATCGCGACAGATATTTAAGCCTCTTCTTTTTTTTCTCCGCCCATCTAACAGCTAAAAATAAAAGCGACAAATCGATATCAAACTCAAGAATCGACGAATCGATTAGTCGCTATCGAAGCGCGCGTACTTTGTTACAAATTGATAGACCATCTTTAATTTTAACTAAAACCTAATTTCGCGCTGTGCTGAGTTAACCCGATTTCATAAATCGGATCGAAAATCGAGAGAAGCAATATTCCGACAATCGAAATTAACCCATATCCCCTGATCGCTCCATTTTAGTGGACATGTTAAATAATGCAGCGTTTTGATTACATCTACTTACTTGATCACTTTTTAACCATTCGCTTAAGGCCGGCCAACACCGAACGGCTTTTCTAACTTTGTAGGTTCCACTTACCTGCAAAAGAGAACAGAAACAAGTGAAGATATAAAAATGAATTTTTATAACCATCTTTTATATAGTTAATACCTTAATATGAATAAACTCTAAAATATAATTATGATAATCTTTCTGTTTGCATGGGCGTAAAAAGTTGCAAAAATATCTACCAGCTGTTGAGTGATGTGGGGGTCTCTATATTTAGCCTTTAATCTTTTTACAGTCAAGAGAAGGGTAGTCAGAAGTAGAGAACTCAGTGGCAAACGTAAGAATGTTTGGTATATATGAAGTAAGAAGTTTGATAGTATCTTTTGTTTCATTAATGAAAATATCGATTTATCCATTCATATTGCTTAAAATCATCGAAAATATAATGTGATAACTATCAAGAATGTGGAATTTACTCATCGAGAAAAAGAAAGAACTTTGTCACTTCCACAAATTTAATTGGCACGACCGATTTCACTACGAGCGTAGCACCATCATGATGATGCTACGATCATTTTCTCAATGTGATAACTGTTGTCAAAATAATGTAATTATAAAAATAAACAACTAAAAAGGAAACAATTTAAAAAAATAAAAATATGAAAAATGCCACTAATACTATATATCTATCTACCCACGCGAATTGAAATTGACATTTATCGCAGCGCTAACGCGTATATCTGGTGGCCGAGGTGCCTAAATCACTCGTCTTACGCGATGATTATCTCAGGTGAGGTGGTTCGAACCCTGCAAGCATATATAAAGCGAAGTTAATATAAAAGTTGGTAATAAGCTAGTAAAACGCAATCACCGATGGAGAGAAAGCACTGTTCACGTTCGACGAAGCACACACATCTCGGGAAAAAATATATATTTTTTTATTTTGGAAACTTCCGAAGCAATTTTAAGGTTATATGCAATCAAACCCACGCACAATCCTTCGTGAAATAATTTTATAAAGGTACAGGGCGTTTCAAAATTCACTTCACCCCCAAGCAGAGATGGTATTGGGTCAGGGGTTTGCATAGGGCAACTAAGAGGCGCAAGAGTTCGTTAGCAGTAAAACTCAAAATTCGACGCACTATATTTTATTTATACATGTGAAAACCTATTTAGAACCTTATAGCCTGATTTCCTCCTTAAAATGTAATCAAATGTTAGCAGAAATCGCTAGCAGTGGGAAACTAAAACCTCCATCGTCTTAGGGCCTGGCACTCCCTAAACCCGCTCCTAAATAATACTAATAACAGTCAGCGTCAAAAATGAAACAGATATAATAGCTATTTTTAAATATATATTTATTGTTTTATGTGATTCACTTAGTCGTGACGCTTACATATAAAAATAAAGAACATCAGTATGGGTGCAATTTTACCCGTGTGGTGTAGCGAGCTGAAACTGCGATTAAATAAAACTAATTATTTTACAAAATAACGCAATTTCGAATCGTTTCTTTCCATATCTAACAGGACACTAAATGATTAAAAGAAATCACTGATTATTCATGTAAGAATAATTATGTTTAGTTTAACGAGGACGAAAACAAATACGACAATGAGGTATCGCTTTCAGCTAAAGCGATACCTCGCTGTCGTATTTATGCCCAGTAGCAGAAGGCTTCCCCATAATTCTTAATATACCGCGGGACATCAATGCAAGTGCAGTGTGGCGGCACGCCGGCTCCGGAGCGCGGACTGGGCACTCCAGCAAAGGAATCGGAAATGGAAGATACACATCAAAACTCGGCCACTACAATGACCAGAAATATTGGAAGGGCAAACGGGTCCATCGAAATCCGCAGAAAAATCGCCATTCTGCGCAAAAAATGAACGAAAATGCGTATGAAAAAGGCAGCCCGGAGGAAAAGTGAAAAGATTGCATCGAGATGAGAAAGGCAGCTTATGTCTAATGGCAGTTCACTGGGGATGATACGACCAATAACTCCATCAAGAGAAGAGAACGCAAATTGGTGAGAATTAAGAGATGAGATTGAAGATTTAAAAAAAGAAACAAAGAAATAAGCCACGTACGCATGATCAAACGCTATAATGGAAAAGGATTTTCTTGAATTCTGAAATGGCGCGAAAAAGCATAAACATAGCGTCACGACATTAACGGCCTTGTTTCCTTCGTGACTTGTGACGTGCGATCGTATTTTTCGATCCATCCACCATAGCTAATTTTATTATATCATCCGACGCAGGGACGCAAACGGTTTATGGAATCAAACGCATAAAATGAAATGATTAGTCAAGGTTGTGCAGGTGTTCCTTCCTTTTTTAATTCATATCCAATTTAGGGGAAATTTTCTGCACTCAACGCACTGAAATAGCCGTAATAACACTCGATGAAACTCCAGTTTAGAACACACTTCCATATACAAACGTATGTGCATTCGAAAATATCAAAGCAAGTAGCAATACACTTGATAAATTTAAGAATTCCAAAATAAAATAAAAGTTGGATAGATTTATTTTCACAACCGCAATTTTACAACCTCCAAAAGCTTTTCCAACTTAAATATCACCCGTCCCCGGCAACCATATTTAGGACACATCAATAGAAACGTCATATTTATTAAACAAACTATAAGCGAGATAAAATGATAAAATTAAAAAAAATCTCTTGAAACATGAAAAACTGCCTTCGTGGGCTCAGCTTTAACGGAGATAACTATCGGCAGATGTTTTCCAAGTTCTTTATTAAGATTGAATGCAGAAAAAAGAATGTTTTTTCAACTCAGCCTTGGTCCGACGATTTTTCTGTTCGGGAAAAAAATTAGAAACGTATGAACTTCATCTGCCAACCAGGGTGGCGTTAACTAATCGCCGCCGGAAATGAATATGGAATAAAGACTTGTTTTAATCGAGAGAACTAATGCGCTCTTTCTTAAATTTATTTCGAACGCCGAATGCTCGAATTCATTCGAAATGGATTTAGTAAACGACAAAGAAGACGATATAGGTCACGAAAATGGGCCACGGTGTCTCCAATCTAATAGAGACTGTGGCGCCACAGTCGCATCAGTCGCGCGCCAACGCACTAACGACCGAGGGAGTTGGGAATATTTTCGAAGAATACTCGACTACCATAATACACCACTTGAGGCGTAGGTAACTGTTTGGAATATACCATTACAGAAAATATTAACAAATGAACCTTAATAGAACCAATGGCAGTTCTGTTATTATTCATTTTCCGACTCCAATGCTACGTCGGAGATATAACTTCCTTGTAAAAGTAACAAAATATGTCGCGAGAGTCGAGAATATATGAAAAATAATCTACATTGCAATTTAAATCAAGGCGAGCAAAATTCCGCGAACTAAGACGTTTGCTAACATTAGTTTTGAAATCTTGATTAGACATGATAATTACGACATTTTTTTCCTCATTAAAAGTTCAATGATTAGACTCAAAGACTACGCGATGGATTATTAGATCGATTTGGATAATTTTGCATCAACAATTACGGCACTAAAAGGATTCATTTTAAATTATTAATCTATTTTTTAAAACCGTAAACTGGATCATGTTACTCGGTGGTAAAAGTAATCGCTATAATTGCACCTTAAATGAATTTATTTTACTACGATGATGAACCACGTTCATAATACTTTATATCCTGGATCAAATTTTCCTCGAAAATTCCACGGACAAATAATTTCTTCCAAACGCCCGCTTTCAGATAATGGCAGCGAAGAAATCCAAAACAGAACACACGAAAAATTTATCACCGAACAATAATCGTGTATATTTTTTTATTCCTAATCTTCTTTACGGTTGTGTTTGATAAAAATAAAGGAACCATACTATTAACGATCCTCCGAAAATTTTTGAACAATTTCTCATTTACGAAAAAACCTCTTCGAGTAATTTCTTCGGGCGGCAATCAGATTTCTTCTCAGTTACCTTCCTCGTCACACAACTCGCTAAACGAAAGAGTTCATGAATTCGCCAAGTACAAACATCCACACTCACATTTTTCCAGAAAATTCCGCGGCATAATGGTCGTTAAAAAAAACAAAAGAAGCAAGATTTCCGCGAATATATACTAAATGGACCTCCCAAAGCTCGAACTGCAGTTTCCGAAATGGACCGTCTAAATCTGCACTTTGAGAGTTGGAGACAGGAGTAAACAACTATTTTCTTTACTTCTCGGAACGGAAACTTCTTCAAGACGGAGACGGTTTGGAATCCTAGTTTTCGCTTCGAACGCTAGATGGATGAGGGGGGGGGGGGGGTGAGAGGGAACAGGAGGATAAAGAGATCCTGCACTCGAGCAATCTCGGAGATGAGTTTAAACTTACGTGGAATCAGCAAAAAGATCCCTCCCGATTCATCGTTCTGATAGGACAAAGGAAGCGTTTAACCGCCCCCGGTAAAATTCACAAGTGCATTTGGTTCCTATAAAAGACTTTTAAGCGGATCGTTTTCAAACTAAATTACGTGGGCGCGGTCGAATGAACGGTCGCATTTTCGTGCAAGAATTCATAGAGTTTATTAAAAATCACTGACCCTTAATTGAATGAACGCGGTTAAATGAACGGTCGCATTTCCGTGCAATAATTCATAGATATTTTTTTAAAAATCACCGTTTAACCCTTAGTTGTGTTCCAAATTACTTTAAATAATATGAGGATAAAAGACGTAATTTCTTCACATAATATTAAATAGTTAAAAACTAATCTACTTTCGGTAAATCACAACAGAAGACGGCTGCATTGTAGCCGGAATGCGCAAATTGTTTTTCATAAACTTGTTATAGCTATTGGATAGATATATAAGTACATACATACTAACTTTTTCAAATTTATATTGAAGTTATTTTTATGCAAAAGCTTCATATGGTATAGTTTTCGGGGGCTCATCCCCAGCGTTTCTGCACAGTGTTCCTTATTCAAAAGCGCATTGTAAGGTGTATGTTGAATGCTCCTCGCAGGGCTTCATGTAGATCTCTTTTTATTCAGTTGAATATGTTAACCATTCCAAGTGCATATATTTATAATACTCTTGTATTAGCAAAATGCAACATTAGAATGTTTGTAAAAAAAACCATGAAGTGCACAAGCATGGTACTAGAGGACATGAAAACATACATTTGGTGCATCACAGCAGGAAGATAATATGTAGAGGTCCCCTTGCCATGTGGTCAAATTATACAACAAATTACCCATGGAAATTAGTAGTATTGGCAAATTAACAATATTTAAAAAAGCCGTTAAAAATGCTTAATTTCTAAATGTTTTTATGATATTGCTGAATTTACTAGATGTAAATGTTGACGTCTTTTTATTGTATTATTGTAAATCAGTATATTTGTAATATTGACAATTCCTATGCCTACAAACAGTATGGTCTCTTGGTTAATAAATATTTATTATTATTATTTATTATTAAGTGCTTATTCTTAAATTTATTTTTGGACATAAGACGAGCTAGATAATTCTCTACTGAATTCGTATGTGCATATAAAAATTCAGACAATTAGGATTTCGATGGTACGGGTGCCCAGACGAATAAATGAACGCGAATCTTATTGATTCAGAAACTAACTTACAATAAAACAGAAAGTAAATGAAAAAATTCAAAATTAGACAAAAACTTATGAAAAATATAATATCGTTCATATTGTAATTTCGATCTGGTTAAAAAAAAATGTTTCAAAAGAAGGGTATCCATAGCGTTTGGTTTCGAAAATTGTTAATCAATAAAGAATCTTCGTCTGAATTTCATGGATCTTATTACTCCATTTTGCGACGAAGAATGATGATAGTTATTAAGTATTTAAAGTCGGATGTGGTAGAATTTTTGCCATATAGTGTCAAAACCAATCGTTATTCAGCTGTTATAGAATTTAAACTCTACATCTGCAAGTCGCTATAGAATTTTCCGGGGCGAAATGAACGTTAGCGTACACTCTCTACCTATAAATAGCTAGCCTGTCACCAGAATCGCTCTACGTATTTTACGATAATGAAATGACTTCCATTAGGACATCTGCAACGTTGTTTTATTTTTATAGTGAATACTCCATATAAACCGGATGACTCGACCTTTACGATGGCATCCCAGCAACCAACCTCCGTCGACGAATATAACCAATTTCACTTGATCAAATGCGCGATAGAATATACAAAGAAACTACGGTCCGAGTCTACACAAACTGTTGAACACTACAAGAAACGTTCTTTGCCGATTCACACATCGCACTAATTGATCAAACAACGCACTAGAATTATGATTTTCGCGTTAAAAACCAATTCGAGAGTAAAGTATCGAATTAAGCGTAAGCTTCAACGGAATGAATCATTCCTTTCCTATGAGATAAAGATGGCTGATTCTAATGAGAACCAACACCCAACTACCCGTGAATCACCCCTACAGACAGCAACCACGCAATTTAAATATGCACATACATAGTTGACTCATCTGATCTTATGGTTAATGAACTCACCTATATCCTATACTTGTCAAACGTCGATATCGTGAGCGAAAAAAATGTACAAATAGGAATTACCTCGTACGCCATCTAACTGCGTCATTTTCGAAATGATCCGCGAGGGGCGTCACATTCATTAATTTCCGCAATCTCGCCATCTACAGAGACGCTTCATTTGTCACGGTTACCGCGCGTCCAAAGAAGAAGTGGAGTTGGCGGGCATGGCACGCTCGGCTAAACACTTCTGTCGTGATTAATCTGCCGCTGCATTAATGTCAACGGGTTCGGAATGAGTCATAAAAGTGAATTATTATCGAGACCTTACTTACGCACGTGCGAAAGTTGGCAAT
Source organism: Tanypteryx hageni (assembly GCA_028673005.1). Taxonomy (NCBI): domain Eukaryota; kingdom Metazoa; phylum Arthropoda; class Insecta; order Odonata; family Petaluridae; genus Tanypteryx; species Tanypteryx hageni. Next base: position 13,981,362 of record CM054118.1, on the reverse strand, counting down.
CTGGTCCGACCACTCCGGTTGCGGGAAAACGAACGCGGTAAGCGATAACAGCATGAGAGGAAAAACTATCGAAAATCCGAAAAAACAACATACGAGCCGCAGTATAAGAAATATTTCCGTTTTGGACGGAGTGGTTCACGTTGGATAATCCGCTTGATGTAAGACATTATGTGTCTTATAGCCACAGTAATTACTCACATCATTCGCGCATATAAGAATACGAGACAAGGACAAAAATGTAGATGTGAGCAGATGAGATGTGGCATAGAGTAGTTGAACAGAGAGGAAAACGAACGAGGAAGTTTCGAGTGCTGTAGGGGAAGAGAGGAGCTTAATTAGAGCAATAAGGGAAAGACAGATGAAATGAGTGAGTCAGATTTTGAAAGGCAACGGTCTACTGAAAGAAGTCATAGAAGGAAGACTGTCGGGAAAGAGGCAGGAAGAGGAAAGATACATTAGAAGCAATAAAAGAAAGAAAACATGAAGAGAAAGGCTTCAGATAGAAAAAAAATCTCGCAAGCACAAAAAGAAACGCAGGTAGACAAACATTCCAAAACAAGGAAAACTCCGTGACAATCGTCGAAAAAATGAAATAAAAAAACGAACCCGAAACGTATTCGAATGTTTTTACTTACTATGGGATTTGGGGAAGAGTGGATATAAATAGGGATGCATCGGAGGGAAAGGCGTCGCCAAGACGACGATCCCTTTTAAAAGAGAACGGAAATCGATCGCACAGGATGGAAAAAGGGATGGAAAAAAAAGAGCTGGCGATTAAGAAGCACTCCGGAGGAATTGCCGCGGACGTTTACCCTACACACACCAGACTCTTGCGGAACGTGCAATTTTGCGCAAAGAGCCTCCGAACTTCCTTTTACCTCAGATAATATGATGCGTGACACAGCTTTTCTCGAAAGCATCGGGAATAAATATACGAAAAAATACAAAAATTTTTAAACGATCACTCAAGTATCGGGTTTTACTAAACATACACCCAAGCACGGTTTCGCTTTACAAGCTTTCGGTTTAACACGGTTCTCTTTTTAAGAGAACTGCCTCGAGTTTGAAAGCTCATCAATTTCGAGGTCTCTTAAGCATTAAATATTCACAAAATGTTTCAGTTCGACTCGAGAGGTTATGATAATGGTTCCCTAGTGTTTTTGTAGGCGCGGCATTCTTTCAAAGATAAACAGAATTTTGCGGAAAACCAGCCACGAAACAAGGTTTTTCACATTTTTACACACGAATATTACAACCCTTGGACGCATCCATTTGTTGGTGCTACACCGTAATCAAATCATTAGAGGAAAGATTATTGCCCAAATTACCTATAAGTACATACAAATAGTTGATGTATTTACTAAATGAAAATTTCGCGGGCCTCCTGAAATAATCTGTTGCGTCACCCTTAAAATAATCAGTTGCGGCACCCCAGTGTGCCGCGACACCCAGTTTGGAAAACAATGGATTATAATAATCAACAAAGGAATAGATTCTGAACACAATGTAGCTAAGCTGTTGCGCGATGAACTAAAGAATAACGAAAACGAGCTGCTTATTAAAGACAAATTACGATATAATCCATGCATGCGGCTCGCGAAGAAACTCCATACTATGATGAAGCCCAATCTCTAATGTATTTCTTGCACATTATTTTTAAATAATCTAAGAAATTTAAGAAATGTAGTACATAAACAATTTCAAAATGTACGAAATGCATTGCCATTTCCAATTTAAAACATTCCTCGCAGAAGAATGTACTTAAAATGGAATTCGGCAGTCGGATTTGGGACGGCGCCTTATTGCGACCCGCGAATGAAATGCAGTGACATAATGCGGCCCTCGCATGATTTAATTTGCGAACACCGGTGAAATCTATGGTTATGTTTCAGCCAAATACAAACCATAACTGGACAGCCAATCACAAATCAAAAAGTCATCACGCCATGCGACATATTTTGCAAAAGAAAAACTTCGATTTCGTAGGGCAGGGTTACAAGCTTTGGGGTCTACTTGTCACTTTGCACTTAGCGATCGAACGTCCATCTTCACTGATAATGATTCTTTCGAGCGAGGACGGGCGGAGGGGGTTGAAATAGATTGGAGAAAGCTGGAGGATTCAGCTTTATAGTGGGACAAATAACTTTCAGAGATCAACCTCAAACGAGTTGACGATCGACGTCTTTGACTGAAAAACAAGGCCAAAAGCTCGACAAATATACATTGGAGAAACAGCTATTCATCCTGAATCCTTATATGACGTAACCAAATGGCCGTAACGAAAACAAGTCGGCGAAAAATTTTGATAGTTGTTTTAATAAAACCAAAAGGCACGAGAAGAGCAAAAAAAACGAAGCGAAATAAGTCGGCGGACTGCAATATGGGTCATGTTTCCTTCGCCCCCACCCGTTTCTGCGCCGATCTATTATTAATTATTATTAATTTATTATTAATGCCAAAGTAGCGGTATTTCGAGACCACAGTTCAGTTTAGGATTACTGCCCCATCAACCCCGCTTCAACATCACGACTCATACTGGCGGGTTCTACGTCAATTCGTCGCGGGAAATTCGCCGCGCGGCAATTCGTCGCGTGTCAAATTCGTTTCATGGCAAATTCATCGCAATAAAAGTTTTCATGACAATTTCTTCACTAGGCAAATTCGTCGCAAGACAAATTCGTCGTATGGCAAATTCGTCGCAGATTCAGGAACCGTTGAGGAAGTAAGAAATATTTTTCTGTTATTTTCAATGTCACGATTTGGCCGTTCAAATATGAATGCGGTTGAAGAAATTAGGAAGATTCGATAAAAACGCGGGAAATATTGCTTAACCATGCAAAAACTGAATTTTTTTGGTTTAACAAAGCATTAAGTTTATTTTCTTATTCATTTTGTTAATTTCCCATCCCTCGTTAGGAGTTTAAGTGAGTAATTATAGCAAAAACGACGAAAATCTGGATTTTGCAGAATGGGCAACGCCGAGAATTAGCGGTTTAGGGAAATATCATGGGATAATGATTCTCCTATAAGAACACGCAATGCGCGAAGTGAAACGCAGAATAGTATTATCCCATTAAAATGCCAACATTCTCCTAAATTTAAACGTTAAATTTAGCGATTTCGAATATTTAAATTTTAACAATTCCTTTCTCCTTATAAATGCGCAAATCCCGCGTCGATATCTCAACTTATAGATATTTTAAAATTTTATCGAAAAAAGACTTTTACGCTACGTTTCAACTCTTCCCTAGTTATTCAAACAGAGAAGGGATTCGAACCCTGAAATTTTCGGGATTTTTTCGTCATTGGCTTTTGAATTTTAAAGTATTACTGCCAAATCTTACTCGCATTCTGTTATAACACTCGCAACGAAGTCTCAGTTCGCCTCATGCGAATGCGAGTAAAAAAATCTTTATGTAAGGCAGATTAAATTCTAACGTTATCTTATAATAAATTTTATGCTAAATCGGATTAAACTTTTCCCCTAATTGGTATAGAGGAGTAGTTGCATCGGGCACGCGCTGGATTCATGCGAAATCTCAATTATCTACAAGACGGGAAGTTTGTTAAAACACGTATAAAAAGCGTCATACATAAAGTGACAAGAGGAATGTCTTTTATTAGGATTTCCTATTTCCCCAACGATTCCTGAATTTGCGACGAATTTGCCATGCGACAAATTTGCCAAGCGACGAAATTGTCATGCAACGAAATTGCTATGCGACGAATTTGTATTGCGACGAATTTGACACGCGACGAATTTCCGCGCAACGAATTTGACACGCGACGAATTGGCGCTTGCACGCATTTCCGTATACGACGTCGACGAAAGCGTTTCCAGGACGAAAACCGCGAGAAACAACAGCTTCCCCGCCGAAAGGCGGGTAATCCGATTCCATTGCACCTTATCCGCGGATTTGATCTATATACGTATTAAAGCATCTGCGTCATACTGGTACTATATCAGCAATGGTCAACATAAGCGTAACGGCACCTAACCTGCGTGAAAAGGTTTCTCGTGACATTTAGTACATTGACTACCAACTTATTTATTTTCAGTACTTCATAGCGATATTTGAAAATTCAGCTAAATTACTTGAAGTCGCAACAGGTCTAATAAAATGCATTCCAACTAGGGATTGCAATACCGGTAAACCGGTATACCAGTTCATCGGTATACGGCGCAAAAATTCCTAACTAAATTTACCGGTAATTCAGTATTTTCTACCGGTAATTCGGTAAAAGAAGAACGTATTTAATGTATATTTTTCATAATTTTACCTGTTAATTATCTTTGTAAAATATATTTTTAAATAGATCTAAACATCAAAATAATAATTTATTATGTTCAATCAAGAGATATTATAGATATAGATATTAAAATTGATTAGGCACACTTTAACATACTTAAATACAATATTTAAAAAATCATTATACGTCTTACTTTTATTAATATGAACAAAAATCTATTTACACACCTTATTTATTTAAAACTATTTTATTTTTACCCGGCTGTATTTTAACAGATAGTAATTAAATAGGAGAATAAAAATAATATTCCCTTTTTAGAACAAACCTCGCAGCACATTGGTTCACACGCGCCACTATCTTTATGATCTCACGAAATCGAATGATGAAGATTACGGAATTTTTAATAAAACAAGCAAATCCACAATAACGAAGATAATCGTGGTGCTAGTTGAACGCGTTTCTAATAAAAAGGAAACAGATAATACAATTAAGTCAACTGAAGTCATTGATTCCGATTCCGAGAATGTTACAACTTCAGTTCCTTCGACATCGGCTACGTTGTCAATGAAGGAAAAACTTCAATCGACGATAAAGAAAAAACTGATCTAGCCTATGAAGATCTAACTCAAAAACAAAAAAAAAAAACACGAAAGACCTAACACATGTCGTGAGAAAGGAAATGACGTATTTTCAAGAAGAAAAATTAAGAGGAAAATATTTTTAAATGGCTTTGGATTTCGTAATGACTGTTCGACCAACAATTGTCGAATCAGAAAGAGCGTTTTCTACGGCAGGGTTGATATGCACAAAAATCAGGTCGCAGTTAGGAGAGCAAAGTCTGGATAAATTATGTTTTCTGCAAGCCTATATTAACAACCAAAGAGGTAACAAATGAAAAAGAATCAGCGGGAATACTTTTGTTTTAAAATTAAATTTTAGAGTTTATTTCATGTTTATAATCAAAGGTTTATTTACGATTTTTGTTTGAAGTTTATGTTGTGTTTTCCCCCAAGTACTTTAGTCTTTAGAGTTTATTTCGTGTTTATTTAATCAAAGGTTTATTTACGATTTTGTTTCAAGTTTATGTTGTGTTTTCCTTAAAGCACGTGAAATAAATTTTTTATTTATATACATTTATTGTTTTATTTTAAAATTTATCATTTTTTTAATATCGAAAGTTACCGGTAAACCGGTATTTATGAAACATTTATCGAATTACCGGTCATTGAAAAAGTCGGTAAATTTGCAATCCCTAATTCCAACCGACAGGCATGAATTAGTATTCCGCGGAATTCTGAGAGAATCGAGAGAACTATCCTTGGAAAATGGTAAAGCAGAGGTGAGCCAAAAATATGGTTTATTTATTTAAGTGTGAAGTGGATGAAAATGATTGGGAAGCACTGGTATAATATCTATATTTCATAACGAAGATTACTTATTACACACAGAAGTGTGGACATGTTTGCGGCGTCACCTATGACGAAATAACGGATGAATAACCTTCATTTCGTTTTTAGGCTGGTCACCAAAGGAAACAGCTTTATGAAATGGTCGTGTCTGTGTGTGTGTCCCCCACTAACAACTTTTGCATCAATGGACCGATTTCTATGAAACTTGGTATTAAGCTCGTGCTGCCAGGGCTCACCTCCGGGCTATATTTTATTTGGCGAAGATTGAAGTCCCGAGTTCGATTCCAGGAACGGTTTTTCCCTATTGGTTTTACATCGCGCAGAGATGTATTCTTTAATATTTTAAAATATCTTACAATAGTGATATGGGAGCGAGGTTTTTTCTGTTCTACGGGGAAAGAATGTAAATTCTAATTCTTATCACCGAATTTTGTTTATTGATCGTATTTTCTTGAATTTATACTAAAACAGCGTTTTTGCGTTTTAAATGGTAATTTATTGAATTGCTGCCATGGAGACGACTATTACCGAACTCGGCTTGAGCATAGACAAGTGAACAAATGGATTATTTTCTTTTCCATTCTAATGCCCTTCAGCAATGGACAGTTGATCCAGACATATTAGCGTATAAACAGTAATATTTATTAAATTCGTTTATTTAAAAAATATATCAAAAATATAATGTCAGAAAGAGATTTTGATATTGTTTTTAGTATTTTAAACCTGATAATGCTCTATTAATATGTTTGCCAATTTTTCTCTATCAATGATAAACTATGGATTACAAATGGTATGAAAATTCCTTGGAATGACTAACACATACTGAAACATTTCCTACCAATATAAGTAATCAATTCGGGACGTTAACTTTGGGAAACCAGACTGCATTTGTCCAAGTTTGGACTTGTTGTTTTGTCCCTACTTCAATAGTGGTGATTAGAAAATCGAGTTCATGATCTGCGTGCTCGCCATACTCGCGAGATAGCCACAAGCACTTCATTTAGTAATTATTTGCTATGCAGAAAATAACAACAAATAATAGTGTTCCCCGTGCGAGTTCTATAGATGCATAGAATTTTTACCCTACGAAAGAACATGGAAAAATGGGCATGTTCGTAAATATTTAGCGAAACAAAGTGGCATTTAAAAAAGTACGCTAATTTGGTGGTATCCAGGGTATCTCTGAGAGCCAGGGGAACAACGAAGACGGGTTCAGCAAGTCAATATTTCTTCTCGCACGCACAAAAAAACGAAGTAAAGCAGGATTAAACAAAAGTAAAACAGCGGAGATTTGACCATAAAATTGTAAATAATTCGAGCTCGTTGCGCAACGGGCTGAACTCGGAAATAAAGACCACTGCGCGGTTATACCCGTACTGGCAATAAGAAAAAAAAGAAGAAACTCGTTACGCGGAGAATTTTCCAAACGACATTCTTCTCGCTTTATTCACCGGATGACCTTCGGAGTCTTAGAAGGGACATTTTTGCATTCCCCGTCTTTCCATTTCAACTCCATTTGCTTGTCACAGCATTACGTTTCCCGTTAATTTCATTTTAATAATAACCTTCGTTAGACGGCGATATCTTTCTTTCTATGCCGCGGATAGATTTTAAAATGCGATCGCTTCGCCGGTGGAACGTGACCCAATGGGACACCACTTGATTAAAGTGACCAACCGTACCGATTCATTCAGTACTGTAGTGATTTGGACTATACTGCACTGATTGACATCTGATTTTTTTGATTGATTTACGAATATTACAAGTCCTTATTTTATACACTGCCTTGATACGATAACCTAGGTCACTCGCCGGTATTTTGACATCCTCTACTTCTGTACCTAGCATTGAAAACGATATTTTCGTACCAATTTTAGTGGTTAAAAATGACGCTTGGTGGTAGGCTGCCCTTTATAGAGCATCCTTAAAAATATTACATATTTCTATAGATTGTCAACATTAAAAAATTTAGCAAATGCATTTTGTACTGCTTACTTACACCGACAGTATTTCCGAATTTAGGGCATTTTTTGTGGGCAACAAATGACCATTGTACTGATTTGGGCTCCAAAACAAATGGTCACTTGACACTTAGCGAATGTTTAAGACGGAGGCAATCGAATCGCGTGCGATCTCCTAATGTGACTCGTTTCCGAGCCACGCATTAAGAAGGCGTTTAAATGAATTTTTACCGCGAAACCTATCCGACAGCCATTTTAACCTAAATTGCAAGCGACGGCCTGAAAATATGGACGAAACGATTAACTAATTAGCCACTGAGGTTTGTATGAGGGCAAATCCTTTTTCATTTGTTTGAGGAAAGGAAATGATTCACCAACTGAAATATTTTTGTGCTGTCATAAATTTACGGCAATTCCGCTAAATGAGAAATTTAGTGGCTAAGCAAATAAGCAGCCCCCGCTTTGTCTAGTGTCGCACTAGCGAAAACAGATGGCATGTAAAAAGGTTGTCATAATTATAAATAAAAGAGAAACAGATTATGAATCGCTTCAATAAGGAACATGTTAATTAAGGTAGTCAAATAACAGAACAAGTACATACTCTAGAGCAGGGGTCGGCAACCTTTTCTGCATGGCGGGACACATTTGCAGTTGTGAATGTTTCGGAGGGCCGCAATGGGTGTCAAGAAAGCCTCGGCGGGCCGGATGAGCGAATAAATCAGAAGTTTTCTAGAGATTCTGCGATTTCATATGAACGAAATCAAGTCTATATAATTTACTAGCATTAAAACTTCACCAGAAAAGGCTTTGAGACCATAATTTTACTCAAAAATATAAAATTGCCCATGATAAATTTTCCTGATCACTTTTTCATTACAGCTTTGCGGGCCGCATAAAGCGTTCTCGAGGGCCGCAGGTGGCCCGCGGGCCGTAGGTTGCCGACCCCTGCTCTAGAGGATTTTTTAGGTATAAAACTATTTTTATGCAGAGGTGACTCGTTTTTGTTAAAAGTGCAGGTGTATGCGTGTGAGAGAGCGAGAGAGAGAGAGAGGGAGAGAGAGGGAGAGAGAGGGAGAGAGAGGGAGAGAGAGGGAGAGAGAGGGAGAGGGAGAGAGAGGGAGAGAGAGGGAGAGAGAGGGAGAGAGAGAGAGAGAGCGAAAGAGAGAGAAGAAAGAACATTGCATGAATCCATAATACAAAGTTGATGATGAAATTTAAAAAATAAAACTTCGTGACTTAACGATACTACGCACTGATTAACACGAAGTTTTTATGATTCATTACTGTTCCCGTAATATCCGAAGTCATTAAAAAAATTAGTTTCTTTCATGGAAATTAAATTAAATTAAAAAAGATTGCGCGCATCAAGATCCCGACATCAATTTCAAAAGACGAATCTACAAAGAGGAACGGCGCGAGGTATCCCCAGCGAGAATACTTTTCATCGACCCTTCAATATAATTTTAAGAAATTTAAACGTATATGTTAATTTATTTATAACAGTTAAAAAAAACCCCTGGCCAGAAAAAATTTAAAGAAATGTTATTAGGAATGCTCCATTTTTAACGTCACATATTGTTAGGCGATCTACTTGCAAGGTACGTATGGACGGATAGTTCGTCCGGAAAGCACCTATATTATGCTGCCCCGGCCGGATTGCCGATACTTACGGACCGGCATCATACATAAATATTCACGGCGATTATACTAATCACTCGAATTTCGCGGTTTCGTTTAACGCGTATTCGGTTCAGCACGGTTTTAGCGATTGTTTTTCTAAAATATAATTTATGTATTCGGTTTGTCTGTCCGTCCGCCTCTTCGGACAATATCTCTGGAACTTGAGAAGCGACATTTTCAGGATAGGGTGGGCTAAGCGAGGGACAGACAAGGTACAAAATTTCTGGATCTAGTAGCAGTTGCAGAGGAGTAATCGATGTCTTTTTCCAACCCCTTAGTTTCATTTCCACCCCAAATAACAAAAGCGTGGACACAGCGCAGGGCATTATAAAATTGCACTATTAAATTAGTGAAAATTAGATAGGAGTTCGGGACAGGAACATTTCTATAGCCGAAGGACATTACATCGATACAATACTTTTAAAGGGAATTTACGAAGTATATTACGACCGTCGATCTAAACCAAAGACATAATCTTATGATGATGTCATAACCCTAAAACTAGAAAAAAGAGCCTTTTAATTGGCACTGCAATTCTTCTCTATTTTTTTTAGAGAACTACCTCGAATCGAACGGCCGTCAATCTCGCTTCATCACGGTTTTGTAACGGTTGGAAAAGATGAAACGTTTCAATTTGATTCAAGAGTTTATAAATAAGGAGAAACAATGATTAAATACAACGTATTATAGCTAAATTATTTCATGCTGCGCTCAAGACGGCGCTCATGCATTTCTACTTTGCACGATTTCGCTATACCCGGTTTTTTCCAGGAACGCATTTACAGTGCAAAGCGAGGGATGGTGATATTATTCAATCTTACATCGGAAATTCCCAAAACCGGATGCACCTGAAAACCAGATGTTTTAAATCCTATTAGCACGCCCAATCCCAGCGGTTCTCAGGGAGAGATGCGATGGAACGTTATTCTAAGAAGCAGTACAGTTATTATTTCTCCTATAGTCATTTAACATTGATTAAGTTAATTATTTCGTTAAGTATCTTCAATTCACTTTATTTTAATATAACTACTAAAACGTACGTGCTTGGACTATTCTAACCTGATATGCGGAAAATTCCTAAATCCGGACTCTCGCTGGTCCAACCAACTGGCGACCCTTTCTGTGCCTCAATGCTGCCCAAATGCTATTTTATCTCAACTAAATCGTTCGAGATTCTATAAAAAGATTTCATTTTTGTGAAAAAATACAAGATTTTTTTATTAATTGTTGAAGTATAACAACAGGGTTTCTAAATTATCTTTTTTTTTTACAAAGCGGATTTTCAATCTTTTAGGAAAAGTCTGTTTTTCAACTGTGGCTCTCATTAAGCAACTGCAATCCTAATGCGGCTCTTCCATAACATCCATTGCTTTAATGCCTCCTCGAGTTTGGCATGCCTGCTCTGGTCCCAGGCTTTCAAGATTTGGTTTCGAGTACTATATTGCCAAATACCGCCAATGCCTCGAAAATTGTGTTATAGACGGTGCATATGTTTATGCAGAGAGAGGGAAGCTTCCCACGGTCGAGAGAGAGAGAGAGATAAAGACAGTAATAAACGACCACTCAATACCGAATCCCTTTCAAAAACGTTTAAAAACGAAACGAGCCGAATAAAACAAATCGCCTCTCTCTCTCTTTCTCACACTCTCTAGCAAATGCCACCTTTCAACCGGTCTCGGATTCATAACCATTTACGTTGCGATAAGACCGCGTTCACTTCTAACCTTTCATGCGCAAGAGCACTTTCTCCAGCCGCTTGACCCTCGGAACGGTCGACTATCACCGCCGAACTTGCCTAATGCGAACGTACACTTTCACTCGCACCATACCGACTTTAATATGCTCCCACTAGCCTCCCGATTATTATTGGCTTCTTTGGGAACCGACGAAGGAAAAACCGCGCGTTTTCGCCAGCTCTTTCGGCAAAAGATCCATCGAGCATGCCGTGAAATAGCTCCAAAAAAATAACAAAGAAAAAGTACGTCGATCCAATAGACGCAAATAGGTTGGGAAAAGAGAAAAAATGTTATCACCAACAAATCACCATTGATGAAGGCTGCTTTGTAGCCGAAATGCTCATCTGGGTTTCTCAACTTTCCGGAACCACATAGTTACATCAATTATTGCATATCAGCCACAACGCGAGCTCCATAATTCTCTTTTGAATCAACAAACAATATCCTTGAAACTTTTTGTAGGGAATAAGACGTAGATATAAATCCATAGACGAATAATACACCGATCATTAAATTTTTATCCTTAATTTTATTTCTTGATAGCGATTACTTGAGATACATGTCATGATTCTGAATGCAAAAAATACGACAGCTGTAGACTGAATTAAGCATAAAAGCTGTAATAAATTTATCACATACACAATATAGAAGTACCTGCGACTTAAAACTTTGCTGACACTTCTTTCGCGAGAAACTATTTTGCATATCACACGCAGTACAGATTAATTAGTAGAGTAAGAGACAAGATTAACCCTTTGCTATTAGATGCCCGATCACCCACTTTCTCCGATCTCTATCACACGTAATAAGGAGTATACTTTTTCCTAGTCCAAAATTAAGCCTGATCCTTATATAACAACCGGGTAGGCTGAGAGAAACTACAATCAAGTCTCTGAATTAAACAAACAACTTTCGAATATATTAACCTATTTATATATTTTATAAAGATTTTTGGATCAATGGCTAAAGCAAAGTCTGGAGATGAAAGATACGTATTCGCATCCCGCTCGAGGCAGAATATTATACTACCGTTCTGCCACAGTGCTTAATATCATTCGATCGTTTGAAAAACGCCGCTCACGTAATATGCGCAACTCTTTCGCAGTATTATTGATTGCAAACAAACGAATTTTCTTCAAAATTCTGCCAAGGTTCTAACAATAATATGTAATTCTGTGAAATTACTCCTTAATAATTCAATATCCGTTCGAGGAATTCAAGGACACTATATTATTCTTGATGAAATTTGGGCGACGACAGGCAATAAATTACGCCTGCATCGCATCGTACAAGTACACCGCACAATACTTTCGCCCGCATGGGAAATTCATCCTACTTCGTGATTTCTGCATAAAATACAACAACGAATAAGTGACGTTCAATGATCCGCGCATAAAGTGCATGACCCTGTGTCTCTGAATCCAACCGAAGGCGATATAATCTCATTTGCTCCTCCAATCTGGCAAAAACGGCAAGCGTGGTTTTTTTTATAAGCGTTAAGCATACCTTTCCAAGTAAATAATGTAACGTTTCACAGAATATACAATCCCACTGGGATTGAAATTAGCCAAACGTTTCGAGCCGTCGCTTTACGACACACAGCCATCATAAAATGCCTTGACTCGATAATCACCGCATACACACACGCACATACACACAAAGAGACACTCGCAGATGTCGTAACCGCGCACTGGCACTCCGACCAAAATTCGACTACTCGCGGGGCGTCACGACCCCGACGTAACCCGTTCTCTAAAAATATCCTGCCCGTGGGTGGCGGCCGTGATTCACAGGAAAAAAATCGTGACATACTTAAAAAGGGCCACTCTCCATTGCGACGGAGAGTTCTCCCTCCCCACCGCCCTAAAAAATAAAACAGCTTCAAACAGCCTCACCCATTAATACAGCATTCACAAACCATAAGAGAACATTGTATCACGTATTATTTGAAGAGGGGAACGCCCATTTCCCCTACCCCTCCCCACTGCCTTCCCCTCCCCCACGCACACCGCCGCCCCCTCCATTCCGACAAAGACCCGTTTGTAAACAGTATCGGCAGACGAATTGTTCCGTGAGACCAATTTTGGTCGACGAATAGGAATCCCACGGAATGAAAAAGAATGGACCGCCCCCTTTTGGGTGAGCAGGTGAACTGAGGGAAAAGAGTAGTGGGGTGGGTGCTTAGATGGGGAAGGGAGGAACAGAGAAATAAGAGGAGAAGGGGAGGAACAGAGGAATAAGAGAAGGGGAGAGAGTGGAAGAAGAGTTGGGGAAAGGGGAGAAAGGGAAGGACAGAAAACGACTATATTAAACTAGATAGGGAGGAACGGAGAGAGGGAAAAAGGGAGGAAGGCAGAGAGGGAGGACGGGAGAGAGGGAGGAAGGGAGAGAGGGAGGAAGGGAGAGAGGGAGGAAGGGAGAGAGGGAGGAAGGGAGAGAGGGGAAAGAGGGTGGAGGGGGAGAGGGGAAAGAGGATGGATGGGGGAGAGGGGAAAGAGGATGGATGGGGGAGAGGGGAAAGAGGGTGGAGGGGGGAGAGAGGAAAGAGGGTGGAGGGGGGAGAGAGAAAAGAGGGAGGAGGGGGAGAGAGGAAAGAGGGTGGAGGGGGGAGAGAGGAAAGAGGGTGGAGGGGGGAGAGAGGAAAGAGGGTGGAGGGGGGAGAGAGGAAAGAGGGTGGAGGGGGGAGAGAGGAAAGAGGGTGGAGGGGAGAGAGAGGGTGGAGAGAGGAAACAGGGTGGAGAGGGTAGAGAGGAAAAAGGGTGGAGGGGGAGAGGGGGAAGAGGGAAAAGAGAGCGATAGGGGGAAAAGAGGGAGAACGGGAAAGAGAGAGGGGCGAATGGTGGGTGCACTGGGGAGGAAAAGAATTGATGCAAAGTAGAGAGAAAAGGAAGATTAAAGGGGAAAAAGGATAGAAGAGTGGAAAGGGGGAGAAAGAGAGGGAGAGAGATCAAAGAAAGAGAGGGAGAGAGATCAAAGAAAGAGAGGGAGCGAGATCAGAGAAAGAGAGGGAGAGAAAGGGCGTTTAAAGGCAGTGGGGACGATAACAAAAAGCGGGATAGGAGTCGTCCAACTCCGCCTTTTTTGGTCAGGAGCTACGCGTTTCCGCGTTGCCTGGCGACAATGCGCGGAGAGAGAACCCGCGCCACAAAAGGGACGACCGCCCAACAATTAAAAAGCGGAGCGGAGAAGCGGGCGTCCCGCTTTCCGGGAACGAACAGGAGTAAAAAAACGAAAAACGGAACTGATTGCGTTATTGCGCGAAATCCGGGGAAAATGAACTCCGCTTCCTCGTCTATTAAAAAAAAAATAATTCTTCGCGGGGATTTTTTTTCATTCAGGCGTGTTCGGACGACAATGGGGCTGGCGCCAATTACCACCTCCGCTCCTGTCCGTTCGCCCATCCGGACGCATGTATCATCGCCGCAACGGCCGAGCGGATTTTCACGAAACTTCGAATTGGAGGCCATCGAACCCTCGCATTTTAGGTCTATTTGGACAGCCCCCAACACATGCGACCCCAAGTTTGGAATTCTCACTCGGTCAAACAGCTTCAACGATGAACAACGTCACAACTCCATCAATGACTACGTCATAATTTTCAAAATTATTACCATCACAACTTCGGCAATGAAAACGTAGTAATTTTAGCGATGATAGCCACCCGACTTCACCGATTGTTGTTCTTTGCAGATTGCTACCGCAAACTCGCGTCCTCCACACTTAATGGAATCATAATAATTTCTGATGGACACACATTTTTCGGATGAGCTTCTATAAGTTTGTAAAGAACCCTACAAATAGTAGATACATGGAGCCTTTGTCCATAGGTCCATATCTTAAGAAGCGAATGAGACTGAATGATGCCCTTTACACCAACAGAACAGAATAGAATTTTTAGGCGTTCTTTACCACTGAAGGGATAGTAGCAGAAAGCCTTATGGGCACGTCTCGTTCGTCCGTCGTAACTTTCACCTCCTAAACCGCTGGAAGGATTTTAATTAAGTAGGAGTGATCCTTTGTAAAATTTACCGCCCGTTTGTGATATTGACCAGCATCTGTCAATTACATAATTGCTTTAATAAAGTTATATTTACTAGTACAAAAGCACGTCAATATGACGGGTATGCGTTGATTAAATATTAAATTGAAATTCCTCCTTTTCTCTCTTCCATTCTCCTTCCTCATATTTTAAGTTTATATTCGACTTTTTCCGATTTCCGACATTTCATAACGAGGTTGCAATGAAACTAAATCATGAAGGACAAAAAGCGATTGGACAACTCAACATTTTAAATAGAAAGATACTTCACGCGTGCATTGAAAATATCTTTTCGTTTGCAAATTTTATTAGGCAGTTTAAAGCAAATTACCACATTGACAATGACTATGATTAATTTCTTTTGATAATTAAGCAAGATATTTGACGCATGGCCGGTGCATTTACAGTGATTACAAAAATGTGTGAATTAAAAAAGCTACTTACTAACATAAGTTCTTTCGTCGTCAAGGTAAACAAAACAAAAAGCTAATTAAAATATTAGCGGTCGTATGTTTGTTCGTATTTCTTCCACGCCTTAGAAATGGCACTGCAGTAAACAAACCTATCGTTCAAATTAAGCCATCATTACTTCCCTTTCGATTAAAATGCATTCAAAATATATAAGAAGAGTTCTCACAATCGATTTCAAATACAATATCAAAGTTCATGTCATTGCTTTTAGATATAGACGTAATTTTGCTAGATCAGCAACAATGCCGTCGCCCTTGACGACGAAATGTTTTCGTCTAAAATTTAGCAAAATTTTCGTGTAAATAACGAATTTGTGGAATGATTCGACTCTACTCGAAAATCGATGGCTGGAAAATGAATATCCTTTTTTTTAGGCGTCATTTGATGCAAGTCCCGTATTCATATCGCAATTCTAAGTGATTTTAAAATGCAAATGAAAAATGTGCTGCAACTGTGCAAACCATGCAAACACACCGAATTATCTTTAATATATGTATTAGATGGGGCATCCTTCAAGCAACAATTAAATACCATATATCTCCTTCCTTAGCTCTTATATGATCTGTAAGGTATAGATTAAAAATATTTTCGGATCGAGGACAACATTTTCCTCAAACCAGTCCGCGAGACCATATAAATTACGAGTAATAGTTTCCGGCATAAAAATTCAAGAACCGCCCAATCATTCGATACCGTTTTTTTTACATATTTCCTAGAAAGAAAGCATTTGAAATCTCTGTGTATTCCATTTATGGAGTTTTCCATCTTGTTTCAACTAGAGACAACACGACCCAATACTGAATACTTATGCCGTTGCGACCGCCCACCAATGAACTACCCCTTGAGAACAGACAATGAGGTAATGATCTTCTAAACGCACATAAGACGTTTCGCGAGAAAATTTAACGACTACACGGTTGTTCACACGACTGAAGCAGAAGCGAGTAGAATACAATCGCTCTCGCTGGAATAAAAAAGATAATTGTGCACCGAAATGAGTTAAGTTAAAAGCACAAAAAACCAAACCGACGATGAATCTGAGGAAGAGGCCGAGCAAAGAATTTCCCTTCGCCTTTGGAGAGAACAGGTCCCGAGAAAAATAATGACGAAATAGCGGAGAAAAACTGTATTACGAGGTGAAGAATAATGTGGAAGCAAAAGAGAGCCGCAGAGAACGATAAAAATTCGTAAAAATTCGAACCTCTACGTAACCAAAATATTTCCCACTTGACCCGAAACTCTTTGACAAAAAAGTCAGATACGGGCGAAAGCACAGGTCAAGAGGAAGAGACTGCGGAAGATGAAAGAGAAGAACGACGAAGCTCTTTTAAAGTGACGAAAAAAAATCCACCTCAGCTTCGGAAGTTGCGATATTCATTTCGCTTCCTCTTACGGCTGAAAACAAAGAATTCGAGAACAAGCACCAAGCGCCAAAAACTGAAAAATTGCGCACTTATCTTAGTTATCTCCGGCGTTTATCCAATTCATTTATTTTATTTTATTGGATCGCAATCAGCCGTTGACTGTCTTTTACAATGAATTTAATAACGTTAACAAAGACGAGCACATGCAACTAGGCCCTGGGCATTATTCGAACCCGCGACCACAGCATCGACAGACAGACATGCTAACCACCACCACCTAGTTATGGCTATGGGATCATTTAATTTACCATTTTTTTATATTTTTTGAAATTCATATCAGATTCGTCTGACCATTTTGTTGTTTTGGGCCAGTTAAACATATATATATATATATAAAGATATCGGGCGGGCCATATTAATTAACGAAATTAAGAGATGAACGGCTAAAATTCAAATTAAAATTGTAATAAAAAATTAAACCTAGTAAAATAAAGCCCTGTAAATAGCGCTGCATGGGGTTATATAGCCTCTTACTTCCAAGCACGAAACCGACCGACTTCCATTTGACGTCATATTGCGTCCTGCACACCGTGGTTCGGATTTGATCACACCACAAAACCTAGATCACCTATTAAAACACATTCCGCAATCGACTCGAGGCGAAATGGAATCAAAATACAAAAACATAAAAAAAAGACAGCGCAAAAACCGCAATCGCAAAAGTATGAACACAAAAATGCATTACTGCTCAGGAATAAAGAGAAGTTTATCTACCCGCGAGGAAAAAAAAAACATCGAGCCGCAGTGATTCATTGGGCGGCTCTAAGCTCGATGAAAATTCCACGGCCTACGCCACAGGAACGCACTCTAAGCGGAGAAAAGAGGAACTAGAGGAGAGATGAAAGAGGATGAAATAGAAGATTTATATAAAAAAATCCGCGTCGCTATGCGCATTTGTTTTCTTTACGACGGCGGCGCCCTTCGCTAGGGGGAATCCCCATTCTTCATAGTTTGCGCGTTCGGACTGCAACGGGTCGGCGGAAAAAAATTACTCGGGAAATCTGGACCGTACATAAAGAATGTTTGAGAAACATGTATGAATTATATTTTAGCGGGGCATTAGATTTTCAGACGTAGGGCGACCCAAATGTTTTAACGAGTACGGTTAAAGACTACACCTGCTGACAAAAATGCAATAAAAAATCCACACACGTACTAATTGAACGCAGACGTCTACATGCTGAATAACGCGCTTATAATCAAATCTATTCATAACTCGAATTGCACGATTTCGCTTTACGCGTTTTAGGTTTGGCACGGTTGTCTTTTTAGAGTATACTGCCTCGAATTTCACGGGCATTTTCGCTTTAACACGGATTCGGAAGTGCCTCCGATCATTAAAAATCATTAAACCATTCAGTTCGATACGGAGGGTATAAGAAAGAATAATGGAAATAACTCGGAATACAGTATAACGAGACTGTTGCACGTTGAGCTTAAGACGGCGCCCAAATTTAAACTCTTGTATTTATATAGAGAAACCTATCCCACATTGTACGGATTCGCCTTGCGCGGTCTTTTCCTGGTACCGTTCAAATGGAGGGATGGATGTACAAATTAAAGTACTTATTTCCTGAATCTTGCCAAAATATACAGCTATTTTTTGTTGTGCCTTGCTTAAAAATTCTCATGTTTCGTGTTTTCTAATTCGTTATAAATAACGCTACCACAATGGATAAGTCGAAACGAGTTTTATTTTGCTTGAAACAATTATTCAGCGACTTATGCGATTAATATAAAAGAAATAATCGATCGAAAACCAAATAAATAAAACAAAAGGAATTGTCGTAGCGATAAATAGTCCAATGGAATCGAAACGAAGACTTCAGAGGAATGTAGATTATATTTCCATTGCTTTTCAAAAGCTGGGACACGTTAAATTTTGCATCATACGTAACTCAAAACGCCAGAAAGATTTTATTCCAAGATTTAAAAAAAATTAAAAACCCGCGCTAACAGTTGATACCGCGAACAAAATTTCCCGAAAAATATTGAGAACGGAAAACATTCGAATCGGGGCTACAAGTTTTTTCTATCGATGTATTTTTTCTGCATTGTGTGACCTTTTTCTGCGAAGAAACATATATGATAACTTTCAAAATCAATTAAAACGTCTCAGTAATCCACATTCGAATTGTGTAGCTCAGATTTAGGCTTCCATTATATGATAGACGCACTTAACTGAAACCAACGATCCGAGGACTTGAGGGCAAAACATGCTCCGGTTTTCCAAACCGCTTTCTAGTTATGGAAGTTGCCAGTATAATTTATATTTTTGCACAGTGCATCTCATTCACCATCCACATAAATCATCGAGGAAGTACGCAGAAAAAAATGACCGAAATGGACAAAAAACATAAAATAAATAATCCCGCTGCGTATTTTATTCTTTCAGATACCGTTCAAACGTGACCAACATACATATTTCAGGTGAAACACGTATTTTAAAAACAACTTAGAGGGTCCAAAACCCGTAATTTCGGAAGCGTTTCCGGGATGGAATTTATTTTGCCAGAGAAAAGTTTTTGGGTTTTTTTAAGCGAAAAATTATCCGCGGAATAACAAAAACATATACGCGGAATTATTCTGCATTTTGATGGGAAAAAATAATATTTTTTTTTGGCGCCGCGATGAATTTCCCTGGAGAAAGGGATGCACCGTAACAAGGGCGCGTTAAAAAATCTAATTCGAACCAACTAGCGAAAAATAAAAACGGGAGTCTCTGAGAAAGGCTCTGTAAACTCCGAAACCACACAAAAAGGGTTGTAAAACCCCTAGGGTCATTCGAGCCCATCCAAAATAATATTTTTTATAGCCGTTTAAAGGCTGGACTTCTAATTTTGTGCAGAGAGTGTTTCTATATCAAAATAATTGATCCCTTATAATAAAAACATTTTCAAACTTTAAAATGAAAAGATCTCCAATCACAAGTTATACACGTAATTAGATACAAACTTTATTAAATAGATTGAATCCCCCCCCCCTGTTCATGCAAAACGTCACCATAATGTAAATTACGAACAATTGTTACGGTTGTAATACCTTAACGCGAAATATTCTAAATATTTCATTTATCCCATGCACGCTAATCGCCTTCTGTTGAGAATTATAATTGTACAAGTCTCCAGGACTCGATATTATTGTCCTTAACACTCATTTTTCTTTAGCGAGAATATTCTATTTATCTTTGACAATTTTCCAAGTTTCTTATCAACCCAAAAGAATAAGTTACAAGGAGAGATTTAGATATATGAAGTTTTATATTAATGGACTCATATCAGAATATAAATTTCAGAGCAGAGAGTGATAATAGATTGATCGGGAATCGGACCCGGGTCGTCCACTATCCGGATTACTGCTGTAAATATTCGGATAACCGAATTCTTCGAGTATCCGAGATAAATTCGAATCCTTCGAATATCCAAAGGATTTGAAGTATTCGATCATACTAAATATTCGAGCAACGAAATTTTTTAAATTAAAAAAAGAAGAGATTCATTTTCTCTTTTTTGTTAGTAACTCCATAATGTACATTTTCGTACATCGACATGAAGTAACCATATGTGAATTCAGTCAAGATTTATGAAGATTTTCGAATAATTCGAACACTTCGAAATCTTCGAAGTATCCGTTTTACCCGGGTTCGAATCCTTTGAACTATCCGAATTATTCGAATCCTAAAAGTAGTATTCGAATATTCGAGTATTCAAATGTATTCGAGATTCTAATCCTATTTACATCCCTAATCCGGACGGTTACTTCAATAAATTAAAATTTCCAACGTAGAAAAATCTCCGACCTATCCTATTATCGCAGGGACAACAGAGAGGAGAATCGAATTGAGAATTGCATAAAGCACTTAGCATCACAAAATGACAAGATGAAAACGTTTACAGTAAAAAAAATGAGATGATCATTTTTTTGGCTACGAGTCTTCAATGTCGACCCACCGATGATCGTAAACTTGAACTCTTCTTCATAGTATCTAAGATAGGTAGATAACCACTGATGACTTGTAGCGGAAATGCGCATCTGATTTTTGCTAACCGTTTTGCGGCTATCATAATAAACATAATCGGCATTTGCATCTCACAATCAGCAAGACCGTGAGCTCGATGAGTCGTTTTTTAGGGTGATTGATAAAAAGGATATACATCGCCATATTAATAACAATTAAAACCATGCGCTTTCAGACGAAAATTCTTATATGCATATAAAGAAACGTATAGAAATGACAGAAGCGCAAGAAGGTTAATATGAAAACAAATCGAAACCATAATTCCTAAAGAAATAAGGCTCACGCAAGCATACATACACAGTTCCTTATTGTCAAGTCTATCCTGATATAAAAACACGAACAAGTCGGAAATGCTCGACGTGGGAAATATAGCAATCATTTTCCTAGGCCGTTTATTCTCCGTTTCAGAGACCTGAGGCCAGCGCATATCATTCCCCCTCCTCGCCCTGGAACAGACCAGATTCCTTATTTTCTTCCGACAAGCATTCATCTTCCCCTGCATGCATCTCGATTTGTTCTCGCCGATTAAGGTCTTTCGCGAGATACTTCCTCATTAATCTTCGCGTCGTGAAGCCACACGCTTGTAGTTTTTCAACCCCTCTCGATCTTTTACCAAGATGTCCATAATATATAGTCATGATTCTATCAAAATGTCGCTTGTGGCTCAGCTTTTTCTCACAGGTTTTTCTACTTCACGTCACCCACCGACAAATTCAGCGCATGCCCTGTTTTGCGTCTTGAATAATACTTCCGTTATTACTCTTAACGTCGGTAGAAAATTTAATTCATATTTGTTATGCCAGACGCGCTTTAAGGTTCAATCGCCTACTTCTTATGCGAAGCGTATGCAGAGGCGGATCTAGCTCCATAGCTTACGAAGGATAATAAGAAAACAAATATATTTATGCAAAATAAATATATAATAAATATACCTTGATTAGATAATGGAAAAATATTTCTAGAATGTCTATAATATAAAATAAATTAATTGAGATAATATTTTAATGAAGATTGATCGTCTATCTAGGAGGAGATGGGGGAGAGGAAGTAATTATTCCACCTTTGTATCCGCCATTGAGCGTATGGTATCATCCCTCGTGCGCACGCTAAAAAAGAGCAATCGGATCGTATCTACTAAAGTAATAGCCTTTGTCTGTCACTCCGTCAGGCTGAGAAATAGCCAAACGCAGTGAAGCGTAGAAACACTTGCTTAACCAACAGCTACCGTTCTAGGCGATAAGACTACGAACGACCTAATTCCGCGAGGGCGGCTGACAACACGGGGTGAAAACAAAAACACACTCAGGGGTATTGAAGAAAGCGGCACGGGAGGAGCACGCAGATAAAAAAATTCTATCGAGGACAGCACAATAGGTCCCGACCGACTTTAAATTACAGGCCGACGAAGGGCAGACACTTTAAAAGGTGTATAAATGGCCACTTGTTCTGGCTAAATCTTCGACGAGGGAGATACGGGACGAGAGATGAAATAGGAGAGGACAGAGCGAGAACAAGGTGTGTAAAAACTTTTCTTTCGACATTCTTCCCTCGTCTTCCAACGAGAATTGCCTAATGCATTAATGTCTGAGCTGAAAAATATTAACGCATTAAAATTTTTATATTACGTATAATAAGAGACAAGTGATACTATTGAAATAAATAAGTTAGCAGACAAAAAAACGCAAATAAAATTTACTTAATGACTAGAAGTTTTTAAATGTTTTATATTATTGGAATTTATTAGAATTTTAAAATTTTTACGATTCTTGAGATTTTATAATTCATCGAATTATTGTAATTTGGACATTTCTATTTATTTTTTGGAATATTTGAATTTTCAAATTTTTGAAATTTTTCATATTTATGGAATTTTTGGAATTCTTCGAATTTGTGGCATTTTTCGAATTCTTGGAATTTTTCGAATATTTCCAAATTCTTGGATTTGTTGGCATTTTTCGAATTTTTCAAAATCTTCGAATTTTTTAAATTTTTCGAATTTTTGGCATTTTTCGAATTTTTCAAACTTCGAATTTTTGGAATATTTCGAATTTTTTCGAATTATTGAAAATTTTCGAAATCTTCGATTTTTCGAATTTTTGAAATTTTTGGCATTTTTCGAATTTTTGGTATTTTGGGAATTTTTCAAATTCTTCGAATTTTTGAAATTTTTCAAAATTTCGAATTTATTGGAATTTTTCGTATTTTTGAATTTTTTCGAATTTTTGGAATTCTTCGAATTTTTTTAATTCTTCCAATTTTTTTAATTCTTACTTTTTTAAATCTTGTAATTCTTAATGTTTTGGAATTTTTACTTTAAAAATTATTAGAATTTAAAAAATTTGAAATTTTCGATTTCTCGAAATTTTTTGAAATCTGAAAATGATTGGAATGACGTTGTAATTTTTTGAGTTCTTGAAGTGTTTCTTTTATTTTCTCACTTCTTACGATTCCAGTAGTCGTAGAAGTTTTTAAAAATTCCAAGAATACGGAAAATATCCAAGATTTCAAAATCCAAGATAATTTAGTGCCACGCCTCAAAGAGAGGCATTTTGTGAGATGGATAATATCTGTCATATAATTTTAAAGACCTTTGGAATTTTATTTTAATCTCGACGAAAATTGCGGGGAATTGAGTATATCTATTTGCAAGTATTTGTTTACGTATAATATAGATTTAGTTTTGTGATAGAATTTTAGTTTTTACCACGGACCTACGGATTTTCGGTTTCTAAAGTTGACCCATAAATACCTGAGGAAAGGGAACCCACCAAATTGGGTTCCTTTTCTTTGACATTTGAAAGAAGACGAGGTCTGTTTTCCTCTTCAGATAAGTGCTTCGCAGTTGTGTAGGGCCAAAGCAGCGATGAAGCGAGTAGGCAAGAAGAGGACACGACAGCAAAAATCACGAAAAGCTCTTCCATATATTTACACAATAGATTACTAGAAGTGTTTACTAAGCTATAAGGCATTTCTTGTTGAATCCAATTACGCACGTGTCTGAAAATATTTGCGAAGGACCTATAAGCTAAAGTTTTCCGTGTTTTATACAACGTCATATCTCCCTTTCCAATGAACGAAATGCAACCATTTCTTCTATGTGACTTCTGTAATGACTAAGAATGATGACTGTATAACTAAAACGTTTATATTATAAATAAATCATCTTTTAATAAATCCATAATACTACATTTACTTAAAAATTTCTAGTCAAGACATGAAAAAGTTGAGATTCGTGAAATTTTTTACCTAATTGGTTTAGATGGGTAGACTTGCAGAATGAAATAGTTACTAATTTAAGCTATTTTTTATTAAGATTGCGCATCAATATCTTCTATAGATTTTCCGGTGCTGAATGTTATATATAAAGCGCGAATTATAGATATTTACAAATGTCATGTTTTTCATAAATACACAAAAAAATTCAGAAAAATCAAGAGAAAACTTTTCAAGTTACGATTATTTTAATATTTTCGAACGTTTTTGCAACGCAATCCTGAAAATTTAAAAACCTCATCCGGCCGTACGGGTCTCCTCCGGGCTTGAGGGGTTAAACATTACAAAAATTGCAAACTATCTAAAAATTAAACGAATGCGATATTTTAAATTACAAAAACGTAAAAAATTTACAAAATTTAAATCATTCCAAAAAAAATGCAAAAACTCCAAAATTCCCAAAATATTTCAATGGCGTAATTTTCGCATATTCGATAAATAAGTAAATTTGAAATTTCAAAAAACCCAAAATTTTCAAATGTCCATAATGCCAAGAAATGTGAAAAATCTCGATTTTTTTAGTCATCAATTACAAATATGGCAGAAATTTAAAAAAATTTAAACTTCTAATAGTTTAAAAATACTACAATTTTGAAATTTCGTAAAATCAATAATTCGGTATTTTTTCGAGTCGAAATATTGTCATATTATTCTAATTCCGTTGAATTCGTTCAAGTAGTTTGCTTCATAATATTTTCAGTATTCATTCATATTCATTACAGCATGTCATTCGCAATATAACAAGGCGACAGCTTAGAAATGATGGGAATAATGTACCCATCTTGGTACTGAATTAATCTTTCTTTCTGCTAAGATTTCGACGTCATTCGAGTGAATATAGCGTCTTATTTGTTAGTCACACAAATTAATCTTCACGGTATTTAACAAATATTTTAAAGAACTTCGTCTTAAGAAGTATTCATACTTCAGATGATACGTCCTGATGACACGGACAATCGAGATATACGTAACTGTACAAGGGATTTACGGAAATTTAATATTTTTTGTTCTGTATGTGCTGATGTTAAAAATCAATCAAAACATAACTTTACAAGACTTAAAAGGCCACACCTTCCACAAAAACGTTCTTAACGTTTTTTAACAATCCGCGAAAATTATTTTAGATAATCGCAGTTATAAATTTCCATCAATCAGAATTTTATTCAATCGTTCACGCATCATTAAATCAATCCTTCAGAGCGATGTATTCTATTTGGTTAATTATACATAATCGAAATCGACCCTTCCAATGACGTGGACTACATTCCTTATTCGGGAAACTAATCGATTAAACACTTAATGAAAATCAAAGGAGTTTGGTTAACGGGGAGGAAACTCTTTTATTTTCACTTTTCGCAACGATCGACGCGACAACGGTGAACGAACAAAGGACGAAGGAAAAAAACATAACAAAACAAAAAGAAATCTCGCGCGGGCAGAGGTAAATACGTGCATCTCCGTTCCCGCAACTAGGTCGCGATTAGGTGATGAGGACACGTTAAAAAGGCACGAGCACTCGTAATCTCGTGCATACGTACGTACACGAGGGCAGATCCGCGTGAGACGGCGTTATTGAGGGATGAGAGTAGGGGAGGGGGAGTTGGGGGAAGCAAGGGGGTAGGGGAGTGAGAGGGAAAAAACACAATTTACACTCGCTCTTCAAACAGTAAAAAAAAGATGAGACGAACAAGACTCGGGCTGTTGTATTTTTGGGGGTTGCCCACCCTCCCCCACCCCCTCTTTCCATCGCCGCGATATTAACACTCTCCCAAACGACTCCTTTCCTCGCAGTCAATTGTTCGCGCTGAGCGACCGACCGTTCTACGGAAGCTCCCTTTATCTCTTCCTCTCCGAGGCGAAGTTCTGATATTGCGCGAAATTGCCATCACAACATCCGATAACGGCTCCGACCGCTGTCGTTTCTTGACGTCGTTTTGTCTTCTCCCCCTCCCGTTGGCATTTGATTTTTGTTTTGTGTTTTCCGCGCCGTGCGCCGCCGACCGTGATGAGGGCGAAAGCTCCAGGTGATTGCGTCGTTAGTTCGCGAAACGGGCGTGGTTTGGCGGGACGGGATTCCGAAATCGGTCGAAGAATTAAATTGCCCCATTGCTTTGCATACTTGTCCCGGCCGGTATAAAGGGTTTTATTTTTACGCGATAAGACGACTACATTCGAACGAGCATTTCGTTGATTAGAGAAACAATACAGAAGAGATTGTTTGTGAAAAGTGAAGAAAAATTAAAAAGAAACGGACGCCAAATCATAAGAAAAATCTCTCCTAGGCATTGATTTTTACGTTTCTAGTTGTAGATAAAGTATTTCTTTGATAATACATATACTTTTGTTCAATTATGCGAGATTATATAGACCTGTATAGGTAATTACGCAGTTATTTGGTTTCACCCGTAACAAAACATTTACCAAAGAAAAATTAATGGCATTATTATTAACTATTATTATTACTTTTGAAGCGACTCTCACATATCTTTTACCTAATCGTCTCCTGTTTTAATCTATCAACCCGGGTATTCCGCCAGAGAAATTTAAACACAACACACATGAACATGATGAAAAATTACCTAGTCAAAAGGTTCGATGGCCAATTAGATAGCTCAGCCTTTCGTTAGCTTCAAATTAATGACAGGCATACCTCATGCAACCATAACGTGGTTGAATAAATCTTAGGCGAATTTCAGTTACATGCAAACGTTCTACATGATAATTCAACGATGACCCTTTCACTCACCATGCCCAGTTATATGTGCAATTGCATTATTTTAATAACTTACGGCGCATGCTGTAGTTGAAATAGTGGACGGAAAATATATTAGAAGGTGTGTTGTCTATGACCTCAAATTTTGGTTAAGGAATTACTGAAGTATCCAGAAAAAAAACTCAATATAAAATAAAAACATTTATTCCCTCAATAAAATTCACGATTGAAAGGTTTAAATTACAGTCACACTTTCGGAAAAATAAATTTTTAAAACTAAAATAATCGCAAGAAAATACTACGCTGATAGCACGACTATCAAGTTGGAACGACGAGAATCTTTTCGTTTTGCAAATAAATTTCGGACAGATGGCGACTCTCGCCGTCAAACTTTTCATCGAGCGAGCAAGAGATAAAAGGGTGGCTCATCGCACTCTAATACGCTTGGCGAGCGGCAGGTGTTTTACGGTTCAGTGGCCCCGTCGTCACAGACAAGAATTCGAGAGAATAAAAAATATATCTGCTCGCCGCTTCGCCGGAGATTCCAGACTCTGGAAAGCAAAAACCTAACGAAGTTTCAAATGTCATACTGAGAACTCAAAAAGATCACTTCGCAAAACACAACGCCCAATTTTCAAATACGGTCAAACCCCAATTTAACGCCGCCGCTTGTCCATCAATGACACGCGTTAAAGCGGGGGTGGCGGTAAATCGAGATACTTGCAGTTCATGGGCGGTACACGGGGGGTGGCACTATATACGTGCGCTGCGCATTTGCGCGCCGAGAGCACACGGGTAGAAAAAATGTCCATATATGTAATCACTAAACGTAGAGATTTGTTTATTTATTCTGCGGCCGAATTTTCTGGAGAACGATTCAGCAAAGTAATTTGCCATCGCGCAAATAGAGAAGTGGAATGGAGGTCACTAAAGACGACGTGGTAGTAAGTTTACAACAGGTCTTCAAGGAATTTTGCTGTGCAATTGCGCCGGAACCAGATTGGTTTAGGTTCCGACACAATTCTGCCTACACATTCCGCTCAGCTTGTTCGCACTACAAGAGGGCTTTGAGCCATGTTGACGTGAAATATGTGGAAATTGGTGGAATAAATCATTCTACTATGATAGTTCATTGGTAAAATATCCGCCCGGCAAGTGGAAGATACGGGTTGGCTTCTCAAATCAATCGACCAATAAAATAAACTCGATGCATACGATAGCATCTACACATACATAAAAACAAAAACACGGTTATGAACAACGACCTAGGTCCCATCTCCCACTCTCCCTTTTTGAGTTACTCCGTTAACCGTTCCGATTCCTTTCACTTTTCTTCCCCCCTCCCACACTACTGAAGATGACAGTTTAGCTGTCGTAACGTCGGTGTCTAATTTAAATTTTTGGTTAGAGTTGTCTGTGTGAGTGTCTTTTGAAGAATTGTGTTTCTGCGTGTGCATCCTTTTGACTTAGGTGCTGCGATGGAGTTTACCAGCAACCTGCAGCGTGAATGTATTCTCTTCCTGTTTAGGGTGAAGGAGTTTTTGTTTATTTACTATTGTACTTTTTCGCCGTGTCTCGCAACCCTCCCCTTTCATGATAGGTATTTCCAATAAATATAAAAATGCCATTAAAACGAGATGCGTAATTCAGCTTCAAAGAAGCCGGCATCAGCTAAATTAACCGATAGCAGGATTTACAGTAAAATCGTTCAAAATTAAAATCCATCAATTATTAGAATAACCATTAGAATCTACAATCGGAGAATACCACAGATTACTGCTACTTATTAGCTGAATATTACAAATCGTTCTCATAACCTTTTTTATCTCATATACCTAAAGCTTCAATTTTATTTCAGTCCAAGTTGATCTCGAAACCCGTCTATCACATTATACATGGAACTTCCATATGTCGAACTTCAAGGGAAACAAAAAATATTCGAGTCATAGAAAAATCGACTTATGGAAATACGTTTTTCCCATAGAGATTTTGCCCGGTAAAATTAATTCACTTCGAGTTACGGAAAATTCGAGTTATAGACGTTCGAGTTATGGAATTTCCACATATCTCCAACGCTTAATCCCATAGAAATCACCGAACTATTTTATAAGACGAAAAATTTGGAAGGACGGACGGATACGACCTTCTCCACGTGCATTCTAATCGTGCACTGCGTGCGGAGAAAAAAAACCGAATGTATACACCATTTCCGAGCACGTTTACGACGGGGAAATTTTCGAGAGAAAACGATTCGTGAGAAGGCAATCAGTAATCGGAGGGCATGCGAACGACGCCGCTATTTACGGCGAAAAATCGTCTAAAGACGAGACAATTTTTCCAACGAGGAGAGAGCATCACGGGACGCCTCCTCAGGAGAGAGAGACGTTTCTCAGTTTCTTTTTTAGAAGGAAAAAACAAAATGGGGGAGAGATAAGAGGAGGGAATGCAGCACAGAGGCGTTATATGATTCCGCCATGAGGAACCCACATTGGTTCTCACTGCGTCTACGCGTGTAAAAAAAAGAAATCCTCCCACGTCCGCCACGTGCATTTTTGTGGTCGATGGGAATTCCAAAGGCGGAGTATTTATGTTGGAGGGGAGGAGGAAGAGATGGGTGCGGTGAGATTGGGAGGTGAGGCAGAGGGGTTGAGATGGAAGATTTTGTATTGGGAAAGGGAATGGAAGCAAATGGTAAACGGAGATGGGAAAGGGAGGAAAAAATAAAATGATGAAAACGGAAAGCAGATTTGGACCGAAAATAACTTTTTCGCTCTTTTTGCGAAAATAAATTGCTTGAATTCGTAAAGCGAAATCCGAACAAGCAAGGCGCGAGTTTTTATTTTTCGATTTTTTCCAATGGGAGGAGGAAGAGACGGCCATTCGCTACTTTTTCATGGAATTACGGAGTCGCAAAAAAGGAAGGGCGTCTCGACTACAAAATCCTCCGCTCCTTTATTTACGAAAAGAAAATAACGCGGGTCTTTCCCTTCGATAGGCATTTCGCGGGAAATCAGAGACGAAAGATTATTTCCTTATCGTTCTGTTATTTTTCGATTTTTTTTGTTACACAAAGAGGACGGGATGAGACTTTCTTCATCTGCAGGAAACGGTTAAATCAGATTATCATCATATTTTGCCGATTGGGCCACCTCTAATAATATAAGTGAAATCTTTAACAAATTTACTTATTTATTTATTATTATTACTTCATTTTTGACAAGGGGCTCATTATTGAAGAAAACAAGAACGAGAAAGATATTCTCCCGAACCTCTATTATGGCAAATTTTATACCGGCTCTTACTCAATAATTACAGCTGTTATTATTCATTTCTATCTTTCCCCGTCATATGACGGGTAATACACTAGTAATTTATAATTCTGAATATTACACAGGATACTCTTTAACAAGCAAAAATAAACAAGACAAAAAGGTCATCGAACACGTTCAACATTTGGGGGCTCTTGAGAGACTATTTGTATTCTGAGCTACTTAGATCCTTTGTGTTTTCCTTCGAAAAAATGTGTACCACAACAATTATCAATTGGTAATGCATCTCACAAAATAGCCTGCACTTCAATGGAAAATTGACAATTATCATCATTATATTCAGTTTACGAAATGAATCTTTGGGATCCCCAAAAATATGGAGACCATGGAAGGCCGATCGAAAAACCTTCCCATAAATCTGGACCTGAAAATTTCATAGTTTAACAATTTGTTTCGTCATTCACTATTGTTGATAACTCATATCTTATATTATACTACGAATTCAAGAATAAGAACGTAAATATAAAACATTGAAGTAAATACTTATTATCAGATATTTCCAATAGCCATAACAATGTTGTGAAAAAACATACGCATTTCGGTTACAATGGTGCAGCCTTCAGTGATTATTTTGAGAATCTACTTTCTGTGAATTGCCACTGAAGACGGCTGTATTGTAGCCGAAACGCACATCAGGTTTTTATAACTTGTTGTGGCTATTGGGGATACCTGGTACAAGAGTTTCTTCCAATTATCTGATATATTCTTGAGTTTGTTTTCAAACTTAAGACGAGCTAGTTAATTTTATATTGAATTATACGGCGAGTACAGAGTTAAATTAAATGATACCATAATCCTTACCATCTAACAAATGGGCCGTTTTGGAATATTGAAAGTTATCGGAAAAATAAGACGAAAAATCACACTACGACCGGACGCGACCGAATAAGCCGATGGCATTAAATGATCCAACGGCGTTTAACGATTGCAATACGTACGAACTGGTAATCTCCTATTTATGGGGATAAATTCCTTCCACCTGACGCGCCAAGAGAAAGGGGGCAGGGACAGAAGACAAGGGGAGAAGATTAATCTCTCCCTCCGAAAGAAGAACACGGGGAAAAATAGACGACACAATTACGACTCGGGGCTTTTCAATCCCACGCGCTAATAACTCGATCGGTCTCCAAGAGGATTAGCTTTTTATTCCCTCGCCACTCCTCCCACCCCCAGAGTCCCCTCCCTCCACTTTCTCTTTCATTGGTGGGATCTCGCTGCAAATGGAACGGCTCGGATGGGAAGAGCGAGGGAGAGGGAAAACGGGAGAGAAGATCGAATTAGAAAGAATAGGTGTAGATGAATTGCCTGGTTTCCCAATAAAAGAAATCCCCGTAGCCAAAATTAATATTTTAATTGATGTAAATACAGATCTTTCAAATAAGAGTAAACCTGGACATAAAGTTGGGATTAGTAACAACATGCAATTAGGAAACAGGTTTTTTTCGATATGTTTAATCGTATTTTTATACAAATAAATCTATATAAACTGGAGTTGCACCATGGATTGCCTTGTAATGCTTATCGATTATATTATTAGGATTTTCAAACTTTTTTATTCAGTTAAAAGATGTCAAGTAATAAATACATATCACAACCGTAAATACTGCATCAAATCCACGCATAAGTCCACAACTATGGGGCTCACACGTGTAAAACCAACCTAAATGAAAATGACTCGAATAATCATGTGATCGTTTAATTACTGACCCAAATTTATCTAACGCACAATGAATCAAGGCTTGTGAAATTGGAATTTAATCGAGGAATAGATAGAGGAGAAACAAGAATTACAGAGGAGTAATCATAATGACGAGTGAGGCTTCTCTGTCACCATTCCTTCCAAATTTATTCATGATTAATTTTGAAAAACACTGCAAAACCACGTACACATACTTCCCTAAAACTTGGTTTAGATACGCTGACGACATATTCGCCGTCTTTGACACATCAAAATACAGCATCACAAACTTCCTTCAAGAATTAAACGACCAATATGACTCGATTAAATTTACACTCGAAAAAGAAAAAGAATACACCCTACCCTTCTTAGACTTCTTATTAACAAGACACAACAACACGTTACGACTCAATATTTACCGAAAACCATCACACACTGATAGATATATCCCATCCAATTCCAATCATCACATCTCACATAAATTGGCCACTTTTCATTCCATGATCAATAGACTTCTTCGCGTGCCTCTCTCCCCATCTGATTACCGTAAAGAACACACACACATTAAGAACTGTGCAAAAGCCAACGGATACGACACCGAAATGATCGAAAACATCCTACGTAAACATAAACATCGGCTCCATTTAAAACGCACACAACACTAACTGACACTTCCCCCACAGACACAAAATACATTAAAATCACCTTCGCTCCCGGGCTCAACAACAAACTTCACAACATCTTCTCAAAATTCAATTATAAGACAGTATTTGTTAATGACAATAAACTCTCCAATTTATTTATTACACAACCCAAAAGACACAATTCCTTCTTTACACAAATCCGGCATATACAAAATATCTTGTGGAGGATGCGACAAAATATATATTGGACAAACAAAACGTAAGATATAAACACGCTTCAAAGAACACATACCCCATTTTAAACACAACAGATTAAACAACTCTAGTGTAGCAACACATATCCAAGAACACCACCATCCAATCACGATGGAAAACCTAACTCTTGTAAAATCTGTAACCAACCAAAACAAACTAGACGCATACGAAAGCATAAACAGAAACAAAAATTCCGTTATGAATAACGACCGCGGCCCGATCCCCCTTTTTTACCTCTGTACGTTGTAACGGCTGAACCTCTTTCCCTTCCTTTCACTTCAGCACATAAACATATAAATAAGGCCTACAACACACCCACCCCTCATTACACATCAGCTACTGATGATGAGAGCATTGCTCTCGAAATACGTATTTAGTACGTTTACCTCATCTTTAGAAATCTTGTGTGGGTGTATTCGAGTGCTTGCGTGCGTGATTGTTTCGTCTGTTAGGTCCCTGTCGTTGCCGGAAGGCACATAAACCTACAGGCCGCCGTGTGCGATAATAGGTCCCTGGCGTGGTTTAATCTCCCGTAAACCTAGTATTATTTCCCATTTCCTTCCCCCTTTATTTTTTCCCTTTACCTCTTGGCGTGTACGTGTGCGTGTCTGGTGGCTTAGTAGGTCCCTGTCGCGGTCGTACTGACTCACAAACCTTCTAGCAACGGTGTGATTTTTTTTGGATCCCTGGAGCAGAGTAATTTCTCGCAAACCCGGTCCGGTTTCCTTTTCCACCTTTAGGGGTAGTGCTTGTGCGATTGAGTGAGTGAATGTGTGAGTGACATCAGGTCCCTGGCGTGGAATAACAACCCCTAAACCTGTAAGTTTATAATTTTTATTGTCTTTTGCCTTTCCTTCCTTTACTCCCCCCTTTTTCATTGTGTCTCTAATTTTGAATTTTACAGTTAAGGAGTTAATTTATATTTAACATCAATTTCGCCGTAGTCTCCATCTTTACTTATTTAATTTAGATAGAAACTTGGGACGAAAACAATTATATAGATAAAATGATGAGGTTTCTTATTTATGAAGACTAAATTCAAATCGGTGCCGAATTGACGAAGAAATATGTTTTTAACCGGAAAAAAGCAGATGCTCAACAATAAAGAACTTTAGCTACCATAACAACCAGGACAATGCTTTTCAATGGGAATTGGCAATCCGTATTATAATAGCATCGCTTTAATGCTTTTGAATACAGAAATTCTTATTTTCCCATGGATTTCAACCAAAGAAGTATACATATGATGGCGTCATAAATTTAAAACGCGATATATGTTATTAAATAAAAGAACGTCACTCCTTTCAATTATTAAGTGTATATAATAATAGCTTTAATTTAGTGCTTCTAAAGAGAATCAGTGGATTGTATTATAATGCAATTGATTTAAAACTACGGCGGAAACTTATAACGACGTCAAAATCCAAAAAAAGGATACAACTTTAAAATTTGGCAGAAATGTGTGGCTTGAGTACCCTACTGTGGAAAAAGTATAATATTCTTAAAATTAAAAATTTTATGGATTGTTTTACTCTATTATTGTTACATAAGGAAAGAACGAAAATCGGTCCAGAGGTTAAATCTTGAGAGTTAAAAAAAATATTTCCAATGATGAAATATCTCTCTGAAAAATGAATATTTTTTCAAGGTGAGATGAAATGCAGAATGCAATCACCTTTTACTAGTAGGGTGTATATATATATATATATATATATATATATATATATATATATATATATATATATATATATATATGGATGTCAACAAGGTGTTGGGATGAGGAAACCCAGTGAGCACTCACCAATCAGACGACTTCAGGTTGGCGAGGCTCCGGGGATGTCGAAGCGACACACGTACAATAACACAAAAACACAGAAACATCACAAACGTAAAGTTTTGGAACTACTCCTTCTTCAGCTACAGAGAGAGAACTCTCTCTGTAGCTGAAGAAGGAGTAGTTCCGAAAGCTTTACGTTTGTGATGTTTCTGTGTTTTTGTGTTATTTTACGTGTGTCGCTTCGACATCCCCGGAGCCTCGCCAACCTGAAGTCGTCTGATTGGTGAGTGCTCACTGGGTTTCCTCATCCCAACACCTTGTTGACATCCATATATTCATTTTACCTTTCCTTTTCCGTAAGTTGTTATATATATATATATATATATATATATATATATATATATATATATATATATATATATAGGATATATATATCATATAAAACCTAAGGTACTTCCAGAAGAGCTGCAGAGATGAAATTTGGCGCGAATATAGATCATTGGTTACAACCTCGGGAAAAAATCCGAAATTTCCGAAAAAGGGGTGTTTTTGACTCCAATTTCCAATTTTTAAAACCCATAAAATTGCATTTTAAAATCATTTAAAATTAAGATACAAAGTCGAGAAATGCGCCATACTGTGGAATAAAGAATGAAGTTCATTTTTCTTGAAGACAATTCAAACCCATGCTGAATTTTCGTAAAAATTTGATTTTAATTATAGAATTATGAAATTGTTGTCGGTCTTTAACAATGAAAAATATAAACTACCATAGCAACGACTCTAATGCCTTTCGATGGGAACTGATTTTTCCATACTTTAAGGGCATAGATTTAATCCTTAGACCAGCAATCCTTTCAACATCCGCATGAACGACCACCGCAACAGCGTCATTCATAAATGACCGATGACTGTGACCGTTCCTGAGAACAAACACAACTTAAAATTTAATGATTGCTTCACGGTGAGAGCCAATCGCGATCTCCCCGATAATGCTTCGGCTCCCTAATTCCGTCAGTAGGAGCTTGCTCATATCCATCTTCTAAACTCCTTCACTCCCCCTGGCCTCAACCTTGGCTAGCATTTCACTCCTTTTCGGCTATTCCCTCACCCCCCTCCGCATCCTCCAATCCCCGATTTCTCCGCACTACCCTTCCACCCCCATGCCTCCACCCAGTGTCACTGCCATCAGTTGTCTCTCTCCTGTGCTGAGGAAGGGATCACCCCCGAAAGCTTCTGTGTTGTTTGTATTTGTTCTACGTGTGTCACTTCGATACCTTCAGCAGCTCGCCAACTTGAAGTCATATTAATGGTGAGTGCTCATTGAGCTTCCGTATCCCAACAACTTGTTGCCATCCATTTATCCGATTTATCTTTTCTCTTCCGTAAGCATTAGTCCCAATCGGTTGTAATTAAATAAAACAACGAAAAAACTAAGTAAAATATTATAAAAGTAAATTTAAAAGTTGTCAAAGAATTTTAATCACCCTGTGTATATGTATACTTATATATTATACAGACACACGAAGGAAGAGACCGATAATGACAGGGAGAAACAAGAAGAGGAAGGATGTATAGGAGAGTAAGAGAAGGAAAGCGGGGGAAAGAGAAAGGCGGGGTAGTAGAGAAAGGGGTGGGAAAAACAGAGGAACGAATCGACGAGAGTAAAGACACACAAAGAGAGAGAGTTGAAAAGGGACAGAGAAAGGGAGTGACTTGAAGAATTTCCGCCCCCACATCTGTATTTGTAATCTTTCGCTAGAGTTTGTGTTGCATGGAAACAAATGCCGCATTATATCCCATAGGGGAAAGAAGGGGGGGGATATAGTCTCACAAGGCCGCTAATGAGACGAGCCCGCACACACACAAACGTAAGCGGAGGACGCAATCTCAGACCGCAGGGCCATCCAACCCCTCCCACCTTCCCCTCCCTTATTGTAGGAAAAGACTTTCACGCCCAGTGACAGCGGAGAGGAAAGGGAAAAAAAGTCCATGAGGGGTGGAAACAGGAAAGGAGGAAAACGTTGTTACGAAATAACGGGAGTGAATGATATATATATATAGGGATAATTTTGGAGAAGATATTGAGGAACACGATCGGCAGACGAATTTGATTTAGTTTTGCACGATATGCAATTTCGTCCCTTTTCGCGTTTCCTTTCGAACGGAGGAGTTCTTTCTGGGAGGAAAATTGACGCAGAACTTGTTTCTAAAGTTCTTTATATTTTAATAAAGAAAAATATACTACGATTGCACCGGCGAACTAATTGACACTTTCGATAAATTTCGGCGCATTTGAAGAATATAATCTAATTTGCAAAACGGGGGCATTACGGATGCCGGGTAGAGAAAACTGGGAACGAAGCAGGGAAATTTTAGTTTTCCGCTGTTTTAGTTTCACGAAGGTAACCTTTATTGAATTGAAAATAAACTACCAGAAAAATTCAGCGGATTTTTTATCCAAAACGCCACGTTGAATCATATCCGGATCTTAAATTCCCCGAAACGTGCTTCGCATAACGAAATCTCCGAGCAAATTCATCGATTGTCTTCTATTGCTACTGAAGGTCAACTGTCTTTCAGTCTATGTACATACGATGAAGTATTAAAACATTTAACAATATCAACTTGTCGTGGCTAACGTAATCTAAAATTCAGTGCACGTTATAAGCCTATGTTCAAAAAATACATTATACTAATAAATTTTACAAATACTATGCGTTACGAAACTACCATTTCTTAAATGGACTTAAATTATTTAGCACTTGTTGCCGACGCAACACTTTAAAATGCTTCTGGAACACGCACGAACGAGTAGCGAGTGTATCAAAAAGGAATTTTAGTTTCCATTAGAAGACGAATAACTCAAAAAGTGGTAAGTCGCATACAGCAAGTCCCACGCGAAAAACTCTTCGCTCATACACGCGTCTAACATAGAGGAGCATCAAAGATCCATCCGGCTCTAGAAGACGTCACAAATGTCGCCTTTGGCAATCGAGTGTTACTAACGACACGGCCACAAAAGAAATGGAAACGTATAGTGATTACAACCACCAAGGGCGAATTGAAAACGAGATGCAGCCGAGCTTCTCCGGTGAGAACACAAGGTCGCTTCCGTTGAATACGGTCACCTCGAGACAATTG
Organism: Tanypteryx hageni; assembly: GCA_028673005.1. NCBI lineage: Eukaryota > Metazoa > Arthropoda > Insecta > Odonata > Petaluridae > Tanypteryx > Tanypteryx hageni. The sequence continues at coordinate 13,943,560 of CM054118.1, read as the reverse complement.
AAGGTTGAGTAAACCATTCCATGAAATGCAAATGAGAACTTGTGATTTGATGTGTTAGAAATAGCGTCAATCCGCTTATTACAGAGGTGCCCAAAATTTCAGCTCGTGGGCCCTATAACCCATTTCTGCACTTATTAAGAGCCACACTCAGGAAAAAATAGTTTGAAGAATAATTTAACTAAATTATTGGATTGCTAGGACTAATTTGTTTTAAACGCATTTATCCTTGATTGGAAATGAAAAAGCGCATTGTTTGAACAATTTTCTATATTCATTTTACGCTACAATGTTTTTTTAACTATTCAAGTGAGGAGGTGGATGTGGTCCGAGAGTCGAAGTTCTGGAACCACTGCCTTAATAAATTATATGCAACCAATGATTCGGAAAAAACAGTTACTCAAATACCTAAAAATTGGCTAACTATGCTCCACCGATGGCTATAGAAAGGTTGGGAAAACGAAATTAGCACTTCAGCTACAAAGCAGCTGTCATCAGAGGTGTGTCATCGAGACTAGCGTGAAAAAGAACTACCGTCGAAAAGCACCGATGACGACTGCTTTGTAGCTGAACTGCGAATCTGGTTTTCCGAACCTTTCTATGGCAATGGAAATACATAGATTTACAACTTGATGAGCTCGATTGTCTTAACTTGAATTACTACAACGCCTCGATTTTACAAATGAGATCATTCATTTGCCCACAAAAACAAAGACAAACACGGATAACATCCAGAACCCGACTAGCTAAAATTTCTCAGAACATTATTTCGAGCTTCGTTAAAAATTCCATTTCCTTTCTCTGCAACATTCCTCGCCCTCGCGGCCGCCCCGATGCTTAGGGAGAAAATCCGCTTTGGTGAAATCCTCACAAATCTTCGTTTTCGAAAGGAGAAAAGAAAAATTGAAGGTATTCCCGCGCGTGGCGTTCCCGTACATATATTTATGCATAACAGCGTACGTATACACACTTATAGATGAATATGAAAGTGAAGGGGTTATATAAAATGCTTTTAAGAAAGGGTATAGGGGAGAAGGGTAATGGGGGGAAGGGAAGGAGGAATAGGGGGGGGACGAATTGAAGAGGGAGGGAAGGATGAATAGAGATGGAAGGAGGAATAGGAAGGAGGAGGGAGGGAAGGGCGAAATGGGGAACAGGGTTAGAGACGAAAGGAAATTCGGAAGTTTTAAGAAACGTGGTGAAAGGAGTCGTCGACGGGAAGTCTGAAGCGAAATCTTAACGGTATGAGAAGGGGGAGGGGAAGGTCACTTATGAGGGGGAGCAGAGGGGGCGGGGCAGAAAATGAGATCGAGGAGGAACCGAGAGAGTAAACCACGGAGAAAGGAAGAGAATTCCGGCCTTGAAAGGGGGTGGGTCGCCCATTGAAGATGCCATTGGTCGAAATCTCGGATATTTAAGTAGGATAGTACACAAAAGGTAATCGGCCGTGTGCATTTCGAATATCCATTAAAAATGGTTGGGAAAAACCTTCGGATGCAAAGTAGACGTCATCAGCGGCAATCACCGGTAGAAGGTTCTAAACATTTTTTTCCAAATCCCCTATCGTTGAACCTACATTGATGACAGTTGATGTTTAGCCGAAATTCTCTTGCAGTTTCTCCAACTTTTCATGGCTATTGGGAAATGTTTTTTATATCTGACCTAAAAGGAAATCAATCCTTCACGGCATAGGCCGTGTAAGTTTTTTAGGTGCCCTGTGTGAAGAGGAGGATGGCTGCATATCAGAAACGTATCCGCAAGTTTAAACCCTGGCCACCGAAAAAACGGCTCTGATGGTTTCCGGATTAAGGGCCGAATACAGCGTAGGTCTACCGCGATCAAAAGAACATTTTGGGTGTGGCCTAATCCCTCACTCCACTTGGCACCCTCCCCTCTCGCCCTTCCTTGCCACACGGGCTATCGCTGTCTCGGTCCTTTTCTAACTATACTATTGCCAAATTTTCGCAAAACTTCTTCTACACATTCAACTGCACACAGTGAGAACTGACAACCTGAGGCGAAGGATGAGCTAGCGGTGGGGTGGGAGTAGTCAAGATGACAGAGGGAACTTCCCCTCCGTACGCGGCCGAAATCCGCGCATATTCTTATGAATGCGACAGACCTATACAAAGATTCATCGGAATTGAAGAGGATTTACGTTTCCCATGAAAATTGGCTACTTGGAAGCGACGTCGCTGTGGCAACGGGAATACAAAAATAAATTCCGGGGACGGCACACACCACTCACTCTCGAAACCACTTCAAGAATCCACTCAGGAGACCATTCTCTCGGGACATTGGCAACGGGCGAATGAGAGGGAAGAGGATATTGGGGAGAGGCTGGTTACGAAATGAGACGCAAAGCAACGTAAAAGGCAAAATAATAAGCGATGGATCGAAGAAAGGTCAAGGATATTGGGATAAATAAAGCTTAATCATGGAACTTAAAGAGTCTCCGCCACAAGCAGAATTGGAGGCTATGAGAGGAACGGTATGAATTTTGAAGTGAAGTGGGTGCGAGGAGATGAAGAGAAAGGGTGCAGATTGGGTTAGGTGAGCCAAAGATCTACCGAAAGGTAGAATGGCTATGGTGATGATCATAGGAAGCGAAAGAACGAAAAGCGAAGAAACAAAAAAATAGGCCCAACATACACTGCACAAACTTTCTCTCCACTGTGAGCTTCTACTCCATGGGAGAATTATTTGGTTACATTTAAACCGATTTACGCGTGAAAAATGTTTTACCACAGGTTGTCCCGCAGCAACCGTCCTACTTCTAGGCTCTAGGCCAGTGGCGCCCGAACTTCTCGTCTCGAGGGTCACATAACCCACTTCTGCACCCATCGCGGGCCATATAGACCACTTCCGCCCTTTTCGTGGGCCCCACCCAGTCGATAAGAGAATTGTATAACAATTTAAGGAAACTAAATGGTTTAAATGCGGGTCAATAATAAATGGTTTGTTTTAAGTGTGTTTTATCTATTACGGAAATAGAGAGATGAGACAAAATATATAGTTGTGGCCCGCGGGGCGTAGTTTGGGCACCACTGTGTTATAAGTATGTAAAATATATACTATAAAATCCACATCACCATTCTTTAATTAATCAACAAAAGTAAACTACCCTTTGTTGTTGAGCGAAATTTTTCGATCCAACAAGGCTTCCATTCAGGGTGGTATCTTCTATCAGGCATATATAACTCGAAGAGGCGTCAGGGCCGCATTAAAGCGATGGATGTCATACAAGGGCCGCATTAAGACTACAGTTGTTTAAAGAGGGCCCGAGTTGTAAAAAATAGACTATCTAGAAGGCTGGACCCATTTTTTGCCATAAAAACTATAATTTAGAGAACGCGTTCTATTGTACCTCAATAATCAAGAAAAATCTAGTGTCCTCTTTACAAAAATAAAGTTATTCATATACAATCTGGAATGATTTAGTTAAGACAATAATTGTCATTCGGGCCGCAGTTAGGCAAATAAAGGGCCGTATGCGGACCAGCGGGCCATCAGTTTGACATGGCTAACTTATATAAATACGAGACATAATAAGATTCTGTTCAACCATTTGGCCCAGGGGTGCTCAAGACGTCGATCGCTAATTAGTTTTAGGTAGATCTCTAAATCTTTTGTTCTGGCGCAAGGCTGTGATTATATACTGTCAATCATAATATCTATATATTTCTGATAAATTACTTCTCTCTTAAGGAACAGGTATGGCTCAGACGACCAACGGCAGAAGCACTGGGTTAATGAGAAGGCATTGCCTCTTACGATAGCGTACATTTTCAATCAAATAAGGTGTTATCTCTGGGGTTTAGGGTTTCGTTATGGTCCTCGAATTTGTTAACTAGTTCTTGTCCTTTTCTGGTCGTAATTAATCTTTGATAATTTACTACCAGTAGTCACGTTAAGAAAAGGTACATTACCTAAGGATCGAACACCCCTATTTAGCCCCTACAGACGCGGATCGACAGACTACAGAGGGAATCGCAAAATAAAACAAGGCTAAATTTCGGGAGAAAAACGGAAATCAGGAGAGAAAGAGAACGAATCGCAAATAATACAAGGAAAAAATCAATGGGAGGGAGGGGGAGGGAAGGTATGAAGGTAAAAAAAACGTCAGAACTTAGGGTGAGGAACGGAATGAGAAAATGGATAAGAGTGAAAGACGGCGAAGACGGTGGAAAACGGTAAAAGATGAGGAAAGCTAAAGTAGGAAGAAAATATTCCCCGGGGCAAATACAATTCGCATATCATTAATTCAAAACTGGGAAAAGATAAAAAATACTCCAAGTCCCAAAGACCCAAAGGTAAATATTTGAAAGAAGTCCGGATACTCCCCACCCAAAAAAATATGCATCGGGCTCATTTGTCGAAAAAAAGCAATCAAAAAGCGAAAGGATTTTTTTAGGTCAGACGTCTCATTCAATATTGCTGCGAAATGCAAAAGAGGAAAAATAAACAAAAAAGACGAATTTACAACCGAGGGTTGAAAAAAATTCCGATCGAAACCCTCGCGTCAAATCATCCTTCGAGACGAAGCAAAAAACTCAGGAAAAAGCCGGGAGATCAAAAAAATGGAGATGATGCGATATCGAACCGAAAGATCCGGGCGTGCGTCGTAAAAAAACGAATTCTACGCAGCGGAGCGAAAAAAACGCGAACGTGAAACCGCGACGCGCCGACCCGCGGGACTAGCACGGAATGGATGTCGAGCGGAAAAGCGTCACGAACTTAGTGCCTATATCCTCGATCTTCACTCCACCGAAGACGACTTATTTTTTATGCTTACGGTGTTTTTCCCTCATTTTCATTTATATAACTAATTAAAAATTTCTCGTGATTTTAGCGAATATTTCCTTTAAGTCTACTTTTTCTCCTCATATCTTAAAACGGAGTCACTGTGCGTCATTTAAAACAATGTCGTTTTAACAGCATACTGTATAGTTTGCTTCGGTATAGTTTTAAATGACACACCATTTAATCGAGGAGACGTTGAGGGGGAACGAAACTCAAATGCAATCTTCACTTGAATTCATATAAGCATTTTCAGACGTGTAGATATTCAAAATTTAATCACACAATCTAAATGACTTGGAAAACATAATTTAAAAGGAAGGATATAAAGTTTTGAGATTTTCTCTGAGTGGATAATCAAAGGTGAAGATGAAATTCGACGGGGAAAGGATGGAACAGGTAGAATATTTTTAATGTTTAAGATAGTACTGTGATTCGGGTTGAAAGGAGTACAAAATAGATCAGGACATGGTTATCGCGAGCAGAGGCATTTATGTGAGAACGACAATTGTTGAGCAGCAGCATGAATAAAGATATCAACAACGTGTTGGTACAAACTTGAATAATGAGCGTAGCATATGTGCGCGAGACAGGGACTATGAGAAAAGAAGACGTGAGCAGATTACAAGCGTGGGTATGGCGTAGACCAGAGGAAACTAGCTGGACCGAAAAAAAATTGACGTTTTAAATAGAACAGGGAAAGACAGGATCTTAATTATGATAATAAGGGGAAGTCAAAAGCAATGAGTGGGTCAACTTTTGAGATGCGAAGGTCTGCTAAAAGACGTCATAGAAAGGGGGATGCTAGGAAAGAGGCAAATACTTAAGGGAAGAAAAGGTATATTAGATTTAAAAGGGATGGTATGTGAAGATGAAAGGAAAGGCTTTGAATGGGACAATTGGAGAGAGGCAAAATCCTACCGAGAGGTAAAGCAATTCCGGTAATTTTACGAGTATGAAACATTATCTTTTAAGTTTGGATCGAATGTTTACGTTGCTTGTAAGATTCAAGTGCCCGGACATTTATCCTTAAATGAATACATGTAGAATATTTTGTAATAAAAATATTATTCATATCGTTCTGTCAGACGCAATCTTATTCATTTCGTTAGGGGTTAAGGCTTCTGGAGAAGTGTAGGTAAGAACGTCTATCAGATGAGGTTTTAGAAATAATTCATAGTTATAAACGATCATAGTATTAAATACGTAACACAGATTGTAGAACAGAGCGTTATCGAGGATTGTTCTTTCCGAGGACAATAGATCATAAAAGAAGCCAAACCAACGACAAAATTTCTTAGGTAAGCTTTAGTGCATTGTAACCATGTCACCCAACAATTTCGTGAATTGCATGGTAACATGTAGCTGTAGATTACACCATTTCCTCTTAAGAGTCCTCTAAATAGCGGATTCGCTGCTTTTACCGAAGATAAATTCCAGTATCTTTTTTACTACTTTTCTCTTTTGCAGCACCTAAAGGGCGTTTATTGTAGTTTATTCTGTACGTCAGGTCACCAAAACGATATAGGAAGTGCAATAAAGCATCCTAAGGTGTAGATGAGCCAATGAAACTTAGAACCTGTTATGTAAAAAAATGCCCGTCCACTACCGAATTTTTACGCAGCTGGGACAAAGAGAAAGCGGCAAAGAGAGAGAGAGAGAAGCGATGACGAGGTAGAGGAAGTTTTCCTCACCTTGTGATGGAGAAAGGTAGAAAAAAATGGAAGGATATTTTCTTCGTATAGGAAACGGTGGAAGAGAAAGGAGAAAAAGGACACGGGGAAGAGAAAGGGAAGGAAGTTGAAAAGGAGAGGGAGGGGAGAGAGAGGATGTTCCACTCATTCCAGGAAAGAAAATTCTACGCAGGCGGCAGCAGCGGGAGTGAGGGAAGCGAGCGATGGGCGGAAAGAGGGAAAAGAAGAGAGTTTGAAGGGAAAAGAAGCTATAGGGAAGGAATTGATATTGGCGGGGTGTAAGCGAAGAAATTGACGGGGAGAGAAATGGAAGAAAAAAGAGGAGATAAAAAAACTGCGGGAGAATGAAGAGGGGAGGGTATTTCGCAGGATGGACGGCAGAGAGAGAGAGAGAGTGGGTGTTTGAGGGATAAAGGGGGATTCGCGTTATGGTGGAGGGGATCACGACAGGAATTCAAAGGAAGGGAATGATGGGGGAGAGGAGGGGAAAAGGATAGAGGTAGGTAGTGGAGGGGAGAGGGAGGAGTGAGGAACGGAGAGAGGGGTGGAGGGGGAGAGACGGAGGGAAAGAGGGATGGATGGAAGGAGGGAAAGAGGGATGGATGGAAGGAGGGAAAGAGGGATGGAAGGAGGGAAAGAGGGATGGATGGAGGGAGGGATGGATGGATGGAGAGAGAGAGGGATGGAGGGCGAGAGAGAGGGGGATGGAGTGAGAGAGGGATGGATGGATGAAGAGAGGGAAGGATGGAGACAGACGGAGGGAGAGGACGGGGGGAGAGAAAGAAGGAGGAAGACAGAGAAGGGAAGGAGGAAGAGAGGGAAGGAGGAAGAGAGGGAAGGAGGAAGAGAGGGAAGGAGGAAGAGAGGGAAGGAGGAAGAGAGGGAAGGAGGAAGAGAGGGAAGGAGGAAGAGAGGGAAGGAGGGAGAGAGGGAAGGAGGGAGAGAAGGATGGAGGGAGAGAGGGATGGTGGGAGAGAGGGATGGAGAGAGAGAGGTTGAGAGGGATGGAGAGAGAGGTTGAGAGGGATGGAGAGAGAGGTTGAGAGGGAGGGAGAGAGAGGTTGAGAGGGAGGGAGAGAGAGGTTGAGAGGGAAGTAGAGATGGAGGGAGAAAGATAGGGAGAAAGCGAGGAAGAGGTAGAGAGAGGGAGGAAGAGATGGAGTAGAAGAGGAAGAGATGGAGGGGAAAGGGAGAAAGAGAGGGGAGAGAGTGGATGAGGTGCGGAGAGGGGCAAGAGGTGGAGGGGAAAAGAAGGAAGAGAGGGGGGGAGAGAGAGAAAGAGGGGAAATAAGAGGGGAAGGAATAGGGAGAAGAAACGCAGGAAGAGGGAGAAGGAAATAGCGGGGAAGAGGAGGGAGGTGGAAAGGAAGGGAGGTGCCTAGTTGGTCAGAGAGGGGCATGACGAAGAGGAGAGAGGGAAGCTAATTGGAAAGGGATATAAAAGAATACAAGACGGGGAGATGGAGTATGAGAGAGAGAGAGAGGAATGGGAGCCCAAAAGAAAGTAGAAATATTACACGCGGGAATAAATGGCAGCCAAAGAATACATGGACGGCGGGCGAGGAGTGGGGTGGTTGAGGAAAGAAACAAAAAAGAAAAACAAAAGAGGGGGACAAACGCTCATGGGAGAATGGACAACCGCGGGAGGGAAATTCCTGGAAATTAATGACGACGCCCAACAATACGCGGAAAAACGCAGGAAGGGCCATTGATTTCGGTAAATTATCCGGAGTTCCACCCTTCAATGTTTAATATTTTTTGGGGTTTTCTAATTGAGGATAATTTCGACAAGATAACTTTCAAACAAAAAAATATACTCACGACTAAAGAGGAGGTGACGGAGAATGATGGTGATGACCACCTGAAGCGGAATTCGCTAGGTCGGAAAATACAGAAAAATTACACAAAAACAAACCCTAAATTTTGGTGAGAGATTAAACTTTGATTAATAGAAAGAGAGCAAGAAGATGGCGAGGAAGATATAAACAGGGTGAATAAGAAAGAAAGAATGGTTTCAAATGAAGAAAAATTGAGGAAAGAATAGAAGCGCAAATTACATAAGGCGCTTTTTTCGCTTAAACTATCGCAAATAAATATTAATGTGCCCTACCAAAAGCATAAAAAACTAAAAGGTAGTGTGTGCTCCTGGAACATAGATAAAATTAACGAGTTTTTTCATCTATTTTTAAAATCGGTAATACGTATTTTGTGTTTGATTTCGCTATGATGATTTCTTCCAATAACCTAATTGACGAACTGAGGAGTATTTAGAATTTGATCTCTGTTATATGAGTACATTTAGCTTATCTTCATTTATTTTTGTGTGGTTACTAAGAGGCTCTGCCCCCTACTCGCCACCGCTCGCCAACCCCCGGCCTCCGCTCGCTCCTGCGTTCAATGAGGTCAACAACTGCGCTATCTACTTTCGTCGGTGGCCGCGTAAAGACTTACCGAAAACGTCAGAGGGCAGCACGGTCTACTTTTTTATGTAATGGAGAGATATTCCAGGCTCGTTTGTAAATGGGATCGATATGAAAAAGTACGCTAAAAATTTCGGCTTTCCACCTTTTATTCTTTCGGAGTTAATAAAAAATAATAAATTTTAAAACGGCTTCCATTTGACACTGTGTATTTTCCAAAACTCAAATCTAAAGAAAAACAACTGCCAGCAGTACAAAAATCTACACCACATGTTTCAACTCTATAGTTTACGGTTCCATTACAATTTAAATGTAAGCAAGTGCACAGACGGACAGACAGACGCCAAAGTGAAACGAATAGCGCATTCAAAAGAAAATAAAAATTAAAAAAAATCGATACTTAAAAATTCCCGCGTAATCGAACCCCAGTACAAGTTTCGAAGTCCGATGTTATCGTTCCATCCATATGTGCTTCCCTGTTTTTCAGGTTGGAGGATTCCCGAGTTATTGTCCACACAACCCGACGGACGGACAGACAAGCCGAATACATAAGCGAATTATTCAAGGGAAAGGCTCTAAAAATACACAAAACACGTTTACATTTAAACTCGTTGATAAAGTGGAGAGTAAAAAGGATGGCGAAGTTGAGACAAGCAGGTTGAACGAGGAAGGAAAAATGGGTGCGAAGCAGGGAAAAGGACGCGGCGAAGGGTTCCCTGGACGTCCGCATGCTCATAACGCTCCTTTTTCTCCTGCCGAGTAAATGCTCTCCCTTCTCATTCCTCCCCGTCGTGTGAGAACCTTCCTTTTGCGGCAGTGTCCCGTCTCGTGGGAATCAATCTAGAATTTCTTTTATTCAGCAACGGTCAGCCGAGGCGGTAACGGGAGGGAAGGCGGTGGGGATCGAACGAGGACCTCTTAAGGAGCGTAGGCGTTGTTTGGTAAAAACAGTAGGAGTATACGAAAGGAAAAGGAAAAAACTCGAGAAACGAAGATGATAATGACGAATAATATATACGTATGTGATCGATATTGGAAACTATCCTTTCCTCCTCCATCCAAGAGTTTTCCCAATCGAGATATATTCCATATACTGAGGCCTCCGTCGATCGGTAGAACAGTTTTAATTGAATTTAAAAACAAGTTAGAAATCGAACTAACAGCTCTCTTGGACGACCGTAAACCTGAAAAAATATGATTTTATATGTTTTAATTAAGAATTCTAATTCGTGCTAAGTTGGCGCGAAAAAATATCTTTAGGATAAGAAAGACAATTAATTGCTTGAGCCTCTAGCAACGAGAAATTATGATTGGCACGGAACTTCGTTGTCGATCTATTTGGTTTTCAGCGTAACACACCTGATAATGTGATGAAATTTTATATAGCAAGCTATTATTACTAAAACAAAAATTTAAATTATATAATGCATTTGTGTAAGACGATAAGGATCGAATAAATTACACTTACTAACATAATTTGATATTTTGATACAATTATTCTATTTAATATCGTTTCTAATTACTGTTAAAAATTCGCCAACACTAATAATTTTAATGAAATTTTTAGAAGTCCATACAGTTCATCATTCAACGAAAAAAATTTACTGGAATTTCCTAAGCGAGAACTGCATAAGCATTCGCGAACATTTTTTAGTACCTGGACAACGAGGACGCCCGTGGGGTAGATATGAAAGCAGATTATTTTAAAGCAAATTTTCCAAGAGAAGGAAAATAAAGTAGTACAGGAAAGAGACTGAGAAACACTTGGAAGACTTACTACTAAGAAACAAATTATATCAGGAAATACATAGCATTGCTAGACTCTGAGCAACAATATTTCTTTAAATGAGTCAGCAAATGAGTAATCCCATTCCATAAAATGTCTATAAGTTGAATGTGGTGCTGTCGACAATGAAGCCTGGGATGATAATGGGAACTTAGCTCTTGAGTGAGAAATACTAAAACTTTATTATTTGAAATATGTATACGATATTGCGTACGTACAGAACTACGACTACTTACTTGTCCAGTAAAGATGTTTATACGTAGAGAATTGTTACCTGGTTGTTAAATTTATAAATTAAGACATTTCCATAACCGATTTTCACAATTTTTAACACCTACCTACCTTTTTCATTTTTGTGTTCTATGGTACGCATAAATAGTCATCTCGATCAACCGGAACATCCAATTAACCGGAAAATGCTCGGTCCCGAGCCATCCGACCAATAGAAAGTTCGCTGCATTCGAAGCAATTGGAACAAGATGACGCTTGGTCGCGTAAGGAGGGAAGAAATGAAGCGAAATAAAAAAAACCGAAACTCGAGACTCTTGAATGGATATATACGGCATTAGCTCCTCGATGGGGCAATATCCGAATTATCCGGAGGGGAAAAACGGAAAGAACGTGTTGCAGGTTATGCGAACAGAATGGGAGGGTGTGGCAGCGGAGGACGAATGAAGGGGCGAAGGAGGGGAGGAAAGCGGAAATGACGATAAGGTTCGGTCGGGACGAAGGGTCGAGAGGAAAAATTCGACTCGCCCTGATAGATGGCGCCGCTTTCCGTGAGGCGGTTGGCGTGCTTCGTTTCCAAGGGTTTCCGATGCGGAGGAGGGGGTGGAGGAGTATAAGGGGGCGGGGTAAGAGGAAGAGGAGGGGGCAGGGTAATAGGAGGGGGCGGGGGTAATAGGAGGGAGCGAGGTAACAGGAGGGGGCGAGGTAACAGGAGGGGGCGAGGTAACAGGAGGGGGCAATAGAAGGAGGGGGCGGGGTAGGAAATCTCGAAAACTTGATTTATTACGGGGTAATAGGAGAGGGCGGGGTAATAGGTGGAGGGGGCGGGGTAATAGGAGGGGGGGGTAATAGGAGGAGGGGTAATAGGAGGAGGGGGCGGGGTAATAGGAGGGGGCGGGGGAGAAAATCGGGAAAACCTAAAAGTTGATTTATTACCACTTAAAGCCCAATAAACCTCGTATTAGCGCAAAATAAGGGATGCAAAGTTTGTAATGAAAATCTATGGGAGATTCCTGAACGTGGGCCACTCGGAACGACGGACTGAGATTCGATGACGAATATTATATAGTCGGGAAGCACGAAACTAGCACAAGGGGGTCTTATTGAAACTTTTATATCTCTCCCAGATGAACATTCTTTCGCCGTTCCTCGATGGGTTAAGTTGCGTTCTCTTCGAAAGCAACAGAGAAGATGCCGATTTTCTTATGCCGCGCTCGTAATTTAGTTGCTAGGATAAGCCTTTGACAATTAATTCAAGCAAATTTCTCCGTTTTGATTTATATAAAATTTTCTGAATTAAGACGCTGATTTATTGCTAGTTATTTTAATACCACTATGAATATCGACATCGAAAAATGTTATTTAATTTTTGAGACAACAACTCATTAGAATGGGTTTCTAATTCGGCATTGACATATCGAGCCCGCCTTTTATAGCTGTAATCAAGACACTTTATTTACAAAGTAGCCGTCTTCAGTGGTGACACGCCGATAGTAAATTCCAATAAAGAACGCGTTAATATAAATAAATTCGTACACGTTACAGGCACCTCGATAAGTGTTGCTAGCACCATTTTAAACTTTCAAACATTTTTACTTTGCATTTTCGGTCGCGATAGGAAAATAATTATTTACGTCGGTCCGAAATTAAGGAATACAAATTTTACCGTCAAAAAAACATTTATCAGTTTAATTTAAATTGCAATAATGTTTGTTTTCTTTTTACCGATCGACTGGTAATAAGCTAAATGCTCCACTTTTCATCGATTTTTTTAATTGTCTGAGAATGAACGAGAACAACCGAGTCATTGCTGAAGACATTATAAAACACAAAAACGGAAACCAGAGCACTTTTCCAAAAAAAGTCCCTCAAGTTTCGAAATTAATCCATCAAATGGCGACAGGCGGCATAAACTAACTGTTGCAGACACGAGCTCGAAAGTCGTTTTCCTCGGGAAAACCCGAGTAACGAAAATAAAAACAGAACTGAGAGAAGATCCGTCGTGCAACGGCGTTCGGGAAGCGCCACTCGTGACTCCGGCAGACGTACGGTTAACAGAAAAAGATGTTTAAAAAAAATAATGATCGAGTAGCTCGAAGAATCGGAAAATATACTCATTGACATGGTTTCGCAAAAAAATACGACGGAGCGAAACTTGAAAATAAAATTCAACTACTCGAGCTGTTGAGATCGTGAGAGGGAGAAACGAAACGTTCCGACCAATGGGAGTGGACGCGCGTCATTTCCGCCCTAATTTCTTTCTCCTCGATTGGAATGTAAGCGTGCGGGAGGGGCATGGGAATAGGAATGGGCTCTAACGGAAATACAAGTGATTTTTTACTCTTTAATTGTTCCATCGATCGGGGTATCGTAACGAACGACGAGACGTCTTGTAAACATCCTCCGATACCAACGTCCGGAAATTCGCCGGAGAGAAAAAATAGGAAACGACGGCTCGAACTTAAAAAAAGAAAGGAAAGCGATACTTCGAAGGATAATAAAATAAATAAAGGTTTTTTCAATCACTTTTATGGTGCACTCAACAGTAGAAAATATTTTTTTTTGTCTCAAAATTTTCATTTTGTAAATTTGGTGTGAAGATTAAAAGTGGGTGGCCAAAAAGAAAATCACGTATGCAAACTACTTATATGTAATGACCACCCACTTTTATTCTTCACACCAAATTTACAAAATGAAAATTTCGATGAAAATTTTGAGGCAACAAAAATTTATTTTCTACTTTTGAGTGCATCATAAAAGTGTGTGCTATTGAAAAACCTGATTTTTGTTTATTTTATTATCTACTTTTGAATCTTCAAGCTTTTTAAAATTTTCAAAGTTAATTCTTTATTTCATAGTCCATATTTATTTATATGTATTCTCGAATGAAATTGTTGAAACTCGTACCAAAACTAGATAGATTAAAATGTACCACGAATGTGGATTATGTGCAAAATTTCAGCTCTGTAGCGTATGTGGATCCAGAGATATAACGCAAAAAGATGTTAAACGATGACAACGCTCAAGCCAACTTCAATAAAAGTCGGAATCGGAAGGTCCGATGCGTACCAAAATTTGATAGGCTCAAATGTACCACGAAAGTGGACTATCTGCAAACTTTCAGCTCTGTAGCGTTTGTGTATCCAGAGATATAACGCATCAACCATGCTGAACGACGCTCAGGCCAACTTCAATAAAAGTGCGTAAAAACCGGCCGTTTCCTCTCAAAACGCACTCCGCCATGATCCCTGGAAGAAATCAGATAAAATAGAACCTTTAAACAAAAACCCCGATCCTGCCCCACCGCCGCGCTTCCTCAGTGACTCGAGCCGCCGATAGATGGAGTTGGTGCGCGATCGAAATCGGATTGTAGTTGACCGCGATGCCGGTAGGGGCGGGGGAAGTCGGCATGCCTTCCCTTTAATGAAATCGGTTCCAACCCACGTTCTCGTCAGGATCCTCTCCCGAACGAGATTATAGAAGATCATAGTTAATTCTTTAGGTATAAAAATTAACTCTGAACATATTAGCGCTGTCGTTCTTTATCTTCGAAATCGATTCGAAAACGACCCTTGGAGGGAAGAAAAAGGGTTGGGGGGGGGGGGGGGGGGGGGGGTAATTATTCAGCTAGACTTTCGACCGATCTAAATCCTTCTTTAAACTTTCGAAGGGAAACATTTTTAAGAATGACAGGGAAACTGGAGAAGTTCGTGAACTGCCAAAAACCGCACCCTACGGCTTTTTGATGAGAATTTATCGATTTGAACACCTCCGCCCTTTTACCAAATATTTTTCTACTAAAGGGATACTTTTGAAAAAAAAAGGCGCCCTTGAAAGCTGCCAATTCTCTAACCGCCCATTCTTCCCTTATTTCCCGATAAAAAAAGAAAATCCTCGCAGCAAAACAAGTCCCTTTAAAGATTACAAAAATGAACGAGATATCATCTAGTTAAAGCATTTATTTATTTTTTCAAATCTTTCTTATCAGATTATATAATCAAGTGAATCGCACGCGTCAAGATCATGCGACAGTTTGCTGGGAGGTAAAGGATGTTTTCGCTTCACGAATACCATTTTATCCCAAGGGTATCACTGTTTGATTTCACGTTACGCAGATTACGGTGATTAAATAAACTACCGTTTAACAAAACACGTTCTCTTCAAGAAATAATAGACAGAAATCCCAAATTGAAGGAGAATATAAGGATAAATAACGCCCGTTCTTGGTAAATTATAGTAATAATAATCTTATCCTTCCAATTATGCAACCTTCATGGCGGAGCAAGAGGATTTCGAGAAAACATTTTTCCCGTTTAAATAGTTCGTTTTTATGGGTTAATAACCTTAAGCCAATGCTGGTATCGATCAGTATAAGAGCCGAATTTATTTTCTAGCGTTTACATTAAATTTTCCGTTTAAGGAATTTTTTTAGCTGACGAAAAAGGAAGACTTGCGAAATAAGACGAATTACGTGCATACCTTGTGAAACCAAAAACAAATTATCTTCGCAGAAGAAAAGAGCGGATGGTACGTTTTGAACATTCGGATAGGAGGAAAATAATGGTCTTCAAAGGCTTTATAGAAACTCCGATAAAAAAAATCGATTTCCCTCTCTGCCAAGGGGAGGAGCGAAGCTTCCCATTAAAGTTGTAAAGCCTCCTTTGCCTTTCCATCTCTCTTGCCTTTGGGCATCAAAAATTTTAATCAAATTAGCGAGTCTAGCTTAAGAACACACAAACTCTATAACGCAATCTCTATTACACGCCACGGGAAATATTTCGCGAGCAATACATCTTACGAGCAGCTTTTGGAAAATTTAAAAAAATAGATAAACGCAAAATGACGGAAGGAGAGGATGAGCGTTAACAAGTTTCATTTTGGAGAAATAGTACTGAAAAACTCAAAAGGAAGCATTTCATTAGGATACGCACAAACTCGAAGGCAGATGGAAAACGAAAACGGAAACCAATGGCATAACAATTACACCAGATACATAACAAGATGAACCAAACGGAACTTATAGTGCCTAGTTACCACATAATCATTTATTTAATACTTATATTGGCTTTAATAGCTTTAAAATCACCGCGGATAAGTTGCTCTTTGTGTTTCCGAATTTCAGAATTTACGGTTATAAAATATTACAAATACATTCGAGCGGAAAACTAAATTGATCACGCGTATTAGTGCGGCAAAAACAACACGTGTATGTACGAGTATAATACTTGACTATAACGAATCCTAGTCCAACTACATTCGTTGCAATGGTAACACTCTCGTAATGAGCGATTAAAAACTGCAAAAACGCCAGTATTTACGCGAAATTCTAAGAAATACGATTGATAAGCAAAATTCTAGGATAATAATTAGAATCTTCATTCCTTTCCTCAGAGAATAGCACAAATCCCGCACCGATATTACAATTCTAACAATAAGATATTTTAACGTGCAAGAGAAAATTACTCTGTACGATGGTTTTCAGATTCCCCATGAAAATCAAATGGAAAGGATAGTTCCTGAAATCGAACCCGGGGCTTTCAATCTTCGCCACAAAAACTACCCTCGGGAGCTCGGCTCCATTAGCCGGAGATTTCCACCAAGGGTCATGAAAATCGATCTATCTATCAAAAGTTAATAGGGGAGGGGGCGGACAGACAGACAGACACAACGACGAAGCTATAAACCTATTTTCACTCTGGTAAGTAGGCTAGAAAATTAACCAATAGTGAATATTGAATATTGAGCTACTATCAATTAATAGTGAAAGAGGTAATTCAAGCTTGATGTCACAGTTCCCATATCTTAATGAGATAAACAGACTTAACTCTATATCATGAATATACAAGCAGGCAAAGTACTGTTGAATAAGATATTAAGGACTTTTTTTACTGTAGCAACGTAAATAAAACGAAAATTTACTGTAGTAACGGACCCATATAGTTAATTAAAAAAGAGGTATTTAAAATCCTATCAAAAGGCAAATGGACAGACGGACGGACCCAAACATCAATACAGATTATGGTTGTTACCAACTGAAACTATAGTGAAAATTTGTTCGCTGAGCGGTGTAGAAGTAGTTTACTAATTT
Organism: Tanypteryx hageni; assembly: GCA_028673005.1. Taxonomy (NCBI): domain Eukaryota; kingdom Metazoa; phylum Arthropoda; class Insecta; order Odonata; family Petaluridae; genus Tanypteryx; species Tanypteryx hageni. The sequence continues at coordinate 13,926,547 of CM054118.1, read as the reverse complement.
AATGTTTTATTGTTCATTTTTCCTCCCACTAAACCCCTTAGGCGGGCCCTGGAGCAGTGTTGCCAATCTAGCGAATTTGTGGCTAGATCTAGCTACTTCACATTCACAGTAGTTCCTAAAAAAAGGCCTTAGCGACTTCTTACAAATCTAGCGAATCGATTAAAAAATCTAGCTATTTCTAGCGACTACCCAAAAAAATCTTGTTAAAGCTGGAAATAAGTAATCCCAGATAAATGTTTGTTGGATTTAATGGTAAAAATGCTCTCTGTCCGCATCCATTTCTTATAGACGACCCTAAGAAAGCGGCTCTTTGTAATATGATGTATACAATCAACTTGGAAGATGGGTACATGAATAACGTCTGTTTTACGTATTCGTATCATATAATGATTTGGAAACAACAATAGAAAATCTACATTTTCCTCTTACCCATTATATGCACTGTAATGTATAGATTAAAAAATTTACTCGGCCAGAGAAGATCACCAAAAAAGTCTTCGATAGCAGCTAATTACGACATTGTTTTACGAGTTAAAAGTTGGAGTATGCCCTGCTAGTTATCTCCCATGCAATTTTTATGGGAGATAACTGGAGTAGCGTTGGGAAAAAGATTTTAAAAATTAAGTCTTTAATTAGCCGTATAAAATGGTCCAGACAAAGGTTTCATTATCTTGTTAGTATATAAAAGACAATAATAGCTCAGAAAATAGTGTAGTTATATGCAGTGCACACAAAAACAATACTCTCATTATATGGAGACAGCTTTTGGTTAGTTTCCTTACGCAGCCATGAATACCATTGGTACTTATATATTCTAGCTACCAAGAAGACGAAATCTAGCTCCCAAATGCTAAAGAAAAGTGGCAACACTGCCCTGGAGTATCCGAATTTCAACCGCAGGAAGAACTTCTGGCCATGAACAATCCCTCAAAATTTGATCTCTCTGACTTGAGCGGTGTAGAAGTAGTTCACAGGACACGGAAGTGTGACGAACGGACGGACGGACAGAACGATTATATAAGCGGATTTTTTTTAATGTTTAAAATTAAAAGCGACAGTAAATTTCGTAATGAAAGACAGGATGAATGGGGTACCAAAGACTCAACCAAAATGTTTATCTGCGAGTTGTACAGATAAATAAGAAAGACATAATACTGGATGGAAGTTTGAGAAATGTAAGATGTTACTTATCTGTTAATTTAACAATAACTATGATGCCATACAAAATGGCCTTCATGCTTAACATATAACCAAAAGGCAAACATTGAACTGAATGGCAGCTTGTTGGAGAGAAAAACCTTAATTAAAAGAGTATGAGAGCCGGCATAATCTCCATCATTTTTTTGCCAATAACTACTGTTTCCAACCCTGGCCCCAGTAGGATTAGTTTCAGAACAAAACAAAAAATACCGGCCGATAAAACAGTTGCCACGATAACCAAATCGTAAAAAAAGTCATTTAAATCGTCTCAAGAGAATTTCACTTTGAGCCAAAGACGAATATTGTTGAAAAATATTGAAATATTAATACACCTCAATTGCTTAAAGGAGAAAATCATCACTCTTAATTATACTTGAACAAATTTGTAATCGAGAAAACGACCGCGGATAGCTACACAATTATACGATGCCAAAAATGGCTACCGTGTCATTCGGTAAAAATATTACATCCCAGCTACAATCCAGTTGGATTTTTTTCACAACACCCATTTGACAGAAGTTATCGAGCAAATATTATCTGACGGAACCGCCAATTTCACCTTAAAGTGTCAAAACATTATCTAGTACGTTTCGAAATTAAATAATCCGGCGAAACGCTCACGAGGACGAACGATTTAACGTGATTTCTTTCTCGCGAATCAGAAACGCGAGGTGACATCATTAGATGGCACAGCGATAAAGGCTACGGTCGAACACCATTAATAGGCCGCTGTGATAGATAGCCGGAAGAAAAAGAAAGGCATCTCGGCGTCCGAGGGTTTGGTAGTATGTAATCTGTCTTGTTCGAGGGATTTAAGGAGTAGGAAACTCACCCGATGAAGAGAGACCGTTAAATCCCCCTCTCAATCAATAAAAGACACTCCTCGCCCGAAAACACGTAAAAAAAAGAAATGTAGGCGCGAATTGGAGTGTATATCATCAAATGATATTCGAATTTCACGCGATACCAAAATTCTTAAAAAGGCAAAAAAAACCGAATGAGTTAAAAAGAACGATAAAGGTTCAAAAGAATTTAAGTGATACAGCGACGTCCCAAAGCGATTAATTAAAATGAAAGCATTCCGGTTTTCGTTCACGAAAGCGGCTGGAATGGAGAAGGGATATCCCTCAGACGTCAGTGAGTCTAGACGAGGGCGTGGGACGTTCATTTAATCCTACCCTTACATTTTTCAAGAGAGAATCCACAGTGAAATACCGTTAACATTTAATTAAAAAAAAGGTTAAAATTTGATACATAAAATACCACGAAAATTTCTCTCGACGCTTTGAAGTAAGAAGCAGAAGCAATCTAGCAACGCATAGCATGATATGCTAGACAAAAAATATACAGCCAACTAGAGGTGTGTAACATAGTCTGCTAGAGTCGTGAGAAACGAAGATCCTACTTGTCTATTTGTTTCTTGACAACCGTTCCTTTGAAGAAATTTAAACATTTAAACTGATCATTTCTAACTGCTGCTATTTTGTAAAACCATGTCTTAATTCTTTCAAAAGTAACTAAATTTAGGCATAAAATACTGACGAGGGCGATGATGATATTTTAACACAAAGACACATAAATATATTTACAATAAAAAATTAAGGCCAAGTGAGAAAACAAATGGGCGTATAAGTTTGAGCTTAAGTATAAGCTTATTAAAATTAATGTGTGCGTTGCACGAAGAAGATCAAGTAGGATTTTATCAGCGCAGGAAGGATTCTTTCTCCTTAACTTATTTACTGTCGAAGATTTCAATTACTCCTGAAAATTGTATTGTAATTAATACGGCATGTAAGTAAATGCACATTTTCATGCTACAAGAATTGCAAACAATCTTTAGCTGGCAAAATTAAAATGCTATAGGCCACACATAATTCATAATTAATACTTAAATCGAAATCAAGTGTCATAATGCACAACAGCGAGAGATGAAATTTAGTTTAAACTGTAAATAATGAACACGATCATGTCAACTTTTATTGGCGATAAGGGAAAAAATATTTGGTTTTCCATTGGCCCACTACTGAATTCGGCCAAACACCTCCAATTTGAAAGAAAATCACATTCCAACATATAGAAAATGAAGTAATCACTTTCCTGACTGCAATAAATAACTGGTATAATGTACAACAATCAATTTTAAGTAAAATCCTTGGCAGGTAAAGCAATTAAGCAATAAGTAATTTGTATAATTTCGAAACAGAACGATTTGAGAGCGCGGATGACGCGATACGAGAAAATTACACGACTCAAAAACAACTGGAGAAGAAAAACAAAGATGGTTTGAAAAAAGTTACCAGAAGAAAACTTCAAAATGTTTAGAAAGACATGAGACGCAAAAGTATTTTAATTTCCTAGTTTCCTTAACATTAAAAATGTTGAAATCTTTGCACTAATTATATGCGCCGGAGTGCTAGGATTTTTGCATGTCATGAAAAAATTGCTTCACCGGCGACGTAAATAGTTTTAATTCTAGAAGCCTTTGGCTTAATCGGTAATGGATTTAATTTAAAAGTACTAGTTCTCACGAACTTCTATCTTTCTATTTTCTCCATATACGTAGTAAATAGAAAGTATTGTTTTCTTGAAAAAAATCGAATTCGAGATTTCAACGGAAATACATATTTTAAGGTCCCCTGAACACGTTTAGACTATTTTCTCGATGATGTCTGTGTGTGTCTGTCGGTCTGTATGCGATAGGATTTTGTGGGCGTTCTAATTCAAAAACTTACACATGTATCAATGCCAAATTTTATATTTATAAAGAGTACTTTATAATGAAGAGCTGATTACAATCGCTCAACCGGAAGTGGATGTTTACTCTAGTCATACTTTTGTTTTTGACAAATAACTCTTTTAAATCTTCATAAATGTAAATGTTGTTTACTATAAACTTCATAGATAATGTTATCCTCTATAGCTTTTGTTTGAAACATCTTTTCATAGAACGCATTGTTAAGTAGATATTCTATTAATTAAATATATACTTTAATATTTGACAACTGTAAAACAGTACTGGAATAAAAGTCGTGGGAAATTTAATTTTCTACAACCTTTATTCGAAACATTTTCCCATATAAGACATTGTTGAGGAGATATTTAAAAAAGTAAATTTTTAGCTGCCACAACTACACCACCTACCGGCGACTATTGTAAACACTTTACGCTCCTTTTTATTTCCTTATCTGTTAGAGCTTCGGGACTATATCTAACATCAGAAGGCTACGGTTTTAGTTTATTTCTGTTCTTTGTAATATCTTTAAATTTGGTTCGCAGTTCCTTAAAATATTTATTACCTATTTGGAATTCGTAACAATATTACAGGTATGGAGAGTCATGTGTTGGCCACATCAGATTTTTTATTCATTATGGTTCACTTCAACACAGTAGCCAATGAAATAGCTGAATTAAGCCTCCTTATGTTGCAGCAACAAATAACATAAGAGAAAAACCTCAATGTTGAACGGCCTGAAATTCAAATTACGTACCCTAATGACAAGTTATTAGAGAGACGGCGACCCTCACTTATTGTAATTTCGGAGACATTTTTCGCCACCGACCTATACATTTAAAACGATCGAAAGAAATCCACTGACCAATAAAAACGGCTTTCCAAACCTTCCTTGGCGCGAAGGAGCGAAAAGATCTCACCATATATCCTGGGAAAAAAAAAACTACGGAGGTAATCTCAATATTGCACGAACGGCTGCCGTAAAGTAAGCGTTAATTGCCAAAGAAGACAAAATAATCGGTTCAGACCTGGAACGGCGGAAGATAAAGGCACAAGCGAATTAATCCTACGTTAATCGCAGAGGGCGCTCCCCCTGAGGGAACTCTTTAGTCCGGGTTTTTCCGGAAAGGACAATAATCCCGGAGAGGCAAGTATGGAGAGCATTTGTACGTGTAAGACGGGGGAACGGAGGGGAGAGAGAGGGAGAGAGAGAGGGGGAGAGAGAAGGGGAAAGAGGGAGAGAGAAGGGGAAAGAGGGAGAGATAGAGAAGGGGAGTCTGAAAAGACGCCATGTAAAATGACGCGTGTGCTGAATTAAGGCACTTCAAAATCCATTTTCCGCTGAACAAAAGAGGGCGTCATAAGGGGAGGAGAATCACAAAGTTGGCAGAAGGGTAGAGGGTGGTGTTTTCGAATCGAAAAGAGAGAGTGAGAGAGGGTGAGGTAGGGCTTTTAGAGGGAAAGAGTTTCGGCGTAGAAGAGGGGATGGATTCGAAAATATGTAGAGTATGGAGGGGTGAGGAGGAGGAGGATGGGGAGAGCGTGAGGAGAGAGGAATAAGAGACGACAGGAGACAGAAGAGAGAGGTGTGGACGATAGAGGAAGGAAGTAGCGAGGAAGAAAGAGGTGGAGTATATACGATACACAGAGCCGGCCAAGTACTCTCGGGGGCCCGGATGCAAGCAGGATTTTGGGGCCTCGCTATGTAAAAAACTTGCCATTTTGTACACATCAATGTTACAGCTTAGAGAGAACATGTGCTTAAAATTATAAAGTAACTATAATGATAATTAATTTAATAAAAGCAAAAATTTGTTTAAAGATGTAAATATATTATTTATACTCAACATTTGGGGGCCCCTAAAAATCGGGGGCTCGGATGCCTTGCATTCCCCACTTGGCCGGCCCTGTTATACACAGGGTCATAAAAAAGACGCTCTAGTTTGAATTTTCTATATTTACTGAAGTATTTCACTTGAGGCATTTGTTTCGGGTATCAAAACATTCATGAAGCACAGGAGATGTTATTGAAGGGAAAACATTTTCAATATGTGACCCCTGGGCCATTTCCATACGTCTAATGAAATTAAGAATTAAGGGGAGAGAGGGATAGAAATGAGAAGGGAGGGAGAGGAATAAAAGACGAAGGTAACGAAAGGACTGGGTGAGGAATAGTGGAAAGAGAGTGTCCTGTGGGAGGAAAGGGTAGGATATGTGGAAGGGGAGGATGGTAGCAAAAGGGATCTGGTGGCAGACGCGGCGACGAAAGGACTTCTCAACTTAATGGAAGGGAGACAGGCAGAGGGAGGAGAGATTGTTTGGGGAGGAAGGGAAAATAGCGCCAGCATGGATTAAGTACCCGCCAATGTTTTAAGTCCGCCTCACTCACCTCCGACGCGCCCTCCTCTCCTCGCCTCTCCCACCCCCTCCCTACTCCGATCCATCATCGAACTCAACTTCCCAAGCCTCTCTCTACAAAAGACTAGCACTCGGCGTAGAGAAAGAGGCCTCGCAGACTTTTAGAGAAGGGGGTTATAGGATGATGTTAGTGAGACGGAGGGAAGATGGCGGCCGAGACGTAACCGCGCGCCATTTTACAATGCACCGTCCCATTTGCCCCGTGAGACCTTCCCGCCAACCTCCCATACCTCTTTTTTTCCTCCTACCGGCGAGACGACCATTACGTGACTGTCTAGGGAGGCGTGATTCGGGGCCAGGGTGGAACAGAAAAAGGGGGAATATATAGCCTCGCCATCCTTAAGTAGCGGAGGGGATGTGAACTGAAGGAGGAAGAAATAAAAAAACCCTTCCGGTCTTCCCCAGTTCCATCTTGTGTACTGCCTCCGATCGTAAGTCCAAAGCATTGTGTGTTTGACCCCGAGTGACGGCGCTTCACCCTCTCGCTCGTTCCTTTCCGCGGTGGAAGATGAAAAGGGCCACGGGAATGGGTTGAGGAAGTGGGGAGGAGGTTTTCTGAAGGGAGAGATGCTTCAACCTCTTGTTCCACAAATGAACCCGTGAAGGATAAGAGGACTGGCGGAGGAGGGAAAGGGGATAGGGAGAGAGGAATGGGTGAGCAGGCGGAAGGTTATCGCAAGGTGACGTGGCGAAAGGGGCGTCTGAAGAATCTTCAAGAGAAAACACTGTGAGCACGCGAGTTGGAGAGATGGGAGGAGGGAACGAAAGCGTTGGTTGACGAGACAGTTTGAAAATACCAAACACTTCACAAAATACTGTCGGCGATTTTTTTATCGCGGCTGTTTTGATAAAGGTCGAACTGGTTAAATAATGTGAAACAAAAAATGAATTTCGGAGTTGGGGTACATGTTCCGAAATTGAGCATGAAATGCATTTCTATGGAGTGAGTACAGGTCTACTTTGAAAAAGACCAGAAATTACGAAAAAAAATCGAAATGGTTTTTCGTGCGTCAATGAGCCAAATAATATTTCTCTCTAATTGACAGTAGCATCAAAATCATTTAGGTTAGATGTGGGCGTAATGATTGACAGAGGCGGACTTAGAGGGCGCGAGGCCCCTTCGCGATTGGAGTTTGCGAGACCCACAACTTACGATTTCTGAATACGAGTTTATATTTTAATGAAGAAAACAAATAAATTTCGAATTATTTATTTAGATAAACACCTACTGTAAAGAGGATGAGCTTCTGATGTCGATCGTGGACCAGTCTTCAAATGAATTAGCGGCAGCTGGTTCACTGAATTAACATTTGGCCATGGTTCCTAATTCTACAACTAGCAATTTCTAGAAAATCTTCACTTGTATTAAAACAGTGGTTTTCTACTCTTAAGTGTACATACTAAATTTCTCTATCAGCTCAAAATAATCAAGGGAGTTGATATCATCATTTTCTATAGATAAAATTGCGAGAGAATTTAATTTTTCTTGAGACAAGGTAGAACGGAGATACGTCTTAATGAGCTAAGTCAGGCTAGAGAAAACTTCTTTCTGCTGAAGCAACAGTAACTGGTGTAGTAAAAACTATTCGAAGCGCTTGTACACGTTAGGGTAAATCTCACGTAAGCCATTATCAAATGTAAGCGAAGGAAATTCTCCAAAGCCAGTCAAACTGATAAAACCCGGTTAAAAGGCCGGATAAAAACAGATGAACCCGGATAAAAACCCAATACGTATTTCGGCTACAAAGTAACCATCATCAGGGGTTAAAAAACGGGGGGAAGGGGGACTTGAGAGAGGGCAACTGAAACCAAGACCAGTGGCACGCTCTCAAGTGGATGTCCAGGGCTGTGTCTGTGTATTTATACCTGGTTGGTGGGCAGGGGGGGAGAAGAAAAAAGGGGGGGACCTAGATGACCTAGGTGATGGGAGAAAAAGGGGGGGAGGTCAGTTTAAAAAGAACGCTGTTTATTACCCCTAACTCGTTATTCATCAGGGTGTGTCTGTATTTATGAATGTGTAAGCTTTCTGTTGCGTCGAGTTTGGTATTTGGGACTTGTTTAAGCAGTTTGAGGTTATTTGTGTCTAATGGGTGGTTATATTCCAAAATGTGTTTCGCGACGGCCGATTTTTCAAAGCGTCCATGTCTGTAGTGCGCTAAATGTTCTTTGAATCTGATGGAGATATTTCTTTTCGTTTGGCCAATGTAAGACATGTTGCAGGTGGGGCACAACACTTGATATATGCCGGATTTTTCTAATGTGGGTATTTTGTCTTTAGGGTTCCCTAATAAATTTTTAATGTTATTTGTGTTGTGAAACGTTAGTGTATAATTTGCGTTATGAAAAATTTTTGTTAGCCCTTTGTTTAGGGTTGGATGGAAGGGGAGTGAAATAAATTTTTTCTTCCTATCGTCACTTAGAGCAAGCGTAGTACTTGTCTTCTTGTCTAATGTTTTGGATTGCTTGTTAATAATGTTGTCTATCAATTCGTGTGTGTACCCGTTTTCTAGGGCCGCGTTTTTAATATATTTTACTTCTTTGTCAAAACGTTTTTTATTTAGCGGTGTCGTCAATAGTCTGTGTACCATATGGTTGAAAGCCGCGATCTTTTGTTTGTAAGGGTGATTGGAGTCTTTCTTAATATAATTGTTGGTATGGGTCGGTTTCCTGTACACGTCAAATTCTAATCGTCCATTATTATTAATGATCAAAATGTCAAGAAAAGGTAAAGACTTATTTGCTTCGATTTCAAAGGTGAAGTTTATAGAGTTGTGAAATGAGTTGAGTTCTTGGACGAAGGTGTTAATGTTATAGAGTTTTGTGGAATTAAATTTCTGTTTTGGATTTTAGATTTCCATGTGAGAAATGGGGCTAGCTGAGGTCTATTTCTTTTCGACGTTCGACTCGATCTCTAACACAACCGCAAAACCTTTTAACCTTTACGCTCTTCACGACGGCATTCCGTGCGTGACTGCACACGCTCAGTGTTTCTTTCTTCCCCTCCCCAGGTGTTTCTTTTAATCGCTGATCGCTATTCTCCAAATAAACATCCGCGAAAGCTTTCTAGACGATGTTTCGAGCGCGATTGCTCACGTATCACCATCAACGCGTTTCTCTCCTAGTTTGTCTAGGTGCCAGGCACGAGGCCATAAGCGGTCGCCTAGCCCTGTATCCGCCCGATAATTGACATAGTAGAATTGTTGAAATAAGTGAAAATGGAGCTAGGATATGCGAGGAGTTTATCAATAATTAATTGCATTTTTCGCATCTGTGCAAAGGATAATTTATTCTCTTCAAAATTCGAGAAGCCAGTTGAATAAGAAACTGAAACATTTAATAATCTCGTTGGGCGCTGAGCGAACAAAAACGATTCTCATTTTAAAGTCACTACACGTAGGAAAAGAAAAAACCACAAAGAAACCGAGTCGATTTTTCAACTGTAGCTATTGTGTACGCTTTTAAGTAAATAAACGTCCTGCTTCTCGGGTAAACTCGCATCTAAACCATTAAAATGGGAAATTCAAACTTTTGACGAAAACCACCACTAGGTTCCCTAGCATCGATAAAAAAAATCAATCTTATAAAACGGGCAAAAGTTTCGCGGTTGCCGCAATATTTTTTCCATAGAAATTCTCCACTTCACTGCAGAGTAATAAAATTGAATTCCTTCTTAAAAAAGGGATTAATACGACTCGCTTCACAGACGAATCCGCCCGACTTAATCGCCCACTTAAGAAAAGAAATTCGATTGGGGATGGATCCAGCAATCTCTTTTCAGAGCTCTCAAATAGTTATCCCTTTTCCGATTCCACAATTATGTGTTTCTGGATTCGAATGAACTTTTCCAGGTCAGAGTGGGGTCCATGGAGAGATTTCTATGGGTCCACGAAAAGTATTATGTGAAATATCTCATTTTATTCTTATAACATTATTTAATATATTATATTTAGTTTTCTCTTTTTAAATAATATTAATAAACTGGCAATTTTTTTGTAAATATTACATTGTAATAATTACAACTTATTAACGCGTTTCGCATACAACCGTCACCCGTGAGCGCACAGAGGGGGTTCACGGTTCTTCCAAGTGTTTCTCAACCTTTATTAGACCGTGGAGCACACCACGATATCCCCTAATTTAGGAGGAGCACCAGACCAAATCCTTCTATTATATAAAATCAAAACCCTCCCCTCTCCCCATAGGTTGACATCAAATTAAATGGGAGCAAATGCGATGCAGCATATTTTTCATTCGCATTTTAAAATCACTTAGAACCCCTCTATGAATGCGGCACTTGAACCAAACGACGCCTGAAAGAATGGAGATTCATTTTCCGGCAATTGATTTTCGAATACGCGTCGAATCGTTCCGCAAATTCATTATTAAAAAGAAATTTTGGCAAATTTTAGACAAAAACATTTTGTAGTCAAGGTTATCTGAATTGTTGCTGTAATTAAGTAAGGCACTGTATATATGCATATACTTTTTTACATTTTACAGTACATGAATATTACATTGTCATGAAAACGATCCACAAAATGAAATAAATAAGTTCTGACTTATTTTTACATATATAATACCTGTAAATAAATTATGGAAAAATGTATTCCTCAGCACAGAAACCTATGATCTATAAAAGCCAGAGTGGCTTGATAGCTAGTACCGTAATTAAATTATTACATAAAACAAATAAAACATTGTAGCAAGTCCTTTAATTATAAAAGCAGAAAATACTACAAACTTAGTATTACAAATTAGGTAGATTAACATAAAGGTATTCCAACAAATAGAAATAATGAAAGAAAAATCCAAAACTGTAATTATTCCTAAAACTTGGTGTCAAAGCAAAATATTACCATAAAAATAAAGGAAACGTTAAAAAAAATTAAATTACCTTACCAAAAACACAAAAACGAATAAACAATATTATAATTACAGAGCAATAAAAAAGTAACATTAAAATTTAGTAGAAAATTGATAATTTGATTTTTTAAATCTGTACATGGTTTATCCATACCTACTTAATGGGATATTTGGCCCTGCATGTTCGAACAGAGTACATCTATCCTTGGGCTAAGTTTGGATAGAGATAGTCTTAATGTTGAAGTGATGTCCAAACGATTTCTCAGCTTGTTTTTTGTTTCAGTAACTACAGAAAAACCACTTTCACATAGAAAAGTCGATGAAAAAGGAATGACTTTCAGCGCTTTTTCACTTAGCTGTGGAATTTCAGTGAAAGCTTTAATATAAAAAGTTTCAAGAGGAAAATCCTTCTTTAAAATTTTTAATGTGCAGTCTGAGGAAAGATCAGCTAGTAACTCTTCTTCTTCTAGTGATAAGTTATTTCCTTGATTATCATTAAATTGATCTAATACTTACAAAGAACCTACTCTTGGATCTTTGTTTAAAGGAAAATATTTATCAAATTTATCACTAAGTGTATCCAAGTGATTAACAATGATCAACTGAAGTTCTACAAAATTAAATTCTACATTGTTTCTATCTTTAACTTCATTCATAAGCTCTGTTAATCCAGAAAACATATCAAAGTAGTTGTCTTTGGCTCTGTTAACCCATAACTTGAATTTCTTTTTAAACCCTTCTATTTTACTATACAGTGAAAAACATTTTTCAATGGTACATGCAAGGTAAACCTATAATATTCGGGTATAAAATGTGGGCAATTTGTACCAAATTAGGGTACATAATTCAAGGAGAGCCGTACCAGGGTGCCTGAATAGGAATATATTTCCTCAGGTCGGTGGTTCAGGGGTTCTGGATCTAATTTCAGAACTACCAGGGAAGTATAATTAATGCTTTGATAATTTCTTTACTTCATTGAAACTTTTGGACGCATTGAAAGAGCTAGGACATACTGGGATGGGTACTATTAGGGCTAATAGGATAGAGAAAGCCATATATGGCAGATATGAAAATAAAGAAACGCGGAGAATACGATCAGGTAACAGATGTAAACATGGGACTGATTTGTATATTGTTAGTCGAAATTAGCAAAATATAGTTCTTTTGTATTGAATAATAATAATTCTTATTATAACTGATGTTTCTTTAATTAATGTTTTAAAACGTGAAATTTTCAGAATTGTAGATCTAAAATGTAATTGAAATGTTTTTTGTACATTATCTCTTAATATATTGCATTAACAAGTGTTGTGAATAAACAATAGCAATATGAATATACAATAACAATATAAATAACAATAAAACTTGTTAAAAATAAATAAATGGATTTATTTGCTCTAATTAAAAAAATGCCCTCCTGAAATTTTCCATGTCACTGTGTGCCCACTGCCCCAAAAATGGGCGATCATTATTAGGCTCCTAACACATAACAAACATAATGACAATTTTTTACATTATTTTTCTCGTGCAATACAACTCAATTCACATAAAATAAAATGAAATTTTTTAAAATAAAAAAATTGGTCATTAAGAGTCAACTTTGGGAACCGCTGACTTAGAGGCAATTGATGTCTCGCGATTCATCCATCGAACTAACAACTTTCCTGATACATCTAAACACAGATAAAGTCGAAAGAACACGAGCAGACGAAAGAATAGACAAACAAAAAGACGGCACCAGCAAACTTCACCTTTTTTCGAGGTAACCTGCTGAGAAAAAAACCACAAACAAACCCCGACCATCGCGGTATATAAAAAAAGTCTTTGTTCCCGGAAAAAACTACGAGAACCCGAGAACAGACAGGAATATAGCGAAAGGATCATAAACTTAGGAAGCGGAAGAATCCTCAGGTATGTATTATAAAAGGCAAGAGAAGAAAAGGACAAGAGACTATGAGATACATTTACGTAAAGAAAGAGATCAGGAAGGGAAAGGGTTCTTCCCTTTAGACTAACACGGAGACGTGTGATCTTCTATCTCTCTCGAAATAAAAAAGGAATCTCCTCGATCCACCCGCGAGGTTCCTTCCTCCGTAGAGACAACCTCGGTACCTCACCTTAACAAAGGAAGCTTTCACGAACGGATGAAGTCTGGTGAGGCGGCGGGGGAGGAGGGGTGGGAGGAAGAGGACACTTTCGACCAAGAGTAAGAGGAGGAAGAGGAGAAGGGAGCATAGATGTGGGAAGAGGTTGCAAACCGCGTTTGAGAAAGAGGACTGCCGCAGCTTTAACCCCCCCCCCCCTCTCTCCCACACTTCCCTTCCTCGTTTAGCCTCTTCCTTCTTCCTTCTGTGACATTTATCTGTATTACATGTATAGAGTATGAACGTGTACGTATACATAAGTTTAAATACTGTCAAACCCCGATTTAGCGCCTCCCAATATAGTGCCACCCCCGCATACCGCCCATGAATCGTTGGAAACAACTTCCATCATATGATTACAATGAACAGGGGTCTCGAACTCGCGGCCCCCCGTGGTACATACATTTCTGCGGCCCGGGAAGTAAGGTAGTTTACACTAGACGGCCAAAACTCAAATGTATTTCTTATAAAATATTTCATGTAAATCTAAGAAATTTAAGAGGTACTATATTAAAGCAGCACTTTTAAAATATAAGCAGCTTATTGCTCAGTCTGATTTATAAAAATTCCGTAAGTAGGTTCTTCCCGCTGCCAGCTTGTTACTTGTGTGTCCGAAGAAGCTAACCCTCGACGCGGAAGCTACAACTTTTGAAATAAATGGGCCGCATGACAGGGTTGAAGCGATTTCTTCCTCGTGGAAGGGATGAATGAATGTCCAAAGAATATGACTGAGAAAGTCTGCGGTCCACGAACTTAACACTGTGCCTTAATGCGGCCCGCGGGTTCGGTGGAGGGCCTTCATGCGGCCCGAGCACCGATGTGAGTTTGAGACCCCTGATACAGAGAGCAAGCATATATGTACCTCGATTTATAGTTACCCCCTCTTTAGCGCCAATGTCAGTGATGTAGAAACGGTGGCGCTAAATCGGGGTTCGACTGCAGATATATATTTCTCTCGCTGCAAATATTATCCTGTCAATTAATATAAATTTTGAACAAATTTCTGTTAATAATGTGCATCTCAAATGTCTTCTTTCCTGCTTATTAATTTTGTTATCAATTTATACTGTATAAATCAAATTCTGTTATCAGTGAATCTACATACCTAGCCCCATCCTCGCAAATACAGACGTTTTCCTTTCTTTCCCCTAGCTTCGCGAAACCTTTTATAACGCCGACCAAATGATCCCCTCTCCCCATCCAGTCCTGCCCACTTTTTATATTCCTTTCCGACCAGAGAGAGAGAGAGTTTTGCATGGCATTATGCAGACCGTAGAAGGGGGAAAAGGGGAGTTAATGGATAAGGCTAACGAAGGATATGCGATAAAGAGAAAAGAGAGGAAAACAGAAGATAGTATAGAGGGGAGAAACTGGAAGAAAGGTCGGAGATGCGAATAAAATGGGGAAAGGGTAGAGTGAAAGGAAAAGAGAGAGAGAAATTATAGCGAAGGGAAAAGTAAAGAATGGAAAATAAGCGTAAAGAATGGAAAAGTGTTTTAAAGCGGAGGAGAAATAGAAAACGTAGAAAAGGAAGAAATAGGACGAAAAACGAAGAATGACAGAAAAGGCAAAATGAATGATGGAAATACTAAGGAGTGTAAAGTCGTAAAGGGCGAGAAAATATAAAAGATATAAAAATATCGGAAAGAAATAAAATAGAAACTTTAGGAGAAAGAAGGGATGAGATTGGAGGTAGAAAGGGAACGATTTGGCGAAAGATGGAGTAAAAAGAAATAACGGAAAAAACGGAAAGAAAATGCGTAAGGAGACAGCGAAAGAGGACGAAAGAAAACGAACGAGATGAAAGATCACGAGAGGATGAAAGATGTGAACGATGAAAAACAGACGAAAAACCGGATGGAAAAACGGAAATGGAGGTGAAACACGAGGGAAATGTAGGATAGAATAGTATAGAAAAGAATGAAAAGTTTAACAAAGAAGGAAAGTGGGGAGAAATATAGAGAAAAGACAAAGGGAAGAAGAGAGAGAGAGAGGGAAAGACAAGAGAGAAAGGGAAGAAGAGAGAGAGAGGGAAAGACAAGAGAGAAAGGGAAGAAGAGAGAGAGAGGGAAAGACAAGAGAGAAAGGGAAGGAGAGAGGGGGAAAGACAAGAGAAGGGCAAAGAGAGAGGGCAAGAAATACATAGTGCGAGGCAGAGAGGTGGTAGGTTAGCCACGGTGGCGGTATGGAGTGTTTTGCAGGTGTACGATACGGTGAAAGGATTAGGAAAAGGGGTTGTATTTAAGGGTTGGAATGGCGGCGGTGTTGGTGGCGAGAGGTTAAAAGCGTTAGGAGAAAGAGGGAGAGAGAGAGATACGAGTAGATGGTTAGTCTGGGCGAGGGTTAGGGGAGGATGGAGTGGTGTATGCATAAAAGCCTCGTGGTGGTAGTACTCGTGCTTGCCGCGACCTCCACCTCCCTAACTCTCTCCTCCATTCCGACAACGGCTATACCATCACTTGGAAAGCATAAAAAATTAAAAAAATTAAAAAGGCGTTTATATCGACCGGCTGAGTATCTTCGATTTATATTAGGACGCGCGGTTACGTGATACGAAAAATATTACTTGCATTTTTGGCTTATATCGACGAAATGACGAATGCGCAAGAAAAAATTGGCATTAAATCTGCCACTTTTACAGGTTACGATATCCTGAAATATTAAATTCGCGCATAGCCGGAGTTGTTTCGCTAATTTTTCCGGGGAAACGCCAAAACAAAGCTTTTATTTCGACTTCGCATTTATTAATTCGCCCAGAATAAAAGAAACAGGAGGCTACGCGGAACGCCATTCGCTTTCATAATACTCGGGAGGATTTGAAAACTGGATAAAGAATTTATTTCAACAGTACGACTAGAAAATTACTTTTTTCGCTTAGTTTTGTTTCAGAGATGATGAAATCGTATGCATTATGCATGGTATAAATTCGGAGTTTTTTTCGGGATAAGAATCTTTCCCTATTAATACGAAGGGTTTACTCTTATCAATTAACCGCTCTTCGTTTGTTACATATTTGCTAATTTTTCCGCCCCGCTCCGTCAGCGTTTTATTTTAACATTCATCACGTATCACGGCGGTTCCCAACATTTTAGTTATTTTTGGGGAGAACCACCGACTTACAACTTCGCTGCCAAGTATTACATAACAGCATCGAAACGCGACTATAGATTTTAAAGTGTGCCCATGGTCGGAGATTTTCATTAAAGAGTGCTACATTTTCTGAATAATATCCGCTTAATCAAGCAGCCTCAACTAATTAACCGAAGCACCAAGGTCTTCGCCTAGAACGTTAATTTAATCTCATTATCTCGATGCATAAGGTTGCGGCATTTTTTCTTGAATTTCTAGCCAAAAGACGACCTTGAAAAAGTAAATAATGATGCAGCACCCTCAGCGTGTCCATTAAAATTGATCAATCATTGACTAAACAAACGATTTCTGATGGGGATAGGGATTTTCAAAATGTATGGTCGTCGGCAGAGGCGGAATCAAGTGGGGCGATCGCCCTCCCCTTGGGAAGTTTCTGGATCCGCCTCTGGCTGTGGCGCGTGAAAGCTTGCGAAGAACAAAGGCGAGTATTAAGGATTGACTGGTATCGAGTATGAAAGCAAACCGATATGGTCCAACGGTCTGTTTCAATCTATTATTTCTTAACTGATATTACAATAACAGATATTTTGAAAAATAGATATCACTGATATCTGTTCCTGACCGGTATCTGTCACTAAATACCAGGTTGATATATATCGCTCACCCCTACCTCTTATGACACGATTTAATCACTCCGGTCTCCAAACACGAACACCGCGAAACGTAAAAGTTGACACCGTCCTTAGCTTACGCAGGTCGAGATGAAGAAATGGTCCAGTCATTTAACCGGAAGTCCCGCGACCAATCCTCTAGGCGACTAACTACAAGCGATCAAACAAGTGGAAAAAAGAACAAAACATTTTATCGCAATTTTTTAAAGAGTGTAAAACCGTCGTAAAATCAGACAAATTTATTTTGTGTCGATTTCTTAAAAAAACTACGATAGGATATAAGCGCGAAGATTATTTTCTCATCCAACAAAGACTACATGAGTCGACTTACCACGAACCGGTTACAAAGACCCGAGGGAAACGACAAAGAGTGCCGCCGCAAAAGCAGGTGAACTTACCTGAAAAGAAAAAAAGGAACTCGTTAAATGTCATGAGAACATTCTAATGATTTGTCATATTTTAAGCATCCTTCAGAACTTTTTTTGGAGATGACACCATGATACGACATCCGAAAAAAGCGCCACTCGTGAAACACGTGTGCAAGGCACCTTCAAGGAGCAGAATGCCAGATGCTGGCATTTAAAAAGTCAATGCAAGAAAAAAAGAGATGACGCATACAACGGAAAATATTACTCTGATCGGTAGGATTACGTACAAATAACCAGTCTTCAAGTGCAATAAAGCAATTGATTCATTTTTAAATTAATTTACAAGGCACAAGACTGTAAAGGCAAAGAAAACATTCAAACGCATCATCGAAATATAGGGAAACAGCTTTTTCTTATAGAGTTTGGTAAAACATATACACCGTTGATAAGCTGGGTTGATGCCATTGCTGTGAATAGGTTAGGGACGCAAAGTAACCGTTATTACTGTATGTTTTAATGCAACCCGCTGCTTTCCGTCAATAATACAGAATTTTTTTCCTGCCTATATGTACACACCAACTGCTATATAGGTAGTCAGCTGAAAATTTCCAGTAGTCTAGGTGAGCTGTGTTATCAAAAAGGTTGTGAAACGCTGGTTTGTGACATATTTCTCAAATAATCCGAATGAATGGAACAAAAGCGAGGAATTGAACGTCGGTTTTTTTGAGTCGCGAAAAGAATTGATATTCTTTCTCCAGAAGACCACGTGACAATGGAGTGACGTCATCAGTCTATTGTGTCAACCACATCAACACGTACCCGAAGAGCAGACACACATTCGTGCAAAACAATATGCACCATTAAATTTTGCAACGAAGAAAAAAATTGACGACTGTCGCGATCGAGGTCGTAATAACAAGAGAGTGGAGAATTACGCCATCGCCGCAAATCGATGCTTTCTAAGGGAAAAGAATAAAAAAAGACGACCAAGAGACGTGTAAACCTTTTTTTCCTTAAAAAAGGAGCAAGAGCGGAAAGCGAGAAGAAGCACTGAAGTGGATGTAACACGGAATCACGAGAAGGTGGAAAATAAGGGATTAAAAATAACTCCATATTTTTAACTTCCTGAATCATTCCATCCTTTGATCAGAGTACTGTAGGGCGATTGCATTATCATTTCAATCGTGACTTCTACGTTCTCATATATTGACATAGTCACAGGGGTTCGGGTCATAAACAATGACAAAATGAACCAAAAATTCTAAAAATAATTGTATAGTGAACAGTGACATCGTAATACATAGAGTATCACGTCCAGCAATAACCAACTACTCTGACGTCATGCGACGACCCCCGAACTCAGACGCCGTCTCCTTCCCCGCTCCCTCTATGTCAAACTGGAAATATTATCAAGGCTGAAATTAAGCCATGGATGTTATAAGAAGGGCTGCATTTGTTTAATATAAAATAAAAACAAAATAATAACTTTAAAAAATAAAAAAATCTTGAAGATATTGTACTAAAAATAAAATATGATTCACTAGATGGAATAAAGTAATCTTAAGATCCTATGCAGACAGACAAATGGAAGACCCGGGTTCGATTCCCGATCATTGCAGAATTTTTCTCGTTTCAAAAATATTTTCTGATTTACTAGACTTGATTTACAATTTTTGTAAAAGTTAGATGTCTTTTATTCTTCTTACACATTTATTCATGCTCCGTTTGGAACTTTTGTAAAAGTTATATGGCTTTTTAAAAGTGTAAGAAGGTTAAAAAACCATATAACTTTTACAAAAGTTCTAGGCGTATAATAATTAAAAGTGTAAGAAGATTGAAACTTTACAAAAGTTCTTAATCAAATCTAGTAAATCAAAATTTATTTTTTAGGTTTTAGTGCAAAGTACAATTTATTATTTTTTTGAGAAGGAAAAAACCTCCCCACGGTAACCATTATCTCTTATTGGTTCCGAGTTATTAACGATTTTCTGAAAAAGTTCAAAAGCTTTACGTAATAGTTCACTTTGCAGAAGTATACGACGAAATAAACCGAGATTTGCGCAATTGTTCGCGTACCATTCTGCGTCGCTGTTTACATTCGAAGTCTTAAATCTCCGGTGGAAATCATATATACCCTAAATTCCCAAGTATAACGCGCACTCATGCATAACGCGCAGGCCAACCTTCGGCTGTTTTCCGCATATTTCCAAAATTTCTAGTATAATGCGCACTTGTGTATTACGCGCAGGACACCCGCAGAACATGGGATCGTTGAGCTTAGCGTTTTTTTTTTAAATGCTACACTTTTAGCCCCCTTCCCCAACTCTCCTGTGCGAAGGAGAACATTTGGGGAAAACTCCTGGATACCGATTTTTCCCATTCTTATTTCCGATACAATGACCACTCGAGGGTCAAAGAAAACTGGTTGGGGAGTGAGGTGTAAGGAAGTGGTGAGGGTGTCATGAGATGTGTTGGAATGGTGGGGGTGGGTAGAGGTGCACAAAACAAAAGAAGGACCAGACCTCAAGGGTGGTACGACAGGGGGCAAGAGAATCTGAGTGTGGGAACGAATGTGGAGGGCACACATTGTTGACTCACAGACAGAGAGACGACCTGTAATCTTCATCGCCCATTCATTTGTGGTTTGCAGTCTGGCTGTAACGTTTTGATCAACGAGGTAGGGCACTGAAAGTACGGAGTTTCGTTCCTCTTTGACAGAAACCAGGTGAGGTATTTTCAAGGATATTTTGTTTTCCTTAAAAACATTGACATTATTTTTACTGAAACTTGTTGACTTTGTCATTTATGGAGTGTTACCTATTTAATTTTTCTTTACCTGACTAAGAAACGGTACTGTTTCTGTACGGTATTTCTTGATTTGGTAATGCACAGTTATTGAACCTAATGAAAAAATATTAATATTTTTTTATTTTTTAAATTGTAGACCCACCGTTGAACCATAACCCTATTTAAAAATGCCAAAAAGAAGGAAATCTTACATGGCGCAGAAAAAGTTAGAAATGTGAATTATACCGAGATTCACGGTAATCGGTCAGTGGCCCGTTTCTTCGAAGTGGGCGAATCCAGCATTCGCGAGTGGCGGTCCCAAAAGAATTTGTTGAGTGTTCTACCTGTGGCAAAAAGGGCACGAAGGAAACGAAAGGAGTTTTGGCCAGATCTGGAGCAAGAATTGAAGGACTGGGTCTGTGCGCAAAGGAGTGAAGGAAGAGGAGTTTCAACTGTGTCACTTAAATGCAAAGCAATACAAATAGCTCGCGAGAAAAATATTGATAATTTTAAAGGCAGTAATTGCTGGTGTTATCATTTTATGAAGCGAAATAGTTTAACAGTACGAGCAATTACATCTACCGGACAAAAGTTACCAGAAGATTGGAAGGTGAAAGTGGAAGAGTTTAATTTGTTTGTTGGGCCGGAAAAGAAGGGCGTTGAACCAAGTCAGATAGGGAACATGAATGAGGTACCTATGAGTTTCGTCATGCCATCGAAATTTGCAGTTGACGTTAAAGGCACCCAAGACATAAAAATATGCACCGCTGGAGCTAAAAAATGCTGCTTTACTGTTGTGCTAACAATGACGGCTGATGGAGAAAAGCTTCCCCCAATGGTAATTTTCAAGCGGAAAACCATTCCTAAATAGGAATTTCCTAAAGGTATTGTTGTGTGCGTAAACCCAAAAGGCTGGATGAATTGCGATATGTTGCGAATGTGGTTAACTGAGGTATGGGGAAAAAGGAAGGGCTCATTTTTTAAACCAAAATCACTGCTTGCATTGGATTCAGCTAGGTAAATGATTCGAAAATATTAAAGAAAAAATATTCCAAGATTGCAGTTATTCCTGCAGGTCTAACAAAAAAGCTGCAACCACTGGACATCTCCGTAAATAGATCATTCAAATCGAAAAAACGGAGGCACTGGGAAAAATGCATGGTAGATGGTTTCCACTCCTATACAAAGTCTGGAAGGATGCAGCGAGCGAGCTTCTTATGCTGAAATTTGCAAATGGATTGTGAAAAGTTGGGCCGTTGTAACCCGTGAATGTATAATTAATGGTTTCAGGGTATCGGGAATTTATTCCCCTGATGTTGATGGGGGGATGGAGGGTATTGTGATGAAAGCGATAATTTTTCGCTTGAAAATTTTCCGGACTCATTGGTTAAGAACTTGAATGATTACGATATAAATTGTGACTGAATCAGAAGATTTTTATGGTTATGTTAATTAATAATCGAGTGGGAATAAAAGTTTATGAAGAATTTGTGATTTTTTTATTTTTATATGTGTTTTGTTTTGGAATTCGTTATCTTATTTAAAAAGGCATTGCGTACATTTTTTCAACTAATAACTTCGAATCTGCCTTAATTTGTCATAGGTTGAATAATAATTAGGTAACTGAAATTCGATTTTGTATCTGTAATGATTGAAATGCATGGTAATTTATGCCAGAAAATTTGTTTTTATCAACGGAACAAAAAGAAAGAAGTTTCGAAAGATTTCAGCCATTTAGTGATTTCACGAAGTTAGTATTTGAACGCTTTAAGGCATTTTATTTTATAAAGCTGTACTTCTTATGCATAACGCGCACTAGTACGTCTTATGTATAACGCGCACTAAATAATTCCGAAAATTTGACAAAAAAACCTTGTATAACGCGCGCGTTATACTTGGGAATTTAGGGATATATTCCGTGAATTTTTACCGGCGATTTAAGACTGCTCGCTAGAGGGCGGAATTAGACGGCGACGCAGAATGGTACGCAAAATTGCGAAAATGTCGGTACGGGCCGCACTTGCTCTACCTCTTAGATACCCATTGCTTGTAGACGAGAGGGAATCAGCAGCAGCTCGTATAAAAGAGAAAAAAACACTGAGATAGAACCGTAAAGATGCGAAAAAAGTTCATTAAATCATGTTGCGGCGATTTTTCACCTTATTCCTTGGCGGAAACGAATCAATTTTCAGCGACGGGACCTTTTTGTAAAATTTCTCAGGAGGGGATCGCACGCGTGACCTATCGTCGGCTTCCCCGTACTTCTACATGAACGAGCGTGTTATTGGAGGGAGGATGTAAAAAGGGGAAGAAAGCGTCAACGGGTTCCGAGTGCCGATACGAGAAGACGCTCTAAAAAGCTTTCGTGTAAATAAAAGAAGCGAGTCGCTGGACGGCATATAAACAGCGGTTAAATACGATTGAATTAACTCTCTTCGTAGCAGTAAAAACACACGAGGAAATGCTGCTTGCAGTAAAAACACACGAGGAAATGCTGCTTGAAAGCGTTTTTGCATAAGTAAGACGAAACTGGTCTCAAAATAAAAGATCAACTGTGCGGAGAGAAATGTCTTATAAGGGGAATGAACATCAACAAATTTCGCCACGAATATACTCGTCCTAGCGCACTTGGGAATGTAAAATGGTTTCTGATGACGCTAATGATTACGTTTTAATTTATTACTAGATTATTCATTCGGTTCGATTTGAAATTGGAATAGGTCTATAAAGGAGACTCATTCTGCACGCAAAATTTTTCCAACGCAAGAAAATATCTAATGCTGCCTTTGAGTTGTTCTGAACGAGATATCTGTAATGTTGCTCAAATAATATATTACAAATATCTATTATTAATTACAAATATTAGTAATAACGCACTGAATAATATTCCTACTTCCCCAGAGAGACTTAAGTGAAAAGGACGTTTTAATCCTTTTGGTATCGACAAGGACCCATTTCTTCAAATTATAATTAAGATTTTTTCATTTTAATTAAGAGATGATTTTTTTATCTAGCTGATGCCTCCTTAGTAGAAATAAGAAATATCAAGTTCTGATAATAATTCATATATAACAGCGCAGTGGATTACATTAGGAAAGGGGAATCATCAAATCACCCCATCCACCAAGAAAACCAGGCAAAATAGTTCAATGCACACAATGATAAATGCAACAAAAATATATTTTTTTAAATTCCCTGAATAGTTCCCAAGTAATAATATTTCATTTCCGTTCCATCCTTAATTTCCATTAAAAAAAGTTTGCAAGCTTCCAGAATGAATCATCTTGCAACATCGTGAATTGACCTCCGCGTATCGCCGGATATGGGATGCGAATAAAAAACCCCAAAAATCCAAAAACAGACATTTTCATGACTAGAGTAAAAACCGTCCTAGTAATGGTTTCGCCGATCTCCTAGGAAACAGCGCTCTTCTACGGGATGAATAGTGAATAATAATTGAAACGTACCGCAGAGGGGATAGGGGTGAGCACGGGGAAGGAAGTCGGCGGCATAAATTCAAGCGCGTAAGGCGAAAATCATCGAAAAGAATCCAACTTCCCTCGAATATTTTTACTTCCACTTCGTTCGAATGGATTATATCAACTTCACTTGCATAAGCATTTACTTGTGTGAAAATATTTATCCGTGCACACTAATGCTTGAGATAAATTTAAAAACGAAAACTTCTAAAATACAACATAAAACTTACTAAAAACAACCAACGCAGGTTTCCAGTTTTCATTTATTGAAACTTTATGCGAAATTTTCAAAGGAGGGAGGCCAAATTTCACCTGATACTTACTAAAACCAGCCAAATCAGGCCTTCGAGTTTCTTATTATTGATATGGTTAGGCATAAATAAATGCACGTTCATTACATGAAGATTGTCGCATGAAATCTCGTCCAGTAGCTATAAAAAAGTAAGAAAACCCATTTTTGCGTTTCGGATACAAAGCAGCCGAAACGAAGTTGGTTCACCGATAATATATATTTATTAGAATCTACTAGATAAAAATTGTGTCACTTTAGTCATAAGGTGAGCTTTATAATTCTCCATTAAATGTATGAATATGGCCCATAAAACAATACGTAATACCAGTCATGTGTCTAAAACACCGACGTTTTCTTATATAAATCTACATTATCCAATGAACATTATCATTGAATCTTATGTTATCGATGCATGGTTAGGCTTAAGTGTAACATTAGCCGAGCCTGTTCGACATTAGCCGGACTTATGTGGCCAATACCCTAGATAAGCCGCTCCTCGAACATTGGTCGTGAATTATACATAAACACGCACACAAATACGCATATACAGGCATATGCACTCATGAACACTCAGGTCCACTTGAACATACATTCACCCTAAAACAACTCGAAATTTTTCCGAGTGTAAATATGAAATCCGAGGAAATATCCCAAGGTAGACGGGTAAAGGAGTAAAGACACAAAACAATATGAGATGTCGGAGAGAGAAAGAGAGAAAAAGAGATAGAGAGAGAGACGGAGTGACAGCAAGGTTTGCCACTTGGGCGTCGTCCACCGTGCGATAGAGGGGCGGTGGTGGGGGGAAGCGTGTCGGTGCGTGGGATGGGGGGAGGGGGGTCGCAGAATTTCCGGAAGAGGAAGATTCGGGAAAGGGGAGTTGCAGTGCGGGAGGGTGGAGGAAAGAGCGCCGCGTGAGGGGAAATGGAAACAAATAACGCCGAGCACCCGAGAGGAGATGAAGCGGAATGCATCGCCGGAATGTGGATAGGGTAACAAGGTCGCGTAGAGGTCAAACCGTACAGGAGGAAATTGGGAGAGGGAGGGAGAGAGAGAGAAGGAAACCGAGGCAGTAGGCGGATAGCATCAACGTAAATAAATTGCATTAATGAGGTTAACATTTAGAAATAAACAAAATGATCTTTTATAGAAAAATCAAATAATTGTTAATAGTAGAAAATGAAATACAGAAAAACCGAATACTGATTAAAGAGTGAAAAATTACGTAGAAGACAAAGTAGATTACACTAGCAGTAGATTAAAGTACATTTTTACATCCCAAAAGCAAGGTGGAAAGTCTACAATGATCTCTGAGGCTATCAAAACACGTTGAAATAATGTTTCAAAGGCCTGTAGTTACAAAACAAATATAAAAAATACCAAAAGCAATAATGCGGGAATTTAACCTCCAAAAATAACGGGGCCACACTTTCTGAATTGGCGGTCCGCATGCTGTAAGGGGAGTGCGATTTTGAGTCATGTTATCAAGTGCGAACTGTCTGCACAATTATTTTTAGCGGCCAAACGTAGTCCACTAATGCGTAAAAAAATATGGGAAAATCTCGATAAAAGAACAACTCGATCGAACACGGACGTACCCAGCGATAACATTGGCACCTTTTTGGAGAGAAAGTGCTTTTAAAATATGCATAATATAAGAACAACGACCATAAAGTAAAACCAGAAGGCTTATTAGGCTGGAAGAAAAGAAGAAGAAACAATAGATCTAATTGTAAGATAGAGATTAAACGAAGCGGATGAGTCTGGAGCCGAGAAGAAAAACTAACGATCGAAGCGAACACGATGAGTGCAAGGATTGAAAAAGGATTTCTAACGTAGGGAAATCCACGGAAAAGATAAATACATTGACATAAAATAAGAGAAAAGATGAGAGGGATGAAAAAAGACATCAAATAGGCGAAGACGATAGAGAGAGAGAAAGGAGAAATACGACAACACACCATATATATATATATATATATATATATATATATATATATATATATATATATATATATAAAGAGAGAGAGAGAAAAGCGAAAGCAGTAATGGAGAATAATCCAAGGTCGTTAAAGAGGAAGGAAGGATTAGCCGAAGGGGATGAAGAGAGGGAGATAAGTCGAGGAGAGATGTGAACGAGCTGGAGATGTGAAAATGAGAGAGAGAGAGAGGGCTTAACTAAAATGGAGAGGAGAAACCGTCGGTGAGTGAAAATGATGGAGGAAATTAGGGGAATTACAGAGCAGACAGAATATAATACATAAGATTAAAGCAGAGAGAGGTAAAAGACACAATAGAAGGTGAGGTAGATAAGGAAAGGGGAAAGAAAGGGAAAAATAATGAGAAAGGGGTGTAATATAGGAAAAAAGAAAATGGACGAAGGAGAGAATTTTAGGAGAGAGGAGGGAGGGAGGGAAAGGAGGGATAGAGAGATGGAGAGGGTTAGTGAGATGAAAATTGAGTGAGAAAAAAGTAATTATATATTCAAGTTATACAGAAACAGCACTCAAGCCGTCTAACATCAAAACAACCGGCTACTTAAGTATCAAATTTTAAAAAAATAACAATAATAACAAGATATTTTCAATTATGCAAACCAAAAGTAAGAGTTCTTCTAGGTCACACGAAATAAGCACAGAGACGAAAGACAAAACGATGCTGATTTGACAACAGGCTGAAACTAAATGATCAGCTCTGCACGGCTATTATCCAGTAGAGAAGACATTTTAAATTCCGCAAATCAAAAGTAAGAGTTCTTCTAGATCATACGAAATAGCACCGAGACGAAAGACAAAACTATGCTGCTTCGATAACAGGTCGAAAGAAAGTGAGGTTTAGGAGGAATGAACTCTCGGAGCAGGACGGATCGGATCTTAAGACAAGCGAATTGCAAAAATCACCGGAAAAAGACACAATGCAGCGTGATACTCGTGCACACTAGAAACCACTTCTTTTCGGATATATGGGTCCTTCAAACGCATATTGTGGGTATTTCGACCTTTGCTTGCCCGTTTGTGGACGATATGCTATATTCACGCCGAGAGAACGTGCCCCCCCGTTACACCAGGCTTAGACAGAGGGCCCGTTTCCCTTCCCTTTCGCACTGCCAGGCATAAAACTTACCGCCTGAGCTTTCAATTAAGATTATTGTGCGAGTCGAAGACTTGTCGCACGGGCCCTGGTTCGACCGAACCATCGGAGCCATGGTCCCTACGCCACTGCATCTATTAGGGAAGAGGGTGTCGAGTGGAATAAAAGAAAAAGATATAGGCGATATTGGAAGGCTCGGAAGAGAAAGGAAAAAGGTATGGGAGTGACGTAAGCAGAAAGGAAAGAGCGGAAGGGGAAAAGAGAGAGAGTGGTTGTGGTAGCAGTGGCAGCAGAAGTGGCAGGGGAGATGGTGGCTAAACTCGAGGGAGACAGCGGATGGACAGAAAGGGGAGGGAGTGAAAGAGGAGATAAAGGAGAGGAAAAGGGAGGGGGGAGACGAGAATCCGCATTTCTTACGTACATCAGTGAATGGTCGTGCCGCATAGAAGTAGCTTCGGCTCACGCAGTCATCGAAGGAGGGAAGGTAAGGTGGGCCATCTGCACGAGAATGTACTCTTCTCTCAATCTTGCAATCCCCTACCATTTTCAAACTCCAACTTTCCTCTTTTCTTGCGGACATTTTCGATAGCTAACTCGCGTTACTTACCTAAATGCCGGGCAACTTCGGAAAAGAATTTGGCGGCATTAGACTAATTTCTCAGGATGATACGATGTTGGAAAATTTGGAAACGGGAGAAAAAAATCTGCTATGACCGAGAATCGAACCTGGTTCTGCCACTTGTCGGGCGAGTATTCTACCACTGAACTACAGTAGCAGAGTAATTAGTAGTACTAAAAAGAAAGAGAATACTCCCGTTCTGAAACGGGAAAATTCCTCTGTTACAGTCCAGTGGTATAATATCCGCCAGGCAAGTGTAAGACCCGGGTGCGGATGCAAAACGGTGGATTTTTTTAAATTATTCGCTAGCGACCAATATGTCTCGAGTCGCCACCTAGGGATAAATGTCGCAATTAAGGAGGGACAAGCAACGACAAAAAGTGATAACTCAATCACGGAAGGCAATCTGCTAACGTGACCCTCGACCAGCGTCAGATTTCATCTCTCTTAAGGGGTTTTACGATTGTGGCCGTGAGTTGTTATGGCCTAAACGAGGGCAATTAGACAATTCCGAAGGGAACTTGCCGCCCAAAACGTTTGACGTGATTAAATTATTATATCAGCCCTTATCGAAATCAAATTTTCGGTCTTGGTGAATGAAATTATTAGTTATCCCGCGAGTAAATGACGAAAACACGAAAGATTTATGTAATTAATTACGTAATATTGGATGCAAGATGGAATCGTCGCAATTGAAGTATGTCATGAGCGTCATAAAGGTTGAAAGATTGAATCGGATAAGATGAGATTTTTAGTTTGAGCGATATTAACTGATATTAACTTTCGTACTCGATATAAAATGTATAAAAATTGCATAGAATAAATAACGACTATGAAACATGTTTCAAACTGTTGACTTTAAGATGGATAAAGGAATAAACTCTTGGCTAATATAAAAAGCTACAAAATTTATTATATCGCAAGGTTCTGTACATAAGTAATTTGTCTCAAAAATAAAATTTGAAACTACGACACAGTAAACAAGTTTCAAACATAAGACATGCGGAAAACGGCCCGCCGTGAATCACTGAAGGCGAGGTCTCTACTGCAATGCGACTACAAAATCGCGATGTGTATTCAACCGAAAGATTAAAACTTAGGACATTTACTTTTTAAAACGGAAAAAATATAATGCAAAAAACAAAAGTTGAATCCTTTGATAGCAATTTCAAATTTCATGTTACCAATATATAAAATGAAAGGCAACATAAGCGATTGCGTTAGAAATATTGGAGAGCCAGGCTTAGTAGAAGGGTCTTGCGTGTCTGGTTACCAATTCTTGGATATCATTTTTACGCTGTTTGCAAAAGGTTCAAACCGGCTGTTTATGAGCTATGTGAAATAAATTACATGAGGAATTACAACTTACTTTTAGTGCATTCGGAATATATTCTGCAGCGGCAAAGAATTCGCCACAACAAAGTGCTGAATCAGTCAAAGACGTAAAAGAATCTAATAAAATGTTTTCGCGGTAAAAAACGTTATCGTACAAAATTCCCTCGAGAGGATGTTTGTAAAACCCGCGAAAGAAATGGTTACGAAGAGGGATTGGTGTTGGTTTCTTCGTGATACGGAAAATATTCAACACATACTGCGTCAACGAGAGGTTTTCTACAGATTCCTCAGTAAACTATAACTCTTCAAGATTTATTATTTGGCACGTTCTTCGTCGAACATCATCATAGAATTCACACTAGGGGAAATGGCGCCTCTTTGTCTCTAGAAGCCATTATCTCGGTATTACAGCAAAAACGTTTTGAATTTCATCCAAAATAAAACAAACGCCATTGAAAGACCACGCTTGTGTTAGGGTCTTAACTTATTTTCTTCCCTATTCCCAATCGTTCCGCACAGAGGACCCCAGTTCGAATATGGCCTACCTACAGTTTCGTTATGGGCATCATTCTGAGAGTTATATACCTTAAAATTCTACGTCAAGTCTAGGCAAAATTAAACAAGAAAAATTAAAATTTCTTACTTCATGTGATAACTCCGGGATAACTAAAAAATACATAAAATTTTCAAGATTGTTCTATATAAGAAATCAACTTATTGCTATGAAATATGGTATTTCAGCCATCAGGATTACAGAGATGTTATGCCGCAGAAGTAACCTGTGTATGCGCATTTTATCACACAGACGCTAAAAACAAATATTAACTTTTCATTAAAAAGAATTAGATATAAAAGAAAAAGACGCACACTTGAGTCATAAAAGGGACAATTATCCATACCATGAAATTAGAAATTAATATATCTATATTTACTCGCATTCAAAAACATGAACGAATGAAAAATGAAACAACGAGGTGCAATGATTCCATGTATTAGAGTCAGCTTATACCACAACAATTCTCTAAAGGCCACTGTTTCAAAAAGCGAAAAATTTATTTGATACATAGTTCGCGGATGATAAATCTTACAATTTTAACGTGGTTCATGAATTACATGCGCATAATTTTTCGCATTTTACAAATTTACTCCCACATTGCCTAAATCCATATCCTTAGTTCTTTTTAAAATCGAATCAAATAAAGCAAATGACCACAAAGCCAAGTAGGGAGACGAAATAAACTCAAAAATGTCATAAAAGCAACTTTAATTCAGTAGAAATCAGCTTCGCGCTACATAATTCGTCGCTTATCGATAACTCGACAGATCAATTCGACATCGAGTTTTACCTTACGCGCGTGCGTGCGCGTGTGTGTGAATTAAAAACGCCGAATTAATTCGACGGAAATGGCGGGAAACGGAAAGAAGAAACAATAGAATGGATTCTATCCATGCTTAAAAATAGGAAAATATATGTATACGCCGATGGGAATGGCAAAGGTAAAAATATCATTCTCGCGGTATAAGTTAGCTGTTGAAAAGATTGCGAGCGATAAAAAACAAACGAAAATGACACCTCCCCTACCTCTATATTGCGTGCGCTTCAGGGACGTCGACCACGTTTCATCAAACGAACAGACAGAGCGATAGTGACATCATGACCTAGCACTAGTGAAGCAATGCGCCGTAATATAGATGTGCGTATACCTCGGTCCTATTTTCCATTAACGGTAGCAAAAAAAGAGAGAATTCCTTTATTTTGTTTGGTCAAATTAATAGCATTACGAATTAAAGAACAGTTTTTGTGGTATGTACTTCTACATCTAGCTAGCCATTAACGCTTCCAAAGTCTAAAATGCGCACTAGAATTTATAACTAAATGATAGAAACACATCGAATTTCTTAATCGAACGGTTTATAAAAACTCCTACAGTTAATGTGTACATTAGGGTGACCAACCGTCCCAAATTTGGAGGAGCAGTCCCTACTTTTCCTCACTCGTCCTGTCTTGTTAAATGTCACAACTTTTGAGAAATCTTGATTAATATCCCAAATTGTCATTCAAATCGTACGGAAGGCCCTCACTGGCCACACCAAGCTATCTGATATCTACTGCATCTATCTAAAACTGACTCATCAATAAATGCACCACAAAGCCACTGTAATCTGTCCCTCCTAATAGTCGGTAAATATTTGAAAACGTACCTACTTGTCTTCCTGAAAAGTTGGTCACCTTAGTGTACATGCGCATTTTTATTACTGAGAAACCGGTCTTGCAAATAATTCAACGATCTCTGATTGCATACTCGATGCAGTCTAACTTGAGCCCTGACGGCGACTTTTCCACACCATAAAATAAGGGACGAAAGGCAAAGGCAAAAACAGCGGTCGTGCACGATGTGGCAACGTTGCTAATTGATTTGCTAAGGGTATTTTTGAGAGGATCTCCACTCTATTTTTCCCTGTCTCAGAGCTCGAGTTAGGATACAACTATAATTTTTGAATGCCCAACTTGAAACAGAAAACCACAAAGATACACGCAGAACCGGTAAACAATAACTAGGACTTGGCAAGTGACATTGCGCTAAATCGAATACGTTCTAGAGCAGGCACGAGGTCCGCGTGGTGCATTTATGCGGCCCGCGAAGTAATTTACTTTATATTACACGTCCCAAACTCAAATGCATTTCTTGTAAACTATTTCACGTAAATATTTGTAAAAGATCTAAGAAGTGTAATCAGCACTTCTTAAATATCCGCGGTTTATTCCTCATTCCCAGTTGGGTTACAGAAGAATGTTCATCTCACTTCCAGTGTGTTTCTTGCGTATCCAAAGGATCTAACCCTAGACGCAGAATCTACAATTTTTGTAATGACTAGGTTTAAGAGCGTGTTATAGGGCGATTTCCCTCCTTGTAAAAGGAGAGAGTGAATCTCCAAAGAACACGAAAAAGTGTGAGGACTGGGAGAGTATGGAATGCGGCCCGCGGATTTGGTACGCTGCCTTAATGCGGCCCGCGGATTTGGCGGAGAGTCATCATGCGGCCCGCACACCAAGATGAGTTTGAGATCCCTGTTCTAGGCTAATAATACTCTAAGAGATGCTAATAAGAGTCATTTCCCGACTAAAAAAAGGGTTGATCCATGACGAACCCTCAAAATCATTCAATAAATTCATCCGAAACATGACAGTAATACAACATTCAACGGGAGCCTTAAACGTTATGATATACCGACACACTAAAAATTAATATTATTAAGGTTATCAATTATATGCAAATTTCCACCTGATATTTATAAACTGAAGAAAGCTTCTTAATAATTTTTGCAACACCATAATGAAATTAGCTATTGATTATAATTAATTCCAATGAATGTATGTAACTGCTAATTATTATGCATGTGATTATTATAAATATCTACTGTTATCACTAGGAAAAACTCAACCAACGTTAAAACCTTACGTCATTCATCTCTAAATCCGTCAATGTTCCCGACACCCTTCCTACTTAGAATGTGCATGTGAAAATTGACCATTTGGTTGACATTATTATTAGGAAGTCATCTTTTTTCCTAAATTTTTAAAACCGAACAGCAATTCATTGCACTACCTCTTATATACCCATTGCGCGTTGTCAAGAGGGAACCAGCAGATCGTTAAAAAAATCCTTCCTTACTATGATTTCCCGAACTTCTCACGGTCCGATAAAACACCGCGTCACATTGCAAAATATCCTTCATTAGCAAAGAGGATCTAGGTATAAGAACTCACACACGGTAGATCGAATCGTCCTCACTCTGGAGGCATCTTACACGTAAGCGCCCGTAAGGAAATTTTTAAAAAATATAACAAAAAAACATCCCCTGGGGTGCAAGTAACAAAAGCCGATCGGCCGTAAAGACCCGCGGGAGAAGATATTAAGACATCAACGGCCGGGAGGAAACTAGAGAAAAAGGATACCGCAGACGTTAACTTGGGCAGGCACGCGCACACACACAGACTACGAACATTCTTAAGCCCACGCAACAAGAAAAGGTTGGTGTTTTTGAAAAGGGTTGTTGACGGAGCGACGTGCAATGACTATGCTATAAAGGGAACTAGATCCGCAGAAAGCAGGCATCCTTGAAAACTAAAAAAGACGTAAAAGGGTGACCACCCACGCATTTTGAAACGACAAAAATCGCTCCATCACGGAGGGAAAGACTACCATCCTTTAAAAAAAGAAATCCTCGCCCACACCTCACCCTTTCACACGCGTGCCGTGTGGTGTTATGGAGATAAGACAGGAGGCGTGGGAGGAAGATGGCCGGAGGGACCACATGAATGGCCTATCAGCGTGGGAGGAAATGGATGGGATGGGGTGGGCGGTGTTCTATGGGAAGAGGTGGGTAGGGTTTACGGGGGTTATATCTCAAGGAAAAGCGTGGGTTTCCCTTATGAGGAGGTCGCCGCAAAGGGCGTGTACACACAAACCAGAGAGAGAGAGGAACTCGAATACTCCCGAGAGATCACGTGAGAGACTTCTTTTTTTGAGGGGAAGTGAGGGAGAGAGAGGTCGCTAACGACGCGAGTATGAAGAATATGTAATCGTCTCGTACTTAACTGTCGTAACGAAGTTATTGCAATGAGCCTTTAAAGGGAGGTCGATGCCTTCGACGGCTTAATCAAATCGCGAGGTGATAGCTGCAAAAGAATTTTTTCTTTTATTTCAACGACGACGTTTCTTTCGCGACCAAGAAAGTTCACTACGTAGTCTTTCTTTCGGGCTTTCAATTTTCTTATTGAATAGAAAACAGAAATAAGAAAAAATTAGCGAAGGCATATTTTAAAAATAAACAGGATGACTGAATATATGACCCTATAGCAAAAATCAACGAAGAATCCAGGGGGTGATGAAACACACAATAAATGTCCTAATACAAAATTATCGAACGAAATACGACGGAAATAATGGCATTAATTTCTCGAATTACCAATACTCATTCTTCAACTTCAACTTTAAGTTCCCACTTATTCAAAAGCATATGTAAGTCTTTATCGAATGCAAAGTAACTGTGGAAATTTACATCTCTCATTGATTTAAAGTGTCTCCTCGATTCTAGAGCAGAAATGGGGACAGCAGCTCCAAGCACTCAATCGTTTGCAGCTAACATGTTTTCAGGCTTTCCCTTTTCGTAAGGCGCTTTAACCAGTTACGTGAATGCAAAGGTTTGGTTTTTACATATTTTTATGGGCTGTAGCCTAGGTGTGCGTCCTATTAAATGCCTAACTCCACTATAAAGGTAGGTTTACAGAATGGAATTTTTTTAAATTTTGCGACAACTAATCAGAGGCCATGTAGAGGCATCGACGAGCATATGTCAATAAATGCTCTTTAAATCGATGAGAAAATAGTTTGAATCTTTAATTACTAAATTTCCATAAGACTTGGACGCTAATTAGCAACTTTTTACTTCATTTAGCGATTTTATTTAGGGTTTAGCGACTTTCGCCAATCTAAAGACAAATTTGGTTTTGTACACAAATACATGCAATATTCGGCACAAACCAAACGAATAACCTTTATGGTAGATTTATTAAAATATATAAGTTTTTGATAAATCTTTAAATAATTTTCACAGTTATTTTCCTAGTTACGTATATTTTTTAATATATTTATTATTTATATATTATATATATATATTTATTAATTAAAAGATCAGATTGTAATTTACTTTGAAAAATACTTTGTTAAAAAGCAGTTAAAATTATAGAAAAATTGATTTCCATTTGTAGAAATTACATGCGGATTTTTATTAGAATATTAAATACTACATAGATTTTGCTTTTAATGATTACTGAACATCTGCCTCTATCGAGACGTATCAAATTTATTCTTAAAAATTGCAATTAAGTATTTTTTATTACATATATTATCAGCACATCAGCCGTTA
Source organism: Tanypteryx hageni (assembly GCA_028673005.1). Lineage (NCBI taxonomy): Eukaryota > Metazoa > Arthropoda > Insecta > Odonata > Petaluridae > Tanypteryx > Tanypteryx hageni. The sequence goes on along the minus strand of CM054118.1, from coordinate 13,891,532 downwards.
TCCTGTTTTTGTTATTTTTTAACCAATTCTAAGAGAAGTTCAATTCGTCAATAAGAAATTTGATTGATGATTTGGTACATTTAAATAATATCCTGTTCAAAGATCGATATTTCAGAAAGTGCTAAAACTGCAAATCGACTGGATCCTCATCCTTCTTAGGATATGAATTTGAAAAGGAAATGTCCAAGTTTCTGATGAAGTAAACCGCGAATGATATCATAATTTTCTAGTTTCACTTATAAAAGAACTTCGGCAAAGGTTGCCAGAGAATATTACTGCTTTGCAGTCAATGTCTTGTTTGAGTGCAAGTGAATGTTTGAAACCAACGAAGCCAGAAATACTTAATCCAGCAAAAACGTTTGCCGAAGATCAATAATTCAGTCTCGTATTGACTTTCAGCGGAAAAAACTACATACAGTCATGTGAACGGAAACCTAAGATACGTTGAAACTTGGGCGGAAGTCGCTAGCTAACGAGATTCAACTGGTGAAAATACTTTTGAAGATATTTCAAATCTAGCCTTGATTGTACTCACATTATCCCACTCTAATGCTGATGTTGAATATCAATTTAGTGTCATGGACACTGTAAAACCAAAATTACGAAACAGAATGAGTGCCAATACTTTAAAAGCAATTTTGGCCATTAGATATGGTTTAAGAAGGCATGAGAAATGTTGTTACAATTACGAACTGCCCGAAAGTGTAATAAACAAAACTGGTTCCACTGATGCATATGAGAATTTACCTAAAGTTGAAACAAAAAGTAGTCATATAAGTGGCGAAGAGTTGCCCGAATGTGACTTGCGTATGAAGCGTTATTGTAGTATTTTTATTGTGAATTTTTAATATCTTTTATTTTAATTTTAAAAGCTTAACATATAAATTAAAATGCCTATTTCTTTTTTATTAAAAATGCTTATAAAAATTCTACCTTATTTATAATAACCAATTAAATATTATCTTAATAGTTATTCATTTGTAAAAAAGAAGTTAAGTTTAATAATAAGATATAGTAAGAATTATTTTGAAATATTTATGTACTTTTTTATTTTTAACAACTTTTTAGCGACATTTTTTGGGTTTAGGTCATTTTTAGGGTGGATTTAGCTAATTTATTTTGGCAACCCTGAGTATAATACCGACTTAATATGCGAAAATACTCGTATGTTGACATGATAATTTAGGGTATAAAGGATTAAAGTTTTCGTTAACTTGTAATAAATTAATCTTACTCCAAAAATTTCAAATCATATTAAAACATTGATCACGTGATTAATAATTTAAGTTACGACCACATAAAATATAGAAATATATACATCATAAGCTACCATGTAGTTTTTTCTTCAAATTCACATTTTATAAGTTTGCAGCAAACGCACCAAGTTAAGTCAACACGTAGCGTGAAATTAAATCAAAATAAACCTTTTAAAACCTTTATTAGTGGAATAAAACGCTGTAGAAAATTCATCCAATACGCCACATTAATTAAACGGGCAAATTCATAATATACCACCCTTTGGAAAGGTATTATCCATTTGTTTGCTAATTACACCACAGGAGAGTATAAGAAATACCAATTACCAATGTTTCACAGTGCCTCTAAAGACCAAGCTCTATCTAATTTTTTGATCATCCGACACATAGAAAACCACGCATACACAAAAAACAGTATTAACTTTTTAAAATTCCAACCATTTCCTTCAATAAACGTGACGCAATCTGACGAAGCTGTTGTTTATTGACGAAAGTTCTTTTTTGAGGAGAAGACTCAAGTTTATAGCGTTTTCTATTATTCCGGATCCAACTGAGCTCTGAAATTAGTTTCCTCAATTGACTGCGTCAAAAGGAAAATCGGATTATGTAATGGACTATTAAAAAAAACTTACAAAGACAAACGATTCTGAGACAGACGGTCGCTGAGAAATCCTTTTGATCTAGTCTTTCGAATAAACACAAACACATCTCAATGGACCATCAAAAGGGCTCAGATAAGCCCTTCCGCAGAGAGAAATGATGGAAGCCAAGTCAAGTCAAAGCGAAAATGCCTTTAAGAGGAGGAGGAAATCCAAAAACAAATGGAAAATGTCCCCACCATAACGACCACGGAGCAGTAAACTAGCAATTCCATTTGCAAAAAGAAACGGAATATCTCACAGAACACTTTTTGATGGAGCAAATTATATATTAACGATTCTTAAAAAAGACAATTTAGTTAAGGAAAATTCTGAGAAATCCACTATCCTAATAAAAAACGTCATTCAAAGAATCGGCATACCAGCAAGTATCCTTTAATACTAATGAATCGGAGAAAGCAAACGTTTTTATTTTAACTGAGGATAGACGCACAGATAAAAGATAATTCACATGAAACGAAAACATATCAAGTTAAAACTGATTAGGAATAAACTATATTAATTTTACCTAAATATATGTGACTCCCAAAGGTTTGAGGTGATTTATTTCCATTAAGTAAGCGATAGGAAAATATTTCTTGTGGAAATTTTTAACTTGAAAGTGTACGGCTGGGACTAAAACCCATGTGTCAAAGGTGAAATAAAGTCTTCGTTATGAATAGTCCATTTCGGCGAACAAGCTTAAACGCTCGAAAAAACTTTGCCGATGACAATGTCATACGCTAGCACATCAAAGTCATGACTCGTAGAGAGATTACATGCGTTTTATTTTCCTTAAATTTTATGATTTCGCAACTAAAGAACGCAACGGATAACAAAGAAACCAATTTAAACTTCGAAAAAGAATAGATTTGTGATATAATTTCTCTCAAGAAAAGAACCTCTCCTAAAGGAAAACATTTAAAAAATAAAATTAAAAAAAAACTTTTCGACGATGATAAATTGCCCCATTGAAAACGATTTTAAATCACAAAAATACAAGAAGTGCAAACAAGGACTAATACTGGCTGGCTTCCCAAAGTTGTCGTCCCGAATTGATTTCTTATATTGATAGGAAATGCTTCAGTATGTGTTAGTCATTCCAAGAAATTCCCATACCTTAAATATCATTTGTAATTCATGGTTTGTCAATGATAGAGAAAAATTGAAAAACAAATTAATAGAGCATTATCAGGTTTAAAATACTAAAAACCAATGTCAAAATCTCTTTCTGAAATTATATTTTTTAATAAACGACTTTAATAAATGTAACTGTTTATACGCTAATATATCGTTGGTACCTCACAATAACTTTGGCTCAGATTATAAGATGTAAAGTACTCCTATAGCCAAACAATTAGAGGGGATTTTTCGGCGTGTGTGTAAACTGTAAACAACACACACGCCGAAAAATCTTTCCGCACTTCACTTGTTTCTCGGTCGTCTTTATAATTCTTTCCGTTCGAATCTTCGCAGTCGACTCCCAGTCACTGTCGAGACAGGTTTTGCCCCTGAAGATGCCCACCTTGTGGGCGAAATGCATTGGGTGTTGTAATCCCCTCTAATTATTTGGCTATAGGAGTACTTTACATCTTATACGCTAATATGTATAGATCTACTGTACATTGCTGAAGGGAAGTCGAGTGGAAAATAAAATAATCCATTTGTTCACTCGTCTATGCTCAAGCCGAGTTTGGTAATAATCAGCTCCATGGCAACAATCCGATAAAATGCGATTTAAAATCGCAAAAACGCTCTTTTTAGTAGAAATTCAAGAAAACAAAAATTATCAAAATTCTGTAATAAGAATTACAATCTATATTATTTTTCCCTTTGAACAGAACAAACCTCGCTCCGATATCACAATTTTAAGATATTTTAAAGTATTAAAGAAATCATCTCTGCACGATGAATTTAAGACTTCCTATGTAAAACAAATAGGGAAAACTGTTCCTGGAATCGAACCCGGGACTTCAATCTTCGCCAAATAAAATATAGCCCGGAGGTGGGCACTGGCAGCATGAGACTCATACCAAGTTTCATGAAAATCGGTCCAATAATGCAAAAGTAGTTGGTAAGACACACACACAGAGACACGACCATTTCATAAGGCTGTTTCCTTCGGAAACCAGCCTAAAAACAATCCATTAACATTTTACTTCTCAGATTTTCCGTCGGATCGAACGTAACATCGAGTAGGAAAATTACGCGAAATGATTCTCGCCCGTTTGAAACGGCCTTAAATTTATCCGGAATAGAGAAAAAAGACCCGGAGATGTATTTGAATTTAAGGAACGAGGAAGGATTCTCGGTCCCTTATTCGCCTGATCAACACATCCCCTTTTCCAACCCTTTCTCTCGCCACGTCTCCACGCCATTTCTCGACGAGTTTCTACTCTCCCTCTCTCATCTTGCGAAGACTAAATTAATATGGCTTTCGAGCGAGAAAGACGTCTGCCCCGAATAAAAAATACGTTTTTCTTTCACGGTCAGACGAGCCGCAGACGGTGGCGGTCGAGACAGAGGACGCGCTAGCGGATTGCGGAACCGCAGAGAGAGAAGGAGAGAGACGGAAAGAGAAACGAGAGAGGATTGAATAGACAAACGGCCTACAGAGAGAATATAAAAGGGTTTGATGGCCGCAAATAAAACAGCTGGAAGGAAAAAACTGGAAGACATTTTCTCTAGATTCCCCACTTTTAGAGAAGGCGACGAGGAGAGAAAAAGTGACGGGATCAAATGGGAGGCGATCAATCTCGAAGAGGAAAAGACCCCGAGGTGGAGTCTTCCGGAGGGCATTTATAAAAAAATACCCGATACAATCCCCTAAAAGACGACGAGAAATTTACGAGGAAAAAATGTTTCTTGTCTTTTTTTTGATCGAGTACACCGGGATATTTGAGGAGAAAAACTGAATGTATATTTTTAGCGCTTTAACATTAAGAACTGAGCAATTGATTGATTAATATCAGTTAGTCCTGTAAAAATTACTCCAGCTGGTAATTTTTATGTAACCCCAAAAAACATCGAGGATATTCGGTATGGCGTAATTAGAGCTTTGAGTTCCCGGCGAATTATTTCGGATTTTAAATATTTAATACACCATTTGTCATTTTAAAATGATATTTATTATTGATACAACGCAAATACATAAGTATATGATAAATCCCAATGACATGTGATATATTATTTGCTACAAATTGTTAACAGATCCAATATTCAGACGCACCTTGACTTGCGCAACCGATCTTTCCTCGATGTTGACGATGTGGAGATAAAAAGAGACAAATTACTAATGTATGAAAGAGGTTTTAAAACAATCTAAAATCTATAAGAGCCTACTTCTGTCCCTTTGTGACTCCCTATGTCACGCTATAAAAATGCGAATAACTCGATAAAAGATAGAGACATATTTTTAAAATTTGACAAGAATACTAAATTCGTATATTGGGGATGACGAAAAAATCTCGAAAAAAGTCCTGGGTTCGACTCCAAGGAAGACATTTCTATTTCCCATAAGATAACACGTAAAAATCGACTTTTTCACGCGCAGGCTTTTATTCTTTTTGAGATCTAACTAAGTTAGAAAGAAATAACCAACGATCTACGTTTTAAGCATTTTAAAGAAAATATTATAATAGTTCTTATTCTGTTCATCTTTTTTCCGCCTACAGTTCGAAATTCCTCATGTTAATCGTGTAATTCACATATTTGGGATAAATCTTGCCAATTTAACGGGATGTTGCTTTGCCAACCAATTACATTGTTAAACCTCTAAATCATATTGTTATTAAATTCCTTATGGGTGAAAGTGTGATTTGAATGTTTTTAATACGAGAGGGGGAAGGAGAGGGAAATGATTTTCATAGCAACCAATGTAAACAACATTCGTAGCGTTATATACGAGAAGGAAGACATTTCAATGTAGAACATTAATCATTCGCATATTAAAATCACTTAGAATCATCGTAAAAGTTCGAGGCTTGAAACTACGAACGCCTAAAAGAACGTATGTTCGTTTTCCTGCCATCTATTTTTGAATACGCGTCGAATCGATCAACAGATCAGTTTTCAACGCAAAAATTTGACGAATTCTTAGTGATTTGCATTGTTGCCGGTTTCGTGTTATTGGGTACCATTGATTTGGATAATCGCATCTATTCACGGAATTTTATAAAAACCTTTCCCGTTGAATTTCGACGGGCATCTCCCTAATTTATATAGTATACTTAATTCACTTGGTCAGAGTAGCTAATTTGGTCGATTAGAGGAGGAAGGATGGGGAAGGAAGAAGATTAGGAGGGGAAGGTGGCGCCCTAGTTTCAGATTCATGCAACATGCAAACATTACCTTTGGACCTTTATTTTACTAACGACATTCACGGGAGCAAGAAAAAGCCATTTTGACATTATATTGGCGTTCAATTAAAATTGAATTAATAGCGAGAAACGCAACCTGATCCTTAATCTCAAACTCCAAATAACTTAGTTACTAAATAGCATTCACTGAAAAAATATTTGGTGTTCATCAGAAATTCTATTGGTACAATATGCATAAAATCAAAAACACCAAAAATAATATTTATAAGTAAAAGAGAGCGAGTTACACTGGCAAATATATAAAATATAAGCGAAGGAATTCTCCAAAGCCAGTCAAACTGATAAAACCCGGTTAAAAGGCCGGATAAAAACAGATGAACCCGGATAAAAACCCAATACGTATTTCGGCTACAAAGTAACCATCATCAGGGGTTAAAAAAGGGGAAGGGGGACTTGAGAGAGGGCGACAAAATTCAAACGAACATTTCCTGGGAATCATTAAAAATTTCCGAGAATAAGAAATATCGAGTAAATTCCCTGGAACCGGGAATTCCCCGTTCCAAAACTCTAGGCGCAATGAACCCAGAGCGAAATGTTATAGGGACGCGTGGATATAAAGAATACAAAATTGAATTTTCAAACGTTCGTTTTTTCCAAGTTCATAAAATTCTATGCCCTTTTTCAGTATTAAGAGCATTTCTTCGAAACCTAGGCCATTCTCAAGCCGTCAATTGGACTTCTGTCAATACGTTTATATTAATAAGTAATGCTAAATATTAACCGGTTAATTAACGACCGACATGTTTGAGGAGGTTGGAAAACGCGGGCCCTGTTGTTCAACTATTTTCAGGTAGAAATTGATACATGCAAAGAACGGGCGAGTAGAATCAATGTCAATTTTATTTTCTATCATTGTAAAGTTTATAGTATAGAAAAAACTCTCAATTTTACGTCTTTGTTGTTGGTAGATCTCGGAGCAGATAAGAGATTAACGGCTATTCACAATGAGAGATTATAAAATACAACACAGAAAGGCAGGACTATGTTATCTATTTAGAAATTCAATAAACATTCGCCAAAGAGGGATAGGCATAGAAAAAAAGCATATGTTTTCAACACGGAAAATTTTCGGGAACAACGACAAAAATCATTACCTCCTCGCTTCTTCGAGGCCATTATAATCATTTTAAAATAATTAATCCGGAATTTCTATCGACGAATAAATTCCGGAATAAAAAAATCACGTCAATCTGAAACCAGGTGAACGTAAATCGACCAATAAAAAAACAGAAAACCAGATCCGAGAGAAAGGTATGAAACCCCGCAGCCCCTCGAGTGGGAGGTATACGATATAGTATATTGGATTAAGAGTGGCGAACGCGTGCGTGCATACAGGAATCACTGCGAAGAGGGGCTCTTTCCGAATAAAACTTTTACCGATTATCACCACTCGCGGTTAATACAATAAGGCACGGAAACTTCGACCTTCATAACTCCGATGTGGGGAGCAAATAAAAAACGGAAAACGCCAAAGTAACGAAATTTTGAGTCCTCACCCATCTCTCAACCTTTAAACCCCTCACGGATCATCCTCTCTGTCTCTCTCCATCCTGTCTCTCTCTCTCTCCCTACATCCTCCTCCCTCTCTCTCAATCTCCCTCCCACTCTCATTCTCCCTCCCACTCACTCTCCCTCCCTTTCTATCACTCTCCCTCTCTCTCATTCTCCCTCCCTCTCTCATTCTCCCTCCCTCTCTCATTCTCCCTCCCTCTCTCTCCTTCTCCCTCCCTCTCTCTCTCTCCTCCCTCCATCTCTCTCCTTCTCCCTCCCTCTCTCTCATTCTCCCTCCCTCTCTCTCTCTCCTCCCTCCATCTCTCTCCTTCTCCCTCCCTCTCTCTCATTCTCCCTCCCTCTCTCTCATTCTCCCTCCCTCTCTCTCATTCTCCCTCCCTCTCTCATTCTCCCTCCCACTCACTCTCCCTCCCTTTCTATCACTCTCCCTCTCTCTCATTCTCCCTCCATCTCTCATTCTCCCTCCCTCTCTCTCCTTCTCCGTCCCTCTCTCTCTCTCCTCCCTCCATCTCTCTCCTTCTCCCTCCCTCTCTCTCATTCTCCCTCCCTCTCTCTCATTCTCCCTCCCTCTCTCATTCTCCCTCCCCTCTCTCTCTCTCCTCCCTCCATCTCTCTCCTTCTCCCTCCCTCTCTCTCATTCTCCCTCCCTCTCTCTCATTCTCCCTCCCTCTCTCTCATTCTCCCTTCCTCTCTCTCATTCTCCCTCCCTTTCTATCACTCTCCCTCTCTCTCATTCTCCCTCCATCTCTCATTCTCCCTCCCTCTCTCTCCTTCTCCGTCCCTCTCTCTCTCTCCTCCCTCCATCTCTCTCCTTCTCCCTCCCTCTCTCTCATTCTCCCTCCCTCTCTCTCATTCTCCCTCCCTCTCTCATTCTCCCTCCCTCTCTCTCTCTCCTCCCTCCATCTCTCTCCTTCTCCCTCTCTCTCATTCTCCCTCCCTCTCTCTCATTCTCCCTCCCTCTCTCATTCTCCCTTCCTCTCTCTCATTCTCCCTCGCTCTCTCCCTCCCACTCCCACTCTCTCTCCCACTCCTCTCTCCCACCCTCTCACTCCCCCTCCCTTTCTATCACTCTCCCTCCCTCTCTCGCTCTCTGCCTCCCTCTCTATATCCCTCCCTCTCACTCTCTTTTCCCAACCATATGTTTTTAACTATGAAATGTGCTAGCGCCTAGGCAATTTGTACATATGCATGTGTGTGTGTATTTATATACATGTTTGTACATACTTATGCATATGTAAGTGTACGGTTGCGTAATTTTTGTAACATGATGGTTTTTGCTGTTACCCAAAATTTATCAGTTTTTTATCATTTTAATTTATTCCTTCTTTTTCTTTTTTGTCTTGTAACACAGGTTTTTCATCTAATATTATTCACCTTAACTATATGATCTTACGTGTACATCTTATTATATGATAAATTTCCTTAGCTCTTCTATTTGTAGGCTAGAGCAGGTTTTTCACGCCTCACTTCTTGTGGGTGTTTTCTCCTGTAAGTGGGGTTTTACTAAATATGTTAAGATGTTTTCATTCTTAGTTTTTCCTGCTTAAATTTCATTACATTCTTATATCTAATTTATTCCAATTGCACTTTATTAATCGTCTTTCACAGTTTCACTGTAATCTGTAAACATGTATTTAACATTTTATGTGTAAAATTGTAAAATACTTGACAATTGGGTTTAGGTGCTTTAGGAACTAACAAGCCTCAACCTCGCCCAAATAAAGGCATTTGTCTGTCTCTCACTCTCCCTCTTCCGCCCTCTCATTCTTCCTACCTCTCAATCCCTTTCTCTCCCTCCCTCTTACCCTCCCTTTCTCTCACTCTCCCTCCCTCCCTTTCCTTCTCTCCTTAGCGAGTAGCGGAAGCGAGACCAAAGAGCCTTGTCTACGATCCTATCGCTTCGAACGATTTACGGAATGTGTCACAAACATCACAGGAGCCGTTGAGGCACTTCTCGCACCTTGTGATAATAGCATCCCTTCAGGGAAACAACTCCTCGCTCCTTGCGCATTTAGGACAACTATGCGGACGAATCAAGACGGATGAGACGCGACGAGAGAGATATAGGCTTCATTGCAACGGCAAGGAATTTCGAGTCGCGCGCCGTTTACGCGGCGACAGAAAAAAGACGTGTAACAAAGGAACGCCGAAGGATTGCACAAAATTGCAAAAAAAATATGCAAACGCAACACGTCTGCCCGGTCTCTTTGAATTGCTCTTCGCGAATCTTCTCAGATTAACGTTTGTCCGTCAATTCAATCGAAAATAACTCCTTTGCATGGAACAATGCTATATGTAAGAAATAATGCGCGTATACTATCGATATTAAAGGTGTTTCGATGCATGATAATATGAATATTCTTTCAAAAATTGATTTACATTTTTAATTTTGCGGCGATGATGCCGAAATTAAATGATCCACCACGGAATTGACGAGCTCACCCGATCGCTTTTCAAATGTAAATGATACAGATAATTACTATATTATTGATATATGAATTTCGAAACAATTTGTCATCGAAATTTATAGTCTTAAAAATATGTAACTGCGATGTTTTACATATAAACATATGTTTAAAAAATAAATTGTACACGATTTCCGAAATTTGGTCTGCCTTTTAATTAGATTTTTGAAGCGAAATGAGTTTTTTTAAGCTAAAAAATGTCAGAAAATTATGAAGTTCTTGTTAAATTGTTTATTTAAATTTATTTATTGTCGGTCTCGGTGGCGGCGGGGTAACGTCCTCGCCTGCCAATCCGAAGGTCGCGGGTTCGAATCCCGCCTAGGTGGGTTTTTCTCCACCTAGGGCATGGATGTATGTGTTCGTCTATTGTTATTGTTAACACATTCCACTGTAAAATGGCTACAAAAGCTGTATGTGGAATTATTGAATAAATAAAAATAAAATAAAATAAATTGGAAGGGGTCAAAGATGAAAGGAAACAACGTAAAAATTTAATTAGTAATAAAAACGTACGAAATTGGAAAATAAATTTCCTAGGCATGATTATTTAGCGAATCATAACGAAATTATCAATATATGAATGCATTAAATAATAAGTGATAATAAAAACGTTCATTCGCCCTTCAATATCTAAAATTTCGAATATCATTTTCACGACGAACATGATGAAAAGAATTAATGGGGCGAAGAAAACACAAAGCATCTTTAAACGCAAGTTTGGAAAATATAACGTTTCTTCTGTTTTTTTTTCAAATAAAAATAAAACAGAGAACAGATTGAGTTGGGTGAACCTAAAACCTACGGAAAGGTAGAATTACATTGAATGAATCGATATCTACAATTGGATTTCACGTTTTTAATAACCTGTTATGAGGGTAATCAAAAGAAAAAACCTAATATTCACTTTGTAAACCAGCGGAAAGTAGAGTAGCGGGATAGTTTGGCACTATAACGTACGTGGTTTCTCACAAACCGCACCTCAGTAGTTAATGGTTAAAGAGATAGAGAAACAGAGATAGAGATGGAGGCCAAGTTTTAAAAAAAGAGACCTGCATAGATTGAGACATAACTTTATGGCCTCGGGATGAATCTGACGATCCAACCGCCGCGACGGTGCGGTGGGGTCAAGGGTCGAGCAGATCTCGATAGATACGGGTAGAGAGTGAGACAGAAAAGATGACAGCGAGAGAGGAGGGGCGGGGGATAGGACAGCAGGAGCACGTTTTGCGGCGAGCCATCTATATCCTCTCCTACTCCGTTGCGATTGCGCGCAGAGAAAACCCTGTTAAAGCGGGCGGCGCAATAGGAAGAGCAAAAGAGGGATGGGGAGAAGTAGAGGGAGGAGGGGAGAGGGAGGGGGAGAAGTAGAGGGAGGAGGGGAGAGGGAGGGGGAGAAGTAGAGAATGGAGAGGAGAGGGGGGGAGAGGGAGGAGGAGAGAGAGAGGGGCAGAGACATGGAGATATGTGGAGATCGGAAAGTGGCTCCCATTGGACGGCCAAAGATACGTTAGCGAGTTGGCCCGTAACACGGGGCAACGACGAAAATATATCCGTCGGATTGGAGGTTGCCATGGAAACGCGACGAGGAGTTACGGCAATGCAAAAATTAATTCGGATTCCAAATGAGGCTCGTCCCAGTTTGAGGTTTACTTCGGATCTGGAGATGGCGGTTTTCCTCGGGGTGAGAACTCGAACACGGCATGAAATCGTGCGAATGTGCGTGGATATCAATTACCACATACGCATCCCATAAACGTGTACGGAGAACGAGTATCTTTACAGCGAAAAACAGCGTTTCTCAACCTGGAGGTCACGGAAGATTTTCAGAAGGGTTGCGAAGACGGAACAGTACATAGTTTCAATGTCTTTGTTTTTAATTAATTTTAGTTGCAAAATTTTATTCCATTAGCAAAAATTCTGATTTTCTCTAAATATTCCAATCACATTGTTGGATTGGGTTAAGGGATGGCGATAAGGTCGGCTGCCGCAAGAGGGAGTCGCTGATACGTCAAGTTTGGTAACTTCTGGGGTAACATTTAAACGAACCGTTAATTTATTATTTTTAATTATCATTATTAATTAAAGTGAATAGTAAACAGCGCTCCGACGGTCTCAATTGATTCCACCGATCAAAATACGCTCGCCATCAACTAGAAGTCGAAAGTTGGGAAATTAGGAAACAGGAGAAAATTTTACAACATTCCAGCTTAGCACTTGAGCTAGGCACGAGCATAGAAGGAGCGGAAAATAAAAGACGGTCGATTTCCCTCTGTAATTGTGACTCCAGGAAGAAAAATATATTGTAGAAAACTATGAATACAAAGAAAGTTGAGAGTAAAATGATGAAAATATTTCCTAGAAATAAATCCTTAATTTGGCACGAGTGACGGTCTCCTTTAAACAATTAACTCTTTCCTTGACGAATTGAAGCAATTACCTTTGTCCCGAGTGGGTTCATAAAGTTCGTGGACCTTCATCGATCCGGCAGAAAATAATGAATGCGAAAAGATTGAGAAAAATGTGAAGCGAGAAAATGGCGACGAAGACGTGGAAAAGACTTCGCTCAGCCGCAATAGAAGTGAATAAAGAATATAAGAACCCGAAAAATGCCGGAACAATACAACAATTCGTTCAGGAAAGGAAACATCTTAACTTAATCTACAGTTTCAGAATGAAACGCCAGCATAAATGCTGTTTTTTCAGATTCAAAAGAATGCGACAAAAATACTCTGATTTTAAACGAAAGTTCATCGGTCTATTTATTTACCAATGGTTTAACATGACATTAACGTAAGAGCACATTAAGTCGTCTAAATGAATTAATTATTCAGCTGCTCTTGTTGATGGAATCCAATTGCTTAATTAGGTAGCTCCGAGATATAACGTTTTCGTGCATACTGGACATAACTTAACGGTTCGACATTAACTCGCGCGAAATCATTGAAAGCACTGTCGTCGGGACGATTGCGCTAATGGTATTTGAATCCAGGTAAATGGACTTGAACGGCTTTAGCGCCATCCATCCTTTTAAAGGTTTTACACAGACGTCTAACTTGACGGTTTTTAACACGAGGTGTCACATAGAGCTTCGTAATAGAACACGCGACTCATAACTCGCATCCAGTTATCTTGGAACTTGAACTATGACGCTCAAAATACTGATGTGGTACTACTCATACGTTTCGTGAACGCGCACTCGAATTTTTTAAATAGAGAAAACGAGAAAAAATTGCTGAAAATGCAATTAACCAGTCATCTGAGGATTTAATTTCGCCAGGACGCACAGCTGGTGGGGACTTTTCTTCGATTGAGGAGGTTTTTAATTTCATGACAATAAATAAGGGTTTTACTAGATATTTATCAATATATCGAAATAAATAATAATTAACGATGAATAATAGATAGTAGCTCAATAACTTGGGCCAAAACTAACAAAGGTGAAATACTCCTTTAGCCAAAACAACTAGAGGGCTACAAAACCCAATGCATTTCGCCCGCAAGGTGGGCATCGTCAGGGGTAAAACCTGTTTCAACAGTGACTAAAAGCCAACTGCCAGGTTTAAAACGGAAAGTATTAAGAAGACGACCGAGAAACAAGTGAAACGCGGAAAGATTTTTCGGCGTGCGTGTCGTTTAAATCTGTTAGTTTGTATAGGGTCTTGTTGAAATCTGTGTCCGTGATCATAAGTGTATCGCGGTTTTTGTAAATGTGAAGGTTTTCTAACGAGTTTAGTGAGTTATTGGCTGAAGTTATCAATGTTAAATCGTTTACTTGTATACTATGACATGTTTCAAAGATGTGGTTGGCAACGCTTGATTTTTCAAAACGTTTATATTTATAGTGAGCCATGTGTTCCTTGAAGCGTGTTATTAGTTTCCTTCTTGTTTGTCCTATGTACTTTTTGTCGCAGTGTGAGCATTCTATTTTATAAATACCGGACTTGTTCAAAGATTCTGTTGTGTCTTGAACAAAATTTTTAAAGATAAGAATTATAACATAACATATACAAATCCTTAAAATTTGAAAATTTTACTGGGCAGTACAAAAGACACAACAGAATCTTTGAACAAGTCCGGTATTTATAAAATACAATATTTTTTCCACATGAGGAGGAATACCCCATCTAATGGCAGGGAAGTAAACTACGAGGATACCGCTACGTGATATACAAGCCACATGACGAATTATTTCGGCATACCCATAGTGACTGGGTGAGAAAATCTTGTGACGAATATATACGGCATACCCACCACAGGTGAGAAGAGCCATGACGAATCTATACGGCATACCCAGCTGACTTGTTAAAACTGAAGTAACCGCTACATGTCTCCTATTTATACGTCGCTGAGTAACGCGTTCGTTATAAGTCGCGTCGTTTGTGAAGAGTACAAGGCGTGATTACAACAAAATAATACAGTTGATTTATAAGCTATATACTTGTGATTTGGTGTGAATGACGTACAGCTGAAGAAATTGCAGAGATTATCACAGAATAAAACTATTTAATTTTGCCCAAACCTTTTTACTCGACTAGAGAGCTCTAGTTTGAAATAACTTTGGTCGTATTTGCATTAATATTACTTATTCTACTATAAGCGTATCGATTAATAAATTAATTTTACTATTTTTATGCAACGAACGGTATAAAAATAGCATAAAGAAGCATAAAAAATAAGCACATGAAAAAGTAAGAGCTTATTTTAGGTTTCTCCAATAGCCATATCAAGGTTAGATACCTAAGATAAGTACTTATTTATTCCAGCGTTTGTTCCTGAATTTGCTATCAGCCATAACACGAGCTCAATAATTCTCTAACGAATCAGTAAACAAGTATCAGATTTATCACAGATAAGTATTTTTACGAGTATTAATTTCATTTATGTGGAAATAAATTTATTTGTATAAAATACATATTACGTATTATTATACATAATATATATTTTTATTAAAGATATAATACATTACTACATATAATTTGTATTCATTTACCTTATTTTTGACATATAATGCGCCACCAAGTTTTACATTTAAAAAATGGCACAGGAGTTATATTACGTATGCTGAGAAAGTAACACGTTCTTTTAATATTAAGCACATGAAAAAATTAGTTTTCACCATAAACCGTTTAAAACCATTCGTGAACGCAACTCAGACGTATATCGGGGACTTACTATACTAAAATTAACGGCGGCAAGTTATCAGTCTAAAATATTTCTTTCCGACACGTATGCAACCAAACAAACACCTACCATACCGACGCAAAGACCAAACTAAAAATTAGTCTTCGGGAGAGACTTCAACGCGCTAAGGAATTTCACCCAACGGTCGACAAAGGGAAAACGGAAGAGATGAGTTGGAGAAGTTAACAAGGCTTCCGAGAATGAAAAAAAAAAACAGGAAAAGAGCGCTTATAAGTAAAGAGAGAGAGAGAGAGAGAGAGAGAGAGAGAGAAGGAAGGCTTTTGCATAAATTCAGGGTTTCGCGGGTAATGAGAAATTAGGGGCGAAATTGCTGCGACCCTAAAAAATAAAATGAAAGGAAAAGGAGATGCGAAGAGCGAGAGAGAGAGAAAGCATCCAAAAAGGATAGAGTGGGAGTGATGATGGTGATAAAAGAAAGAAAAGACGGGAGTGAAGAGAGGCATAAAGAAGAAGCTCGTTTCCACCTCATCTCCCTCAGGGAGACATGCCCTATCCTCCCGAAACGTTCCTAAAGAGGAGTCACGCCCACCGACCGTATTTTAAAGTAATTTAACGGGAGATGGAGTGGGGGAGAAAAAAAAGGGCAGGGGGGGGCCACACTTTTTTTGTTAATTTTCTTCGTTCGTAGAAGAAGAAATAAAAGACGGTGGAAAGAACGCCGCCCGAGAAAAAAAGAAGAGCGCGCCGATAAAAGGAGGGCGGAAATGACGAATTAAAATGGAGGAAGAGATGAGTGGAAATACGATGAAGGAAGAGAAAATAAGATGGCGAAATTGAAACGGGAGGAACGAAGTTACGAGAAAGATAGGGATGGGAGAGTAAAAAATAGGGTATTTCGGAGCGATGTAATAATCCGCCAACGCCCACCGCCGCACGCTCCTAAATAAGGATCGAGGAAGAGATCGGTTATTCCGTAAATCGGCGATCTCGATCGATATGAATTTACTAATCGATATGGCGGAGACCGATCGATATCGATTCGTTCATTTTTTACGGGTGAGATTTGTGCATATACAAGCTCTTCTTCCCGAAAATGACCGTACAGAAGTTAAAGAAACAAATAAATGGTAATTCTGAGATGAACATCTAATGAAGTTCGGTAATAATAAAATAAAATAAGGCAAAAGCAAATACATATACACACACACACATACACAAGGCTCGAAGTCAGAAATTTATCCACTTTCAACATTTTTAATGCTCCCTTAAGTTTTGCGATTGATTTTCTAAACATGCGAAACAATAAACTTCCAATTGCTGAATTAGAAAAGTTTGGAAGATCTGAATAATAATAAAGCTACGAATCTCCCAATAAGGAAATTTGGAGGAGGCAGAGGGTGTACAACTCAAAATAGTTGAATCGATATTAGTACACTACCAAATACCGTAATTTTCCAATTATAATACACATTTATTTCTCAAAATATTGGCAAAAGCTTATGGCGCGTATTATATATAGTAACAAACGCATATAACTTTTTCTAGTAAGGAAATAATTTTATTTTCGAACACGACTTTCTAAATAAAATGTAATTTTCATTTCATTCTGATAGCATTTTTTTTTTAATTCAAAACAAAACAATAATTATTTATTTATAGCTGCCCTAATCACTATAATCTCCTAATTCACAATCACTGCCCTCACTGTTTTCAAATAGTTCATCCGCGATCTTGTGTTCACTTTCATCGTCTGCATAGAGACAGAAATAGATGAAATTTTTATCAACGAGACGTATGTAATATTCTCGTAAACTCTTTCGCTCAGCGACAAAGCGAGAACTGTTATTCCAACCGACCAGATTTATACAAAATGCGTCGTTGAGACATTTTAATAGATTGTGTCTATCTTTAATAAGTGAATCAGAACGTAACGTGATATCCTCGTAAACTCTCTCGCACGTATATCACTTGGCGGCAAAGCGAGAACTGTATCGACACTGCTAATAATCTAGTGAAAAGTTACACTGATCTTTATACAAAAAATTAGGTGCGTATAATGTATAGTGATACGACAATTTTCACATTTCATTTGTAAAAACATGGGTGCGTATTATAATCGGAAAATTACGGTATTTAAATCGTTATTACATAAAATGATAGAAACGTCGTTACAATTTCTCAGATTCCAGATAAATGATGAACTTCGACTTGTAACTGGAAGCTAAACGAAAGTTATTCAATTGTGAGAAATTAATCCCTTGTGTATTCCATAAAACAATGGTCATAGAATCTAACATATATTTCCTGAAACTGTAAACACGAGCCTTTTACATCAAATTCCTCCGTTGGGTATTTATGTCGATATTCTCTCGCGAAAATATAAAGTGTAACGTTTATTTAATACTGACAATTATGACACCATTCCAAAATCTGACAGCATTATGGTAAATATATAAGATACGTCATCATAATTCGGAAAACTTTGGTAATTGGTGTATTTAATCGAGAAATCGTTTTTCTCTTGCACAAAATTCCGAGGTCATTAAAAAATGAATACCCAGAAGCTCCTAATTAGTTATTTATTTGTAGGAAACGTTAGCTACGACTAGTTTAACTGATTTTGATGTAATGTCATCTGATTCATCTCCTACTCGAACTCCCTAAGGGAAAACTCGTCTTAAAGAACTTCAAAACCGAATCCGGAAGAAATAAGTATAATGAATGAAATTATTTTCCAATAGAAACTCCAGAAAAAGAAACGCGATAAATAAATAAGCAGGAGTGTGTTAAAATGAATTAAGTACCAATACAATACAAACCGTAAAATCAAGGTTCTAACCTACGATAATGCGTTATTTTAAACTCCATAATCGAATTATTCACTTTGTAGAAATTATTTTTTTTTAACATTCATCACAGAATGAAAACATTCAGCTATCACTTCTCACAACAATTTCCGTGAGATACAATTAAACTACGACTACATTTTTCAGGTGGATGGGGCAACCAAGACTCAAGTTCGATCCCAGTAAGTTGAGAAACGTTAAAAAAATGTTTTATGACGTCCTTCAACGATTCACACATAAATGGTATGCATGGACGAGGGAACATGGTGAAGCTAACGAGTGCAGCCGCATTTACGGGCAACTCGACTTAAAGAGCAGAAATTGAGAAACAGAGAGTTGCAGAAAGAGAGAGAGAGAGAGAGATGGGCAAGTTCTGAAAGGCAGGAAGAAGATAACGGCTTAATCTACGCCTTTTAGAACAAGGCACAATGAAACTTCGGCGAAGAACCTACATCCTCAAGAGAGTCACCTTAAAGCAATTAAATGCTTATGAACGTCTTGATAAATGCAATTATCCAGTCGGCCTTGGAAGGGAGGGAAGCTGAAGTCCCTTCCTTAGGAATGATAGGGTCGCGGGTTCGAATCTCGACTCGGGGGCATGGAAGTTTGCGCCGATCATACAGAAACAGGCGGAAAAAAGTGAATCGACATACCCGACTCTAGTCCTACATTAAGGATACTCGGTTCTGCTAGCGTTGCGCAAAAATGAAAAATACAGTAAACTTCAATGCGTCGACAATTTTAGCCGAACACTATTCACTTTATAAAGGACCTTTAATGCGATAATTTCCGTGAAATAATAACGAAAAATATGATTTAAGAATTAGTATGAATTTCGATGACATTTAGAACAAGATGAAAAAAATTCTGGCAATAGAAAGTTTATTCTAGAGCCTAAAAACTCAAGTTTTAATAGCATGTCGATCAGGAATACTTTACAAGTTCCATTAATAATATACAAGCTTAATAATTTTAGACCATAAACAATACTATTATATACGATAACATTATTATCTAAATATTTTGGCTTATTTCTGTATACGCTGTATGACTACCTTAGTTATCATTTTTAATTCCTAAAATATCATTAAGCCGCCGACAACTGTAAAAAAATGATATTTATTTTATTTATACTTGATCGGCGAGGTCGGGGCTGTGTAACCCCTCCTTCCACCTAACCGTATACTATTTACAAAGAAAAGAGACCACACAAAATTGAAAAGTAAATTTATATAAGTTGGTCTTTGCTTTCAAAATAGTTTCCTCGCTGATGGGACAGGCAAAATTTGTGATGAAATTTATAGGAAATGTAGGTTAGTATAATAGTATTAGCAAAAGTAACAAAGGTTTTTTAAATGTTAAATTTCCTCTTATTTCTACTTAATGTTATCTTCCGCGACCTCTGCATATTTAATCCCAATATTACAGACTGCATTAAGATACGAAACCGATAGGTTCGTCGTGACGTGGAAGGCAACCATTACCTAAAAGGGTAACAAACTTCCGGATATTTTATTTTTAACATCTCACCCAACCTACATCTTTACGAAGTGAGCGCTTTAGGAAGGCAAGGAACTCGTTCCACCTAGTATTAATGAACTGGGGTAATGTCCGGGAGTAAAAGGATGGAATTTTTTATTCTCCTTTTAGCCGATAATCGATACACTCTGCGGGAAGGAAGAAATTTTAAGTCTATTATTCGCCACCGCCAATCCTCCTTCGCCCATAAGTGGCTATTTCGATGCAGCGTTGCCACACAATGTAACATAATTAAAGGATCCACCAAACGGGAGAGTGGCAAAGGCTTATTTATTTCAAAATGTAAAACATTTGGAAGTTGCAACATTGTAACCTAATCAAGGAAAAGATATTGCGAGACATGTTGGAGTGTTTTTTTCTACCCATGTCGCCAACTGTTAATACCTATAGGAATAGAGAAAATGTAAATCATTCTGAAGAACCATAAGTTGAAATAAAAAAATGAGCGCGTCAGTGCGAAAACATGGCAATATTTTTCAAACCGCTAAAAAATCGCTCGTCTTGCTTCAGCTCGATTCTATTCTACTAAAACACAGATTTACGATTTTACAAATATCACCTCCACGCTCGAAAGTCGCCGTGAAAACCAAAATTGTATTCGCAAAAGATGGTGTAATAGGGAAATCAAGTTCAAAATATGACAGAAAAGGGAGAATGGACAAAGGTTTAAACTTGTACTTAAATATTTGAGGTTTCGTCTTCTACAGTTGGCTAAACAAGACATTTTTATGAGTCCTCAGTCATTTGAACCAAAAATCCAAGATTCTTTTGCAGAAGAGAAAAGTAAATTCCTTGGACATCATAATCCATAATTTTTCGAAAACCACTTTTTCGAGTAAAGTATATTTCCAATACTAGGAGTAAAATTATATTAGAATGTGCGCATTATCACTCGGAAAAAGTCTCAAGTTGCCTTACATGAAGTTTGCATTAGGATTAGCCATAATCCTCCCGCAAATTCATGTAAACAAATAAATAACGTCAACTTTAATTACAGAGGAGGGCCTCAATATCAAATCAGGGATTAGCCTAGTGTAGTGGTCGGCAACCTATGACCCACGGGTCAGTGAGTGACCCGCCATCACGATTTGGGTGACCCACAAAGTTAACATGACCAGAAGGGTTTACGTTTTGAAAATAAAAGAGTAATTCAGTTGCTAAATATAGCGTATATAAACATCCAGGTTTGATTTTTCTTTTCAGTCAAATTTTTCAATTGACCCATCGCATTTCCCCAAAACCTTTATTTGACCCGCCATCAAAAAAGGTTGCCGACCACTGGCCCTAGTGCATCATAAAGATGCGAATCACCATAATTAAAAAATTACGGCAGAAACAAGTATTAATTACTCTTAAATTATGAATCACGCATGGAGCATAAGTGTTACATTACTCTAATGCCTCAGGTCTTGCTCAAATTATAACATTTTTTTCCTAATTGTACTGAATTTGTACCCGTGTCGTTTCACTATAAAATCAAACAAGGGGGAGCCATGGCAAAACACGGTCAAATCTTATATTACCGTTGTGACCGAAGAGTTAACTGCATCTTTTAACAATTCGAAAAATAAACCTGAAATTTAATAGGCATAATAAACATAACTGTCTCATTTCTATGGAAGGAGAGACGTACAATGAAATTCAAATGTTTTGGCTACCATTTGATGCTGATTCTATTCTTTACGATTTTCCCAACGATCTGCACGACTCAGTAGAGTGTCATATAAAAACAAACTGACCAAGCGTTTGACAATCTCTGAATATATCCACCAAGAATATTTGGAACTAAGCGATTTTTCTATTCTCACATCTTCCGTTTGATACTACATACTTTTAAAGTTTTTTTTATGAAAATGAATAATTAGAGCGACGATTAATAAGGTACATACTACTTTTTTCTTTGATATAATAATCTGCAAGAGGCATTAAAACTTGTAAAAGGCGCAGAGTCACCACAGCAAATGCAGTATCTAGCTAAAATGGATGATGATTATTGAGACGCTAATATTATACGGGAGGACATGCGATCATTTAAAGATACGAGGGTTTTCAAGATAAATCCACGGTAACAAGTAAGAATGACACAAAGACTAGAGGAAAACGAATCAGATAGCCTGCGGCCAACCTACCGTTTCACTTAGCATATTTTCCGATTAGGGCGGAATCAACATAACTCGAACTTTCTATAAGTCGAAGTAGGTATTTCTTTCCATCCGTTCTCTTACGTAAAGTTTAAAACGGAGTTGTACGACTAGAGGTGTCCATAAGTCGAGTCGGCCGTATAACCCCACAGGTTTAAAATTAAGCTACCGTAAATAACTGCGTATAGGAGTTAGCTAGGTTTTTGGTCTAAAATAATTCGACGTACTCATACATAGGGCGCATGTGTATTCTACCAACCTAGGAGAGCCGACACTCACTAGGCGAGCGCCATGGTCTGCAAACAAAGATTTTCAAAAATGCGTTTCCGTTATATACTATTTTCCTTCAAATCTCCTCACTCTCTCTATTAAAGCTATCTATAGTCCGTTCCGCATATAATTTTGGGTTTTTATGTTGAGTTCATTCTTTCATCGTAAATCTACTTTCCTGTAGGTTCCAGGTACACCCGAACCAGTCCGTGCAATGCAATACCTTTCTCTTCGTGCGCTCATACCCAATTCCTTTTTTAATTCACCCAATACAATATCTTTTCTCTTTCTACATCTTTGCCTCTTTCCTTACATTTTTCCTTCGATGTTTTCTTATATCGAGTTATGTGTGTAATTTTGTTTTTTCGGGACATTTAAATAAATTTCTTGTAATTTGTCCATTGAGTTTTTTCGTTAGGGGAAGAATTACGTATCCTCGCATAGAACACACTCCATGTTTAAGCCCATAAGATATTGGGAAAAAGTACGTCCCACTGAAATATTTTTTTTGTAGTTCTCGAAGGAAACTGTTGCATGGTTTTCTGCGAGAATTTAATGGGCGAATTGTGGAAAAAGAAAAAATAGGCCGATTGACTTGTCCATCGTCGAATTACCATCAACGCGGATCAGAAAGGGCTGAAAAAATAACAATTCCACATCGGAAACGGAGAGATTGAAAAAATAATCACTCAGTGCCGGGACATTGCATCGCATTAGTCGGAACGACTTTTAATAGCTCGGAGCGGAAGAGTAGTCGAGAGTAAAATGGCACTTCAAAAAGGGAGCGAAGCATCTAAACGGGAAATCCCAGCTGATAGAGAACGGGGGAGGGGCGAGTGGGGGGGAAGGGAGGAGGGGGAGAGAGACCGGAGAATCGGAGGGAGAAAGGAGAGCGAGAGAGGGAGAGATACGATTTGGGAAGTCCAGCCTTCGAGGAAGTCTCCCGAAAGGCTGCAGGACTTTTTGATAGAGTTTTGTTAAAATTAGTCCCGAGGCGATTTATAGAGAAACCGCACAACACACACAGTCCCTTACCCCCGCTTGGAGACGGATGACGTCAATGGATTGAAAAGGGCTCTCCATCCTCCCCCACCTCCCCAAAAATCCCCCTCCGCCCCATTTGCCTACGCGGACAACGCCATCTCGACAGTGGTTCGAAAGAAGAGTGGAGAAGGGAGGAAGTTCCGATTATTATTCGAAAGAGGAGGGGGAAGGGAAGGAAGACGTGATGGGGATGGCCTTAAAAAGAGTGCGTCTCTATGTGTGTGTGTGTGCAATTGTGCGCGCGCGCGTGAATGCAAGAAAGATTGAATAGGTAGACGTGCATTCAGACACGCATGCATAAGACGCGTATCACATTTTATATATGTTAAAAATCAATCTTTCCTTAAGCGACACGATACGAGCTTATGCTACATGTAGAATTCCATCCTTAGGACGAATTGGAGAAATCGCTACCTACTTATATATATATATATATATATATGGATGTCAACAAGGTGTTGGGATGAGGAAACCCAGTGAGCACTCACCAATCAGACGACTTCAGGTTGGCGAGGCCCCGGGGATGTCGAAGCGACACACGTAAAATAACACAAAAACACAGAAACATCACAAACGTAAAGCTTTCGGAACTACTCCTTCTTCAGCTACAGAGAGAGGTTCTCTCTGTTCTCACTGGGTTTCCTCATCCCAACACCTTGTTGACATCCATATATTCATTTTACCTTTCCTTTTCCGTAAGTTGTTTTATATATATATATATATATATATATATATATATATATATATATATATATATATATATATATATAACCAACTGCCCCTTTCCCTTTCCAGTAACGAGAAGTTTGTTTTAATTGTTAATCTTATTCGCATTTATTCTTTTTTCCTGTTTGTGTTGTAGTTTTACGATGATTTTTATATTTTTAGTAACTTATTTTTTGTTTATAAATCCACTTTAAGAGGCCTAGTAACGGCTGTTTTTGGATTTTATATAAATAAGTAAATAAATATGTATTATGCCGCGACATTAACTTTAGGAGAGCATTAAAAGAGGCAAAAATAATTACAATACAAACAAAGTCTACAGAGAAGTTCCTCTGGGAAGAATAAATAACTCGAATCACTGGCGCTAATAACTTTCTTCGGAATGGTTAAGGCGATATCTAATTATGTGCAGTATCAGTATGCAATGCATCGGTTTCCAAACAGGGAGAGGGAGCGGGAAGGTCAGGGGGGAGGGAGCGGGAAGGTCAGGGGGAAGGGCACAAAATATTTGACATATTTACTGTCTATATCGTTGGTAGCTCACAATAACTTGTAAAGTACTCCTTTAGCCAAACAATTAGAGGGGATTACAACACCCAATGCATTTCGCCAACAAGGTGGGCATCTTCAGGGGCAAAACCTGTCTCAACAGTGACTGGCAGTCGACTCCCAGTCACTGTTGAGACAGGTTTTGCCCCTGAAGATGCCCACCTTGTGGGCGAAATGCAATGGGTGTTGTAATCCCCTCTAATTGTTTGGCTAAAGGAGTACTTTACATTTAATATTTACTGTCTGTTTGACTGCTCTAATCGTGACCTACAACACGCAGCCATCAAATTCTAGCCCTCGTTTGCGTCCGTGTGTTTCTTAAGGTGGCAATAATAACGGCAACTGTGTATGCCGAGTAGATGTTGTTAATGTACGTACTTGGACTGAAAATGATATAGAGGCCGGGGAAAGGCGTTTTTCTTAGGCAAGGGACGTGGCGTGGCTTTGTAATGTCCGTAAACCGCTGCATTATAGGATGACTTGGATTCACGCATTAAATAGTTGCAACGACAAAGATTTTGGTAACATCCATTGCCGATGACTTTTAAATACTAGTTTCTCTTCCTTTTAAATGGGAGTATAGTCATCGTGCAAGCTGGACACTTACGCTCTCAGTGATTTTATTAGAATCGCCGGTAAATTCTTTCCCATTACTAAATTTGGAGAAACTATATTACCCAAATTAAATAGAATAAGAATTAATGGCAATGGGACGAAATCGTACTTATAAGATAAATAGGGATTTTACAGACACATGAGGCTTAACATTTTTAAAGAGAATAATAAAAAAGCGATAGGAAGAGGTTATACCAAAAACTCTATCAGCGGAGCATATCTAAATTTTAAACTGTCAAGTAAGTAAGTACGTAGTACTACTCTACTGTGGCCAAAACGATTAAGAAAACCAGTTACCCTCATGAATCCATGGCAAACGAAATTATTATTTGGTTTACTCAACTTTTTTGTAACTGTTAAGAGTTTCCTAGATCATCTTCAGCACTCTAGCAATGAAGTGAACTCGTTAAATCACGGCTGAAATTTAATTTTTTAGCGCTTTTTAAGCGTTCTTTAGCAGCGAAGCGGTAATAGCGGAACGCCTTATGGTCACGTCTCGTCCGTCGTAACTTTCATCTCCTAAACCACTGTGCGGATTTTAATTAAGTAAGAGTGATACTTATTAAAATTTATCGCCCAATTGTGATTTTGAATTGCAACAGTCAATTAGAACTTCTACTTTACATAACTACTTTAATAAACTTATACTCGTATCTCGTTAAATGACATCCGTCAAGCAACAATGAAATACCAAACTTTTCTCTCCATAGCTCTTATATGATCAGTAAGGTATAGATTTAAAAATATATGCGGATAGACGACAACATTTTCCACAGTAAAGCCCGCGAGACCACATTATTACGAGTTATAGCTTCGGAAATAAAAATTTGAGAAAATCCCGAGCAAAACGCGCATATTTTGTTTGCATCGGTGGATACGACGATTCTATCGGCAAACAACAATAAAATACCATATATTTTTTCCCACGCTTTCATATGATCTGCGAGGTACGGATTAAAAATTTATTCGGATAAAGGACATCATTTGCCACACAGAAGTCCGCGAGTGTACATAATTACGAGTTATAGTTTCGAAGATAAAAATTCGAGAATCGCCTAATCTTTCGATATGGTTTCACATACGTCTTTCCCGTAGAGTACGCCTTTGAAATCTCTGTGTATTCCATTTATGGAGTATACTTTTCCATCTTGTTTTTAATTCCTTCGCTTTGTACGCCCGTCCGTGCGCAAAATTTTGAAGCAACGAGAAGAGCTGGGAAGCTAAGATTTTCAGGATAGTTTTTACGGGTGACAGAGCATAGCAATTTTGGAGTCCGTCCGTCTGTCCGTTTGCCTTTTAGCAGGACTTTTAAAAATCCCTTATAAACTACATATACGGGTCCGTTATTACAGTGAAGTTTCGTTTTGTTTACTTTGCTATAGAAATAAAAGTGAAACGTCAATAAGTTTAATTTTCTTTCGAAAAGTCATTATTATAACTACTTAACGGCGGTGAGGTTCGTCTTAAATAACAATTAGGGATAGACCATCGAAGATTCCCAAAAATTTACGTGAATATTCTAAAGAAAGCGATTTTGGAATCTGCTATTGAAACTCTTTTTTAACTTGTTTTTTAATATAGAAAGCGATGACTATGTAAACTGGCGAAAATCACCACCAATGACGCTGACTAATAGGACAGTGGAACGAAATTCTACGCAATATGATCGATTCGGGGTTGAAATCATGCATACCTTAAGATAGATTAATATTGCATTGATCGATTATTTTTCCAACTCGCTATTTCCAACGATTCGATTCAAAGTCTATAATTAGCCCGCGTCCAATCATCAGGATGAGTCCGCACAACAAAAAATCCAAGCGAACAAAATTTTCTAGCGTGCTTCGTGCGCTGTGCTATATAAAGATCACGAGGGTGCAAAAACACGATTGACCGCGCACGCGAGGTTTTTTCGAAGCTGAAAAAAAAAAACAAAAACGACCAGACGAACGCTTCGAACGAATGAGGAAAGTTGGAGCGAATTGACCGCTAGCCACCTTGCCTTTTCCTCGTCCACCTCCTGCTCCGTAAAGCACTACGCTCTTCCTTAAAGGGAACTCGGGAAAGTAAGCGGTCGCGAGATGCGCCTCGGGGACGGAGAGAGCGAAAGTGATTTATTCACGCTGTTACGCCGCTCTTATAAGGAGGCCGAAAAGGAGTTGCCCGAAAGCTTGCATCGGCCACTTTAAACCAGAGAAACCTTTTCCTTTACCGCTTGTCTCTAACTCGCTCCCGCGACGCTGAACTTTCGGGTTCGTTATTAACGACCGTCCAGACGTTTCGCGCCTCCCGCCGGCGTTTGCGAGTATCGGAACGACCTGCATCTCTTTCCCGTTATTTAAAGCGAAAGGCGAGTGCAACCAGCGAGGTTGCGGAATCATTATTATAGAAGAGATCCGCAAAAAATTAATAAAGACGATTTCGTATCTTTTATAATGAAAAAATATATGAAAGTTGAGGATTTGGAGCGCAGAAAAGAAAGAACAATGATAACTAGACCAAAGATATAGAGTAAAAAGAAAAGATAGCAAACTAAAGTCAATTGTCGTAAAAACTTTTCCCACGATAAAAATCATTACATTTCGTTCTTTCTTAAACTTATCAGATCAGACAAAGAAACCATGCGTGCAACATACAAAACATGGCACACCCTCACATTACAGGAAGTATGTTTTGAGAGAAGAAATAGGTAGAAAGCAAGAAAATTCGGAAGAAAATAGCATAACGACGAGAAAATGTATGCAAGTGAACGTGAGAGACGAACATAAAGACGGAAATGTTATTAATTGATCTATTTCATGTCAATGCTATTGTAATGCACTCTTGTCTATATTTCTATCCCATATTAAGCACTAAGTAAATTATAAAAAATAAAAATAGATTTTTTAAAATTTGCAATCTACTTCCGGTGAATGGCCACTGAAATCTGTTTTGTTATCCATAGAAACAAATAACAGTTTTGTTCACTAATAGTTTTTCAATGTGAAAATCGATTCGAAATATATTTAATTATGAATATTATACAAAGTGCTTCAAAATTATTCACATGTGCATTTTATTCATGGGGAGGCTGTTGTCGAGAGCAACTTTTAAGTGCTACTGCAACCATATTCATCACTTTATATCTACATCTACATGTTACCCTGAAATTCACCAATATGGTGGGTGGCAGGGGGTGCAATGTACCAAGGCCTAACTAACAGTTTTTACTCGCAGATATGACTTCCCTGTTATGGTCTCGGATTGTTCTCGCAAAGGATGAGCCTCTATAACGCTTCGTCCTACAATCGATCGCACGTATTTTATCATCATGATCGTTTCTACCAATAGAGAAAGTCATGTGCTGGCTAAATCAGATTTTTCAACGCTGCAAATTCGCTACTTTACAAAGAGACAGTTAACGTTGATTGGTCCCACACATCCCTAAAAAATGGCGAGTTTGACACAACAGAAGTACGTATATAAAAACCTATGACTTCGGTTCTCTTCCGCGTACTGCTTGACATTTAAGGAATCCGTCTGGGGCGGAAAAACATAAGATCACCGACCGTTCTAGACTTCCAAAATGCGTAGGGAAAAAATCCCGTCCCTCTTTAAAAGGAAGCAGTGATGCTCGCGGACGAAAATATAAGGAAGAAAATCACACTTCGCGTGGTAGGGGAGCCTAAATTTAAAGATGGAACGAGATGGCCTTTTTATTCCCTTTTCCCTTTTTAACGGTCGGGCGACGAGACGCGTTCTCGGAAACTCGAAAATAATAATGCGTTCGAGCATACTTCGCGATCGTCCTGTTTTCCCGTCGCGTCACGGAATCAAAGCGACCGCAAAAAAATAGCAGGAGCTGCTAAAGGTCCCAGAAGATTCCACCGAACTGCAGACAAATCAAGCATATTTATTCAAATATAAATATAAAGAGTCTCGAAATATTATTGTCACTGAAATAATGTCCAATTTAATTAATATTAATATGGAAAAAACTCGTGGCTAACGGTAGGGAAGGAGCAAGAAATGATCTATCATTTACACTGAAAAATTAAGCCATACTCGGCTGATCAAGATCAGAAAAAAACGGCACTTTGATTAAACCAATCACCTCGTATATCTTGACGTTATTCGATACTTAAGAGAGAGGATTCAATTATATTGAGTAACCATTAAGATTTTCGCAAAAACACCTTTTCCGACAACTAAGTTATGGGGGATAATTTTATCGACCATCATTAAACACGTACATTGGCACAAAAACAAATTAAATACCACATGTAGAGAATGCCGCGGCAATCGGTATGCCTGAACGGTTTGGTTTGGAAATCAACAATTACAGATCGACCGCGAAATAAAAACCGAAAACCAAATAGTACGCATAAAGAAAAAGCGCCTATCAAAAAAGCAAAACAGTAACATTAAATAATCCAATCCTCAAAAACAACTTAAAACTATGAAAAAATTAACAGAACATTAATGCATACAATTACCACAAAACAGAGCAAAGTCTTTGTTAATAGATCAGTTTTCAATGAAAAGAATGCAATTTTTAGGAGTTGCTTGTTCACATTCACATTACAGATATCACGATAAGTCAAAGCCGCCGTTATGAAAAAATGAGCCATTTATGGCGACTAAGCAATCTCGTTGCCAGTTAAACAAATAAGAAGCGCGGCTTACTACTTTTAAAAGGAATATAAAATTGATAAAATGCATTAAAACATTTTCGACGATTTTCGAGGGGGGAAAAACAATTTCATGGCGGAATTCCATGCAAGGAATGAAGTATTACCTATTTGCTTCGCCGATAGAATTCTGTAACAATTACGTGTAGTGAATGATTTCCGTTTGACAAAGATGGCTTTCAAATGATACTTCTAAACTCACCACGACACGCCATAATGTTAGTAGAGAAGGAATGATTTTAGACCTCACTAGCGACACTTACCTGAAAAGTAAAAATAAAGCATTAGACATTTGCTGCATAACAGTACAAGACTATGAATATATAAGCGCCAAATGAATATATAAAACATGTCAAACTTTAAGATGCATTAGTACGATGAATCTTATAGAATTAGCATTAGCAACATAATGTTTAATGAATGACAGAGTTGGTAAAATAGACTTTGTATAGAAGAATATATCCCTCTTTTGCAATTAAAAACAATTATTTAGAAAACATGTTCTTACAGTACCTTAATAGCTATGAAAAACTCTTGCCTCATTTTCACAAAAAGAGAGTATCTATAGAAAATATCGTGCGATTTAGTTAATTCAAGAACAAAACTAAAAAAATTCTTCTCACAGGCATCTCCAATAGCCAAAATAAGGTTATAAAGAACCATTTTTCGGACAAGTATTTTTAAGTGCTTGTTCTTGAATGTTTTTAGAAGACGAACCTGATAATTCCCTGTTGAACTGACGATTTAGTAATGATAAAAATTAGCATTCGGGGCGCAGTAAGACAAAAAAAGAGCTTCGAGTACATAATAAGTAGCACATTATAACTAAAGATTTATTGATCTTTAAAAAAAACTTTCGTGTGGAGCCCTTAATAGTTCTCATTTTAAGTTTACATAAGAGCATTGAGTATAACGATGAAACTTCTAATCTGTCGCCAAAACGTTACCGACAAACGCTTAATCAATAGTCATTCGGTTAAATTTTTTACTTCATTTTTGTGGAGCTGGTCACTCGTTTAGATTTTTAAAGATGATAATGATGTTTGAAGTTTTTAGGCACATAAAAATGCCTGCATGCAAATTATTTTTGGAGCGGAAATTCGCGCTCTGAAAACAGATGGCGACCGCCAGTTTTGTGCTGACGTACGCGTCCCATTTCTCTAGCGACGATGCAAACAAATTGTCAACAGAATTCCGTAGATATTTTTGGGCTTTTGTCGCTCATTAACATTTTCTCCCGCACCTGTACTTACGCGAAAACGTATACCGCGCAAATAAAAACAATTATCCAACGCCATCGTTGCGCAGAGAAACTTTGAGCGACGCGAATGTTTCGACAAAAATGTGCCGCAGATATTCTAGTAAACGTTCAGCACCATCGTGAATAGAACTGAAATTTATCCCGAGCGGAATAATGCAAATATGCAAACTAGACAACAACCAATTATGTAAATTAGTAGAGTGTGGTCACGTCCTGAAAAAACTTGATGCGCGATTATAGGAAATTCTGAAGATAAACCCATTCCTGAACAGAGGGTAAAATGAGTGGCATACAAAAACACGAAGATGGCAGCGAAGTTATGACTTGCCGCTTATGTATCTAAATATAATTAATTTGTTAATAATTAGAATTAAGTCATCGACAACGGAGGCTCAGTTTCATTCGAGGGATGTGCAGCAATTTTAAAGCATATTTGGAGACACACACATAAACGAATACTCAAAAATCTCCCCGTTGAACATTTTTCTAAATAAACGCGAATCGTTTATCGGCGAATTTTACAACAAAATCGTCACGAGAAGCAGAAATATTTTAAATCCAATCATCACTGTTTCGCGACCAAAGGTACCCATTTAATTTTCCGGTGGAAATTTTCCTTTTACGTTAGCTACGAAAAATTTCTTCCCAACTTTCAGGATCGCCCGAGAGAGCTAGGATATCCTCCGAAAGCACGTTCTTCGAACGAAGCTAAGTTACGAGAAAGGGATATAATGAGAAACCTAGAGAAAAGACGACTGGCCGGAGCTAGTCCACTTTTTCGAAGAGCTCGCCATAATGTATGTCTGCGAAGGGATTAATTTGGAAGATAATTTATTTTCTCTGTGCGACTCCTTCCTCTTCCCAAGACATCGATTCCGGTTCCCCCGAATGCGAAAAACGACCAAGTACAGTACAGAGTACAGTAATATCCCGCTATACGCCGCCCCGTTATGCGTCGTTTCGCATATTACGTCGTCAATGAATTAAAGAACATGTTTCGTTATAAGATTCGTCGATTTGTGCATACCTCGTTTGTGAAGAGTCAAAGGCAAAATTCCGGAGATTTCAATAGCACTATATAAATGTTACAATGATTTTTAACTTTTATGATCTTGATGTTAATTTCGTGTACAATATTATTCATGCAATTTTATTTTGTGTTTAATATCATTTTGCCACTCCATATGAGTTGGAACAATTTTTGAAACGAGAAAAAAGTCTGCTATGACCGGGAATTGAACCCGGGTCTTCCACTTGCCGGGCGGATATTCTACCCCTGAACTATCGTAGCAGAACATTTTCTCTCGTTTCTGAACACGGATGTTTTCCTTGGTAGGACGGGAACTAGCCAAGCTAGTATCAAACTGCCCCGACAGATGTCCTCGAAGACAATCATCGGAAGAAACTCCTTCCTCTCAAATGGTGAGATTGCCAACTTTCACAGCTTATGCCTGTCTGCATAGGATCTTCGGATCACATCATTCCATCAACTCCATATGAGGTTGCAAAATATATCCGTTCACTGACGAATTACTCTGTATGTTGTCGAAATGTTATGCAATAATTTCAACTTAAGAATCGTCCCGGATGTTTTTATATGAATTTATTTTGTTTATTTCATTTTATTAGCTTATTTTAACATAGTATGTCTTATGTACTGAATTATCATATATTATATGGGATACAAATAGTACAAATGTTTCGTAAAAAACCCGCCAGAAACGTAGCCTCTACTTTCATCACTATGTAGAGAACATAAGTTTCGCTATACGTCGTTTCGTTATACGTCGCAGTTTCCAGGAACGCATCTCCGACGTATAGCGGGTCCTTACTGTATCGCGGACAGACAGAGGGACAGAGAGGTTAAAGGGGAAACAAGGGAAAGAAGGAAGGAGAAAGATAGAGAAGGTTTTCCTTGATAACAAAAATCCAAAGAGAGGAGATTAAGACGGTTTGAGAAGGGATTAAAGGGAAAGAGAGAAAAGAGAGAGGAGAAAAATTATCCGACAGCAGAGAGAGATAGAAAACGGGGGATAAAAGAGGGGGGGAGAATACGCGGAGCCAAGAATTCCCACGGAAAACGTGGAAATTTGTATACTGAAGATGGGAATAAAAAGGTTAGCTTCGAGGAAAGGAGGAAGAGAAAGGGAGGGTAAAATAAATCCACTCTTAATTAGCGAGGAAAGAGAGAGGACGACCCCATCTCTCTCATTCTCTCCCTATAAATTTCTTTATTCCATCATTCCCTCATTAATTCCCCTTATTTCTCCCAGTCATTTGTTTTTCGAAAAAAAAGTTTAACCCTTTACGAGGGAAGGAGGAGATTGAATTAGTCGACCTATTGGGCGGACGGAGTGGTCTCTTTTTAGCCTCGAAGAACCTTACGGAAAAGGAGTGAGAGAAAGATAGTGGGAAAATCGGAAAAAGGAGATACACCGAAAGGAATAGAGGTTCCCAAAAATGTGGCCGGCAGGCCAACTGCGGCCCGCAAACTTACTAAATGAGGCCCGCGACCAATTTTATAATAGTCAAACCCCGATTTAGCGTCACCGTTTGCCCTGAAATTGGCGTTAAAGCGGGGATGGCGGTAAATCGAGCTATATGCTTGCCCTATGTAAGACGGAAGTTCTGTTCACAGCGATTCATGGGCGGTATGCGGGGGTGGCACTACATAGGGGAGAGCTAAATCGTGGTCTGACGACTGTACATATATATTTTTCATATTACAACATAGTGGTTTCCACACTACGGCCCACGGGCCACAACCGGCTGACCGAACGTCTTCTTATTTAACGATTAAAGGACACAATGTATCAAAATGAAAATAGAAAATTATAAAAAACAATATATCTAGTCTTTACTACTTCATTCCCATAAATGCCTATATACCTTTAAATGAAATTAGGTAATATTTGCCTACAACTAAACCCTTTCGTTTCCTTATATATTTCAATTCTATTTTTAACTGAATGTGATCCGCGATGAGTGCGGAAAGGAGCCCTCGAAACGTTTGGGCGCCAGAGGGAGAGGAAGGGGAGAGAAACGGGGAAGAGCGCAAAGTAGGTATATTTCCAGGTTCCTTTAAATCTCGGCGACTAGTTATGAACATAAAAAGCGAACGGCGATTATTTAACGCCGTTAATTTTTTTCCCCGTCAAAAAGGATGAGACATCTGGATCGACCTCTGATAAAGGCTTTTAATTTTAAAAAGGGAAAAAGAATCGAAACGCTATTAAAGTGAAAAGACAAGTTCTTGAAGGTTATTTTTTCCGCGATCCTCCAAAGGGCAATATAAATTAAACCAAAATGTTGTCTATGACAGTTTTAATTTAAAAATAAAAAATGACACGACTCAAGGGATTTCATTTCAATGACGAACTTAACTTACACGACGGCTAACGATTTCAGCAGCTAGGACGAATATTTCGCGAACGTTTTAATTGAAAAAGCGTACTTCCCATATTTATAAAAATATTATGGAAAATAGTTGTCTGCTAACTTAAATCTATGCGACATGAAAAAACAACGTAAAATAGCTTTAAATAAAGGCGACTGTAAAGACGGCATGAAAGCAGTGCGAGACGATAGTGTAATGCTGAAAAGAGAAAGACGATACAGTGGCGTAGCAGGGTGAAGCCGGGCCCTGGCTCGAAAATTCTTTATGGGGCCCCTCTCTAATCCAATATATATTGGTAATCTTACTTTTTACAGGGAATAATTTTAATTGTATCAATTTATTAATACCTCGATGTTTCATAAATAAAATATATTGCAATTTTTCACAATTGTACGCTTTTAATTGTAAATAATATTATTTCAGAGAACAAATACGAGGTGCGTACAAAAAGTTCGTGCACTCGGTTCACCAAAAATCCAAATTAAATTATTCTGGAACGGGGATGTGGTCACCCTCGAAGTACTCTCCCCCTGACAGAATGCACTTGGTCCGACGCTTCTTCCATTCTTGAAAGCAGTGCTGCATGTCCTCCTTTGTCAGTCCCTTTAGGAGCTTCGTCGTTTCTCGTTTTATGGTGTCAACATCCACAAAATGACCACCCCGCATAATATTTTTCACTTTAGGGAACAGGTAGAAGTCACCGGGTGCTACATCAGGCGAATAGGGAGGGTGGTCCATGGTAGTGATTTTGTTTTTGGCCAAAAACTCAAGCGTAACGAGCGCGGTGTGCGAAGGTGCATTGTCCTGATGCAGGATCCACGCGTTCTCCGCCCACAATTCGGGTCGTGAACGTCGAACACGTTCACGCAGACGCTTCAAGACTTCAACATAGAATTTTGCATTAACAGTTTGACCTGCTGGAACATATTCATGATGAACAGCTCCACGAATATCGAAAAATACGATGAGCATGGTCTTCATTTTTGAACGACTCTTGCGCGCTTTTTTGGTGCGAGGCGAAACAGGGTGCTTCCACTCTTTACTCTGCCTTTTTGTTTCAGGGTCATACTCGTAAATCCAGGATTCGTCTCCAGTAATCACCCTTTCGAGAAAATTTGGATCCTGGGCACTCTCGATCCAGTCATTGCAACAATCAACACGTCCTTGTTTTTGCTCGTCAGTCAAAACTTTCGGAACACAGCTTCCGCATGGTCAAATTTTCTTTTAAAATTGTCTTAACACTACCGTTACTTATTCCAAGTATTTTTGCAATCATTCTAGTGGTAATTCGACGGTCTGCCTTCACCAAATCGTAAACACGTTGAATGTTGATGTTGATGGGCGCCCCGCTCGTGCGTCGTCATCGACGCTCTCCCTCCCCTCCTTGAACCGGTCCACCCATTTATACAGTTCTACGCTTCATGGCAGACTCACCATACACCATTTCCAACATTTGTAGAATTTCCTGGCCGTTTTTGCCAATTTTTACGAGAAATTTGATGTTGGTTCTTAGCTCGGTTAAAACGTCTCGCTCCATTCCGCCGACACGACCAAAAGTACGTTCACAAAAACAGACACCAAAAGCAGAGATCTTCCTCGACCGTTACCAAACTTCTACTGAGGACACGTGAGGCTTTCCCCTAATCGTTGCATTACTGTAGAAACTTACAGCGTTGCCACGTCGGCAGAAAAAAATCAGTGCACAAACTTTTTGTATACACCTCGTATTACAGAAATCTGGATGCACGATTATGAATCTGTAAATAACAATTTATATATAGCAAGAAAAATAATCTGTAGCCCACATGTAAATATCATCTATCACATAACACATTATTAACTTGCTACTTGGCAAAATTCTTCTTGCGAGCTTTACTTTCCGCAAAATTGGTTACAACTGCAGAAGGGTCAATTTTAATAGCACGGGCTCGTTCAATTAGAAATCATTGCGAGTCCACTATGGCGCTTCTACCCCATTAAGCACCTTCAATTATTGTTTATCAATTTCAACTTAGAAAATGAGCGTTATGATGTAATCACAGTAACAGGGAGCGTAAGAAATAGTAAACAGGCTGTGCATGTGTCTGGAAATGTTGAAGCTAATACATAGTTATCTACAATTAACATAAATGCTAAATCATATACATAATCTAATTGGCTAATTTGCGTTTTAAAGCTGGATCTGAAAGATACAATTTGAGGGCCTAAATCTAGTGTGAGATCATCGGAGTAGGTTTCTGCTAAATTACTTGTAGCTTCAAACAGTTCATTTGTTGGGGCAGCAAACAGATTTACAACACTGTGAAGTCCTAGAAAACGTTCATTTAGTTGAATAAGAATTATGTCACGTGATTTATAGAAAACATTGACTTCAAATAATTTTACAGGCTCATTCAACCTGCTGTCGTTTGCAAGCTCGTCAAAATGTGTTACGCTTCGCGAGGATTTCTTTTTCTGAAACTCGGATTTGATGCCCCAACTATTGGCTGTATCTGTAGCAGTTTGAAACAAAGACTTAAAACCATTCCGATATAATTTTAAGTCATCGTGCGCATCTTTTAACAAAGCTCTAGCTTTGTTCTGGTCCTGTTTTTCATATCGGAGAAGTTTACAGACGGTATTAATTGTTGTGAGAATTTTGATTTGCATTACAATAATTATCACAACTTCAAAACACTCAAGCCTTTTACGGCGAGCTGTTGCTTCAGCCTTTTCATCAGATTTGGTTGTTTTAAAAATAATCATGGTTAAAACTTTAAAAACATCTGTAAACATAAACCTTAGTACAATAAGCGCATCGTTTCTGTTGGACCACCTTGTGCCTCTTAAGTGTGGTGCTGATTGTTCCTTCAGCAGAGAGCAATTTCAATCTCTCAGTACTATCCCCAAAGAACAAGTACACTCTCTCAAGTAGACTGTAAAAATTAAAGAGTTGTGGAATCGATTTTATGCAAGATTTAGGTTGTGCGATTCACAGTGCACGTATATAGCACGAGGTCGTATTTTTAATACAAGGTTGCACTCCTGAATAAACACCACTCATTGTGGCCGCAACATCGTATCCTTGTCCCCTTAATTTATTTAGGTTATCCCCTTTTCTTTTATCTCATTGCAAATTTTTTCCTGCAAACCTAAAGCTTTATGACTTTCGACTATTTCAAATTACCTGCAGAGGAAAGTGTTTCATTAAAATTACATTTATCTGAGGGGTATTCAGAGACTAAAGCCGTTATGTTATTAACATTAATGATTTCATTTACGTAGTCCTGATCTACTACTTGCAATTTGTCTATTATTTTATTTTCAGAAATATTCTCAATAGCAGGTTCACTATGGACACTTGAGTTGACAGAGGATGAAGAAGTTTCATTTAAAAATCAGTACAAATATTATTGTTATAATATTGAGTAGAAACACTGCTGTTAGATAGTTTAGTAGAGAAAACTGAAAAATTAATAAATGCTGTAATTTTTGGATTTTTTGCATTACTGGCGTACAACTCCTTCTTCTTCTTCGAATAAATTTTCAGTCGTGTTATTGTTTGTGCAGACCAGTCGACAGTCATCACAAAAGCAGATTATTTATTCTCTCAAGGACAATCTATAATTCGATTATGAAAAACATTAATTTTAAGCTAAAACCATTGGCGTGTCGGACAATGTGCGAGCCCCTCGCCAAAACAAAATTGAAGTCCCGGAAGAAAATTTAAGGGCCTCAGGAAAAAAATATGGGCCCGCTTTGGTCATGGGCTCCCCCGCCGCGCGGGAGCTGCGGGGGTGTCCGCTACGCCACTGGCTAAAACATAATATAAATTTGTTCGAGCAATCAACAAAAAAACAAGTTACGAAGTAGGTTAAATTATAAAAAATTGACGCGAGAATTTAAAGCGGATTTCATGTGAGACTCCTTTTTACCATAATTAGTTAATAATAATAATATATAAAAATGTCTTACTTTTTGAATTCACAGCGCTGTACTGTTTCTCAATCATGGGCGTAGAAGAAATTTTTAATTCCGCAAATCAAAAGTAAGAGTTCTAGATCACACGAAATAAGCACAGAGACGAAAGGCAAAACGATCCTGATTTGACAACAGGCCGAAAGAAAGTGACCAGCTCTGCACGGCTACTATCCAGTTAATATGACGGAAAGTAAGCATAATTCACACTAAGAAAGAATAAGAAGTAGAAAAGATAAATAAAAAGATTGGTTCACCTTCTCGTGAAAATTTAACGCGGATTTTGTGTAACACCCCTCTTCACTGAAATTAGCTAATGCCTTTATATAAAAATGTCTTAAGTTTGAATTCAAAGAGCTGCGCTGTTTCCTATTCATGGGCGGAGAAGATATTTTCAATTCTGCAAACCAAAAGTCAGAGTTCTTCTAGGTCACACGAAATAAACACAGAGACGAAAGACAAAACGATGCTGATTTGACAACAGGCTGAAACTAAATGATCAGCTCTGCACGGCTACTATCCAGGAGAGAAGACATTTTATATTCCGCAAATCAAAAGTAAGAGTTCTTCTAGATCATACGAAATAGCACATAGACGAAAGACAAAACTATGCTGCTTCGACAACAGGCCGAAAGAAAGTTGAACTCTGGGAGCAGGACGGGTCGGATCTTAAGATGTAAAGACAAGCGAATGGCAAAAATCACCGGAAAAAGACAATGCAGCGTGATACTCGTGCACACTAGAAACCGTTTCTTTTCGGATATATGGGTCCTTCAAACGCATATTGTGGGTATTTCGACCTTTGCTTGCCCGTTTGGGGACGATATGCTATATTCACGCAGAGAGAAAGTGGCCTCCCGTTACACCAGGCTTAGACAGAAGGCCCCTTCCCTTTCGCACTGCCAGGCATAAAACTTACCGCCTGAGCTTTCAGTTAAGAATGTGCGAGTCGAAGACTTGTCGCACGGGTCCTTGGGACCCCCGCGCTACGGGCCCTGATACGACCGAACCATCGGAACCATGGTCCCTACGCCACTGACTTGATACAAATGCTTAAATCCTAGATGCACGATTTATTTGGCACATTAAGACCTTTTTGGATGAGACGCAAAAATTATCTTTCTCATCTACTACATATCGGAGTAATGTTGGTGTAGATGAGAAAATGTATGCCTCAGGACTTATACTTATATCACACATTTTATTTTGCAAAAGGCCCACAGAAGAGCTTAGCAGCATCCTTAAAATGATACGGGACTAGGTTTATGTCAATGCGAGTCACTTAAAACAGACCGGGAAACGCGTAATTTAAATAATTGTACAACTCGCATCCCTCCTGATAAATCAAAAATTTAATAATCTCTTCGCGATTCCACTATGGAGCTCCATACGAATGGAATATTTCGTACTTTAACGAGAATCTAAGCAAATCCTTATCGATACCAATTTCAACTATACCTCCACGAGTTCCAAGTTTTCGCGAAAAGCGCTCAAGTAACGATGCTTCGGATATTGTTTTGCGATCTGGTTAAGCTGCCTCTTTCCTGAGCGTTAAGGGACATGGAGTTAAACACTGGTAGGTTGAATTAACAGACACGTCCGAAAATTGGACACTTACCTAATCCTCCTACCGATCTGTGACATAATCCGACGATTGACACCGACGGATTATGGGCCCAGAGCTCAGCCATAAAGCTAATGGGAAGGCCGTGTCAAATTCAATGATGCAGTATTTCCTCGTCGAGATTACAGACGTTTTAAAGTGTGGATGCTTGTCGCTGAGAAAAATGGGCGATATATATAACCGAAACTTAAGACAATTCCTCGGTAGCCAAAACGGGAAAATTCCCTGTTCGGATGACTCTTTCATTTAATTTCCTTTCTTTAGGCGCTTATCCTTATTCCTCTTGAAAAACTACTTTTCCTATAGTGCTAACGATATTCGAAAAACAAGATGCGCATTTCGCTCCAACAGCAGCCGGCATCAGCGGTGATTCGCGGACGGTATATAAAAAAAATCTGGATGATTCCTTCTTGAATTACCTGCCTATCCGTGTTATTAATGTATTCCGTATAGCTGTGTTTCTTCATTAAGAGGCTGACATAGGTTGCGCAAATTAATATTGTTTTCTCCGAGTGAAAGAATATTTGCACTCCAAAATATGGACACAAAATGCTGATAAGGTTAAAATCTGCTCTCTCTGCTGCCAGCGCTGTATAAGCTGTTAAAAAAATAAAGCCATGACTAATTTAAGCGCGCGAAACGACAGATGGCCAGACTCGAATTTCGAAGATGAATATGAAATACCAGCGGTCTCCCCCTTACGTGGAAATTACGCCCCATTCGTAAAAAGAACGGAACGAGGAGATTTGCGTAACTGTACGAGGAATTATTTTTACGGAAAGTGACCGAATAAGATGACATAAATTGTCCAATTTTATCATAATTTATATTATTTTATGCAAACGAAAACTTCGTGCGCGGCACTTGAACGGGTTTCAGGTGAAAAACACTTTCGGCAAAGACTTAGCTCTAGATAAAATTATAAGCTCTCACTTGACTGCAAACACATGCCTAATGTTTCAACAAATTGTTTAAATAGAATTTTTATTTATCAAAGGATGAAAAACGTTCCTGGGATATTCCAGTCTTAACTTTTACGGCAATAACGTTATAGTAGCTTCAAAATCTCAATATTTCATCGTAAAAATAGTTCAGACTGGACTTATGCCACAATCTGCATACCGGTGATGCGAATGTAGGTATGTATTTTGGTATTTAAAGCAATCACTTCGCATAATAGTAGCCAACTCTATTCATGGTTGACAACATACATAGTCGCAATTGTGGGAACGGCCAAAACAATAACATGTGCCATTTAATATGAAAAGATTTCTAATGAGGGATGAAATAACATCATTAAAGCGTAGACACCTGTATCATGATGCTTAACGAGATCATCAAGCGGACACTAGCTATCTATTTAAACAGTAAACACAGCTTTATCGATTTAAATTAGTCCAGGAAAAAATCTCCCAAAAAACAAGCGGGACGGGCAGGG
Organism: Tanypteryx hageni; assembly: GCA_028673005.1. Classification (NCBI taxonomy): domain Eukaryota; kingdom Metazoa; phylum Arthropoda; class Insecta; order Odonata; family Petaluridae; genus Tanypteryx; species Tanypteryx hageni. The sequence continues at coordinate 13,850,063 of CM054118.1, read as the reverse complement.
TGCGGGACGGGCAGGGTGTGGAATGCGCCGACAGTGGCGCCGTGAAATGGCCCTTTTCCTGAACTAACTGATGCGGGGGATTATAATGAAGCGATGACAAATGACTCGAATCTTTAACGAATTCAAAAGCGGCACATTATTTTATCCCGTACGCTACTGTCCAACATAGTTAATCCCAAAAAAAGAAACTGGAATGAAAACATGTATCCCGAATAATTAGAGAATAATATCCGAATGGGGACATTATTTTCGCAACGGATTTTCTAATTGTCACATTAAACTTAAAGGCTATTGGAGTTGTAAAAGCTTCATGTTAACCGATAAATAGCTGTTGGATTTAAATTAAATCGACAATAGCAACGTTACCCAAAATTGAGAAGATTCGTGAATAGGATAGCAATATAAAGGATAGGAGAATTATATTGTGAATAATTTTTCAAATATTACAGAATTAATAAATAGAAATCACTAATGGAGTATAATTATAAATAAAACGAGATCATTGGGGCGACAATATGGCCGACAACCAGGAGGCATTTGGAGAAGATACGAAAGGATCTGAAAACAAAAGAAAACCAGGACTAATGCAGGCTGGTTTTCCAAAGTTGACCTCACGAATTGATTACTTATATTGATAGGAAATGATTCAGTATGTGTTAGTCATTCCAAGGAATTCTCATACCTTAAATACAATTTGTAATTCACAGTTTATCAATGATAGAGAAAATGGGAAAACAAATTAATAGAGCATTATCAGGTTTAAAATACTAAAGACCAATGTCAAAATCTCTTTCTGACATTATATTATTTTGCATGTATTTTTTTAAATAAACGAATGTAATAAATGTTACTGTTTATACGATAAGATGTTTGGATAAACTGTCCAATGCTGAAAGGTAGTCGAATGGAAAAGAAAACAAATGAAGATATACAAATGAATTTTTATAAACATCTTTTATATAATTGATAGTAGCTCAATAACTTTGGCCAAAACTGACAAAGGTGAAATACTCCTTTAGCCAAAACAACTAGAGGGCTACAAAACCCAATGCATTTCGCCAACAAGGTGGGCATCGTCAGCGGTAAAACCTGTTTCAACGGTGACTGAAAGCCAACTGCCAGGTTTAAAACGGAAAGTATTAAGAAGACGACCGAGAAACAAGTGAAACGCGGAAAGATTTTTCGGCGTGTGTGTCGTTTAAATCTGTCAATTTGTAGAGAGTCTTGTTGAAATCTGTGTCCGTGTTCATAAGTATATCGCGGTTTTTTGTAAATGTGAAGGCTTGAACAAAATTTTTAAACATAAGAATTATACCATAACATATACAAATCCTTTTAATTTGAAAATTTTACTGGGCAGTACAAAAGACAGAACAGAATCTTTGAATAAGTCCGGTATTTATAAAATACAATGCTTACACTGCGACAAAAAGTACATAGGACAAACAAGAAGGAAACTAATAACACGCTTCAAGGAACACATGGCTCACTATAAATATAATAGTTTTGAAAAATCAAGCGTTGCCAACCACATCTTTGAAACAGGTCATAGTATACACGTAAACGATTTAACATTGATAACTTCATCCTATAACTCACTAAACTCGTTAGAAAACCTTCACATTTACAAAAACCGCGATACACTTATGAACACGGACACAGATTTCAACAAGACCCTATACAAATTGACAGATTTAAACGACACACACGCCGAAAAATCTTTCCGCGTTTCACTTGTTTCTCGGTCGTCTTCTTAATACTTTCCGTTTTAAACCTGGCAGTTGGCTTTCAGTCACCGTTGAAACAGGTTTTACCGCTGACGATGCCCACCTTGTTGGCGAAATGCATTGGGTTTTGTAGCCCTCTAGTTGTTTTGGCTAAAGGAGTATTTCACCTTTGTTGATCTTTTATATAGTTTATACTTTAATATGAATAAACTCTATAATATAATTATGATACCTTTCTGCTTCCATGGGCGTAAAAAGTTGCAAAACTGTCTACCAGCTGTTGAGTGATGTGGAGGTCTCTCTATTTAACCTTGAATCTTTTTGCAGTTGTGAGAATGACAAACAGAAGTATAGAACTGTAAAAATAATTAGTATATAAGTAGTAAGAAGTTTAATCAAATCAAATGGGAAAGATAGTTCCTGGAATCGAACCCGGGACTTCAATCTTCGCAACAAAAACTATCCTCGAGAACTCGGCCCATGTATCAAGAGATTTCCAGCAAGTTTCATGAAAATCGGTGTATTGGTTCAAAAGTTAATAGGGGGGACGGGCAGACAGACGCAACGACAAAAGTATTTCCATTCTGGAAAGTAGACTAACAAGAACTCCAAACCAGGACTAATGCAGCCTGGTTTCCCAAAGTTGACGTCTCGAATTGATAACTTATTGATAACTTAAACTGTCCATTGCTGAAGGGTAGTCGAGTGGAAAAGAAAATAACCCATTTGTTCACTCGTCTATGCTCAAGCCGAGTTCGGTTATAATCGTCTCCATGGCAACAAACCGATAAAATGCGATTTAAAACGCATAAACGCTATGTTTTAGTAGAAATACAAGAAAATACGATCAATTATCAAAATTCTGCGATAAGAATTAGAATCGACATTCTTTTCCCCTTATAACAATACTAACTTCGCTCCGATATCACAATTTTAAGATATTTTGACGTATTAAAGAAAATATCTCTGCACGATGGATTTGAGATTTCCTATGTAAAACAAATAGGGAAAAACCGTTTCTGGAATCGAACCCGGGACTTCGACCTTCGTCAAATAAAATATAGCCCGGCGGTGGGCCCTGGCAGCACGAGCCTCATACCAAGTTTCATGAAAATCGGTCCAATGATGCAATAGTTGATAGTAGGGGACACACACGCATACACACAGACAGGAACATTTCATAAGTCTATGTTTTCTTTGGAAACCAGCCTAAAAATGTTCCGAAAATTCGTAAAATATTATTAGTTCATCACTAAAAAGGAGGAGATATTAATAAAGGAATAGAAGCTTTACCACAAAAAAAACAAATGACGAAAGAAATGGAATAAAAGAAAAGAATCTTCCAACGCCACCAGGAGTAATAACAGCCGTAGAAATGTCGTCATTAACCATCCTTTGCTTTCACTTTATGCCGACGGGATTGAAGCGTGGAGACTTCCCCGAACGCGGCATTATTTTAAGCCGTATGGCACGCCAAAGGACATCCAAAGACGAAGCCGTCCATCTTACGCGGAAGGCGTTCGTCAGACGGCATTGGATTTGATTAATATCATTCCCGAGCGAATTAAGAGAGCGTTCAAGCACGCGGCAGCTCAAAGAATAAAACAGTAACGACAATTTCGTTTAAAAAATTTTCAACCCGTTTAAGATGTGCACGGTGATTATCGAGCAGTCGAAGCTTAAGACGCAGCTTTTAACTCAAAAAAAACACCTTACTAGCTAACATCAAAGGTTAAGTTTAATTTGTCTATCACTGGCTTGAATTTCACTCTGTCACAACAAAGGGGATGGGCGTAGAATCTGTATCATCGTGCTGGTTTCCATCGATGGCAACGACCCGAGAGTTGGTTTACTATCTCTCTCTGATTCATTCGAACGACAACAGGTCGTGGAAACGTAAGAAGAATGACAAAGACTTTGAACAACGTACGCTGAGATAGATCAAAGCTAAAAGGGAATCGGTAAACCGGGAAATGAGGAGGGATTCTACGACGAAAATAAAAGCTCATACTATTCAAAAGGAACGCTAAAAACAAAAAAGAATAAAATAACCATAAATAATAAATGAGCGACTTCGAAAAATAACGTTCCACTTCTTGAAAATTTATAAAAGGCTTATCTAGGCGTTTTCAATTGCTTTGGAAACAATTATTCCGAACACAAGGTGTATTTAAAAAAATATGATGAAATAAAATAAAACAAAAATGCATAAATGCCCATATTCTAACTTAATTGGATATACTACTTTTATTTATTTTGAGTCTATCATAGACAGCATTTAACAGCCTTTTACAATGAGCATAACAACAATGACGAGTATTAAAGGTAAAGTACTCCTTTAGCCAAACAATTAGAGAGTTACAACAACCAATGCATTTCGCCCACAAGGTGGGCATCTTCAGGGGCAAAACCTATCTCAACAGTGACTGGGAGTTGACTGCCAGTCACTGTTGAAACAGGTTTTTCCCCTGAAGATGCCCACCTTGTGGGCGAAATGCATTGGGTGTTGTAACCCTCTAATTGTTTGGCTAAAGGAGTACTTTACCTTTAATAATCTGAGCCAAAGTTATTGAGCTACTAACAATTAACAATGACGAGCACAAAAAACAATGTAATCGGCAGGATTCGAATCCGCAACCATAGCAACGGAAGTCAGGCATGATAATAACCCTATACTAAATGCCGGCCGGTTAACTATCATAATCCTCCAACGTTTGTCATCCACGGTGATATGCAATCGTAAGGCTTATTTTGAACATAAAAATGTAGAGCCACCTTCATGAATAATACGACTCGTATGGAAGAAATGGGATGTGTGGAAAACACCAACCATGCAATAAAGACGCAGAGCGTAAAATACGTTAAAGAGAGAGGAAGCTATCATCATCATCATGCTGCTGTCCTAAGACAGGTTTTAGCTGAATCGCTGCCTCCATATCTCTCTCTCTCTCTCTCTCTCCCTCTCCCCCCCTCTCTCCCCCCCTCTCCCCCCCCCCTCTCCCCCCCCCTCTCCCCCCCCTCTCCCCCCCTCTCCCCCCCTCCCTCCCTCCCTCCCTCCCTCCCTCCCTCCCTCCCTCCCTCCCTCCCTCCCTCCCTCCCTCCCTCCCTCCCTCTCTCTCTCTCTCTCTCTCTCTCTCTCTCTCTCTCTCTCCCTAGAAGCCTCTTTTATACCTCTATAAGTACTATATTCCTGCTTTATCATATTCTCTAATATTCCTATTCTTTTTCTCCCTCTTCCCCTTCTACCGCTAATTTTACCTTCTAAGATCGTCCTTTGTAAACACTTTCTTCTCAATATGTACCCTATCCAATTTGCTTTTCTATTCCTGATTGTTTTTCGATAAATTTTAGGTTGCGAACGGAGGGAGAGAAAGAGAATGAATGAGAGGGAGAAAGAAGTAACCGAGAGAGTGAGAGGGACAAAGAGGGCGATGGGTGTAGAGAGATAGGCAGGGAGAAAATGAGGCATGGACACGGAATTGTGGGAAGGCATCGAAAGCTGCCCTCAAGGGGGATGAAGGGGAGATCGCAAAGGCGAAAATGGGATGGAGAGAGGGAGGAAGGGAAGGAGGAGATAGGATAAAAGGGGAGACGTGGGTTAGAGGGAGGGGGAGAGAGCGAGGAGGGAGTGAGTGGGAGAGCGGGGAGGAAAATAGCGGAGGGAAGCGGTCACAATCTCTGGCCAGTGGTCAAGAATTATGGATGAGGAGGAGATGCCGTGAATGCCGAAGAGGGAAAAAGGGAGGGAGGAAAGAGAGGAAGGGGGAGTGGGGGGTTGTTGGAAGTTGGGAGGAGCAGAGAAAGGGAGGGAGGGAGGAACGGGAGAGAAGTGAAGATAGTGGGCTGGTGAGTTGAAGGGGGCTGGTCGGCTGAGGTCAACGAAGCATTCGCACGTCCGGCGAGAGAGGAAAATGGAGGTCGGGCACTTCCTAGTTGGCCTTTCCCTACGAAGGGAAAAATCGTAAGGAAAGCGGTGGGATGCAAAAACGCAGATGCATGAAATATTCCGCACGAGACAAAAAGATTGTAGTATTTTTTTCTATCGACGCGAACGTCACGCCGGCAGAGCGCGGAGATAAATGACGAAGAATTCCCAAAAGACTGGAAAAATGCGCAAATCGATATAACAAAACGAACTAAAGCCTACGCAAAAGCCTTACCTCGACATGTCACCTAATTGGCTAAAATGATTATCGACCGCGAAAATATCGAGCAATTTAATGTTTCCTCAAAGAAAAAACTGTTTTCACTTCATTTACAGCAAGAAAAGATAGATTAAAATTAAATAGTAATCTCAATTCAATATTTCTCCGGCGAATTTCTAAATTTATTTATCCAGCTGGTAAACAGCCGTTGATAGCCTCATACAATGAGAACAATAACGATAATAAAGACGAACATACACAATACCATCGGCAGGATTCGAACCCGTGAACACACAAAATCATCCTTCGAGCAATGTCGACCAATTAATCCGAAAGCTAAATTGGCTGAACAGTTGGTTAATGCAAGCAAACATATTGTGGGCCCCAGTAAAAAAGCATTTTTGGTCCTTCACGTCATTATTTTTTATATAAAAAATAATATAAGCCTTTCGATGAGAAAACAACTTACTATCCATCGATAAGAGCAAGGCCATGCAACTTTCAACATTATACGCTGGCAGCAAATGATTTTCAATTATTTTTATTTTACGAGTCTCGCAAAAATATTGCGATTATCGAAAACAATTATCGTACATGTCGCGTTCTCCTGGCAAACAGTAAAGTTGCGATGTCGGGGATTTCCCTAGCTACGAGATGGAATGGTTAAATATAATTTACAGAAAAATGCTAGTTTCAAAAATAAATATTAAATTACAAATAATTTCGCTAAAATGCTTCCTTGTTGCAGGGAGCCCATTGTCTTGGGGCCACGGTTCGTTGCACCGGTTAGCTACGTCACTGGTTAATTTACCCGTCCGGTTAGCGGAAGACCCGGCTTCGATCCTAGATCGAGTAGTCTTTTGTCTTCTTCGCTCCCCTAGAATCTATTCAGGCATGGTAGCCCAATAATAGAAAACTCCATCACTTTACATTCCTATTCGAATAAATGAATATCAAGTCGTTCATCATAATGATCAGAAGTGAAAAAAAATCAACTAATTGATTCAATGAATTGGTACTGGAAATAAATGACAGCAACGCCAAATTCCTCCATCCTCCTTTGAAAGAGAGAAAGACGTATTATATACCAACAATTTTGTTTACTCCTATATAAGGGATGGCAAAACATTTGTCACGGGAGGCGATTTTGGTCGGCACGCAACAAAACAAATTGTTCATTGTCTGTCTCCTTAACATATTTTTCCAATTGTCACACGATATAAAAGACTTTATAGCGAGATTTCAACTATGTTGGTGAAATAACCCACTAACAATGACTCCTAATGACGAGATGCTTGTTGTGCCATAGTTGTCATTCGGCGATAAATGATCTGGGATAATGAATCTTTTATAAGATGATTTGATAACCAATCTTTCGTTTTCTGAACTGTAAGTCTGAGAATTAATTATCATAGCCAACCCGTAATTTTTTTTTTAATGTATGTACTATTTTCAATTGACACGTACGTTAGAAAAAACGAAGCCAATTTTTGTAACTTTGGCACGCGGGCATAAAAAAAGGTTTACCATGCCTGTGACCTATATCAAGTCCACATCCATCCCTAAAACATAAAAAATCGGCCAAACAACTTTTACGGGGCACAGATAACTGTAGCGCTCTTTTTTATTACTCTGACATCAATGCAACATGCACAACATGAACGTAACGAAATCCAGAAACTCGATTACGTCCAGAGAGGACATCATATAGTAAAGGTCTAGGACGAATAGGTAAAGTAGAAAATGGAAGCGACGTCTCATCGCCTGTCAAAGATAGTATCCATTTCCCCCACGCAAACGCAACAAAACAATAGATCCAGGGAAGAGATATTTCTCTTCCGTGAGAAAAGTCTCACTTGAAAACAATTGCCGACTCCTTCCTATCTCGCTTCTTCGTGTCAACGTTTCTCCCACTCACTTTAACGGTATCATAACAACAGTTCCAATAGGAATAGAAGGAATACAAATACACCACCGGTACAACTTAAGACGGTTTTGAGTGATATTGAGACAGATGAACCTGTAGGTCAGAAGGAAGAGTTATAATTTTAGCAGGATTGTATTTTACTGGACATTCCTTTTTTCATAATAGGTTAAAAACATATAGATAAATACGCAATTCGACGTCTATTAAAATTAAGCCCACTCCTAAATATCAAATCCACCTTTATGCAGATTGATGATACTTTCCAAACGTCTATTAAAATTAAGCCCACTCCTAAATATCAAATTCACCTTTATGCAGATTGATGACACTTTCCAAAGGTACGTATTTCCAACGCGTGCACACTAATTACTCGCTCTATCCATTTTTGTAATTTTAAATTATGTACTAGCGAAATTTTCAACGCCGAGGGACTGTACAGATGGTAAAAACTCAGGCTTATAAAAAATGGAAGATTTAAACCTATAGTTCAAAAGAGAGCTTAACATCTTTCTCTACCATAAACATTTTCATTCGAATTATTTTTGACTTTATTAAATCATTTATTTCCACATCTCAGAATTTACAGCAGAGTTCAACGATTGCTATCGCTATCACACAAGTAATTTACATAGGCAACGCGTGATTATCAAGAAGCCCATCTTGAGAGCAATACGCAGCGTAAATCTACAAAATTTTCTCAACCATTAAATGGTTAGAAACATTATTTAACTCGGGTTCGACGGCTGATAAATCGTTACACGAGAGCTCATGGGATTGAAGCGACTTCCTCTGGGTACAATAATTGAATGAACACGCTCTGAGAAATTATCTCCCTAAAAGAATTCTAAGCTGCTATACTTTTTCATTCGACGCCCCATACGAAGGATATGAAAAATACAACTCATTTGTCCGTCCGCTCATACTTACACTCCGCCTCAAATTTGGAGGCAGTCACTTTGAGAAATTGGAGTGAGCCTGCCCAATATACTCGTGTGTGTGCATACACATGTATATGTGCGCGTGGGAGATGACAAATGGTGGACAGTTGCGGGTTCCAACGACTAATGGATGGAGAAGAAGAAGACGCATCCCCTGAGACAAGACCATTCCTCCCACACGCCTCCGAAAGGAAGGTCACTTCCGCCTCCCTAGCCCATCAATCGCTACAGAGAGAATACGATTGTGATCCTTCCCATCGACGTGAAGACGGAGTGGGAAGTAGAAAAGACATTCGCTCCGAAAACCGCTAGGAGATTAGAAACAAAAAGATTTTACGCACAGTTGATTTTTTACCAAATATTTCGCGAAAAATCCCATCGCAAAATCTTGTTTTCTCTGCCGAGTCTATACCAGGGGTCGGAAACGTTTTTCCGTTGAGTGCCACTCTTTACCAATATTCACTATCTGTGGCCCTTCTCGCGTGCCACCCTTCAATTAGTTTTGTCCATAAAGCTTACAAAAAGGTGAGTCTTACATTTTAACAATAGGGTGCGGTATCATTACAATACGAAATGAAAGTGAAATCAAAGAAAACCTCCTTTAAATATATATTTTTGTAATTCTTTGAAATATCGTGCCATGTAAAATCTCTTCGCGTGCCATAGGTTGCCGACCTTTCTCGAGATCCATTTCTAGCCATAGTATATACTAGTTTATATGAGCACAAACTGTAAGTAATGGAAGATTTTTTTAAGTTGGTTCCAAAACGCTGGAACAAGGCAGGATGAATGATGTTTCATATTGGTCCGTAATTTTTTTGAGAATTGAAACAAACACGGATAATTAATTCAATTACTTCCGAAGGGTTCATTTATTTTTTATTTATTTAATTTTAAATAGCTCATAAACAGCCCTTAACCGCCTTTCACATTGAGTACGATAACGACAACAAAGACAAACATTAACAACCACGTCCTTATCAGTATTTGAACACGCGATTGGGAGCAAGACAGGCTAACCACCACCGATCGCGAATTAGCAGTGCCTTTCGCGATATTTCAGCGGTCTATAGCGGCACCAGGGATGGGAAAATGAGGCGACCGCCCGGGGCCCCACATGTTAGGGGACCCAAAAAAAATTATGAGCAAACTTTTAGCAAGTAAGTGGCTCAAATTCCACGTGATTTTTTTAAGTAAACCTAAGTCATGGTTCATTGCATCTTCATGAGAATGGCACAATTTAGTTAGAGCTAAAAGCTAAAGTTAAAGTTTAGTTAAATCAAAAATGTCCGACTTGCTAATAGTCTAAGGCAGGGGTTGGAAATCTTTTCTGCGCGGAAAACCGCACTGGAAGTCACAAGAGCATCGGTGAGGCGAATGAGTGTAGAAATCAGAAGTTATCTCGAGTTTCTGTGGTATCATATATATCGAATCTATATAATTTATTAGAGTTAAAACTTCAGCAGAAATGTTTTTGAGACCATCATTTCATGAAAAAAACATTAAATAGCCCATGTGAAATTTTCCCGATCATTTTTAGTTTCCATATAGAGCAAATATAGTTTTCATGAAAAAATCGAATTCGAGATTTCAACGGAAATGCATGTTTTAAGGTCCCCTGAACACGTTTTGATTATTTTCTCGATGACGTCTGTGGATGTGTATGTGTCTGTGATCGGGATTTTGTGGGTGCTCTAACAAAAAAAACTATTAATCAGATCAGCGTAAAATTTTATACATATTTGACATTTTTGTTAAAGGAAGACGTGCTGATCAGTTTTTGGTAAAAATCAGTAAATCGGAAGTGGGTGTTTACTCTTGTCACATCCGTTTTTACTTTCTCCATACGTAGTATAGGGGAAAGTGTTGTTTTCAAGGAAAAAATTGATTTCGAAATTTCAACGGAAATACACGTTTTGAGGTCCTGTGAACACGTTTTGACCATTTTCTCGATGATGTCTGTGTGTGTGTCTAGGTCAGGGGCCTGCAGCCTTTTCAGCCTTGCGGGCGCATTTGCGAATTCAGAGAAGGATTTCGGGCGCCAATTGGCGGTACACAGAAAATAAAGCTAAAAAAAGTGGGTGATTCATTTTTTATTTTCAAACAAAAATATTTTGATTTGAATACAAAATTTATTAATAATAGAGGTGAATCTTGACATTTTTAATGAGAAAATTGAATTTGTACTTCTGTACTATCTTATTGCACCTCTCCAGCAAATGACTAGCCATAGCCCTAGTAGCGGGCGCCAAGGAATTTTATGAAGGGCGCCATGGCAACCGCGGGCGCCGGGTTGAGGGGCCCTGGTTTAGGTGACAGTTTTTTGTGGGTGCTCTACCTCAAAAACTATTAATCAGGTCAATACAAAATTTTAAATTTAACATTTTTATGAAAGTCACAAGAATTGATTAGCTTTCGGTAAAGATCGGTCAACCGGAAGTGGGTGTTTACTCTTGTCGCTAATCCGTTATTTTGATATATTTAAAAACATACTGGAATAAAAATTGTAGGAAATTTAATTTTAGATAGCTTATGTTTCAATGCATTGTTTAAGAGATATCTATATATATATATATATATATATATATATATATATATATATATATATATATATATATTTGCTTTAATATTTGATAAATGTAAAAACGTGCTGGAATAAAAGTTGTAGGTAATTAATTTTTCTACAAACTTTATTTGAAACAATTTCCCATATAATACATTGTTGGAGAGATATTTTTAAAACTAAATTTTTTAGCTGCCACCACACCACCTACCGGCGACAATTATAAACACATTACGCTACTTTTTATTTTCTTAATTGTTGGAGCTTCGGGGCTATATCCAATGTCAGAAGGCTACAGTTGGAGTTTATTTCTGTTCTTTGTAAAGTCTTGAAATTTCTCTCGCAGTTCCTTAAAATATTTATTATTATTTAACCTATTTGGAATCATTAGGAATATATTACAGGTATGGAGAAAGTCATGTGGTGACCACATCGGATATTTTTACTATTTGCTAATTTTCTACAATGTCTATTCGAAACCTTTTCCCATATAATGCATTGCTTAAGAGATATTTTTAAAACTAATTATTTAGCTTCCACCACCACACCATCTACCGGCGACTATTGCAAACAATTTACGTTTAGTTACGTCTTAGTAACGCTCCTTTTTATTTTCTTAATTGTTGGGGTTTCTGGGTTATATCCAAGATCAGAAGGCTACGATTTGAATTTATTTATGTTCTTTGTAACGTCTTGGAATTTTTCTCGCAGTCCTTTAATATATTTATCATTATTTCACCTGCTTGGTATTTTTAGAAATATTAAAGGTATGGAGAAATTTATGCGGTGGCCACATCAGATTTTTTTAATTCCAGCTTTGCGGGCCACATAAAGTGCTCTCGTGAGCCGCATGTGGCCCGCGGGCCGTAGGTTGCCGACGCCTGATCTAAGGGGTTCCAAACGACCTTCTTGCTCAGGGTCCCAATAACTCGATGGCCACCGCTGCAGTCGCCATATCAGCTTGTACGAATTAAATAGTTTTGACCATGTCGTATGTGTCAGAATTAACAAAAAAATAAATTACTATTTGTTTTATCAACCGAATCTTTTGACAAATTCAATTTAAGGAAACAAGAATCACATTAAAAACACAATTCTAACTTTCTTTGCGGCTTCTTTTCCAGGAATACAACTAACACAACGAGTACAAGTATGGAAAGGCGTACTCCATGTCGGAGTACCTACACAGAGTTTCCAAATGCGCTCTTTGAGATCGACAAACTTTAGTAAAACTGCCAAATACCAAATTTCATCAAATTACGACAAGTGGTACTCGAGTTGAAACGGAGGTACGTTGCAAATTACAAGTAGGTTTTCATGTAAAGTGGTCGTAATTATATTTTGATTATAACCAAAATTGGAGTCGGTCGACTGATTTTAGTAAAACTCCCAATACCAAATTTCATCAAAATGCGTCCTGCGGTTTCCGAGTTTTAACATGCGGACGGACGGAAACGACCTCTCCTATATGCGTTCACTTCGTGCAAAGAACGCTTAAAAAGGTTCCACGTTGGTTATACATGAGCGATTGCACTAAAAAGAAGAGGACGTTACCCCCGAAGCTGCCGCCAATGCTTATTAAGGTGAAATGACGAAGTACTTGAACAGGTATCAGAGCTAAAATTATTGGTGGTCAATCTTTACTAAATTAACTAAAACATTTTGAAATTAACGAGATCGATCCGCAATGGAACAAAGCGCGTGGAGGTCAAATGTGATTCATTAGCCACTCGTTCAAAGAGATGAGGAAGCGATAAAAAGAAAATCACTCCGTGACCGCAGAAATGACAGCATAAATAATGAGCCATGTCTGCGAGTCTGTCACGCTCGTCACCACCGGCGGTATAAGGTTCAGGGGCACACAGCTCTCTATAAGTAGGGTTACCATATTCTAATGTCCCAAAACCGGGACATATCTAGTTTTGAAGAGACTAAAACCGGGACAAAATCCGGACGTTGTTATAAAAGCTAACTTGTACTAATGGTGTACAGTTATTTTATTCTTTTATTGTAATTACAAAATAAAGCTATTACTTGCTTTTGTGGCGGTGGGTTTTAGTACCAAACTCTGGAGTACCGAGTTCGAATCTCGTTACCAGTGAAGTACCTGAACCCTTCTTGGCCCGCCAAGTAATTCCTCGGGGGCCCCGGGAAAACTTGAATAATAACTGATGATATCTGTCATCCGGTGCCATGGTTCTTAATGTGTTTAAAGTCATTGGGCAGTGATATTTGCACGGTTCCGCCATATAAAATACCATGATTTCCTTAGTTCATTGAAATATATAACACTTGAAGTGAAGCAACAGAGTTACATTTTGACGGTTTCTTTAAAAATGCTAATTATATACAATAACATTTTAGTATAAAATATAAGTAGATCAAATTGTCATTTTAATGGGGTGGAAACTGCATGCTTTCCGATGCACGATATTTCGGAGAAGTAGGATCTTTCAATGGAATCAAACAATTTATCTACATTTATTGCTGCATTTTCAAGCGTTTCATTAATTATTGTAGCTGATGCTTCCATTTCGGCGCATGTAATATCACTGTTATCCATCCAGACAAAGTGTTCTCCTGCACCAAAACTATTATTCCACAACTCAATGTAAGCCAAACATCGAGTATAGAATTTTGTAAATTCATCCGTAATTAAACGAGAATCGAAGTCTACACTATCCTCTGCCGTCTTTAATAGTTTTTTTGCTCTTTGTGGTATAAAATTATTAACCCGTCTTTCTTCAAGGTTTGTTTTCAATTTTTTAAGTTCTATAACAATGTCAGTTGTACTTGCTTTTGTTTTTTTTTCATAGCCAAGATTGTTTTGTTAAACAAATCTAGCTGTCCATGAACAAACCACAAATATATTTCTCCACATTTACTTTCAAAGAACTATTTTATCATCACTGGGCAATGTTCCTGAGAATAAAAATACGACTTTAACCCGTCGTAAATCTGGAGGATTCTTTCAATAGCGGGCAGTAGTGAGAGAAATCTTGTATTTCCATGAATTAGATTTTTTTATACTCGATGTCTGCAAATTCACAGAATGCTTTTAGTTGAGTAACACGCACATTGTATATATAAAAATACTTATAAATTTTGACTACAAGAGCTTCTACTTCAATAGGTAGGGCATCAACTGCAATTTGGAGGCAGTTATGGACAATATGGGCACCACAACCAATACCCACAATCTGATTTCCCATTTCCTTTTTTAATCGACTATAAACATTGTTTTCACCTTTTCTTTTTACGCCTCCAAAATTAGTGTTGCAATTATCGCCACAAAAACCAACAACTTTTTTGGATAAATTATTTCTTCTAATTACTGATGACAAACAATTTGTCAATATTTCCGATGTTTCGCCAGGAACTGATTGAAAGTCTAAAAGCTTGACTTTTATTCCTTTTTCTGGTAAAAAATACCGTACAACGAAAGGTATAATTTTGATTTATTTTCTGTTAGAAGCATCAATTGTAATACACACAAAATTAGACTGACTTAAGTCTTCACGAAATTCATCGATTGCCATTGGTTTAATAACATTTAGAATGATAGCCTCACACTTAGTTCTGGCTAGACCAAACTTTGGTTCAAACAACTTAGAAATTAACTTCGACGAGCAGTCAGTTGTTTTGAAGCTTAAATTGTGAATGGCAGAAGGGATGAAGTACTACCAGCTGCAACCAAACTAGCTTTATGTTTGGCACATTGAAGATGTCCTTTTATGTCAGAACGTCCACCATGAGAAACTGAGAAGGCGGCACAGGACCGGGCAACATGGAGAGAGCAGTTTAAATGAAACCTGTCCGAGGACAGATTCACCAAAGAAGAAGAAGAAGAAACGTATACAAATTAATCTATAATATAATAAAAATACTATGAAAATTGTAAATAAATGTGTTAATGATTAAAATCATACAAAGATTAAGATGAGTGATTATTAATAAGAAAGAAAAGTGAAATAGTGATAGATCTAAAATACACCTAAATTACATAAGTAAACAAAAAATTAAAAGCATCTTAAAACGTCATATAAATGCCAAAAATGCTGAAAAAATGCATTTACTTAAATTCCATAAAAGTGAATGTGTATACACTTAGAAGATAAAGTTGTAAATTCATAATAAAAAATTACAAGACGAATTATAAGATAAAGTTCGCGACTGTAACAATTCACGAATCAGTTTAGAAGATATTAGGCTGTTGATTTATTACTGGCTTGAGAGATATCTAAAAACTGCTAGGCGTGAATTGGATGGAGATCAATAAATAGTTGTTGAATGCTAGAATTTCTATAGAGAAGTTTGTATGGAGATTTTATTAATTTAAACAAGTGATCTCCCATAGTAGAATTTAGCCAAGTAAAGAACAAATACTATAACCGCACCTACCTCTCAAATTCACAGCCACACGGGGCGTGCACCGAAATGATAATGAGATGGCGTAAATCAAATAATTGTAGACTGGTGTAAATTTCTGCAGAGAATTTTGAATGGAGATTTAATTAATTTAAACAAGCTGTCTCCCGATGTAGAATTTGGTCTAATAAAGCACAAATACTATAATTGCACCTACCCCTCAAATTCACAGCCACACGGAGCGTGCACTGTACTGACAATGAGATGGGAAGAGTTTCTCGCTTAGTTCGGCTTCTAAAACAGGGATTCAGCCAAGTGACAAACACTCAATAGTCAGTCAAGAGTCTTCGAGGATGCGTGGTGGAGGAAAAACTGTCGAACCACTATAAGAGTTGCTCGATGCATTTCTCGCTTCGGTCGACACAATTTATAACATTTGATACAATGTTTTCGATATACACATTTCTCGCTGCGTATTTCTCCTTCTAGTGAACAGCGGGCCTAACCGAGACATTCCAGGATATTCCGGGACATTTCAGTGTCAGCCGGGACAAATTTGCTAACCGGACGGGACACCGGGACACACCCTTCAAACCGGGACTGTCCCGGCCAAACCGGGACGTATGGTAAGCCTATCTATAAGTAATGATCTACCAACCAAGAAAACATCCGCGTTCAGAAACGAGAAAATTGATCTGCTACGATAGTTAAGTGGTAGAATAACCACCCGGCAAGTGGAAGGCCCGGGTCCGATTCACGGTCATAGCAGACTTTTTTCTCGTTTCAAAATTATTCCCAATGATCTACATGTTTGTAACTCTGTCAGGATGAGGGAGATAGCTAATTTTTGAAGGGAGGGTGGCATAGAGAGGAAATGGGAGGGAGTGAGAGAGCAAGCGGGAGGGATAATGGGAATTGTATAAATTATAACACTTTATTCCCGTAATTTTTGGTGGAATATTAATCTAGTCAGTAATATAACTACTAAAAACGCGACTTATGGATTACAATCCTACTAATTCTAATACAGTCACAGAAGTTCCTACATTAATTTTAAATAGGAATATTTGCTAAA
Organism: Tanypteryx hageni; assembly: GCA_028673005.1. Lineage (NCBI taxonomy): Eukaryota > Metazoa > Arthropoda > Insecta > Odonata > Petaluridae > Tanypteryx > Tanypteryx hageni. The sequence continues at coordinate 13,833,320 of CM054118.1, read as the reverse complement.
TAAACTTAAATGCAAGACTTTCGGGCAATGAGATGTAAATTATAGATGCACCCCGCTTAGCGAGGCTTTGTTAAAGCACATAACCTGAGATGACAGAAATATATTTAGCCGACATAAGTCTTATAATAATACATGTTCAGTAAAATGTAATAAGGTGTAAAGATGGATCACAAATAGTTGCACACTAAACAAGCTTAGGACAAAATGTGTTGAAGCACGTAAACTTATTTTTAAATTAAAAGCGTCAAATTCTGATTTTTCCAAAAACGACAAATATAAACAAAAATAAATAAGATTACTAAATTAAAACGGGTACAAAGAACAATTTCTTTATGCGACGCAAACCTTATCCATTAAGAGAAATAATCCTCCAATTCAATGACCCATATGTTTTTTATGAATTGTCTGCAAAACTATTACAAGCTGAAACTAATACTTAAACTATTTTTATGCACTGAAAAAATATTTTCTGATATCGTATAAAAATAGCCGACGGAAAACGATAATGCCGGTAAAAACAAGCGCTTTACTTTCAGAACGATGGCTCAAAAACACGCGAACATTTATGGATGACCATAACTAGCTATTTAAAAAAAGTCGCCCACCGACACAAAAAAACTTATGAAACGAATTTCCCATCTTGAGAAAAATATAAATTTTCCCGTATCCATCCCAATGAGTTTAGGGCTCGGTTCCCTATAGTGCCGGTTTGGGGATAAACGCCACCTGTTTCCCAAACGGGGTAATATGCACCGTGGGTAAACAGAATATAGGTCAAAGGGGGGGGGGGAGGAAAGGAGAGAAAGAGAGAGAGGCGGAAAGTGCGGACGGGCACAGGACCAAGGAGGCAACACAATGAAAAGACGAATCTCGCACAAGTACAACAAAGTACGCCGGCAAAAATCTCACATAACTGGATAAAAGCATCGGTCCAAGCACAGAACCTTGCGACACTTCCTAAATTTAATTGTTTAAAGGTTTTATTTTTCTTAATTCCTCAAAATTTGCATAAATTACAGTTATGTGTAGACGTTGCAAGGAAACTTCCGAGTTTAATAGAACCATGAACGAGTAAGGCTGCTTCAAAACCCCAGATTCGCTCCAGTAACAAAAATAAAGAGCTGAGCCGTGTTGTTTTTTAATGCGACTGCGGCCATTTTTAACCCCTTCCTCTAACCCGAAGCCCTCTCTCGGTTGTACGGTAACCGACGCGACCGTAAAGGAGTGGTGGGAGAGAGGGGGGAGAGGGAGGGAGAGAGAGGGAGAGAGAGAGGGAGAGAGAGAGAGGGAGAGAGAGAGGGAGAGAGAGAGAGAGAGGGGGAGAGAGAGGGGGAGAGAGAGGTAGAGAGAGGGAGAGAGGGGTAGAGAGAGGTAGAGAGAGGGAGAGAGGGGTAGAGAGAGGGAGAGAGAGAGGTAGAGGGAGGGAGGGAGAGAGAGAGAGGGAGGGAGAGTTGAGGGAAGCTAGAGAGGCTTGTGTGTTTGGTGTAGGAAGAGGAGGAAGTTACATCCGACTGAACGACCTTACGGGCTCAGCGTAGCGCGTCAATTATTAAACACTCTCTTGCACATCACGAGACTACCGTAAGCAGACGCCTACGCACGCGCTCCGCGGGGGAAATGGAGGATTGGTCCATCGGGGAAGATATGAGGGGAACAAGGGATACCGGGTTGAGACCTTATGCGCTTCCGTTTTCTCCCTATGTCGTGTTGTCAACGTAACATTATTCGAATAAATGATCCTACTTTTAGTGAAAATATAATTACTCGTCACAAATAAATGATACAGGAATCTTTTTGAGGCCTGAAATGGTTCAATTGACCATACTGTCATTTCCACTACTACAACGTAGCCATACGTCGCCGAAATAACCTAGTACCAATGATGGTGGATATTTTGTGGTTAATGTAAGAATATAATTGACCAACTATGTCTCCTCAATAGCCAAAAGAGGTTGGGAAACCAGATGAGCATATTGACTACAAACCAACCGTCATCAGTGATTCGCCGATAGTAAGTTCTTCTTTTATGTTTTTTTAAATATACCTTTTTAGTGCGACTGGAGAGACTTCGTTTGCCAATTAGATATTAAATAGTCGTTAGCACCGTTTTAAAATTAGATTTTAGTCATTAGCATGATAATTTTCCTTTCGATTAATATGAAAATATTTAAAACAGATTTTTATTAAATAAAAGTAACAAATATCATTCGCTGATATCAGCCAGATAATTCGAAAATGACGAAAACATCTATAGAAATAACAAGAAACAAAGGAGTTGAGATGACTTGTTATGCATGCTCGCATAAATCTGAAATTAAATTTTCACATTTGAGAAGGAGAAAAAAAAAGTGAAACGTCAAAATTAATCTCTAGAAATATTTGTCGACACATTATGTGTTTCGCGTTATAGAAACACCTTTTCATCATTACGCTAGTCGAAATCAACACTGTGAGGTAATACGATTCTGGCCAGATGGAAAATAATTTTCTCTTATATACCGGGCTTGCTGTTTGTCCAGGACATGATCCTCTGTGATTGACGATGCTGTCAATACCGTCGACATAATTGGTATGGATGCGGTCATTTCGCTTATGGCTAGCGAGTAAATGATGAATAGTGTTTGCAGGATAGATCATGACGAATGGCGAGTCAGTATTCACTGTTCTCTAGGGAAGTATAATGATAACAACAGTTATAAATCCCTAAAATAAAACACCTCCCGAACATGCATATATCACTGAATTAGAAAGCAAATCGAACTATTTACAACAAATTCGAGTTTACTTAAACGATAAAAGCAAGAATTCTAGGCCAGGTTTGTCAAGGTTGACGTGTCGAATTGATTATTCTTATTAAAAGGAAATGAAATCATCGTATCTATGACAACACTATAATAACCGCCAAAAATACTATCGCTTACTAGAAATTCCAGGAAATACCATCTATTATCAAATTTGTCTGATAAGCATTAGAATCTATATTCTTTTACCCTTAGAAGAGTACAGATACCGGTCCGATATCACAATTCTAAGAAATTTTAAAGTACCAATAAAAAATATCTGCACGATGGATTTCAGACTTCCTGTGTACATCAAATACAAAAAGGACGTGCTTGGAATCGAACGCGGGACTTGAATCTTCGCCAAATAAAATACAGTACTAGGATCGGTCCTGGTATAACGAACCTCATGCTGAGTTTCGTGATAATCGGTTCATTGAAGCAAAAGTTTTTAGTGGGGGAACGACACACAGATACAACCAATTCATAAGGAAACCAGCCTAAAAAATCACATCCCCAACATTTAAACTCATCCACTCTCGATTACTTATACTCACTGAAAACCGGTTATTAGTTTAGGGTAACAATATGAAAGAGAACATTACGGCACCTGCAAGCAATACGAATGAGTGGAAACTTTGGATTGCGGAAAAGATATGTCTCTGGAATATAGGTTAAAGACAAAAAGGATCTGTACTTATGTACGGGTCTGAGGAACCAAAAAGAGACATAAACATATTATTTGCCTAATAAGGAAAAATGTTAGATGTAACACAGTAAAAAAGAGGCGGTAGTAACCAATATATGGGAATCTCATATAATTAGAACTTAAAATGACTAACGATATAAAAGACCACCACGCACGTATAGAGGATAAGATACCGAATAAGAAAAGCCCCCCTCTCTGTTTTAGACGATGAAACCTTCAAGCATTAACTATTCCTCGTATAAAAATTGAGATTGAAGACAGTTTCAAAATGTCGCGAGCTGAAAATCGAGTCAATTTCAGTCCGCTGATTTTCTCAAAAAATCGAATGTAGCCATTTCCAGCTGGGCGGTTCTAGATTGTGCCATCCGTTCCGTGTTCCAGAGCGCAATATTTTATTTGATATTACAACCGGAGTATGCTGCAAGTAAAAATCCGACAGCACTCTTTTTCTGCATTTAAACGCCAGGTTCATTGTCCGTGACCAACATACTTCAATAGGGGCAGGGTCAGTGGTTAAATGGGACTAAACGAAAACTGGAGCAGAACGCAAAAGCTCCCGGGGTATGCGCGCGAGTCTCGAATCAACCTAATCCGGTTTGCAAAGCGTTTTTTTACGCGAGGGCGCGGCGCCGAATATTTGCGTAACGTATAGTTTCGCAAGCCGAAGTGAGCCACGAGATTGTCATCTAACTCGTTATATGAAACGAATTACGACTTTTTTCAAACCATCTTAATGTTCTTGGTTTATTTTTCCGAGATAAATCGGGGACCCAGTGCATCTCAAAATTTACATGCACGAGCTAATTCTGGAGAGCCATTCCTTAGCGTTAACTTTCATTATTTGCCCGAATATGTCCAAATACATTATCGAATGGAGAAATTAAAAACCTGATATTTTTTGGCCCAACTACAAAAGAAATACCTGACAATGATGGGGTCAAAGCAAGTACTAAACATAAACTATAATCCGCATAAGAAATACACTACGTATCCTCCATTGATGAATTATTTAAAATCTTCAACTATAGTAAAATAATTTCTCAGTAACTAAGGAGATATATATCAAGATAAAGTAAAACAGTAAAACCGTAAAACAGTTGGGTAAACCAGCTATGCATCCAAGATACTAACTCACAATTAAGCGTTTAAGGATCGAAAATTGAAAAAAGTTAGTTTATGGTAGTTATCCCCAAAAGCTATTAAAGGTTACCAGTGGTGCATCACTGAAAGCAGATTCTACGAGAAAATTACTATTGGAGAAGTTTTTCAACTTTTCATATGTACTTATTTATTTTTAAAAATTTCTAATCTAGCAAGAGCTCGATACCTTTCTAGAGAATCTCACAAACAACAAAACAATTTAAAGAAAGTATAATAGAACAATGAATTACGGTAACTTTGCATCCGAAACGCTACCATGTCAAACCAATGGATTCGAGGCGAATAATTGATCTCCGCCATTTAATTATTAAAAGAGGACTGTAATTCGCAATGTGCGCAATATCGCTTCGTTACAAATACACAACAATTAAAAAAAAACCGCGAAGTTTTATGGAGAAATTCGCTTCACTTAAATAAACCTTGTACAATCAATGAATTTCTTCTTTTAATAATAATAACAAAAAACGAAGGAGTGCGCGAGTGTCAAAAGACGGTTCATTTCACGCCAACGTTTCTGAGATGCTCTAATTTGCTAGCGGTTTTACAGCGAGAGCCAATAATGCATCGCCGTGGCGGCCAAAACTCCTTTACCGTGGTTTCGAATCAATTTGAACGCGACTGAGAAGTAATCTTCATTAACTATAGTATGTTCGTTTAGTGGTTGCGGTGCGCAGGAGGCTCTCTCACGGAAGGACGAGTCTATCCTTCAGGCGGGACCGCCTAGAGGGGAGGCCATGCTTAGCCGTGGGCATGAGCTGCGTGACCTATTCTCCGAACTATTAGTCCGAACCCAAAATGTGCTACTGCGCATGGCTATGACGTCGAATTTCCCCTTAAAGGTTCCCCTCCCAAGTCTTTTCCGTCCCCTCTCACGCGTCGCCGACTGTCACCACTAAACAAACGCGCAATACTCGCTCGTTACGCACTTACGCTCGGGTGAGCTCAGATTCTTAGCGTCGATTATCACTCGAAACATCAATTAGCAAGTTTATAAATTTGAACCAATTTCAACGAGGTGGTCCTGCAAACATTCAATAGCCCCTGTAAAAGAAGAAATTCCCGATTATCACGTACAGAAAACATTTTTCAGGTAAAAATATGAACTATAAAGGGTGACATTCTATTTCCGAGTTTTCTGTTGAATCGCTAATTAAATGCTGATGCAAAAAATAATTAACTAATCAATTAATACTCATCTTTTACTTCGTAACAAACATTCGTCTCGTGAAGACGTATGCCATATAAAATACATATGTTTATGTTCCTTTGGACGTGTCTTATACTAATCAAAGAAAAATAAATTTTTTGATCTTTTCGTAAACATATTTACGGCGAGGAAAGCATATAAATACACATATCAAACTATCGCTTCACGTGCGAAAATTATAATAAGCTAATAAAATAGAAATGTTATGGTATTTAGGTAAGAAAATATTATGAATAAAATCCTCATTGTTGCTGTAGACCCGACTTGGGAAATTCCGGTTCAGACCATAAATTTTTCAAATCGTTCCGTTCCGGGTGATAGAAAGAAGGTTCCGTTTCTAGTTTTAATCAAATGTGCTTTCTAGTGATAATGTTTTACATGAATTACAATTTTTTCAATTCCGTTAAGATGTTACGAAAGTTTCTTATAAGTGACCAAAGGTCATCTTTTTAAAGAAAATTTCCTTTTTTAATTAATTTTTTAGTCTTTCTTTTTGTTTTATTTTTTAGATTCAACCTATTGAAATTGCATTGTTACGCTTTCGATTTCTTTATTCATCCAAAGATGCTAATATATTTCAGTATACGTTTTCGTAGGTTCAGTTATATTCAAAACGGTTGGCTATATAAAAATCGGGCCTTTTCAGGTGAACCTCTACGACAAGGGCGAACGACCTTTAGATAATAGCCTCCCACATTTGCAGTCAAAACGATTTATATGAGAATTTTTGGATTCTTTTTAATTCAAGCGATAAATAATATTATTTTATAAGAAAAATATTATTTGGTGGATGATTAAAATTTAGTTTTATTTTGTTGATTGAATCAAAATATTGGATTAATATTTTCGTCTTCAAATTCATTAACTTTTCCCGAGTTATCGGCTTAAAAAATATTCTTTGATCAATTAAACAAATTCAATTATTTAATAACATTCTAATAATGAATTTCTTTCTTTGGATTACGGATGATATTAAAATATCAAGAATCGACTTCAAACCCATGATTTCATTTTTAAGGGAACCGTTCCGGAACCGAAATTTTGACAACATAGTTCCGGTTCGGTTTCCGACGCAATTTTTGTTACGGTTCTGGATCCAGGAACAGGAATCATTCTGGAACCGTTCCTCGTTCCGGAACCTTACCATCTCTAATTTAGACAAATATTATTTCGGGGCACGCGGCAATTAAATTCGACCATTTTTTCATCGTTTGATACTATTAATGCCACATCACGTTATTTATCAATAAATAAGCGTTAACTGAGTAAGGGGCCACGTTAAAAAATAGTTGGCGAGAACTCTACAATTCAAAATGACAAAAGATTTCAGCAAAGATGGTACAATTTTGAATGCAAATGGCATTTTGCGTCGAATACTGGTCATTGCTTTAGTTGAACATGCATACTTATCTCTTCCTACATTGAGCTTTTTCACGGAGTAACTGCTGATAAAAGTGTGGCGAAAATTAACTGAATAATAATAAATCATTTCAATAATTAATTAAACGACAACCTAACAGGAACATTTTAATTAAAATCCCCCTTATGGAGGGCACCTAGTAACCATGTCCAACAAAAATCAATACTGGCTGAATAGGTTAAAGTTCGTATCTCGGGCAGCCATTACAATTGCGATACTTGACCTTATGCTTCCCCGTATAACAACCACTTCAAGTCCGATATTACCAGGATTTGAATACACTCCTACAGTTTAGCTCAGCCGAACATACGCTCGTACAAAAAAATCGATTAAAAAACGTATATCCGAAAGGCAATTGCAGCCGCTCAATCATACTTTCGAATTAAAAAAAAAACGTTATCTCGCTACGCGCCTGACTTTTTTTTAACAAACGTCCGCAAACTCCTTAGGGACTTTGATAAAGGAAACCTTTCGCTCTCTCTACAGAGCGTTCTCTCTCTCTCTCGTGCCTTTCCCCACTCACTCCGTCCCCTCCACACCCTCTATCACCTCATCCCTTCTAACCCTTCGGATGCCACAACATACCGTCGAGTTCTGGTGTTCGAAGGACTAAGGCTTTGGAGAGGGAAGGGGGAGAGGGAGGGAGAAGAAAAAAGGTAAAAATAAAAATAACAAACGCGGAACGAAAAAGGAAGAGTACGCCTTAAGGCATTGGCTTATCACTCGAAGCTCTTCCTCTCCGCTCCTCCCTTTCTCTCCTACAGCACTCCTTTCTCTCCCACCTTTTATTTCTCTCCATCTCCTCCTCCCTCCCTCCTTATCTACTATCTCTTCCTTTCTCTCCTCGCTTATCTCCCCTAGCCTCTTCCTCTCTTCATCTCCCTTCCTCTCATCCCTTTAATACCCTCCCCCTCCCTCTATCTTCCTCTCTCCTTTCACTCACTCACCTCCCTCTCTCCCCGCCGCGTCTCCCTGCCTCTCTCTCCCATACCTCTCTTTATCCTCCTTCTGTCTCATTCCCCTTATCTCCTCCACCATCTGTATCCTCCCTTTTCCCTCTCTCTCTCATTCCGCTATTACTTCTTCTCGGTCTCACTCCCTCCTCTCTCCCTTCCCTGTCACCCTTCTTGCCCTCTCTATCTCCCCCTCTCTCTACTCCAGCCCTCTGCATCCTTCCTCCCTCCTCTCTCTCTCTTCCCTCTGTCTCCCACCTCCCCCTCTTTGTCTCCTCCCTCTCTCCTTCGCCATCTTCCTCTTTCTACTCCTCCCTCTGATCTCTTCTCACCTCCTTCCTCTCCTTCATCTTTTCCCGCTCTTCCTCCCTTTCTCTGCTCCTCCCTCTATCGTATCTCTCCTTTCTCTTCCTCCAACTCCTTTTATCTTTCTCCACTCCCTCCATCTACTTCTCCACCCTCCTCCCTCCAACCCCTCCACCAACTTCATCCCCTCCACCAACTTCATCCCCATACCTGAAATTCTGCAACTACTCCTCGCGGTCCGATACCACCGAAACAGAAGGTGCCGACGCTTCATCCCCTCCCCCACATCCAACAAAATAAAGCCCTCCTCCCTCCAACACTCATTTTCCCTCTGCGTCTCTTCTCTCCTTTACCCAACAAGAAAAAATATCCCCTTCCTTCGTCAAGGACCGAATATACGTCAACCATCGGGCTACTTGTGCGAGCGAAGGAGAGGAAGTGATTCTCAAGAGAGGAGAAAAGGGCAATGTGCCATTAACTCCGTTCCGTGAGAGGAGGGAGAAAGAGGAAACAGTAGCAATCCTCCAAAATGGAGGACCCATATCCCCTATCGCACAGGCATCTTTCTCTTTCCCTAGCCGCACCCCTCAAGTGGCTCGAAGAGATATTTACAGCGATGAGAGGGGAGAGAGAGGGAGTGAAAGTGGAAGAAAAAGGAGAGGGGCGGAGATGGGGATAGAGTGAAAGGAGTGAGAGGTGGAGAGAAAGAGGGAGAAAAGGGATAGGAGTGAGGGAGAGAGTGGTAGAGAGAGGGGGAAGGATAGAAAGATGGAGGGAGGGATAGAGAGGGAGATGTAGGAAAAAAAGAGAATATGAAGGAGTAGAGAAGATATCCCAGACGCGAAACGTCTGCAGATCCCAGATGAAAAGCATTCTCGAGGTTGGCAGGCGGCTCACGCACAGGGTAGTGTGGCAACGGAAGCGTGTATTTTCTTTTTTTTTTTTGTTTTCCCAAACCGTTGAAGGCGTTACGGGAAGTTGAAAATGCATTGACGCTTTTCCTGTGCCGGCATAAATTAGGAGGCGGAAAGCGTTACCACGGGAACCAAATTTTGTTGGTGTTTTGTTTTACGTACATTAAGTTTGCTCTTATTTTTTATTTGCTCCTAAAAAGGACTTATTGCCATTAAAAAGAAAGGTTTCAGAACAATAACAAATGCAAATAGACGTCCATGCCCAAGAAAAGGTTCGATCCTGCAAACGCAGTATTGAGAGGCAGGCACTTAACTAATCCACCAACCAAAGGCATAAATTCGATTGCTAATATTTTTATTGCAAAAACACTTGAGATTCCCACCTTACTCGACGAAGTTTGCTAAAAATACTCGTGATTTTCCACGAACCTTGCGAGTTGTTACGAATTTTTAAAAAGCTGCGATTAACTCTGCTAAACGCAAATTTGAATCGAAACGAAATAATGACAGGCAATTTGAAATCGAACGAGGAAGGTGTAATTTTGTGAGATTGCACTTTTAAAATGCTTAATACAAAAATTTAAAAAAATACATTTTAAATTTTAGAAGGCTTCGTAAAAATTCCACCAAATAAGAATACGTACCTACGATTCGACATTATTACTTCGCTTGACGACTCAGCGAGTCGAAACCGTGGTCGTAGCTACCAATTTGCTGGTATTTCGTTCGAAGCTGTATAAAATTAAAATTCAATTTTTAATTGAGCACCGATTTATATTAATTATTTATATTATTAATATTTTTCATTTAAATTCTTCGGGAAAATCCTGACAATTTATGTCATTTACTCTCAATAATACCGACAGAGTAACATCTACAAAGCACAGCACTAAAAGAAAATTTATCGTACGTTATTTGACACACCGGGAAATCATATAAATGCTAAGTACGACCGTTAAGTCATTAACGGCGAATAATCTTTTGGCCACGCACCAGCGACGAGGTACAGTGTCCTTCGGACATTTCTAAACACTTTTTAGGCTTCACATTTTCCCCAAAAATTAACAGGGCGAGATTAAACGCGCATCTCTCCTTTCACCCATCATGTCTTAGCTGTTTACCTTTAGAACCTTTTACGAGGAACGTTTCCTCATTAACGATACGACCGCGTTCACACCTTCAAAGACTTTCCCTTCTCAACGAGCATCTCTTTCATATTTAGCACGCTTTCCAAATAACACAACGCTAACTGCCTACCCTCACCATCGAACAGGGATTAGCTTTCGTGGAGTAAAATTTTTCGGGTGATCCGAAAATGGATCGGTCGAGCTACTATTCTAGCTAAAAACAAAATAACTCCTTACGATTATAATACGGAGGATAAATACGTTCGATGCATAAGGAGGTAACCTTCATCGTAGTTATTTTTAAAAGAAGTTGATACAGTGAACTACCGATTAACCGGATCTCTTGGGACCGAGCCTATTCCGTTTAATCGATTGTCACGGTTGATCGATATGCCTGTTTACATGTATCAGACTACACACCAATGACAAAAATCAAGCAAATATTAAGGCAAAAGAAAACGCCAAAATAAAAGTAAGTTAACCCTATATAGGCCAAATAGATCGAAAGCGTTCGGGATGAAATTCGCACTCTCGGCCAAAACGCTCAGAAGATTTTTGTTGACTCCCAGGAGCCTCTGTAAGTGGAATTGGCAACTTTCTTGCAATTTAGCCTCTCTTACGATGCAATCAGATCTCTCCCCCATGCGGATCGGGCTGTGAATTACGCACATTAAAGAAGAGAATACTATATTATTTTGGGCGAAATCTCAATACCATCTCTGACTGATGTTTCCACTCGTTAAGTTCGATCTAAAACGAGATATTTTTCATATCTCAGCAAGGTGCATTGAATATCTTTATGCGAGTTTGAGAGGAGAATGAGCACCACATTTCCTATGGTAGTTGAAGATCAACTGCGTAAAACATTTTACTCAAGAGGTGAACTGAGAAAGGTACAGCTGGGCGATCAGGTTTCAAGAGCATCGTTTCGGCGGATTAACTAATATTATTAATCATTAAAAAAAATTTCAAAAGGAAAATCTATCTGTAAATGACACCAGTTAATGCAGTACATGACCCAAAACATTTCCGAGAAAAAATTGAACCGTAAAAGAATTAACGAAATGATCAATCAGGGAGAAAATTAAAACGTTCGATAGAAGTAATGTGATGGGAAAACCAACACAGACTGCGCGACGGGGAATAAAACGCAAGTGCGTACATGCTCGAGCGATCCGTCGTTCTAGAACTGGGGTCGGCAACCTGCGGCTACTGAGACGCATTCGTCCCTCTATAGATTTACGCGCGATTCTCTAAAACAAATGTTTTCCATCGGAAGAAACGCCTTGACTATGTATTAGCTCGCCACCTGAATGCCCTAAAGCAAGGGTCTCCGAACTTTTTTGCAAGTGGACCACTTGGTCAATAAATTTTATGCTCGTGGGCCAGTGCATCAACATTAAAAACATTTTTAAAATATAGGCGCACAATGTACAAACGTAAGTTATTTTCGTATTAAAAGGTGGTTTAGTGAATTGGGTAAATTACGATTTTTCCGGGAAATTCTTCGACATGTCACACAGTAGAAGAGTAAACAACGAAATAACGACTTTTTTTCGTTACGTTATTCAAAAATAATTTCGTTCATTCGTTACGCATAGCATTTCCCAACACTGCCTGATTGTTATATCTAGTAAAAAAATTGCAAATAATTAATACAGGCTCGAGGGCCATACTTTGGAGAGCCCTGCCCTAAAGGTAACGTTTACTTATAAGAGCTTTGTTAAATAATACGTTAAAATTTTGAATAAATACTGTCATAATCGCCTATACTGCGGATTTTCTCATATTGAGTTTTTCCCCCGAATTAAAAAAGAAATGGCTCTTCTTGTCTATTCGGATGTAGAGCCCTGTTCTAGGAGATCCCACCAAACCGACGGAATATGAAAAGACAACTTCGCGTCCGTGCATTGAAATTCAAAGAGCCATTTATTCTGCGCTTTCGAGGCTCATCTTTAGGTTCACGTACAGTGATGGAGATAATCACTTTCCGTGAATCACCGAGGAAAAGCATGAGCAAACAACACCGAGACGCGTGCATCGCGCTCCGCGGTAGTAACGACGTACGTCAGAAGGCGCACTTTGAACCTATTTCTGTTCTTTTCCAGAGGAAAGAAATAACAATGCCGTCACGCGTGTACTTTAGAAACCGACGAACTCGTGGCGTTAAAAAAAAAACATTCCAAGCATGCTTGAGTGCAAATGATCGAATGGTATTAAAAAATAAATTGACTTAAGATCTGTGCGTCTAATTGCTTCCTAAATTCAGACGAGAAAACACCGATAAAAATTCACTTCTGTTATTCTGAAAGTTTTCTGGGTGTCAAAAATGTTAACTTGCTGGCAGGAAATAATCAAATCGAGTTGTAATTCGCAGTTTAATTTCTTCTTTTGCTGCAAATCTATACATTTCAATTATCAATTTGTATATTAGCTTCTTTTGAATATATATATATATATATATATATATATATACATACAGCGGGATTCGGACCCACGACCTCAGATAGGCAGATAGGCAAAAGTCTTACCCGTTCCTCCGACATATCCAGTAAGTTACTGCAGTACTCCGCAACCTGTTTAATTTCAAAGCACACCGCCGGGTTCGCTCGATCTTTGAACTGCATACCGAATCGAATTCCACGAGATCGCATGGAACAGTTTTTTATCACTCCAGTATTCAACAAAAGTGGAAGAAAATAATCACTTTCCCCTTACAATCGAAGCGTTTTATAACAAAAAAATTAAATTTTTCCCATCATTTAAACATTTCAGTCGGACTTCGAATTTTTTTGAAAGAAAAAATATCTAGTTCTCCAATCGAGAAAAGAAAACAATTTTTGATTTCGAGCAACTGTATTAGTGTCACAAATTATCGCTCTTTATAAGAAATATACAGGGTAATAACAAGTGATCTTCCCGATTTTAATAATTTATTATTAAAAAACTAACAAAGCTAACTTGCAAAGATAAACTCAAGAAGTATTTTTTCGAGCTATTGATAGCTGCCGCTTTCTTCACAATGAAGTTACAACATTCCTGAATAAACAATCGTTGGATCAGACGTGGAGGGTCCATTCCTTGGCCTGATCGTTCGTTTGATCCAACCTCTGGGGTTATGTCAAAAACGAAGTTTGTGTTCCACCAATGCTAACAATTGTTGACAATTTGTAGGAAAGGATACGTGAGGCCGAAAAATTTTCAGCACGATATGCTACGAAATGTATGGTAGGAAACAGAATACTGCTTGATACCTGCAGAGGCACAAACGGAGCACATATTGAACTTAATAGTAAAAAAACACTTTTAAGCTTTTCTTTAATAATATAGACTGCTTTTTACTACATCTTCATTAGTTTTTTTATAATAAATTTTTAAAATCTGGAAGATTATTTGTATTCAAGCGTTATATTTTCTGCGGTCTCGGCTTTGTCTTAACTTCGAAATTACTCAAAATTTACTGCGACACTCCAACCAATAAGTACAGTGCAGAGCGCTGCATTAGTGCATTATCCTCAGCTTCTGTTTAAATTTCCATAATGTATTCGTTTTTGCGAGTATTTGCTTACCAACAAACAAACATTTTCACCCAAAACGTTTGTATATGCATACACTTGATCTTGTAGCGGAAAAACAAGGATAACGGTAAGATGACGCGCCACCGTCTCCATGGCAGCTGGCAAGCTTAAGAGTGCGTCGCGTAGGCTTTGGCAACAACCCCGTCCATGGTGGAGTGTCAACCACCCTATCTCTCTCTCTCTCTCTTTGTCCGACACATTGAGTCACGGCGAAAACATCCAATGACAAAGACAAACAGACAATAGACCGCGTTACTTCCTGAGGCAGCGCTGCACCCGACTAACAATAAGAATATGAGCGGTCAGCGGATTGAGATGAACTCGTGCCCACAGGAATCCCCCACTCGAAACGATATTGGCGCTTCTTTTTTTCCCACATTTGCGATGTTTCGGCGAGGACGTGCGTTTGCATGTGGGAGAGAGAGAGAGAAGCATCTTCACTCTCTTGTTCACTCCTCCGGCAGCCACTCCAAAGTCTCTTTGTATCCACTTTAAATGGAGTGCATATCAAACCGTGTGGAATGCGCGACTCTTAAGAAGTGACCCTCGGAGAGCAAGGGGGTTTACACAGTACCCAAACAGTGCGCGTGCTGCGGAATATTCAAAACCACGCTCTACGGGGGACTGGTCAAAGGATTTCGTACTAAAATCTCCTAGATTTGACCCAAGTTACGCGATTTATGATTCTAAATTGATTAAACAGCGCGGCAATGTTGAGTAGTTTTATTCAACATCCGCGTTCGGAAACAGGAGAATTAATCTGCTAAGATAGTTCAGTGGTAGAATATCCGCCCGGCATGTGGAAGACCCTAGTTCGATTCCCGGTCGTGGCGGATTTTTTCTTCCGATTTCAGAATATTTCCAAAATTCCAGCTTATCCCTGTCGTATAGTGATTCCATGACCAATTCATTCCATCGAGTTTTATTAATATCATAACACATTCGATCAAAGATATCCTTAACACGTTCCCTCTTTGACCCAATTATTCTGCCTCTCAAACGTCCGCTTGGATTGAAGAGACGCAAATTGATGATTGGATGTCTACCGTACACAAATGCCTGATACCTCTCTCTCGTGTTTTCTTTGACTTCGTCCGGTGAAATATTGTTGTTTTAAAAGCACCATTTTATAGTTTAACATGTATATATTTAATTCAAAATATTTCATTTATAATTTCAGATTCCAAATCTAATACGAAGGAAAAAGTGGTAAATATTCATGCTGGTGTCACTCTGGGACGAGAAGGAAAATAATAAAAGAATTAAAAGAAAAAACATTTTGACCTCAACCGAAAGTATTTACCTATGTCACAAAGTGTTAAAAGATAATGACACCTTTATCGCCTGGCTTCAGTACTTTCTTCCAATCTTGATATAATGTATTATTCGAAGAATGCACGTCACTTCCCTTTACGGATTCTCAAAAGAATGCCTACGTACGCCAAATCCCACTTAAAGTTGAATATTGTCAGAAAATAGGGTTGTTATTGCATTAGCGCATCCTTCCGGAAGAACTCTTCCTTTCTTTTGTATGTACCATAAACGGTCAAAGTTTACGAGTTCTCATTTTAATTTCAAGAAATGAGTTGCCAGATGATGTGATTCCAAGTCATCATAATCGAACATCCTATATTTTCAACAGTTGCATCCATCATTTCACAACTTATCTCTCCGACATATTCACTGGAAAGTTTTCCAGATGTTCATTAAGATCTGTTCAAGTCTTCGTGCACCAAGAAAAAGGCAGATTTATTCGATTTTTTTCAAATGTTGGCAAAGTCAACTCTTATTAAAATGTTAAACCATAAATATTCCATTTTTATTAAAAAAGTGTATTAGGAATATGCATTCTGTCTACAGTAAGAAGAATTAGACCTCATTATTTTAAGCACTAAAATAATCCCGAGACTAATGAACCACCTCTCCCTATTAGAAATCCATCGATAATCTTTAAATATTTTATTTACTTGGACTTTCTTATAAATCGCTTGTTTTATTATTAAAAATATACGAAAGATGCATTCTCCTCAAATTTAGCAAGAAGGTAGAAGCATCACCGTTTTAAGCAATAAAATAATTCAAACGCTAATAAACTATTATTATCACGTAAGGAATCCATCCATGTTTTCTATTCCATTTTGCTTTTTATTTGACCTTTCTCAACACAAAATGATTCATCGAGTTTACAAGATTCTTTAACTCCCACCTGGAAATCATTACACAAAACCGTGGACATGAATGAGGCACGAAGACGTGTGAAACTTATTAAACACTAAAAAAAAATCATCAAGACGATCATTTGCCTAATGCAAGCACCACTAATTACCGTTAAACCGCGAGAAAGAGAGAGGGAGCCGGTGAGAGTTGACACGGTACAAACAACGTGCACGGAATGGAAAGTATATTCATAGGAGGCAAGAGTGCACGCACGCCTCCTATTCCAGAGAGGGAGGGAGAGAGAGAGGGAGAGAGGGAAGGAGGGAGAGAGGGAGGGAAGGAGGGAGAGAGGGAGGGAGGGAGAGAGGGAGGGAGGGAGGGAGAGAGGGAGAGATGGAGGGAGAGATGGAGGGAGAGATGGAGGGAGAGATGGAGGGAGAGATGGAGGGAGAAATGGAGGGAGAGATGGAGGGAGAGATGGAGGGAGAGATGGAGGGAGAGATGAAGGGAGAGATGAAGGGAGAGAGGGAGGGAGAGAGGGAGGGAGAGAGGGAGGGAGGGAGAGAGGGAGGGAGAGAGGGAGGGAGAGGGAGGGAGGGAGAGAGAGAGGGAGGGAGGGAGAGAGGGAGGGAGAGGGAGGGAGAGGGAGGGAGAGAGGGAGGGAGGGAGAGGGAGGGAGGGAGAGGGAGGGAGGGAGAGAGAGAGGGAGGGAGGGAGGGAGAGAGAGGGAGAGGAAGAAAGAGAGAGAGGAATAGAGAGGGGGGAAAGAGTGAGAGGAGGGAGAGAGGAGGGAAACAGAGGCGGAGACAGGAGAGAAACAGGCAGAAACAGGAGAGAAAGAGGGAGAGAGAGAGAGGAGGGAAACAGAGGGAGAGGATGGAAACAGAAGAGGGAAAGAGAGGATGGAAAGGAAAGACGAGAGAGAAAGGTATAAAGAGAGAGGGAGGGAAAGAAAAGTAGAGAGATGGGGCAGAGAGAGAGAGAGATGGAGGAAGAAAGAACGCTGCGGTAAATGCAGGAGGAGGCGTGGACGTGTTTTCTCGGTTCGGAGGAGGAATATTAAAGCGGAAGGAACGGTAAACAGGAGAAAGATTAGTACCCTTGCCGATGCGGTAGATGGCAGCATAAACCATCGAAAAATTCCTGCGTGTGGACCCGATAATTTAACGAGAGTTATGCATGACGAAATATACTACGATAGATGTCCGAAATAAAAACAAAAAGATCTAGTGTTTTTATTTCAAAGTTACACTGCGCCCTGCCATCTCCTAAAATAGTTTTCTCGCGCAAAAGGATTCTTTGAAATGTGTTTTTAAAAGTTTTGATTTTTATCCCAAGTTCCTAAAATTAAATTATAAAGTTATGTTTACGTTATGGCAGAAATCCCACACCTGACGACAACTAAATTGATTTGTGACTATTTTAATAACCACAGTAAAACCTCGTTAATCCGGACCCCGTTGGGGTCTCAAAACTTTCTAAATATTTTTCTTCCTTTCTCCTTACCGTCCACGTCTCTGCGCCATAAAGAGCTATGCTCCATATGTAGCATTCCCCTAATTTCTTCCTTGTTTCTAAATTTATTTTCTTGCTTGTGAGAAGCTCCATCTCGTTAAATGCTGCTTTTGCCATTGCAATCCTACTTCTGATGTCCTGTGTACTACTTCCATTCTACGCTAAGATACTGCCAAGATATTTGAAACTATGAACTTACTTTCCAATTTTTGGCCATTTACCATTACATTTAATTTTTTCTATATATTTCGGATATTCCGGACTTTTGGTTATCTGGACCCCACTCCCTCCAATTAGTCCCAACTAATCAAAAAATGAATTACGAGGTTGATCCTAATACCGTTAACAGCCGATTATTTTTACCGATCGAATCGAACCCTATGCGATCAAATTAAGCGGCTTTTATTGGACAGTAATTCTCCAACCGCTATCCATTATAAATAGAACGACCAATGCCGTAGTAAGGGCGGGACAAGAAAGGCGACCGTCTTTGTTATTAATACGACGCCCAATATTGCAGCTGGCTTGTATAATTTTTAAATGTGGTAGCACAGCTGAACCTCTCTAATCCCGAATCCTGTTGTCCGGAAACGTTCCTCGTTCGAAATGGCTGCGAAGTTTTGACTCACCCGGAAAAAAATCCCAGGTCCGGAAATATGGCGTTATGACTTTCCCTCTTTCTCTGTTTCCAAGGCTCGAGAAATGGTTTTAAAAAATATGTCCGCAAAACGTAAAAAAAAACCGTCCATTTCATCTATGATTCCATCCGGATCGGGTGAACCGAAATGCTTTTACGAGAAACCTCACAGTACATACATATGCATCCATTTTTATGTTATTTTGTCTTCCCAAGCTTTACGAGCTCATATCCTGTGTTAAAAGGAAAATTACGAATTAGTTAGTGTGTGAAGTAACAGTACAGTCCTTAAACAGAGAGATCCCGCTTTAGTGCCGCTGTTTGTCCATCACTCACATTGGCGCTAAAGCGGGGGTAGCGCTAAATCGAGATATATGCTTGCACTATTTAATCATTATCGTAATTGCCCGTCAAATATGACGGATATGCGTGAATCAAGCATTAAGTTCAAATTGAAATACAAATTAATGAAACCAACTTTTAAACACACTAAAACGTAAGCAATAAATATAAAATTCATCTAATTGAATGTTCCAGAGAGTTAAAATAGTTTTGGGCGAATAGAAATTGTATGCCAAAGAAATACGTTACGCTATACAATTCTTATACGCCCAAAATTATTTTTAATTTATGGAGCAATTAATTTTGTTTCTCACTCCCTCTCTCCCCTTCTTTCTTTCTTCCTCTCTCTCCTTCTCTCTCTCGTATTAAATCATTCAAAGCACGCATTCCTTACGCATATAGTATAAGAATTAAGACCACAATACAATCTCGAGGCAATGCATCATATCGTTAAAAAAGTTTAAAATTTTTAAATAAATATGATTTAAACTGGAACTTGAGCGATTTTGTATCGTAGGCAAAATGTGCCGATAGAATAAAAAACGTTATTTATTTATTTTTTTAACGGTCCAGGTCCGAAGATCGTAGGTCAATTCTTTTTAATTAGCAAAAGAGTAAAAAGCCTGAAAGTCGAAAAATCGATTCTTAGGTGTTATCTTATGGAAAATGGCACCTTCACTTCCCCCTTCCACCAAAAATCAAAATTATGACCCAGAGGTGCACATCCTCATGGTCCCTTAGTAAGTGTACCAAGTTTTAACTCTCCAAGTTTCTTGGTTTTCGAGATATGCTGTCCACACACACGCATTGCCTTTTATTAATATCTATAAACCAGGGGTGGCCAAACCCCGGCTCTTTTAAAGTTCCATTCAGAGGCGTGTAAACGTTTTTCACTACAGAACGCAGTGACGTATGGTAACTTTGAGGCGTGGTGAGGATACCTAAGGGGCATGCATTATATCCGAATTGCTTCGGATACAGGTTATGTCTGATTGTTCGTAAATGTATCAGTACAGCATGTATATCATGCGGCTCTCGAACTTCTAAATATCATCGTATGCGGCTCCGAGGGTAAGTATGTTTACCCACCCCTGCTATAGACTATAGATAAGATGGAAGTTCTGCTCACAACTATTCATGACCGGTATGAGGGGATGGCACTATATAGGGAAGGCGTTAAATCGGGGTCTGACTGTAAAGTCACCACCCGTAGTTCGGAAAATTCTGTAGTCCGGAGCGCCTCCGGTCCCGAGCTTCTCGGATTAAAGGTTAAACCGTGAACTGTTTCAGTTCTCGTGTCCATTTTTATGGACATTCAGTTGTATTATTTTTAGCAACTTTTGACGCATACTGTAGACTCAATATTGGATAGAAAAGATATTGGCCTATTGTGACCTATGACCTGAAAAGGAATTACTCGAGTATTCATAATTAAGTTTAAACGAAAAAAAAACATTTTCCTGAAACATACACGTATGAAATGGTTTTGAAAAAACGAAAAGTGGAGTGAACGCGGGCAGCAAGGCGTAAAGCGCCAAGCCAATTGACAACGTTGGCACGTTGATTTTTCAAGAGAACGTACTCTCAAACGGGTCACGCTTAATAAGACGTGCGACGATGTGACGACAAGAATTAAGTCTTTAAAGAGGTCTTTACTTGGTGCGCGTATCTGCACGTCATTCTCGATCAGAGTCGCCTGCGTGACAAGCCGCGCTACATGATCTGACTGCTATTATAGTTCGCTCGGATGGATGCCGATGAAGAAGAGCGACTCCGATAACAACGCCGTCTGCTTTCGGTATTCCAAGTCATGGCGCCACACGGACTCAATTTTGCTGAATTATTTCGAAACCAGCACGAGTACCGTTCCAAAAATAACCGTATCGGCACGTTAAATGACGGGGGAAGATGGAGTTCAAGAAACTTTGTCTGCCTATATTCTTCGAGAAAAAGTAAAAATATTTAAAAGTCGTTTTCATTTTACTTCCAGACGTTTAATTTGAATTATTCGTTGATTTTGCTGACGAGAAGATCATGTTCTACAGATGCCAAGTAACCATGAATAAGATTGCAAAATGCATTCCCTTCAAAATGATCAATAGGTGCTCCGTTTTAGATTTTTTGGTTGAAATGTATAACAGATTATTACATTAATAAAAGGATCATCGAGGCATGTATTCATATCATTAGTTACAATTTTGAAGTATTTTAGCCACATTTTAGGAATAAGCTTTCAGTGTTTAATTTAAAAAGTTGAACGGAATTCATTAACAAGAAAATGTAAATGTGAAAACGACATCAAGTTACTGAAATACCGACGTTTTTTAGAAGAACGAAAGCTTTAGTTGCTCTCGTTCTAATAAAGTTTCATAAAAAATACGTTTAAAACCCCAAAATAACGTCGAAAGACATTAAAGGCACGAATTACGTGAAGCAAAAAAAAAGAAACCATCCAATTACCATCACCAGGTTACTATGACAACCCTAAATACGACGTGATTTGGCACTTCTTTTGTTACCTCATTAGCGGGGAAACAATTAAGCTTTTTGAAAAAAGTCCAATTTTTTTAAGAGGCTCGGACTTTTGCTTTTCTCCCATTCTCCCTCCCACCTACTAGATTATCGAGTAGGACCATAGAGTGAATGGGCAAGATAGAGAGGGGGAAATAGAGAGAGGGGGAGAAAAGTAGAAGCGAGAAGTGCAAGAAAAAGGGAGAGATTTAGCAGAGAAGCGAAACGGTGCGAGGGAAAGAGAACGGCGTGAGGGCTATTTTTGGTTAGAAAAGGAGGTTCCGAGAAAGAGAGAAAAGGGAAGGAAAGGACACACGCGGAAGGTTAAGTGAAAGAGGACGAACGAACATCGTAAAATAAAGGGAACACCGCAAAGAAATAGATGAAGAATAAAAAAGCAAAGGGGTGAATCTGCTATAAAAAGAACCCCGACTTATAAAGGAACAATTATACGGAGCTCTTAATGAGACACAAATAAAATAAAAACATTATAGACGAGTGGCAGAAATGATTCTAAAGATGGATTCTAAATGCGTTTGCGGTAGACTGAACCGCACGAAGTTACTGAAGCCATCACGATCCACTATTGAATAGAGGCCACCAGAAGAACTGAGAGACAAATACTTAAGTCGCGTAAACAATACAAAATTATCATCGATAACATGTCATCCTATTTTTTGAAAAATTTCAAGAAATTTTACTTCAAAATTCCTCTTTACACTTTTACTCCGCATTTTGAAAAACTAAATTTCTCCAAGTGGCTGAAATCAGTGTCTACATACTTGTCTGTAGTATATTATCAAATAGTCTACAATAGATGAATTACCACTGATGATGGCAACTTAGTAGCCAAATTGTACCAATGGTTTTACTGACCTTTTTATGGCTATTGGAGAAACATAGTTTATCGGTTTGTCTTCAGCCATAGGTTGACCATCTATTTTTTAATTCTGAATCTATATGCTTTTGTGTACGAGTCTTCACAACGAGCATGTTATGAGGAATTTACTATGCAAATGGAAAGACGAAATCAATAAAAAAGCTTCTTGAGGTCACAACATTTTTAACAAAGCATAATTATCATAACGTCCAACTTTTAAAGGTGGACGTAATTAGGAACCAAATTAAAAATGCACGCAGTTGTTCAACTTGATGCAAAAGTTTGCAGTTACCGCAATTAAACGTTCCGAAAAATTCGCGAGTGTCTCGGTAATAAAATATAGCGGGACAAACAAAAAAAATATTTCTTTCGAATTTTGCATAGTCGGCCGGAGGTGCCAGCAAGACGGACAGCTGCCTGGGACGCCAAACTGTTGGAGAGACACTCCCTAAAATCTGCACATGCATTCCTCGGAGAAACGTAAACGGTGGCTGGCAATTGCTAAAAGACTGACTATATTTATCGTAATTCTTTAGTTTTATTCGTCACATCCTTATTAAATAAATGAACACATACGTTAATGACGCCTAGGAACCCAAAATAATCCCGACCTTCTGGCCGATACTGGTGAATGGCATCGCATTAAAACGAACTCATCGACAGAAAACGATTATTTGGGCCAGCGAATTTCAGAAATCCTCCCTAACTTACTTCCAAACAATTTATTGATACACCTTTCAGTAACTTCCGCAAATACTCATGTACGCGATAGGTTAGCGTAGAAAAAAAAACAAAAAGATATTATAAAGCAGGGAGATAAACACACAGAAAGAGACACGGAAACAAAATCATGGAAGGTGAAAAAGAAAAAAGTCGAAAACAAAAAATAGTCGGATGTGAGCAAGAAAGGGAAATGAGAAAACAAAAAAACAACACGGCGAGGAAAAAGGAAGTAAATATACAGAGTTTTGAATTTTTTTCAAAAGGGCGATATTGCCACAAAGGCTCCCTGCCTCCACAAATTTAAAAGACTAGCGACGGCGAAGCACAAACGTAAAGAGACGGGAAATAAAAATGACACAACAGAATGACAAAGATAGGAACTCATAAATCACTCTTTCAAAACAGCACAGCAAGTGAATGCCTCGGAAAAAAAATAAAAATAAGAGGGACTAAATGGAGTAAAAATCCCAAGGCGAAGAGAAGGAATTCTGCGGCAGGACTCGGAATGAATGGATCGTAATAAGATGAAATGATATCTCGGAGAAGAAAGCGACCTAATGAAAAGAAAGGAACAACGAAAATAAGATAAAAAATGACAGTAAATAAAAGAAGAAAAAAATAAGCTGAACGAAAAGGTGTGAAAGAGCGAAGTGAGCCAAAACATTACAACATATGACGTCATTCGAGAAAGAAAAAATCGGGCTCACCTTATAGTTGAAATAAATTTTTTAAAATTAAGTTTTGTAAAAACATTTTAGCATATACTATCGGCGAATCACCACTGATGAGGGCTGCTATGTAGCAGAAATGTGCATATGGTTTTTCAGATCTTTTATTTGTGGCTGTGAGGGGAACTAAAGTCTTTCAATACGACCTCAAAGTCTATATAGATATTTCCAACACCAACGCTTATCGGGAAAAACGCGAAATAAGCGGAGAAATTCTGGCGTGCAGAAAGTTCACACGGTTCCAAGAATCGCCCTTTAAAATAATAACACCACGAGAGCAATAAAGAAAAAAAATCTGATGTGGCCACCACATGACTTTCTCCATACCTGTAATATTTCTAAAAATTCCATATAGGTTAAATGATAATAAATATTTGACGGAGCTGAGAGAAAAATTTAAAGACTTTACAAGAACAGAAATAAACTCAAACCATAGGCTTCTGATATTGGATATAGCCCCGAAGCTCCAACAATTAAGAAAATAAAAAGGAGCGTAGTGTTTACTATAGTCGCTGGTAGGTGGTGTGGTTGTGGCAGCTAACTAATTTAGTTTTTAAAATATCTCTTCAACAATGCATTATATGGGAAAATGCTTCGAACAAACATTGTAGAAAATTAAATTTCCTACAACGTTTATTTCGGCGTTTTTACATTAAGTGACGGGAGTCGGTCGGTTGACCGAATTTTACCAAAAACTAATCAGCACTTTTCTTGAACAAAAATGTCAAATATAAAATTTCGTGTTGATCTGATCAATAGTTTTTGAGTTAGAGCACCCACAAAATCCCAGTCACAAACACACACAGACACACCCACAGACACCATCGAGAAAATAGCCAAAACGTGTTCAGGAGGCCTTAAAAAATGTATTTCCGTTGAAATCTCGAATTCGATTTTTTCATGGAGAAAGTAAAAATCGAGCCACAAACGGCAAATCAGCCGGACAGACAGGCAAAAGCGAGACATTAAGCAGGTTCGCAAAGAAAACTCGCTAAAAAAATAAACGAGAAATCTTTCATTGCGTAAGATATAAGAATTTGTTACGGGATAGGATTTTTAAGGTTAAGGAAAGGACTAGAGTGAAAGGACTAGAAAACAGGAAGGGAGATTGAAAGATACAGAAACGTGGAGGGTGACAGGTAGATGGACGTCCCTAGACTACTAGGGAAAAAGAAAAGGTCTCCTCCAAAAGAAAGAGATAGATAGAAATACGAGAGAGGATATCGAGGAAAGAAAAACAGAAAAATGGAGTGAAATGGCGTGAAATTGGAAATAATTTTGTGCTGCTGAGAGGGGAATTGAGAAAATGTGATGGGAAAAATAAAAGAAACGAGGCGGGTGAGAAAATGTTGGATGGAAAAGAAGCAGAAAAGGGAGAGATCACAGAGAGAAGAAAATAAAGAGGGGATTGAGAGAGAGAGAGAGAGAGAAATAAGGAAAATGAGGCGAAGAGTGTGGAGAATATACAGATGGAAAAGGGTGGAGATGGAAGTGGGGTGGAGGTAAAGGTCGAAACAGTCTGGCGGCATTAAAAAAAGTCTGCGCTCTGTCCTCCTCAAATAACCTCTCACGGAGGCATTTGAGGTAATTGGAGAACGGAAGAACGAGGGAAGAAGTGGAGCGAAGAAGTGAATGAGTGTATAATGGAATAGGATGGGCAAATGAAAGTGGAAAATAAGAGAATAATAGGGATATTTGTCCCTTCTGGTGGATACTAATGCGTCCAATTAAACAGTTTACGTAAAAGGCCAACTGAAATTCTTGGACCAACTAGCGAATGCTGAGCGCGCATGCGAAAGGAATTCAAGTGACGAGTATCAAACGCGGTCAATAATCTAGAAATTTTGCTGGCATATATTAACACGTTAAATCGGTTAAAAGGCGCATTTTCACATGCATCGTGTGCATCGCGTATCACGAAGAAAAATGTTGACATATCCGCGAGTGCAATAAAAAGGTGAAAATGCTTTTTAAAAGATTAAAAGTTCCATTTCAGTAATGTACAAATCTTCTTCCGTCGCAAACTTACGGCCCACAAAAGTAGCATCATGAATTTGCGTCACGTAAAAACATACCACAGATAGTACTCTCTAACTGAAAATTCGTACCGTAGAACGGTTGGGTGTTTATTTCGGCTGCATTTCCAGAGCATTTTCCGGCTATTGCGTCAATTTCATATCAGCTACCAAGGAGAGCTCTATAATTATCTACATTAATATTTTTTCGAAAGACTGGATGACTACAAAGAAATGTTTATAATCATTTCACTTACCGACAATTTCATATCATAATAAGCACTCAATATAACACGTACCACGAGCGAAATGACAAATTTGTCTCATCATCGTGTATAATACACACCTAAAATTTTTTAGTGATAAGATCGTTGTAATCTGTGGAAGTTTTAGTGATGATGACTAACTTTCAACAAATACACACATACACACGAGTATTACAACTGTTAGCCACATTAATTTGTTGGCATTGCAATAGAGTCAATTAATTAGAGAAAATTATGTTTCTAATTAACTATCAGCAGATACAAATATGATTCATTTACGAAACAAAGTTTGTCGCGGTACCTCTGAAAATCAGCCGCGGCACCCCAGTGTGCCGCGGCACCTATTAATATAAAAAGCAAGTTCTCCAAATTTCCAATATTGCGTTTATTGTAGTACCAGTATATAGTATGTGTAATAAATTTTTCAAATCTTCTTGATCATTTCTTCTAAAAAAACATCTTTATAAAGACTGGAAAAGACGATTTTTTTGCATTTGAAACGAAACTTAAAAAATTAATTCCATCGAAGAGCAACAATAATAACAACTACGCTTTATCAGTGTCAACGTGTCCGGAAATGACTATTAACGACCGGATGAATAGAATGCTTCCGATAGTTATCCAGCATAATAAGCATCCTAACTTATACGTCAATTTTTCGCGAAAAAATCACGCAAAAGCGGAAAATTATGGTAATTTTTGCGTAACGAATTGGATAAATAGTCAGTCGAACCAGAGTCGTCCTACAGTGAACGATCGCTTTTTAAAACCACCTATAGTATATATATATATATGTATAGGGAAAATGAAAATGTCTCGGGAGGAGACGGGATGCCGCGGAAGTCCCCTGGCGGAATTCAAGTCTCTTCGGAACGGCACGTTGGGAGAAAGTAGACGGACGAAAGAAATGGGAGGCGACAGAAGGGAATGTCTCCGTGAGCGCTGAAGGCGACGCTGATTGATTACGAGCGGCAAATCGGGTGCGGGCGAGAAGAAATGGGAAAGACAAGGTAGCGAAGACAAAAGAGAGAACAAGTGAGGGAAGAATTGCAGAGCAAATTACATAAAGCGCTCTTTCATTTTTTCGCAAAAACTATCGTAAATTAATATCATCGCGCCCTGTAAAAAAGCAACAAAAATTTAAGATATAAAACATTCGGTATTTGAAAATAAACTGCTGCTGAAACGAAACTGTGAATCCGCGCGTTGCTTCTCCGGAGTCTGCGAGTTGAGTAAGACATGTTTATTTTAATATGTAACTCGTTTTAACCAGTGCGCAGCTCTGATTAATATTTCAAAGGGGAAAAGCAAGATAGTGCATGAAAAATGCATGAGGAAGGGGTCTGCAAAAATCGTGAGAGGGGATTCGTGGATCCAGAAAGGTTGAGTAACACTGCATTACACCAATGTTTCATTTCTAGATGCTTCCCTGTAAAATTCATATTTTCTTCCCGGCAGCTAATCCTACATACGCCGTTCTAGCTCTCATACAGAACGACCTATCCTAAAAAGATGGCTTCTCTAGCTTGCAGGATTCCAGAGATAATGCCCACACGGACGGACGGACAGACAAACCGAATACACAAGCGATTTGTTTTAGTAAGAAGCAAGGAACGAAGAAAACGGAGATGGAGAATGAGAAAAATAATCTCTCATTGACTATAACTGCTTTCAAAAGCCTCCCTATAATAGGCAACGAGGAGATTCCCCCTCGAGAGACATAATAAATGCACTAATGAGAAGAGAGTTTGAGTAGAAGGTCGAAGACGAGGTACCTTCACAAAAAAATCTAATGACTTTCTCCGTACCTGTAATATTTCCAATAAAAAGGAGCGTCAAGGGTTTACAATAGTCGCCGGTAAGTGGTGTGGTGTTGGCAGCTAAAAAATTTAGTTTTTACAAATGTAGAAAATTAAAGTTCCTACAACTTTTATTCCAGTATATTTTACATATATCAAATATTAAAGCAAATATTTCAAAAAAATCTGATGTGGCCACCACATGACTCACTCTATATCTGTAATATTTCTAAAAATTCCAAATAGGTTAGATAATAATAAATATTTTAAGAAACTGCGAAAAAATTTTAGACTTGACAAAGAATAGAAATAAACTCAAACCATAGCCTTCTGATATTGGATATAGCCACAAAGCTCCAACAATTAAGAAAAGAAAAAGGAGCGTTACTAAGACGTAACTAAGCGACAATTGTTAACAATAGTCTTCAAACAAAGGTTGTAGAAAATTACATTTCCTACAACTTTTATTCCGATACATTTTTACATTTATCAAATATTAAAGCAAATATTTCAAAATAACGGATAAGTGATAAGAGTAAACACCCACTTCCGGTTGACCGAGTTTTACCAAAAACTAATCAGGTCTTCTGACTTTTATAAAAATGTTAAATATAAAATTTCGTGTTGACCTGATTAATAGTTTTTGAGCTAGAGCAGCCACTAAAAAGCTATCTCACACACACACAGACATCACCAAGAAAATGGTCAAAGCGTGTTCATGGGACCTCAAAACGTGTATTTCCGTTGAAATCTCGAAGTCGATTTTTTTCATGAAAGCAATACTTTCCTCCTATGCTACCTATGGAGAAAGTAAAAACGGATAAGTGACAAGAGTAAACACTCACTTCCGATTGATCGATTTTTACCAAAAACTAATAAGCACGCCTTCCTTTAACAAAAATGTCCAATATAAAACATCTCGCTGATCTGATTAATAGTTTTTGAGTTAGAGTACCCACAAAATCCCGGTCTCAAACACACACAAAGACACACACCCACAGACATCATCGAAAAAATAGTCAAAACGTGTTCAGGGGACCTTAAAACATGCATTTCTGTTGAAATCTCGAAGTCGATTTTTTTCATGAAAACGATACTCTCTCTATATTTCGTATATGGAGAAAGCAAAAAGCACGATTTTAAAAGCAAATATTGATGCAACGAACGGTAGGGAAAAAATAATTTAGGAGAAGAGAAAATAAAAATTTAGCGTCTTCGCCGTCAAGATTCCTACAAAAATTTAGACCGGATAAATAAAGAAGAGAAAGAAAAGGGGTGGACAGAATATAAGACTAGAAAACGAGACATCTAGACGAAAAAGGAGGAGAAAGAGAGGCTCAAATAAGAGGTGAAAACCGAGAGAAAACGGGAAAAAAACTCGGACGTCGGGAAATTGGCAAAAGAGAAGAAAAGGAAGCGATCGGAACGGGTGGAGAGACGGAAGAGACGCTAAAGAGAGAAAAGCAATGAGGAGCGAGAAATAGAAAGAAAGAGAAAAGCGGGTCTGGAGGATATGCGAGGTGTGTGAAGGAGGAAAAAAGGAAGGAGGGGCGCAGGGAATAAGAGAAATGGGGAAACAGAAGAAAGGGGGAAATGGGGCGGGGTGAAAAAACAGCACAACATCGCAGCGAGGCTCCTTGGGGAGGGGTATGATGCGGTAGGAGAGGGGAAGAGGAGGAAATGGTAGAGGTAGAGAATGAGGATGAGACGGAAAGGCAGAAAAGGATATAGTGGAAGAGGAAAGAGGGAGAGCGAGAGAAGGATAATAGCAGAGGGAGAGAGGGATAATGGTAGAGGGAGATAGGGAGAGGCAGAACAGTAAAGAGAATAGATGGAGAGAAAGGTTTAAAAAAGGCGGGAGGGTGAGACAAGAGGCGTATGAAGACATTACTTATAAAGCGAAAGAAATACAAGGGTATAATTGTCTTCGTAAACGCATTTATTTTTTAATTACCCCACGAGGAAATCACAAATTTAACCAATCGCAAAAAAAAATTGCGAAAAGGATGTAAAATCCAAGACTTTCATGTCCACTCGGAACTTTGAAGTCCCACTTATACGAAATAAGAATAGATCTTTAAGTAGTGGCATTAAAGTGATGTAGAATGCTACTGAGACTCCATATACAAGTAGACAATGATGAATAGCGATGAAAAATTCAACAGTGTATAAACATGAAAAAAAAACAAGACTACATTTTAATTCCCGATATGAACACTTAAATTCTAAAGCATCACAAAGACTGCCACTTTTTTGTAATTATAATCTTCCACCAATGAAAAAGGTCCAAAGGTACATAATATTTAAGTTGGGGAGTTCCGATAACCAACACCTCTAGCGGGAGAATCTCCAACCATCCGAAAAAACGAATGCCTAAAAAGCGGAAATTTCTGAGACCTTTCGGTCGCGAATGAAAGACATTTAGAAAAGAAAAAAGTTACAAAATTCGCGTGGGCGTCGAGAGAGACGGAGATGCCATACGATACGATAAGCACGTTTTTAAGAAAATTTGCCAAAACGGATGAGAAGAAATAAAACGGAAAAAAAAGATGAGAGGGAGTGAAAGAGGAAATACCATCCGTGTGACGTCACGGTTTGAAAACGTCCCCCTCTATCTCGCTGGGTCGTGGGCTGTAATAACCCTCAGTGGCGGATGCCTGCGAAAGTAAGACCGGGGTGGAAGGGGTTGAAGAGGAAAAGAGAGGAGACAAATAGAAGATAGAGGGGAGGGGGACGGAGGAAATAACAGGCAAGTAGGAGAAAAAGGAGTAGAGAATGGAAGAAAATAAGTCCCCGAGCCGGTTAACTACGTAATCCCTGACCTAGAGAGACTTTTCAAATCCTTCTGAAACGGAATTCTTGAGACGGAGAGAAAGAAACGGAGGGAGAAAAAGGAAGCACTCCTATTTCCCATTAACGGTTTTCTTGCACGAGTTGAGGAGCGGGGATAAGAAGTTGGATGTGGAAAAAAAAACAACGCGTGGACAGACACGAAGGGACAAACACTTCATTTGACACAACAGGGTTTTCGCATCGCGCAAGTTCGTTTAGGTTAAATTTCCGCTTTCCGAATAATTAAGCCGGAGTAACTTTCACAAAATATACCGAAACTCGAAACTCATTAGTGGATACCGTATGCTTACTCTCGAAATAATTTTTATATTTTTTCAATTCTTTATCTTAAGTTCATACTCAGATTGAAAAAACACGATCAAGGAATTGAACTCTTCTTAAGATGAAATTACTCTCAGGTACCTTTAGAAAGAAATTATCTCCGATACTGAAATTGAAAAGCTCCAAACTAGTACTCTATCACAACTATAAACAAATCCAACCAAACTGAAAGAAATAATTTCGGACATAAAAGCATGCATATGACTTACGTTAACTGCTTTGAAACGAAATAAAAATGGAATAAATAAATAGAAGTCCCAAAGCCTATAATTTCAAACACGAGTGATGTAATGCGACCGTTACAAGTAATAAAGAGTCGGTAAAAAACGTTTGAGCGTAATCAAAAATTTAAGTTCTGATTTCATTCTACGCAACTGAGCCGCTTTTGCAAAACTCTACTCTCGAGCATTATTTTAATTCGTGGGCAATGTACATCTTTCTTTTCCTCGCGGCGCCATTACGAGAACGGTATCGCCAAATACGAGAGCGATGTCAGAATTTTGAATTGACTTGGTATGCATAGCGGAACGCATGACGACCGGAAGTGAAAGAAATGATAGAAGTGTGCATTTATAAATTTTTAGAATTCAAAGAGATACCAGTCCTCGGATTTTAACGAGTACTCCGAATTAAATTGGGAGCCACAAAATCGGGATTATTTTTTCTCAATAAATTCGATAAGTTCACTGTCGGAACCTATGCATCCAAATAAGTCTTTTTCATTCTCCTGAACAAGACCATCGATGGAAAATGCAATAAGGTTGAGTCGAGCGTGTGACAAAAAACCGCTGTACCAACAGACTATGCCGGTAAAAATTTCAGAAATTCAGAATAATTATTGACAGGCGTTCGGTTACTGCTTTTATGCCAAAGACGCGGTACTTAACACGTCATTCTTCTCGACGAAGGATCATTTAAAAAACTAAAAAATGAACATCAACGATGTAAAAATGTATAACCTTAGTGATTTAATTTTTATTTCATAATATTTTAACTGAATATTTCACCAGTTTATTTGTAAAATTTACTCCATAAAGTTAAAAAATTAACATTAACGATTTGTTAAAAATTCTACACGGCACAACCAACTACTATTCCATCCATCTGTACGACAATATCTGTAAAAGAATTCCTTAAACCTGAGCGCGACAGTAATATTATAGAATTTTCATGTTTCTGCCAATGTTTGTAGTTTATATTCTGGATTAATAGAACTATTTATGGATTTATATACCATTATCACTCCGGCGAAGCAACGAATTATTCCACAAGTGATTTAACAGGTAAACCCAGTCGGACTAAACTAAATGCTACGCCGTTAATTACGGAAACGTTCACTAAACGTTACAAATGACCCTATCTCTAAATATGAGAATAACGTTATCAAAAAGACCAGCCCACTTCCAAAAAATGACCTCAAATCTTTAAGGCGCATATTCTTCCACGTTACGCAAGACGATTCACGACCAAATGAAAAAAGGAGAAAAACATTCGAAATCGGAATTAATCACCGCCTCCTCCGAGAACGTATACGAAAGAAACGCGCGGAAAAAACCGCATAAACGACGGATTTATTTCTTAGCCTTCCCTCGGAGTCGATACGACAGACATAAAGATCATTTATGCGAATCCTCCTCCCTAACACCTCCCACCTTTTTTTATCTCCCTCCTTTGGGCGGGTGGCGATCCTACGGGTCGAATTTTTCCGTCTCCTCCTACAAGCCACCTCTCTACACACACAGGCGCCGGCACGACGACGCCTCTTACGTAGACGTGACGCCCAGAAAGAGGGGCGGGACGCGAACGAAGGGAGGAAGAATTGGAGGAGGGATAGTCCACGTCTCCCCTCTTCTTTATTCCCCTTCATCCTCCGTGCTTCCCTCCCGTATCCTCCCCTAAAACGCCCACATCTCCAAACCCATCCTCTCGACATTCTAATCTGTTCCCTGAAACCCTTCTCTTCTCCCCGTCTCCCTCTACCGGGGCGTGGCGAAAACTGCAATAAAAAAACAGCGAAGCTGCGGGAGATGGAGTCGTTGTGCCAAACGGAGAGGATTCGAAGCGATAACGTTTTTCGCCCGCTATCCACCCTCTTGGGCATATTGTAGGGATGGAACCGAAGTAGGTGGTATTAATATATGCCACTGCGTAATAAAACGGGATCGATTTCTTTAAAGGAAGGAAGCGTGTTTTAAATACGCGGTGCGACTTAAAGTTCGTATCGATAATCCAAAGTCAGACCCCGATTTAGCGCCGCCGTTTGTCCGTCACTGACATTGGCGCTAAAGCGGGGGTGGCGGTAAATCGAGGTATATGCTTGCTCTATGTAACTTTAAGACGGAAGTTCTCTTCACAACGATTCACGAGCGGTATGCGGGGGTGGCACTATCTGGGGGAGAGGCGCTAAATCGGGGTCTGGCTGGGCCCAAGTTTCTCGAGATGGCGAAGCGAGGTGATTTTGAGTGTATGGCGGTGGCATTTGCCAAAGACCAAGACCAAGAATTCATTTTCCCATAAATAA
The DNA here is from genome assembly GCA_028673005.1 of Tanypteryx hageni. Taxonomy (NCBI): domain Eukaryota; kingdom Metazoa; phylum Arthropoda; class Insecta; order Odonata; family Petaluridae; genus Tanypteryx; species Tanypteryx hageni. The sequence goes on along the minus strand of CM054118.1, from coordinate 13,799,897 downwards.
GTATTTTCTTAATAATCAAATATTAAAGTAAGTTTTAATAAAAATGCCATCGTTCTTCATCGAAACGCAGGAAAAATAATGTCGTGCTAAAGTGTTTTCTTGAAGTTTTGCCGTAGGCGCCACATCTCCCAGCGACGTCTCTTTGACTTTTGAGAGTCGAGTGCCCTAAGGAGGCACTTTTCTAGGATCGGTATTGCCGACGCGCATCCATTATGTGGCGACCTGGAGGCGACAGACTGTTCCCTCGCCGTTTCAAGTGCCGGGGAACGATTGTTTCGCCAAGTGCCGGGAACCGATTGCCGGGGTCGATTTGGCGAGGACTCGTCAATGAAGGATACAAATATCAAAGATTAAGAATGAAATCAATTTTGCAAATGCCGCTATCAGAGCTGAAATCAAATAAAATATATTTCGCGGCCGAGTTAACTATGGAAACAAAGAACATGTTTTATGCCGATCAAATTGTGAAGGGAATAATAACTTGCACTGAAAACTGAATTAAACTTTCTTACACAGAAAATGTATTTATTCTTTGGTTTCCAGCTCAGCGTTTATAGCGTTTATGAATAAAAAATAGGAAGATGAACCCGTCAAAGAAAATAATCCTTAAGATTTTGCCATGCCTGTTGCCGCAAAAAGATGATAACGAACATTAAAAAAGACTATTTTCCAAAGGTTAATATCGACCACATACGAGCTCCCATCTATTCTGATGACCAAGACAATGACACCGATGTCCAGATTTTAATAGCTAAAACTGAATCGCGAAAGAAAAAGTCGTAGACATAGTTACATGAATAAAAAGTTTGTAAAAATAAAAAATGTCATTTTCCACATATTTTAAAATATAAGTTTTTTTAGTGTCATGAAGTCAAGTTAAAAATAGCAAATACTCGTGGTTTAAAAATTCAAGATTTTAAACTGTTCCAAAGCCGAGCGAAATGAAATCGCGAAAATTATTCAGAATTAACGAATAACCGCTTTACAGCCGAGAAAAACATTTCGGATAAGGGAGACGAAGCGCGAAACTGCTAGCAGAGAAATCTTCGCTCGAACTTTTAATGGGAATAGAGAACAAATGCATAAAATCGTCGCCACCAAATTCGCAAACAGTAACGGTCTAGCGAATATTTTGAAAAAGTGGGATTACAAAGAGACATAATCCGAAATAGACATGAGGAAAATCGCGTAGGCACCGGAAGAGAGAAAGAACTCCTCCCTCTTTTTGCAGCACCGCGAGACGGACCGTCAAGAGAGGTACGGGAAGAGGGGAAGGAGTGAGAGGACGGAGAGGAGATAGGAGGGAGGAGAGATGGAAAGGAGGGGAGAGGGACAGGGAGGAAAGGGGCAAAAAGGAGGAAAGGAGGGAGAGGTAGCAAAGGAGGGGGAAGAGGGAGGATAGAGGCACGAGGGAGGATCGAGGAGGGAAAGGAGGGGAGAAGGAAAGGGGAAAAGGGAGGAAATGAAGGGGGAGGGAGGAAAGTAGGAAGAGGTAGCAAAGGAGAGGGAGGAGGGAGGACAGAGAGACGAGAGGGAGAAGAGAAGAGGGAGAAGAGAAGTGGGAGAAGAGGAGGGAGAAGAGAGGAGGGATAAGAGAGGAGGGAGGAGAGAGGAGGGAAAGGAGGGGAGAGGGAAAGGAGGGGAGAGGGAAAGGAGAAAGGGAGCAAAGGAAGGGGGAGGGAGGAAAGTAGGGACGAGGGGGGAGAAGACAGGGAGGGAGGAGAGAGGAGGGAGGACAGCCACGACTTGATCACGGAGAGGGAAGAGGGGAAAGGGAAGAGAGGGAGAAGAGAAAGGAGTGGGGAAGAGAGAATAAGAGGGGTAGGAAGGAAAAGAGGAAAAAAGAGGGAGAGGGTGTGAGGAAAAAAGAGGGAGGAAAAAGAGGGAGAGAGAGGGAGGAAAAGAGAGGGAGGATGGGAGAGAGGTGGTGAGGAGAAAGGAGAGGAGGGGAAGGGAGGGAAAAATGGGGAGCAGGGAGAGAGAGAGAGAAAGGATAGAGAGGGAGGGCGAGGAGAGAGGAAGGGAAGGAGACGGAAGGGAAGGAGATGGAAGAGAGGAGTGGGAGAGGAGCGAGGAGTGGAAGAAAGAAGGGGAGCTGAGGAGGATGGGTAGGAGGAGTTAAGAGGAAGGGAGAAACAGTAGAAAGAGAGAGAGAGGGAGGGAGGACGTAGACAGGCGCCTCGTGATCAAATCATTGATGCGGCGCCTCTTAGTCATGGGCGTCTCCTCCATCCCCTTCCTCCCTCCCTCCCACCTTCCGCATAAGATGTTCTCTCGGCTGAAGGTAATCCTCATCCCCTCTCATTTTGTAAGCACGCCCGCGATTCTGCACTCAAAACACATTGTCATGCATTGGACGTCACGAAGGAAGGAGGTGGAGGGGGGAAGGAAGATTCGGGTTGAGGACTAGGAGTAGAGACGCGGATGTTGATGGAGTCGCGTTACTGCGGGCGCACGATAATCGTCTTTTTTATTTATTCTCTCCACTTTCAATCCGATTCGCTCGGCCTTTATTTTTTTGCAAATCTCACCAGCGGGGGGAGGGATCAACCTTCCGCGTTTTAAAAGGAGGAGATTGGCATTTTTACTTCTATCGAATAAAAATATTCATTCTGTCGAATGAGAAGATTTCTTTTTTTCGTAGAAGGTCGCATTCTACTAGAGCCGCATGTCCCGGGAAAAATATAATCCTAAGATTTGTCAAACGAATCGTCGAACTTTAAGCCAAGAATGGTATCTTTAAAACATAAAAGTTGATGTTCTGATAACCAAGAAACCTATGGAGAAATCACCTATAAATATGAATTTGAAATATTGCTAACGAAAGGACTTTTTAAGTACGCCAGGAACAGATTTGAAATTGGGGTTTTCTCAAGTCAAAAATATTGTCCCATTATTGAACATGAGAAAAATCGAAATTTTACCTTGTGTTCAAAAGTTAATTTCCAGCAGAGCATATTTTAAATGTTAACTTAAAACCATGAATTGTGTTTACGATAAATTAAGAGGATGTGATACGCGTATGTACCATTTAAATTTGTAACACATTTTTTATAATAATTATAGTAGTTTCTGTAATAAAAAGACAACGCCAAAGCACAATTGTTCGTAAAAAACTAATAAATAAATAATTAAGTAACGATTTACATTTATACAAGCTAATACATATAATTTGAACAAAGGACGATTTTACTGACAAAATTCCTATCTTTGTAGGCGGTAATGCTTGCCTTCTGATACTCAAGATTATGCATCCGTAGACAATGTCGTCCGTGTTCGCCTTTCTTAATACAGATGAGCAAAATGCAAAAATCTACAAATACTGCTTGTGAGTTAATGGTAGTAAAACTAACGACGAGGTTTACTCTACGCAAAACATGTGACACTAAGTCATACCGACCTTTTAAAAAAAAAGATTCGATTACGCTACAAATATTTTCGTGCTGAGAAATTCCCCTTTAAGGGACTGTCCCTTCGTCCAATAAAAAGAAAGCAATCACACCCCGCATATTTCTTCCTCTCGCCCGTATACAAGGATGTTCCCTCTTTTCCTCTCATCTTCTCCGTATCAATCTTGGCCCTTCTCTTTTCCACCTACCCCTTCTTCCCGTCTCCTGCATCACTCTGGGATCCACGGTAAAAAGAATTCCCCCAGGTACGAGGGAAAAGTGGAAAAAAGAAGAGAGATGGGTAAGAAAAGGGGGAGAGATGACGGGGGAGGGGGTTGGTGGTGCATTGGGGAAGTCCCGGCCGAAGGTCGATTCCTCGGATGCTCACTTCGGAGAGTGGCGGAGTACCTCAAGGGACTTCACTTGGTCCTTTTCAGTTTTCCTTCCGACCATTTTTCCTCCGCCTTCTATCCCCTCTCCCTCTTCCTTCTCCAGCCTATTCCGCGACGGAAAAAAATCCTCCGCAGTACTTCCTTGACCTAGCTCCCTTCCCGTCCCTGAGACAGGCCGAATTCTTTCGCGGACGATTTCATTTAATTTGCCACCTACCGGTCTCCCTTCCCTTCCACTCCGTGCGACCCGTTTCCAACCAAGCCTTCCGAGTTTTATTTTTTCATTAGCTTTTTGACAGGAGCATATACCGTGTCCTGGATATTGACATCTTGCGCTGATCCATCGGCTGGAGAGGAGGTCAGCGAAACGGATGCAGTAGTGGTTGGAACAACGGCGTATACTGCGCCATAATAAACTCCAAGGATTTTTTAGATCGGGTATCTCAAATGCATGGAATGGCGCATTTATCGTGCGTCTTCTAGCAGAAAGGGGAATTTATGAATCATAATATGAAAATTAATTTTTCAGCCAGTTCATACGGCCTCGTGCGGCAAGCGAGTAGATTAATAAACTTGCGTCTTAGGGAAAGAGATAAGGACAGCATGTGTCTTCAAATTGTAAGTGCTCTTATTCTAATCCAAAATATATTCAAGGACGCTTGATTGCGCTACAACTGGCTTCGTGTGATTTTTGTGAATCGAGATTTTGCCCATTAAAAATAACGCGACTTTTCCAAAGATACTTTAAAGCTTTAAGCAAAGAATTGAACTTCATTCTTCTGGCAACCCACAATTTCGAGCCCAGTGGATTTATGAATGAAAACTGAGCGACAGCGTATGATGGTTTAAAAGGTGTTCTAAAAAACTAATATTAAATTCCAAATAGCAATTTTACATTTATTTTTGTTATATTTTTACATTTTCCGAACGTTAAATATTATATCAACAATGGCCTTTTAAACTGTGGAATATGGCGATTTGTCTGACAAAGAGTAAGCATTATTATATTAGATATTACAGTTTCGGAAATACCAACTTTTGGATTTGACTGCCGATTCATGAATTCGAGTTATACAATTATCGTTTAGAAACAAATGCTGCATTTATCAATGACAGCAAATGATTGGATTGAAAAAAAATCTCAATCAAAACCACTAAAATCCTATTAAGAGAATATCTTGAAATTAAATTTACCACAGAAAATGCGAAAAAAACGCACAGCGATTTTTAAAAAACTTCAAATTCTCATGAAAAAAAAGAAAAGACTTCACAGCATCCTCGTCCTTGATAGTAATTTGCCTAATAAAAATCAAGAGACGCTAATAATGGGACTCACAGGTGAAACGCATACGTGATTCATTCGTCCGTTTAACTCATACAAGAGTTTCGATCAATAAGGTGAGCCACATGATTGGTCCGCTGAATTGTTCCGTTAGTCGCCGGACACGGCCACCCCAACGCGTTTCATTTGGTCTGGTTAGCTCGGCGGACGTGTGTATCATGCGCTAACAAGGTGTCGAAAGAAACCGAGCCTCCCTCGCACCCGAAATCCCACCGTTCAAACTCGTTCGAAATGATTGATGTCGATTAAATGGATGAAAGCGTGTCGACGGCGTGCAACGCTCTCAAGGAGCGGACGATTACAAGATACGGAATCAGGAACGCCTTCCAAACGCGTCGCAGAGATAAAAGCTTTCGGCAGAAAGTTGCACGTTCCCGATTCATTTACGGCTGTCCCTCTCTCGAGATACGGCGATTCGAATCGAAAAGTTGGCAAACGAAGTTTGATTCCCAGCTGACTGGCACAGAAGGGAATTGGTTTCGCCAACGTGGCAAAGGAAATGGCCAATAAACCCGAGTTATGCCGAGGTTTTTGCATTTACGCAACTGCAAATACTGCTCACCGCACCATAGATAGGAGTAGATTTGAGAGAAGAGGTTCGTGAACGTTGAGCAAAATAGAACCACCACATATATTCAAATATAAAATGCCTCGTATTCCAACACAATAGCGAAGAATGGCCCATCGCCACGCCCCCCTACATTGAATATAGGGACCAACTGATGATTATGAATGTTTTATTAGCTTTAGGCATAACTTTATTATAGCAATCGAAGGATTTTTGTTCAAGTATTTTCACTTCTCAACTAACGCAGTTTACACAAGTACAAAACATTCAAAAATTAATAATAAAATCAACGCTTTAAATCTGAAAACAGTATACTGTGTGTTCGGTAAACTTCTATTTCATCTTGCGTAAGAATTATGCATTTCTGTGAAACATGAATCATATTTATGCCAATGTCTCCATTTAAAAAACAATAAATACATATCGAATCGAATGAACGAGCGAAGTTATTTATAGACTCACTTTAAAAGGAGAAGGCGCCAAGAAAATGCTGCAAAAATGCGAAAAATTACTATGACGAACAACTGACAATATGAAAAGGAATTTTTATAAATAAATTCTTTACAGATAATAATAGTTCTTTATTTAGTACTGTTACTTACAATACATGAGCTTTCATTGCATTTGCTGTATATTTCGGGAAAACGAGCTATAAATAGGCGAGGTGTTTCTGTACCTGCGCATGCGCAGTTACAAATTCGAATCATAAATCCGAGACGAATACAAGGCGCTGGTGAGTATAATAAAAAAGTTATAAAAATACATCAGGCTCCGATTTTTTGGAATTTCCCGAGCTCTCTTGACGAACAAGGGTGAAAATCGTACCAAAAAAGACATTGGGAAGAAGATGGAGGTTAGACCGACGACGACAACAACCTAAACAGACAACAAGCGAGACGGGAAAATTAAAAGATTTTCTCTCCAAGGACTGAACTAATGAGTCCGCGGCTGGAGTCGGTCGTGCCTTTTTGCTACCCGTGCCTCGCCACGGAGGAAAGGGGACAAAATAGAACGAGATGAGACCGAGGAATTCCCTCGCTGACCTCTACTAATTACAGTCATGCTCGGGAATGAAGAAGAGGCTCGCATTTCCAATGTTCCCGTCGACAACGAGCGGGTTAGTTCGACTCTTTCCCGCACGCCAGAGGCGGCGTTGGCGGTGACGGAATAAAAATGGAAGGGGAGGTGCGCGCGATCAATGTCAGATCCCTTACCATTAGGGATGTTTCTTCCTCGCTAAAGAAATCGAAAGATGGAACAAAATGAGAGATTTTTGGCGTTCGTTGACGTGGAGGAAAAGATTCTAAGACATATCTGGTGAGAAGAGAACAGTATAGCAGACCTATTTTAAAAAAAACTAGTATGTAGGTAGTGTGTTATCCATGAATATGGACAAAATTGCCGCGGTTTTTATGTGGTTATACCGCCAAATATTCGGTCACTAGAGCCTCGTTCTTTTTATAATATATATATTCAATTTTAATGTTAATTGCTTCATGTATGCTTTGAATTTTATCATGAAAACAATTTATGTACTATCAAAATCACACCTAAGATTTGAACGCAATCAATTTGCATTGAATTTTTGAACCGATCCCTTTCCGCCTCTATACATTTTTCAAAACTCAAACTTTTCACGAATAAGGGGCACCAACGTGGAAATGAACGCTCAACATTTCAGCTTTCCATCTTTTATGTCTTCGGAGATATTTAAAAAAATTAATGGGCTTCTATCCGATCCGGTATATTTTTCAAAACTGAAATCTAAAGCATACATACAAAATGGCAGCAGTGCATAAATCTACGCTCCAAGTTTCAGCTGCCTATCGTTTACGGTTTCGCCACAATTTCAATTTAGGCAAGTGCGCATATACATACATATATATGTATATATTTAACTACACAATACATTTTAGATAACCCCTCAATATGTTAAATATAAAGCAAACTTGGCAACTTACCCAACACTTAATGCAACCAACAATCAAGAACTATCATATCGGACGCGAATTATGGGTCAAGATCGGCCGATTTCAGGAATAAATGCGAAGGTGGCGAGCACTGATGACGGTTGCTTATCCGCCGAAACGCGCACCTTTATTTCAACAAGAGATCACTTGAATAGAAAATTTGAACGCGGCTCTACAAGTAATTGTCGGAAAGATAAATACGCAAATTATCCAATTTATTAACAACCGAATGGCCATCGCTACTGGCATGTACATATCATTTCAAAAAACCGGGACGGGCTAATAAGACGGCCGCTATAAAATATACGAGGTCACCACACGTCCTCCTAAGAAATAAAATTTCCTAGTAACACTGCTATTTCCTCATAAACGACAAATATTTTTAATAAAATTTTACGAGTAGCGTGTTGCTTTACGACGGGAATTCTCCTTCACGAACCTACGCGAGGCTATATACGTTAACCTACCGACACTTGCGGCGTAATAAAGACCAACGATGACGGATGCCTACACTAAAGAGCTTAAAAGTCTTCACGTAAGCATAAAAATAAGCAATTCTACAAATTTATTTGTATAAAAAAGTCTGTATATTTATACAAATAAATTAATATTGGAGTTCCAACAAATATTGGTTTGCAACATCGATTATAAACAATTCTATAGCTGAACGGGAAGTTTTATTAAGAAAAACTAGAAATAAAGTTCAGGATACGTTTTCTGGTTTGTTAAAATTTTCAAATTATTCTCAATAAATAAATAAATACATACTTAATACATCTATTAATTGATTGCATTTCTTTGTTGAATCTGACCATATGCACATAACAACGATATAAGCAAAACGAGTTTAAATAAAAAGAGGCAAGAGAAAGTCTAATAAGTCTACGCCGTAGCGTACATAACTGTTTGACATTTAATTGAAACAATAAGTCACACCATAAATGCTTACGTCACCTATCCCGTCGCCTAACATAGCAACTAAACTCCTCTAGTTTGAAAACTATGCGACGATTCAGTTCAGGTGATCTATCTCGTCCGTTCTATGAAGCCCTTCGAAATGCTGCCTGCCCACTTTACGTCCAACAAGAAAACTTGCGAAAACAGAGGATCCTGCTCATACATGCACGTTCCAAGGAACTTGATATCCGAAATTTAATAACTGAAACGCACCTTTGTAAAAATCGTACCCATTCACATCTGCCTTCGCAATGTCTTTTATCCGATTGGTGGAAACCGCCGTAACTTACTTTACGAAAGCGGCACGCAGTTCGCAGAAGGTTAATAAAATTAACCGAATCCTATAAATGTTTCGAGAAGTTCCACTTTTTTGATTAAAATCATCCAAGTCTACGGACCGTAAGGTTTCATGGAACCGGACCGGTGATAACCAAATAACGTCCAACCCGAGCGAAATAATTCAATTAACGGGAACTGGGGAAGGAAATATAAACTAATTCGATTAACCAATCAAATCGCCGAATCGATTTCGACTGCGACGGTTATAATTGCTGCCACAGAACTATTGCCGGGTCGATAGGAAAGCTAGTTGCGCATAAAAAATGCCAATGCACATAGTTGCCCAATTTGCAAAATGGCGAAGAACAGTAGATCACAACAGTGAGATCTTAATAAAGATCACAAGCTATTATCATTTTGTTTGAGGTACAATAACATTAATACCTTGGGAATTACAATATCCGCTAAATATTTTTTTAAATAAACTCATATAAGCATCCAAAATGTAAAGTTTTAATATAAAAACAAATATGGTGAAACCCCGATTATATGGTCGTGGATTAAACGTTAATAGTGTGCTTGAATATCTACAGAGTTCCATTTCTCATGTACAAATTTTCAAGCATTTTTTAAGTTTATTTATGCATCATTAGCTCAAAAAAGCTCTCATGCCAAATTCAGCCCTAATTATTATTTTTATTAGTTTTTATTGTTTATATGAGAATCTCGTTATATAATGTAAAAAACCTTTTTCTATACGGGTGACTAGGGTACGTAACCAACTTTTTTATGTAAATAAATTCAACAATGTTTCAACGACTTCTCCTTAGAAGATTTTCATCCTTCGTATTACCCGTTCTTTTCAACTGTCAGTTCTAACAAAAGCACCGGTTAATATGGATAATCGGGGTTTCAATGCACTAAACCGCCTACAAAAATACCCCACCAACTGAAATGGTCGGTGGGACCAATACGCAGGAAAGTACCCATGTTAATTAAGTTCGCACCACACTGGAGGTGTTAAGCATCGGCCATTTTACGGGTCCACTTATACAGACTTATTTTTAAAGACACATACGTGACACATTTATATGACACCCACTCTTTCGACCACAATCGCGCCAAAGTCCCGAGCCGGCATTTATATTCTAATTCGCCCGATAATAACGCATTTGAAACCCTTTACTGACATCTAACCGCGATTGAAAATGCAACCGAACCTCGATAACAAATGTCTCAAACGAAGACAGACAAGGTTAGACCAGTGGTATCCAAACTGTGGTGCGCGCGCACCTGGGGAGGCGGGGAGGAGGGGGGGTGATGGGAAGGTCTGGGGGGCGGAGCGCAAAAGATTTGTCTTACATTTACTTCAACAGGGAATTATCGAGCTCGTCTTATGGCTAAAAATTTTCAAGAACAAGCGTTTAAAAAATAGTTGTCTCAGGTATCGCCAATAGTCACAACAAAGTTGTAAAATATAACAATCTTAATCTTAAGACCTACAATATGCAGCCGAGAAATTCTAGCCCTAAAGTGGCTAGGACGTGTCGTTTGCGTCCATGTTTTTTTCTCAAGATGGTTCTATTAATGGCAATTGTATTTACAGCAGATAATATTTATTAACTGTGATTGATAATGGCATATGGGGGAGGGGGCGCGAAGAGAGTTTTCTTAGGCGAGGGGGATTGCGGCTTTATAATTCCTGGAAAGCGTTGGGTTAACGCATGCCCATCCATGGCTTTTCGAGGCCCTTGCGTTCTCGGAAACCGTGTAGAGTGGGATTGGATTTCTCATAGGAATATGTGAGGTTACATTTGAGCGCTGCCTTGAGTTTAACCTAAACGATCTTGCTATACCGCACTCAGAATTGCTCCCTTTATTTTTTATTACAACAGAAACATTTTACGATTTATAAATGCTTACAGACTGCTCCGAAACCGAGCCAAAATGAAATAGAGAGCCGTGAATTTCGGGTTCGTTCCCTAAAATTAAAACCGTGCTAAACCGAAGACGTGTAAAGCGAAACCTTGCAAAGAGAGGGATGGGTGTATATGAAGTACGACGTGAAAAACATACACTGACTCATCGAAAAGTCGAGTAATATATGAGGTCTATCCCAAAAGTAATGAGATTGAAATTCTTATGCACGATGTGGCAACACTGCCCCCTCCGACCCCTTATCTATGTGTAGCTAGCTACAACCCACCTCTACGCAACGAGACCAGTTGTGATTTGTTCCGTTGAGTCTTGGTCGTGTATTCGTTAGTAGGTTGTGTTTGTGCACCCCGTCACGGTGAAAATGGAGCGAAATATCGAGCAATCAAATTTTGCGTCAAACTGAATGAAACTGCTACGGAAACGTTTGAAAAATAAAAAAGAGCCTTTGGCGATGAAGTTTTATCCAAAGCAGAAGTTTTTCGGTGGCACAAGGCATTTAAGGAAGGACGAGAAAATGTGAAAGATGAACATCGCTCAGGAAGAGCTTCCACGGCGAAATCAGATGAGAATGTGGAGCGAGTGAGGTCTCTCATCGCTACAGACCGACGGTTCGATTCGTTGCAAATGAGCTGAACATTAATAAAAATGCCGTCCATCAAATTTTGACAGACCATTTCGACATGCGAAAAGTTTGCGCGAAAATGGTGCCAAAAAATCAGACAGAGGATCAGAAGGAAAATCGGCGGAGCATCTGCCAAGAACTTCTCGATCGTTTGTAAACTGAACCAGACTTCATGGATCGGGCGATAACAGGAGAGGAGAATACGACCCGGAAACAAAAAATTCGCCGCGGCCAAAAAAGCTCGAATGAGCAGGTCAAAAATCAAGACAACGATCATCGTGTTTTTTGACCATCAAGGAGTGGTACACAAAGAGTTTGTACCACCAGGTCAAACCGTGAATCAAACCTTCTATCGGGACGTCCTTGATCGGCTAAGGAGAAGGGTTTTGCGTGTCCGACCTCAACCGGATATTGCACCATGACAACGCACCCTGCCACGGAACGTTCTCTCTCAGGGAGTTTTTGGCCTCTAAACAAATTCTCGTCCTCCCGCAGCCACCCTACTCCCCAGATTTGGTTCCCTGTGACTTTTTCCTTTTCCCGAAGATGAAAAATCGCTTGAAAGCACACAATTTCGAGATGGTTGATAACATCAAGAGAGCCGCGACGGAGGTACTGAATGGGCTCACGGAAGAAGACTTCCAGCGCTGCTTCCAGGAGTGGGGATCCGCTGGAAGTAGTGTGTGGCTTCCTATGGAACCGACTTTGAAGGAAACCACATTCAGATATAGGTAATTTCACTACATAATTTTTAAAAAATCAGTCTCATTACATTAGGGACAGACCTTGTATTTACAGGATGGAAGATGTACGAAAGAGATCAGGACAAGGATGGCGAGAGCAAATAAGACGACGAGAGTTGTTGACAGAAAGATAGATGAAAGATATAAACAAGTAAGGTAAGAATTGATGAATCAGATATTAAGGGCGGTTTTTTACTTTCTCCATACGTAGTATAGGGGAAAGTATTGTTTTATTAAAATATAGGTATAAAGCGGGCAAACGGGCCTCAAAATCAACAGGATTCATGATTCTCACCAGCCGAAACTATTCTGAAAATTTGGTTGCTCTAACTCAGGCATGTCAAACTCGAAAAGGCGTCCGGGCCACATTAAAGCGATGAATGTTATAAAAGGGCCGCATTGCAGCGATGGATTTTATAGAAGTGCCCCAGTTGTGCAATGAGGGCAAAAGCTGGAACGACAGACTTTAGCTAGAAGATTGGACGCATGTTTTGCAATTACAAACAATAATTTAGAAAATGCGTTCTATTGTAATTCGATAACTATGAAAAATATCGTCTTCTTTTCGCTAAAATAAAACATTTATGTGAAATCGCAGACGATTCACTTGAGACAAAAATTAGCTATCGGGCCGCAGTGAGTCACGTAAAGGGCCGCAAGTTTGACATGCATGCTCTACCTTGAACGGTGTAGAAGTAGTTCACTAATTTTATGTTTTATAGTTCATCGTGGCCCCCGACTAAACCTCTTAGGCTGCCCCTGGAGTCTCTACATTTCAATCGCAAGAATAACTTACGGCCATGAACAATCCCTCAAAAAATTGGTTGCTCTAACTTGAACGGTGTGGAAATATTTCCCCGGACACGGAAATGTGACGGACAAAACGATGAAAAACACTAAAAGAAGAAAAATAAATAAGTAACGATGGAGACTACGGCGAAATTGATATTAAATAGAATTTACTCCTTGACCGTCCCTGGCGTGGAGTAACAACCCCTTAACCTGTAAGTTTATAATTTTTATTGTCTTTTGCCTTTTCCTGCCTTTCCTCCTCCCCCTTCTTTCATTGTGTCTCTAATTTTGAATTTTACGATCAAGGAGTAAATTCTATTTAACACTAAAAGAAGAGGTAAATGAAAACTTGGATATGGAGCGTAGCATTATATGGGTGCGAGACGAATAATGAGAAAAGACATCGACTGATAAGAGGCGTTTGAGGTGTGGGTATAGCGCAGACTTGAGAAATTTAGTTGGACAGAAGAAAACAAAAGTTTTGAATACATTAGAAGAAGAGAGGACCTTAATTAGAGTAATAAGGGGAAGACAGAAGAAATGAATGGGTCAAAATTTAAAAGAAAACAGTTTACTGAAAGAAGTCATATAAGGAAGAATGTTAGGAAAGAGGCAAAGAGGCAGGAAGAGCAGAAATTCGGTATGAGAACTTGAAGAGAATCAAGGCCTTGGTTAGCACAGAGGTGGATGTGCCAAAATCCTACCGGAAGAAAGAATCACAATGAATGAGACGCCATAGCCATCGAATTCCGGCTGTGCATCCAACAGAACATAACACTTGGTCAATTGTCTGTAAAAAATGTATTAAAAGAAGGCATGTCCTCCCTACAGCGATGGTAAGAAATTCTCTCTATCGAGGCAAAACGAGCAGCTAAAACGAAGGAACAAAGTCCGCAAAAATAAACAGAAAAGGCATAGAGAGAGAGATGACGCCAGCAGAATGGAAAATAACGGCGACCTTAATCCGAGTGACGACACTCGATTGTCGAGAATAAGAAAGAAGAGATAACCCGTAAAGGCTTGAGGAAGAGGAAGTCGATGTAAATCGAGCGGACGGTGAAACAAAAACATCACGCACGTGACGCCGCCTAAATTTAAAAAGGTAAACCATATAAAAATAGACGCGAGGTTTTTGAGGACGGTGAGGAGGAAAAGGAGAAGGATATATATATATATAGAGAGAGAGAGAGAGAAGGAACGACAGAACGACAACCGTAACACTAAGAAGAAACGAATAAAAAAGGAGATATCATTTATGGACGCCTGAAAGAGGAATGAGAAACATATTAACCGCATTTTATATCGCAACGGAGCGTAATAAATACATATTTACTACACGCACACATTCTCCGAAAACCGGAATTTTACAACTTCTCGAAACTGAAAACCTAATAAGCCGAACTCGACCCTTTCGAAAAACCTCGTCCAGAATTCGAGAGGTATTGCCATTAAAGCTCCATTTTCGATATAACATACGTCTTTCGAAGAACAATTAGCGGATCGCTTGGATGTTTGTTATATAAAACTTGTGGCTATAAAATGGTGGTCCATACCATAGGCTCATTTATACTACAAAGTATCCTTCATCGTTGACATACATGGCCGTCCCTAGGGTACGGCGAATCGGGGCGGTCGCCTCGGGCCCCGCGTTAAGCAGCAACATGCAAGATTGCTGCTAAGCGTGGACGACACTCATGGTGTTCGGTTGAAAAGGCATTGGAAACTTGCTACTTCTTTGTCATCGTAGATCAGGCTCTCATGTCGTTGACAACGCTTTTCGAACAAATGGAAGAGTACGCAGGTAATTTCGGCTTCCTATATGATTTTATAAACTAGCAGAATTAACAGAAGACGAAATGAAAAAACAGTGTATAAATTTGGATAACATACTGAGTGATAAAGATTCACACGTCATCGGCAGCACAGACCTTTCCTTAGAACTGCGTGTACTTCGACAGTTGATCCCCCAAGGAATGACAAGTGTATTTGAAATCCTTAAGTTTCTCAAGTAATTAAATGGTTCCTTCCAAAATACAGAGTTAGCGTATAGGATTCTGTTAACAATTCCGGTCACAGTGGTATCAGAAGAGCGAAGTTTTTTTAAAAATAAAAAGCTATCTTAGGACAGCAATGTCCCGATAGAGATTGAGCGGATTGGCTAAGCTGTCTGTCGAGAGAGAAATAGCCACAGATTTGGATTACAATGATCTGATGGCCGAGTTTGCTGCAAGAAAGTCGAGCAAGTTGAATTTCTGAAAGTAGGCAGAGCAATAAACAGTGAGTATTTATTCTACTTTGGTATTAAGTTGATCTCACGTATTGTATGTTGCCACACAATTGAGATTCCTGTATGTTTATATTCATATCCAAATTGCAGGTATACGATACATGCAGTTTTCCAGAGCCATTGCGACAGAATAATGAGCATAGATCATTATGAATCAGGAATAATTGATCAAATTATAGTTGGTTTTCCCGACGAAGGACTTGTTTTTGTTCTTGAACTCCAGAAGCGATTCCTCATTTAAAAACAAATAAGAAATGTAGGTATACTTAAATTATATAATAAAATATACATATTTAACAATATATTTTTTTACAAATATTTTTAGTGCGCGAATTATACCTTGATGATTTTAGATTGTTAGGGGGTCCCGCAAATGCTGATCGCCTATGGCCCCGTGCTGCCCTTGCGACGGTCCTGGTGAGATACATGCCAGCGAAGCGGTAGTAGCAGAACGCACGTGTCGTTGGTCCGTCCATTTGTTGTAACTTTCCTTTCCTAAATCACCGGACGGATTTTAAGTAAATGAAATAGGAGTGATCCATATTAAAATGTATCGCTAAATTGTGATTTTAAACTAGAGCCGTCAATGAGAACTTCTACTTTACATAATTACTTTAATAAACTTATACTCGTACCTCGTTTAATGACATCCGTCAAGCAACAACTAAATATTATACATGGCTCTCCCTAGCTCTTATATGATCTGTAAGGTATAGATTTGAAAATTTATTCTGACAGAGGACTTCATTTTCCACAGTAAAGTCCGCAAGTACCACATCATTACGAGTTATAGCTTCGGAGATAAAAATTCGAGAAAATCCCGAGCAAAACGCGCATATTTTGTTTGCATCGGCGAATACGACGATTCTATTGGCAAACAATTGAATACCATATATTTTTTCCCATGCTCTCATATGATCTGTGAGGTATAGATTAAAAAATTATTCGGATAAAGGACATCACCACATAGAAGTCCGCGAGAGCACATAATTACGAGTTATAGTTTTGAAGATAAAAATTCGAGAATCGCATAATCTTTCGATACCGTTTCATACGTATTTCCCATAAAGACGCCTTTGAAATCTCTGTTCATTCCATTTATGGAGTAAACTTTTCCATCTTGTTAATATTTCAACGACCTACGAATTGCCGTTGACTATGGTCACTTCGTAGATGCCGTGTAATTTTAAAATTATATTTTCTATGAGCACCGCTTCCTAAATGTGTTGCTTGCATACCCGAAAAATTAAATAATACTGTTAAAAGTTTTCAAATAAAAATCTAAGTTTCCACCATAGATACGAACGACACACACCTTTTGTCCAAACATATATATTTATTTCATAAGCTGATAGCTAAAATATTTTTTCATCGATAACTTGTTAAACCAATCAAGCTCCATTCGTGAGAAATTGGAATAATATGAAACTATGCAGAATGGCATAAGCTGTAATTTGGGAATAACTTTGAAACAGAAAAAATTCTGCTATGACCGGGAATCGAACACGGGTCTTCGACTTGCCGGGCGGATATTCTACCACTGAACTACCGTAGCAGATAATCTTTCCTGTTTCCGAACGCGGGTGTTTTTCTTAGTTGGTAGAATATCCGCCCAGCAAGTGGAAGACCCGGGTTCGATTCCCGGTCAAAGCAGAATTTTTTTCTGTTTCAAAGTTATTCCCAAGCTCCATTCGGTAAACGTTGGCCAGGCAGTGTCTTCTGGAAATATCTATACAATCTGTTAGTCATAATCTCAAGCACCTCTGTATTTCAATTTTTTGCTAATTTGAATGGTACGTAGCTTGGCCATTGAGATGAATCATGACAAAGTGGCTAGATGGACATGTCCCAAAAAAAACACAATTTAACTACACCTCCATAAGGAAGAACAATTACGAAGAACCATATTAGAAAAAACGTTTCATATAACGCCTCAAATGATTATTTTTCTCGGATATAAAATAAAGTTAAACATATTAATTAAGCGATCACTGACTGCTCCGAAGATAAATGGTCGGTTAGGGGGCAGTATATGAATGGGGGGGGGGATAAATTGAATGTATCCAAGAAAAATGAATCCTTGAAGAGAAGCGGTCGCTAGGAGAAGCCCCACTGCGCGAGGTCACTTCGAAGGTAATAGCACTGATTTTACATTCTGAGAAATGTTTAATTAAGATCGAAAGTAACGAAAGATACTTAGGAAGAACATCTGCGAAAATATACTCATAGACCTCTTATTCTACGCGTTCTCCATTACATTTCATGCATTTGTGCCGGCGTGGTAGCAACGCCGTTAATGCCTTCGCGAAAGAAAGCGTCTTGCTGATGCAGCCGACGACGCACCTCCACATCATCGCCTGATTCGAAACGTTGCCCCCGTAAAGCAGTAGTCGGTTGCCTTTTCTGCACGGCGGATAACATTCGTAGTTGTGAATGCATCGGAGGGCCGCATTGCAAGTCGCGAGAGCTCCGGCGGGGGGGGGGGGGAAGGTTAAGTGTTTACATCAAAAAGCTACCCAGGGATTATGTGGTCTCATATGAGTAAAATTCAGGTCTGAATAATTCGCTAGCCTTAAAACTTCGCCAGAAAGGGACTATAATAACACTGAAAAAATACGAAATTTTCTGTGAAATTTTAACGATCGCTTTTTCGCCATAGCTTCGCGGGCCACATGAAGCGCTCTCTGGGGCCGCATCCGATCCCAACCGTAGAGAATTATTGAGAGGCTCGAACACAAAAAAAAGTTTAAAGGGAGCAAGGGCTGGGCTATATGAGGACGGACGACCCATCCTCTCGTTACAATGGCTTCTCATCTGTTCGAGGACTACCGTCTGGCGCAAATGTGCAGCGTAACGGAGGTTACGAGAAAAAATAAAAGTGTGCAGGTATTTCCGAAACGTTCCAATAAACTGTGCTGACGCTTCCAATCATACTTAAACATTTCCAGGGAAAAATCGGAATTATTACATTTTGGGATGACTCTCGCGGTTCACTTGTTAGCAAAGCCACTTTTTTCTTCCTCGACTTTCCGATCGAGTTGACTCGCAAATACCACTCAAATCCCTGTCGTCAACGGCAGCCAATCACCAACTCGCCAAAAAAACTCTCCGCAAACAGAAATACGAACGGATCAGACGAAAAATCCCGACAGCATTCGGAACGCCATCGACTTTTTAGAACTCGCCCCTCAACAATGGACCAACTTTTTTTTATCCCGAGCAGTTGCGTGCCCAAGTTCCCGCCGTTGAAAAAAAAACCCGTTGCACGAAACGGAGGTGAAAGTGCGAATTGGCTCCGGTATAACATGTTGCGGAGAGGGAGCGAGAGTTTGCTCTTAAAATTTTAACCCCATCCTTTCCTCCCCTTTCGCCCAACCCTTCCCCCTCCCCCTCCTCATCCCTTACGTGACGTCGGCAGAGGTTGTTTTCCCTCTCTCTTTCCATAACGCTGAAAAGATGTGCTAACCTAATGGCGGCAATGCTGATGCGAGGTTTTTTTTTACGGCCGTCGTCTCGGTTTCGTCACGACAAACGAATTCAAATTGTCGCGAAGGTCGAACGCACAGCCGCGGGACTGGAGCGGTTGCAACGGGGTCGCAGGATTATCCAACGAGTGACGCAGAACTGCAAATCGAGTGGATCTGTCCGGGGAACATTTTTCGAGAGAAGCGACGACGTAGTCTCCCAAAAGAACTGGTATGTCGCGACGCAAAAGGAAGCTCTACAAACGATCGGAAAGGATAAGAAACGGTGATAGGTAAACAAAGCTCCCGCGAGCGAGAGTATGGTTAAATTTAGGTTGGGCGTTTAGCTTTCGATGTGTGATGTAACTCGCGGCGAGTTGCCAGCCTTGCAGTACGGTAAATAAAACACGATTTGAGCGCCGGCGATTAGAGGCCATTGATAAATCCAACGTGCTTTTCTTCATTATGTCGATCCGCAGTTAATTATATAAACGAAAACATAATGCACCATTCTCAAAATATAATAGCAAGGGATATTCATTACAAAATTCTTTTAGAATCTACTTTCGGTGAATTGCCAATGAATACGGCTGCGTTGTAGCCGAAACGCGCATCTGGTTTTTCATAACCTTTGTGGCAATTGGAGATACCTGGGAGAAGTACTTTTTTAACTCTTTTTATTTTAAAGTGCTTACTCTTGCAGCAAAGGATAGGACTAACAATTTTACCGGCCGATACATAAGAAGACATACGGAAGAAATTCATAAAATGCTGTGTGTAGAGTACAGTCATGTATGGACAGGAACATGGAAACTCAGAAAAAATGACAGTAAATACATGGAAAAGCTTCGACATGGGGCCAATAACGCTGAGGACGAAATGGACAGATAGGATGGAAAGCAAGGAGATACTAGGAGTAATAAGGGAAACCACTATACCCTAAGGGGAGATACTGTGATTAAAGACGTGTTAGAAGGAAAACTGGAAGGAAAAGGTATTGGCTGACGAACGAAATGAAGGTGGAAAAGAGGAAATCTATACTATAATTTCAAATGTTTGGATGTATGTATGTTATGCTATACAAATCCACACCTTCAAAGGTATCGTAACGAGACTTGGCACGATTATTGGGGGCACCAACGGAAAGGCCGTAGGGTAGTTTCATTCCCGACAATTTCCCATCAAAAAGTTAGTCGCATTTTTTCTTATTCCCCGTAAGATAACACCTAAAAAGTGACTTTTATAAGTGCAGGCTTTCATTCATTTGCTTATATAAATTCGAGAAATTGACGTAATTGACAGTATTTAAGAAGAATTATCATAGTTTTTATTCTTATCGTCTTTTTTCTTCTTTGACTCGAAATCGCTCGCATTTCACGTTCTTTCCCATTAATTTGGACTAAATTTGCATTTTTAAAGCTAAATACCTTGACGACAATGGCAATGTTAAAGTCCAAGTACTTAATGCTGTTTCGGTTTATTTATTTAGTTGCATAACAAATATTCTTATTTAGTGAATCGTGCTTAAACGTGGTGTAATAATATAGTATATTATTTAATTTAAATTTGAATTTAACGTATAAGATCAGACTGCTTCACTCACGGTCGCGACCTCAAGGTTGGAAGTGCTCAAAATCTTCATGTTTTATCACAAGAAAGGAAAACAGGAAATATTGTCCAAATAAAAGCATCGGAATAAAATAATTTATTTCAAAAATCAATATGAAAAGTTTAAAATAAAGTACATAAATTATAGTAATAAAATGTTCTATATTTCGTTTAAACAGCAACACGCGCGAAGCACGGGGAAATCTTCTAGTAAGAAACGAAGAAAATTGGGGGGAAAATGAGCGCGCGGAGAATCGGGTTTAAATCAATAACGATCACGGACCTGTCAACGGACAGATTACCTTTGAAGATATACGAAAAGCATTGAGTGAGATACTGTGTACCAGCTAAGTCCCGATGACTTTGATCGCGCCTTAACACAACAAACGTAACCTAGAAACCCATTTTCGTTCTTTTCACTACTTAACGGGAGAATCAGAGCGTCGAACGCTAGAATTAAGAATCCGCTATATATCGAAACAAAATATAACGTCTTTTTTCCATCGACGGATAAAACTATGTATGTACATGAAAACTGCTCTTCGGTTAAAAAGAACATTTCGCCGGTGACGCACGAGGAGTAGAAAGTACGCTTCAACCCGATGGAATCGCCACTTTCATTTTATGCTTTCTTTACGCAAAATAGAAACCGGAGTCCCGCGACTTAAAGATACACAAGCTAAAGAGAATAATATTGGTCATGGTCTCCCTGGCTAAAAGAAAAAGTACTCTGACATCAGTAAATAGTGACAGATCAGAAAATTTATCCGAGACCCTAGGAAAAATTGAAACACCATTCGCGACGGTTTTTCCTGAAATACTATAAATACGTACAATAAAAGTATCTGATACTATAAATAACCATCCTCTATATAATATCCTTATTCTGTCACTCTCCATAACGCCTTTTAAACGTGTTTATAACAAACATCCCGGATAAATATTTCACAGGAATGCTTCAATCACGCATTAAAAGCCAATGATGAAAAAAATTCCACGAAGAAAGACCCGGGTTCGACTCCAGGATATAATTTCCGTTTCCCGTAAGACAACGCGTAAAAAGCGGCTTTTCGAGGTTCAGGCATCATTCTTCGCAAATTAAAAATAGAAAAAATTGAACATTGATCTTCAAAACCGGGACTGTTTTCAAGAAGAATGAATACAGTTCATATTTTGGGGAAAAAATTTGCTGCCTTGGCAACCACCGTTGTCAAAACTCGAGCTTGTATTGTTGTCTCAATCCTATTAAACGTACGAAAGAGTACATTATGATTTAATAACGCGAGAACGCGTCATTATTAACGGGAACTTATTCAAGTTATCTATAAAAAAGTTATTTATAAAAATTCCTTTTAATATTGTCGCTTGTTTACGTTCGATATATTTCAGTAACCTACACCCTTACTTTCATGGGTCAGTTTCATAGGCGTTTATTTCGTATTTCTTGTACAACTGGCAGCGTCAACAGTTATTCAAACTGCACGTAATTGGTTATTACTTCGTGGTATTCCATTACAACATATAATCAGAAACAAATGACTACAGTTGAACTATCGATTCTGATTGTTACAAATTATATAGCTAATTTTAACTCTTCAATA
Organism: Tanypteryx hageni; assembly: GCA_028673005.1. Lineage (NCBI taxonomy): Eukaryota > Metazoa > Arthropoda > Insecta > Odonata > Petaluridae > Tanypteryx > Tanypteryx hageni. The sequence goes on along the minus strand of CM054118.1, from coordinate 13,777,945 downwards.
TTGTTTTTATCGAACAAAACGAACTAGAAAGCCTCTTTTACGGGTGAGGACAGAAGTGAAGCTTCACTTAAAGGAGGCTGCGGGGCCGCAAACCGAGAAGAGGTTCAAGGCCATGTCAACATCTTCCAGTTTCACGAAAAAGAAACGACATGGGGCCACGGCGACACGTCCCGTCTATTTAAAGGGTTAAGATGCGTTCAGAAATAATAGCCGCCGCGCAGCTCCACAATTTTACTGAAACCGTCATCCTTGGTTCGTAAGCCTTGTCCCAGAACAATGAAATCTCGTCATAACCATTACGGAGTACTATATACGCTGACTACGCATTCTTCTGTTTTATGCTAATGTATCTTCATATCCTGGAACGACAGTCTGTTCGAAAGACGCTTTTTATAAACCAACATTTCCTGTTTACTCTCGTGAAGCGCTGGTAGTTGCGCGAATTAAAAAACGTCAGGATGCGATTAACTTGCGAAGAATTTCATTGAAAAAGTCCGCCAATTCTAAAAAAATCCGCATTCGGAAAACCGGCTCCGATAAAACTTCCGGAGAAACTTCGAGATGGAAATTATACGCTCGAAGTCGAAGCGATAGACCTCGGTTTGATTATCTTTATATATCAACAGTCCAAAATTCACTCCAATTATTGCGACCGACCAATGCATCTCAAAAATACAACAAATCAAAACTGTCTCACGCTTTTACCTGTGAGTGGCCATTCATAAGCTCCAATCGAAATAGTATTCAGCTTCTTTCCCGTTCTGAGCACAAAAAACTCCGACAAATAATACAACATAAAAAAACGAAGATCGCGATCCGCATTTTCCGTCGCCCTTTTATATTTTTTTCGACATTCTCCAAAAAAAAGCGTCGAAAAATCCCTCCGCTCGGATACTTATTTACGGCCAAACAAATCCTCCCCCTTGCCCTCGCGGCACACACGAGAACAAACACGCAAGCACACACACACGATGCGGAGGCAACACACGGGGGAGCCCCGCCCTTGTTTACTAGACCAGAAGGACCTCAAGCTGCGAGATGTGGGCGGGGGTGGGGTTGGGGTGAGTTGGGGGTGCGATAGGAAGAACTCTTCCGTAACCCTTTTAACAAAACCGCAGACTAAACCACCCCCTCTCGCTCTTCCCTCTCTCCTTCCTCCCATCCCCTCCCTCTCTTCCCATTCCTCCACTTCCCCTTCCCCTCCTATCCTACATCCCCCCTCCCCTTCGCCTCCTATCCTACCTGCCCCTTCCCTTCCTATCCTACCTCCCCCTTCTATCCTACCTCCCCCTTCTATCCTACCTCCCCCTTCTATCCTACCTCCCCCTTCCCCTCCTATCCTACCTCCCCCCTTCCCTTCCCCTCCTATCCTACCTCCCCCTCCCCTTCCCCTTCTATCCTGTCTCCCCCCTCCCCTTCCCCTCCTATCCTACCTCCCCTTCCCCTCCTATCCTGCCACCCCCTCCTGCTTCCCCCCCGCTTTCTATATTTGATAAGTGTTAAACTGAATGATGTTATCCTATACATACATCACTTTCTGCCAGATGTATCCACTCCAACATGAAATCACTGTATTGTGGTGTTATATCATCATCTGAGTCCAGCCGATTCGCCTCTTTCTTACGCACAAAGGGTATTTTAAAACTCTCTGTATTGTAAACAGCATAATATATTTTACATACTGCGACGCTAAAGTCTATCTAGTGCGATTTATATATATGTATGTAAAATATAAGAGGTTGTTTACAATACAGTGATATATATTTATGTTATATACATAATATCCTTATTCTGTCCGTCCGTTGGTTGGTCCGTCCGCCGGAACGCTGATTCGTATTGGGTGAAATCGGAAGATCGATCGAGATCTTTTTAACGTGTTTTGACCAATTTTCCGACCGTGACGATTAGATACGTGAGATCGATTGTAGGACGGAGCGTTATCTAGGCTCGTTCTTTCCGAGGACAATACGAGATCACAATAGAAAATTTAAACCTGCGATAGACAATATTTAGGTAGGTTATGGTTCATTGCACCCCCTGCCACGCACCAATTAGGTGAATTGCAGGTTAACATGTAGATGAAGGTAGAAAATTGAAATTTGGTAGGAATTTTTGATTCATATAGCAAACGCCATTTACGAAAAAAAAATCCCCAAGAAAGGCCCGGGTTCGACTCCAGGAGATAATTTCTCTTTTCCATAAGATAACACGTAAAAATCGACTTTTCGACTTGCAGGCTTTTACTCTTACCCGCAAGTGAAAGACCCGGGTTCGATTCCCGGTCATAGCAGATTTTTTCTTTTCAAAATTATTCCCAACTTTACAGCTTATACCTGTCTGCATAGGATCTTTGGATCGCTTTATTCCAGTTAACTTCTCACTAATTTTTTTAAATTAACTATTTTTATAGTTATTTTCATAGTTATTGTTGAAGTGAATCTTAAAGTTTACCGGAGCTATAAATTCGAACCGCAAATATGAAACGCCCAAAATCCATTTCTTGACATGCAGACATTTTTCGTTAACATTTATAAAAATCATTTTGCAGAACATAGCTTTCCAATACACTGAACATGATTTTCCTATATCTCATATGATAAATCGATTACATCAGATAAAGTTTTCGTCGTTATGTAAACAATAAAAACGAAATTATGAATGCCGATAATTGGTAATAAAGTTTGTTTACCTTGACAACCTGCATGTTGACTTGCGTAATAGCTTAGATATTGCATTGAAATTTGTATCACAATTTTAAATAGATTATTAATGATAGAACCTGGTACCATCTTTGGTTGGCGCTTAGGTAATTAATCTATAAGGTAAGTGGTGGTAATTATAATTGAATTGTATAAAAATAAATAATATTTGAGTAAGTATCGGAATTGTAAAACAATCTCAATTGCTCATTGGTAAATTATGGAAGTTTAATAATTAGTTTTAACATCTACTGTTTCCTTGAAATTTCTGAAATTGTCGTTAAAAGTTACTATACATGTCGGTCGTTAAATCAATAACTAGCATTAACTATTAATTACATATTTACTTTTTACTTCCATTTTAGCAGGTTAATAAAAGTTATATGTTGATTTAGAGAAAGTTTTAATATTTATCAGTTATAAATTTCGTTTGATCAATAAATAATAAGTATTAATATATAAATATTTTAATAATTATCAGCACAATAATTAAACGTTCAATTATTAACCACCACCTTAACAGGTTAATACAATTTAACCAGAACGGTATAAATCTATTAATTTCTGTTGTTTGGATTGGAAAATAGGATATCTAAACATATGGTGAGTTCTGAAAATAAGTATTTCTTTTTATTCAACAAAAAAATTAAATCAGGTTAACATAAAGGGTCGCAATTTTTTTTTATTGACAACTGTTTCGTTAACGTGAGTTCTGTAAATTAGGGAAAATCTATACATTGCAACTTTCTTCGGTCCTTTGAAATTGTTCTTTCTGTTATTATAATTTGCTATTAATGCATTTCTTTGTCAGACAATTTTTATTCGCCCAATACTATTTTTACACTCTGGAACAATCAATTATGTGAATTTTATATTTAGTGTTTACTTTTTATTGCACATAAAAGAGAGTTCTCTCTCTGTAGCTGATGAAGGAATAATTCCGAAAGCTTCTACGTTTGTGATGTTTCTGTGTTTTAGTGTTCTTTTACGTGTGTCGCTTCGACATCCTCGGGGCCTCGCCAACCTGAAGTCGTATGATTGGTGAGTGTTCACTGGGTTTCCTCATCCCAACACCTTGTTGACATCCATATATCCATTTTACCTTTCCTTTTCCGTAAGCTGTTATATATATATATATATATATATATATATATATATATATTATATATATATATATATATTTCCTCGCTCTCTTTTTTCCTCTTTCATTTGTTAAGAAGGCATTTTAGATTCGAAAGTTTAAAATTAAATTTCTCCATATTCTTAATTATTCAAAGCTGTTTCTGTAGTACCTATCTACATATGTATAAGAGAATGTACATGTATACATAAGATTATACCGATATATATTACTCTCGTGGTAAACATTCTATTGTGAATTAGTACTGTAAATTTAAAAAAAAACTTTGTAAACCTCAAATATCCATACTCTTGGTTATTTAACTGTATTAATTTATACTGTTTAAAGCAAATTCTATAATCAGTAATCCAGATGTAAACAAATTGTAATTGTTAGGTGGAAGAGGGGGCTAAATAGCCTCAACCTCTCCAATGAAGACAATTTTCTTTCTTTCTCTCCCCTTCCTCCCCTCCCCTTCCATCCCCCCTCCTTCCTCCCCTCCCCTTCCATCCCCCCTCCTTCCTCCCCTCCCTCTCCTCCTTCCCCCCACCATTCCCCTCCGGCGTCACGATGGATGCATGAGGAAGAACTGGTATTATTGCCGGGGAAACCGCAAGTCCTTTCCAGATTCGATCGCTCTTATTTTAGTAGTACGTAGTAAGAAGGGCGAAAGAAGACCGGGAAAATATTGACGCGCGCAGGTAAGAAATGCGAGAGAAAGTCGTCTGACAATACAAATCGAACACTAATCGTTAAGCGATAACCTAGAGAAAAGTAATAGTTATCGGCTCGAGATTCGCCTATCGTTTCCAAACTCTTTTTAAGTAGTTTCGATGAAAAATGGAGTATGAGATTACCCGGGCGAGGCGAAGTTAGTCGGATCGCTTAGACACTGATTACACGCCCATTCCCCGAATTGCACGGTTTCGCTTCACACGTTTTCGGTTTAGCACGGTTTTTCAATTTAAAGAAGTACCTCGAATTTCACGGCCATCAATTTCACTTTATCACGGTTTCGGAACGACCCCCCAAGCATTGAGAAGCAGTAAATGCAGCCAGTTCGACTCGGGGGTTATAAAAACAAGCGAGTGAAGAATTGCAAAGGAAATTACAATAGGTGCTTTTTTCACAAAACCTATCGTAAATAAATATCATTGTGTCCTGCCAAAAAGGAACAAAAATTAATTTAAAAATTCAATAATAAAAATAAACAAGCGCGGAACCGAACCACGCCTTTCAAATCCGACGCAAACGTTTCATCCAGAGGTCCTTCTTTGCTTAAATCAACTTTCTAGATCTAGCATGAATTCTTCTCATTGTCAGTTATTAGCCAAGTTCTGATTAGACAATGATTAATCCCCATCAGCTGAAGTTAAATAAATTCTTACAATGCCCACTTCTCATATTGGCCGAACTATTCTGAAACGTTGGCTTCTTCATACCCCAGAGATACTGCAAACACATACGGACGAACAGCCAAACAGAATGCATAAACGATTTTTAGAGAAAAAGCTCTAAAAAATAAAGGAGCACGTTGAACTCAAGACGATGCTGTAACGTAATTCATTCCTATGAGATAACCTACCCCATTTGCACGGTTTCGCTTTACACGGTCTTTTCAAGGAACGCATATATCGTGCAAAGCAATATGAGGGTGTCCTCAATCAATAAACTTAATAAACTTAAGCAGAGTTTTTTTAACTTGAGAACGTATGGCAATAAAATCCTGCTTCGCATTGTATTATATATAATTTTAAAATTTATAAGAGAATTATTCAGCTTGTCTTATGCCTGAAAACAAATTCCAATATAAGTACTTAAGCTTAAAAATTGAAAAATTAACTACTTTTCTAGGATATCTTCAATAGCTGGAGATACCTAAGCACTAGCCTTTGTTGCAAGACCTTGTTAACTAAATTTATTTCAAGGAATGTCAAAAGATCTTATATAATCGTAAAAAAATGATCAAATGTCAATTTAACAATGTATCATTGTAGTTCTCCCAACGCTTCGCTCCGAGATCGTACGCGAACCACTTCAAAAAAAATCCTAAATGAAAACGAACACAAACAAACAAGGTTAAATGAAACTGATATACCAGTTGTTCAAAAATAAAAAGACTCGCATAGATTAAGTCAACACAAAAGTCGTTTAAAAATAAAAAGCTCATTAGGGCCGATTTATCCGCTAAAAATCCTTGATGATAATGATCTTGTTAACGACGCGCCTTGGCGGAAGAATTTTACAAGCGAGGACCTGAAAATTTAACGAGATCATCGATGACGGGGAAAAACACAAGGTTTATCAAAAAAGAAGAAAGGAACGAGAAAAAAATAGTCCCGCGACAAGGTGGATAAAAGAATGATGCGAGAATATTACTTTTTATAACAGCCGCTGTAACGTTGCTTTAAAAAATTGAAAAATAAAACATAAGGAGGATAAAATCCACAATATCATTTCTCTCTTTCCCTGGCACTAAGGCGACATAACGAAAACTCCACGTGACGCCATATTAACGACCCAGAAAAGACGATTAAAGTATGAGGGGGATATTTTTATTCTCTCAGAAAGAAGGAAAAAGGGTTTCCCTATAAAGAAATATCACCGCTGCCACGGAAAAGTTTTAGGAGTGGGTACACTGGAGAAAAGGTCGATCTGAGCGTAAAATTTCGAGCAGTGGAAAAAACACAATTACAGTTTTATTCCCACACTTGCGGAGAGGACGAGTTAATACCATAAAAGGGTGGGATATGGAGAGGGGGTGGTGAGAGAGGGAAGGGAGAGAGGAGCGGGAGGGAGAGAGGAGGGGGAGGGAGAGGGAGAGGGGAGGGGGGAGGGGGAGAGGGGAGGGGGAGGGGGGGGAGGGGAGGGGAGGAGGGGTAGGGGAGAAAGGAGGAGGGGAGGGGGAAGGAAACTTTAAATCTACTATCGAATTCCACATTTCCTTTGTCGCCCAAAAATAAAAATAAAATCGTTATTCTTTGTTAAATAGGAAAAGGTTCCATTACAAGGTTTTGATCTATACGACCGGAAAAGGGAGGAATTTAGGAAAATACATCAAGAGGGTGAAACGAAGAATCAGAAGCAGAGACTATAGAAGAGGTATGAGAAGGGTGGGGAAGAGATGAGCCTAAAAAAGGCAGGAGAAGGGGGAAAATCCGAGGCAATGCGAGGAAAATAAATGCAAGGCAACTGAGAGGCCAGGAGGGAGAGAGAGAGAGAGGGATGAAAGAGATAGAGAAGGGGAGGAAAGTGAGGAAGTGAGGAAAGAGAGGAAGTGAGGAAAGAGAGGAAGGAAAAGAGATAGGGCGATGAGGAGAGGGATGGACTTGGGGCAAACCTTGTAAACGAACCAATTTTTAAAAAACTCTTTTTAATGTTGAGAGGCGATAGAAAAAACTAAGACTCCTTAAAACAATCTTCCAAAACACATGCGAAAGGAGACTTTAAGTTAATAAAAATTCTTCCCCAATCTAACTTTCGTATTTACTCGAATGCCAAAAGCATTATCATAATTTTCCTTAAAAAATCATAGCATGAGTTTGCGCTAATATTTCAAACCAAAACTTGTTTTCTAATTTCAAATAATAAAATCGCCAATGCGAAGCAAACGTGACGGCAGCTGCGGAACGAAGAGAATAAGAGAGAAGAGAACATCTCTTACTGAAAAATACTTCTAAGAACGAAATCCTTCATAAGTGATATAAAAGGAAAATGAAAAATAAACTTTTGCATTTGACTTTCTAAAAAAACGTACGTGTTTTATCCGAATGAATGAATGCCCTCTCGCTCCTACGCAACCGTTTTTCTCGATACATTTACCTGATTTTTGCGCCCCTCTTCACGCGCCCTCGCGTGAACAAACAGGACACGAGAGCGGATTTGTACATTTTGTGCGCCGTTTTAAGCGGGAAAGACGACTTAGGTGTTTACGCATTTTTCGACTGTGAAAAATTGCGGCCGATAAAAAAACACTAATTTTCAAAGCTCTCCCGATTCACACCTCGGAGATACCCAAGAAATAAAATGTCAGAGCCGAGTAGTCTTAACCTGAGTTCAGACAAATCAGTGGAGCGGGAGACGTCGCCAAATCAAACGCAGAATAGAACCAGAGGGAATGGCAGGGACATCAGTTTTGCTCGCCGTGGTAACGTTGCTCCTCGATTATTGTCTGGAGCTCTTTTCTAAAGTTTTCTCGTTCAATTTTTTTCTTGGTTGTCAGAACTCAAGTTAATACTTCGACGACTCAAGTATGGAACAAATAGAACCCGTACGAAAAATCTCACCTTCGTCTCTTAAGTCACTCAAATTACGATTTCAATATCAAGTGAAAGCAAAGAGGGATGGGTGGTCGGACTTACAAAAAATAATTGGAACAATTACAACAAAAATTAATCAAAAAATCATGGGGTAACGCTGTTGACCCAATTGGCAACAGGAAGGTGTCAGAAATCTTGTTAACATAATTTGAAAGTAAGCGTGACACTGCTAAACCGACGTCCATAACCCACACATGCCTTCAATTATCAACCTAAGGAAAATATTATATAGACTAATGAATGAGCTCGTCTGACATAAGTTGTTTACATGTTTCTTCACAATAGTATGGCGAGGAAAGGGAGCATGTTTACACAAAGAACTCCACTGAAACACTAGAGTAAATCTCGACAGAAAATCAAGTTTGTAACTGACAGAGAATAGAAATGGAGAGCATGAATTAATGATATGTACATAAATAGAAAGTTTTAAAACGTTGCATCCTCTTCAGCTATCCCTCCCGATCTGAATTTTATTTTTCCGAGGAAAGTTTAGTTATATTTCAAGAAAACGTTTTAAAATCCAACATATAACTTTTTCATGAAGAGTAAACGACTAACTAATTCTAACTCCAGCAGGAAACAAGTCATAAAAAGAAACAAAATAAAAACCTGATACTAATCGCTATATTCAGATTCCAATAGCGGAAAAATCATGGTTATCGCTACGGTATTTAGAACGCATCCACAGATAAGTTAAGGGATAGGCTCCCCCTTTTCATGAGACTGACCCAAAATAAATTGATTTGGTTATTCATAGAACAATTGGGGAAAAAACCGACAATGATACAACACCCGGATGTAACAACAACTCTCCGTGACGTCGTAATCATTTCAGCCGCCTCATAACGCCGTTTTCCGCCGATGTAACCGCATTTAAAACAATCCCGCATTCAAATGACGCCTACCGAGACACGTTATCATTTCCGGCGCCACGGTTAACTTCCGTTACGAATGCTTAAAAGTTTTTTTCCCCTTCCTTAATTAGCGAGTCCGCATCTTCATCTCTCTCCGAGTCAGTGCGGCCATAATTCAATTAATAACGTCCTCAGACGGCCATTTTTCCTGGAAAATACAAACGAGAAACACCCGTTGGATCCCGAGAGAAATCTTCCGCTTTTTTTTTTCAAAGAAAGAGAAAAGGGAGAGAGAGAAAAACTTAAGACAAAAAATGTAAGAGAAAGATCCTCTCCCTTAAAAATTACCGCCGACTTACTCGAAGTTTACGAGAAAAATAAAATAAAATAAAACACCCACGCCAGCCGCTTCGCCCACCCATCTCGTGTTTTCTCCGACTTTGATTTGTATCGCTGGTTCGACAGCGAGACGGAAGCTAGACAAGGAGTTACGGGGGGAGGAGAGAGAGAGAGGGATAAAGGAAGGGATAGAGAGAGAGGAGGAGAGGGGAAAAACAAGTGAAAAAAGAGAGGAAAGGATATTCCGAGAAGCGGTGGTAGACTGGAGAAGGCTCGTTCGCTCCAGGCTAACGCCCTTTCGAGACGCTCAATGCGAGAATTCTGTTACATCCTTCCAGCTCTAAACCATACCTGTTTTTCTTTTTAACTTCCCTTCGCTTCCTTTCTTCCTCTTTTCAACCATCTTTCCATTGCCCCTCTCTCCTGTACGTGTTTCTTATTATCACACCCTTCATTCATGTCTCCTTCCCTCAATCTCCCCCTCCTCTCTCTCCCTCTCCTTTCAATCTCCTCTACTGGCACTAAAATCGGTTAGTTCTGTTGTTTGCTGCACTATCCTCGATTGATTAGGAATTTCAAGTTCGGTAAGGAGAAATGGATTAATTGTGGCTCTTTTTTCCTTCGGAGGCACTGAAGAGGACAGCTTCGTGGTCGAACCACTACGTTCGCTTATCATGCGGATTGATACTCCGTGCGTGGCTGAGTGCTTTCGATTAGGTCCCTGGCGAGATTTAAACACTCTTAAACCTACGTATACATGGAGTAATTTCCCCATAAACCTGCGTGTGTATGTGGTTACGTGTGTACGGTATGTTGTTGGTGGGTCCCTGCTGAGGAGTAGCTTCGCATACACCTGTACCGTTAGTGGTGCTTATGGTGTGTATGAGTATTTTTTCCCTATTTACGGGATTAAGGAGTCCCAATTTTTTCTCATTAATACTTCTTCGCGTAAGTATGACGATAAATCATTGTACGGTAGCGAGGCGATTCAAAAGCACATAGTTAAAACAAGTTCCCAAAGAAATAAGCAATTGAAAGTTTCGGCTGTGCGGCCGATCCCTGGCGTAACTTAATGCCCTATGGAATCCATACCTGTACACCGCTAGACATCTATCACCCACGAGTCAAACACTTAATGATGGCTCACTTACCTAAAAAGAGAAAAGGGAGAAAGAGTTAGATTCATCCATTAAAAGAAAAATTCGTCATTAAAACTTTATTGTTTAGTGCGTTTGAATAACAGTTTAGGCAATTAAAACTCTATTAATAAATGTTCGTATCGGAAACAATAATATATCCTTAAAGTCATAATAAATCAGCTAGTGATTAACTCACTTTATTTATTAGAACATGAAAACAAGATGCCTTTGATAATCGACGTTAAATAAATATAGCAAAGCATATACGCAAAATTGCAAAAGTAAATCACGGAAACGAAAAATTCACAGCAGCACGCTTATAACAAGCCTCCTTTGCAAGCACACGCCACCATAATAAAACTGCTCCTTAGCACTTGAAAAATAAATTTCATAAAATCCTGCGCCATCCCCGAGCATTCTTAATCAATCTCATCCAATAAATACCCCGCATTGCAACATGGCAGTCGTCCAATGTTGAGCCAGCCCGGTTACCTCCATAAAAAGATAAGTCGCACAGCAGAAGTAGAAGTATCCCGAATGTTTACATTATACCGCGTACCTTGAATTTCCGTTCAAGGAATCGCAAGAATCCCGGAGAGAACCTTATCCAAACATGTAGCGACAACACGAACCACTACAATATTGAAGCCATACTTTAAAAAAGGCACTTCAGGGTTATCCAGATAAACGTGAATATCTTCACCCGCACACATTTTTTTCAGTTCTGGCGCATATGGTGAACGTACGTTTTCAGTATACAACCACGTCCCTGGGCTTTTTGATTAGTCGTACAAAATCACTATTTAAAAGAACTTCTCTCGGATAATTTTTCCTGAAAAAATAACTAAAACTGAGACACACATGAGCCGACGTCTTCTTGCAAATTTCGCTAAAAGTATTTAAAACCCGTCATAAGCGCTTCAAATCGGCTTAAAAGCGTCGGGAAAAATAATCCCATATATTCAGACATATTCCTCGGTAGACGTCGCGACAAACTGTTACCGACCCGCACGCTCTCGCAGAGAGAGACGAAACCGAACTAAAAACTCTTTACGTGGCCAAAAACGGTGGAGCGAGGTCGTGCGCGACTCCGGATCGGGATAATTTTTCTTTCACGCATTCCCGCCCTCAATCTCTTCCTAAAAGGAAAGAAATCACTAAACTAAGAACTAATTCCGCAGCCTCCTCCGCTCTGCTCGTTCAAAATTGGTTCCGAAGGACTGTGGTACGAAGCGCTCCGTTTGCTAAGAATGCCGTTATGATCAACTCATCGACACTTTCCGACGTTCATAGCACTCTTCGCGTTTCATTGAAAAATCACTATCGTTTTCATATGTCAGGTTCTGAAATGAAATGTTGCTATTTTCGTCCGAAAATCAGTGCAGCAAACATCTTTAACGCCGCCCTATATAGTGCCACCACCGATTACCGCCCATGAATCGTTGTGGACAGAATTTACATTTCATGATTACATATACCTCCATTTACCGCTACCACCGCTTTAACGTCAATGGGCAAACGGTGGCGCTAAATCGGGGTTTGACTGAATGTACCTGAAAGATTTGAATGGGATGAATGTCGAGAGCCGAACTAACAGAAAAAGTAGTGCTCAGAAAAATCTAGCTACAAATTAACAGCTGCAAGGTGTCTAAATGTCATTCACGATCTTTTACTCACGCACGCACACACACAACCACGTTCTCAATCCTCTTCCTTAACCGGAACATTTAACGTGATTACTACTCCTGCGATGACGTCATCGCCCGCGCACCTTGGGATAACCAATCAGGAAAAGGAGATAAATCCGTTCGTGGGTAACAGAAAAAAGAGCCGCGATTAAATTGGATGGGAAAGGTTCACCCACACTTCCTGGGCCGAATGGAAAAAAATAACTGGGTCAGTAAAGCACAGGAGGACCACCACCACATTAAAACCTTGAGCCGCAAATCAAAACAACTGCGAATCAAAATCAGTGGGAATTTAATAAATTGCACAGTGAAAGACACATCGGCAAAAAGGGGAAAATGGGGAAATGGAAGATTCTGAGAATGAGATCGTAAAAAAACCGAACTGGAACGCTTACGCAGGCTCCCTCAAGCATGACCATTCCTCATTTATCTCTCACCGTCATTACAGCGCTGTTACTAGCGAAAACATTCGCGAATAGAAAATGGACTCGAAAATGAATTTAGAGTGTAAAAACTTTGTTGGCACTTTCCGAGATAAGTTCATCAAAGAGAAAAAGTGTAACTAAAGCTAATCGTGACAGTATGCTTTCCGTGAAGTATTTGTCAAGTTTTGATACAGTAAAAATCCCCATCATCCGCGTGAGGATTGACCGGGATAACGAAAACAAAATTTCCTGATAACATTTACTCACATCTATCTCTTTTAGGCACTAATTTCTGAATGTTTTGTAGACTTAACGTTAGAGAAATATATACCAAATACAATGCGTAAAACTATTTTTTTGGAAGTTTATAGTATATTTAACTAATCTTAATATCCAATAAATTAATAACATTTTCTGCATAGAATTCGTCTTCAATCGATTAAATAATTGAACTTGTTTATACAAAGATGAATCCGCACGTTGTTTAACACATATTTTAAAGAAATCTCACCTATAAAATTACATACTTAGAATTATCCGTTTCCATACTGTCCCTGCATACCCATCTAAAATTAAAGCACAGAGATGAATTTAAAAGGGTAGCCATTGCAAAGCTAATAGGTCTTCTAGGATTAGAATATGATGTACCTCGATATTACGTAAATTTGAAATTTTCAAGTAAAATATTATTCAAATGAATTAAGAGAAAGCTTCGTATGAAAAACGACCCGCTCTGTTCTGAAAAGGTGCATGACACCTACTTTGAAAACGCACCCAGGATTCAAATTCCCCAAAATTATAGCCATTTACATGAACGTGACCTATTTTGGTAGTAACAAGCAGCAACTTCCGTTTCCTTTAGGCGACGTTTTATCACGCGAGAGATGCAGCGAGGAGGTGGGACTAATCTTCCATTACGGATCGATATTAACACGGGTTCATAACCAGTCGAGTGCAGGCCGACGGAGATGGGACGCCTTCCCTCGTCTCTCCAACCGTTATCAAAACCCGTCACACCTCCGAGATCGAACCGCCGAACAGAGAATAATAGGCGTCCGCAATCCAGTCGAGCGATCTATCATCCGGGGAGGCATTGTTTATTCCCTCACCCTCTAGAATGCCATCCGCGTATCCAAGGCACCGTGAGTATCACAAGGCAGCGGCACTGGACCGCCTCCGTTTCAACCCGCATGCGATGCAAAAACCGACCAGGCACGCAGTCGAACCAAAAAGTGCACGCGAGACATAATTGGGGCAACTTTCCCTCCCCGATATCCCAGAAGAAATTATGTTCGGAGATGGAAAAAATTCTTTTATTTTTCTCATCCCAAAAGTGGAACTTCCCGAGTCCTCGGGAGGATCTCCTTTCTTTCTGCAGCAAACTGCGGGATCCGAGCGAAAAAGAAAAATCTTTCGCGGGCGATTTTTTTAACGCGGCAGATAAAAAAAATGGATCCCGGATGTGAAGGGACGCATTGTGCGGTCATCAGATGCTCCGGCAATCGGAACGGTCGAATGCGGGGAAATAAAAGATGGAAATTTCGCCCAAGGCCCAACCCTTTTATTTCATCTATTTTCCCCGTGAATTGAAAAAGACGACTCCAATTAGGAAAACGACATGGCGGATAAAAATTCAAACGGAATGCGATTTAGAGTACAAATACGGTCTGTAAAAAAGTCGGCCTAAAAGAACAACGCCATTGTTGGCGGATTACGGTTGCAATAAAATCTCTTTGGATCGTAACAAATAAATTTCAGTAGTATTCCATTATTTGATAAGATTCCCAAAAAGGCCTAATTTTAATACAATTAGTTAACAATAACAATCACCGTATTACTTTACACGATATCACGTTGAACGCACGCAAAAAACAATGGAGGTAAAACATTTGCCTAAGCAGCATTTGCGCAAAATCTGGGATTTTACAAAAAGATTCTCTTCATTTTGTTTCAACTCCTTTAAGATACTATTATTTTAGCATTTCGTAAAAATTTGAATATTTCTTTAAGAGTCGATAAGATTGCATCATTGAAAGAGAATTTGTCCGACCTAACTCGTGATAATAATAATTCTCAAATTCGCATTTTGCACAACAGTATTTCACAGCGTGGACCAGTTGGCCTTTTTCGACAATGAAAATTTTTTAGCTTCTAAGTTTAAAATGTACAAATCTGAAAAACAATCATTTTAGGTAATTGGTATCTAATGCTTAACCTATTTACAGTCATGTAAGAACACTGCAGCAAATTCAATATTAGTAAGTTGATTTCGCCACGAAGCAAAAGATACCGGGATAAAATTAACATAATACCAAGCAAACCGTGGGGAGGGAACAACCCCTCTTCACTAACAGCTGCCAGGTACGAAGGGTTAAAGATTTCCGATAGAACATTTTTAAGCCAGGATCAGATGAATATACAGACAGACTGTTAATAAAGCATCTGGAATGGTAGTAGACCCAGGGATATAATTGCTTGTTTTTAAAGAAATTTGTGCTTTTCAAAGACCATTTGTCCGCCTGCTTTTTGCCATCAAATAATAATGTCGCAGCGCAAAGCTTATACTTATATCATTAGAAATTTACGAAGAGAGCGCCAAAACGTCAAAGATTTTAAGAAGTCGACATGGCTCGGATCCAAAAATTACCATCAAACCCTAAAAAAAATAGCCATTGAGATATGATCCCACTGACCGCATTTTCAACGCCACAGTCTGCAAATGGTATGATCTGGCGACCAAAAAAGAGCCTAACCTAAAAGAGAAACTCAAAACGGCGTTCCAGGTGCAAGATATTGCTCTTGCATCTGAGAAATAGAGCTATTCCAATGAAAAACAGCACACACTATGTGTTTTTCAGTCCGTAGTAACAACGTTGATATAGCACTAACAAACAAGGCGTAAATTTAACTCTTCTGTATACTCATGTTTCAACAAGAAAGCGATCTCATAAACTCATCCTAAAACATGAGAGGCTGTCCCCATAACTTTCATAATAACCCGAGTTACCCTAACATACGATCTCACCAGATTAGAGCCTGTCAGGATACATTTTTAACGACTCCACTTGAAGATTTTTCGAAAGGTTGCGATTTGCCACCTCGCTTCTCGTTACCCAATCCTTTTTCCTCTATCAAATATTTATCACAATCCTCGCGCATCTGTTTTGCAATTCGTAAAAATGCAAGCACAAACGCGTCTTTTGGATAATTTATAAAACGCGGATTTCACTGTAAATTAACCTCGCGACCCAGAATTTCTTTCAAAACATTATTTCCTCCATCTCATAACTCTCTATCAAATGAACGAAACTGCCGAAAACGGCTTACTTTAAAGTCGCATGATTAAATGATAATAAAACCACGCCATTTGAATTCCGATCTTGAGTCTGTTCCGCGCGTCTTTGCAGGCATTGGTAGATGGATGCTCTGCCTCCCAATGCTTGGGATCGTGGGTTCGAACCCTGCTCAGGGAAATTTCGCATACGTTCTTCTTCGTTACTTTTGATAAGTCGTCATTTATCAAACTTAAACGAACTAAATAAATTAAACAAATGGCTAACTACCATATAGCATACATGAAATAAAGCAATTGCGTGAACTCAACATCGTCTGGAACATATAACAACACCTCGGCCACGATAAAAAATCGCAATTTGGAATTCAACGCCCACCTCGGCAAACACAGAGAAAATTATAAAAAATAACCAAGAAATAGAAAGCGACAAAGCTGTTCAAAAAGAACTTAGCACCCATTTTTTGTACTACCCCGCCCTTTTCAGAGGCTCCAAAAAAAAAGAAAATCTTCAACTCCCTCCTCCCAGCAACCCGGGAGGCATCTCCTAGCAATATTCCCCACAAACTAGGCCAAGCGGCACCTGCACACTTCCCAGAGGCTAGCTGCCGGGCGGGAGGACGGGTTCGGTGGATAATAGATAATTGTTGGAATGGGTTTTGCTCCCCTGGGTGATGCGATGTAGGATGACACTAAATCCCTACATGGTGGGCGTCTTGCATCGCGGGTCTCCTTTAATAACTTCCCTGCAGGAAAAAACTATGGCAACGGTCGAGATATCGATTAGAAAGACATTTTTATGCATCGAGGAAAAGGATTTCTGACGTAGGTTGCCAACTAATCTAAAGTGATTTTTATATCCTTTTCCATGTTCTTTCAATAACCTGCGATGGAAATCTTGAATAAGTCATACTTGCGTTCGAAAATAAAACCTTTATTTTCCAATATAAGGGCCATGCCTTTTTACCTGGAGAGCCGCATTGGTGGTTACAAATTATTCGGCAGACCGGATAAGAGTTTAAATTGGAAGCTACCTATATATTCCGATGTTCCATGTAAGTGAAAATCAATTCATTTCAATATTAAAAGTTTTATTATCAAAATTTTCATAGAAATGTATTAAATGTTTCGGATGGCTTTTCCACGATAGCTTCGCGGGCCGTAGTTTGGGGACCATTGCCTTAGCCTATCTAATTATAAATTTTTCACTTATTCGAGCAAATGGCTGATTTCAGCCGTTTCAAACGCGTAGCAATCAAAAATCACACCGTTGTGACAGTTAAAGATTTTTTAAAATTCCCAAAAGGCTGATAGAAACCGCACTCTTGGAACAATATAGACCAGCAGATAAACTGATCGAACGTCGATATGATTAATAATTACGCATTCTTGAACTGAGAATTGAAATATTTACTGATACTTCCTGTGGCGGATGTTGAATTTTGAGGACTCAGAGCCAATGTTAATTGGGATGGGCCTAAACAGCAACTACATTAAACATAATGAAATTTTTTAATGAAAGATTAGTTTTTTAGGTAATACGTTTATCTCCATGCTTAACAACTTTTTTACCTTTGTGATTTTTTTTATTTTCTTTGAAATGTGGGTTCCTCGGGGAGCCAGCGTTGCAGCCCTTATAGCCCGTTCTTTCGTCCGCCCTCCGGTACTACAACGAATTCTCAACAAAATTTTCAACAGAATCGCGCAAGTTTTAAAAAATTAAAGCAATTTACTTGGCAAAATAAACTTAAATGTTCAACATTTTACACCTCGGGCATTCGTAGAATATTAATATAGGCCAACTGATTCAATCTTCCGCGTTACAAGTTACAAGGTACCGATTGATTTGATCACATTAGGTTAATTTTAAACAATTAAATTGAGCGGCCGACGACAATAAACGGCAGATTTTCTTAAAATAGATCTGCTCCTGCAATTTCGCATCCGACTACAATAACCGGCCCACAATAATATCAAACGATAATAATAAGGGGCAGTAATGTATTTTATTTCCCAATATGTGCCATTACTTAAATTATCACGGTATTCAACAAGCTTCGTGTATTAAAAAAAGGAATTCACTCGAACTTTAAATGACATTAAAATTTATCCGAAGTCGGATTTCTCCTAAAAATTCGAGCTATCGAAATTACGCGCCATATTTAGTTTATCTCATATTACACGGAAATACGTCAAACATTCCCGACATATTGAGACACCATGAACAACGCGTCGCCAAGTTAAATATTCGGTAGGTTTTTTTCATAACCAACTCGAAGGCTACTTCAACTCGTCCGTTGTTTCTTCTCGTTTATTAATCGGACAAATGAAACGCGAGATGCAACTCCCACCCCCTTAAAATTAACAATTCGAAGCAGAAACAATGCCCTCGCATCGCCGAAGTAGGACGAGCATCTCTCTTTAACGTCTCGGAGAATACCTTCCCCTAAGCCGCAGAATTTTGAAACTGCAACCCTTAACAATGAACGCCCCTACGTAATATCAGCGTCGACAACGCCCTCGCAATAATGAAGAAGAAGAAGAAAAAAAAACAACTCCCACATAGCCTCGCGAGGGGAAAAACGAAACCAGTTAATGAGGCCTCGGCTCATCTGCATCGCTTTACGGTATTAAAAAACAATTAACCGGAAGATAAAACGGCGTCCGATTTTAAAAAGAATCAAAACAACACCCATCAACAAGATTTAACCAGGATGGCATCACGTTCGCGCGAGGAAAAACAACATTCTCGTCGTCGCGCGTCTAAAAAATAAAAAAAAGCAACCCTTTTGGCCAACCACCTCACCCTTACGTTTCCGGTTGGAGAAAAGGCAAAACAAAGAGGGCGGAAATTCGCATGGGCGGACCAATCTGAAACGAGAGAGAAATCTAGCGCCTTCCATTTTCCCTGACCTGCACAATGATGGCAAAGATGACACGGCATGCCCCGTCCCTGTTTAAATACCCAACCCATGTAAGCTCCATCGATTATTCTTCGACTTCTCTTGCATTCCTCCCTCTCCCTCCTTCACTCACTTCCAACCTCTCAAACCTCCCTACCTCCCTCTCTCTCTCCTCTCCACGCCAAACTCCAGGAACCAAAAGCCTGACCCCTTACACTCTCTTCCGCCCCACATCCTCTTTCGTTCTGGCTGGAAGGGGAGGAAAGAGGGAGGCTGGAGGGGAAAGGGAGAGGCTGGAGGGGAAAGGGAGAGGCTGAAGAGGAGTGAGAGGCTGAGTGGGAGGTTGAAGGGGAGATACCTGGCGGAGAGCCAAGGCGTTCTGGGTCGATCCCCGGCTGGAAAGAGATAAGGGGGTTTCATTCCTCATTCACTAGGCCACCACCAGGGATACCTCCGTCTTTCTCTTTCTACCTCCCTCACTCCTTTCTCTCTCGCCACTCCGTAGTGTTGCAAGCGTCGGAGAGAGGGAAATGAAAACTCCACCTGGAGATAATAACCGCAAAACACCATTCGAAAAAAAGATTATAAGCGACTCTCTTCGTCCCCGAACTCTATGTTTTTTCAATGAAGACATCACACGGTCGCTTCTCTTTTGCATCCCCCTCCAAAGATTCCTCCTCGCAACGCCTAGAGATGTCGCATTTCCCGCAGCATTGTTTTCCCCGTATCCGAAAGCTACCGGGATAGACCTGCACAAGGTGTTGACGACCGGTTCGTTGAAAGAAGCAGGCTTTCGTAATGAAAACGAGTAGAATTGCCAACGTCGAAGAAAAGAGGCGGTGTAGCGTTTTCTTTTGACCATCCGTAGAATTTCACCGCACCAAAACTAATTATGGCACGAGGATTTATCGCGAAAAGATCTGTCGGGAAATTTAAAAATGACACAGCCTAGGAAGTCACCTATCTTTCTAAATTTTTAAAACCGACCAACTATTCATTGCACTACCTCTTAGATACCCACTGCGCGTAGGCAAGAGGGAAGCAGCAGGGCATAAAAAATAAACAATTATTAAAATTTAACTAAAACCGATGGGAGATTGAAACCTCACCGCCTGATAACAAAACGCAGAGTTATACTGCGTTTTCCATTCCTCGAAAAACATAAGTCTACCTAGTATTCGGCTGTTGCAAGAATTTTAATGTTTTTATATGTGTACGTACTTTGTGTACGGAACGACATATATCGTCCTTTTATTCCCATTGCCTTAGTTAAGTCGTCACTGATCCTAGAGTGAAAGTTTGGCCGAAGGTGGACCGACCGTTCTCGAGCTGCGAGCGCACAAACGGGCGCAAACATTCATGGACCTCCCGATTCCAAGAATGGAAAAAAAGTGTGGCTGTAGTCGCTTTGGAATCTATTCTTGGTCGAAAAATTAAATGCATGATTCGAGATTAAATTTAACACGACTCCGCATAAAGTGCACCAAAAAAACATTAATACGAAAGTGGTAGACAAGTATAGTCATCATTAAAGCCTTTCAAATTTTTCTCAATGCTTGAAAATAATGAGTACCGGCGTATATATATTCAAAGGAGATGCAAAATTTATTTATTCCAGGATATACTTTCCTCTTACGTAAGGTACAGTCTTAAGAGAGACAAGACTTTTGAGAACTAAGCCATTTAGTCTTAAAATTACACCATCATTGCAAAGAGACCACAGTGTCCTGTAATAAATAACACGTTTTATCCAGACCATCCGCAGCTTGAGGAAATTAAGAAAGCGCCTTTTGAACAATTCAACAGCATGTATTACGTAATGTTATAAGCAGATAGCGCAAATGGCAGGAAATTAAAACGGGAAAATATAATAAAGAACATTTTCTCTCTTCTGCCACTTTATGTATTCTTTTACTCCCATTAAGACAACCAAAACACATCTAGAATGCTTAAAACAGAAAACAAAAGGCGGTGAATTTTACGACTAATACAGATATAATGAACTATACGTTCAACCTTTTGGAAATACTCCAACCCAAAAGCATAGCGATAGCCGACTACATGGGCGAAAAACAGAGAGTCAAATTCATAAAGATATCTTACGGCCAGAACTGTAACTTTGCCAAGGAAGTAACCACTGAATGAGGTAGGGCAATCCACTCCTCGTGTTTTTACGATAATGGTTAGCAAAATTCTAATTATAATTTTTCACCATAATGTCAAGGTCATTTCTTTCAATTCCGAAACTATGGGATATTTTTCGGACCCTTGCTCAACTTTTTTAACGAGAGATCTTAATTTTATAAAACCACCCTGAAGTTTTTGTTTAAAAAATATAGCAATGAAGCACTTGTAAGCAAAACTTGGATTGAAAATGACTTCTATGTACTCATCCGAATTACCGTGCAGAAAAAATCACTTCTCAACAAATTGTTGAAATACGATATTCGGTAAAAGTAAAAAAATGCGAAACAGCACTAACTAAATTCAACTGAAGAAGCTTTTATGTGATGGAACTTATTTCCATCAAGAGCCATAAAATATTTTTAACGATGCCCCAAATATTACGCAATAAAACCAACAACTCAAAAGATTCGTGAAAAAAGTGTCAACCGCAGCCGGTTTAACTTCTCGGAAAAGCAGATACGACAGATAAGAAACCCTTAAAACGTTTTCGTCTGTTAAATTACGAGACATTACTAATTCACTAGAGCTAGCCTTATGGCTGAAAACAGATTCAAGAATAAACGGTTTATATCAAATTTTGAAAAAGTACGTACCTATCTCAGGCACCTCCAATAGCCATAACAAGGTCACAAAACTAGACGCGATTTTGGCTAAAAGCAAGGCTGATTCACCGTAAGTAGATCATAAAAAGAACGCGGGCATCGGAATTTCCGCTGCTTTTCATAATATTGCTATATATATATATATATATATATATATATATATATATATATATATATATATATATATACATTTTAATATTAACAAATATAATAATGCATTAGATCTAGCTGACTTCCTTCCAATATAGTTGAATATATTAAGTTCCAATTTTCCCGTTGAATTTCAACGGGCAATTACGCTAGTATATATATAAACTTCTAGGGTTGAAAATGATGCTTTCTAACACGGAGATGAAATATGAAGGCAGGACATAAGAGTTTGTTTCAGTTCTAATAAAAAGTAAGAGTAAATCCTTTCTGAAAAGAGGCTACGAAATAATCAAAACGTAATGATTTAACTGAAAAAGAGAACGAACCGGCTTTCTCGATGACCTTTTATGAAAAAACCTAAGAAAACTCATTTTTCACGACCTCTCGAACAACACGTTTAAGCATAGATATGTAACCATGCAACACAGGAGGCAACAACCAAAACAATCGTTTCCATACGCTGTTGGAGAAAAAAATAACGACATCGACACAAGCATCATACATCGATAAATCGCTTTCGTTAGAAACGATATTTCCCTTTCGGAGAGAAAAAGATGAAAGAGTAGCTTTCGTTCCTATGTTCATAACCTCACGCGCTGTTGAATACATGGCACTCTCAAGGGCGATTCCGCATCGTCTAGCGAGTTGTTCAACAAATGGCTGCATATCTAATCCGAACACGATCGCACCGTGTTATTGCCGCAGGGTACACGTAAACGTTACGTGTAACGCCGGTGCGGACAAAAAAGATTCGATCAAGATTAAAAAGGCGCGATATATCGATGCGATGAATCGTATCGATCGACATACCCGCCTCTAGCAGTTCGATAGGGAGACGCAGACTGCATGATGGTGCGTTGGTCATTCCGCGACGTTTGTCACACGACCGGAGGCGATAAAGTGATAGTAGATACCACGGAGGAACAACACAAAGCTTTAAACGACAAAAAAAACGGAAACCATAAAACCAAGCTTACAGAAACACGTTTGGAAGACAAAAATTATTAATCGAACAAAAAACCGCGTAGGTGATTTCAGATTCCATACACACAGCGAAAAAAGTCGAAAATTTTCACACCCATTTGGCGAGCGCTTGAGTCCGATTCTGAACACGATTTAAATTCGACCAAATCTCACAAACTACGATAAGATTCGTCAGGCAAAGCTTCGAATACCATCGAGATACGAGACTTTCGACCGATGATATCGATAATGGAAGTCGCTCGATCGATTTCACATCGATATAGTATTATTTCGTATACTCGATAAGACTCATTTATATTCCCACAATAAAGCGATCAAGCGACAACAACAACAACAAAAACAACAAAAGAAACGACGCAATGATTAGCGTCGATATCGCGATTTTTTGCCGAGTTCTCGAATAGCATGGTTTCACTTTACCCGTTTTCGGTCTAGGGCCGCTTTCTTTTTATAGAGAAACCCCGAATTGCGCGGCCATCGATAACGATCTAGCGCGGTTTCTACACCGTCTACGAGCGTTTTAAAAAGGCGTCTAATTATTTCAATTCGTATCACAGGCTACAATATAAGATAAATTAAGCAATGCTGAAATTAATATAACTAAATTGTTACATGTTGAGCTCAAGATGGCGATCAAATGTAATCCCATGTGTTTCTAAAGGAAAATCGACCCGGTTCTGCACGGTTTCGCTCTTTTCCAGGAACGCATGCTTAGAACAAATCGACGAATGGGTTTATCATGAAAATTTATCAACTGAAAAGTAGGGTGAATTATTCACTTTAGTCAAAAACACACCACGGTTTAGGAATTAACTTACTCGGTTAGTGTCCACACGATTTCAGATTTCCAATATCACCGCACCTAAGAACAATCCGAAAACTAAATGAGAGTAGATAGCTCAACGGAGTGTTATAAGATACGTTTACTCTACAAAGATACCGAGCTCTTTCATAATCCGCTGGAGCAATAAAGCGATCCGTTTGTTTTCCCCGTGGAGTCGTGCCCATTACGACAGTTGAGTGAACGAGACTGATTTTTTCGCGGGCAGAGAGAATGACGAGAGAGAGAGAGCCCATTATTTAATCCTCGCATTGTGCAAACTCTTGATCGATGTAATCACAGTAATGCAAGTATTTGAGAAACCATATTCAACGAAGAACTTTTCAGCGGAAGGTCGTTTAATTGCTACGCTCAATTTTATAGGAGAATATCCTGAGATGCTTATTGGAGGAAGAAATGCCAGGGGAAGACGTTATAAAATAAATCGGTACGCTATATTCTTCAGCCGCAGAAGTTGGTAAAATTTTACTGGCAGTAAACGCATACGAAGTTCGTTTTTTTATATGCATTATAGCAAATGAGGCGAATAATTCAGCGAGGTGCGTGAGTGCATTACAATTTTGTCTTCAGCACCTCGTATAGAAGAAAGACCCTTGCGCAACGCGAGGGAAACGTTCTGGGAAAATCCGCGATGGGAAAAAACGGCGCGGCGCCAATTTATCACCTCAGAAAAATCGCGCTTTTATATCCTACGACATTTCTCATTCTACATACGTGAAATGCTGTGCGCGCCCAATTGATCACCGCATATCATTTAAATTTGTTGTGTAAGTAACACATTCAATCGCGTATAACTAAATTTGAATAGGAGAAAACCGTTTTTGGAAAGAAATTTTTGAATGTATCTGAATACCACAGTCACTTCGGTTCGATATCGAGCAGAGATTTTAGGAAAAGTGAAGCATCAAGGCAAGATCATTACGATAGAATACGTGAGACCGATTTTAAGTTATCGAGGCTCCTTTTAATCCAAGAACAATACAGCAGCATAACAGGAGAATCAAACCTGCGAGATTCAATTGTTATTTACGCTTTGGTACATTGCACCCCCTTCCACCCACCACTTTGGTGAATTGCAGGGAAACATGAAAATTTCACCATGCATTTCAGTGAGTAAACCACACTGATAAACTGTTAAAAGGCTTCCATTCAAGGTCCGGTAATGCCAGCGTATTTTTCTCTCATTACATCACCGTGTAATGCATCGTTAATGCATTACGTCAGCTCGTGGAATATAACTAACGTACTATATAAAACAACCATTCAATTATAATTCCTCTTCAATATAACTTAATCACCAATATATCCTGTTAAGACTGATCTATAGCCTGTTTCCGACGGCGGTAAAGGACCACAAGATTAAAATTCACCCGTACATTCTTCTTTCCCCAACCGAGACATCATCACTTGAACAAACAATTTCATTACACGCACTAGTTTTTAAACACGATGTGAACGCAAATAAGAAGTAACGGCAATTGACAGATTCCTTTCAAGCCTTATTATAACAGGACGAGGGCCAACCCTTTCCATGAGAGAAAAATCCTCCTCCTTCCTCCCCCTCTAATATATACATACAAACACCCATTTCATCCAGCAAGGCCCGCATTAATCATTTAAAGGGACACGCACGCACCCCATACTTCCCCAAAGAGGGCGTGAGAGAGGGGGAGAGAGAGAGAGGGAGAGAGAGAGGGAGAAAGAGAGAGGGTTGGAGGGTAGGGGGAGGAAAGGGAATATACTGCTTATGAGGGAGGAGGAATAAGTGAGTAAGGTTTAGGAAGAGGGCGAGGGAAGGAAGTGGTGGGAGAAAGGAAAGTGGGATGGAAAAAAATACGAGATAAGAGAGAGGGGAAGCTGAGAGAAGAGAGGATGGCGGAGAGCGAAAGGGATAGAGAAGGAAATAAGAGAGGGAGGAAGAGAGTAAAGGGAGAAGAGGAAAAAGCGGAGGGAGGAGAGAGAATGAAGGAAAAAGGGTTGTAAGAGGTAGGAGATAGGACGGAGGAGGGAGAGAAGGAGATTGGAAGGAGAGAGGTGGAGGAGATTGTGGGGAAAGTGAGATTGAAAGGAGACAGGGAGAGATTGAAAGGAGACAGGGAGAGATTGAAAGGAGACAGGGAGAGATTGAAAGGAGACGGGGAGAGATTGAAAGGAGACCGGGAGAGGAGATTTGAAGGTCAGAGGGAAGCTAGGAGAGGTGAAGGAGACAGGAACGTGAGAGGAAGAGCGGATTGGAAGGAGGAAAGAGACTGGGAGAAGTGGGAAAGGAGAATAGGAGAAGAGGGAGAGGAGATTGGGAAGAAAAGAAGGAGATTGGAAGAACAGAGGGAGACTAGAAGGAGAGATGAAATAGAATGAAGAGGTGGATGGAATTGGATGGAAACGAAAGAGAATGGAAAATGGGAGACAGACAGACAGACAAACGACTTTATTAGGGCGAAATTGAGACTATGTAGTCCCTTCTTACATTTAACCCTTAAGAAGAGAGGAAGGAGAGAGAGAGAATAGAGAGGAAGGAGAGAGAAAAGAGAGAGAAAGTAGAGATAGAAGGGGAAAAGGAAATAGCAGAGAAGAGATGATTGAAAATATGGAGAGGAGAGAGAGAGGAGATAGACAGAGAGAGGGAGGAGAGAGAGAGGAGAGAGGGGGAGAGAGAGAAGAGAGAGAAAAGAGAGAGAGGGACGGCGAATGGGAGGGCTAAAAGGAAGAGAGAATGGGAGGAAAGGAAAACAGAAAATGAGGAAGAGGATAGGAGAAAAGAAGGGGAAGATGTCTGGGTAGAGGGGAAATGAAGAGTGGAGAGAAAAGAGAATAGGGGTGATGGGTTGGAAACAACAGCTGCGCTCTTCCCCTTCACCTCCCTCAAGATCTATAAGGAGGAAAGGGTTCATCATGTCTCTCACCTACTCCGCCTACCCCTCTCTAGCCTACCAATCCCTCGCTCCCCCCTCCCTTCCCCTACGCCAATCCCCGTAAGAGGGATGGGAAAGTCGCTCTCGAAGCTGGAACCGACCTGCAGCGTTAAAACCATTCCCGCCACCGCCCGTTACACGCGAGTGCGCGTACACACAGACGAGCACGTGTGGATTCCTCTTCGGAACAATCTTTTTCCTCTGCTGAACGTTTCGAGAGAGAGGGAGAGGGTTTGATGTGCTGAGGAAGGAAAATCCAGTTCCAAACGTCTTTTTACTCTTTCCCATCAATGTAGTCGAACTTTCCTTTTTAACCCCTAAAACCGCTTCGACGTATGCGCGTACGGACCTAAGCAAAGGTTGCCCGTACACGTGCACGGATCCTGACTAGTCTTTATATTTCATTTCAACGTTGAAATAAACAAACGCCTAATATGGCAAACAAATCAAAACGGCTGCTAATAGGGGCGGAGAGGGATAAAAAATACTGGCTTGGGCTAATACGTGCAAGTTACGCATTAACCTTAACGCTAATGTGTTTCGATGTATCACATCATCATAAGATGATGATGTAATAACTCAATACCCGGCTCGTGAATAGGGAATAAAATAGTGGAAATTACAAATATACTCAATGCTTACATAATGATAATGAGTGATAAACTGCAGACATTCTGGAAGTGTTGAATTCATATATTCCTTAAACATCGAGGTTCATTTGCAAAGACTTTCTGGACTTTGTAAGATATACATTTTAGTTCGGTCCGCACCATAGTATAAATTAACTTATTTCGCGGGCCGCATTAATGGAACTAGAAAAAGTTGCAGTTCTATTTGACGTAGGTAGTGGAACTTTCTTTTAGCAGCTCAGAACGGAAACTGTTCACTACTATAGCAGTGAAACTGTATGGAACAAGATGACAAAAAATTAATTTTTTCCAAAGGAGCGTCGATCTGCCAATAACTCCAAATATTCGCGAGAGGCATAAAACATGAATGAGAAATCGGAATTCCTGAATATATTTCAAACTGGGAACTATCAAATCGTAGTAAGATAAGCGTCGAAAACAAGATTTCCGCCGAATAAACAGCACAGTGGAACTTTTTACGAAGAAAGTCGTTTGTCTGTCCCCCTCCTTCCCTCTCCCCCCCTCAACCCCTCCCTCTCCCCCTCATCCTCTCCCTCTCCCCTCCCTCCCTCTCTCCCCCCTCCCTCTCTCTCCCCCCTCCCTCTCTCTCCCCCCTCCCTCTCTCTCCCCCCCTCCCTCTCTCTCCCCCCTCCCTCTCCCGCTGCCCCTCCCCTCTCTCTCCCTCCATCGCCCTAATAAAGTCGTTTGTCTGTCTGTCTGTCTGTCTACCTTACCCATTCCCCTCTTTCCTCCTCTTCGCTCTTTCTTCCTCTCTCCTTCCTTCTCTTTTTCTATCTCTCTACAGCAATTTTTTCCCCTTTCTGTGAGGCTGAATTCGCGACTGGAAAGGGAAAGACAGAAGAGTGAGCACATTCTCACCTCTGCTGCGAGCCGTTCAGAACAGAGACAGACAACAGAGGACAGCAGTTCTTTCCTAGCAGCTTCCGAAGACGAGTGAAAAGAACGAAGGAATTCCTCGGAAGGCTGGAGAAATCGACCTTGCCTTGTTAAGTTCGCAAGGATGCCTTGAAATCTGCCGTCTCCCTAGTGACGGCGGAAAAGAGTGCAACTCTCTCTCTCCCACATTTCACTCGCCGGTAAAGAAGGAAACAAAAAAATTACGCGAAGAACTGGAGAGCTGATCTCCGCGAATAAACAAAATTAACTATCTGTTGAGAAACGAGTTGATAAATAGGATCGTTATTTCTGTCGCAAAAATTACTACGATCAAGATTCCCCAAATTAAAAAGATCATATCAATGCCAAAAAACAGAATTATCGAGCTCACATAGAGGCTTAAATAGCATTTACAAATTGTCTGGTTTCCCCAACCATTTCATGGCTATTGAAGAGACGAAGTTTTCATTTCGGTATATGCCAATAAAAAACGTTAAAGTTACGATACAATACAAACATTATTTACCCATAATCACTACGATAAAAAATGCCTGTGCTCTACCTAGTAAAATAGTCGATACCAGCGATGGAATTGCACGATTTTCAGCGAGACGTAATTTTAAACAGAAAACCAGCAATATGCTCATTCCACCCGAGATTCACATAACTATTAATTGTAGACAGATGCCGTGTAATTTTTATCTCCATCGCTTCCTGTTTTTAGGGCACGAAAAATACGTCCATAGTATATTTTCATTTACGGAACGGGGCCACGTGACTCAATAAGAAAATTACAAGAATCAAAATAAAAGAAAACAATCAACAAAATATTAATTTCGCGAATTTGTTCGATGAAATTAAAGGTATGTATTTACAAAGAGAACGGAGTTTGCGTTTTGAAAGGTAATGATAAAACATATCAATCGATCACGATTCTCGTATTGTTTCACATATAACACTGCTACATTCGTACGGGATCCGAATAATACAGTCTGTCGCTAAGAGATCCAGCAAGAGTTTTCTGCAGGTAATGCTGAAATGATATTGAAGAAAAAACACTTATTGTTAGATAATCTGAGAAGGATCGTTCCAAAAGCCACCATCCACAACAAAACTTATGACGAAAACAAAAAGTATTCTGTTCCGAATAAAACGTGTTCCTCTATTTCAGCGATCATATATTTGCAATTTTCCGATTTGGTGTATAACGTTTTTTCTGCATTTTAATAAATGAATGTCTACACTTAGTTCAGCCATTCATCTTCCTCCGAGATGGTAAAAATAATCTAATTATATATTAATACAAAATGTGAGATTAGAAAGACGAAAACCCAAATTTTACGGTTGCAATAATTGCCCAGTTTCATTTAATGATACCTGGAACAGGTTCACTGATATAACAATGAAGGCGATCCAGAACCACGAATGACACCGCTAAAAACAGACGGTAATTTAAAAAGAATTTCTAAACAAGAACTTGGCAAATTTTCATGAAAACACCAAAAATCGAATAAATATTTTTTACTCGATTAAGCTAAAACAATTGCTATGGGCAGCGCAGTGACTAGGGCGGGGCATCTGACCCGGGCGTAACTAAAGAAGGGGAGCAAACATTGATAAAGGCAAGTTGTGCATGTCACAAGGACAGGGGAGATTTCACTACTATACTTGTTACAGACATTACGCATTGCAGTAACTATAAATTTCGATGATGCTATTGATGAGTTTGCTGCATTAAAATCACATAAGATAACTCTTTAATATTAAAATATTTATACTTTCTGTATTTAAATTGTGTGCGTAATTATGTATGTAATTAGATTTATAATTATGTATTTAAATCATGTACATTTATAGTAAGAAATTATATCATTTATAGTTTATTTTTAATTGTCCACCCTAAATCCATATAGGTATTAGAGAATTATTATGGAGGGGGCGCATATTTGGTAGTTTCCCCAGGGTGCTCAAGTAGCTAGTTACAGCGCTGGCTATAGATACCATTCACGCAACAGTATGTGAGCAGACAAAATTCTGAAAGTTGTGAGAGGAAGATCAAACGCGGGTGGGATATCCTTGCATTCAACAAGGCCATTCACCGTCAATGAATCCAATAAGCATTTTGCGATAATTTAAAAGCTCCTAAGCCTGTGACGGAAGCCATGTTCAGGAACATATTTCGATACATAAAATATCGTGATAAAGGCCGGAATCGGGACACTTGGGCTACCTTGAGATCTTCGCCACATTCCTAAACATGGTTTTCCACGGAAGACCATCGCTTAATTCGACTTTTGCAACCGCACCTCAACGATGCAGAAGTTACCCTGAGTGCTTTTAATCTCGTCCAAACTCATGAGTAGGAAACTCGGCATCAAAGGTATCACATACACAAAGACCAAAGAGATCGAAGTACCCATTCATAATTCAATTCATTCCTTGTTAACAAGATCATGCTGTAGGCACGAATTCCGACCTTATTTGTAGTAAAATTATAAGATCTTCCCTCGATTTTCATGATTTTTTAGCTTTCTGCGTTTTCGGTTTAACGCTGTTTTCTTATTAGAGAACTGAATTAGCACGCCCTTTAATTCCACTTAAGAACTGTTTCAAAACGGTCTTTAAGCATTTAAAAGAATATATAAAATATTTCCGTTCGACCCAGAGATTATGTAACTACGTGTATACCTATGGGAAGTCCAACCCACTTTGAACAGTTTCGCTTAACACGGTCTTTCCAGGGACCGCATGTACCGTGCAGAGCGAGGGATGGGTGTGCTTGGTCAGCTGAAAAAGTGTGGCGATATTCACATGCAGTATCTCTTGCCAAACGCGAGAGTTACCTTCCTGACTTAATCCGTGAATGACAAAACCGCGATTGGCGAAGGCCAGGGCTTATAAAAACCAGAAGCACATTTTGGCAACAAAGCAGCCGTCTTCAGTGCAGGGGCGGCTCGATGAATTTTAGCGCCCAGGGCGAGATAGCACTCCAGCGCCCCCCCCCCCCCCCCCCCCCGCCGATAATATTTGTTGAGATATCTACAAGAACGCGTTAATTTATTCATCGCTCTGTAAAAATTATTGATAATGAAAAATTGAAAGGAATGCCATCATGATTCAATCCTGTTCCTCGATATAAATTGGTATTTAGTATTTATTCACTTGCAAGTAATGCTTAGATAAATGGATCTGGATAGCGCCCCCAAAACTTTGGCGCTCCGGGCGGCACCCCGGCTCGCTCTTAGCTCGGGCCGACCCTGCTTCAGTGGTAATTTACCGAAAATACTAAGAGAATCTATTTTTTGGATTACCACTGAATACGATTGCTTTGTAGCCGAAATACACATTTGTTTTTTATAATCTTATTTTGGCTATAGAAGAAACCTGATATGTCTTTTTTAAGTCCTTGTTCTTGAACCTGAGAAACACTTAAAAATCCTAGGCGGCCGCGAGAAGAACCGCGGATACTCAAAACTGGATACCGCGGTTGACGAAACCAAGTACAAATTTTCAACCGCGGATACTCAAAACCGAGATTGGCGAGGGACTACTGTACTTCTCTTTCGCCATTAGAATCCTATCAACTGCAAAAACTAGCGCGCCAGTTTTTAACATCGCATCCGAAACTTTAAACCCTCCCACCTCCTTCCGTTTTTATTTCTAGGTCATTCGTGTTTTTGTTAAGGAATCAACATCCGCGAATCGATTTCTTTCTCCGAGGCTTACTCGGGCGGAAAAAACCTTCCCCTATACGAAGATTAAAACGATACAATCGTCTGAGGGCAGGTGTATTTTTTTCCTTTTTTCCAAAACTACCGAGATTTCAGACATGGGAGGCGGAATAAAATTCCCCTAAAATTAAAGGCTGCCCTAAACAAAATAAGACACGCGAAGGGTGTTTTCCGTTGTTCATTTTATTCTTTATCTCTCTCGCCGCGCAATAATCTTTACTTTTCCATTATTGCGAGACGAAGGTCGCCCCAAATCGACAAGAGCAGTCGACCTAAGTCAATAAGGGATTTGTTAATGCGAGATGTATTTTCATGAATCAGGTCGATAGAAGTCTGGAAGGGTTTGAGGGAAACGAAAGTCTCGGAGTCGTCCACTAAGAGCAGTTATTTTTTCCGAGTCGCCGTGAGAACACAGCTTCGAATCTGTTTTTTATTCAAAGCCCATCTGCTACCCGGCGGGATGATAACGAAGTTATCCCAGGATGATTTTTGCGCATGTCCCTCGATAAAAGTTTGTTTGTTTTTGTTTAAATGTTTTTTTACTTCTATGTATCTGTACCCTCGAGTTTTCTCATCTACCTCCCAAAGAAAAGATATTTGTAAAATAATTGCGCTACATAAGCATGTATGTGTAAAACTTATAATTATATATTTTTAAATGGGACAAGGAGGAAACATTAATCTTCAATGCCCCATTCATCCACTCCAGCGTATAAAATTAACAAAAACAATCTTAGGGAAAATTCGTTAACGACCGAATAAAAATGAATGAAAACATTTTTAACATCTTAATAGGTCACACAATAATAATAAATTGAAAATAACTGCTTAATTTTTTTTTACCTTTTTCAACATTTATCAGGACATGACGACCGATAAAGACTCCCGAGTCTTGAATTCACTTCAAGCTGTCTTTCATCCATATGCATTGGTTTTAGCAAGTTTCCTTAAAAGAAATAACGTGCTAATATGATCACCTTGTCTGTCCGTCTGTCTGTAGGCAATCAACTTTTTTGTTTTAAGAAATATTTGTAAAATTCTTATTGAAGTAGATAGTAGCTCTTATCAATCTATGAATTTTCCCGGCAGTTAATGTTTTCCGCTAGGCGGCTTCAAAATCGGAAAATTCCTAAATTTGAAATGCTAGTGTAGCCAACTATTGAATCTAGAGTGAAGTTTTCACGGATGAGAAGGTCTAGTGAGAAGACATTCCAATGTTGCGAGTCTCCCCCTTGCCAAAGGAGAAACTGAATTTTTTTTAAGAATACGAGCCTCCACCTCTTTTGTTTTAGCAAGGATATCTTACTTGTTTATTTTTTACTGCTGGACCACCGGTATATCATTATTTGGCCAACTCCCAAAAACGCACGCGAATCCTTTATCGTTGTGCTCAGGGGCCAGAATACCGCGTCCTCTTGTTCTTTCTCGTAGATCGAATCGCCTAAAGGGTGCGATAACAAAGCAGAAGCCATGCACAGGGTTTCCAGACATAACCATCCTTAACTTCATATCTCTCACTGGTAAATTCAAAGACGTATTCGCGAGCTCAGAGAGAATAGAAAATTATTTCGTTTACTTCAAATCTACTACTACTGAATAAGCGATTTTCGTATTTCTACTGCGGTGTAGTCAACACCAATGATAATATATAGAACGTGGATACTTAATGCAGTAATAATATAAAAGTACAGGATCAATGACTTACCGCTGGTGACGACTGATATTTAGTTGAAATGTTAATTTGATTCAATCAAATATACCGTAGATAAAGTTCCCATCTGCGATACTTATTTGTCAAGCATAGGTTTTTCATATCAACCATATAAAGCCATAAATAAATTCTCTTTTTCTCATTTATTATTGAGTTTCACAAAGTTAAGGCAGCGGCTACACTACGAACGGATCAGACCCGACCCGATCCGACCGGCCGACTTGACAGACCGGGGTGGCTACAGTAGTTCAGACTAGTCGGGCGACTTTGTCCTTTGTAAATACTGTGAATCATGAGCTCCTCATGTCCGAGGACGAGTGGGATGAGTATTTATTTGAATACACCTTTGATTAGAGGAATACGACTAGGCGGTTTTGGGTGCATGATCTTTGACGATTACACACAGAGGGTGAATATTTTAAAACGTGTGAAATTGAGGAACTAGCCGGGAAAATTAATAACGTTTCATTATTAACTATAAAAGTTGCTAGCATTGTGCAATGGAAAATTAGGATTGAGAACCTCCTCAATGAAAAATTATCTTTAGAACGAATAGTCATTGTATGCGCATTAAGAAGCGCAGGGGGCGATGCTTGCTTGTTTTCCGCAACTACATTACACTAACTATAGAACCGTGAACTACAGGATATCTCAGCGTGATGACGTCACCAAGAATCAGGAATATTTTATTTTGCATTCCCTAGCCCGTATATGATATGTAAGGTATCGATTAAAAAATTTATTCAGGTAGAGAACAACATTGGCTACAAAAAAGTCCTCGAGAGCTTGTATCTACGACTTATAGTTTCCGATATAAAAATTATTAATTTGTAATAATCGTAAATTGATCGCCAATTTCCCCCTATTGCCCTTATGCATCGAATAAAAAATTTATTCATACGGAGGATAGAATTTTCTACAAAAATATTGCAAAAGCTCGTTCCTACGACTTATAGTTTCCGAGATAAAAATTATTAAACTTTAATGTACAAATGGGGTAAAAACAACCCCTAAAAATTAACAATTTTTAAATTTCTAATTTTTTGTTTTATTATGACCAAAAACCTATAATCGTGCCAAATGTCAAGTCTCTAGCTTCTCTTGTACTATTTTTATTAACGTGGATTCGATCTCAACATTCAACTACGCGGTAGAAAGTCTGGCGAAAAATCAAACTGGTTAGGTTCCTTCTGTTTGAAGTGGTCTGGCGAAGTCGGATCAAGTCTGTTACGGTCGGGCGGCGCCAGTGTAGCCACTCGAATCTAAAACGGTACGTTTGATTCCACCCGACAAGTCTGAAGTCGGATCTGGAGATCGGGTCGGGTCTGATCCGCTTGCAGTGTAGCCGCTACCTAAGGCCGGGATTACGATCGACGTTTACTGAATTGACGGAAACGGACGGTGGCGTTTCAGAAGCTTGGGTAGCGTGATAACCATGCTACTAATCGTCGTACGTTGTCGTCAACGTTGACGGAGAGAACCATGTCAACGAATAGCTTTCCCGTCACGTTGTTTCACGTCAGTCAATCAGGTAAGACCACGTGGAACTTACTGTGGAATCCAGCTTTCACTTGCAACCTACTGCAAGAACGCTGTTTCGTTGAACGGTCAATAGTTGGCGCTACTACTCCCGTCGATCATAATAGACCCCGACGTGCCGTCAACGGAGGACTTCACCGCCACCGTCCGTTTCCGTCACGTCAGTAAACGTCGAAATCTTGGCCTTAGGCTTTAACCGTCAACTTCCGTCTATTTAAATAAAGTCACCTCATTATTAAATCAAAATCGAATTATCTAGCTCACCTTATGGGTAAAAATCAAATTGACAAGCCATGCCATGAAGAATTCGAGAAAAATCCGATACGCGTTCGGCTGCAAAGCAGTCGGCCTCAGCGGCGATTCACCGATTGTATATTCTAATAAGAAACCACATTGATGAATCTCCACTGACGACGCCTGCATTGTAGCCGCATGCGTTTCTGGTTTTCACAATGTTTTTTTATAATGGAGAGGCATGATTTTTTAATTGCATAATTACAACAAACAGGGTTGGGAATTGCAAATTAAGGACTCCTAAAAATAAAATATTGCTTCAGAAAGAACAAAAGTACTGGAGTGGAAAATTTTCACCAGTTGTCAATGTGATAATTCATCCAACCGACACAAGAGAATTTTTTTAATATCAAGAAATTTTCAGGTCATAGACTTTCGTAAATAATGTCTTTTGGATTCATAAATAGCTAGATAAAACGTCCGATACACCACGCGTGTGAATTGTACTACGGTCGCTGAAACATTTTTCGCACTACTATCGAGGCATGTTATGACGACGCTTCCACCCGTGAATGGAACACGCACAACTTTTGCGGTTCCCTTCGCGGTAGAAAGGAATTTTCCGACTCTCGAAAACGGATTATATCCCGGATAGAGCAGTTTCTTTGGAGATATTCCAAAAATTAGCCTCTGCCGACACATTACGCTTTGCGTCATAATCGCAGTTGCTAACGACTACGGGCTAAACATTTCAAATGTTCATTCATGCGTCTTACACGTTCGCCTTGAGCAAACTTTTTAACTCTTAACAGGAAACGCAAGAGATAAAAAATTAAAATCCGCGAACTGGGATTTTTACATAATATAATCTCATTCCGTCGCAAGCTCGCTACGTGAACGTTAGGCGTAAAATTCCCAAATGCATTTCGGAACGGCATATTTAAAAAAAGCGAAGAGGATACCTTTAGCATCGCGGTAATAAAAAAAACCACTAACTAGTAATTTTCTCTTTGGTCTACATGTGAATATTAACCTCATCGAACCCGTAGAGTATTTCAAGACCGAGAAACTTTAATTTTGATATTTTTTTAATCTAATCCTTCGTTCCTAATGGGAACGACGAAAATAATCCCGGACATAAAAAATTATCTTGCGAGTCTAAAAATCTCCCGCGCGTTCAAAACAAATGAACAGCGACGCGCGCGAATAAAAAAATCGCCATATCTTTCTCTCTCTCATCCCTCTCACGTCAACCGGGTCGAGAGAGAGTGAGAGAAAAAAGAAACATCGACCCCGGTCTCCTGACGTCACGGACAACCCCTCCTTATCAATGACAGCGCTGAAATGGCGTCTTCTACTGCCCATATCACGTCAACTTCCCGTCACTTCCAGCCGCTTCCTCTCGCATCCCCTCTCTCGAAATTCTTTATCATTTTTTTATATTTTAAAATTGTTTTTCGTCATCTCGAAAAACTCCACTTTTCCTCCCTCCCGCGCGCGCGCCAGGTCCTTCATTTGTTTCAACGAGGACGACATCAACGTAAAAAATTCGTAATAAAAAATTACGTGAATTCCAAAAGCGTGCATACGCGGTCTCGCCATTTCAAAGTTTCGCATTTTTTAATTTAATTTTCAAAGCAGCGTAAAAACATGGCACGAGATGTGCATCAAACTTCCCAAGTATTGAAAAAGCTCCAAGTTTCGTATCGTCGTATATGTATATGTGTGTGTGTGTGTGTGTGTGTGTGCGTGTGTGTGTGTGTGTATATATATATATATATATATATATATATATATATATATATATCTCTATCCCAAAGTTTTCAGGTATTCATATAATTATATTTATTTCAATATAAAATAAATGCGCTCTCAACCGTAAGTATTACTCGCACACATACATGCATACATTTCTGCAAAGAAACATAAACTTACACACTCGAGATAACTGTAGTTTTTGCACAGTACGTAATGTTATGAGTACTTTTAAAAAGGTTTTTTAAATCTTTTTCAAAAATAACTTAAATCTCAATTAACTCTGACCTACAGGCACAGTTGTTTTGCATCATTATTGACAATTTAAAAAAAATATGTTATACTGATTAATTAGACTGTTAGGGGTCACTAATCACGAAAAAAACATCAAGAACTGTTTTTGGTCCGAGGGAAATTTTCAACAAAAAGTAGTTACCGTCAATGGTAGCCCAATCGACTGGTGATCATTAATAGAATAATATTAACTTACAATTAGATAAAAAATAGATTGGTTTACTGCTGACGTGTGCATGCGGGTTATGGCAATTTTGGTAAGCTATTGGAGAGAAATGGTTTGTTGGATTGGTTTCACCTATACGGAAAGTTCGACTATTCTTTCTTGAGTTTTAGTGATTAATGGAGCAACCTTCGTCGTCCACATAAACCGAGAGATTCAATTTAGAGACAACACCTTTTGGAAAGAAGCGGCCCAACTATCCAAAGCACCAGGAAAGCAGTTTTTTAAAATATATAAAATGATATTTTTAAATTATCTTTTAGAACGTACTAAAAGGCAAAAAATAACAGAAATCGAGTAGTCACGCTAACTATTCAGAAATTCTTAATTTGAAAGTCTTCTTTAAGAATAAATATCATCTTCTAAAAGTTGTATGACTAGCTTACTCACTCTGTTACAGGATATTAACTATCCGTACAATTCTTAGAATATGATTTTTAGGCTTTTGAAAGACTTTGTTACAAATTTAGAATTTCTGGATAATTAGCGTGATTTTTCGAATTTTGCTTTTATTTTTTACCTTTCAGTGCTTTCTAAAAGATGATTTTAGAATAATTTTTACTATTTTATATTAAAATCTTTATCCTTTTTAGTAACACAAAATGATGTTAAACATTAAAGACGTTGAGGCATGGCAAACCTTGGTTCTGCCAACTCCAAAAACTCCCAAAATACTTCGAAAGAAAATATCTATCCCCTTTTTTTAAATATTTATGTACCATAGATTCAAGCAGAACATTCCCTGAGCCAGGAACGACTTTTCTGAAGACAACAAAATAGATATCTATCATAAGGAAAGACTGCAAAACATTTTATCTGAAAATACTACAGATGACGCTGCGATCAAAGGTCCAATAGAAAGATTTAGTTGCCGGGAACAATTTATCTGAAGATGAATTCTAGGCACGAAGGGCCCCTGCTTAGTAATTGGAAATTCTTTGTAGGGCTGAATATTAATATATAAAGACTTGCGCCGAAGTGTACAGTAGCATTAATAATATATCATCGAAATCCGACCATCGTGTGAAGACAAGATGGGACAGATGGACGTACGGTTTCTCCCCCAAATCCGACAGAAGCTCACCACCACCACCACATATGTGCATACAAACCCTCGCTGCCATAAAAAATAACCCCGCCATCATACCCACTCTCCTACCTCCATCCCCTTTTCCCCTCTTTACCCGGGATAAAAAACACTTGAAGGCGCCGGGATGACTCCCCTCCGTCTTCTCCGGGCCAAAGAGAGAGGATTTGAGGGGAGAGACATTCTTTTTCAACCTCTTCCCTCCCTCTCTCCCCCCAACCAACCAACTCCTCCTACCGCGTTATGTCCTCATAATTATTTCAACCCACCCGTTTCTAACAAACCCCACGCTTCACCCACCCCTTTTCTTCTCCCCCTTCCACCATCTCCGAGCATCTCTCTCGCATATGCAACCCTCGAAAAAATAAAAAGTTTTAAAAAGTCTACTTAAACCTCTAAACCCTAACAAAAAATCTTCATCGCTTCGACTCGGGTGGCCTGGGATATATAAGGGTTGGAGGGGATGAAAATTAAAAAAAAGGCGACGAAACGCAAATGAAATACATCTATCTATAAAGTGAACAATTTTTTTCGATCGAAAATTAGCCCAATGGGCATAGAAGGCAATAAAATTCGGGAATGGTGTCAGGATAAACGAAAAAATCAGTGCAGGGACCTATTCGTAAAATGTTAGTATATCATATTTACAAGTTAGGAAACACCTATGCATTAATTTTCACGAATATCCTTGGATCAAATTTCAGACTATCGATGCACATTTTTAAACGAAAGCCGTTTAAAATAAGGGCTAAAGAAATCTAGGTGACAAAAATATTGAAAATGAGCTAAAAGACTAAAGGGAAGCAAATTATTAGATAAGAAATTATAATTTTCATAAGTCAGTAGACAAATCAATACAGAAAGACAATCAGTACAACCTCCTCATAATTTTGAATAAATCAGTACGACTGGTCACCTTAAATAGACAAAAAGAAAGTAACATGGATAGAAAAATGAGAGTAAACAAATACGGTCGAACCTCGATACACACATCCCTCGAGTTGTACGGTTTCGCTTTATACGGTCTTTTAAGAAACACACCTTACAGTGCAAAGTGTAACTCGAACCTCGATGGAAGACAGTAGACGTAAACTTCGAATTAGAGAAATTAATATTAACGCAGAATCGAACCTCGATAACTAGAAAGTCAAATACACCGAATATGAATATTTTTAGAGCCCGTATTAAAATACGTTAAAATGGAGTTTTACAGCTCGATGTTTGGTTAAAATGAGCTGTTTTTTTTTTCTCTGTTGGGATTCGATTGTACGGGCGCGAACAAAGAAAAACGTCAATTTCGACCGATCGAAGATTGGCTTTACAGATGTTCAAGTCATCGCGGTTCGAATGTAGATGAGTCAAAAAGAGTTCGGTTAAATTTTAACGTGAAAAATAGTGTGGTAACCACGCGTGACTCGCAGTCTGAGAAAAACGGATCTGCTTAGACAGGAGTCTTTCAGAAAAGAAGGGCTGACGTAAGGCGGAAAAAATAATATATGCGAGTATGAAAGCAGAGGAAGCCAGAAGAGATAAAGATTTCCAATAACCGTGATTCAAAAGTAGATGGAAGATGTGGTTAGGAGGACATTTTCTCAGAGGGAAAGGAACGCCGGCGGAGGTTATCAAAGCAAGGATTCCAGTTCACTATCGAATAGTAAGAGATAGAACCGAGATTCCTTGAATCTAGGCGGAAGGATGACGAAGAAAAAAAGATAAAAACTCTTAGAAGATATCTTTCATGTGATGTTAAGTTTAGGAATCGCAAACATTTTTGTTCATCTTGTTACATTTTAATGGAAGGATAGCAAAAGATAGAACTGAGATTCCTTGAATCTAGGCGGAAGGATGACGAAGAAAAAAAGATAGAAACTCTTAGAAGATATCTTTCATGCGATGTTAAGTTTAGGAATCGCAAACATTTTTGTTCATTTTGTTACATTTTAATGGAAGGATGCTTAGCGTGCCTACCGAGTTCGAGAGTTTGAAGTGCTGTGGAAATGACGTCCGAGATCTTATTTGTTATCATTTTGAAAAACAATAACATGTAGAAGTAAATGCTGTTTAAGCACTAATATAAATAAATAATTAAAATAAATAAAAACAAAATATCGATTATCACAAAATCGTTTCGCCTTAAAAACCAAAATTTCTGCTTCGAGATTAAGCTCCGAAAAATACATCAACCGGAGAGTAAAACCAAATACCATTTTGAAATCAATGTTACAAATATATTACTTCTGAATTACTCTACAATATGTGGAATTCAACGCAGTTCAATGAAATAAAATCAAAATAAATACTTTAAATTAATAAAAAAAATAGGGGATCGATTATCCGAAAATCGTTTTGCCTTAAAAATCAAAATTTTCACTCGGAGGTTAAGCTTCGAAAAAAAGGTTAATTGAAAAGAAAAACCAAATGGCATTTTGAATGTAATGTTACAAATCTATTCAATCATATCTTATCAATTACTCTATAATGTGTGCTATGAAATACAATACAACACAATTTTCATTCGCGTCTACGATGTGCGTTACATTCGATGACACCAGAGGGCGGCATTTTCCCTCCCCCTTCCCCCAAGATCGAGGATCATCTTAACAAAAGCATAGAGTACGCGAGGTCAGATGGAAATAAGGTGGATCGAAAGTGCCCAAATTAGAATCAGTACCTTTATCCATTAGCTTCTATCATTACACGAAGGTTATTGCAGATAAATCAATAAACAAGTATTCAGATAATAATGCGTTGAAGTATTTGATCTCCCCTCCCAAACTATATTACTGGCTATGTAGCTATTCGATACCATCATTATACGACTATCCGAAAAAATTGGTAATCCCTACGACAATCGGTTCTGAAATCTTTTAAATTCTCCGTATAACGGAGTTATTCTCCCTCATTTCAATGCACTCCAAAAGTGACTTTCAAGCCCGAAACCAGCTATCAGACACGACTGCCGTCTTGAGTGAAGTCATTTCTCTCCCTCACTTCCGCGGAAGAAAATAGCTAATCTTTTAAGAGGAGGAAATCGTTATTTTCATATTCGATTACGCGTGAATTAGCGGTCTATTCGAATATTTGCGACGCGTCTTCTTGCCTGCTTATATGGGTTCCCGTAATAACGAAATTCTGTTCTTTTATGAATAAGATTTTCTATAGTCTACCGCGAGATATAATACAAAATAGTATTTTCATCGACGTTTAAACGAAAGTTGATTCTTTCTACTACAGATTTATACTTGGCTTATTAAACGAATATTTAGTAAGGCGGAGTAAGCAGTAATGCATG
Source organism: Tanypteryx hageni (assembly GCA_028673005.1). NCBI lineage: Eukaryota > Metazoa > Arthropoda > Insecta > Odonata > Petaluridae > Tanypteryx > Tanypteryx hageni. The sequence goes on along the minus strand of CM054118.1, from coordinate 13,736,099 downwards.
CGAGAGACTGGGCACAAACTAGGAGAGTTGCTTTCGAAAGATTCGGCAATTTAAAATTCGATTTTCGTTCCCAGTGCGGTGGCAGTCTTGACCGAGCAATATGATTCGAAAACCGCCATATCTCACATCATTCGAAAATTTTATTCACTAATAAATTTATTGAACTCTTATCTTAGTAATACGGAGTTAAAATATTAAATTTATTTCGGCAGAATGGCAGCGCAGGCCGAGTGATGTGACACGGGTATTCCATTTTATTAATGTGTAAATTGTCTGCATTGGTTGAGTAGGGAGACCTATATATTCCAGTTTTGTCTCATTTTTTAATAAAATCCTAAAAATACACCGCAGATATGAATGCTTTCATGCAATGCTGATATGCAACACAAAATTTCCATCGCCATTTTCTCGTATATTAAGAATTCAATCAAAACAATTTATGCAACAAGAAAATTTCTCGTTCTGCTATACAAATTTAGAAAAGTAATTTTCTCGGGTGGATATTTTAAGAGGAAAAGAGAAAAGTTTTATTTCTTACTAGCGTATTTGTCAATCGAATATGACGGGTATGCGTTACTTAAGTATTTAGTTAAAATAAATTTTAAATAAAAAATTAATGAAAAATGTTGTGCACTAATAAGTAACCAATAAATATTAAACCCACAAAATCGAATGTTGCAGAAATAAAAGGTTATGGGGATATAAAAGTTGTGTGGCATGGAAATATTAATTCCGATTAATTCGATAAATACTTATAATAAATAATTCTATTAGAAATTGGATATATAGGGGAAAGTTGGGTAATATGAGCATGTTAAGCAAATGTCACTATATCTTTTGCAAAAATGGTGTTCTTGGAAATGAAATTACCTGAGCTTGTAGCTTATTGCTTTGGTATCTGTTAACAATGAACAATAACTCCATGGTTGTTTAAACCTTTTTGATAACAAAATTTACATATTAACCTAATGGGCAGGTAATATGAGCAAAAGAGGAGGGTTATATGAGCAATGAAAAAATTGTATTCAATTTTGAGTGATTATTAGGTTTTCTTAATAATTACATTGTTGTTTTGTAAAATTATCACTTTCAGCATGTTTTTCAAGTAAAAGTTACCCTTTTCACCATTTTCTGCAAAGTAAAACATCATGATAAACGAGTTGGCTATAATTATCTAAGCTCAAAACTGAATAAACAGGATGTAAACTTATTTTGTCATATCTTATTCTTTTCAAGTCTATACCCTAACACACATCGGACAAAAGTGCTACTTTTTTGTTTTGGGAACCCCAGCACAAATTGTATGGGCCCAGTCTTTACGCATCTGACACTGAATCCAGTCACCTCCTGTAACTGAAAAGAATTCTTCGCAAAAGAAACAGGAACAATCCTCTTCGCCTTTTCCTAACTCCCTTACTTCCTCTTCATTTAGGACTCCGTTTTTACTGCTAATAGGAAGGGTAGCCTTGAAAATATGCTTTATGGGCTTTTTTGCTTACTAATGTTCTTGTTTTTAATCGTTGCTGACGTTTTCATTTTCTCCTCCAATGTGTTTTAATGGGGTGAAGCTGATAAGATTACTAAATGTGCAACCTTCCTTTTTGAGGTTTTTTGAAGTTTTTGACTTGGAATTGGAATTACCTCTCTAAAACCTGGAGATGAAGTACATGAAATGTTCACTTCCTCATCATTTATAGGAGAGATGAACTGAGTAGGCCTATCACCAGGACTCATCATGGATGTTTCCCTCCTTTGTAAAGGGCTGAACTGGATTTTCTCCACTGGCTCCGTTCCTCCACTGGAAGAATGTTAATGGTGGTCTGATTTCTGAAGGCAAAGAATTCTCTGAAAAATATTAGGGTTGAAAGGATGGATTTCAGTCTTTCAAATCCCTTATTCTGCATTTTTAATGGTGGTTCCTTTTCTGTAGGCACTCCGAAATAAAGCAGGAATCACATTTTCAGACATAGATTGCCCTTCATGTTGTATCAGCTACCTGATTACTTCTTGATCATAAAAGTTGGCACTTTTGAAGACTGCAACATCGAATAAAATTACTTTACAAGTTCTTCTGTTCATATTAACCGTACTAGTAAGGTAGGCCTGGCTTGGTTGCAGGTGGTATTCTGGCTTTACACCTTGACACCAGCTTCACAAAGGACTCGAGAGGTGAATGTAAGGTTTTTATGAGTTTAGCAGATTAAGTCATCTTCAGAGAGCTTAAATTCCATTATATCAACCATTTAGGAATGAAAAAATGCTTTTCTAGGAGCAAAAATTACGCTACGTTGTCAAGATGCGTCACTCCAGCTTGGTGTTTCTCTTCAAACTAATGCTTCTGAAGGTAGTTGAGCACATACCAGAGATTAGCACCTCCTTGCATTCTTACAGCTGTTATGAATACCTGCTCATATTACCTGCTCTGCTCATAATACTCAACTTTCCCCTAAATAAATAACCTAACCTATAATCACCGCAAATTATTTCGTACACTACGAATAGCCCCAAGTATAACGCTACGAATCATTTTGTACACTACAAATATCACCATGTACAACAAACAATCATTGGGAAAAATCCCCTAAGAAAGAAACGCAAGCTTTGTTTTCGAAAACTCATTAACACAGTATCAATGGACAATGACATATTTATTTATTAACTAGCTAATTACCCGGGTTTTGCCCCTGGTTTTAGAGTTACGAAATTTTCATGCTCATTTCACTCGCTAATATTTTCATTCAAAGTCAAGGTACTCTCAAGATAAGTGACCAATATTCTCCCTGGTATGAACAAATTGAATCTAGAATCAAATTTGATATTTTTCTGAGAATGTACAAAATAGATTGTGTAATTTTACAAAAAAATTAACATGCACCTCTAGTCAGCGCATGATGCACCCCCTCCCCAACGAATGAAAATTCTGGCCCCGAGGTGCACATTCTCAAGTCTCTTTAGTATATGTACCAAGTTTTAAGTCTCTAAGTTTCGTGGTTTATGAGAAATGCTATAGGGCAGGGGTTCCCAACCTGGTGTTCGCGAGCACCGCTGTGGTCTTTGGCAGCTTGATTGTACTCTTCGGCAGCCTGGTTGTGCACTTCTGCGATGCTTAAATCGCATTTTCTAACATCGTTAATTTAATATGACCATTTACTTTCTTTCTAAACGTATATAAGAACACTACTAATAACATTGACGTTGGTTTGATCTTAGTATTTACGATCATTATTATTTTTCGCAGAAGTATAGTGGTGCTAGATTGATATTTTAGAATAATGCCTGGTGATCGCTTGATATATCAAAACACAACTTGGTGCTCGCCACACGGAAAACGTTGGGAACCCCTGCTGTAGGGTATGAATGTATGGCACCACCCTCCCCCAAGGAATTACAATTCTGGCTCCGAGATACACATCCACATCTCTTTAGTATGAGTAACAAGTTTTGTCTCTTATTGTTAGTGTCTAGGTTTTCGAGAAATGCTGTGGAGCATGATTTTTTATGGAACCCCTCTCATCACCCCAAAAAGCAAAATTCTGGTCCCGAGGAGCACATCCTCAAGGTCTCATTAGTAAGTGTACCAAGTTTAAGTCTAAGTTTCTTGGTTTTCGAGAAATGCTGTCCACACACACACACAGACAAACGCCGCGTATTATTATTATAGATGTAGTTACCGTCGTATTATTTATCGTAACAAGCGTCGAAATTTTATGAATATGCGGGGAAACAAGGTGAAGAAAATAGGTAGCCAAAACAAAATAGCAACGACCAAATCTTAAAAGCTTTATGATTGTTAGACAAAAACACAAGAAATTAATCTTGTCAAAACAATTTAATGCGCATTCTAAGAAGCTACTTATCTAAAAGAATACATAAACCGAGAGAAGCGCCCGGTTGAATAATCAGCAAGAGTTTCTTTCTCAAGTAGCAGCATGTTAAAAAATTAACACGCAAAGCTCCTTACGATTGAATCGTATCCTGTAAAACCTACGAAATGAAATACTTCGAAAGAAAATTCATGACGCACGAGAGAATGCAAAAGCTCACGTTATGATCGTCGCAAACCCTTCAATTCCCATAAGTTTTCAAGCGGAAAACGACAATCTCGCTGGAAATGTCAAAAAATTAATCACCAAAAATCCTCTCCGGTTAGCCTTTCGACAAATCGAGTCGAAATCGCTTCCATTCGAATCTAGAACGAGAAGAAGCAATAACTCGGGAAAATTTCATTTTCGCATGTTTTACGAACGGCAATTTTTTCAAACGAGACCTAATATAACCGCGATTTCAATTTTAAAATGATCGAAGCGTTTTATTGCATTCAAATGGGTCAAAGAAGGAGATAAAATGAAATCGCAATAGAACGGAGCGCGATGGATGGAGAATCGAGGAATGACGAGGATTTCGGACTGATGAAAGCGTGATGCTTATAAAAATATAACAGAGAAAGAGTTGAATCAGTGGCCTGCGCAGTGCATAAGGGCCTGCCTTCAGATGGGGCCTACGGAGAAACGCTTAAGTTATCAATTCTTATTTTATTAACACAGACATACAACATAATATTTTCCACTTACGATAGAAAAATAACTGATAAAACTACGCGATGTTATTTTTGCGTTATTCATTCGTTTTTCAAGAGAGGCCCCGTTGTAAATTCTTGCACCGGAGCCTACGCGGCCGTAGTTACGCGACTGAATTGCATTACTCGCTAATTCACGTGCTTGGCTAGGTAATTCAAAAACACAAGACACGAATACAGTAGCAATTATATAATAATTATATTTGAATGACCATGTAAAGAAACATTTTAATCACCATCAGAATTCCACGAAAGTCCTTTAGCCCTCAGCTACCCAAGTTATTTTTTTTTCGAAAAAATACTTGAAATTCGTTTTGAGATTTTAAAAATATTAAATTAATATAAATCGCCATAACTTAGAGGTAATCCTTAATTAACACTTAAAATAGTAAATGAAATAGCCTTTTAATGTGGGAGTCACAGGAGTCCTTGAATTCTACAGTGAAAAGCCATTTAGTTTTCAGTTTAAAATAAAAAAATAACTAACGGCTGAGTTTTTTATCTTCATAATTGGCTCATAGGATTTGCTAAGCTGAAGCATAAACATTTCTTTAAGGAAAAGTAATCACGTTACAACGTTCAAATTACAAATATAAAATTTGGATGAGCGGGATCTTTCGACTAGCACCAGTGGCAAGGAAACATGATGTAGCACCTCATTATTTACAAGGATTATTCTGACAAAAATAAACTGCAAATAAAAAAATCCGACCTATAATGTAACCGTAACGAAATCATAGCGCGGTCGGATGTCCATTATCCCGATAGATTGAAACATATTTCAATAGGGACAATGACGTCGAATGCGAGAATCCAATCCAGTAATTCGATAAAACGATCCCGCAATTAAGGCTTTGATGTCCGACCTATAATCGAACTCTGAATAATCCCAGGAAGAGCTTTAATAATTGGAATGTTAGACCTCAAATGGAACGTCGGTGCAATCAAAATAAAAACGCAGCGCGAGATTTTTCTCTGCAAAAACTTTCGAAAAAGTACGATTATTTTTGTGTAATATGTCAGAATAACTTGAAAAACCTAACCTCAAACGAGCAAAACATTTATAAATCGCGGGAACAAATGACAGAATAAGATTTTAAAAGCAAACCACGGTAAAGCACCTTTATTTAAAGTCGGGAATGTTTTCGTATATCTTCTAGGTTGACGATCATAACAGGATATTCAAGTCTACAAGCGAGTTTTTAAGGAATCTGATTCGCTGCACCCCCTGCTATCCACCTGCCTGGAGAGTTCCAAGGTATTGTGTAGATGTAGATCTACATAAAAAAGCGCTCAAATGAGGCGTTGGCGAGAGATTTTCCACATACTTGTTCTAGCTCCATTAAAATTGTTTCTTTTTCTAAGGAGGTGGTTTGTGGGTGGCATGCCAAAAATCGTTTTGAATCTATACCGAAGAATTTAAAAAAATATCAAAGTTCTGAATACATCAATGTATCGTGTCAACGATTGTTTAGGAAGAGAATTTCTGTTTATGGTTACAGAATACTACGAGGATCTCGAAAACAGAGAGGCAGCCAGTTATTGATCAAACATGTAACTCAAAAGCTCTTCTTACAAAATTGACCTATGAAGGATAGATATAATGTGCAGGCTTATCCATTATTAATCGTAACCAAACAGACTTCAATTTTGAAATTCACAAAATATGTCACTCCGATGGACATGAAAATGTTGGAAAACCAGATACGCATTCCAGCTACATATCAGCCTTCATCAGCGGTAATTCAGCTACAGTAGACCTTTTTAAATCCTCCATAATAAAATAATTTATTTCTAAATGCCAGGCTATTGAAAAAGCTTCCACCAGCAAAAATACCACTGATGACGGCTGCTTTGTATCCAAACCGCTCGTCTGGTTTTTCCAAAATTTTTATGGCTGTGCGCCAATTTCATTTTGGTCAAATGGCCAGCTCGATAATACTCTTTTGAAGTGACTTCGATATTTAAAACGAGCTAAGCCTTAAATAATTTCAGAAATTGAGTAAAAAAGGTTCCTTTTCAATTGCCAGAAGCGTTATCAGATCATATCCCTTCGACGACTTTCTGAAAAATTTCCGGAGGTGTTTTCGTCCATAGTTTCCCACCCGGATGTTACCGATTATCTTTATACAACGATATCCCGACTGCTGCCGGCGATAAAACGAATCGGGCATAAAATTTCCCACAATTCCGCGGGATCCGTTCCTTAACAAATTTCCGTTGTGATGGCGAATGCGAAACGATACTTTCCTTTTTCCATCGTACGAAAATCAAACTGCGTGAAAGTGAGAGGATGAGAAAGGAAAAAAATATACCGCGGGACGAATTCTTCCGCAATCTAAAAAATAACTGGTTGCGCGAAGAAGGCGATAACTCGAGCGAAAGGATGAACATGAGAGAGAGGGAGTGCTATATACACTCCCCCGCTTTGCGCGGAACATGCCTCCTGGAAAAGATCGCGTGAAGCGAACCGCGCAAAGCGGAGTAGGTTTGACCATAATATCACACGAGTTTACATTTGATGGCCGCTTTGAGCTAAGCAAGAATTAATTTTGTTACATTATATATTCAGCACCGATTCCTTTGTCCTTTCTTATAATCTTCTGAGTCGAACTGAATAACTTCATGATGTTTTTTCTGCTCAAAGAAGGTTTCAAAATTGTATTGAAGCGAAATTGATGACTGTTGAATTTTGAGGCATTTCTGAAAAATGAAACCATGTTAAGCCGAAAACGTGTACGACGAAACCGTGCAATTCGAGGGATACGCTGGGTGGGCCAAAAGTCAGGAAACACGTTTTAACACTAACACGACTAACATTGGAAAGCAAAAGAAGCAGAAAAATGTACATGTAAAAGCATAGTTTATTAAGAATTATATTTTTCAAGTATGTATCTCAAAAATTGTACTCAGTGTCCACCGTTCATCCTTTTGCACAACCGCAGTCTATCTGGTACCGACCTATGACGACACAATATGCTGTCTGTAAGTAAACAACCGGACTTGAATACATTTGGTTTAAAACGATTTAACTCCGATCATTAATATTGAAGTCGTTGAAATAAATAATCAGGGATCAGTTTATTTCACCACGGTGTATTTTATAGCTCTAAAGCTATAGTCCTTCAAACGTGTTTCCCAACTTTTGGCCCACTCTGTACATCGAGGGTGTTCGAAAAGTCATGTGCACCAGATCAGTATTTCTCAAATGATAGGACGGTGGGAAGCGAGGGTCGTCCAGGTCAGTGCTTCTCAAAGTGGGTTCCGCGTTTATCATTTAAAAGGAATATCACATTAATTATGAGGTCAATAAATTTTGCCGCAACGTTAAAATTACTTGATTATATCTATTTAGTTGTCTTTCGCCTTCTTCAACCTTAAGATGGTCCTTGATTGGAAGCTGGAGTGCGGTAAATATAACGTATTTTTTATATTTTTGGATACGAAATAAAACAGCAATATTTATTGATTATTAATTAGTTTTGAACTGGTGCACCATAATATACCCAATTCAACTATTTCACATATCTTTAAGTTTCTATTTTTAATAAACGATTCATTATTATAACTGTTCTTTTTCTACAATTTTTGTAGTATATTTTACATATTTAAAATCTTTTTTCAATTTAATTTTATCAGTTAAACATTTTAGAATATTAGATGGTACTTAGTGTTATTATATTTTTGTTTAACAGATAGTCATACATTAAAATATCGTCTTGGAAGGCCCTCTTTATCGATCTTATTTCGTTATTTGGTATTTCCCTTATTTGTTTGTAATTTGTCAAATTTAATATTTATAATGTAAACATACCTACATAAAAAACCACAATGGCATATTTGGATCTGGTCAGCCCACTCACGACTTTTATTTGTGAATCGTAATAATTACGAACTTTAAGAGGAGAAAGGTACTCAATTTATATGATGTGCGCCAAATTCATTTTTTTCCGTTGAAATGTTCGAGGAATGTATATGGCACTCACTTAACAGTGTTTAACCTCAAAATATTGTGACACGCCGATACGAGTTCGATTCAGAAGTTTTCTGAAAGATTAATTTTAAAAAATATTTATTTTTTCCCTTTTAAGTGTTATTATTTTTTATTTTCAGTTTTTCCACTTTTCATTTATTTTTCCGTTTATAATGTTTTTTTATTTTTTATTATATAAAAAAGGAATATATTTTTTTAATTTAATACTCTATTATTGTATTATATTCCTCAAATATTTTTGTCTGAAGAGCATTGTGGGGTTCCGCGAAGCAGTGTCCATTTTCTACAGTATCTAAAGGGTTCCGCGCCTCCAAAAAGGTTGAGAAGCTCTCTCTAGGTGGGACACAAAATTTCGGAAATAATTAATATAAAACTTTTTCAAAAAATACTGAAATATTTACGCTCCTTAAAAATTTCCATTAATGATTAATATAATACCAAAATGAATTTCACGTAAATATCTAGTTCTTGGCAAATGTGAGGTTTTGTTTTTATAAGGATGGGGCCAGGGTTGTTTTTGACATACTGGATGGTTGGGCGCAATATTTAAAAAATCTGATGTGGCCACCACATGACTTTCTCCATATCTGTAATATTTCTAAAAATTCCAAATAGGTTACATAATAATAAATATTTTAAGAAACTGCGAAAAGATTTTAGACTACAAAGAACAGAAATAAACTCAAACCATAGCCATCTGATATTGGATATAGCCACAAAACTCCAACAATTAAGAAAAGTAATTGGAGCGTTACTATAAGATGTAACTATGCGTCAATTGTTAGCAATGGTCGTCGGTAGGTGGCGTGGTGGTAGCAGCTAAAAATATAAGATATCTCTTAAAAAATGCATTATATGGAAAATTGTTTCTAACCAAGGTTGTAGAAAATTAAATTTCCTACAACTTTTATTCCAGTACATTTTTACATTTATCAAATATTAAAGCAAATATTTCAAAATAACGGATGTGACAAGAGTAACACCGACTTCCGGTTGCTTAATCAGTTCTTCTGACTTATAAAAATGTTAAATATAAAATTTAGCGTTGACCTGATTAATAGTTTTTGAGTTAGAGTGCCCACAAAAAGCTAACACATACGCACACACCGACATCATCGAGAAAATGGTCAAAACGTGTTCAGGGGACCTCAAAACGTGTATTTCCGTTGAAATCTCTAAGTCAATTTTTTTAATGAATACAATACTTTCCCTTATAAATACGTATATCGAGAAAGTAAAAAGTTGAGAACCGCAGCAATAGATTATTAAGTTGTCCATAATAATTACATGCACTACACGCTGGCCATGTTAACAGACTTTTCGAACTCCTTGTATATCCCTCATCGACGCATTTCAAAAAGACCTCATCTGCCGTTTAAATGGGAAGCGTGACTTCTTCGCCGCTTGTGAAGTCACGGCCGCTTCCACGCATTGATGACTTCACTTTCCATAAAGGAAACAGGACCGAAAGAAAGACCAATCGCGCCTCGCTTGAGAGGAATTCAAGAATAGAGATTCTCTCTCTCTTTGTCCGTGCGAACGAATGAGCAGGATTCGTTACCACAAGGATGTTTTCTTCGAATTCTTTTTAAACTCGTCTTTTTCAGACGCATTACATCACAGCCGTTCGAGTTTTCCGAATCTCATTGTGCCGCTTTGGCTCTTTAGCTTCAAATATTGTGAATACGAACGCTGCGGGCTGACAACGAATAATTTGAAAAAAAATCGAGATTAGTTTTGAATTTCGCAATGCATAGAAATTAATATATACTATGAACTTGATCAGAAAATGTATTTATTGGTTAATAACTTTTTATAAAATGCCGCTTGTATAATAAGATTCTTTTGAAAGAGCTCTCATAATTTGTTTATAAACAACTGGCACAATTTTACATCATGCGAAGTTTCGCACAGCAAAGTTGAACACGCTCAAACCTCTAGTTTAACACGTTGACTGTCATGATGTTCATATTTGTCCCACGCCCTGCCACCGACCAGTGAGGGTCAGATATATCCCTCAGCAGGTATATATGTATTTGAGTTCTCGTGACTCGTCGGAGCCACTTTCGACGGCTTGTTGGATGCATAGCCTTGTCCACACTTGAGCATTCTGCCGTAGCACAGCAGTGTAATGTAGCCTTTTAAGTTTTACATTGCATTTTACATTACGAGGCTCGGGGTTCAAGTGTATCAACACCGCGAGCGTTTGAAGGAACAGGGTTCGCACTTGTGATCCATCGATTGTTCGTAATTCGTGGTTCGACTGAAAACTGGATAGCCGTCCACAATACCGCACGTGGTGTTGAAGTGAGCCTGGCTGTTGAAGTGAACGGATGTGCATTTCACTTGCTCCTGCTAGCTCCTACAAATCTTCGAGCGACTAGGGTAGCAGTACCATTAGAGTAGCTGTGGTGTTAAGCAGAACTAACAATTTACTTTATTCTATTGTTATCCTTCGGTAAATTTTATTTAACATTCGTTTATGTTACCAAATTAGTTCTGTTATAACATCTACGTTATAGTTTTTATTTTCTCTACAGTAATAGTTAATTCTTAAATCTTGTAGTTTTTTGTTAGAAATTTCATTCTTCCCTTTAGAAAATAATATTTATATCATTGTTGTTATGTATTAGCATATTCTCGTCACATTTGTAAGGTTGTTTTATTTTTACGCTCCACAGTATTTATATATTTTCGTTGTTGTTTACTACCATCTCCTGAGCGTATTCTAACCTTGCTCGTGTTTTTTACGCCTTTCACTTTATACCTGCGTTTAACCCTTTCTCGCACGCTTCAGGAAGAGCTACCCCGCGTTAAAACTTAGACCTGACTCTTTAGCGTTCTCCCATTTCAGCTTTTTTTTATATTGTAAGACTTTTGGGTTATTATATAAATTACGTAAGAATCTAGGATGGTTTCACCGAGGACTCCCGTTTCTTCCTTCTTGTGCGCCGCTGGTTGCGAGGCCATGAGAGCTCGAATCACGAAGCTGGAGTGTGTGGTTGCAGACTTCCTTCAAAAGGTGGAAAGGTCCGAGGCAGCCTTGGTTCGTGTGGGAGGTAAGGGGTCATTCCTGAAAACTCGCCGCGCCAAATTGGCGGCCCGGGTTCGCCTGGGTGCGGTAGCCGGTAAAGCGATCGGGGTTGCCCCTGACTCCTTAGCGCGGGCTGAGGGTCCTCGGGCTGCGGGTAGACCGTGGATTGGTGCTGCTGAGACAGGGAGTTGGGAATGCTTTGGCGGACCCTCTTCCTGTCAGTAATAGGTTCGAGGTGTTGTCGTAGGACGACTCCGCGGCCATTGCGCCCGTACCTCTCCCGTCTCTTCGATGGAGGCCGGGCCCAAGGGAAGTCGGATTGGGAAGGGGGGGGTTGTTTGTGTTAGGTAGCTCTAACGTTCGGCGTGTGATGGCGCCCGTTATCCAGTGCCCACCGGGAGGGAGTTGAAGAGCGGGTCTTCTCCAGATGTATATCAGGAGGCACGGTGCCGCAAGTGACCAACACGGTGAGAGAAGCGGGTAGTGGCGACAGGTTGCTCTCGGTTGAGGGTGGTGGCTCATGTTGGGACTAAAGTCGCCTCGAAACGCGGGTCCGAGGAGATTTTAAGTTCTTTTAAGGACTTGGCCTCTGAGGTTGCTCGTGTCCGAAATAAGTCGGATTCCGATGTGCGGCTTACTGTCTGCAGTATAGTCCATAGGATTGACCGCGGTTCTGAGGTTTGGAGTAGGGTTGACGGTCTGAACCGAAGGCTGTGGAACTTCTGTCGGGACTTGAGAGTGGACTTCGTCGACCTACGAACGAATATCAAATCGTGCAGGGCACCACTGGATCACTCTGTTGTCTACATGCCCCAATCGGCTCAGAGAGTAGCGCGTAGGATTCTTGAGCACAGTAGGGATTTTTAGGTAAGCGAGTAGGGCAGGGTATACGTCAGTTTTGGGTAAGGAGATAATAGATAGGTTCGTAGAAAATAACAAGTACGATAGATTATGTAATGATAGAATATACTCCGAGCGTGAGGTAAATGCACGTAATACGAGAGATAAGGAGGAAGTGCATAGTAACATGCAGCACCAATTTTGCGATAGGTCATTGATAGAATGTTCCGTAAAGGGTGCGACGGGTCACAATTCCAATTATGATGCGATGCCAAACAGTCGTGGGAGTGACTGTGATGGGAGCGCATGTAGTTTTAGAGTGGAAGAGAAAGTCAAGGGTGAGATTAATTTGCGAAGTGATAGTGAGAAATTAAACGTCGTCGTACTGAACTGTCGCAGCGTCCGTAGGAAAATTGCTGAGTTCGAACATATTATTCGCAGTCTGCACGCCAACATCGTGATAGGCACAGAAAGTTGGTTAACGGGTGAGATTCAGAGTCAGGAGATATTTTCCTAGAGACTATCGTGTCTATAGAAAAGATGGCGCCAATAGATCGGGCGCGGGGGTTTTCATAGCGGTTAGCGATAAGTACGATAGCAGTGAGATTCCGATAAGTGTTTGGTGCCGCAGGGTAAAGACACGTTGACTATTTTTACCTGAGGAAAAAGTAACTCGATTTGTCGCGTCCGTATTTGAACATGAAGGAACATTCTACTCGACCCCATCGGGTTGAGTAAGTTAGGTGAAGTGTTTTTGGTTCCTTCTCACGTTCACTGTGTTCCCCCTCTCGGGTTGGGTAACGTTCATCTTAATATATCAAACTATTTCACCGTATTTCCTCGTAGAATGTTTTACAAAAATGCATCCTATACCTCAGCTGGATTGAGAAGTGGAAGGCCAAACACCCATCGCAGCCAACTTCCATATTCAGATTACGAGTCTTTGTAGCACACTGCGAGTCCTGGGGCGCAATTGAGTGTTTCGATAGGGATCTAAAATACCGCGGAAGACCGCAGAACCTGAGTGGTCAAAAAGTGACCAGGGGCGCAATTGAGTGTTTTGCTAGGGGTCTAAACGGACCGCGGGGCGCAGTTGAGTATTACCCCTTTGAGATGACTATTTTCTCTTGGCTACCGGTATTTGCCTTTTTGTATTGTTTAAGGATTAAAAATATGACGTAATAAAATTCCTTTGGCCCAAGGGACATTTTTTTAAATATTGGTCTATCAGTCAACGTGTTAACAATATAAAAGAAAATATATGGAGGAAAAAATTCCTAATGATCAAAGAAACAAGTGATTTGAAGAAAAACAAGAAATCATAAACAGATTACCTCTCGGGGAGAGGGGGGGGAGAGGGGACTGAGCCGAGTAGTTATTTTACAGGGCGAGAATACTGCCCATAAGACAAGGCAACCAAAGCTTTTACGGCCTATTAGACCAAAAATCTACAACTACATGTTATCCTACAATTCACCCAAGTGGTGGGTTGCAGGGGGTGCAATGTACCAAAACGTACCTACGATTTTCTCTCTCAGATTTGACTCCTGTCATCGTATCGTATTATCCTCGGTAAAAACGAGCCTCGATCACGATGTCATATAATCAATATCATGTATTGCATCGTCATGAACGTGTCTACGTGTGTACGTTCGTGCTTCAACTATTCTTATGACTTTTCTTGTTAAACCTTCCAACCTATATTTCTCCAGAAGCCCCGATCTAGCGATCAGGCCGCAATCCTTCAGAAACACCCTTTTCAAATTCTTTAATAGTGATGCTGCGCTCTGTTTATTCTCATATATTTGGTTGACGAATCTGGGTTCACTGCTTTCATAGATTAAAATAGAAACGAAAGATTTTCCGAATCGTTAATCAGTGCGTCACTAAGATCTACTTTTAACAGCTACATTTCTCTCCAATTTCGAAACATGCTCCAAATACGGAATCAGAATATGAAATCTGTCAGTACAGTTCTCAATATCATATTTTTTGCCATTAATCGATCGCTTACTAAGTATGATTGCAGGATTATTTCATGGAAAAACTCCATTCAACACCAACGAGCCTCATTTAGGAAATTTAGATGGATAGCGCTAGATAATTGACCCCCTTCTTTACCGAAATCCCCGAAATTGATAGCGGATAATAGGTAGAAAATCCGCCCGGAAAAACGGAAGAGCCTGGTACAATTACCACTCAAGAACACAATGCTTCCTTATAATGTCTTGGATTTTACAATCGCAACACCATGCATATAAACTTAAGACATTCCCAATCCCCTAAATAGTCAATTTTTTTAATACGCAAAAATGTGGTTGTCTCTCAAATAACCGCCGGGGCTATCCAAGAAACTATAAAGATGAGCATTCGTCCATAAAAGGGTTTTTCCTGCGAGTAAAAATACCTAAATTACATTTTAAACATTTAAAATCTCATTCATTAACTCCACCGTCAACACATATCCCCATAGACACGCATAAACATCGCAAACCAGAACCTGGAAACCACTCAAAACACAAGAACGAACCTCCCCAACCCAAACAAAAAATTAAAGCTGCGGAAAGAATCGTCCCCACGCGTAAACAAGTCCTCCCCTTAAGGAAAAAAATAAGGGAGACGGACCAAACGAAAAAAGAATCCGAAAAAATTCTTGGAGAGCGAGGGGGGGGAGACCATGATTATGTCCTTGACCTCTCGTTATGACCCTTTTACGGAACACTAATCTTACTAAAAAATACCGAGAGGGAGATAGTATAAGGAGGTACAGAGGGAGGGAAAGAGATACTCCTAATTGATAGGACCCTTCCCACCCGCTCTCTTATCATTTCCTTTGGCCTTTACCCTCGTCAAGATGAGAGAACCCTTGTCAGATTCCGTAGCCGCAACCCCTTTTCCCCACCCTTCCCCTTAGATGCCCCTTCCCCGCTTTCCTCGTCCGCCTCCTAAGCCCTAAAGCCCTCTTCCTCACCTCCCTCCTCATTCCTAACCTTCATTCTCTCCCTCCTTCCTCTAACCACCTTCACTATCTCATTTTCCCATCCCTTCCTCCTCATTCTTTGCTCTTCTCCCAAATCTAGGCTCTCCTTTTCCTATTCCTTAACTTTCCCCCACGTTCTCTCCCGTTTCCTACTTACTTTTTTCTCCCTTTTCTCGCCCTTCATCCTCTCCCTCTTATTTCTTACCTCTTTACCCCACACCGCTAAGTTACGTAATTTTGTAGCATAAACAAGGGTAATATATTATTTAACCTGAATTTCTTTGTAAATTAATTTTGTTTATTTTGTATTTATATTTGTTTTCATGTAAAATTTCATGATAAATATCTACAAGTGTATAACTAGATGAATGAGTTGATAGATGTATATGAGTGTATGAAAATCAGCATCAATGTGACAATTATATTTATAAATGACAATAGGTTACGATAATTTCTTTGTACATTAATGTATTTAATTTTTTTCTCTTTTCTTATTTGCTCTATGAAATGTAATGATGAATGTTTATTTGTTTATATATGTATGCATGTGTTTATATATGTTTATTTGTGCATAAACATCATCTTTGTGACATTTACATTATATTTACAAATGACAAATGGTTAGGTGAATTTTTTGTACAATCATTTTATTTATTTTTATTTGTCTTAATTGATAGTAGTTCAATAACTTTGGCTAAGATTAATAAAGGTGAAATACTCCTTTAGCCAAACAATTAGAGGGTTACAACACCCAATGCATTTCGCCCACAAGGTGGGCATCGTCAGGGGTAAAACCTGAACAAAATTCAATTTTTACCCTACCACTTTTCAATCCTACTCAACTTCCTCCCCCTTCACCGGGAAATCCGAAATGGGAGAATTAGCCTGCCTCAATGGAATATCCGCCCGGCAAGTGCAAGACCCGGGTTCGATTCCCGGCCACGGCAGGATTTTTCTCCTGTTTTTTCAGAATGCCTTGGTGTCAATCGTATGCCTGTCTCCATATAATTTGTTTCCTCCCCCCCCCCCTCCTTGCGCTTCATTTCCTACTCTGCGTCCCCATCTTTCCATTCCAGGGGAGTGCAATAGGATTTCCACGATTGCCAAACTTGTGGCGATCAGATCATCGTATTCGCCACACGGTACAAAACACTAACGGTTTTTAATATAACAATCCAACTTGTTTACCATGGAAAATATTTTTCACTCGCCAAAATACGGAAATTATGAATGTTGACTCTTACGAACCAAAGAGCTATGCCGGCGGGAGATAATTCTCCTGGTAGGACCATCCAAGCTGGAAAGGTCTGAGGGGAAGAGTCAGACTAAGAAGCAGTCTTGGGGGTTTTACATCCCCCTGTGCAAGGGCAGCAGCTTGCACAGTACCTCTGTAGGTGGTGATCATGTGGATCTGAACAGCTACAGATGGGTAATCACTCTGTGAAACTGCGATGAGGAAAGCAAGGGGAAACTACCTCATTATATTTCCCATGATAGGCTGAAAAGCTGAAAATACCTCTATGGATCTTTCTGGGGTAAAATATTCCGGAGGTAAAATAGTCCCCCAATCGGATCTCCGGGTGGGGACTACCCTAGGGGATGCACAGAGGAAATGTAAGATTAATAAGAAGAAAGCAAGTAGTGAGAAATTAAGAATAGGCACATGGAATGTTAGGACTATGAATTCAGGGGGTAAACTAGAGAACTTAAAAAGGGAAATGAGAAGGAATAATGTAGGTATAGTAGGTCTCAGTGAAGTTCGGTGGGAAGGAGAAGGCGAGATAAATTCAGACGAATTTAAGATTATTTACTCGGGAGGAGAGAAAAAGGAAAGGGGAGTGGGGATTATAATGAGAAAAAAGATAGCTGAAAGAATTAGCAAGGTAGTGACAGTTAATGATAGATTAATAGCCGTAAAACTTCAGATGGAGCCAGTGGAAATGCTTATAATTCAAGTGTATATGCCAACAACTAATGCTGGCGACGACGAAGTAGATGAAATCTATGAACAGATTATGGAGATATTGGAGGAGGAGGGAAAAGGAAGGATCACCACCATAGTAATGGGAGATTGGAACAGTGTAGTCGGAGAGGGACAGGAAGATAACATAGTGGGAAAATATGGACTAGGGAAGAGAAATGAAAGAGGGGATAAACTTGTGGAATTCTGCCATAGAAATAGATTGATTGTAACTAATACATGGTTTAAGCATCACCAGCGGAGACTTTACACATGGAGAAGCCCAGGAGACAAGAGACGATACCAGATAGATTACATACTAGTCAATGAAAGATTTAGAAATAGCATTAAAAATGTGAAAACACTACCAGGGGCAGATATCGATTCTGACCACAACCTTTTGGTGGCAAATATACAATGTAGACTGAAGAGCGTTAAGAGAAACATAAGAGTTAACAAGAAATGGAACTTAGAGGAACTCCTTAAAAACAAGGAGGCTATCATGACTGAGCTGGAGGAAAGGTTGGGGGAGAGAGCTGAAGAAAATAGGAAGACTGTAGATGAGGAGTGGAGATACATCCATAGCAACATTAAAGATGTAATGGAAAAGAAGATAGAAAAGATAACGGGTGAAAGAAACAAAAAACCCTGGATCACAGCAGCCATGCTGCAAAAAATGGAAGAGCGGAGAAAGTGGAAGAACATAAACACTGAAGAAGGCCAAATAAAGTACAAGGAGTTAAATAATGCTTTACGAAGGGAAACAGATAACGCCAGAGAACAGTGGATAAATGAGAAATGTGAGGAGATTGTCGAATGTGAAAGAATTTGTAGAACAGACCTCATGTATAGCAAAGCAAGGGAACTATTCAAGAAAAAAGCAAGAAAGATAGGACGTAAAGGAATCATGAACAAAAGTGGTAAAATAGTATCGGAGCCAGACAATGTAAAGAATGTCTGGAAAGAATACATTGAGGTTCTGTATGACAAAGAAGGAAAGCCAAGAAATATTGAATTAAATGAAAAAGAGTAGGGGGAAGAAGATCAGCTAGGACCAAGTATTCTCGAGTCTGAAGTTAAAAGAGCAATTGATGACATGAAAAGAAGGAAGGCTGTTGGGAGTGATGATATACCCGTGGACGTTCTTAAGGTTTTGGGGTCTAAAGCAGTTAAGCAACTTACAAAATTTTTTAACCAAGTATATGATACTGGCATATGGCCTGAAGATTTTTTAGATGTTGTGATGGTACCACTGGAGAAAAAGAACAATGCAAAATGTTGTAAGGATTACAGAACTATTAGTTTAATTTCTCATACAGCTAAAGTTCTAACTAGAATAATAACCAAAAGAACTGAATGTAAAATAGAAAAGGAGCTGCAAGATAATCAGTTTGGTTTTAGAAGAGGAAGGGGGACTAGAGATGCTATAGGATGTATGAGGATGATGACAGAAAGAGCGCTAGAAGTCAATAAAGGTATGTATTTTTGTTTTGTAGATTGGGAGAAAGCTTTTAACCGAGTGAAATGGGATAAAATGCTGGGTATTTTAAACAAAATAGGAATAGATTGGAAAGATAAAAGACTGCTTAAAAACCTTTACTTTGATCAAAAGATTAGAGTCAGGGTTGAAGGAAAGAAACAGAAAGTACTTCAATAGGGAGGGGAGTGAGGCAGGGTTGTCCTATTTCACCAGCGATATTTAATATTTATGCAGAAACAATAACAGAAGAAGCGTTGATGGAAGAGAAAGGATTTAAGATAGGAGGTGAAAGTATTACCACCATTAAATAGGCAGAAGATCATGGCTTAATAGCAGAAGGCGAGAAAGAGCTTCAGAGGATGACAGACAGACTAGTTGAGGTTGACCAACAATATGGAATGAAGATCAATACAGAAAAAACGAAAGTCATGGTGGTTTCAAAGGAACATAAAGAATTAAATATAATGATAAATGGCCAAAAATTGGAACAAGTAAGTAGTTTCAAATATCTCGGCAGTATTTTAGCACAGGATGGAAGTAGTACACAGGACATCAGAAGTAGGATTGCAATGGCAAAAGCAGCATTTAACGAGAAGAAGGAGCTTTTCACAAGCAAGAAAATAAATTTAGAAACAAGGAAGAAATTAGCAAAATGCTACATATGGAGCATAGCTCATTATGGTGCAGAAACGTGGACGGTAAGGAGAAAGGAGGAAAAATATTTAGAAAGTTTTGAGATGTGGGTACGGAGAAGAATGATGAAAGTGAAATGGACAGAGAGGAAGAGAAACGAAGAAGTATTAGAAATGGTGGGAGAAGAAAGGACGCTAATAAAAACAATCAGGAAAAGAAAAGCAAATTGGATAGGGCACATATTGAGAGGACAGTGTTTACAAAGGACGATCTTAGAAGGAAAAATTAGTGGAAGAAGAGGAAGAGGGAGAAAAAGAATAGGAATATTAGATAATATAAAGCAGGGATATAATACTTATAGAGGTATAAAAGAGGCTTCTAGGGAGAGAGAGAAATAGAGGCAGCGATTCAGTTAAAACCTGTCTTCGGACAGAAGCCTGATGATGATGATGAATATTGTTTCGAAATTGGAAAGAAAAAGTAAGATTGATGAAGGGCAACAATTATCCACGTGTACATGGACCATTCGCCACGCTCTTTAACTTTAACGCCTCCCCCTACCCCTCTTTCCTATCCTTAACACCAGGCATGTCAAACTTGCGGCCCTTTCTGTGACTTACTGCGGCCCGATAGCAAATTTTTTCTTAAGTGAATCGTGTGGGATTTCATATAAATGCTTTATTTTTGCGAAAAGAAAACGATATTTTTTCATAGTTACCGAATTACAATAGAACGAATTTTCTAAATTATTGTTTTTCATTGTAAAACAATCTTCCAATCTTCTAGCTCAAGTCTACCGTTCCAGCTTTGGCCCTCATTAAACAACTGCGGCCCTTCTCTAACATCCATCGCTGCAATGCGGCCCGGATGCCTCTTCGACTTTGACGTGCCTGCTTTACACCCTCTCTCCCTCTTCTTACCCCCAACCATCCACTAGAACCCTATCTCTCTTTTTCCTTCCTCCTGCGTTTCCCTATCTCGACCTCCTCTTCTCATCCCCCTCCCCTTTCTCTTTCCCATCTCCTTCCCCATCTCTCTCTCTCCTTCCCTCTTCTCTCTCTCTTCTCCTTCCTCCAATCACTCACCCCGAACTAATTCCGCACTCTGGAAACAACCCTTTCTTCCCCTCATTCCTGGAAGTTCCCGATATAGAAATCCCTTCAGCGTATTTTCCAAAACGGCACGGCAAACGTGGGTGCTCAAGAGGTTGGTAATCGTGTAAGCGAGTGTTTGTCTTTTTTTTTAAGTCTCTCCCCTTCAATTGTTTCCTCCTCCGACCGAGCCTTACAGTCGGAATTTGTTTTAGGGGTAGGTTTGGTGGTGTCTAACACGTCCTTATGGGAAGAGCTCAAGGAGAAGATTTTTTTTTAATCCTTCCCGAAGTGTATGTCCCTCTTACTTTTCTGAAAAGCACGAAACAATGACCGGTGCCACACCCACGATGACACAATTCAAGTTTTTGAACATCTGATTTTTAAATCTTAATTCATGGAAGCACAATACACAGGAATGTCAAACTCGAAGAGATATCAGGGCAAGCAGTGGATTTTATTCATTAGGATGTTAGACATTAGTATTAAATTGTTTAACGAGGGCCAGTGTTAGAAAAATTGACATTTTCTATAACATTGGACATCTATTTTGAAAAAATAAAAACAATAATTTAGAAAACGCCTTCTACTGTACTTCAACAACTAAGAAAATCTTGTCTCCTTTTAGAAAAAACGAATTATTTATAAAAAATCTCGAACGATTTAGTTGAGACAAATATTCTCAGTCAAACCACACTAAGACAGAGAAACAGCCGCTTGCGGCCCGCCAATTTGAAACGCCTGTCTTATATCAATTGAGAATAGAAGAGGAAATTTCATTCGATTTCAAGGCTCTTATCAAAAATTCTTCCTCCGCTGTTAATATTGGACAGATTCTAAGGAAGAAAAACTATGAAATAATCAGGGCAAAGTGTGCTTTTTAGACATTTTGTCGTTTATATACCAAATAAACGTATTCCGCGTATGTAGCTTGATTATGACCTTTCAAACGAGAACAGATGATTTTACTAATTCAAGCAACAAGAGCACAGAACAATTACAGAATTGATCATGAACTTAATGAGAACAAATATTTTGGGGTCACATTCCGTGCGAATTGCAAAGATACTACATACTATGAACGCAATCATTTCCATTCAAATAGAACGAATGATTGATACAAGAAATAGTAGTAAGACTTCTTCGGGACACCGGGAAATAGTACTGAAAACCGGGACCTCTTGTCGTCCTATCCATTGGGTAAGTCTTGTGATATAATCGGTTAATACGCGTCTGGGTTAAAGGATCGACACAAAGAGTCGACAATACCCAAAGGACCTTAGTACCGAAGGGCCAATATTACGGATACACCATTATAAGTCCTGTGTTTGAGTTACAAAATATATACAGGCCCTTTATTGTGAAATCCACATATATTTCGATATTGATACGAAATTTGAGTATGAGGCCCTCCGGGGTCGACGTCGACAAGAATTTTCCTTATTCTCGAAGAAAACAAGTTACCTACTTCAGCAACGGCGAAGGAAATCCTGTTATTAAAATAAATCCAAGCGACGCAACCACGTAATTTTAGAAAAGGTAACATTATGCACGCTTACTTTTAATTGTATTTCGAATCTTATCTGCTGATCATTTATATCTCCAAAGGTTCATTTAAACTACTTTTGACGAAACCTTAAAAAAAACTAAGACCGTTCTGCGCGGATATAATGTAAACTCGAAAGCTTTTTAAAACTTAAGACGTGCACAGTTCCCCTAACGCAAGGGATACTAAAAAATAAGATCGTAAACACCCCTTTAACAGCTCATAAAACATAAGATTATGAGGAAAGCTTTTATCACTATAAGCCCAACATGATTGCGAAGACTATTCAGTAGAAGCGATTTCGGTTCTACCCTTTTCTATGATTACGTTTAACAATAACTTAACGATTGCACGAGTTTAAAATGTCATTTTTAAACACTGTCAAGTTAGCTGCAAGAGTTTATCTATCTTAAATTTACTTGAACATAAAATAATAAAACGTGCGAATAGAAAGGCTATTATCCACAATTCGTTCGTGAAAATAAAAAAAAAGAAACTCCAAAAAAACTTCTAACAAAACGCGTACGCAAAATCAGTATGGAACTGGTTCTACGGTTGCGCCAAATTTCAGGTTTAAGGGAATGAAATACCTACACAAAATCGCGATAAATAGTGAGCATCCATGACGTAGCTAATGCATTTGAAACAGTATTTAAAATTCCGTTGAATAACCGTTTTGTTTGAAAACTCCACTACGCGAGTAAAATGAGTAAAAAGATGTCAAAATTGCAGAAACTAAACAAATAATAACATCCTTTCAATCTTAAATGTTTTAACTATCATCATGAATTTTACAGGACCGTGGTCGGCATACGGAGACACCTAAAAGCATTCGCATCATATACAAGTCTTTCTAAAGGAGGGTATTTTTAAAGGACGGGTCGCGACCCAGTATTGGGTCGCAAGGCTCATAAGGAAAATTTGAGCACTCAATGCATATCCAGCTGAAATATATCGAAAATGACGAGATATGAAATGCTCCTGTTAGATAAATGCCAATATTTCCACTGCGAGTTAACGGAAACTCAAGTCGGAACAATTTTTTCCCTTAAGTTGCCTCCCCATTCACTGGGACAAAAAGTTTGAAAAACAATGAAACACTGCTCTAAACAAACTATTTCTCTCAGTTTGCGAATATTTCGCAGTATAGAAATAAGAGAAATGCGTAGTTAATACCATGAATTGACATTAAAGAAGAAACAACCACTTGAAATATACTTGCCTCGGGCAATTTCGGATACAAAGGGTGGAGGGGAGTAATAGGGTAACTATCTCCCCCCTCCTCCTAAACCAGATGATCAATCTTCATTAAAATGTTATTTCGGTTAATTTATTTTATATTATAGGCAGTTTAGAAATATTTAGCAAATATCTAAGAAGTGTACGCTGTAGATTTATTATAATGAGACGGTATTATTTTGCATAAAGGGGTGTCAGTAAATATATGTTTTCTTATTACACCCCTAAGCTATGCAATAAGATCCGCCCTTAGTATTGGAGATACCTGAGACAAGTACTTTTCAAGTGCTTGTTATTGATTGCTTTCAGCCATAAGACGAGCTCGATAATTCTCTGTTGGATGAATTGACATATTCGGTCAAAGACCACCGCACACTCTGCCATCCACCAAAAAGGTGACTTCCAGGGTATCATGTAAACGTAGATGAAACGTATATACTTCATATCTTCTAACGTTGAGCTTTATAGTGATTTTGGTTATACGTGGCTCCTATTGTCCATTCGGTTGCTGACCTTTGCTCATGACAAACCTAAGAAAAAAGACAGATTTACACTTATTTGGAAATGAGCAAACGTTTAGCGCAGGCAGATAAATTTCACACGGGAGACATCCGGGAAACTTCGTTTCAAAATTCCTAAATCCGCACCGGCCGATGAGGAAAGCCATGGTTCCTTTCGGGCATTCGTTTCGCGCTATTTTGGGCCTTATGGTTATAACGTCCTAAAAGCGCCCAATTGATGACATCACCAAAGACTTATTTGGCGACCGAGGCGCCCACCACCAATCTCCGATATGTCGAAGGATTAACGCTTCCCCAAACGCTCACTTTCTCCTCTCGGGCGCATCTTTAAAGCGAAGCGTGCCCCTCGGCAATGCATTATTTGTTGGGGTATTTTTACTCGCGGAGTCACTACAGGCGAAAGATAAAGGCCAGACGCTTCGTGGGATTACGTCAGAGAGGCGGGGATGAGGGAGAACTTATGTCAGCACTTCATTTATATTCATTTAAAATATTTGATAATTTTACGCGCAGAGCCCTCGCTCTTCCTTACTGGCTGTTAACGGATACGATCATCGTCTACAGCAGCGGCGCCCTAACTTTTCAGCTCGAGGGCCACATAGCTTACTTATGTTCATATCGCGCTCGCCAGCCGCACGCAGTCGAAAATCGTTAAAAATTAATTTAAGGAAATTAAAAGGTTAATTTGGAGGTCGATATTACCTGATTTTGTAATGGGAACAGAGGTAGAGACAAAATATATTGTTTTTATAATTTCTTAGTTTGCACCGCTGACCAATAGCATACGGACTGACTTCGGAATATATTCGAAAACCGCAATCGAGAAATCTTCCTCTTCGTTATGACTCGGCACACACATCACCGAAAATATCTAACAATAAGAGTCGGCGCTATTTATTAATACTTTGTTTCTAAGTTCCAAGAATGGTATGGCTGCGTGGCATAACCAGACACTTCAAGAAAGAGCGGCTCTAATCCACTGAAATGAAATTTTTGGTTATATGAATCAACTTCGTAAAGTGATTCTGGGATGGTGGATCCCAGATAAATGCTTAGATCAGTTTAGTAAAACCGTTCGGGAATAAGCACTTAAAACTTAAAAAATTGAAGAGTACTCAGATACAACAAAGTTATTGGTTTTTCATAACCTTGTCGTGGCTATTGGAGATAAGGAGATAAGTACTTTTCAATTTTTTAAATTTGAAGTGGTTATTTTTAAAAAATTTCAGTCATAAGACGAGTTCAGTAATTCCCTGGCGAATTTAGTAAAACCGTTTTTAAACACCGTTAGCCAGCCTTGGTAATGGCGTGGTTATATGGTCGCGGGTTCGACTCCTGTCGAGGGTATGGTCGTATGTCAGAGAAACTACTGCCCTCGGGCCACATCAGGCCTACGAGAGCAACCTATGCGGCCCGCAATGCCATTATGAAAGCGAACCGTGAAATGTAATACAGATTTTCGTATTTGTTGATTGAAATTTAGGCTGGGAAACCATTTTTGTTAAGTTTTGATGCTAAAATGTTATTATGCGTTCTTTGCACAAAGTGCTCAAAGTGAACGCATATAGGGGTGGTCGTTTCCGTCAGTCCGTCTGTCCGCATGTTAAAACTCGGTAACTGCTGGACATATATTTATGAGATTTTGGTATTGGGGAGTTTTGTTAAAATTGCTTGACCGATTCCAATTTTGATTCAAATCGGACAATAATTGCGACAACTTTACATGAACACCTATAAGTAGTTTACAATGTACTTCGCTAGCTTCTCGTTAAATACTCATCTGAGCGAAAAATATCGAGAACATTGAGAAATCTCAAAGAACGCATTTGGAAATTCTGTGCACTCCGACATGGAGTACACCTTTCTAATCTTATTCATTATCGATTTTCTCTGATAGAATCCTTCACACTCTCTCAAGTAACTTCCGATGTGGACGCTAATGCGGCCCACCGAAGCATTTGCATCTTTTAATGCGGCCCGCCTAGGCAACCGCAACTCCTAAAGCGGTCAAAAGTTTTCTCACCCCTGTCGGATGTCCTTGTCATCACCTCTATTTTAATTAATGAAACCTGGTTGTGTTAAATAATAATTATTATTAAATTTGTACTAGGCACAAAACACATTATAACATATGGGGCGCACATGCTCGCTTTATCTCGAGCAAAAATACTTCACCTGCCACAAAATCGCGCACTCTATTCTCCCAACTTTTCCAAATTCACTCCTACCAGCATTTCTTTCCTTCTTCCCGAAGACCGAAACAAAAGAGGGTACAGGAAAAAATGCTACACGCCAAAGCACTTCAAAACAGCAATTTACCATGGGAACCGAAATCGGATCCAGAAATAATGTGGTTTCAAAGAATATATGCCTACGTCCCCACTGATACTTGAGAACAAAAGCGACTGCGTGGTTTCAGGAATTAAAAGAGACAATGGAGAAATAAATTTTCGTGCATCAAAATCGGATTAATAAATAAAAGCACGGTTGTAAAACCAAGCGAAACGCAGAATTTCTTATTCAAGTTTGCTGCGGATAAATTAAAATTTAACATTTACCAAAAATATCGGGAAAAGCACCTACTATGACATTCTTTTGATGGAATAGACTCCATTATCGCCGAGTTTATCAGATGACTTCCCCGTAATTATTTCGGTAGATTCGCCCGCTTCGGATAGATTCTAAACAAACTAATGATAACAAACACCTCAACGTATTTTTCAGGTTCCTAAGCTTAAAATGCTTCAGTACACCGCACAGTAAAATTTAAAAACTCGCTGCAACATTTTCGTGGAAAAATGCGAAACAAAGTTCATCCAAACTCAGAAAAAATTAAATAAAACCGACGGTTCGATTAAAAAAGAAGCAACCTACATTTTTCTCGCCGAATGGCATTCATGGGCCCATAAACAAAAAACTGCGCCATACAGAGAACAATTCATTAAAACAACAACATCGACGAGGCTTCACAACAGGAACGGATTAATAAACTTCCTGACAGGTGGGATGGGAGGGGATAATCACTAATCCACCCTCTTGAATCAACCACCGCCGACGAACCTTTATTCCGAAAACCACTATCCCCAACAGAATCATTCCTTCCCTTGCTCTGCGGCGCAGAACCAAGGAATTTTGCGCGGAATGGGTTTAAGGATGCATCAAGTGAAGGGCAATGGGGACATACACGGGGTCAGGGCCGGCCCGAGCTATATGCGAGCCGGGCGGGTGCCCGGGGAGCGAAATTCTTGGTGGCGCTAACCCGATCAACTATCTATGCATTACTAGTAAGTGAAAAAATATTTTACTACATCAATTTATAACGCAGACTGAAATGCTGATGGCATTCCTTTTATTTTTTCTTTATCAGCAATTTTTACAGAGCGATGAATAAATTAACATGCACTTTGTAATTATCTCAACAAACATGTACGGAGGGGGGGAGGGGGACTGGGGTACCATCTCGCCCGGGGCGCCAAAATTCCTCGGGCCGCCCCTGCATGGGGTGGAGGGCGAGGCGACCACCTCCCCTCCCTTGTACCCGCCACTTCTTTACACGGACAAAACTGCGAGCGCTAACAAAAACATTCCCATTGCATACGAACGAAACAACTGCCGGAGCCAATCCAGTGAGGAAAATAAAATTCCCAAACGCGTTGAAAGATGCATGTTCGAGAAAAAACGGAAAGGGAATTAAATAATCAATACCCTTGCAACTGAAATAGAAGAAACAAATTTTAATCGACTTAGTTCCATCTAACCGTAAATGCCTACTAGACACTGCCGTAAATGTAAACTATAGAATCCTCGAGCACTTGGAAGTTTATTACGCAAAAAAAATAATAAATTAGGAAGGGCCTTGTCTTCGTAACTGTTTTATTGCTCATTCGCATACTTAAACATGACTCACGTAGATTAGTTATATTTATACACATATGTGCATATGTATACGTATATATAAATGTGCATGTATGCATATATATATCCATATGGATATGCATATGTATTTAGAAATTTGCCGCTTCTAGACGAAATTATTTTTCCGCCCCCTTTTTCGCACTTTTTCTTTAAAAAATCGTTCATGTATATTATGGTTTGTCTGCACAACCGTCCGTCTGCGGATCATAGTGGTTTAATTCATCAAAAGAGTCTGCGCAATGATTATTTTTTTATTCCCGCGCCGAAATCCTGTTTTTACTGCCGCCCCGTAATCTCGCCGCCCCTAAGCCATTGCCTACTTTGGCCTTATTACAAATCCCTCTACTGTAACTTATTTATATGCACGTATACGTATGTATGTTTGAGTGTACATTCATATTCTTAGCAATTGTGCCATGCTGTTACCAACTGGTCTATTTGTAACACGCTCAATTAGATTCCTAGTTTCCAAAACAAGTAGAGACAAGTATCAAACAAAGAGTATTATTTCAACGAATCGCTCTTAACGCGCAAAAGAGCGCCGAGAACAACAAAAAAATATCGCGGAAGTTTTTTTTCCTGGATCCTTTAAAAAACAAGAAGAGACCGTTCTGTTAAGATCCGCCAGGTGCGCCAAAATCAACCGCCGCGTTAAGACGAACGATCTTGGCGACAGATGAAGAACGTGTCCCGAAAGGGAAACAAGGGCAAAAAATATAGGCTTACCGAAGGGATACGGAGGTTCCTGGAAATCGGGCACGGGTCGTTTACAAACGCACGCACACGCGCAAAAGCGCTCGGGCGCGACACGCGATCTCACCATTACGCATCGACGACGCCACTGACTGAGGAATTCGGGATTCGAAAGATTAAAAAAAGAAAAACGAAAAGAGGTTAATCGAGCTCACCTCACGGCTTGCATTCATTCAAATGAAAGCCACGGCTACGGTTCAGTTAACTAAAAAACATTAAGTATCAAGATTACCTTTTACGTCTAGAATTCGTTTGATTGTCAAGAGTAGTCCAATTCCAGCAATACGGTTGGGAGAAGCAGATGGGCATTTCGGCTGCAAAGTAGACGTCCTCGGATCTTAAACAGAATTGTTCGAACGGTGAATTCCCTATAAAAACGGCTATTTTACAGCAGGATTAACCAATGCCTTTCTCGACTTTTTCTTAGGATTATTGTTGTTATCTTGATATCAACAGAAAGACAACTTCTGTCCCTCCAACAGCCATATAAAAAGTTACGGAAACAGTAAATATTTTATATAATCAAATATCAGTGAATCGCCACTGACGGCTGTTTTGTACCCGAATTGCGCGTCAGGCACAAATATTTTTAATATAATTAATCGAATCAGGCGTGACTTCGCGGAAATAGGTAATATTATCCATATTAAATAAACAGTGCTTTTCCACAATTTTTTATTTTTGCGACCGGTTTTGCACGTGATACGCCATCGTCTGGCCAGATGATGCCTTATCACGTGCGAAACCGGTAGCAAAAATATTGCGGAAAAGTACCAAGTGTGTATTTGATATGAATAGCATTTTTAATGGCTATTGAAGATAGATTTTATCGATATGATTTTAGATTTACGGCGATCTGGATAGATCTCTCCCGATCCTATAGGAGGAGCACTTTCAAGACTGTTGGAACAATAGCACCTTCGAACGATTATGAAAATGTTCCAATTGTCCATCCTGCCAGCAGAATTCTTTAGTATCCTTTCCATGGTTATATATTGCACTTTGCTGTAAAAGCTCCCCTTGGTAGGTGCTTTCCGGATGGTTTCTTCGCTAATATATTCACCCAATTTCATGGCAGGAGCTCGAGATAAATTTTTTTATAATTCTACATTCGAGTCAAGAGATTCCTCTTTAAAACAAAAAAACCGTTCCTTAACCTAGATTATTTCGATACCCCATCGAGCTACAAAATAACATCAAAACAACTGGATCATAAAACAATGAAAGTGTTAAAAAAAAACCCCATTTCAGGCTGGGAAAGAAAAAATATACATCAAAAACGTACAAAATGATTTCATTTAATCCGATACCACTACCTCTACTGAACGGACATATCATCTAATCCTCTTGTCTTTTTCTCCCTCAGACCGCGAATAAAAAGGGCAGAGTGGCACGATTCCCCCTTGCAGTCACGAACCTGGGATTCGCCACGGAAACTGGGTAAAGCGTATGGCATCCGTGCCAGTGTGACGGATGCAGCGATTGGACGAGAGAGAGGTCTCTTTATTTCTTTTTCGGAAGGATAGTCATGGGGGCGGAAGGAGATGACAAAGAAGCCTGGTCGAGTGGAATGGAAAAGGACAAAGAAGAGAGAGCGAGAGGGAAAAGGAGATAGTTCCGGAAAGGGAGTGAAATGGGAGGAAGAAAGAGATAGATAGGGGCGGAGGGAGTAGGAAAAAAGACTGCCGACTGAAACGTGAATCCGACAAGACCCTCATATGACCTGCATTTCCTTTAAAATTGTATCTTTATACCCGATCCGCCTTGATAAAAACCTTTTCTACCTGTGAAATTTGGGGTAGACGCCCTACAAGTTATAAATAGTGACAAAAGTTTCAAAAAAAACATTTTCTATTCAAGAACAAACAATTTAAAATATACTTGCCTCGGGAATTTCCAAGAGCCACAACAAGCTTAAAAAACCATATGCGATTTCGGCTACAAAGCAACCATCTTCAGTGGTAAAATAAATTCTGAAGCAATTTTATTTTTTAAATTGCTTGTCCTTGAAAATTTACAGCCATAAGGCGAGCTCGATAGTTCCCTGTTGAATTACATTCCTTCTAGAGAACGAATGGTTTTTTAAAAAAGCCTATTTCTCTAGAAGCGCATCAGTCACTTGGTTATTCTAGCACCGATACTATAGTGAAGATGGGGGATAGATACACGGTAATTCGAAATAAGACGCATCTCATTTGGGTGACATTTTTACTGAACAAAGAAAAACGCGCAAGTAATAAATTTTCAATTTGGGAACCTCCACTACTCGATCTCCGTCGCCGGGCCAACTTAACAGAACTACGACAATCTCCCATCTTTCAAGTAAAGGATGGCAAAAGAACGACTAAAACATCTGCAGCCGTTCTGGATCAACAAGCATCTAAAACGGACTCCTTTATTTAGCCTTAGGAAACGTAAGGGAAAAGGTGGCCTTGTTATGTCCATCAAATTCAGTTGATAACGACCAGAATAAATCTATACCATATATATAGCGAACGTGTATCAGGGAAGTTCTTAAACCCCGTCGCGTGTAAAAGGAAAAGCGCTTATAAATCGAAACGTTTTCATTTAATCTTTCGTAAATTATTCAGAAGTATTATTATTAAATTACTAGCATAAAAGCCCGTCAATATGACGGGTATGCGTGGATTAAATATTATATTTAAGGCACTTCCCATTCTTCCACCATTTCTCTCTTTCATTCTCCTCCCTCATGTTTTAAGTTTATATTCGATTTTTTTTCGATTTTTCGACATTTCATAAAGAGGTTGCAATGAAACGAAATCATGAAGGACAAAAACCGATTGAAAATTTATGTGAAAAGTCTCATGTAAATTTAAAATAAATAAACAATAGCGTAAAAACTTTAAGTCAGAAACGACTCCAATGTAATGTAATGATGGAAAACTCAACATTTCAGATAGGAAGATACTTCACGCGTACATTGAAAGTATCTTTTCGTTTGCAAATTTTATTAGCCAGTTTAAAGCAAATTTTACATTGACAATGATTATGATTAATTTCTTTCGATAATTAAGCAAGATATTTGACGCATGGTCGGTGCATTTATGGTGATTACAAAAAAAGTGTGAATTAAAAAAGCTACTTACTAACATAAGTTCTTTCGTCGTCAAGGTAAACAAAACAAAAAGCTAATTAAAATATTGGCGGTCGTATGTTCGTTCGTATTTCTTCCACGCTTTAGAAATGGCACTGCAGTAAACAAACCTATCGTTCAAATTAAGCCATCATTACTTCCCTTTCGATTAAAATGGATCCAAAATATATAAGAAGAGTTCTCACAATTGATTTCAAATACAATATCAAAGTTCATGTCATTGCTTTTAGATATAGACGTAATTTTGCTATATCAGCAACAATACCGTCGCCCTTGACGACGAAATGTTTTCGTCTAAAATTTAGCCAAATTTTCGTTTAAATGACGAATTTGTGGAACGATTCGACGCGTATTCGAAAATCGATGACTGGAAAACGAATATCCGTTCTTTTAGGCGTCGATTGGTGCAAGTCCCGTATTCATATCGCAATTCTAAGTGATTTTAAAATGCAAATGAAAAATGTGCTGCAACTGTGCAAACATAGAAGGATAGAATTCTCTTTAATATATGTACTAACGACGATCCGTCAAAAATGACGGGATGATAATAATAATAGAAATCTAAAAATAGAAATTCGAGTTTGTGAAAATTTTCTCCTGAAAAACAAAGCGAATGAAAAAACTTCTTTTTTAATTTTTCAAACCAACTTCTTTAATTGTTTTGTATTGTTTATTTTTGGCAAAACCTGTTTGAAGATTTAAGGAGTAATGGAACAGCTGTTTTAAAACGACGTTTTTTTGTGAATGTGCGATCCTCGCCTGGAATTAATTTTCCATGCTATGGTGTGTTGTGAACATGGACTCTTAAATTTTCATGATTTCTGCATCGTGTCAATTTTATGCATATGCAAGAGAAGATATAAAAATGAATTTTTGTAACCAACTTTTATATAGTTAATACTTTAATATGAATAAACTCTATAATATAATTATGATAACCTTTCTGCTTGCATGGGCGTAAAAAATTGCAAAAGTGTCTACCAGCTGTTGAGTGATATGGGGGTCTCTCTATTTAAACTTCAATATTTTTACAGGTGTGAGAATGGCAGACAGAATTAGAGAACTCAGTTACATACATATATAGCTAAACAATCTGCTCTGTCGTCATGGGCACCTTTCACAGAAAAACGAAATATTTTCATGAAATTTTGAATTTTTATGCCAAGTTCGAGCGATTTCGAGCCGAAAGCAAAAATCGACGATAAGAATCTTTATTTATTTTCCTTTCAAATGGCTTTTATCCGATGATCGTAGGTCAATTACTTCTAATTTAATTTTGCAAAATAAAAAAAGCCTGCAGGTCGAAAAATCGATTTCTACGGGTTATATTATTGGGAATGTATCGCCAGCCATGGACTCGAACTCTGGACGTTTTTCATAAATTTTTCTTCGTCAGAGCATTTTTACTTATGAACAGATCATTTCCGCCAAATTTCATTGTTATATGTAAATATTTGATCAAGTTATCCGTCTTTTAATGTATTTTTACGACCAGTTACGCACGAACGGACGGACGAACGAACGAACGAACCTGGGATTTTATTATATTCGGATTAGATAAGCTATTCCCGGTCTGTATTTAGTCCATGGGTTCAACTCAAGGAGCATATCTAAACTTCATTTGAATAACATGGAAAGAGCTAAAATCCAGCGTGCAGGCCTTCCTTTGTTGCCATTTTCAAATGTCTTAGTCCAAATATCGACGTGGTATTTGCACAGTTAAATGGCGAAAAGTATTAAGATTGTTTCTTATTCGGAGTGCCGGTGGTGTAGTGGTTAGGACGCTGGCTGCTACTCGCCTGCTGCTCGAACGGGCAGCGGGCACGAATCCTGCGAAAGTAGGATTTTCCAAGGTCGCCCAGCACTGGGTTTCCCTCCTCCCTTGTGAGTGTGTTCGGTGTGGAAGGAGCTATGGCTATAATAATCCAAGATGTTGAAAATACACACACCCACATTGTTTCTTATTGTGAAATTTCAAATGTCAGCGAAAATTGCCCAAAACTTACATTTACAAAAATTTTTCGCTGTTTTTATCCATTTAATTAATTTAGCGTCATGGAAACGTAGCTGTGGGCTATAATCATATATACTCAATAAAAGTGTACTTTGTATTCCTAAATACTAGCGATATAATTATTAGCTAAACTGACCGTAAATTCTTTTATTCTACTATTCGTCTTAATGACGCCATAAAGACAGCAACTGTTTCTGTGGAGAAAGAATGATACATTTCTTGTTTTAACTGAAGGCAATGAACCAATGTGAGACACAGTTTAAACGAATTCAGAACACAAACAAATGTGTGCATCTACATATAAAACGTGGTAATTAATTTACACGCGTTAAAACTATGAGAACATGGGAAAGATTGAGAGAAACTCTTGCAGAAAGGAACTGAATGAGGAAGGGAATGAGGTAAATATTGGACGAGAGAATGCGGGACAGAGAAAGAGAGCGCCATAAAGACAAATAGAGAGGGAGAGAGGATGTTGTTGGCATTTCCGAGGCACGAAAAGGAAAAATGTACGAGAATTCAATTTAAACAAGTAATATATTCCTTCCCGTCATATTGACGAGCGGCAACACACAACACACACTGCTTCAAGAGTCTCTGTTTATTGTTTAAAAGAGATATCTAAGCTCTCCAAATCACCTATTTAGGATCTATTTCGATTTTATGACTGGGAGGTTCAGAATCCTACGCCCGAGTTAATTTCGCCCGATTTATTACATGCTTAAGATTTGAGTGGCAACGACGAATCGCTGTAAAATGAATCGCCACCCGAGGTCTTCTTGCATTAAGATGGTTATAGACAAACCAATGAAACGCGATGGTGCAATTGCTGAGTAATGTACCGTTTATCTAAGAAACGGTCGACGTTTACGACTTAATGCGAATAAGACACCGACCCTTACTTGAACGAGACGTTAAATTTACATATGGCCGGTACAGTAATACCCAGATATACGCGAAGTATGAGTTCCTGGAAAAGGCGCGTATATCTAATTTCGAGTATAT
This sequence comes from Tanypteryx hageni, assembly GCA_028673005.1. Taxonomy (NCBI): domain Eukaryota; kingdom Metazoa; phylum Arthropoda; class Insecta; order Odonata; family Petaluridae; genus Tanypteryx; species Tanypteryx hageni. The sequence continues at coordinate 13,701,400 of CM054118.1, read as the reverse complement.
TGGACTCTAAAATACTTGTATAGGGATGGTTTTTTGAAGTCTCTTGACTTTTAATCATTTTAGAAGGTATTTACCCACTAGAGATTTTAATCTTGTCATGATAGTATGTCATGAATTATAAAGAAATTTACCTCGGACGCCCGAACGGGTCATTTTGACCCGAGTGTAGGATGAAACGTATTTTCTTCAACATGGAATGCCAAAACGCTTCCATGTTATCGCAGCTAGTGATATTGAATTACTACCTGTTTTTTTCAGCTGTTCCTTGCATTCAACCCTCTATCTCTCTCTCTCCCTCCCCCCCCCCCCCTCTCTCTCTCTCCCACCCTCCACGATTTCCTCTCTCCCTCTCGCTCCTAATTATCACTCGATCGTCTTCTGTCCCGAAAATGCAACATTGTGTGTGCTGGTTTGAACTTGCAGATATTGTCTTCCACTCATTTTATCTCAACAAGCCCTTTGCTCAGTCCCTGGCGGTATTTGCATGCATATTAACGTAGAGGCAGCCTCGGGTGCATTTGCACATAATTGTGTCAGAAACATTACTCGTAGGCGCGATTTATATTCTGATGAGATTCTCGCGGAACTCAATAACGTCCTTGAGGATATCTTGGACGGAATACCTTTTATAACATTCTTTATTTGGTGGCAATAAATGCTGTCTTGATATATACAGCTGCCATTAGTAAGAAAATTTCGCGGATAAAATTCATCAGACAGCTTGAAGAGCTACGAGTGAAAAGGCTACCAAATTATGGTAATCAAGGTGAAGAATCTGATTTGGAAGAAGAAGTTGTTACAAAACGTCGAAGATGCCAGATCATGGAAAATTGCAGAGAAAAGAAAACCTCAACCAAATGCACAATGCAAGAAAATGGTTTGTGGGAAGTACATGGGCAAAACGCGTTGCACTTGCGTCAGCTGCCCTAACGCTACATCCCAACATATAACTCTATGGAAAAGGACGTCTTTCTTTAGGCGTACATTCTCATAAGAGAGCAGTAAAATGTTTATCACGTTGAAAATCTACTATAAAACAACTTTCTTCAGAAAAAATGTAACAAACATCATTTTTGAACATGAATGTATAAGTTTGCCAAAATTTACTAAACAAAAACAACTTATAATTGTTTAGATGACGAAAATAATGTATCGCTTTTAATTTCGCAATTTTAAGCAATAAAAGCTGATATTTCATAGTACGGGTCAAATAGACCCGGTTGGGCGTTTTAGGGGGTGGGCTAAGTCCGGTCGTCCGAGTGATAATGTTATTCGATGGAACAAAATAAATATTTTATCACGCCTGTCGCGTAATAACGAATCCGCGTATATCGGGGAATTGTTGTGTGTGTATATATATATATATATATATATATATATATATATATATATATAACGTCGTCAGATCACGAAACACACAGATTTCGAAAAATGTGACGTGATCAACTGAAGTTTAAATAAATATCTGTATTAATATACGTAATGATTACATCAGACGATGTTACCACACTATATTACACTCCGTGTCATGAAGCCATAACAGCAACCATTTCAGTTGAATCAACATAAAACTTTCTTACGAATAACCTCAAAAGAAAGTTATTGATAAAAAATAAATACCGTTAAAAATTAAACATTGTTACAAGTTAATACATTAATGCTTAATTATTACAACACATAATTTTACTGCTAAAATTAAAACGGTACATTTCGCCAGGTACTGTACATAACGACCACAATTAACGAAGTCAGAGCATCAAACTATATTACGAGTCATCTACATCTACATGCTACCCTCCAAGTCACCTTTTTGGTGGATGGCAGGGGGTGCAGTGCACCAAGGGTCCATAGTTTTCCTACGTTATCTTTTCCTATTATGTTATCTTATCGTCCTAGGAAAAAACGATCCTCTATATCGCTCCGTTCTACAGTTGATCTCGCGAATCTTACTGTCCTGCCTTCCGAGATATGTCGGGCTTCTGATAAGTCCTACTACCTCATTCGCTAGTCCCACCGACATAAATTTTTCTAGTAGTTTAAATCTAGCCTGCAGCCTACGTTCCTCTAACGATGTCCATTTCAGATTTTCTATTAATGATGTTACGCTTTGTTTACTATCGTAATTCCTCGTTACAAATCTAGCTGCCCTGCGCTGAACCTTTTCTATCTCGTTAGTGAGTCCCTTTTCGTAGGGATCCCACACAGCTAAAGCATATTCGAACAGCGGTGGAACCAAGGATAAATAACATAATTCTTTCACTTTTTCGGAGCTATTTCGAAATATTCTCCCTATAAAGCGGCACCTATCAATCGGCGAATGTGGGTGTGATACGAGAGATCACGATTGATCGTGACTCCGAGATATTTAATCGAGTCTGAAACTGGAATCTCGACTCCGTCAAACGAATAATTAACATCCAACGAGATACTCTTGGTTCCCCAGAAGTTGATGACGCAGCTTTTATTTTGGTTGATCTCTAGCTGCCATTCCTTACACCATTTTGGAGATACTGGTGGTCTTCCGGATTGCTTATTTCTCTATAAATGACGGTGTCGTCCGCGAATAGCCTAATTTTACTTCTGACTACTGAGCTGATATCGTTTATATAAATTATAAATAATAACGGACCAATTACACTACCTCGCGGAACGTCAGAGATAACCTCCACCAAATTCGAGGATTTTCCATCTATAACAACCTTCTGCTTTCTATGATTTAAAAATTCACGGATCCAACTAACAATTTTGGAATTAACGCCTAAGGCTTATAATTTCGTTATTAACTTCCTGTGAGGTACCTTATCAAAGGCTTTCCTAAAATCTAAGAAGATGGCATCGACCTGCATATTATTTTCTCCGCTTCTCAGTATACAATTCACAAAAAGACCGAGCTGAGTATTACAAGACCTACCTTTCCTGAAGCCGTGTTGAGAATCATCTAACAATGAATTACTATCAAGAAATCACATTATGTTGCTAACGAGTATATGCTCGAGAATCTTACACGATATCGAAGTTAAGGAAATCGGCCTGTAATTTTCTGGGTTCTCCTTGTCGCCGCCCTTATGAATTGGGGTAACGTGCGCTAACCTCCAGTCGTTAGGGACCTCTGCGCGAGAAATGGATTTCTCGAAGATTATCCGAAGAAAATGTGCTATTTCTTCAGCTAATTCTTTTAAAACGCGAGCAGGAATTTCTTCGGGGCCAGTGGCTTTGTTATGTCTGATGGAAAGTAATTGTTTTGCTATTCCCACCTCAGAAAATACTATATCGTCCATCAGGTCCCTCCTTATTGCGGGTGCATTAAGTACGAAATGGTCGCGGACGGATGTAAATGCTTTAACAAAATGATCGTTTAACAGGTTGGCTTTCTCTACGCTATCATGAATAACGGCACCCGAGTCTTTACGCAGGTAAGGTATGGTAGGGCCTCTACCTTGGACCTCTCTCACATAGGACCTAAACGCTTTAGGGTCCTCCTTCAAATAATTATTTAATACCTTATTCCGGAAGTTAGTAATAGCCTCGCGCATAGTACTCACTTTAGCGCGGGATTCCTTATACGCCTGAACTTTAGTTGCTCTATATTCATCGGATGATGTAAACGGCATATTTTCTAATTTTGCGTGGCTTATTCTCTGACGCCTAAGCGTACTCCTAACTTGCTTATTGTACCAACTTGGCTCTTTATTGTCGACCTGCAATTCAATGTCATGGGCCCATAACCATCTTAACCAAATAAATGAATAACTTTCAAGAGTGACACTCTAAAAATCAAATAAGTGCATCAAAAAATAATTATCGCTGTTATAAAATGTAAAGCTTTATGCTAAGGCTAAAAATCTCACCTTTTCGCTAGCTGCTACGCTTTCATACGGATAGGCCAGCCAGTACATATTGATGACAAACAAACTCAAGGTTGGAAGGATATTCCACGTGACGTAAAATAATACCTGACTGGAATTTTAAATCAATGCAGCAAAAGGAAATATCATTAAGTCCAGGAGAAGAATCGAAATAGATTCACGTCCTCGTTTCGCCCCTTCTTACCGATGTGAGCGAATTTTAATTACAAAAGAGGAGATCCGTGTGAAAAAAAAGTGGACTATATCCATCATCCTGCTGGAATCACGCCAACATGAAAAAAAAACCCTGTAAGCTAAAACGAGAAAAGATCTGATCCCACTATTATGACGGAAATGCTCACAGCTTAAGGTATTCAATTTTCATGAACAGACTAAAATACGAGAATGGAAAATCCCGCGGTTCCCTTTTTTTGTAAAAAGATTTGGCAATTAAGAATTATTTCCGAGGCAAAAGGGTTTTCTATGAAGTGGCAGCTTCAATCACGAGCCTAGAACTTCGTCTGCCAGCCGTCGACATGATGCAGTCTTTGCCGAAAAATGTGAAAAAGCTGCAGTATTAGGGTAGGTCTCCAGTTTCACACAATATTTAGCAACAGTTAAGCCATTCTCGACATCAATCATGGTGAGCTCACTCGTGATATATTAACACCACTTGAAGCCGTGGCGTACACGGTGTATTCGGGGCGTATGTTTGTCTTAATTACTTAAAATGGCACGGTAAATGTTTCAAACGGTAAGGAGAAAACTGACGGCACGACTAAACGACGTCTCTTGGAGAAATGACATGACGAATTATCTAGGTCTATTAACACGTTCTGAAAAAGTCCCGTGCAATGTGAATCCGTGTTTCGCGAACCTGGCTTTAGAGAATTGCGTTCAGGCACCTTCCTCCAGTTCCGAAATTCCTAAACCTCTTTTTGATGCACATATATGCACCTACAAATAGCGCTGTTGTCGTTTATCAAAGCTTATAAACAAAGCACTCCGGCACACCGACATGTCTCTGGATAGTCTGGTATCCCACATTCGAAGACCGACAAAACCGCGTTAATGCGATCCGTAATCCGCGTCGTATAAATCTGAAATTGTTTGTTTGTCCGCTTCACAAATCCACACCATTGAAGATATCGTAACGAAACTTCGCACAGGTATGTAAATGAAAGGTTCAGCGGAACAATGGTCTAACCCACTTTAAAAAAATAGACAATAACAGCTCAAAGTTGACAGTCTATGGTTACATAAAAGATATAAAAGTTAACTGGAAAATGTTTGACAGCACTTGCCATCTTGCATTCATAAATGAAATTTGTTTTCTTTTTCACCATGAAAAACCATACACTGTCAACATTGAGCTAATTTATCTTCTATTTTTAAAAAAGTGGGTTAGACCATTGTTGCGCTGAACCTTTCAATTTCACTCTGCGAGTAACATAGGCTATATGGCGATAAAAAAATGTAGGGAGGTGCTTAATTTAATAAATGCTGTTTTCCATCTATCGTTGAGAAAATGGTTATTTATGTCAGGATAATCTCATATGTTTAGAAACTTCATAATAAAATGTATTGGAATATTGTTTTTTAAGTACTTTCAAGAAATTAAATTTTTGAAAAAAATAGAAAAAAAAGTTCTACTAGGGAAGGGGTTTGGGCGCACTATGCAACACCTTCAATTGCATAACATTAAGCTTCTGAAGCAATGCTGAAAGGTAAAAGTTAAGCGATTATTGAAGTATATACCAGTATTTTATACACTTGGCGGTAGCTTAAAATGGTCCAGGGCAACGCCGGGTACTCCAGCTAGTATTTTATATTTAAAAAGAAAACCGTTGTAGCAAATTCGTATCAGAAGAACCCATGTAATAGGACGTACGAGGATAATAACGCAACGCAAGATGCAAGACACTTTTCATCATAAATTAAAAGTATGTGTGATAATAGTGGCACGAACTCCTCGGGAGACAAAGCGCGAGGTGAAGAAAAAAGGCAAAATAAAGACAAACTGAAAATTTCAAAATGTTTATTCAAAAAATGGATGTCGTACAACAATTTCTTAAAAATTATTGCGCGACAGCAAAAGTTTTTTATTTTACATGTAATTTACAAAAATAAACAAATCGTATTAAATCAAAGCAAGCTGATTTTGCAAAATGATAAAAGCAATCACGGCCGCGTTATGTACGTTACCATGGTCTAGATCAGGCACGTCAAACTCGTTAATGCAACAACAGGATCTCGTTGCTGCAGACCAGTGTTACGTGATCCATATCAGTGTTCTAATGGTTTAAGAAAGACAATGGTGAAAAAAATATTTTTGTTTTGATTTTTCATCTCTAAACGTTTGTTTGTTTGCTTCGTTCGGTAACCAAGAATAGGTTCCGATAGAGATATTAGTATAATCGCGAATATTAGTCTCGTTTTGATAAAAATAATCTCATTTCGACCATTTTTATACTAAAAAAGCACATTCCTGACCCAGACCAATCAATTTATTTGGCAGTGATTAACCTTGATTACTTTTTAATGTCTGTGAATACAATAAAAACTCAAATGGGAATGCTAAAGTTTTACAATAGTTAAACGAAATAAATACTAGCCAAAATGATTTTTTTTCGCCATATGACACCCAGCCGCAGGAAATCGCGCTCGTGATGGTAACCTGGCGATTCAAAAAGGAAATTATAAAACGGCACATTAACAATAAAATAATTCGACTCCTAGTCGAAGCCCTAGAAAAAACAACTCCAAATTTCTAGGTTATACGACTGATATAGATCATTCCAATTGTCATAGTTTAAACCATGCTCATTCCAACGGCCAAGTTAACGTCCTCGGAAGAAATCGATCAATCGATGATTCCAATGTTTTTATTAGATACACTGACCGTTGAACTATTAGCAAAGAGGATAATTTTTCGACCGAAATCTGAACATGGTTTAACTTTTTTATGGCAATAAGGGATTATCATTTATTCGAGTGATATACTGAATAAGGTCGTTTTCTGATTTCCTTTAATATTCAATCAACACAATGATGTTAAAACAACGCCTTAATTTGGCACTAAAATTGCCGTATGCAAAAATCGCAATGGTTCTAAAAGCAACAGAGAATGCATGCAATGAATAGGACTAATAAAAAAATACGCAAAACAATAGCAATAAACATAACAAGAAGCTTATCAGCGCCAACATAACTACTACCTACAAAAAACACATTAAAATCTCATTTAGAGTCTATGTAAATATGCACATGTGTGTGTATACATATATATATATATATATACATATATATATATATACATATATATATATATACATATATATATATATATATATATATATATATATATATATATATATATATATATATATATATATACTTGGTATGACTGACTCTCCCCGAGACTATGCCGTATGACGTTAGTGTATGCAAATATGTTTGACATAGTGCACGTTTCTCTGTTTATGATTTTAATGCTCTTGCATTTTTGTTTTCCAAGTTAGTTTACTTGTTTGCGCAGATGCACGCGTAAGTTGGGCGTGTTTGCACATACGCTTGTATACGTTGTTTGAGACAGCGTATTTAAATTTGTATCAGAGTGACTCTAGGAGCGTATCCGTCTGTCTCGGAATATGTCTGCGCGTTCGCCAGCACGTGAACACGCATGAAGACAACACTTTACCTAAATTAATTAAACTACAAGGGAGAAAACTGAATATTTAAGCGGCGGAAAATATGGTTCCGGACACCAAATCGACCACTAACAACTTAAGGTTTACTTCACCTGACGCATCACCCTAATAAGCCTCACTTTCTGGAAATGTCAGACATTCTAAATCCACGTGATTTTAAAGCTTTGGACGATTATGAAAAAAGTGAATGACATCAGCATTCGTCCGCCATTGGCTTAAATGCAAAGACATTAGAACAAACTGTCTCCAATACCAATTTACTGAGAAAATTTTTCAAGAACACAACGGATGCAGGTATTCCAGTCACAACGGCTACAGGTATTCCAAGCACAATGGAACTATCTGCAGAGATGTGTAAAGGACTGGGAAAGTGATATGGCACCTAACTGGGTAAAATCTAATTAAAACGCCAAAATGTGAATATGAAGCTAACACAGTCATAAACAGGAGCAGATGAGGCGAGGGACTCGGGAGAGAAAATTTCTCTGTGTGTGGCCCCCACTTTAAAGTAAACAACCGAGTTAAACTATGGTTTTGCTGGTCGTCGCTGAAGAGGGAGGCCGTGGGCAGTCGCCCCAATTCGCACAACGCTGGGGACGTACCTGCACAGGAATAAATACAAACCATCACTGATTGCGCTATGAAATTGGATCGATTTAATCCAAAAGTCCCCAAATCTTCCGTCCGCCTTACCTAGTCAACTTCTTTTTTTAATGCATATCTGTACCTGCCCCAGTAAAAGTTTCCATTAGATATGCTTATTAAAATAGAATTTTTTAGTACGCTGTTCTAGTTTGCGTCGTTTTTTCAGCATGGGCATGCAATACGTTGCACATTCAAAAAAATCTCCAAACTAACAAAAGGAAATTTTCTCACAGTAAGATCGGTCACTTGAGACGTGGTCCGTTCAATAACAACCGAAACCTCACGTAGTCCTTTTCGCTAAAAATAATTTTCGGTGACCGCCCTTCTCTAACCAAACAAGGCAATTTCCTTGTACCTCATACTGCTTTATATGGTTAACGCTTTTATGACCGTACCGTTTACCTACATCGCCTATTTGACACAAGCCACGAGCCTAAAAGGCTAATTCGTATTTTTTTAAAGCGACGTGACAGCTCCCGAGAAACACCGAAAAAGAAAAGAAAATTAGACGAAACGCAGGTGCAGGTGGCTGAAGGGGGAGAGGAAGAGAGAGGGAGGGAGGGAGAGAGAGAGAGAGGGAGGGAGAGAGAGAGAGAGAGTGAGGGGGAGAGAGAGAGAGAGTGAGGGGGAGAGAGAGAGAGAGGATAGAGAGGGAAGAGGAAGGCGATGAAAAGCGTGGGCGGCGTCGAGATTGAAAAACTGCGTCTAAATTAACCTCCGCGGTTGTCGGTGGGACACGTAGGGGGCGAAAGGGGACGAAGGGGGGGCGAAAGGGGACGAAAGGGGGGCGAAATGGGGGAAAGGGGGGCGAGAGGGGGGCGAGAGGGGGCGAGAGGGGGGCGAGAGGGGGCGAGAGGGGGCGAGAGGGGGGCGAGAGGGGGGCGAGAGGGGGGCGAGAGGGGGGCGAGAGGGGGGCGAGAGGGGGACGAGAGGGGGGCGAGAGGGGGGCGAGAGGGGGGCGAGAGGGGGGCGAGAGGGGGGCGAGAGGGGGGCGAGAGGGAGGTTGTAGTGATGGCGTGGGTGGGGGCGTGACGGGAGGGAGGGGCATGTGCAAGGGAACGCGAGAACGAAGACGGGAGAAAATAAAAACACGCTCGCACGAGCTCTGAGGGTTCTGAAAAAAATATCACACGTGGCAACGCTTTAAAACCCACGAGGCTGCGGAACGTCGAAGCTCAATAACCTGAAATTGCTCGAACGTGGCCTCCGCCGCAGCAGCGGAATGCACGAGGGAGGAAGGGCGTGTCGACCGCCATTTTGATCGGGGACCAATGCGACAACTTCATCCGATCCAAAAGCACGCCCCTGCCGGCAGATAAACATCCAGTTAAGTTTACGCGGTAGGTTTTTACACCGAGAGCGCGTGGCAGGGGGTGTCGTTGAACTATGCGTACACTCGAAAGATAAAACCCTACCTACTATCTTCGCTAGAAAAAAGGAAAACTGGCAGGTGTCGGTTTCTAGCGATTAATCCGACTTTGAAAATCTTCATTTAAAATTATAACGCGTTAAAAAATGAATGAAACCAACTGACGCCCCCGATAACTTCAGTAGCCATAAAACGGTCGAATAAACCAGATTCCTATTTCAGCTGCAAAGTAGCCGCTATCGCAGGTAATTCAACAACTGAAGATTCTTAACGGAATGTCATTATTACTTCCTCCATACGTAGTCCAGGGGAAAGTATTGTTTCCATGAGAAAAATCGATTTCTAGATTTCAACGGAAATCACGTTATGAGGTCCCCTGAACACGTTTTGACCATTTTCTCGATTATGTCGTTTGTGTGTGTTTGGGAGAAATTTTACGGGTGCACTGACTAAAAACTATTAATCAGGTGAACGCGAAATTTTATATTTGACATTTTTGTTTAAAGGACAAGAACTGATTAGTTTTTGGTAAAAAACGGTCAACCAGAAGTGGGTGTTTACTCTTGTCACGTTTTTTATATTTACTTTAATATTTGATGAATGTAGAAAATGATAGGAATAAAAGTTGTAGGAAATTGAATTTTCTACAACGTTTGGCCGAAACATTTTCCCATATAATCAATTGTTTAAGATGTATATTAAAATCTATATTTTTTAGCTGCCACCACCACACCACCTACCGGCAACTATTGTAAACACTTTACGTTTAGTTGCGTCTTACAGTTAGTAACGCTCCTTTTTATTTTCTAAATCGTTGGAGATTCGTGGCTATATCCAATATCAGAAGGCTACAGTTTGAGTGTATTTCTGTTTTTTGTAGTCTTGAAATTTTTCTCGCCGTTCCTTATGATATTTATTATCATTTAACCTATTTGGAAGTTTTAGAAATATCACAGGTATGGAGAAAGTCATGTGGTGACCACATTATATTTTTAATTTTAAATATTATATAATTATAACCGATTCACTGCTGAAATTTATGCTTCAATCGATTGTTTTACGGGTATGGATGTTACCTTGAAATAAACTATACAAAATCGCGTTCAAAAATCCTTACTAATTTACCAAATATTGCATGGAGTCACATTTTATCGACAGAGAAAACATCCTGAAAACTTGTGCCTTATGGTCCATCGTTGGTTGCGTATTGTCAGCAAAGTACGGCCCACGAAGCTATGATTAAAAAGTGATCGGTAAAATTAACACACAATTTCTTTTTTTTTCAATGAAATTATGACCCTAAAACGTATTCAAATGGAAGTTTTAACGCTAGCGAATGATTTAAGCTGGATTTTCACTAATATGAGACCGCAGAATCTCCAGGTAACTTTATGATATAACACGCATCTGGCCCGCCGAAGCTCTCGCGACAATTATGCGGCCCTTCGAAGCACACGCAACTACGTATGTGGCCCGCCATGCAGAAAAGGTTGCCGACCCCTGGTCTACGCGAACCCGCTCAAAATTTCGATCTGCACTGAGACCAGTTTACCTTACGGTAACGCTTCCAAGCTATAAATTCCACGACGATCCAATTATCTTTGGTAAACACCGTGACCTACAGATTGCAACGCAGTCACTAGGAAAAAAACCGACACGAAAACGAGCGGCATAAAGCGGACTCGGCGAAAAAATTTCCTTTCCTAAGATCCTTTCTCAACTCGCGCTCGAAGCCCCTGACTTCAAGAAAGCAGGTTAACGACTCCTTCTGCCTTTGTGACGAACTAAGCCAGTCCCTCGCAGCGAAAAAGGGGTAGTAGTAGTGGAGGCTGCACGACTAGTTTCCAAAGGAGTTCCCTCTCCAACCTCCGCCACCCTATCCACAACCTCCATAGCGCTGTCACAATAATCAAAGGCGCGCGGGGTGATGGCGAATGCGCAGCAGGGAAGAGAGAGAGATGCTTACTTCTACGTTCCCTTGGTAAACCACGCACCGTCATAGGATAGGAGGAAGAAAGGTAGGGATATGGGAAGAAGGAAGGTAGGAGTGCCTTCGGTGCGTATATGGGGAAAAAGAGATGTTGGAAGGGGTTGAAGGAGACGGCAGAGAAGGAGAAAGAACTCTTCAGACACACACTACGGCACACACGGGGTCGCTATGGTGACGCAGCCAAGCGCAATCCTTTGACGTATCTGCTCGGACAGCAAAGTGCAGAGAGTTAAGGAGACTGAAGGTGGGAGAGAAGAAGTTAAGAGGGTGAGGTGGCCGCCGAAGGGGGGAGGAATCGGATATTTTGAGAGGTGATAAAAGGGGATCGCGCACTTTCGGGAGAATGGAGGTGAATAAAAAATCGAAACTCGATAACTCGAATTTTTCTGCTAGTCGAAATGGATCATTTTTCTCGTCCGTACTCGAGTAAGTTAGACTGAAGTTCTATTACACGAAGTTACCATGAACCGAACTTTTTCGCCCACATTTAGGTTCGAATGGATTGGTTGTTTTCGTGGGATTAGATTTTCCCCCGGAGTAATGCGCAATAGGGGTATAGAATAAGTCCTTATTAACAAGAACTTAAGGGATTACTAACACGAAGAAAAAGATTTAAATTACGAGAATAATTACGCGGAAAGTAATTCGATGGAACTCTCTCGTTATTGGCAAGACATCTTTCGATACGATGCAGTTAATTATTATCGAGGCAAGTGAACTGATTCGATACCTGGCTACTTCACAAACAAGATTTTAAAAGTCCAATGTTAAAAGAACAACTGGTTATAAAGGGGACATGTTAATTAACTTTTTACGCGATGGAATGCTGCCATTCCCGTCTACACGCGGAGATAGTATTCGAGGAAAAAAGAAACGCGTCGCGTCCTAACTAAACTTCCTCTCCAGATATTTCACGGCAAATAAAACGAGTGAACTGAGTAAAGCTGCTTCAGGGAACGACAGACGCTTCATCTCACGGGAAGTGCTGTTCTTGGCTGAATTAAAACGCACTGTACCGTGCAAGAAAGGTTATATGCACCAACTCCTTAGATAGAAAAATACTATTTCGTTTAAATAAGTAATATATAATAACACGAAGAAGTTTCAAGGATTTGACAGCCACGATTAATCAGGTAACTTTCGATGTCCTCCAGAATAATTTCATCGTCGTTGAAGTACTGACATATCAGGAGAGAGATATAAGGAAATATTAAAGACGATAATGTTTCTGCGAGTTCCACATAGCCTCTCACTTAAAACAATGTTTCATGACAGAAAACAATTTTATTAATTCTTATTTTGAATTCCCCAATCAATGCAGCCTCTATACTCCATATCATCGGTAAATTTTGATGACTCAAGCATACTCAAATCACTGGAAAGAAATATCTCCAAACAAGTGAGGGAATAAATGCCGAGCAAATTATAAGAGGCGCTTTTTTCACCTACTGCCATCTTTCCATGATATATCGCTGGTTGCCTAGATTTGTGGCAGCATGTACTTTTTGTCGATATTTTCCGATTACTCCCCAGCAGTTGATCGTAAATCCACCAAATCCATATCATACGCAGTTCTAACGGAGAACTATCTAGGCTCGAATTTTGGAGTTTGTAACACGTCATTTTGGAGTTATTTCGTGTACGGACAGACGGAAGGATGGACCGAATATATACGCGCATTTAAAATAACGTTAATATCCAAGTAAGGTTGATTATTGTTTATTTATTTTCATGTGCATTACGGCGAAGACGTGGCAATACAAAATATATTTTTTATCAAGCAATATATATATATATAATAAAAAACTCTTATTGAGCTCCTTCCAATCGGATATCTATTATTTGGCACCGCAATGAACCCAAAATACATATACATCCTCGACCTAATTTTCTCCGAGAAAAGATAAATCGAGAAATCACGCCCCCTTTTAAACCGGTGCGAATGGTATCGATCAGACGTTCTATTATAGCATCTTTTAGAGCTACGCCGTCGAGGGAAGTCGTTTGGCTAATTAGCACCATAAATATTTTCGTAGCGTCACCTCTCCTTCGGCGGGGAGGAGGGGAGGGGGACAGGGTCCCAACTTCAAAAAGAGGCGAGGCCCCCTTTGAGTCGTTAACAATCTCGGAAGGGTCTTGCGACTGGCGGTTTCGCTCGGTTTTTAACGATCCCGAAATGGTTGGATGGCCTCTCGCGAGACTTTCGCAAGAAAACGCAGTACATACGTTAAACTGCGAAACCGATTCGCAAGCTAAAAACACATTGCAACATCTACAGCCGGAATTAAAGAGAAAAGAAAAAATATGTCCGGTCATAAGACTAAGTGAACGTAAATACATTACACTGTAATTAAAATAAAACCCCACTTATAAAAGTACGTCGTTAAGTTTTCAAAAAATTAAGAATTCATTTTAAAAACATTTCCAACCCAAACTTTCCATGGCAATTAATTTTTTTGTCACTAATTTTTTCTATTTTAATAATATCATTTTCTGGCAATAAATTTCCTTTCGCCTCCCGATAAAAATGAATTAACGACATCCCTCTCACCCTTTTGTAGGAACAAACGTCTACCAAAACACATTTCGATATGACGGCGATGCCAGTTGCCCGATACTTCCTCAAGAAGTAAATGCTATCGTTATTACAGGTTCTTCACACGCGAATCGGCAACTATGGGATGTTTTACTGCGAAGGGACTCAAATCGGCTCTTCGAAGAGTTAACCCTACTCTAGCCTCCCGTATCTTTCCTACAGCCGCCGGTAGCTCAAGATGGTAATTTGGGCGAATATAACTCAAGTTTTGAGATATTTACGATCTACAACGCGTCAGACGTTTAAAAGGAAGCCGATTCGTAATGCGACGACACCGCAACGTCGTGCAGTAGGATACGCCCACTCATGTATCGGTAAAAGGGTCCTCCAGACCTGTTTACTCTGGAGATTTCCTAGTACTTCCTTCCCACAAAAAATAGCGCCTTTTAGAAAAAGAAAAAAATGCTCGTATTAAAGGAATGACTCGTGAGAGGGCAGCGCAACTTCTTAAAACAAAAAATCGTATCGCAATTAAAAAATCCCGAAACGTTTTGTTTCACATGGCCGAAATAGCGGCGGAAGTGAGACCCGGGAATAAAGTAAGTCGGCATTCATTTGATAAAAGAATCGACTTAGCAAATCGTTCACTTAAAGCGGTACAATTGGCCTTTCTTCTCGTGAAATCGCAGCAACTCAACTCGGGTGCTTTTGTTTATTGAAACATATGTTGTCTCCTCGGGAAAGGTCCCATCGGCAGGGGAAACGGCCCAAGCGTCAGTCGGAATGCCTTTGATTCGTACTTCGCGACCTCTTCCGCACCTCTCTTTAATTTCATGTCGGCACGATCCGTGGTCTCGCCCAGTTTTTCTCGACCGGGGGTCCCCGGACCTCAAGGGGCCCGCGTGTTGTTTCTCGGGGATCCGCGGGTTGAGTAGGGCATGTTTATTTTTATCTAGAACTCGTTTGATCTCGCACAAAGATCTGATTAATATTTCTAAGTGAAAAACGAGACAATGATTGGAAAATGTATACATTTTTTATGGGGAGGGGATCCGCAAAAAAAAGAGCGGGACTTCATGACGGGGTCCGCGGCTCAAAAAAGGTTGGGAAATACTGGTCTAGCCTATGCTCTTCGCAGCGATAAACGAGGAGAATCATTCTCCGGTGGTATTCCTCATCACGAAGATGGAGAAGTTTGTGCAAGCCCCTTCAGCGCAGCATTCCGCCGCCGTTGTTTTATGGCGAGCAAAACGAAGAATCCGCCTATCGCTTGAAGTGAATCGTAAAGCGCTGTTTGGATCTAAATGGGCTTCCTTACAATGATTTGGAACCATCAGCCACGAAGATTATATATTGGCCGTCAAAAATGACGGGTTCAAATCAATAACAAAAGGAATTTAAATTTTTAGCCGATATTAAATTATTTTAACTATCACTATTTATATTGATTTCATTTCTAGCAACAGTCGGTTGTCAAGATAAACAAATTTTGAAGTAGGGGAGGGGAAGCGGGGAAGGTCTTGGTACGACAATATGAGCTAGAGTTTTGACAATTCATGCTTATTATATTGGTCGCTAGGAAGACTGTTTCCGTTATCATTTAAAATATCATATTTGAAATCATTATAGAATAGATAAATTTTTAGATATTCTTTCAGGTTTTGACTTCGGTTTTAATTTTTCTCCGATTGATTTCTTTGTCCCAACTATGTTTTTGTCACAGTCGATCGGTCTGCCATCTTACAGCAGGACATTAAAGTCAGCGTTCCAACCTACCAACAGTTGTGTATTATTATATAGAGATTATTACGGATGAGGAGGAAAAAATGCTCCTTCGTGCCAATGAAACCTAATCTATCGGCTTCCATCTTCCTTATTCCTAAGATTATCAAATATCCAGGAGTAGTTTATTCATGCTTGAACTCCAACCTGCTCTCATCCCATCTCAGGACTTGATAAAAAGTCGAAGATTTACTTCTTGGGCGTCTCAAGATAGACCAAAAACGGACCGTAATGAACGGCGCCGAGATTACAGATCATAACTTGATGAAACAAATATTCACCGACTCAATGCACATTATTTTTGTGTTACATTTGGAATTAGTGGGAATAAGAGGAACTGTAGCCCATCACTCCTCCTACAATGCTGGTTGACCTCGACTCTCTCCGCAGAGAGGATAAGAAACCCCATGAAGGAGGAGCCCACCTGCACTTAAACCCGAATATTGTCCTGCAGGTGGGTTACAGGGGTGCAAATGCACCTATGTGTCCCTCGCGATTATAACTTGCAATCAAAAACGTCCATCCATTATCCCCCGCCGTATTGGAGAATATGGATGCCGCCATCGCACTTTCCAAAGATCGAACTCGACAACTATTATCGTTGTGATCGAGTACTCCGACATATGTGGAAGATTTGATTATTCCGATAAATCTCCCCAACAAAAACTTTCCACTACAACAGAAGAATGCGCGAGCATATTAGAGGCGTTAGATATGTTGGTATGACGTACACAATGGAAATTTACTTGAACTGAGATAAATAGGAATGAGAATTTTTTTAACTCAGTGGGGGAAGATGGTGGAATAGTTACAGTAATAAGGGTAAGACAGAAGAGACAGGAGGATCAAATTTTGAAAATTTTCTTACGAAAGAAGATATGGAATGAAGAGTGCTAGAAAAGAGGCATAGAGTTAGGAGGAGCATGAGAATATTAGATGTCTTAAAAGGAGGGGTTGGGAACGAGGAGACGAAGAGAAAGACCTCAAATGGAATGGGTTGGGTGAGCCAAAAACTAATAAAAAGAAGAGAATGCAACGAGGCGGTTACTCTTATTATACATTTTCCAATTTTATAATTGACAAAACAGTACACAATTAATAGCCTATAATTTGAAACGCTGTTTCGTGTTTGTTGCTATCAATGATCACATTTTTATTTATTTAATTTACTCCTGCCAAGTATGTATTAGTTCTTTTATAGAATTAGCGTAATGTATTATTTTAATTATTCATTTCGAAATTCGTCGTAAGAGCGGTGTGGACAATTGAGCAGGTGTATAGGTGTCCCACCGAAGGGGCTGGTTAATACAACCTCGAGGCATCCCACCCTCCACTCCACTGTCCACCCCCATCTCTGCAAGTTGTTCTTCTTAGTCCTGCTGTGCCTCTGTCGGGACTTGTCATCAGGTGCCAATGTTTCCTTTTGTGGTGGTGGCATTCTAGTTCTTCACTTTTAACTTCTCATATTGTTTATGAGGTTCATCTCACAACACAACACTTTATCGTTCCACCTTCTTATATGCTCATTTTACTAGTTCTGAGGCATTGCATGTCAACCTCGCATAATTTTTAGCATTGCTGAAATCGGGGGTTTTCAACGGGGGTACGTCAAGAATTTTGATGAGATACGCGGAAGTATTGTACATTATAATTTTTCATCTTACTTAGTCTTTCATGCACGACTTCGGTATCAAAAATTGCGATGTTACTATTAAAAATAACGTAGTAAAACATAAAAATACGACAAAATTGAGTTTTAAATTTATAAGCATGAGTTATCTATCTTAATACAAGTGTTATTTATTTCATTATCTCTTTAAATGGCAAAGGAGCACGCGGCCATTAAACAAATACTCTTAAGGCAGTGGAGCCCAACCCTTTTACATGGCGGGCCGCATTCGTAGTTGTGAATGCTAGGTAGGGCCGCATTGGAAGTCACGAGGGCTCCGGTGAGCCGAATGAGTGTTGCATTAGAAGTTACCAAGGGATTCTGTGGTCTCATATAAGCGAAAATCAAGTCTAAATAAATTACTAGCGTTAAACCTCCACCAGAAAAGGTTTTGGGACTATAATTATACTGAAAAAATATGATATTGTCTATATCAAATTTTAACGATCACCTTTTCATCATAGCTTCGTGGGCCGCATAAGAGTGCTCTCGGAGGCCGCATTTGGTCAGCGGGTTGGGGACCTCTGCTCTAAGTGAAAAGTCAGCAGAGCAAGGTTGAAAATCCATGGCTTAAATAACTCATTTATAATCACAGCATCTTTATTGCAAATCAATAAAACATTTAAAACATCACAGAACTCGTCGCCATATCACTAGTTTGAATCACTTTCAGAATACTCATTGTCACAGATTACAGGCGCCAGAGGTTGCATCATAGCCTTAAACCAATTCATACGACTTGATCTACTAATCAATGAACTTGCAATCAAACAACTTCGAAAAATCACTGCACTGTATCATTTAAGATAATTTTCCACCAAAACTAAAGACGCCTTCCTCAGCAACTTCAAAGAATGTATATCATGCATATCGGGAAAACTTCGAAAAGAGATGGCACCATGTTGCCCAAATCAGCACAGGATAAAAAGATCTTTCCACCCAAACAAAGAAACGTCTTTTTTAAATATTCACAACAAGACGCTAATCATTTTAAGTGTACAAAAGAATGTAGAGTTTTGCACGAACTCGAGACAGAATGATCAAGTAATATAGAACTCTAAAAATTAAACTGCCCGTATACATACAGATACGCGAAAAACAGCGGTAATAAAAATATAGATAGAGTGCGGACAATTATACGAATCGAACGAGTTGACAAAACAAAAGAAAATCACCCGGTGCGCCGAAAACCACCGCTGGAGAACCGGCGACCGGAAAACCCTTAGCGCCCCCTTTACCCAAAATAGAACAGCGGGAACGATTTACATCGGTAAACATTCCAATTTGCGATGCATCCAACCGTGCGTCAATAATATTAAATCACCCGATAATCAGCTCCTGGCCCTAACTGAAGTTGACCGGAATCACCGAGACACCAAAAAATCAACTAATCGATTAATTCTGAGAGCAGCACTGATTAACAGGACCGTATTTACGATTTTTTTCTCGCCACAAACTCCCTACGAAAATCCTGAAAGAGCGCGGCAACCTCGCATCTTAAAAAAATCAAAACAAAAGACGAGCTAATGTTTTCGCGCCATCTGTGCAACGGACCATTAAAAAAGAATTTCCTCGTGGAAAACCTCCTAAGCAAGGCAAAGACCGCAGAAATATCAGCTTACGTGAGAGCGATATCAGATCATTCCGTTATTTTAGGAGGTAGGGACCAAAACAGAAACGAAATTAGTCACGCGATGCGCCGAGGAAGCTCTCTCGAGATTTCCAATAAGGATAGCGTGTTTATAGAGTGATATCACTTGCTCCGAGTTTGCGCAAAGAAAATTCCAAACACGAAACACGCCAATAAATATATTATGATTTAAATATCCAAGTGCACTTAAATATATAACAATATACAAGCAGTGGCGGATTTAGGGAGAGTCGCACATGGCGCTCGCCAGGGGCCCCGTGAAGTAAGGGGGCCCAAAAAAATGTTTGTGTATATAATCTCAGAAATATTAAATGTCTCAATTTAAAAATCAGTGGAACCTCTCTATGATACCATAGAAAAACGATCGTTAAGAGGTGTCACAAAAGAGGGTAGCCGTTAGGAGCCGTTTCAATATATATTTAGATTGCAGGACCTCCGATTGCTTAGCGCCAGGGATCCCCAAATGTTTAGCGCCAGGGGCCCCAGAAGGCGTAAATCCACCACTATATACAAGAGCCGTATTAGGGTTACAGATGTTTAACGCGGGACAGAGTTGGAAAAATAAGACTTTTTCTGGAAGATTGGACCTCTGCTTCGCCATTGAAAACAATTGTTTAGAAAACGCATTCTATTGTATTGTATAACTGAAAAAAAATCCGGTCTCCTTTTCACAAAAATAAAGTATTTACATTAAATCTTTAGCGATTTAAAAAAAAATTAGCATTCCGGCTTCAGTTAGGCATAGAAAGGGCCGCATGTGGTCCGCGGGCTGCCAGTTTCATTTGCCTGCACAATATGAAAGACGTCTTTTATATGGCGCCGTGTGTGTGTGTAATTCTGGGTGTTTATATGGCGCCATACAAAAGTATGCAAACGGCCGTGTATGTTTCTGTATGTATTTGTATATGTAGGTATATGTGTCTGTGTATATATATATATATATATATATATATATATATATATATATATATATATATATATATATATATATATATATTACCACCAGATGATCAGGGCTTAATAGCAGAAGGCGAGAAAGAGCTTCAGAGGATGACAGACAGACTAGTGGAGGTTGGCCAACAATATGGAATGAAGATCAATGATGAAAAAACGAAAGTCATGGTGGTTTCAAAGGAACATAACGAATTAAATATATTGGTAAATGGCCAAAAATTGGAACAAGTAAGTAGTTTCAAATATCTTGGCAGTATTTTAGCGCAGGATGGAAGCAGTACACAGGACATCAGAAGTAGGATTGCAATGGCAAAAACAGCATTTAACGAGAAGAAGGAGCTTTTCACAAGCAAGAAAATAAATTTAGAAACAAGGAAGAAATTAGCAAAATGCTACATATGGAGCATAGCTCTTTATGGTGCAGAGACGTGGACGGTAAGGAGGAAGGAGGAAAAATATTTAGAAAGTTTTGAGATGTGGGTATGGAGAAGAATGATGAAAGTGAAATGGACAGAGAGGAAGAGAAATGAAGAAGTACTAGAAATGGTGGGATAAGAAAGGATGCTAATAAAAACAATCAGGAAAAGAAAAGCAAATTGGATAGGGCACATATTGAGAAGACAGTGTTTACAAAGGACGATCTTAGAAGGAAAAATTAGTGGAAGAATATATATATATATATATACATGTATATATATATGCGTGTGTATGCTGATACGGTGGTAGATAGCGTATCTGCCTTCCAATCCTAACGTCTTGAGTCCCTATCCCGCAGTAAGTAGGCGAGTTCTTTCTTTACATCATCACTGCACTTGGCATAAATGCGGCAAAAATCATGCGATGTAGTCATGCCAATTAACATCGCATTGTTCAAGGCAGAAAGAAATTTTTTTTAAATACCTCCGCAGGTTACAGCAGTGTTTTACAAACTTTTTGTTCTGCGACACAGCAGAAGGGAAGAAAACATGAAGATAAACATAAACACAACAAAAACCAGCATATGCAAAGTACAGCAGGGGAAAAGAGGAAATTCGTTCGAGTAGCAAGGGGAAGACAGAAGAAATGGGTGGGACAAATTTCGAAAGAAAAGGGTCTACTGCAAGAAGTCGTAGAAGGAAGAATGTTAGGAAAGAGACAAAGAGGCAGAAAGAGGAAAACACATTAGATGCATTAAAAGAAGGAATTGGGTATGGGAAGTTGAAGAGAGAAAGCACAGATTAAGTTGGTTGTGCCTGAAACCTTGAGAATGCTAACATTACAATGAATGAATATGTATTAAAGATTGGAATCTCTCAATATAAAACGCTTCCTCTTTCACACTGCGAAACACTTTTTAAACGTGTTTTAACAAACGTCCCAACCTGGTAGAAAATTAAAATTTGGCAGGAATGCTTCAGTCGCCCATTAAACGGCAATTGCGAAAAAATATCCGAAAAAGGACAGGATATAATTTCTATTTCCAGAAAGATAAAACCAAAAAAAGCGAGTTCTGACGTGCGCGATTCCATACGTTTTCAAATTAAAATTAGAAAAAATTGAACATCGATCTTCGGATAGGAGGTGTTCTGAAGACGAATGAATATAGTAATTATTACTGTCATCGAATTTTGCCATCAATTCAAAACCGCTCAAATTTATCGTTTAAATGACATATCTTGGAAAAAATTGCCTTTTAACCGTTTTCTACCTTGGCAACCATATTTCAGTCAAAACTCAAGATTCTAATATTGTCTCAATCCTAATACACGTACGAAAGATTACAATTACGATTGAACTCGAGAGCATTGAAATTCATGTCCCGTCATTTCTGACGAAACTTACCCTGGTTAATCTAATATAAGAGCATTCTGTTCCTCGTAATTTTCGACATATTTCAGCTGATTACGCTCTCGCATTTTCCTTACGAGCCGCTCGACCGATCGCGACCCGCACTTTGAGAAACACTCGGCTCCGGTAACGGCGAGCAACACGCCACATTATTCGAGCCAGTATCTCTCCGACGGTTGCTGTTACTGAACCGTTTTAAAAGTGGACCGATATGGACGGAGATATGCATACGGCTCGCGTCACGGTGTCCGGGTGAATGGGAAGCGACTTTTTAAAGTTAACTTCTCCTGCAAGCCCCCTTCACGAAAAGACATCGCGTGCTCGAGAATTTCGCCGACGGCAGAGGGATATTGAGAGCGTGACGTCATTCCGTCGGCGATCTTTCGCGAAGTTCGTTGCCCTTGATGAGAGGGGGGGGGGCGTCTCATCCGTTTTCAATTGGACGATGACGTTTGGAAGGAAAATGTATACGATTCCCATCTCGTAAGTTCCGTTTCCCGGATTATGTCCCGTAGATAATGCGGTCAATTTAATGGACACGATCGACGAACGCGAGATGAGAATCTCATCAGACCTCTCTCTACCTCTAAAAAGATCAAATTGTTTTCGATTTCGACTAGATTTAATGGGAGGGATTATGAAAATCGGGCGTCCAATTCAAGTTCAGCCCTCGCACGTATCCATGTGTGTCCACCGCATTAAAACGGACGTGCAAGTGTTGCTGTGTAGTTATTCGTCAATATAAATATAATTTCTCGTAAATAAAGTCCGTTTTCGAAATATACAACCCACATTGCATAACAATCCTTTCGTAAAAGGTTTCTGGCTAGAATTTCTGCGAACCGGGTGTATTTAACAGTAATACACTTCATCCGAAGAATTAAAACGACAATTGTAGAGAGAAAATAAATGGAGACACATTGGAGAATCATTTGCTGACGCAATACGAAAAAGCGCATTTTAATTAATTGAGGTTTATTTAGAATTTAAACTTAAAATAGATTATAAATTTAGTAATATTATTAAATGACCCGAAGTATGTCATTCAATAAATAATTAAATTGTTAACTTTCTATCTATAACCTTTCGCTCAGAATATTAATTTGAAATTTTTGGAGCACCCTCTGCCGTCCACCGATACCTCAAAAACATTTCATTGGCAGCGCATTAAATGGCACCATAGACCACATACACCCTGCAAATTTCAGTCTTACGTCTCTTTACTTGCTATTTCAAATTAACTGATTGCACGGACGGACAAACAGAGCTTGTTTGTTTGTTTGTGTGGTATTTCTGGCTAATCAACCTCTTGGATTATTATAGCCATAGCTCCTTCCACACCGAACACATCTGCAAAGGAGAAGGGGCATTAGCCTACTCTTAACTAAGAGCACCAAGGGGGCCAACTGCTTAACGTCCCTTCCGAAGGACGGAGCGCCAACTTGCGCTGTCTCCTCAAATCACACAAGTAGGGGACGGGATCATCCCAGGTTGAACAATATGATCCAAACTGAACTTATGATGCCTACTTTCCACATAATTATTTATTTAATACTTGTATGAGATTTAATAGCTTTAAAATCACCGGAGACGAGTTGCTCTTTCCGTTCCCAAATTTCATAATTTAGCATTATAAAATATTACAAATATATTCGAAAAGAAAACTAAATATATCACTCATATTTGCGTGGCAAAAATAACAAGTGTATGTACTAGAACTAGACTACCGAATCCGAGTCCAACAATAGTCGCTGCAATGGAAGCACTTTCGTAATAAGTGAGAAGAACTGCAAAAACGCTAGTTTTTAAGTAAAATTTGAATAAATTCGATCGACAAGCAACATTCCAAGATAAAAATTAGAATCTCCATTCCTTTCCTCAGAGAATAGTACAAATCCCACAGCGATATTACGATTCTAAGATATTTTAAAGGGCAAGAGAAAATTACCTTGCACGACGGATTTCAGATTTCCCATGTAAATCCAACGAGAGGATAGTTTCTGGAATCGAACCCGGGGCTTTCAATCTACGAAACAACAACTATCCTCGGGAGCTCGGCCACAGTAGCAAGAGATTTTCATCAAGTGTCATGAAAATCGGTCTATTGGTTCAAAAGTAAATAGGGGGACGGACAGACAGACACAACGGCGAAACTATTCCCACTCTGAAAAGTAGGCTAAAAATCCTACCTCCACCGGATTCGAACCAGGGACCGCTGCTTGGAAGACCAACGCTCCAACCCCTCCGCCACCGCCAACCCTGACCAGAATGATCGAACACATACGCGCTAAAAATAACGTAAACCTACTTTTACACCGTCAAGCAGGATTCGGCACTTTTTGCGTGCAACGTTTACCGCAAAAAAACTTCGGCAAATTTTACAACGACGCGAATACGTAATTTCGACTTTTTACAGTCCTCATGAAAAATCAACGGACCCATAAAACCAGTCAACCCTCCATCCTTTCCAAAAAAAATTTTGAAACCACTCGACTCCAAACAAGAAGAATTAAAAATTTCGTTTCGACACTCGAACGTAAAAAAAACAATCATTCGAAGCCATACAGACAAATATTTCCTAATAAGCCGCAGGTAGGACAAAAAAGATTGAAACCGAATTACTTCTCGCGATCCGATTCTATAACAGCGCAGGAGATCCGATCATTGACGCAGAGAGGAAAAAAATCCCACTGCAGTGCCAACGACCTCTTTCACAGGATTCAAACCGCGAAACCAGAATCAATTGCTCGCAGACCGCGGGAAACGGTCGGGCACTGTGGATAATGGACGCGAGAGGGGTTCAAGGGCGTCGTCTACACGGATACCCATTTTCCGCCCCGAAAGAGAGCTGGAAAATGTCCCAAAAAACGCGAGTTTGCAGTTAAGATTGATGTGTTTCGCATAGGAGACCTCCGAAAGAATGCCCGCAAGCTACGTCAGCATGTGATGACTTAATACTCCTACACACACGAAATATCCTATTAAAAAACATATTACTCCTTTTAGTGATTGGCATAAATATGGTTATGAAAATGTATTTTATATTTATAGGTATTTGTGAAATTCATGGTCGATTGGTTTGAAAATAAACGAATAGCGAAATCGATAAATAGTAACAAAAATATTTTTAATCGAACCAAGTCTTAAGATCACTAATAAAATTCCTCTACACCATAAAAACTCAAGACGCGATGGCCACCAAACGAAAAATATGCGTTTTTTAGTGACACGGTATGTTCTAAAAATAATCCCGGACCCTGAAAACTTGAAATAACGCGCGAAACTACCAAATATTACGCCCTTTCCAACAACGCTTATACGGAGACGGCCTTAAGGTTGAGCAAATGGGGCAGTCGCCCGGGGCCCCACACATTAGGGGGGCTCGAAATTTTGAAAAATATTATGCGGGACGTTTTAGAAAGGAAGTGGCTTAAATTGTCCTGACTGAATGTATTATCATTAGCAACACTGCACTGAGATACTTGCATTGCAGCTTCATGGGTAGACATTTAAATCAGAAATTCTTACGGTCGAAGAGGTCCCAAATGACGGCCCCAGTAGCCATGAGGTCCCCACTGGTTTATAGAATATTTTTTGCCAAAACATGAGAAAAATATTTGCAAACGTAATCTGGTCAGCGCTATAAAATCCCGGAAAATTTTTAAATTTTTGGAATTTCCTACTGACGGTCGAATGCCTAAAATTAGGTAACATGCGGAAAAATGAGGCTATTTGTTAGCAGTACCAAATACTATAATTTTTTCCTTCATTTAATGATTCCCATTTAAACTAGATGAAGTACTATATCAGGGAAGGCCAATCCGCGACTCGCGAACCGCATGTGGCTCTTTTAACTTAAGGTGCGGCCAGGGCAACCGAGAAGGCGAGGATACCGGGGCAGAACCCCTGGGGCCCGGGCCTCTGGAAGGGCCGAGATTAGGAAACGTGATAACCTGGAACAGCTAAGTTTTCGAAATAAATTGGAAATGCAGTTCGGACCCCGATAGTCCGGATACCCGGGTAATCCGGGCGCATCTACACGAGCCGGATTTTTGTCTGAACACGACGCACCACGTGGGTACGCTGTTATTCTTTTGTTTACAGCCATCGCGCGCACATCTCTCATCGTTACATCTGCGAAAACTTATCATTTTGCTTCCTTAAAGTTATCTAAGTGCTGTAGTACGTCTGATTCTAGCAGAATTTCTTCTGAACCTCCCTTGGAAATCATGGATAGCGATTCATATTGACTGGTAAGTGTTCCAATGAATACGTTTTATTTTTTTTTTAATGACTACAGGTATCTTTTTCTCTATTTTCTATAAGCATATGCTCTAACTCTCGCTAGTCCGGGCAATCGCCTAGTCCGGACACGCCTCCCCCCATATCATCCGCATTATCGAGGCTTTACTGTAATTTTATTCTTGAGAAAGTACCTAAATCAGACCGCTTCCCGAGATTTGCCCAGCAACCCGATTCCATACATATTTTCTTAATTTTGAAAAAAAAGGGGACTCGTAAAGTTTGTTTTCCCCGTAGCCCGTCCTTACTCTCGGCGGCGGTTCTTATTCATTTATACTCAGGAGCGTACAAAGGCTTATCACTTCAGAATGTAATAACGCGATGCGACCAAGACGTTTTGCGGATGCTTTCTGTATTGCTTCGAATACAGGATATTTTTTACTGTTCATACATTTTTGTGCGCGGAATGTCTTGCGGCTCTCAAACTTAGAAACATTATCACATGCTGCTCTGAGGGTAAGAAGATTTGGCCACCCCTGTAATCTTGCACCCTTCGTAGGCAGGAAGGATTACTTTTACGCCCACCTCCCTCCCCTTCCTCTGAAACAGGCACACGCATTGTGGCCACCAATAAAGGGTCGACGCAATCGACTCGAAAGTTTTCATTGAGTAGCCGACAAAAATATAAAAAATATATACATCTCGCCGGTCGGCCGTGAAATTCAAAGCCATTTCTCTCTCTCTCTCTCTCTCTCTCTCTTCTCCTATACCGAGATTTTTATGTAAGAGGCTGAGTTCATAATTTGGCAGCATCCTCTCTTTTGAACGGATGAATCGATCGCCTGGTGAAGGGGGTTGGGTTGGGGGGAGGAAGACTGGATTTACTGCCCCCCTCTATTGTCTGGCTCGTACTTCTGGTCTGCATTAAATGGCGCCATTGGCTCCCGATCATTGGTCTCTTCCGTCAGCATCAATGGGATTGGCCATTCTCGGTGAATGGCGTCATCAGCGACGATAGCGATCGGAAAAAAATGAGACGTTCCAACACACTCCCTCCGAAAAGAGCGGTTACACTTACTGAAAAAAATCCTCCCCCACTCCCTCGACCATCCTATATTCGCGTCATACTATTGGGTGATGCGGAAGATGTTTCTAAAAACAAGAAATGGACGCTGCGAAGATGGGAAACTACGCATCGAAGTTCTTTTATTTACAAATACAGTCGGACGCCGAATTAGCACCCCTATATAGTGCCACCCCCGCATACCGCCCGTGAATCGTTGTGAACAGAATTTCCATCATATGATTACACAGAGAAGGCATATGCCTCGATTTACCGCCACCCTCGCTTTAACGCTAATGTCTGTGATGGCCAAACGGTGGCGCTAAACTGGGGTTTGACTGAAACTAAGGAAGAAATTGCATCACATAATAGTTGGTTATGTTTTACGCAGCATCCTCTTCGAGATGATGACAAATGAGAATCGATATTCAGGTCCGGTGCTCATAGTTCGCTAACGCGCTTCCTGAATGGGATAAAAGATTTTCCCGACAGGCTGACAAAACCTTCTACTGTGTTTTTTAAAGTGCATAGAAAAGGTGCAATTTTCAACGCGAAATTTTTAAAGGAAACCCATTCATGACGTGGTTCTGTGAATAGAAAAGTTGTTTGCCCTGACTCAGTCTCGGGGATGATGAATTTAAGCCAGGGGTGGGCAAATTACGGCCCGCGGGCCACATCAGGACCGCGAGGGCGCTATATGCGGCACGCGATACCATTACGAAAATCAACCGTGAAGTGTAATGCACATAATTTAATATTTCTTAGTTAACATTGAGGGCTTAAAAACCTATATAGAACAAAAGATCCGACCTCTACTTCCTCGAATCAGTAATAAAATATCTATGAAACCAAGAAATTCTTCCACAAGAACCGAAATGTTATTGTTAAGTATAACACTACAGTCAAGATAAAAAATACAACCCTTCAAGTCGATGTAAATTTCAATATATTAATGAGATAAATATGTTTTCCTTTGAACAGCCATTTTGCTATCTAGCCTCGACAATGCCTTTTAGCGATTCTTGCTTCTAACAAACATTTTATCATTTATTTATAAATGATTAACTATTCGTACTTATTTATTTATTTAAACAGCACCGATGACCAATGAAATGGTTCGAACCCGGGCCTTTGGAAGAAGAACTCCCCACTTACACTCATAAAAATAAATCTGTCAGCCGCAAAAAATAATATTCAGACAACTTTCTCCCGACCAGCATATTTAACGTCCACAAAAACAAAGCGGCAACGACGGAAACGCTTCGGATTGACGACGGTGAGTCATCCTGGCAACCGAGAGGAATATACACTTAAAAAACGGGTTAAAAAAACAAAAATCCTACACATTCCCAGATGTTTACACGCCGGCATCCACAAAAAGAAACAAGAACCCGAAACAAGTACCGCGTACAGTGGCAAACGCCCCCTCCACACAAAACAGCGAGGATTCTCTAGGGAAAGAGTATAAAAAAAATAAAGGAAGGGAGGAGAGAAACATTCGGAGGGCAATTAAAGTCGACGATATCTTCCAGGGGAAGACGAGTGCGCGCCGAGGGCGCAGTTGCAACATGTCCTCCGGCAAGAGATCACGGACGGAGATACCGACGGCATACGATGGGGAGGTTGAAGATATATGCGGACAAAAAGGTTCGGCCGGCCTCTCTCTCTGTCTCTCTCCCTCTCCCAATGTCCACAACCTCTGACACACGATCTCCGTGTCAACGAACACCGATCGCGAACATCAATGTTGCAACGTTGCAAACGATCGTGACAAAGGCCGAGGAAATGGAAGAGGCTAAGGGGGGAAGGGGAAAAAAGGGGAGGAGGGAAGGGGAAGAAAGGGGAGGAGGGAACGCGCCAGAGGATGGCCAGCGAGGGAGAAAAAGAGAGGTAAAAGGGTTGGGATATAGGTATGAGTTCCCCCGTCGTCTCGACAACTCGATGAAAAAATCTCCTTAGGGAAATTATCGAAAATGTTCCTGTCTTCGTATTAGGAATAGGGCTGCCACCACTCCGGGTTTGGAAAAGTCTTCTCCGGGCTACGGGTTGTCATAATACCATCGGGACAGTGAGATTAGGAAAATTGATTTGAAATTTCGCATTCAAAAATTGTATCAGAGACATCTCATGACGAGTTGCCAAAGTTGTGATTGTATGAATAAAAAACTGACAACTGAATGTTCCCAAATCCAACTGTGCGAGTTTTGTTAGGTTGGCTGGGAAATCCCACATTTGAGCTGTCATTAAAAGTTACAGACTTGCAATATTTTGAAATATTATTAGCGTGCATTACATTAAAAACTTTATTACTTTAACTTTATTATTATAAGAAAAATTACCATTTGAATTTTTACTTTCTCCAATTATAATATATAGTGTCGCCACATCTCCGGGTTAGAGCAAGAGCAAAGTTAGCAACTCTGATTAGGAGTGGTTCTAATTCAAGGAAGCTTAACGCTAATCAATCAATCAATGCCGTAGTAACCTAAAACCAGCATACAAAGTATGAGGTCGCGACTCTGCAATGGGTCACTAGGTCCCTAAAGAAAATGCAAGTACGCATAATCAATTGAAACAGTGAAATTTGAAGGCTTCATATTCGTAGTTGGTCACCACATTGCTCAATTGGAGAACTGACAACAGTTTGGCCGACTTTCATGTAGGCGTCTTCAGGTCGAAGTGAAACTTTTTCAACGCGAGTTTAACCAACGCGGAATTATTTACAAACGGTTAAATAAACGCAATACATATAAATTTTATTACACGTGATCGTGGATTGGACGCGCATCACTTTTTACGCGTGCATGTGACGTGAGAAAGCTCGTAACCTATGCGAACACGTGATTTACTCCATAAGGTATTAAATAGGTACGTAACGCCCCGCGTTGCGAATGGGTTTACTGTACATAAAACCAGGACTAATGCAGGATGGTTTCCCAAAGTTGACGTCCCGAATTGATTACTTATATTGACAGGAAATGTTTCAGTATGTGTAAGTCATTCCAAGGAATTCTCATACCATAAATACCACCTGTAATTCATTGTTTATCAATGATAGAGAAAATCTGAAAACAAATTAATACAGCATCATCAGGTTTTAAATACTAAAAACAATGTCAAAATCTCTTTCTGACATATTTTGCATGTATTTTTTAAATAAACGAATTTAATATATGTTACTGTTTATACGCTAATATGTCTGGATCAACTTTCCATTGCTGAAGAGTAGTCGAGCGGAAAAGAAAATAACCCATTTGTTCAATCGTCTATTATATTCAAGCTGAGTTCGGTAATAATCGTCTCCATGGCAACAATCCGATAAAATGCGATTTAAAACCCTGTTTTAGTAGAAATTCAAGGAAATACGACCAATTATCATAATTCGGTGATAAGAATTAGAATCTACGTTCTTTTCCCCTTAGAGAAGTACAAACCTCGCTCCGATATCACAATTCTACGATATTCTAATGTGTTAAAGAAAACATCTCTGCGCCATGGATTTAAGATTTCCTATGTAAAACAAATAGGGAAAAACGTTCCTGGAATCGAACCCGGGACTTCAATCTTCGCCAAATAAAACATAGCTCGGAGGTGGACCATGGCAGCACGAGCCTCATACCAAGTTTCGTGAAAATCGGTCCACTGGTGTAAAAGTTGTTAGTAGGGGACACAGACAGGACCATTTCATAAGCCTATGTTTCCTTTGGAAAGCAGGCTTATAACAGGGAACGAAGCGCTTCGGTTAGATAAATTGTTTTTATCTACCTTTTATCGATTATTATCATTTCCTCCCCTGGGTCTCGGGCTTTAAAAGCTAAAAAAGCTTTAAAAACACCAGGCTAATCCAAAAGCATCCAAATCACAAAGTCGCCGCATCAGTGGTCACTCGCCGATGATAGATTCTAAGAATGCCGCCACATTTTGCAAGACACATGTCACGGAAATAAAAAATAACCTCTTTTTTCCAACAAATCCACAATTAGTATTGTTTTATATCAGAAGAATACAATTTAAATTCAATGAAAAAGCAACAACCTGCCAATACGTTTCATCCAGCTGTAACATTAAGGATAAATAGGGAAGGATTGGCTTAAAAGTGCGATAAAAAATAGGGTTTTGTCCGAAACAAAATCAAGAGACATCAAGAGAATCAAGAGAATTATTCCATTTCCATGTCATTCTTGAAGAATTTTTTTTTGGCGGGCTTAACGAACCAGCTATTCTCAGTTACCAAACGGATGGATTAGAGAATCCAGGCAATTTCCTGAGCCAAGGGAGGATACAGGATTTTTAAAAAAAGTACGTTTGGATTCGATATACCTGACCCAGGCAGCACCCAATTGGTTTAAATATGCAGGTGGGTCGAACTGAAGAAAACCTGTTCGGGCGTCGGAAAAGGAAGCTGATGACGTCAAACTCGTTAAAAACGTTCGCGTAAAATTGTCGGTCAGTTCCCGCACTCGGGTGTGGTTTTAAAACTTTCCCATCGAAGGCATACTGCTAGCATTTGTCTTTCTGATCAGTTCGTGCCATTATTTTGGGAAGTTTTGGATCGGGCATGTAAAACTGGCGGCCCGCGTGGTACAAGCGTCTGTGTCCTAGCGCAGCCCCAATGCGAATTTTTTATCTCTCGTTCAAGATTTTATGACTTTTGTTTTTTTGGGAAAAGGAGACAAGATTTTTTCTTAGTGATTGAGGTACGCCAAAACGCGATTTATAAATTATTGATTTATTTAAACAGGTCTCCAATCTTCTAGTACAAGTCCACTATTCCAACACTGGCTCTCGTTAAACAATTGTAATCGTACTGTGGTCCTTCCATAAAATCCATTGCTTTAATGAGGCCCTGATGCCCCTTCCAGTTTGACCTGCCTGTTTTAGATACTCTCCAAAAACCCTTTTTCCACTGATACCCTTTGAAAACATTTTACCTCTCAGAATTTTCTCAAGTACGGTGAAAAAATTCCGAGGAAGAAAAACCGTGACATAAAAGGGACAGTGTGTGATTTTTAGTTTTCCTGTAGTCTTTTTTCTACCTAAACAAATTTCACGTAGCTTGGCAATAACTTCGTTCGAAAGAT
Organism: Tanypteryx hageni; assembly: GCA_028673005.1. Lineage (NCBI taxonomy): Eukaryota > Metazoa > Arthropoda > Insecta > Odonata > Petaluridae > Tanypteryx > Tanypteryx hageni. Next base: position 13,669,036 of record CM054118.1, on the reverse strand, counting down.
AACAAATACTATTCAAAAAATTCAGAAGATATGATCGGAATACGCTTAATAAAAATTACCGAAACAGGACTGTCCCGCAGCCAGCGCCCGAAGTGAGCGGGAACGCGTGAGAAGGCCGTTTCACTTGATATAAAATGAAGCCCACAGCGCTCCCGTTATTGAAAAAAATCAGATAAGAAAGTTCCGGTTACTCGAGTTCCCGCTGTTAAAATTTTCCGACTGGAGCACTTCCCGCAACGAAGTCGACTCAAATAGTACGAATGTTAAAAAAGAGAGAATACAGCATCCCGAATACGTCTTTCAGGACATGGGGACAAATTCCGGAAACAGGTACCTTTGGTCTAGTAAAATCTAAAAGCCTTAAAATAATTTGTTGCGAAAACTTTTAAAACAAGATGGAGAGACATTAGGCTGGCGGGCGCCAAGCGTCACGTGAAAGAATTTTTTTTTTACGCGACCCACGAATTAATGATAAGGGGTTCGTAAAACTTTAATTTCGTCATTGTTAACTTAAGGCGTAGTCGCATAAACCTTCATAAAGACAGAAAGATCTTGATACTTTATAATTCCACTTTCGCGATACGAAAGAATCCCTCAAGTTATTACCGTAATTATTATGTAAATTCTTATCCGGAACATCAAAGCGCTCGCGACTACGAATGCGCACCGTCACGTTACGCCCTCCTGCTTTTAATCCAAGGTGGCACTCCTCATTCCTTCAACGCGGAGAAAAACCTTCTGTTTTTCGGGGTATATCTTCGCAAAAATATTTTTGTAATTTATAGGACTTGAAAAAGTTTTCACGTAAACTTTCCGAATGCGCCTTAAGCTCATGCTCCAGTGAGGGTATTTCCATTGGTCATGTTCACATGAAGGAACTTGCTCAGGTACGCTCCGTAAAACTTTGAAGTTGTTATCGTATTATTTTATCGTAATTGGTCACGCACGGGGATAATTATTCGCTAAGCTGACAAAAATAAAGTCGCCCCAAAAAAAACTTCGAATAATTCACCAGCTAAAATATACTGAAGTAAAAAAAGAACGTCTTTTTTCCTTTTCCATCACTTGGATTCTCGGTGAACGTAATAGAAACAATAAGTTTTTTAACACATTCAGGTTTTCCCAATTACATGTGTTATAATAATTTATGACAAGCACATACGACCATTAACTTTGCAGAATTCGAGCCCGCGATCCTTGCATTGGGGCATGCTAACCACCTCTCTACCAAGACAGTTTCAAATAACTTGGTGCTAAACTGTGTTGTTTCTTGTTGAGTTTAATTTAACAATTCCTTATATATCATAATTTAACATGGGCTTCCACGAAGTTAATTTTATTGTAATGGAAATCTTAAGAAGAAAATCGGAAAAGCTGCTGTAACGGTGCCGATAACAATCAAGTCGGAGACATAATGAAGCAAGTAAATAAAGTCGGATACATAATGACTTAGATAAATAAATTACGCCACGAGGGGAAAATATTTTCGATCCATACACGTATCTTACGGACGGCTAGATCTACTAATAAGGCGTGATAATAACTACGGACCCACATTTTCAGCCAAATGAGGTAAATGGATGACGCGGCTCCGGAATCATTACGTTAAAAATAAAGACGTCGATTCTCACGAGCAATCAGGTAAACAAGTTACACCTGGTCGGTCCATTCCATCGATTGCGAGCGAACATAAAGGAAAAAAGACGCCTCGACTCCTCGCCCAAATATAGCCGCGAAACTTGCAGCACCCATCAATTCGAAGAGTGCATGACGTTTGTTTACGCGCAATGCGCGACTTTGCATCGGTTCAGAAATGGAGCAAGGCCTAAAATGGGAATGCTATAAAGTCAGGCGTCGAGAACATGTCTTGCGCGAATAGCGACGCGGCGAAAATGGACTTTTTCGAACCTAAAGCACATTGCGTGTGAACGGAATAACGCTTACATTTATGCTAACGTGAGGACAGTGCGATGAAAACACTCGAATGCAACACGTTAAAGTTACAAAGAAAACGATGACGAATCCGAGGGTACGTGATGATGGCGAAATTGCAAACCGAGGACCGAGGCGAGCGTTCTTATCCAATGACCAATTCTACATGTTAATCTGCAATTCACGAGTTGTGGATGGCAGGGGAACTATCTTCCAGATCAGTGTTTTTCAAGCTGTTTCCCTCCGCACACATATGCCGTTCAGAGTTATAAAAAAATTTAATTACGCTCGGAATTTCATTGTAGATCATCCTGTTTCCGCATGCTGAATAACTCGGCAAAAAGGAAACTGGCATGTGTATTAAAACAGGAAAACGTGTGGAAGGATACAAAGTTTTTATTCTCCATTCGCCATGAATACTTTTAAGATAAGTCACCAGTAATAGATCTAAGCTAGGTTTTCAGTCGTATCTTAATTCTTGCAGCAATTCCATTGACAGAAAGCATCAAGAAAGTTCTGGTAGCTGGAAATCATTTCCAAAAATTAAATGATTATTTCTGGTTATGCCAAAGCCTATCAATGATGGTACACGTACTGCCCTACATTAACTAAAGTGACTCAAATTTCCCGTTTAGTGGATACAAGCGTTATCAGAAGATTAGCTCTGTTATTCACTTTCGTTTTTTTCATTTTTGTGTAAAAATATCCCTGACAGGCTACATGGCTACGTGTCGGATGGAAGGGCGAGCTTAATTCGTTTGGATTGTGGAGCAAATAAAAGTATACAAACTAAGAAATTGTCGGAATATGACTTGCCTATCGGATAACTCGGATTTGAGATGTATACAGGTGGAATTTTCGTCGGATAAAAAATTTCGGGATCAAATTAATGACGAAGGTAACTCTTACAGGCATAAAAAGCCGCAAAGCCCATAAGCGCACTTCAACTGCAAAGTAGTCATCGGTAGTAGCCGATCGGTGAATTACCATCGAGTGCGTGTGTGATGAAACAAACAAACAATATGGTTTACAAGACCGCTTTATGTTTACAGTACTTTTTTGTACCATTCCTTTGATGCCAGTCATGATCACATCCCGTTAATTAAATCAGCACGTTGGAACCCTGATAAAAATCCCGCTAACCTAAGCTAAGGCGCACAAGACACCATTTCCGCCGAATTTGGACGACCGAATCATTAAACACACGTAAAAACGCGAAAACCTTACACGTAAAAACCACCCAAGTTCAAATGGACAACCTTAAATGGCTGGTTTAAAAAAATACGACATTGAAGCAGTTTGAAACCGTTCGCCATTGTATGCTAATCAAAAAAACACCATCGCAAAAGCAAAGTAGATGCAAAAGAAATGCCCTCTTGAGATTGAAATTTTAAATGCATTCAGTAAGGCAGACCATGAAAAGGCCGTTTAGAGACGATACTCCGCCCAAAATAACGATCGCCAAATTTCGCAAGACTTTCGGTCGTCGAAAAATCGAGTAACAGGACTTCCAATCAGCTTATGGGAATAATGACGGTAAAACGTACCTTCGAGTTATATAAAAATCGGGATATGGAGGTCGAGAGATTAGTCGAAGATCAATAGGTCGAAGTTCGATAAGCCAAGCCTCGATAAGTCGTACCTCAAGGGAAGCAGAATTAAAGGAGTAGAACATCAATTTAATTTTTACTAATGAGAACGAGAAAAATTATGCACTTTCACTCGCCGAAAATTCGAGCTATGGAAGTTCTGGTCACACAAAGGTTCGACTACATAAACTTGACTCACGATATCTCGATATTGTTTTTACGTGAGACGCCTAGACGCATTAGTTCGATATGCACTAACCGACTAACGACCGAGCGCATTATTTTATTCTCTCGGACACGGGGCAGGCATAGCGTGACGGACACCCGACCACGAGCCGCTGCGGTATCAAGTCCCGAGGCGTGAGCGAAATCCAGTTCGGTATCGCGACTTCATTCGCCATTAATCACTGTCTCCACGCTATCGCTCCCTCTGTTAAGATCTAGAACCGTAACGATTACCGCCAAGTTGATCCGAACGCGAAGGGGATTAATTTATTTGCCTCCGGCGTGCGTAAAAGCGGGGAGAAAATCGTGGTAAGGTGCAAACTCGAGGAATTAAACATGATGAAACGCATTACGGAAATCCTTTTTTCGATGCAATGCACCCCTCCCTCGCTATGCACATGTGCATGCGTTCCTGGAAAAGATCACGCCAAGTGAAACCGTGGAAAATGGGATGCATCATACAGTCAACCCCCGATTTAGCGTCCCCCTATATAGTGCCATCCCCGCATACCGCCCATTAGTCGTTGTGAACAGAACTTCCATCATATGATTACATATGAGCAAGGATATACCTCGATTTACAGCCACCCTCGCTTTAGCGCCAATTCCAGTGACGGACGAACGGTGGCGCTAAATCGGAGATCGACTGTGCTTAGGAATCTACAATGAATACATAAATGAATTCAACGTGTAACATTTTAGTTACATTTTATTTTAACTTCCGAGTCGAACTGAAAGATTTTATGATTTTTAATGCGTGTTGACCGTTCCAGAACCGCGCTAAAGAGAAAATGATGGCCGCGCAATTCGAGGCAGTTCCCTAAAATCAAAACCATGCTAACAAAAAACGAGGGTCTCCGACTAAATCGGTGCGCGGGCAACTCAACCAAACACTATAGTAGAGCCCCGATTATAGGGGTGCGGATTAACCGAGAGTTCTGGAGCGAGTTTGAATTTCCCGTTTATATGATAAATGAAGAAGACACAAGATTTCAATGATTCATTAAACAATCACCGATTTATAAGATCAACCGAACAAAAGCCGTTTCAGCAAAAGAGAGAAAGTTGATAGATTTCTTGTCGAAAAATGTGACATATGCAAGTCAATTTACCATCCGTTTTATTCGAAATGAAGTGCATACAGTGTGTCCTCGTTATACGTGAACTCGATTAACGTCGATTCGCTTAAATTAGATCGACAAAATAGGGAACATAAATCGATTTACACGAGTGGGGTTCGCTTCAACGAGATTTTGTACAGGGAATTTTGTAAGGGAAAATAGGATTCGATTTACGCGATTTCAATTTGGAAACTCATCTATCTCGTAAATCGATGACTACCGGCATTACCTTTTATTTTAGAGCGATTCTTAGAAACCAAGGACCAACTTAATAATTCGCAGCGATATTAAGTGACTCTATGGGCGAGTGAATGCTTTATTAACATTTATAGTTCACTGTCCCATCTTTTTCATATGCAAGCATAATAATTATTTGTTGGTCAGAAAGAATGGCCACTGGGAAAAAAACAAATTTTAATTTTTTGTTAATTTATTCCACCATAATCACCGTTTTTGGTTCGATAGCTTTAAATTTATGGTATGGGCCGATTTTTGTGCAAATAAATAATTGAAGTATTTAATAGACATTATAGGGTAAACATTGGTAATTTCGTGGCATTGCTAAGTTCGTGACAGTTTTTCAATCGCATCTCACCAGCGAACCAATTGTTCTAATAGCCTGAAATTTCGCGTAAAGATGACAGGAGAAGTCCTGTTTAGGATGCAATATCGCCATGCTTCCACTCTTTGTGGTACTATCACAAGCGCAAGTTATCGCGCGTGAGTGAAGAAAGCACGTGTATTGTGAGTTGGTGATTATAGTATCAACAAGTAGGGGTGTACAGAAGTGCTTTTCGTCAAATTCGCCCTAGTATAATCGTATACTAATGTATTTGCTTTGAAATTAGAAAACTATTTTTCCTTACATTGTGGTAGCACTGCATTTTAGATCCATTCTAAACATATTCATTTCGTTTTCCCATTCCACACTCTCCGACTCCATGTTAGCCGAAATTATTATTATTTGTGTTGGTATAAGTAAGACGCGAAAGCGATAAAGATGAAGACGGAGATTGATTTAATCAACAGTGTTATCACGTGCAATATCTAGCTACTAATTTTTCATCCCTAGCATTATCTTGTTTCATTTATGCTCTAATGTTATTAATTGTACGTTATTTCATTTCTCAGTGTGTGTGTGAATGTTAAATTAATAAACTATCACGATATTTAAAAATGATAAAACATAATGTAATTTTACATTATTTTATTTAGGATTGACAACAATAGTTTCGATGAGATATATTTCCAAAATATGGAGTTATTCCACAAAATAACGCCGGAAACTGTGAAAAGGAAACTATCACGAACCTAACAAGGTATTGTCACGAAATTACCAATTCTATCACGGAATAACCTGTTTATACTTAGCGTGCAGAATGCTATTCAGGAACCACACATCTAAAAATACTGCTTATTTTTTATCATGGATTGTACATTGAAGTAGACTCTGCTTGTTGGTATCTTTCAATTATTAAATTCAGTAATATTTATGCTAGAAATATATAAAATTCTGAAATTATCACGAAATAACCAAGGTTCACCCTACCTAAATTTTACTTAAAATGCGGATTATGTGTTCTTCAATTATCCGTTCCTACCCAAATTCCAATTAACACGGATAATCGGAATTTTACTGTATTCCACACTGTAGACTGTTCCAGGCGTCGCTTTATTTCACATCCTCTGGAAATCCATTCTCCTATCACTAGTGGCAGAGTTAGCATTCACCCCCGATGCGCTTTTAATCTCATTCTGCAGGGAAAAAAGAGATCTTGTGCCGCAGTTTAGCAACTTCGGACAACGGTAAAAAATACGCAGCGCGAAGGGCATTCTCCAGGACCCAAACTGTGCACGTTCCAAACGAGAATGAACAATAAACTGTCGATATTTTGGAAGTGCATATACATACACTTAGATTTTCAAATATAATATAAAATAACTTAATGCCGGGTCGCGTATTTGAGACTCCTGATGCGAACAGGACAGAACGAAAAACATGAAAATTTCATTGTTGGACAACCGGTGCCTGCGTGAGCTCCAGCACGTGAATACATGGTGCTCTCCTCCTGCACAATACCGCATTAACTGGCATAATTCTCGCACCCATTTTTCTTGAATTTTGCGACCAAAATTATTGGATTCGAGGAATACGCCAGGACCTACCGGAAGCTGGGTTTTCTCTTCGCTATTGTTGCTTCTGCTAGCCACACGGTTTAGCATTTTATTGCAAAAGGTGGATGGTGAAACTTCGTATCGGAATCACGCAACACACTATTTAAAAATCCATTTGACGTAAAATGTTGAAATATTAAGACAATATTCACAGCAATTATGTCACGATGAATAAAGAAGTGGGGTGGTGGCGGTGGAGTGGTTAGAGCGTCGGTCTTCCACGCAGCGATCCCTGGTTCAAATCCGGCGAAGGTCGGATTTTTCCACCAGGGATCGTTCCGTCTCCTACTTGCGTGATTTGACGAGACCGCGCAGGTCAGCGCTCCGTCCTTAGGAAGGGACGTTAAGCAGTTGACCTCCTCGGTGCTCTTCGTAAAAGAGTAGTTCAATGCCGGCACCGGGTTTCCCTCCCTAGTGTATGTGCGTTCGGTGTGGAAGGAATAATGGCTATAATAATCCAAGAGGTTGATTAGCCAGAAATACAAACAAACGGTGAAAAAAGACAGAAAACATTGTCTCGACATCACGACAGTTGTATCGTTATAGCGACAACTTATGGCGTTTGAAATCGGTAGTGATATATAGCTAAATTTAAAAAGCAATCTATATTGTAAAATTTATTACTTTTACCGGTAAAATTTTAAGAAGGCATATTTTACATACCGTCTGTATATAAGAGCGGCGAAACATCGCAAATTCACAAGTAAATCATTATCATATTTCCTATTCCTAAACATCTTCTTTACCTCGAGGGTAAAGAAACAAAAAATTGATGATCTATAATAATATCCTGTATTTTAAAAAATACAAAAATTACATGGTATATTATCACCATATGATTGCACCGTATGACAACACAAACACAAAGCAGCCGTTGTCAACGGCAATCAACCGATCGCTAATTCTTAAAAGTTTTTCCCGCGTTTCTATAGCAACAAGCAATCTGTGTATCGCCACGGAGGATGGGAAGGTAGCAGTCGAGGTGGTTATTCGCCAACTTCGATCGTATTGCATTTGTAAGAGCTATTCGGGTTCATTCAATTCGTCAGAAAAATGGCAAGCGATCGAGAGAGATGGGAAACGTGTATTCGCCGCTCTGACGAATCTTCCACGGGGAACCGTTACCTGGATACGCTACGACTGCAAGGGTAACCAAAAAAAAAACAACCAGACCGAGACGTGGTGCCGATCCAGAGCTTTCTTCCCCGCAGCATAATCGATCTCTGAATGCCTTATTGGGACGGGAAGAGCAATTCTTTTGTGGCTCAGTTCGACGATGGCTTACCGACGCCGGCATACGTCGCCGAAGAAATAGATTTCAATCAAAGCGGATCACCTAATCGACCACTTAAACAGTCTCCCACTACCCACGAGATGGTATGCTGCTTAATGACAAACAGATCATTTGGATAAAATGATCGAGCTCATCTATCCTCAAATGCAGCGCGTAAATACGCTTCATCTATATTAATAAAAGGCGGCGTGTGTATGGACAGCATTTCTCCAAAACCAAAAACTTAGCGACTTAAAACTTGGTACACATACTAATGGGACCATGAGGATGTGCAACCTCGGGACCAAAATTTTGATTTTAGCGGGTAAGGAAAAAGTGGAGGGGGTGCAATTTCCCATAAGACCACGTAAAAGTCGATTTTTCGACTTGCAGGTTTTTACTCTTTTGCAAATTAAAATTAGAAAGAATTGACCTACGATCTCCGGACCTGCACCGCTTTAAAGAAAAATAAATAACATTTCATATTCTTATCATGGCATTTTGCCTACGATACAGAATCGCTCAAGTTATAAGTTTAAATAATATTTATTTGAAAATTTTAAGCTTTTTAACGATATGTTGCCTTGTCGACCGTGTCATTGTCAAACCTCGAGATTGTATTGTGGTCTTAATCCTTAGACTATATGAGTAAGGAATGCGTACTTTGAATGCTTTAATACGAGAGAGAGGAAGAAAGAAAGGAGAGAGAGAGAGGAAGAAAGAAAGGAGAGAGAGGAAGAAAGAAAGAAAGGAGAGGAAGAAAGAAGAGAGAGGAAGAAAGAAAGGAGAGGAAGAAAGAAAGAAGGAGAGGGAGTGAGACAAAATTAAATGCTCCATAAATTAAATATAATTTTTGGCGTATAAGAATTGTATAGCGCAATGTGTTTCTTTGTCATACAATTTCTATTCGCCCAAAACTATTTTTACTCTTTGGAACACTCAATTATGTGAATTTTATATTTACTGCTTACTTTTCAGTGCATTTAAAAGTTGGTTTCATTAATTTTTATTCCAATTTTAACTTTATACTTAATTCACGCATAACCGTCATATTTGACAGGCAATTTCGTTAGTTCGAAACTTAAAAAAAAATTCTAAATTAGTATGCAAGATTAAATGAGGATTAGAATAGCGAAAGCAAAATCCGCTTTCAGAAGAAAGAAACTATGACGGGGAAAATTAAGGAAGATGTACGAAAAAAAATGTATAAAATGCCGCGCGTGAAGTATCGCTTTGTATGGAGCAGAAGAAAGATATAACAAGTAGGGGTGTACACGGGTTTCCTGTGGTAGATACGTGCTTATCGTCAAATTCGCCGTAGTATAATCGTATACTTATTTATTTGCTCTGAAATCAGAAAATTATTTTTCCTTATATTGTGGTAGCCTTGCTTTTTAGATCCGTTCTAAACATGTTCATTTCGTTTTCCCATTCTATACTCTTCCTACAAACGAAATTTCTTTAAAATCCGTTAAGCCAATACCTTCCAAATTCACAATTACAGAAAAGTTAAACTTTGCAGTTGTGGCACCCTTGCCGAGTCGATCCGGTCCAAATATCTCATTTTTGTCATTAATTTATATGAATATTCTATGTACCAAATTTGGTTGAAATCGGTTGTGCCAATTCTTCCCTGATATATGCGTACGGACGGACGGGCGGACATCAAGAAGATAATAGTGCTTTTCAGCAATGACGAAAAGCACTAAAAATATTCAGAAAACTTCAAAATGTAGGCATGGAAAAGAATGAAGAAGATAAAATGAACAGATAGGATAAAAAAACGAGGAACTACTAAGTAGTATAGGAAGAAAGCGAACCGTTATACAGACAATAAGAAAAAGGCGAACTGGACGGGACATTAGCTAAGGAGAGAGAATGATTAAGGATGTGTTAGAAGTAAAACTGGAAGGAAAAAGAGAAAAGAAATATTTCAGCTTACGGACGACTTGAAAGGGAAAGAGAGCTACCGAGAAATGAAGAAGATGGCGGAAAGCAGGAGAATGTGGAGAACCAGGTTTAACCATGAATAATCACGGACAGACTACCCATAATGATTGATGATGATCTCTCATATTTCAGCTATGCGGAAACCACCATCACCGGTAATTCTTTTGACTTTAATTTTATTAAGAACGGCCCTCATTAGAATCGGAGATCGGTAACAGCTGAGGAAGGTTAATTTGCAGATGAAAGGCGCGTCTGATTTATGGAAAGTTTCTTCGGCTAAGTAAGGTTAGTACCCATAACTAAAGTGAACAACCGTGCTGATTTATTCTATATTTCGCTGAATTTTGAAGGTTTTGTACTAATTAAATTTTTGTACAGATAAACGGATGTGATAATTTCTTAATTTTCCTTGATGAGGCCACTTATCGATATTTCGATGCGTCCTGATTCTTAACACTGTGGTCGTAACTTTTTAAGTGCTTTAAACTGTAGTTTGATGGAAAGAAGTTGAATCATAGAATATATGTTAAAAGGTAATGTAAAAATTTTTCTAAGTTTTGAAGTCCATATTACAACTTTTAACAGTGTGTGCTTCCATTTACCCGAAAATTATCTCCAAGTTTAGCGGTTTATTTGAGGAAAATATGCCAACTGCACTGAATCGTGGCAAAATAAATTAGTCACTGTATCTATAGCACAATGAGTATTAAGGATAAGGAGTGTTCACCCATTTAATCCTCAGATTTATTCGTGTTTTTAAGAATTTTCAGGCCACAAATATTCCACCTAGTGTATGACAACGCTCGGTCATAATTTTCAATAATTTTTTCTTTTAGATCAACAAATGCGTCCAAAAAATATCGTACCCCTTAGCTTCCCTGCGCTATAAATTTGGCGTGAATGCGCCGTACTCACCGCACCCCGACTTCGATTAGTCATCTTTACGACATCTCATATATGCCTGAAATACGTATATTTCCACTCTCTTCCAGCGTTGTCATGTTTACTGCAGGATACGCCCAAAAGTTTACACACGCGATTACGACAGAGTACACCTGGAATAATTTAGTGGCAGTAACAAAATTTATTCGACTTTCATATTCAATTCGAGGCCGACTTGAACTTGGAACAAAAATCAATACCAAACAAATCGGGAAAAAAGGCGAGGCGCTTCTCCACAAAAAAAAACACTGCATACTACGACACAAAGGATAAAGCAAAGATAAAACTCATCCCACCATTTCATCTAACGACGCGAGAAGAAGCATATAAGATTCCTACGGAACCATGAGAAACGTATCGGCTAGTCCATGAGCACGAAGCGTAACCACAATAAAAAATAAAAGAACAAACCTGTCCGTGGTTACGATACGCGGCCGAGGAAAAATTAAAGAAAAAGAAATTAATCAGGACGCTTAAAAAGAATAAGCCTGAAACGAAAGTTCAAACCCGTCGAAGAAACGAGAACGACATAGGATGCTAGGGAAGGAGAAATGGGAGGGGTATTTCTTCGATGCATCCCTGGGAACACATCCTTTGGGCCCGGTTGACACTAGCTTGGCTAGCCAAGGCCCAACGAAGAAAATCCCCCTTCAGAAACGGCAGAATTAATCTCCTCCCATAGTTCAGTGGCAGAATATCCGATCGACAAATGGAAGACCTGGGTTCGATTCCCGATCATGGCAGAATTTTTCTCCCGTTTCCAAATCATTCCCAATATTACAGCTTATGCCTGTCAGCATTGAGATCTTCGAACGAATTCTTTCCATCGCTAATCAAGGCGCCAAACAAACAGAGACGCGGTCGGAGAAGGATCCAAGCACTATTCTTTTTTTGCCGCAACAGAAAAAAAGCAGAAAACGCACTTCCCCTTTTGAAAATCTCGAGATCGACTTATTCTCCTTTCAAGATCACGATACTTTCTCTTAGCACTGCATGTGCGAGAAAGTTAAAAAAATACTCGGGGAAAAAGTAGGTCGCTCGAACGCCTCTTTGGAGATCTTGACGAGGGAAAGGTTTCGACGCACATCTTTCAAACTTTACCCCCCCCCCTCCTTTCGCGCTCCTTTCAAACCCCCCCAAGGTAACAGCGTTTTTAATGGACGGCGGGTGTCTTCATCTTTCATATCCTATTTATTTCCATCATTTACAGTGAGCGAGAGAGAAGGGGAAAATGGCCAATCGATCGATGAAACATTCCTCGCGGGAAAGAGGTCAAGGCCCGGAGATGACACACCCCTCCTCAACGGCGCGCACACACGCCGTGCCACTTCGCACGCGTAACGCGACGAAATTGTTTTCTTTTTTCCGAATCGCTCTGCTTTGGAATTGACCACCGATGCGAAGACAGGGAAGAATCCATCGTTATCCATGAAAAAACGTAATAAAAGCGCTACCTCGCGTAACGCGGAGTTACGGTCTTGGAAAAGGCGGATCCGGACGAAACCTCGTAGCGCAAATTTGATAATACCTTGCGAAAAAAAATCTCACATCATATACGAACGAAAAATGCGGTGTAGTACAGTCAAACCCCGATTTGGCGCCCCCCTACATAGAGCCAACCCCGCATACCGCCCATTAATCGTAGTGAACAGAACTTCCATCTTATGATTACACGAAACAAGCATATACCTCGATTTACCTCCACCCCCGCTTTAGCGCCAATGTCAGCGATGGAAAAACGTTGGCGCTAAATCGGGGTTTGACAGTACTCCCGATTCTAGAACGCTAAGAATTTAATTCTACGCGCCTTGGTACATGATGTCACATTTGTTTAACCGAGTGAAACTAAATCGGGATTGCGCGAGAGCATATCGTATATAATAACGAGTAAATAAAAAAATGTTTGGCATCTCTCCGCTTCAACTCTTAGCATTAAAATTTAAGATACCTAATTTTTTTCCGATATGAATATAACGTGCCGCTGAAACATGGAGAAATTTCGGCGAAAATGGGGCCAACGGCAAGTCACCGACTGTTGCATCTTAATAGGAACCTAATCAACATAATACCTCAGAAGACGCTTAACGATAATCCTAAATTCGCATACATCCAAACATATTGGGGTTACTTAATCAAATATTATTTGCAATCCGTTCCGTTGAGACTAACCTCACATTTTCCCGTAATAGTCGCCAAAATACGTCCTACTCCTCGGCGATTAATAATCCTCAACAAAAACCGAGTGCGTATTTTTTTGGCTAATCAACCTATTGGTTTATTACACCAATAAAAACCGATACTTATGAGTCATTTATTACCGTATTCAATCTTGTTCGTATAAAAACGGCTACCACTACCGTTGGCATGGCAATAGCAACAAAGCACTCGTACATATTTCGGGGAAATGCGAACGGATTCGCGATTGTCACTTTTTCCATCTCTTCAGACAAGATTGCATTTGACCGAGAGGGAAAATTCTATCGACGTCCCAGGGAAAAGGAAAACCCCTTCGGAATATTTACGACCGCAAGTATTAAAACAAAAACAATAACAAAAAACCGACGATAAATCCGCCACCGGACGATTAGGCCACGCCGTCGTACGAAGAGGGATAAAGAATCGAAAGCCAAATCCGCATCCCGTGCTCCGGAATGTCATGGAGGGGTTACGCAAAGAGGTGCATTTCAGCTGCTGCCCCTCTCGAAAGCCGCCTCCCGCCCCACCTCGCCCCTCCAAAATCTGGACGGACGGCAGCATTTAAATCTCTCCGACCGGTACGAGGAGCAACAAGACTTACAAAAAGAGGCATAACAACGGCGGAACATGTCCGTCGACCGAGCAGGATATCCTAGTTTGGATTCCCGAAACCACTTTCTACGAAGACGTCCAAAAATTGAGGGACGGAGGCGAAGTCAGAATTTATCACGACGGCCCCTGAATGCTTTACGTTGGCTGCACTTTTTACCGGTCAATGAAACATTCGTCAAACGTATCGCATCGGAAGTATATCCATCGAAGATGCCCCAAAAAAACTGTACCTCGACAGATTGATGAGTTCGGTGTAACATCGATTAATCGAACGATGCAGACGGGCGTTGAAAACAACCTTGAACATATTATCCATTCTTACCGTGACAAAAAAATGGGCGACTGTCAATTTAACAATTGTACGCATTTCGTGCACATGAAATAAAGCTAAGCAACAGTATTCCACATTCACACTAACGTCGCGACACTTATTCTTAGCGTTTTGTTTGCGATAGACAGACACTAGAGTTACTTAAAACACAAATGAACGAATAAAAACACCGATGAAATCAATACGGTGAGACGTTCATAATCGACCCACTTAAAGAATAAATATTATGTAATTGACACACTGATCAGCGACGCTCAGGTAACATCGGGCATCAAAACTGTCCACTTTCACCTGCTCCAGTAGCCGGGCTTCTACATACTTATGCATCAACACCTAACGATAAATCTTCCTATTGATGCACAAATATCGAATTACTATCACGAAAAAGTGCAACAGTTCGTTACCCGTTGAATTAAAACGTTAAATAACATCGTTTATATGTTAAGTACTATGAAATAAAAGGCTGATAATGAAATAAAATGTTTTGCTTCCAAGGAATATAGACATTGATCGCACACGAGAGTTGACGAATCGTAAGGGATGCGGATAACGACAAAAAAGCAACGCTTCTTATTTTAGGCGAAGTATTTTCAAATCTACATACAATGGTATGAATTCTATAATAAATTTGTATTAAACAATTTCATCGAGTCTGATTAATACAATTTCGAGCATTCTACACTAATTTACTAACTATATACGCCTCTAATTTACCACAATGGTAAGGATTATTATGATGGGATCAATCAGTTAATCGTGAAAAGACGTTATTAAAAATTTATAGATGGCGGTGTTTAAGTGTGTGTAGTTTTCCGTTAAAAAATATTCCCGCTAAATATCATCCCACTCTAAGCTCCTTTTCACATGTTACTCTTTCCTTCGCTCTCCTCTTGTATAAAATGATGACTGACATATCTATCACTTTCTTCAAAAGCACTCGACGATTTAACAATTGCAACAAATAAACGTACGGTGATAACATAACATAGCCCGCGAAACAGAAAAATAAATATCTCTGACACAACGCCATGAATGCATCGAAGGAACGGCAAATTATTTCGCAGGATATAATTCAATCGCCAAAGAATGAGACAACAGCTGTAATTCGAAAGCCGAAAGAGTCAAGTAATTTTTTTCAAATAAGCAAGACCACAACAAACGTTAAACATAAGCACTGCATTTACCCACACCCTTGACAAATAAAATTGCGACTAGATATCCGCGTTATGATCAATACCGACGACCCATACCAACGCTGTGCAACAAAAAACAATCCATTCAGACGACTGCTTAAAAATTACAAACGCAAAAACATCACAACAAAACACCAGGGGAGCCCGGCTAAGAAGTAACAACGGACGTAACCCGAAATACCTGCACCCATGCAACTTGCCCTTGCATATACATGTAAAAAACACACTTACCTCGCCACATTCTGCAGCCGGTGAATTTTCTATGATATCATAAATGATAGGAGGCAATTCAGAACCAGCTCCACCGAGAATTGAAAATCCTAAACCACAAGAATCACTTCTCCGTAATTCCACCACCCTCACCTCCTCAGCCATGTTGAGCTGACTGCCAACTGGATTACGTAGTTACAACATCCAACGATCAGTTTAAAGTTAATCTTCTACAAACCTATTTTACGAGTTAATAATACACAATTAATATAAATATTTATTAATTATAAAGAATTTTTATACTCAAAAGAACTTTTAACTATTGACGTTAATGTTAGTTCGATCATTGATTGTGCAGTATTACAGAAACATGGAGCCGATTTCTCATCTTGTGAAGGTGTCTTTGCCTAATTATTTATCAGGCTTACCTATTCCGAATTCTTTCTTAGGATGGTTTAAACTAGGAGGTAAATCGCAGTTTTATATAAAACAATCTTATGTTTGCTCATAAACTTCGATTTTATTAATAATCTATTATACAACCTGTAAGCGTTATGTAAAGTCATTTATCACGTTGCTTTGGACATTGACCTTGCATTACCGTAATTTATTTGATTTATCTTTTTGCGTCTTCATGAAAGCAGTTTAAATTATGCGTGCCATTTATTATTAATAAAAATCTTTTCTAGTACGTGATTGGATATCATTGATACCTTTTGGTGCTGCAGTTGCTGGAGTCACCTATGTAACTTATGTTGCGTTTTGTCCGGTGGCTAAGCAATGGGTTGTGAAGGTAAATTATATAAAACTTAAATTTTTATATTTTGTTACTTATTCCTCAAGTACTGCTATATTTTTTAACAGAGAAAGGTGCCCATCAATCCGGACATAAGAAAAGCTGAGGCAAAAGTAGTCGATGCATTTGATATAGAGGATATACAAGATAAAGCTGCATTTTGCCGTTGTTGGAGGAGTAAAAAGGTATGGTTATGTTAGCTGTAATGTTATGTAAATGTTATGTTGAATTAAAGTATTCAGTAAGTTACTAAACGGCATGCCTTTCTTACTGCCATGTGACTAAATTCCATTCTTATCTTTAAGGGTAGACTACCATAACTTTTAATGAAGTTAAATATTTAAGAAATTGCATTCTTGTTAGTCTAAAAACGATTGGGTTTCTTTTAATTTGTATTAATTTTCTGTTAAGAGCATTTTTACTATCTTTTTGTTAGGATTTTATTAAACTATGTAGCCATAAAAATTCGAATAAATATGCTGCATCTAAAATCCTGTTTAATATTTGTTTCAGTTTCCATACTGTGATGGTTCTCATGGTGCTCACAACAAAGAAACTGGTGATAATGTAGGACCGGTTGTTGTTAAACACAAATAACTTAAATAGAAATAGGAGAGAAGCTGACTTGGTGACAAAAGACTCTCCTTGTCAGTTGCTTTTAGTGAATAGCCAGCTGAATCTTGCCTTTAACGGACAACCATGGTCAACATGTCCTTAAATTCTGTTAAAAACAGAGTGTTGCCCACTGTGTTATACACATTTTCTTTTATATGTTTGATAAATATATTTTTGAGATTTGTTTCTGAGAGATAGTTTCTATAAAAATATATAGCTGGCCAGGACCTCTTTAATAGAATCTAGTTTCTCTTGATCCCTTTTCAGCTTCCTCCAGTTTCTTAAAAATAGATAATCCAGTAGTTGTTAACTCCTTGAGTGGCACTACCCTATCATATATTGCAATATGAATGTATTGTGATTTTCTGGTGATGCTTGTATTGTTCAAAACATGGTTATTATGGTTATAAAAAGTTGTTTTTTTTACCTTCACACATTCCTATACTGCAGTTAGTTAAATGAGATTCAGAATCAACATCCATAGTTGATTGTATTTCTTTATCCTAAAAAAATCCTTGGGATTTAAATCAGTACCTTGAGCAAGAATGTTTCCAGAGGCTGTATGATATACAAAAAATAACATGAAATTTTAAAAGTAACTACAAAATTATTAATATTAAATACAGTACTTTTCCATAACTCTGTGTAAAAGTACTGTGCATTTAATATGAATAATATTGCCTACTTCCACGAAGTCATGCATGATTCAATTAATTATAACATTGACTTCAAAGCAAGATATTGAAATTACAATGGCTTATAAGTTAGATATCATAAACGTAAATTTGAATAAGGAGGTTAGTCTTGCCAAGCTATTTATTTTTAATTTTCAAGTTGTTAATTGCTATTTTATCCTAAATGAAATTCAACGGTTGCCTAATTTATTCCAATTAACTTTTAGGTCGGAATTTAATTCAGACCCAAGTTAGTTTTTGCATGTACGATGGGTTAAAAATTATGAAAAATTGCCAAGCCAAAAAATTGAAGGATTTGAAAATAGTTTTTGCTCGAACAAAAAACTAATCCAGCTGCTTTTCTAAATTTTGATTTTTGGCAATTTAAATAACAATGATGTTAGTTGCAGTAAATGGTTAACTAATACAACGTGTAAGTTTCCTGCTGAATCTAAATCTCCCAAGTAATTGGAGTTTCATGTCATATTATATCGATAATGATTCTGAAATCAATATTAATTTTTTAAATGGATTGAATAAACACTCAGGAATTGATTTGTCAAATCCTCTTGAATGTTAGATTTGTGTAGGTCTAGGCCTATTTATGATGAAAATGTACTTTGGCTGATAATCTAAAATCACATTTTAAGAAAACCATAGTCAGTGAACCCTTTTCTTAATTGGGATGATGTCAGTGCCAATTTACACAAAAAGATTTGAAGAAGACGTAAGTAACTTGTCTAATTTATTTTTATTTATCAGTATTCTGTTCTGTTTGTTGAAAAGGTTTTTGGTGTATCTCATGGCAAAATCTGTTTAGTGTACTAAAATAATAATGCTTCCTCTTAATTATTTCTGGCATAGTGACTCAAACAAGAGTAATTAAGCACCAATTGCATCCTTGTTAAAAAACCTCTGCTAAACCTATGTGCATGATGTTAGTTAATTAGCATGTTTTGCCAATTCATTAGCAGTTTCTGTGTTTGTCTCAAGTTTTTGAATGTCCTGGAATTTTTGACACTGCAGGCATGAGGCAAACATTCACCTTGTAAATAGAATAATGCCTAAATAATTTATATCATTTGAAGATGTGTTTTTATAAAAAAATCAAAATTTTTGTATTTTCTTAAGAACTACCAACTTTTATTTGCCTAGATTTTTAAATTCAGTTGAGCTTTCATAGTCAAAATATTTTGATAAAAATCATCTTATAAAAAAATTTGCATCTGGGTTTTTAAAACAGGCAGCGTCCGCTTACCATACAGGTTATGTTCTTGAAAATGTGTATGTTAAACAGGTGGCGATAAACCACATAAACGTTATGAATGGACCTGCATTCCTGTATGCATATTTTTCACTGCAGAGGAGACTTTGGGGTTGATTTTGGTGGTGATTTGGAAGTTCGTGAATAATTTACTTCTCATTATGATTAAAAATTTCACTCGAGTTGATTAAAATATAAAAGCATAAGCAAAATCCAAAAAATTAAGATGCTGACCATACATTGCGTAGCAATAGCATACATGTCGACATGCCAGACAATAATAGTCTGCCTGAGTAAGATGTACATATCAGCAGACAGCTTGTACATACATATGGACAGGGTCGCTCCTAGAGAGGTGTGGGGCCTGGGGAAAACCATCTTGTGCGGAACCCTGTTAACATTTACCACCAAATTTAACTTACAATTAGTCTTTCCTTGTGGTGATATCAAAGCGTGGGGTCCGGGGTGGTCATCCTGATTCGTCCTACCCTAGGGACAGCCCTGTATATGGACATATGCTATCATTGCACAACATATGTATCAGCAGATGTACATTAACCAGACACGTAAGCAGATGCTGCATGTATACTATTTAGTTGAGATTAAGCAATTTTGACAGAAAATAAGCATCCTCTAACTTATAGATAGATTTTTTAAATGTTGCCTCTTAGATTCCAAAATATGTACCACAATCAAATTAAGATTTTTAAATATGTATCATCTACATACTTTGTGAATATAATACAATGTGTTATATTCTATCCCTGAACACAATCATCACTCTGAACTGCATGTTTTTCTCATTGCATTTAACTTCATTCAAATACCAAAATCTGCTGATGGTAGAAATTCCACTGCTTAATTTGAAAGATGCTTACAAAAAAACTTCCAATCATTTCAAAAGTTCCAAAATGAATCAAATATCTATTACCAAAGGAATCTGCATAATCTGTTAAATGTTTGTCACACTGCAGTGTAAGTTTAAAAGATGGCTAATATAGATACAATCTGAAGTAATTAAAGGAAGAAACAACTTGTAATTGTCACCATATTTTACATGATTACCCAACAAAGGTTTGACCTCAAAAGGTTTATTATCAAGGTGAAATCTAAGTCAAGCTAAAATTTTAGTAGATATAAGTACTACTGTTTTCTAAGAATTGTCACAATTTCAACCAAGCAAACTGGATGAATTGCAACATTTCAGCTGCATTAATATCATCGAAAAACTCAAGACTGCATTAGAATATTATTGGTGAATAGTGGTCTATGTTTTTTTAATGAGACAAATGCTTAGATATATAGTTCAATTCAGTCATTCAGGAAGTTTCTATTTGTCATATAAAGTAAGACTTCAATCACCATGAATGGTTAGAATAAGAGATTTTTAACTTTGAGTAATTAGTAGAAAAAACATCTGAAATATAAGGCACCTCTATCTCCAAAGAATATTTGTGCCACCCAATTAATTTCAGTTAAACTCAAATGAAAGTTAAATATCCATAAATCTTTCAAAACAGCCATTGCGGCGGGAAAATGCATTTGGCTAGTTTAAAAGATAAATATAATAATCAAAATTATCATACCTGTGACTTGATTCTTTGCAGTCTTCTGTTATTTATATGAAATTCTGAAGTTAAATGTTGATGTTTTGTTAAGTATCAGATTCAATGAAAAGGTCTGTTATATCTGTAAATTTTTCCAATACATCAAAATTCTTCTCAAATTTGGTAAACTTTTTAAAGTGAATCCTGTTAAGTCATAAAAATGGATCCATAAAATTTGTATATGTAAATTAATATATAGCCAAATTACAATTTTGAATGAAAGAGAACAAGGATTTCAAACCTTACTCCGCCGTGCTTCAGTAGGCTGCATGGGAATTTGCGAGTGTTTCAGCAGACTGAATAAAACTTTATATCATAAACTGCATTACAAAATTCTGTGGCATTATAAAAGGGGGAATTAAATTAGGTAAACCTTATTTAATTATGAAAATTCCAACAAGATTTTTTTACTTTAATTAAAATATGAAGTTTTCCATTAAATTTCAAAGTTACTCTTTCAGCCAAGTTTAGCAGTTTGCTGGTTGCACATTGAGAAAATAAGTTATTTGCCATTGAAAATTTTTGACACAAATCTATAATTTGATGCCTCTCAAGATATAGGAGCTAAGTTTTTTTTACAAATTAGGAACATTTATGCATCTTATGTAAACACTTTACTAAAGTTTAATTTGCTTTTCTATGAGGTCATATCAATATTCATAAGTTTATTAGGAGTAAATAAAAAAACAAAGATCACTATGGACAAATTTTCATTTTAGATCAAACAAAGTTTTATTTTAATTTAGATTTA
Source organism: Tanypteryx hageni (assembly GCA_028673005.1). Classification (NCBI taxonomy): domain Eukaryota; kingdom Metazoa; phylum Arthropoda; class Insecta; order Odonata; family Petaluridae; genus Tanypteryx; species Tanypteryx hageni. Next base: position 13,647,580 of record CM054118.1, on the reverse strand, counting down.
CATTTTGTGGAATATTTATGCTTATAGGCTTCTAGTAGTGGCTATTCAAGATTAGGTGCCCAGAAAATGTTTCTAAAATGAAAAACAAATCATTAAAAGTTTGCCTATGACACTTTTCAAAACAAAATCGAGTGTTATAAAAATATAAAAACCCTACAATGGCCATCAAAGTTCCCACAAAATATAACTAATTAAAAATAAAAGATTTACATTGTTTGCTTCTTCAGCAATTTCCTGAATCCTGAAATATTTCTTCAGCTTTTTTAGATAGGTAAATACTTTCTCCTAAAATTGTGGCTAAGCTGCATCTACCTAGAACCACCCTAGTATCTTACCCTTTGAAATTGAGGTTTATGGAACACATTTTCAGGATTGTCTCAAGTCATCATTCAGATTAATAGCTCTTAAATTTAACCTCATATCCATCAAAAAATCATGATAAGATGGGACATTTTATCTATGTATCTCTATAAATAATGTGCAGCTTCATAGGTGTGATTTACTTTGTGAAAATATGCAATCATCAAACATCACTCCAGAAAGATACAGCATAGGTATCAAGGACAATTTAATGCAGTGGTGAGCAACCCACGGCCCGTGAAGCTACAATTAAAACGTAATCAATAAAATTTAACTCAAATTCATATAATATACAAATTATGACAATAAAACACTTGAGATTGGAATGTTAGCCCTAAAAACAACTTAAGACTTAGTTTTCACTGAGATGATACCTCAGAATATCTAGTTAACATCCGATTCAAAGTTTAACCCGGCCCGCCGAAGCATTGACAACTTGCAATGCGGCCCACCAAGGAATTCACAACCACCAATGCGACCTGCCATATAGAAAAGGTTGCTCACCACTGATTTAATGTATTTTGGCTTAAATCATGTGTCCTAAAGGACATACAGACGGTCCACATATCTTCAGATATGAAAAAAATTGTCCACTCCAGCAAATTTTCTGTTTATATTTCCTAAATTGCAATTCATTGGGAGTAATAAGATATATTTTTAAAAACTAGATGCTAGAATTCTAGTTCTTTGCATTTAAATTAATTAATCAATGTCTTATGGTGTACTTTGAATGTACAATAGTCAATTCTGACTTGACATTATATAATGAATATTCTTCATTTATTGATAGCAAAGTCTACCAAAACAAAATAAGATGGATATTTTTTACAAACCTGGATGACAGACAGCTTCTGATAATTGGAATGCTTTCACAGTCCATGATTCTTCAACAATTATATTAGTGATAATCCTTGATTTTTGCAAAGCTCTTAGTAAAGCGTAAATGGCACGACACTTTTACAAATGTGATAGACAGTTTAAATTTGTATGCATTGATATTTGTTGAATATAAATTATTTTTGCATGGAAAATTTTAAAAGTTTTGTATAAAAATGCACAGATTTGTCAGTAGTTATCACAGTCACTTTTGTACAATAAGAAAAGTCTCTCTTCTCAAACATATGGCTGCAATTTGCTGTTGATGCGTAGCTCATCATAGCTGAAATAGAAGAAAATGAACTAGACTTAGTTAAGTCATGCATATTGATACAAAATGTGACTCCAGATTGTTGGAAAAATTAATTATATTGCATAACTTTGGAAAAATTCTACATGAAATTAGGTGCTTAATATAAGTTCATCGCAGATTTTATCGTGTTATTTTATGAAATGGTATCTTACTAAAATGCGAAATTTATATCACATTTGAAAAATGGGCATAGAAGAAGGCATAGTAGAAAGTTCAATAAACAAGTTTTACTCTTCTTAATATGGCGATTTTTTCCTCCTCCCCTTTTCCTATCACACTTATCCGATAGCACTTGCCAATATTTGTGTATCGCCGGACATAATGGCCTCGCCCTCAGTACGCCACGCCCTGCGAGTACCTGCCTGCTTTCTATACCCTAACTACCCCTCACCTTCCTAACCTTTCCTCTTTCCTTCGGTTATGTAAGGACAACAAAGAAGCAACCAATAAACGGTGACAAAACCATCATTTCAAAAGGCCCGCCTAACATCATTTTCTCCCCCTTTGCTGAAAAATTCCACCTCCGGCATCACATCTTCCATTACAACGAGTGAAAGGAAAAAATACCGCCACTGAAAAAATCAGGGATTTACAAAATACAATGCCAGGACTGCGATAAGGCTTATTACTTATAGAGATATAAAAGAGGCTTCTAGGGAGAGAGAGAAATGGAGGCAGTGATTCAGTTAAAACCTGTCTTCGGACAGTAGCATGATGATGATGATAATAATTTCTTTAACACAATGCAATGTTTTGCTTGGGACATGCTGCAATGAAAGGTAAAAAATATTTTGATGAGAAGTTCATTGGTTATGAATCTGATGATGAATCCAAATAGTTTTTATTTTATGTGCAAACGTAATTATATTTTTTAGACTTGTTTGTATGACATGACATTTTTAATTTAAAAAATCAAAATAACTGATTTTTTTATTCTTTAATATAGATTAAATTGTGTATGTAAATAAAATATATAAACAAATAAAAAGTCTTAATTATCTGAATTGTATATGTAAAAAATCAAAAGTAACGTATATTGTATCTAATAGATACATTGTGACTGATCGTGCCCTGCCACGCATTGCCACTGACAGAAGGTGAAGTTCTTATTATTCATGTTTCAGTTCTGCCCTTTATCATACATTTGCCCCATAAAAAATGGTATGAATATGGGTTAAATGGATGAATAAATTTTAGTGAATAATAAATTGTACATACTTAATAAGCAGATCTCCCCAGGTATCCGTAAGTTCCATATCTATGGATTCATACATCCGCAAGTTGTTTTATGTTATTTGCTGTATTTCCTCCCAAGCTGCTTACCATAATTTACTGTTTATAATTTTTGTCACAAAAAATTGACCAAAATTTAGTGCGTAATGTACATGGTAACAAACCCTTAAATAGACCTGCCACCTCTTTAGTTTAGAGCAAGTGCAAAAGGGGTAACTATAGTCATATAGAGGTCACAAAACCTATCCTCCCCATTATAATGTAAGTATTAGGCCCGATATCATTATAAAGATCTATTTATTAACTAATTAACACGGCCTGTAAAATGTTTTCTTTCCTCATTCATCTATAGAAAAAATTGGTTTCAACCAACTGATTTGGAACATTTGAATTAGCATATTTCACATTCAAGGTCTCCGAAGAAAACCCTTAATTGGCAGAGAAGTGAATGTGATAAGAAACATGTTGTCTATTAAGACAAAGCACGAAAATGGAGATTTCTACCTTAAAGGAGGGGATGAACATGACCAGCATTTGCCTTGTGGAGCAAGCCACAGGGTTGAACTGCATAAGGGCAGAGCCCCTAGTCTTCATTTTATATAGTTACAATTTTTAAAATGTTATCTTTTAATTTTGAATGAAATATCTTTGTTACATAATATATCTGTCAAATTTAGATTAAATGTTTTCTGATTTTGCAAATAAATAGAAATTATGATAACTTCAGACAGCCTACTTCACCATCTGCTAATAAAATCTTGATGCTATTTTTTCCCAACTCACCTCATAGCTTTTAAAATCACCCATGTCGCTAGACTCGTCTTCATTCACAAGCAATTCTCTGTTGCCATACTTTTCTCTGTGAAGAGAATTAAAAGGAAAAATGAAACATTACAATAATCAATCTGTTAAGTTGACAAAAGTAAACTATATTTGCAATGCCTCTCTGTTGATAGCATAATGCATTTAATGCACTTTTAGGTGACAATAATAAATTTGACTAAATGGAAACAACAAAAAATGAAAATGGAGAAACCTCCTTAAAACCATAAAAATTAAAATTAAAAAAGAAGTACTCAAATACACACCGGTTTAGGGGAAATGAATCCAGTTACAAAGACAAAATCAAATTTTTATTAAATTATTTATATTTTAATGGGTTTCACTCGAAATCAGTCAGTAGAAATTTAATTAAAATTGAAAAAAAAACAAGAAGTTGTTAAAGAGTTTAAGTTAAACTTCATGATGATAATGCACATTTAGCTGAAAATCATGTAAAAGTCATTCCTTGCATAACTGACTCTTATCAATCTTAAATGACAAATATTAGAGACAGTCATTAAAGAAAGAAAACAACTTCAATGCTGTCATTTAAGTAGTTTTCTTTCTTTATATTATCTTTACCACAATCTTCACTCATTGTTAACAGTTATTATTATGAAACTATTTTATAAAATTCCTTCTGTGAAATTATTAATGAACCATGTACAGGGCTACCATACGTCCTCATTTTCCTGGACCTCCTCATTTTTGGAACTCAACCGTCAGGAAGGAATTCCAAAAAATTGAAATTTTCCAGGAATTTAATGGAGAATTTCAAGGTAACTACTCGAGGGTCCGCATTTCTACAGTGGAAAATTTTGAGAAATGTAAAAAAAATTATTGATTTCTTTATGGATAGAAAATTATGGTATTAACACTTGCTCTCAATCTTCTTCCCCCCTCACAACAATGTGCCATCTACAAGTGCAGCTAACAATAACATCTTGCCAGTAGAAAAAGTAATTGGCAACAATCGGATTGCTTTGGCGCATAAAATTTTCACTTAAAAAATCTTACAATTTTGTTATTAAAATTACAGTTTTGTATGGCTTCAACCCGTATTTGAAAATTAACATTATGAAAATAAAACTTGATTCTTTTCTCTAAGGCAGAGTTCAAGTCCCTACTTCGTGTCTTGATTTAAAGTAATTTCAAAGAGCAAATAAAAAATATGCTACACTCATTCCCATGTTATTCAAATGGAGGAAATTAAATAAGAGAAAACATTTTTGTTTGTTGGGATCGTTGGAACTGATGGCCCTCCCCCAAGATTTGGTCAAAATCAAATCAATAGTTCCATAGATATCTGCCAATTACCATTGCTGGTCACAAATTCCTTCCCAAAAAAGTTAACACCGTTAAGCATATTATTATATAGATATTTCAATTTTATATGATTTTGCTGGTGGCCAGTGATAATTTACATCAGTTATCTCAGTTAAACTATTTATAGGTATAACTCACTCCAGTGCTCTCCTCCAGCACACCAATCCAAAATAGCCAACTAATGCAACTGCAACGAAGATCGCAGCCATTAGAAGTGCCACATCAGGAGAATGCATGAAAGGTACAGGTCCCCCCTTTCCGGAAAGGTGATCATGTTCCCAATGGTTTTCTGCCGGGGCTATCTTGAAGACAGTCGATACCTTTTGTGTCATTTCAGTGACTGAGCTGCTGACAAGATTTTCAGTTGTTTTGGTTGATTCCTCTTTGATATCTGTCGAAATCCGTGATGATGCCATCACAGGCTGTTTTTCTTCCCTTATTTTGATGAGGATTGGAGCAGCAGCATTGCCCTTTGATGGAGTACCCAGTTCATTCAATCTTTTCCCACTCAAATTATCACCTGATTCTGAAAAGTTCTGAGATGTTCCTTTTGAATCATCCATAACTACATCATCTCCCACTATGCTTCCGGTTTCTTTGGAGATATTCAAATTCTTCACAGCATCGGTATCATTTAAGCCATTACTGTTGCTAGATGTGGAAATATTTTCAGGTTTGGTGGGAGAGTCAGGAACATCAGATGATTTTGTCTGGCTATGTGCAATTTGAGATAGTTTTTCAGCATTAAGGTGACTTGAGTTTTGCGGAGTGAGGAAACCTGGTGCACCAAATTTCAATTCGTCCTTTGGAAAGACTAAGGGAGCATATACTCCCTCTTTTGTATCTGGTTCATGCTCCTTTGGTAAGGTGTAGGACACTGCTATGCCTGTAATGGTAAAAGAGATAAAAATAATTCTATAACAGTGATGGTTTTTAGGTGTAAGAAGTGATGTATGTAAAAATCATGTTAAGAGTTCAATAAAAATTTTTATTTCTTGCAAATTTTTAGATCTTGTTTCAGTCATTGTGCAATATAAATGATTTTTTAGGCAAGTTAATGTTTTCAAAAAGGAATTATTGAGCTTACTGCATGATAAGAATGCAATTTATAATTTAAATAACTACAATAGCTAAAACCTTCTTTGGCTATTGAGGCTATCAAAATTATTGACAGAAGATTCATATTGATGATATTTATATAATTTGAAGAAATAAGATAACTGCTGGTGCTCTCTGAAACCAAATCGTACAAAACTTTTTTAAAATTAAATTAAATTCGGTTTAAATCAAACTATTATTATTTTCAAGTGATAGAGTTGCATTAAGTATCCTATGAAACATCACCCTTTCATCATGTAAGATAAGAAACATTAATGCATAGAATTAATGTATTACACCAACAAAATATTACATGCATAAAACTCAGTTAAATCATCTAAAAATTACATTTAAATCAATGCAGGAAACTTGATTCTCATAAATATAATTTTGGCAAGTCCAAAAAAACAAATAAAAATTTAAAAGACCATACATAACTTCTATGACTGCACACAAAGTTATCATTTATTTTAAACTTAAGTTGCCACAATCAGAATTTCAATAATTCACGTTAAAGGTATAAAAACCTACCTATATACAAGGCTGGTTCAAATGAAAACAGCAAAAGTGAAAAGAAAATTGTTTTATTAAAACCTTTGACAAAACACTCATTTCAACATAGTCCCCTCCTCTTGCAGTGCACGTTTGCCATTGTGAAACCAACGCATGGATTCTGTCGAAGAAGAACACTTTTGTTCACTTGCTCAGCCAATCATGCACCGCATTTTTAAGATTGCAGTCGGAACGAAAGTATTTCCCTCGTAATGCCCCTTTGAGTGGGCCAAAAAGATGAAAATCACTCGGAGCCAATAAGGGGGTTGGGGTATCACTTCAAAATGCAGATCCTGAATGGTTTCAAGAGTCGCATGGGCACTATGAGGACGGGCATTGTCTTGTTGCAAACAAACCCCTTTTCGGATTAGTCCCGACGTTTGGACAGGATTGCAGGCTTCAGTCCATTCTTAACAAGATCGCAGTAGGAATCACTATTGACAGTTGTCGCGTTTTCCATATAACTCTCCAAAATTACTCCATTTTTGTCCCAAAATGCAGTCAACATCACTTTCTCTGCGGATAGTGTCGCTTTGAATTTTTTTGGATTCGGCGAACTTGGATGCCGCCATTCTTTACTTGCTCGCTTACTCTCAGGCTGAAAGTGATTGACCCATGTGACCCCGGTCACTATGCGGTTCAAGAAATCTTCCCCTTCAGCTTCATACCGAGAGAGTAGCACAGAGCAGGCGACAACATGTTGTTGCTTCAGGTCTTCAGTGAGTTGCCGGGGCACCCACCTCGCACAAACTTTATTGAATCCAAGCTCTTTGTGGACAATATTGTGAACAGATCAAATGCTGATGTTCAATTTCTTGCTGATTTATTTCACTTTAATGTGATGGTTTTTGCAAATGGGCCTATCAATGGCAGAAATGTTCTCCGGTGTGACTACGCAATCAGCCTGGCCTGGTCGAGCAGCATCTTCCACATCTTGTACACCATTTTTAAACTTTTCAACCCATTTATACACTCTCCTCTGTGATAAATAGTTATCTCCATACACATTAACCATCCTCCTGTGTATTTCAATTGGTTTCACTCCTTCTGCGTTCAAAAATCGTATCACTGATCTCAACTCCAACTTTGTGCAATGTTCTATACGAGATGCCATATTTATGACAAGAGATACCAAATACCACAAAATATCTGACCAAAATAATAATAACAATAACAAAAATAACTAACAACAACAATATCAACAAAAATAGTAATAACAAAAATAATAGGATTTCATACTTCTTCCCCCTTTCTTTTCACTTTTGCTGTTTTCATTTGAACCACCCTCATATTATCTCAATTTAAAGAATATAATGTTAATAATGAAAATTTCGAAGTTTGTTAAAGCAAAAGGTAGAGTTCGAGTTTTTCAGAATTCTGGTTTGACTCCCCCTTTGGGGAAGGGAAAACCTGAACCATTGGAATATATTTAGTAGTTCCTCGCTAAACCCTCCCATCCACGAAAACTTCACTCCTCTAGCTTCATTAGTTTGGCTAAAATACCATTTCAAAGTTATGAATTTTATGAATTTGAAGCCACCTAGCAGAAAATCTACGAACTACTGCAAAAATCCAATTGGTGAAAAATTCATATATTGATAAGAGCTATATAATTCAAAAAGAATTTTCCAAATAACTCATTAAAAAAAGTTCACTGTCAACAGACAGTTGGACAGAGTGATCACAATAACATATTGTCTTTGAGAAAACGTGCTAAAAAATAGTGGAGGATACCTAATAAGTGTGTGCAATGAGCTGAGAATCAACAAAATATAATAATATTAAATCCTACAAATACTCTTAAAGAAAGATAGTTATTAATTTGCTTTTAGACACAAGCTGAAAATTAATACCTGAATTACTCTTTAAGCATTTTTCTGCTTTATTGTCTGAATTTTAGTCTCACAAGGGGAGGACCAGGCATCAATGTCACAAACTGTGACCAACTTTCCCTGGTGGATAGAAGCATAAAAATATGCAGACACATGTCTCGGTTTTTGGCTCCACCTTGGGTCACAAGAAATCGGGGCTCCAAGTTTATTGAAAATTACTGCGCCCCTTATAAGGTCTTCACGAGGAATTAATTAATGGATAGCCTGGGTAGCTGAGTGGTTAAGGAGCTAAACTACAAAGCCGATGATTCTTGATTTGTGGTTCGAACCCCAATACTGGTTTTCTTTTGTTTTTTAAATCTATTACAATGAAGTGCAATTTTATATAAGTTTTATTCTGTTTTGAAATAATGCCTTAGATTATTATTTTTAGAAAAACAAATTACGCAATCCACGCTCGAAGAGTATGGGTGGGAAAACAAGTTCCTATTGCTTACACAACACATATTCGTTAACAGTTAATTAAACTTATAAATGAATTTCAAAGCAGTAGCATTGTTGAACAGCAGGAATGTATAGCTGGCAAAATCTTTTATTATTTTGAAAATGTATTTTATTCTAATGGAGAGAGGACTAACAATTAAAAATGAAAGAATACAAGTTGTATTTATGCAGACCTATACTTTTGTGCATGCACACATACTGTTGTTGTTAGTACAGATGTAACATGAGCACTTCGTCATTTGACATGGCTGTAACATTTCTATGGGGCCCATTAAATCCGAGATTCTGGGTTCTCTTGAAACTTCGGGAATTTTTTTAATCTATTACAATGAAGTACTATTTGATGTAAGTTTTATTCATTTTTGAAAAAATGCCTTGGATTATTATTTTAAGAAAAGCAAATTATGCAATTCATTCTCAGTAAGCATATGTGCACGAAAAAATGTGTTTAGATCCACATTTAATGGGCCACACAACAGAGTGCGTGCATGCACAAAAGTATTTGTGAATACAACTTGTATTCTTAAATTTTAATAAATTATTCCTTATAGATAATGTGCAATAAGAACTTCTGTGGAAGTACATGAAAAAAATCATTGTACAACATATGCATTGTGCATGAGATTTTAGGGAGATTTTTTATTCGAGTTTTATTCAAAGATTTCATTGCATAGGGCCTGGATTTTGTTTGAAAAATATTTTCCTAAAGTACTTGTAAAGTGAAAGAAGAATTTCAAATTATATGGTTAATATAAGCCTAAACATGCATTTTCAATCAAACTATTACACAATTTATGATCATTATATAACAAGCAGCCCTATGAAACAGTATTAAGCAGTTTTCATTGGAGGAATAACTGAATTGAATTTAAACTGACATAGTAAACAATATGCACTGAATATGCCTGTTAAGCTACAAACCAAACAGAAAATATCACTTTAAACTTGAACAGCATTGAATGCTTACTTAAATCAATGGTTCTTAGTATGAGTACTGCATTTGGACAAGAAGAGACAATTGTGCAGAGATTGCTCCAGGATATCAGCTAGCAATAAGGTCCCATTACCCATTTTCACTAATATACTGTCAATAGCTTTACAGGTTACAGGTGGAGTATCACCTTGCATGGAATGGAAACCTAGACACTTAGGGAAAATGGTATTTATTACTCAGAAAGCTTTAAAATATAGTAAAGGAGAGGGATGCTGGCAATAAATTAAACAGATCGAGCAAAAAATTAGTATTACAAAGAATAGGAAAGAAGATGCTGATAGTACTAACAATGAGAAAGAGGAAGTCAAACTGGATTGGTCCTTCGTCAGGAGACACTCCATGATTAAGGATGTGATTGAAGGAAAAAGAGAGAGGAAAAGGTATTCAGCTGACGGACGGCTTGAAAGGGAAAGACAATTACCAAGAGTTTAAGACGATTGCACAGAATAGGAGAATGTTGAGAACCTTGCTTAACATTTAATCTCAGACCTTTCTGTCAACAGATTACTATTCCCACACTATCTCTCACTGATAGCTATACAAGTCCTCTGACACCATTTATCAAATTGGTGAGTGTGCCACACGATCCTTTCTTCCCTCTAAACCAGAGACGTACCTTGGAAATTCATTGCCCATGGCAAAGTTTTAGGAAACACTTTAGTTGTGTAGAATATTATCATTCCCTGCGTTTTATAGAGTATATTAGCATTTTATCAGATATAAATTTAAAATTTGAGTACTTAATTAATACTTATTTATCGGAAAAAAACCTTTGGCATGTTTTGAGGGAACATATGGCGCCTATGGCAAATGCCACCTTCACCATTCCCTAGTTACGCCACTGCTCTAAACTACACAATTCTCCCTTTTTCTTCAAAAAAGGGATTTTCACTATGTGCTTCATAGTGATTTTGTTCTTTTTGGAGATTATATTGATTTTTCTATCAGTTCCATTGCTAATATTTATAGAAGTAAAAATTATGGAAAGATAATGTTGAGGAATTATATGGAAAATATTTGAAGCCAGAATAAATTTTAAACCAGAGGGAGGAAGATGTAAACTATAACAGTTGCAGCCCAGGAATATTGTATAGTGATATTGAAAAGGCTCATAGAGATATAAGGTCTAAGAAAGCAGTAAGAGTTTAGTACCTACCTATAGGAATTTTGAACAAATTACGAAAAGAGGGAAAAGTTTTTATAAATTGTCTCATAAAATATATGAGAGGCAGTGGCCAAAGGACTTCACCAGATCAATTTTGATTCTCTTGAAGAAAAAGTATAAATAAGGATTATAAAACAACCAGCTTAATTTCACATGCAGCTAATGTTATTCTCAGGATTTGGAGTGGGAGGCTAGAAGCTAAAGAGAACAACTATATAGGTGCAGATTCATTTGGGTTTCATAAAATATATGGCACTAGATGAGGACTTTGATAGAAAGAAACATTGAATACAACCAGGATGTGTTTGTGTGCTTGGTGGATTTTGAAAAGGCCTTTGATAGAGTTTTATGGCATAGACCAGCTATTCTTAAATGTGGCCAGTTTCAGTGTGGCCACCAATAACTTCTCCTTCATATAAGAGATCCTCAACACAGTCGATATTTTTCATCTACAAAGTCTCAAACATTTCAGAGAATTGTTTTGAGTAGAAAGACCAAATGAATGCTGCCTTTGTCAGGATCAGTAGAAGAAGATATGGTCCAGACGCCATACTATATTTACAAAGAAAATTTAATTAACTTTAAGTGCTGACCAGGGAAAACGGCCAATAACTTGCTATATGTTACAGATCCAATAGCTCATGAGGAGACTATATTAAGTGTGACCCTTCTAGAAAACAGGTCTTTTTTACTCACCAAGCTAGAGGGAATAGCTGTAGGAAAGTCATTCGTAATCGAGTGCATCAGAAGATAGGAAGTAGGTTCGTCTAGCATAAGGACTGTCTGCTGCTAAAATACTGTGCTGAGTGCTTAGTTTTTGAGTTTTTCACCCATGTTACAGAGAACATTGCATAAAATAACATGTGTGCCTGTTGTGTCATAATCAAAAGTATTCTTACCCTTGACGTAACAGTGAAACTTAACAAATGTTGTTGGACACTATTCAGTGATAATGTACAAGTAAGTAAAGTTTTGCATATAAAATATGTTTAGTAGTAATACATATAATTTGGTAAACAATGGTATGGCATCTTGAAGCTGTGCTCCGATTATCTGTGGAAGACAGGAATGTGGATGAATTTCCATTTAATAAACACCTCTAACATAAAAGGTATGTATTTTAACCAGTAAATCAATATTAATAACTAAATTTCTAATCTTAGAAGAGTTTTAAGGCATATATTGTAACCACAGCAATTTTTTGCATGAAAACTGCTGATGTAGAGGATGGAGTTATCGATATTGTTTTTATTTCCAAAATTTGGAACTTCAATCTTAAAATGTCAACTTTAGAAAACAAGAATGCGGATAAATTTCTATGATCATCAGTAACCAGTGATTTCACATCGATAACTCCATTTTTGGTCATATAAGAATTTTAAGACGCATTTATATTAAAACTGTACAAAGATTGACAAGTGAGGCCACCGGGCAGTTGTGGTGGTCGCATGTGAGGCCACAGAAAAATTTTTCATGAGAACCGCTGGCCTAGACTAATGGTAGTGTTAAGGAAAATAGGAGTTGATTGGAGAGATATGCATTTAATAATGAATCTGCATATTAGTCAGGATGCACAGGTAAGCGTCGCAGAGAGAAAATCAGATTAGACAATGATAGGAAAAGGCATGAGACAGGGTTGCCCACTCTCACTGCCACTTTTTAATGTTTACGCACAACAAATGATGAAATGGGCATGGGTAGATGTAGATACAGGGTTAAAAGCAGGTTTAAAATCAGATTTGCAGGTGATCAAGTATTAGTGAGTAATTAAAAAAAGGGTTTTCAGATCCTATAAAGTTCCTTAATTCTTTTGTTATCTTTATTGTTTCGTCCATTGTAATAAGCCCTGTTTGGCTGTTATTGGATAACAGCTAAATAGATAAATAAATGAAAAGGAATGACACTCAGGATAAAAATCGATAGAAAACTAAAGTTATGAGATGTACCAAGAGCAGGGAAACACAGGTAAACATTTCATTGAGTGGGGAAAAGCTGGAACAGGTGAATTTTTAAAATGTTAAAACTCAACCCAGGATGAAAGAAGTACAAATCAGGACAAAGGAGGCATTATGAGACGATGAGAGTTGTTGAAAGGCAGTTTGAATTAAGATATTAATAAGTGTTTGGTGAAAATCTTGTAATAGAATGTGGCATTATATGGGTTTGGGACATGGACAATGAGAAAAGAAGATGTGAGCAGATTAGAGGCGTTTGAAGCAGTGGCACAGCCAAGAATTTACTTTGGGGGTGGCAAATAATAAAAAGCATTTTTTATAAGATTACCTTTTATTTTTCTTTGATAAATTCCAATAATAACTCATAAACATTGCTATAAAATTAAAAAAATCATAAGTCATTTAATAACTATATTGATTTTCAAGTTAAAGTTGAAATTAATACAAAAGCAATTGCAGCTCAAATTATTTGCGATATTGGAGGAAGGTAAATTGCCCTTCTGATCCCTCTTTGGCTGTGCCATTAGTTTGAGATGCGTGTATGGCATACAATGGAGAAAATTAGTTGGACAGAGAGAAAAACAAATGAAGTTTTAAATACAACGGGAAGGTAGGAGCTTAATTACAGTAATAGAGGAAAGGCAGAAGAAATGGGTGTGTCATATTTTGAAAGGTGAATGTCAGCTGTAAGATGTGATAGAAGGGAGGATGCTGAGAAGGAGGCAAAGAGGAAGGAAGAGAAAAGGAATATCTCAAAAGAATGGGATGGATAGGAAAATGTGAAGAGAAAGGCCTTGGATGGGACATATTGGATTGGGTCAGCCAAAAACCTACAGAAAGATAGAATGGCTATGATGATGATTGTCACTGGCCTCACAAAAGCTCGCACTGTTCCCGACTACTGTTTCAAATATGATATCTTCTCACACAATGGAAACTAAATGGCAATGGATAGTTACAACGAATGGGTAAGCATCTATGAATCTCGTACAATACTGTTAAGAGGAGCTAAGCTGTAATCTTTTACTGTTTAGAAGAAAGATGTACTTATTCATAAATAATAATGTGCCTTGGATTAATAACAAGTGCTGCATACATGCGACGACAATCCATAAAAAACTGAATGCAAGTTGAGGTGTATAAAAATTTCTCATTCTATTCGCAGTCTCTAAATTGATTAAACAAAAGCGCTACTTTTAACTAAACGTCAATGGACTCAATGACATTTTAAGCAGACATTCGGACATTCGAAACTATATTTCAAGAGGGAAGGAGTTAAAGGGGAGTAATTACCCACCCCTAAAATTTCAGAACACCGAAAAAATTAATGAAATAATAAGAAAAAGTATATCGAAAAAATGATACTTTTTAACAGCATTTATGTTCTTGCGCAAAATGTTTATCCTTATCGCACATTAAAATCTGTATGTTTTTTAAGATATTTTCAAATAGTTTATTTTTTCATCCTTGATTACCTCCATCCTCCAAGGATCTGCCCTTGCTAAATTCGAAATAAAACTTAAACAGTAGTTCGAAACAAACGTATCGTAAATTAGACGACTCCATAATCAAATTGAAATGTCAACGACTTCGGATTAATCAATGCTTCTAACTATCCGACATCGAAATGCGGCGTTTTTCCTGTATTCCACGCTCCAACTTTCACTCTCGATCGAACGGACGCGTCCCGCAAATAGAGGCTGAAGAGAAACCGAAGGTCAACAACACCTTCACACAAGACGTAAGGGGATTTTTCAAGGTTATTTCCTTCGACCCGCGGACATTGGCCGACAATTTGGCGTTCTCTTTAACTGATTCATACAGGTCTGTGGACCCGGACAAATTTGACCCAAGACAAACGAGAGTCTCTTCAAAACGTTTGGGAAGACCCCTTTGTGTGAAATGGCGGATACAAAAGGGGTAATAGGGTAATTACCCTTCCTCCCTAAGGGAGATGATCAATCTTCATTAAAATATTATCTCAATTAATTTATTTTATATTGTATGGATTCTAGAAAATATTTTGCAAATATTTAAACATTGGTAATATGCGCTGTATATTTATTACAATGCGCCGGTATTATTTTGCATAAATAGGTGTTATTAAATAAAGTTGTTTTCTTATTACGACCCCTTCCTCTAAGCTACGCACCCAGATTCGTCCCTGTTTTTGTGGTTAACGATGGGTCTTACAGCTTACGTGTTTCAGGACTCGTGTAAACGTTACATAATCCAGAGTTGCTGATATCGAATATCTCTTGAGCCAGGAAAAATGTAAATATTGCATATAATGTACGATGAATAGTAGTTCATCATAGAGTTGTATAACATAATTTTTGTCGCCTTTCCTTATATATTTACATTCTAAACTTCCGGGAAAACAAAAATCGATGCGTAGAAAATTCGACTTATAGAACGAAATCAAGGAGTAAGAGTACTGTGAAAAACAATATTCTACAAACAATCCTAAATTCGAATTAAAGAGACTAAACTACATTAGGGTTTCTTTGATGAACTGGTAACATGGATGGAAGTATGTGCGGTGTTTTACATTTAATAAGGACTGAATGTTTGACGGCCAAATGGAGGTCAAATTCTAAATATATAAACGAGATATTATGATTTTTGGACTTCGATATAAAAGTCAATTTTCATCGGAGAACGATTTTCGTTTTTTACGCTGAGAAAAGTTCTGCTCTTGATAAGTTTTTTATGCAGAGCTAATTTCGTATGAGTATACATTTTCGGGATATATTCCTTACCGTTAATCAATCGTTGTATGTTTATTTGATATTTTGGTTTTGTATATACTAATCGTGTATGCATGCATAGACATAAAACATCTTTGTGGCTGTAATTATTGGTTATTCGGGGTAATTTTGATGAAAGATTAACAGTAGGCTCTTAAGAATCTATTGTCTAAAATGTTAATTAATTCAGATCTGATTTAATTAAAAATTTTATGAATAATAATCATTAGCTCAAAACAATCCTATTGCTATGCACGACAATGCATAGCATTAATATTCGTAATACTGCCGAAATAATATTATTTCGCGAAACAACTGCTTAAAATTTCAAACTGGCGCGTCATAATTCAGTTTTAGTGATGGAGTCGCACCAATAATTTCGCAGTTTAAATGATTCGAAGGAACTCTTAGTTTAAAAAACCATAAAAGCCAATTCCACAGCGAAAATAAGATCTCTTGTCGATAATTATATAACTTCGCTTAACGATGGACGAGGGAATGGTCGTGCAGTCTTGTTAGCAACACGGACTACGGGAGATATCCCGTAGTCAAGTATATCAACCTCAAGTACGCTAACTGGGGTCGAGTTTTGCCCCGTATGAAAGAACCAACGACCTTGCCGTCTACGAATAAACGCCAATGCCTACGTTCACCGAGGTCTTCTCCCCATAGCAACGAAAAAATGTCACAAATCCTCGACAAATCTCTTTAATAGTTCAAAATTGTGCGCGATCAAAAATTCTACGTGGCTATAAATAATTGAACAAAAAAATAGATACGGTTGATGTTAAAGGCCATTTGCTAGAGAATCAAGCAGAAAAACAAACGAGTAGAATTATTCTCAATGTAACAAGAGATTGTATATATATTACTTGTCTTATAAAACCGTGAGTTTCCATTTATTAGAAATTACGGATTGCTCCTAGTGACAGCTATTCTTGTATATATGTGTACACACATATATACAAGGAGCTCCCACCTTTAAGGATTCTGCTCAACCCCTTGCCCATTGAGAAGAATTCTACTCGATCGTTTTATTGTTTTGTTCAATAAGAAATGCTCAATGTTAAATTATTTTTCTTTTAATTACAGCCAAGTTGAATTGTTTTTCGGGAGCAATTTTGGAACTATACGTCTGAATTATTTGTGAATTTCATCAGTTTTGTTTTCGAGAAAAAACACCAAAAATAATATCGCGTAAAATTCCATTTAACTTTTCATCACGACTTCTAACATACAACCACCAAAATAAATTTCGTCATGGCGACGGATCTAAAACCATGAATTAATACTCGGGCTTATTATTTTTATTATACCGCGTTGCTACGTCCATTGACCGCGAGCTTAAAATTTTTTTAACTAACAAGACACTAAAAAAACCATGGAAAATTAATAAAGTACGGACATCGCACGTACAAACAGTTTTCCGAATCGATATGACGAGCCTCGACGCTCAACACAACACCGAGACAAAAACAAAAACATATTTGCTCGTGACGCATTGAAAATTTCAGGAAAAACCTTTAAGTCATGATCGTAAGAAACAAATAAATCGAAATGCACCGTATTTTCCCGGTTTTCCTAGCACGTGATTAGTGCGTCCGGTCAATAAACACGGTCCGTGGCTATTTTTAAAAGCCCTGTATCGGGATAAAGAACGATCCTTCCTCTTTTTCCCTCCTACTCCCCCTCTCTAGTAAATGACTAGTAGGTCAGATAACTTTGATCAGCAGCAGGAGGTTGAGAGAGAGAGAGAGAGCGTGTCGAAGGGACGTGTAGGAGGAGGCAGACGAAACGTACAAGGGTCATTGTCGCACTGTATCTCCACCCACACACACGCGCGCGCGCACACACACACATGGACACGCCCCTAAGGAAGCTTCAAGACTCAGCAAAACTGGCAGAGAAACTTCCTACTTTCAACTTGCTTGATTATATAGTACATACCAAACCGTGGCTTTCGAGACGCATGCAGCTCTTTTAATTAATTTAATGCGCGGCTCTTTTACATTTACATTCAAGGGAGTATCGACGCCTTCCACCAAAGAACACAATAACGCATTGTGAATTGATACGTTTTGGGGATGCCGAAGGGGCACTCATTCTCACTGAATTACTTCGAGTATAGGTTATGCTCGCTGTTCACAAATTTATGTGCGCAGAAAATATGACCTGCGGCTCTCGAACTTCTAAAGATTATCGTATGCGGCTCCGAGTAGGTTTGGCCTCTCCTGATAATATTCAGTATTTCATCGACAACCGCGGTTTTCCGCGCTGTCGGGTCTAGTAGGCTAATTTTGCTAATTTTAAAATTTGTTATTGAAGTAGCTGCGTGATAACTAGTCTTTATCAGAAGGAGAAACATAGGAAAGAGGTTTTATAGCTCCCGATAAGATCACGAATCAATCGAGAGGTGGAGGTTCGAGGAATTTGAAACCTAAGGTCAGGCGGTCGGCGTCAGCAAGGACCTGTTATTCCATCACATTGTTAACGTACAGCACATCTTTGTACTTTAAACACATTCTCCTTTGCATTCTAATGTAATAAACACGCTGTTATTTTTAAGTATGGCATATTTACTTTTAGCCGCGAAGTGAACATCATAGGCCTTAGGCATGTCTCTCAGGGATCACTCCCCCTAACCCCCAATTATCTATAAGCCCTGGACCTCACCAACCGCGAGTTGAGTCAGGAACGTGCGATTGTATATTGTTTATACTTATACGTGTGCAAGCGATCCGCGCTACATTTCGTCGCGACTCCTCGCAAATCTCAATTTAAAAAAGTTTAAAACTGTGAGTCACGTATTCTTCGCCGAAAGAATGAAATTAATTTTTAATTCGCTGAAATCGTTTAAAGGGGGATGCCGGATGAACCCACGATTTAGGATCGAATCAGAGAAGTAGGTTTTTTGGCAACTTCGAAAACAGCCTACTGTGTGCGACGTTTTTTACTCATTTATGTCCACAATTTCTTTCAAAATGTTTTATCAATATAAAGGTTTCTTAAAATGAAATGTTAGTATTATATTAGGCCCATCCGTCTGGACGCTCCTATTTCAGTAAAATTTCGTATTTAGGATTTAGATCAAAGGAGAGGGAGAAAGTGACAGGCCCTAAACGAATTAGCCAATCGAGGCTGTCAATTTGCTGAAAACAAAAGACGTAATTTTTGCTTGCGCTTGTAGAACATTTATCTGTGAAAATTATTTCGTTTGAGCACTTGTACAAAATTTTTACACTCATTATTATAAGATGCATTTTCTTGACAGGAATTTGAGATTTTGAGAAATTAACCACCTAAAATGTTATGTTGGCCTTGGTATCGCATGGGCGTATCAGCATTTACGTTTCACATTCGAAGTTTTTACTGTAACATGAGATAAAATTATGATAAACCTTGGTTACACAATTCGATCAGGTCTGCCAATATACACTTTTGTTAAAATGTGGGGAGAAAATGTCATGCTCGAGTCATATTACAGGAAATGAAAACTGAAATTACAACTCCTTAATCGCAAGACAAAAACTTCACTAATTTGGCATTAAATTTTTTCTACGATTCAATATGATAGCAACTTATTCAATTCATCGACCCTTCATCATACTCAGGATTTTTACCATAATCTAGGAATTAAATGCGCGCGGAATTTGCTCAACAGTTTAACAGTTAGTTTTTTCTATCGTTTATTTATTTGATACGAGCCATTATCTGAGCTTAACGATTCGCATACGAAACACTTTCCATAACCTAAGACTGGTGGAATATATGCTTTAATGGACCGAAGTCGTTAAGGTGTGGCAATTTATCAAATACAGCCATCCCTCAATTCGCACTGTAGGGGCTTTCCCGGAGAAGACCGTGTAAAGGCGAAAAAATGGGGTAGGTATCCTTAAAGGAATACATGAAGTTACATTTGTGCGCCGTCTTGAGCTCAACTTATGTTTTATTCAGGATCGTTTCCTTTATCCTTTATTTTAACCTTCGAATCGAACTGAAATATTGTAATAATACTTTTTAATCCTTGAAGACCGTTCCGAAACCGTGCTAAAGTGCAATTGATGGCCGTTCAATTCGAAGAGTGACTACAATCATCCCACCCATAACGCGAGGGATACGTTCATGGTAAACACCGTGTAATGGGTAACTGCGTTATAGGATATCTTAAGTTCATGGGAAATGGGAGGATAGGGACCAGTCGGAATAAATTTCGATATTAAAACTCCGAATGATATAGTAAAACAAGACACAATATAATTAATTATATATCGATATATTAATATCAAATTAAAACAAATATTTTTAATAAAATTGGATTAATATAATAAAACTTGGTTTAATATATTAGTAAATGTGTGTAAATTACATAAATTTACGTGGTGTACATACTGTAGTACAGTGCTTCCCGAAATTTTGAGCTCCGCGGACCACTACAGCAACCTTTCAGACCCTACGGACCACCTCATTTCTTACACAAACGTACTTACTGTAACTACGTTTAAGACGTAGTTTATTCAAACATTTTCAAATGTATTACACAGGTTTCTGTGTGTTTGAGGGCCGTCTGACTAATTTTTGTTTTATTCCAAGAATTATTTTCCAAAATTGTAGGAGAAATTCGTGACATATAAAATAGTTTTACACGGTAGAAGCGACGCACACAGCCTTGCGTACTCTGTACGCCAACGCGCCTAACTAAGGGAAATAAAGTATTGGATACCTGTGATAGTGTAAGAATTGATTAACTTTTACCAAAAAAAATCAACTAAATATGCGGTTCATTCTAAAAAATTACATTTTGGAAACCGTCGCGGACCACCAACGAAACCTTCGCGGACCACAAATGGTCCGCGAACCATAGTTTGGGAAGCACTGCTGTAGTACAATTCATTACTAAAAATCGGAGAAATCGGTCTTCGTGAACCTTCTAGGATACTATGACACTAGGATACTATGACCACATTTTATAAATAGCGTATACGTTATAGGCGGGTCGACTGTATATTGTGGAAGGAAAAGCGATTGACTCGTGCGCTTTTCAGAGTCACTTTGAAAAACGCCCTCGAAAAACATTTCATTTCAGATGATGTCGTCGAAAAAAGTTTTTTAACAATCTGCGACATTAACCACACCTACAGCGCTATCGCTCTTCGGGATGTGTCAAGGAAAACTTGTGCAATTCTCGCTTTCTGTAACGATCTTGAATTAATTATATTTAAAAGGGTATAGAGAAACAATCATGTCAAGGTTTTAGAATAGGCAGCATTCCTTTTCCGTGAAGTGAGAAATTTGGAGATCACACACACACGCATGATAATAGTGATAATAGGATAAATTGGAAAAAATTACGCTCAATAAAGTGAAAAAGATGAGAAACATCTGACGTGACCGAAACTCGATTCTGAACCTTCATATTGCTTAATGGATGCTCTGAACACTAAGGCGCGGATACAAGCCTATATGGCATATCCATTGGCGTAACAATGTCCCTTAAAGCAGTGGTTCTCATACTTTTTGTAGGCGCGGCACCCTTCCAAAGACAAGCAGAATTTCGAGGCACTCAAGCCTTGAAACAAGGTTTTTATGTTTTTACACGTTTATAACCTTTGGACGCATCAATTTATTGGTACTATATCATAATCAATTTGTAATAGAAAAACTATTGCATCAAAATCGTTGATTTATTCACCAAGCTAAATCCTTCGCGGCGCCCCTAAAAATCAGCTGCGGCACCACACCCATATTAGCAGCCACGAAATATCCTTCCTCTTACTGCGATTGCGATAAAAGTCCTGCGATGGTACACAGTAAAAACCCAATAAACTTCCAAGTACTTCAATATTCATGATTTGTAATAACGAGGTTTGTCACAAGGAGGTCGTTCTAACTAGCAACACATGTATAGGCACCAGTTTCCGCAGGGGACTGAATGAAGTACGCTTCCTATAATCGAGCATTTTGTATTAAACGATTTTGTATTACCGAGGTTTACTGTAGGTTTACAGTGATTCGATGAGTATTTTATTATTATTTATATTTGTAGCGGCATCTCCGAGCTTGCAGTAGACAACTGTCAATGTCAAAAAGAGCACAAATTAGTTAAACATCTCCAGATGGATGGATGTAACCCCAATGTTTTTCTGCTTTGAGTAAATTGACTGCTTCTATTTTGTTTTTGCATAACAGTTTTTAAGGCAGATAAAAAACTGGATCTGTTCGCAAAACTATGTAAAAGATCACTTCTATAGACCGAGTTCTCCCGCAAGCCTTCATCTGGAATATTAACCTATATTTTGGCCACCTGCAGAGGCGCACCCAGAAATTTGCTCCCGAGGCTCTCTGGTTAAAGATATAAAAAAAAGATTCACGATATACGCAAACGTCAGACTATTACTAAAAAAGATCTAGTATACGTTGCATACAAACTTCAGGTAAATCTAAATTTATGCATATTTGTATGGATATTAGTTGCATAGGAAAGGCAAAACTTGAGCCCGGTTTGTAACTCCAGCCTCCGATCCGTATGTGGACTACAAATTACGACGATTATGACGAAGATAAATTAATAAAAATTTCAAGTTATTATACAATGAAGGCTCGGAGTTCCAAGCTCGCGAGCATCTTTCCTCAATGCGTCACTAGACACATAACAGTTTCTCTCTTGGGAGTTATTTAAACAGTTCCCCCCCACCCTCCCATATTCCTCTGACATGAGTCAAACAAATGACATAGCTCCTATAGCCATAAAACGGTTTTAATGCGCAATTTAAGTAGTAGAATAACGCTCATTTTCAGGGAATATCCTCCATCTTTTAAATCTAATTTTGAACACTCCGTATAAATATTTGGAGGATAATGAAACAGTAGTAAATACCTGTCTATATACCTACGTAAGCTTATGAAATAAGATACACGCGAGAACAATCGGGAAGTAAGGATCACAAGGATCCGTATCCATATCATACCAGACTGTATTTAATGAGCTAATTGTTTGTGGCGTAGCTACGCCTACGCAACGCGTAATGGAGCCCACCGTCGAAGAGGGCCCTCTAGAACCTAGGACCATAAGAAGCACTTACAAATATCAATTTTTATTTCCGTTCGTAATTTCACAAAAAGATATTTCCCATATTCTTGCGGTGCCAATATAATCATCAACCCTATATAATTTGCTTGATTATGTGTCATGTGTAATGCTCGACTGTGGCGCCACTCTTAAAGAGTCGTCATAAAAGAGCGGAAGAATAGAGAACTATTTATGACTGACAATAATGGTATTTTAACCCACTTTCCGATTAGGTAGAAGATTGAAGTTTGGTAGAAATATTTTATTCTTATATTAAAATCCATTTACGAAAAAATCCCCAAAAATGACCCGGATTCGACTCCAGAAGATAATTTCCATTTCCCATAAGATAACACGTAAAAATAAATTTAGCGACGTGCAAGCTTTCATTCATTTTCTCATAAAAATTAGAAAAATTTTCCCTCGATCTTCAAACCGGGACTGTTTTAAAAGAAAATGAAGCAATTTTCTTATTCTTATCATCGATTGTCTTTCTCAGTCCGCAAAACGATCGAATGTAACGTTCAAATGGCTTTTTTTGCAAAATTTAGGGAATTCATGAGGATATGCCTTGACAACAATGTCATTGTCGAAATCGAGACCCCATTGTTGTCTCAATTCTCATATGAGTAACATATAAGTACGTATTAAGTGCCTTAATCTGAGCCATCAAGCATTTAACGTGTCGTCAAGAGAGTCTTAAATAATGTACAACGGTTTTCTATGGCAAAGTATTAAGTTTATGCTATACATCCATTATGTTAGAATTTTGAATAACATTTTGATATTTGAAAGATAGGAATAATTTATTTCTAAGAATAATAAGTGCGAGATTTTAAGTTAAATAATATATTCCCTAGCGTCATATTGACGGGCCTTTATACTAGTATTTAATAATTATCAAGTGTTTTCTTACGATAATTAAATTGTATTTTTGCATGATCTTTTGTGTATTTTCCGAGAAGGGATCCAATAATTCTTACCCACAAAGTCGTAGCTACTCCGCAGCTAATTTGATTCTTTAAAATAAATGAACCGCGCGAATACCTAAATCGGACGTTAAGATAATCTCAGGCACGCAAGGGAGGAAATCGCCATGGTCTTAGTTTTACGACTAACTAGCTTAAATTTTAGGTTTGGCGGAACGCGATTCCCTTTGAGTTTCGTTGCCAAGGAACGATGGGGATACAAGATATTGATAAGGACAGGGAGGGCGAGCTACAAGTGCTATGCGACGGAAAACAAGCCGACTTCTCGCTATCGACGAAGAAGTCAAAGCTCTCTGGATTATATAAGCCGAGATAGGACGTATTCGGGCGAGAAATGGTCACCATAGACGAAAATTTTCTTGTACGGCCGGAGATTGAACCGGAACCTGCCTCCTCTCTGGGGACGAAAGAGGGAAATTTTAGGCGATAAGGTTTATTAATGCGGCGTTGATGGAAGGAATAGATCATGAGATAACCATGCGACAGGCATTAGCAGGAGTTTTGGGGATGATTTGAAATCAGAGGAAAAATTCTTGACCGGGAATGGAACCAGGGTCTTCCGTTTGCCGGGCGGGTTCGATTCCCGGTCATGGCAAGAATTTTTCTCCTGATTTCAAATTATTCCGTTTACAAATGCGACGTTTAAATCGGAGAAGCCACCTCGGATGGATTTTCCTCTTATGGGTATTAACATCGATTTCCAGACGTGGATGATTCGACAGCACAAAAATTTCGTCGTTTTCGCACAACGCAACTGCTGCTAATTACCGTATTCGAGGAATATGTTCGTAGAATGGACCGCAAAGATGGCAAACAGGAGTCTGCAAAAATTTACGTATGTACTTTGAGAGAAAAATGCGCATGTGACGTTGATAGTTGCGATTTTTCCATTTTAGGTATATACTAGTAGAAGGTGCTTGCATTCTCCAAGCATTTCATCTCACCTTGAAAAAATATTAATTTTTCGGAAAGATATTTCATCATGGGAAATATTTCTTTAATTCAAAAGATTTCTCCTCGGGACCGATTTTCGTTTTTTCCTTATGGAACAATAATGGAGTAAAACAATCGTTAATTTTTGCAATTTTAGGAATATTATACTTTTCCACATTGGGATAATAATGCCACACATTTCTGCCAAATGTTAAATTTGTAGCTCATTTAGAAGTGAAATAACATTTATCTAATTGTTTAAATTTAAATAATTTTTAATGGCCGCAATAAGAATTTCATAAATAAATTGAAATATTTATTCGTTTATATAGATTAAACTGTAAATAACTTTAAATTTTCAGCTCTCTAACTCACCCCGTAGTATCTAAACATTTACCTATTTGTTTAAATTTTAAGAATTTTTAACTGCCAAACAAATTATAATATCAAAATTTGTATAATCCCTATTTAGTTTTTTACAAATCCTACCTCTAAAAATTTTAGCTCCGTAGCAGATTCGGAAATACATAAACCTTGAAAATTTATTTAAACAATTGCGAATTTTTATCGGCCGCATTGTTGCATTTTTTCGAGATTTTCGTTTTTTCTAGTCGGTTTTGCACAAAGAAATAAGAAGAAAAGAAAAAATTTCGAATCTCCATCTCATCTGGAAGTGCCTAAACATTAGTATCCTCCTATATGTTATATCCTCCTCTGTAAGAAACGTCTATATATAATGATAATTCATGTATCAATTCGGAAAATCTTATCATTCAGAGTATTTAAAAAATGAATGAAATAAAACGGGAAGTTAACTCCGATAGGTGTTATCGAATGTTGCTAACACTTTCGACTTGTTGAATTTATGACTCAATTGTTGGCACAGTTTAATGCATGGAATGGGACACGTACTCAATCGATAAAAATTAAAAACTGGAAATAAACTCTTGCCATAAAAACAAAGACAAAAAAATTTAAGCACACTTGCGTAGATATAAATAGATAATGTAATACAGCAGAGCGTCCATTAACTTCACTTCAATTCTACAATTTAAAAAAATGTTCACCTCTAGAGTAAACGACAATAAATGCCAATAGAGTTTAGTGCAACGTAAAATTTTTAATATAATGAGACAGATTTGTTCTTATTTACTACGTTACTCTACAATATGAGCGTTTAAAATGTCAAAAGATACAATACAATCAATTATTTGCATATAATTCATTATCCGATCACATTATTGTTTGATCGTGGGAACAAATTGCTTAGCGGTATCGTTATGAGAGAGAAATCGTCCCAAGTAACGCACGCCGTTTTGCAAGTATCGGTTTATAATATGTCAATCGAACAAATAATGCAACTGAACCCTCGTGTAAATTACTAACCGGCCTTCTTCAACGCGTCCTATACGATAGTATTTAGCAATAGAGAGAGAAATTCCATCATATTTTTCCCCTTCGCATACTATTTCCGTCTTTTTATCTTATCTATCTTCATTCCTACCTCCCATTTTTACTTCTATTCAATTATCTCCGATCCGAGCCCTTATCTTCTCGACACGATATCGCTCCTCCGTTCTTTGGAGTTTCAGACGAACTCTTAAACGATGCGCAACTGTTATCACAATTTCCTGAAGAACGTGTCGAAGCGAAAAAACGAAGACAGATTATGCTGTTAACACGAGTGCGTTAGTTCTAGGAATAACACTTCTTAGCAAGTTCTTTAAGTAACTATGAGATTACTGTGACCTATTATAGCCATCCCATCAAACAAATGGATGCGCAAAACAGCCTTTCCATTGTTATTTTCATTGTTGTTATTATCATTATTCATAGTTGTTATTTTATTTGTTATTTGTCTTGTTGTTGTTATTATTATTGCTGTTATTTTTATTTTTGTGGTTGTTATTCGTATTTTAATTTTTGTTACCTTTATTATTACTAGTGGTACCGGCAAAAACTTTTGCTAGGTCATTCTGAAATCTGCATGTTTAAAAGTAATAATAGCCAATTTCTCCTTATAAAATTAGACGACTGATACGTATTTTGAATGCCATTTTTGTTTTTTATAATTTATACGTGCAATTTTAATTGTCTCTCTCATACGAAAATGGTCCAGTATTGAAATAAAGAAAGATTTTTTCTTTTGGTCAATCGTTAAAAATGCCCACAGCCCACACGCAGTTTACTGAATAATAATAATCTTCTATTATTAACGTTGCAATCTGTTAAGTTTGACACTACTACAACTATAATTTCGATGCTTCATAAACAGCGCTAAGTGGGTAACGCAATTATTTTGGCTATTTGAAGGCTTACTAGACGCTAATTTAATCGGAGGTAACAATGTGGGTCGCCTTGTCAACACCCGGAAAGAGTACGAAAAAGCCATAAAATTTCGAAAAGAAATGCGTTTTTCGGAGAAATAATTCCGTGTGACATCAAAACATAGCTATAATAAGATATGTTATAGTTTTAGCTGTCGAATAAAGCAAAAACGGTGAAATTCGGTCCATATTTACGTATTTTAATGAATGAAAGAAATAAACCTTGCACCTTGAAAAATCGAAACTCCTGTGTTAACATATGAAAAAATATAATCGTCTCCAGGAGTCGAATCCGGGACACTTCCGTAAACGAAAATAGTTTTCCCGGGGTCACATAGTTGGCAGAAACAAAATGGCGCTTACAGCATTTCTCTATGACAAACCGTTCAAGAGATAAAAGGGGGGACGGACGGACGGACAGACAGACGGACAGACATTGAGTAATTATATATAAAGATATTTCTCTTTGTTGCGTTTTCGCGTATTATCAGTTTTGTTTACATTTCGTTCACCGATAAGTTGTAACTGACCTCGAGATGTAAGCCATATTTTTTAATGAATAAATAAATAACGCATATTCTTTTTCGGCAAGTATATAAATTAGGCAAAATATGGAGTGAAAAGATGAAACCAAAAATCACAAAAAAAAACAATTTTTTATAATCGTGTCAATCAAACAGTGGCGAGTTTTTCTTACGTTTTAGGACTGTGATGCCGGGTTAAAACAGAATTTTTCCGCTGGAAACCTTGAGGTTCGTCAAAAGGATGATGAACCGGAATGGGGACACTCTAGGCTCGTTCCGATCCTATAGCCTTCGGAAAGAAGGAACTTGTGCAACAAATCGAGAGAGTTTCGAACGCAACAGGTGAGAACTAATTTAACTGTCGTCGTAAATAGCCGACATAAACCCACTTAGCCCTCGGGGTGTCGGTTTGTAGCGATTTATAATGGAGCAGTGCTTTTGCGGAAGGATGTACGAGAAAAGATCCATTAAAACTTTGTATGCATATATTAATCGCGTGAAAACAAACAGCTTTATAATTGAGATGAAGCCGCAATAAATTATTGTGTAAACCGATGCTTCTTAAAATTAAATTAAATAAACAAACAAAAATTAAATTAAGATCGAAACGCCGATGATTTTACCACATTATTCACTGAACTTGGGCTCATGCCATCGATTGCCACACTAACAAAATCTGATGTGGCCACAACATGACTTTCTCCATGTCTGTAATATTTCTAAAAATTCCAAATAGGTTACATAATAGTAAATATTTTAAGAAACTGCGACAAAAATTTAGACATTACAAAGAAAAATAAACTCAAACCGTAGCCACGAAGCTCCAACGATTAAGAAAATAAAAAGGAGCGTTGCAAACTAAGACGTAACTAAGCGTTAAGTGTTTACCATAGTCGCCGGTAGGTGGTGTGGTGGTGGCAGCTAAAAATTAGTTCTGAAAATATGTTTCGAACAAACGTTGTAGAAAGTTAAATTTCCTACAACTTTTATTCCAGTACTCTTTTACATACGTCAAATATTAAAGAAAATAAAAAAAATGTTATGTGGCCACCACATGACTCTCTCCATACCTGTCATGTTTCTAAAAATTCCAAATAGGTTAAACGATAATGATTTATTTAAAGAACTGCGAGAAAAATTTAAAGTCTTGACAAAGAACAGAAATAGAAACCTTAGCATCCAGGAATCTCCAACAATTAAGAAAAGAAAAAGGAGCGTTACTAAGACGTAACTAAGCGTCAATTGTTAACAATAGTCGTCGGTAGGTGGCGTGGTGGTGGCAGCTAAATAATTTATTTTTAAGATATCTCTTAAACAATGCATTATATGGAAAAATTTTCAAACAAAGGTTTTAGAAAATTAAATTTCCTACAACTTTTACTCCAACACATTTTACATATCTATAATAATAAAAGAAGCTGTCTGTGGAAGTCATAACTCTTCAGAAAATAAACATGGGAGCTTAAATATTTGGCAAAAACTTCAGATTGATCCTGAGAGTTGTAGTGCCAAAAATAATTTAAATCGGTCCACAAGGGCCCAAAGGTCCCCATTGTTGGTCCAAATATCGGTTTTTTAATAAGATATCTCAGCAACCAATAGACAGATTTTGATGAATTCTCCACCAATATCAATGCTTTGATGAGACATTTTCAAGCCTAAAATGGACAAAATCGGCCTAAGGGGGTCAAGGATCGTAATGTAAGGGTCGATCCAAATTTCAAGTTTTCGAGGGGTCCCCATGGAACGGTCGGTCCAAATTTCGGCGATGTTCGTCCGCCCGCACGCATCTGACACACACACACAGACATCATCGAGAAAATTGTCAAAACGCGTTCAGGGAACTTCAAAACGTATATTTCCGTTGAAATCTCGAAATCAATTTTTTCAGGAATACAATACTTTCCCCTATACTACGTATGGAGAAAGTAACAAGATGGAAGAGTATACTCCATAAATGGAATACAAAGAGATTTCAAAGGCGTTCTTAATGGGAAATACGTATGAAACGATATCGAAAGATTGGGCGATTTTTTATCTCCGAAACCATAAGTAGTAATTATATAATCTTGGGGACTATTTTGTAGTAAAAGTTGTTTTCTATCCAAATACATTTTTTAAACTATACCTTACAGATCATATAAGGGCGTGGGATAGAAAAACATGGATTTTAATTGTTGTTTACCGAGAGAACCGCCTTAGAGATCAATGTAAACAAAATATGCGATTTTCTTCGCAGGAGTTTCTAGAATTTCTATCTCCGTAACTAGAACTCGTAAGTATCTGGTCTCGTGGGCTTTCTTGTAGTAAATGTTGCTCTATATCCAAATAATTTTTTAAATCTATACCTTACAGATCATATAAGAGCTAGGGAGAGCAAATTTTGGTATTTCAATGTTGCTTGACGGATGCCATTTAACGAGATACGAGTATAAGTTTATTAAAGTAATTATGTAAAGTGGAAGTTTTAATTCACGGATTCAGTCGAAAATCACAATTGGGCGATAAATTTTAATAACGATCACTCATACTTAATTAAATTAAAATCCGTCCAGCGGTTTAGGAGATGAAAGTTACGACGGACGGACGGACCAGACGCGCCCATAAGGCGTTCCGCTACTATCGCTTCGCTGGTAAAGAACGCCTAAAAACGGATAAATGACAAGAATAAACATCCACTTCCGGATGACCGATTTTAGGAAAAATTTAATCAGTTCTTGACTTTCTAATACAAATGCTAAATATAAAATTTTATGATGATCGTATTATAGTTTTCGAGTAAGAACACCCACAAAATTCCGGTCACAGACACACAAGACACCCACAGACCTAGAGAAAATAGTCTAAACGTGTTCAGGTGTCCTTAAAACATGTATTTCCGTTGAAATCTCGAATTTGATTTTTTCCATGAAGACAATAATTTCTCTATATGTACTTCGTTTATGGAGAAAGTAATAAATGCACGCATATATATATATATATATATATATATATATATATAAAATCAAAGAGGTTGATTAGCCAGAAATTCCATAGAAACAAAAAAGCATCGCGAGTCATGTATCTCGCGGGCCGTAGTTTTCCCACCCCTGTTCTAGAAAGAGAAAGGCGAACTCGGTCGGGCATTTGCAGAGTAGAGAGAGCATGATTAAAGGCGTGTTAGAAGGAAAAATAGAAAGAGAAAGGTTTCAGCTGATAGATGAGACTTGGCGAGGAAAGATAATTACCAAGAAATTAAGGATTGTGTGTGTGTGTTAAACTTTATCAATAAATTCAGGCTTCACATTGTGGAATTTACTCATGATACAGATAAAATAAATTATGTATCTTTCGTGGAAGATACATGGTTTAATTTATTTGTATTATTACATATATAGAGATAATCATACCCTGTAAAACGTGACCTCTGACGTCTAGATTAGTAAACTGTCTCCAAATTAAGCAGGAATGCGCCCTAGGGCAGGGGTTCGCAACCTGGTGCTCGCGAGCACCGGTGTGATCTTTGGAAGCCTGATTGTGCTCTTTGACAGCCTGTGTTCTTTTACGGTGCTTAAAATCCTGTCTCTTAGAACCGATAATTAAATTTGCTCGGTTGCTTTCTTTCTAATCCCATTCAAGAGCATTAAGAATACCTTTGACGTTGATTTGATTATATTCATGACCATTCAATTTTTTGCTGAAGTACAGCGGTGCTCTCTTGATATCCAATGATGTTACCTGATGCTCGCAAAATAGAAAAGGTTGGGAACCCATGCCCTGAAGATTCTTCGAAGAAACAGGAAAAATTGTCGTTAGGATAGGAATACGAAACCCAAAGACGGGTTGGACAGGGGATCTGACGCAATTTCCTAGATCCAGGACGAAGGTGTACGCAGCAGCGGCGAAAACTGGAAAATGGAGTATATGGGACAGGAGTGTGACGTAATTCCTAGACATGTTTCGGAGGGGAGAGGCGCGCGATAGAACGGGAAAAGTGAAATAACATAAGGAAAGTGTTTTCGATTCGAAAAAATCTCTAAATAAAAGGTCACGTCTAGACGGAACGCGTTTCTAAGTAAAAACAAACAAACAAAGGCTCGAAAAAAATTACGAAGACTACTTTACAACGTAGAAAAGTGGACAATTTGCCGTTGGGCTAATTTTAATATTCGAAATCAATTTTACGACTTTCGGGAAAATGTTCTGATCGTGTTTTTTTATTCCTTTGGAAATTTTTTTAAAGAAGAATCTGGAATGTGTGCCGATATCAAAATAGAACGTAATCGGCTTTTCGGTATCGAAAGGAAATCACCATCGTCAGGAAATTTAAACGTGATGAATGAGAATTAATTTGGCGACATGTAGGAAGCATATGCAATATATCAAGGTATTTAAAACTAATATTGTCCGCGGAGTCAACTTTTAGAGAATTAGTTCATTTGAAACTGCCATTATCTCGTTCTTTTTTCGCTATTAGGCACATTAATATTTTTATTATTCTCTGTAATTCGTCATTATCGAAAAGTAAATTCAAAAGAATGTCACCTTTGCCCTTTTTATGATAACAGAATTTTACACGCTCCGTTTAATTGGATGAGCGATCGCTATCGTTCGACAGTGTTTTGAAAATGTTCGCATTCCTCGGCTTTCGACGTTATTTAAAAATACATCCCTGTGGCTATGCGGTCTACTAAATTCAGAAAAATAATTCGCTCGTCAAACATAGCTCTTGAAATCCCTCAGTTTACTTAGTTGCACGAGACTTGCAAACAAAAGAAGAGCGGAAGACGCGGAGATTAGCTGAACTCTATAATCTAATCTTCGGAGTAATCTCCTGAGATGACGAAATTATAACTGCGCTCGGAAGATTAAAAGTCCCCTTTTCAGCAGCAGTCCCTCGTGAATTTTCAGGCGCGTTTCGTTTACGCCGCGAGCGCCAATTGCCTTCGTTCTGTCCGTCCGTGCGCATGCTCGTCTTCGTTTTTCACCAAACGTATATTTATTAAACTCTGGTATTTAGGACTCACGGCAAAAAAACATTAATAAAAGCGGCATAAGCGGTTCACATGACACAATCAGGGTTGCCCCTTGACCGGAAACAAAAAACAAACTTTTTCCTCATATCTCGTAAAATATTAATCATATCGAAAATGCCCTCAAATAATATTTGTAGAACTAGCCAAATAGAAGATTTCATGCAAAACACGTTTTTATCGTAGTAACAGCCGTTTTCAGGAAAATCTAACAAAACATAATTCGCTTTGAATTTAGAAAAATTCATGCTTGGTTACTTCACTGTAGTCGACGAAAACAACAGAAGTAGGTAATTAAGATATGCTATAATTACGAAAATACGCTTAATTTCCTCACGTGTCCATGCAGCATTTCGTAAGCGGAAGAAAATGGAATATCTAAGGAAGAAAAAAGAATGTAAACTTAAATATTACAACTACGTAGCTCAAGTAATGTATGCTTTTAATAACTTTCGATTGTTAGATTAATTACTGCAACTGATAAGAAAATAAATTGGGTAAATAAAAATTTAACATCTCCCTGCAGTATTTAATCATCATATTAAAATTACATAAATACGTTCATTAATGCACCAACTTAGAGGAGAGGAGAAATTTTCAAGAGAGACAGTCGGGTCGTGATGTTTCGCTGTTTTATGGTGTGCGTTTTTTCAAAATATAACGTTTAGTTGCAAATGCTCAATCGCACGAAACGCGTGTAATTTGTGATATACTGTGCACTTTTCTAACGTGCCACTTTCTCCATAAGAAGTATAGAGAAAGTATTGTTTTCATGAAAAAAATCGAATTCGAGATTTCAACGGAAATAAACGTTTTGAGGTCCCCTGAACACGTTTTGACCATTTTATCGACGATGTACGTGTGTGAGAGAGAGGGAGAGTGTGTAATACCTTTTTTGTGGGTGCTCTAACTCAAAAACTATTAATCGAATCAACGCGAAATTTTATATTTAACACTTTTATAAACGTAACAAGAACTGATTAGTTTTTGGTAAAAATCGGTCAACCGGAAGTGTGTTTAATCTCTTCCCTTATCCGTTATTTTGAAATATTTGCTTTAATATTCGATAAATATAAAAAGTACTGGAATAAAAGTTGTAGAAAATTTAATTTTCTAAAATCTTTGTTTGAAACATTTTCCCATATAATGCATTGTTAAAGAGATATCTTATATTTTTATCTGCCACCACCACGCCACCTACCGACGATTATCGTTAACAATTGACGCTTAGTTACGTTTTAGAACGCTCCTTTTTATTTTATTAATTGTTGGAGCTTTGTGGCTATATCTAATATCAGAAGGTTATGGTTTGAATTTATTTCTGTTCTTTGTTAAGCCTAAAATTTTCTCGCAGTTCCTTAAAATATGTATTATCATTTAACCTATCTGGAATTTTTAGAAATGTTACAGATATGGAGAAAGTCATGTGGTGGCCACATCAGACTTTTTTATATCTCTTATTAGGCCTCACTAATGTAAAAATGGTATCTATTAAAGTTGTATATATAATAATTTTCTATAATTTCTGTTTGAAATCTTTTTCCATAGAAAGGATTTTTCAGATATAGTATAGTGCAACATCGATATAGCGCTGGTATGGGGAAAAAGCTACCCCGCGGTATAGGGAAGACCGCATTATATCGAGATAACTCAACTTTGAAATTAGATTTACTTGCATGCACTAATATTCAAGTAAAACAGAGGAATTAAAGAGAAGAAAACAAGTTTTATGTACTAGCCCCGTAGCGGCTCCGGAAATGACTTTAGTCAAATCAGGAATGCACATAAGGGTTAAAGTAAGAAATAGGAACCATCTGGTGAATAAAAACTTTTGTTTAGGGCTTGAATAAGACCCACGTTATATCCGATGCCGCGCAAGAACGAGCCGCGTTATAACCGGATTGCACTGTATTTCGAGTATCCTCCTTAATGGGTTCGGTACATTGGATGTCACCAGGTGGCAGCTTTGTTTCCGTTGCTATGATAAAACTTTGAAATTGTTGATAGCGACGCCAACGCTGTCAACGGTAATTTAATCGCGATCAAAATCGTACTAATTTCATCCGTTTTGTAAGAAATTTTCTTGTAAATATATACACCTACGCCAGGCCCACCAAAGGTAATTTTAATCCCGAATACTTTGCGCAATTAATTTGACCTTAGTAATGGAATACGCAGCAATTGCCGATATTTATTCTTGAGGAAGCTGTTCTGGAGAGCAACTTGTAAGTACAATGCAATCATATCCATTATTAGGCGTTCTTTACCAGCGAAGCGGTAGTAGCAGAACGCCTTCTCCTAAACCGCTCGAAGGATTTTAATTAAATTACGTAGGAGTGATCCTTATTAAAATTTATCACCCAATTGATATTTATTCGGAGATAGGACTTCATTTACCACAAATAAGTCCGCGAGATCACATAATTACGACTTTTACTTTCGGAGATAAAAATTCGAGAAAATCCCGAGCAAAACATATTTTGTTTACGTCGATCGCTAAGGCGGTTCTCTCGGAAGCAACAATTAAATACCACATTTTTCTCTCCCAAGCTCTAATATGATCTGTAAGTTATATATTAAAAATTAATCAAATAGAAGACAACATTTGCAACAAAACAGCCCGCGGGATCACATAATTACGACTTTTAGTTTCGGGTATGAAAATTCAAGAACCGCCCAATCTTTCGATAAGAAGAGAGTCGGGATGGATAAGGATTTTCATAGTAAGGAGTAGGCTCCTAAGTTAAAATGGTGTCTATTAGTAATAGGCATGCAGTCAAACCCAGATTTGTCGTCCTCTTACATAATGCCACCCCAGCATACCGCCCATGAATCGTTGTGAGCAGAACTTCCATCCTGTGATTACACAGAGCAAGCATATTATACCTCGATTTACCGCCACCCCCGCTTTAACGCCAATGCCAGTGATGGTGGCGCTAAATCGGGGTTTGACTGTATTATATGATCATAGGCATTATTAGTTTTCTACAATCCGGTAGGGTTTTAGGCACATCCAATTCAATCTGTTCCACCCCAGCCTTTCTTCTCTTCATCTTCTCATCACCAGCTGTTTCTTTTACTAAACGGAACATTCTTCCTGTTTTTCTTCGCCTCTTTCCTAGCATCCTCCCTTCTTTGATTTCTTTCAACAGACCTTCCAGGCCTCTCAAAATCTGACCCACCCATTTCTTATTTCGTTCACTTATTGCTCTAATTAAACCCCTATCTTCACCTACTGTTCAGCAGGGAACTATCGAATTCCATAAATATATATAAATTATAACCTTGTTGCGGCTATTGGAGATACCAGAAACGGGTCAATTTTTTAAAATTCTTGTTCTTGAATTTTTTCCTCTACTGTATTTAAATTTTCCTCGTTTGTTTTTCTCTCAGTTCAACCGATTTTCTATAGTACTATACGTCATACCCACATCTCAAACGCCTCTAACGGGCTCACATCTTTCCCCAAAGTCCATACGATCGTAAGCACAAACATTGCTTACGGAATTTATGAAGTCCCAAATTTCCATTCCTATGGAAAAATCATCCTAGAATGAATCGACCATCGAGACAGACTGACGAAGAAAGAAAAACTTTTAAAAACATTTCCAAAAATATTTCAACAAATATATGTTTGCTCTATATTCGGAAATGATCGAAAGATCATTGATCACTTTTTATTTCCTCAATCTCGAAGTTTGAAAACTGGAATGTCGATTTTGGCGGGTAACGCGAGAACAAAATGTTTCCATTAACCTATTTTATCTTTCTATTTCCAGCATCACATTATTGAGCAAACGATTGCAAAATGGTTGAACTGGTCTTGGGAAAAATTAATTGAATTATTATTTGATCGCGCGATTTATGGCAATGTAACGGGAGATATATTCCCAACGCAGGCAATTCCTCGTCGAGGTCGAGCGTCTTTTTTTTAAAGAAAATAAAAAGTTCCGAAGCAATTGCGCGCTCTAGCACCTCGACCCTGATTTCCTCCGACCTTGGTAGGAGTCACCTTGAAAACAAGGAAGTGGGGTAAAATATCTTAAACGTCCATCACCGAGTGGAATCAAATCCCGACATTGGCATAGTTTTCCAAGGATCGTAGTCGAGTTGAAAAGGGAAGGAAAAAGCAACGTTAGAAGCGTTCGTATTTTAGCTCCGCGGCAAAATATTTAAGATGGGGGCGTATCTTAGATACCAAACGGCGCCTAAAAAACCGTCGACGCGACAATCTTCTCGGCCCATTAATGCTTAATTATACCTATCATCACATCTCGAAGATATTTTAAAAGGGATACGCATAACCGTCTGATAATCGAGCTAAACGCGTTCGTTTCGCAAGACGTATTTATCTTCTAATTAATGTCTATTTTACGTTCCGAATATTTTTCGGTATTATTTCTGCGTTTAATATGGAAAATCGCGAGTTTTAGCTAAAAATATTCTTTAAAACAACCACCGTGAAACTCGCAATTATCTCAAAGATCGTTCTATTTACAGCTAAGCTGTGTTTGTCGTAGTTGTCCGCATCATCATCATCGGCATTTTTACGTCTGAGAGACAAAATAAATGTTTCGTCTCGATGGCGATCTCTAATGAAAATTTCTAGGATTAGTTATACAAATATTATTAAGATGCTTAATGGGAAATTAAAAATGCACATATTTTTTGAGTAAAATGGTAAAATATCTTTTTAAATTACGCTGTCGGACTATGTATGACGCTACACCCGGCCCTCCTATAACTCGGAGGATGCGTTGTCATTGATCGTTTAGTAAAGTCCTGACATCAGATATTACGTCTATTTTCTTAACTTTCCTTTCTTATTCAGTGATGCTGCACATAAGGAGAATTTTAAACAATACCCCCTTTCCAAATATAATTTGGTCAAGTTTATTTTCAGGAGGCACGGTCCCGGTGGACCTCCCCCTCGGTACGCCAATGGTGCCAACATTTTAAATCGAAACTCTCCACTGAGATTCACCAAACAGGTAGGTACACTCAAAAGACAGAATGGCAAAATGAATGAATGCATGACTGGTAAGCGGTTTGCAATTAGATAATTGCTACTGTTTTAATTAGAGTTATGATAGGTTAATTCTAATTTTTATTGAAATAAGTGAAAGAAAATAATGGTTTTCTTGCACTATTTGAGGGCGTCTGAGTTCTGGGGGACTCTAATTGTTGCTTTTCCTGCTAATATTAAGTTCCTCCGCTGCTTATAAACCACTTCAAATTCTACAATTATTCATCATTATACAATATACAAATACAATAATACATAATTTATTTCTTTATGGAGGATATTCGACGGGGATTGATAAAATATGTGAAAAAAGTGTTACTGTGAAGTATGTTATTGAGATATTGCACGGTAAAATAGATACGTCTTCAAGTTACTTAAAAGCTATAAGCCGAACTCGCCAATTTCGTACCTGAAATATATTAATTTAAAAAATTCGCCGCCTTAAATGTTACCTGTGTGACTATCAATCTCACCAACTCTCGCTTTGATGTTTTTCATATAGGCGGCAACTTAACGAAACGCCCATCGTTTTAGATTTGCCATTAACTAAAAATACATTAATTTAACACGTAACTGAAAAAATAGATAATTAAGAATTCTCCAAAAGTCATGAAATGGGTGTGAAAATCAAATACGCATCTCGGCTACAATTCAGCCATCACGAGTGAATCTACTATCGCTGAATTTCCACTGATGACGGCTGCCTTGTAACCGAAATGCTCATTTGGTTTACACAATTATTTTATGGTTTTCGGAAAATTCTGATTTGCAAGTCTGACCATCGCACGAGCTTCATAATTCTTTGAACGTAACCGTAGCTACGAGATTTTTATTAACTCACCGAGGAGACCGACAAGGACTATCGATATCGCTGATAGTCGACGCCCAGGCAACCAACAATTCATGGACACCATGCTTCTGGTGGTTTCTGAAAAGAAACAGTAACAAATTAGCTATCAAACGTCTATTCGTACAATAATCTCCATCTGTTTTAGTACATTTTATGAAAGGTATCATCCAAGATTTTTTCAACATTTTTATCATGTAATAATCCAAGAGGTTGATTAGCCATAAATGCACACAGTCAACATTTATCCATCTGAAATTAAATATTATTTAGCGTTTCTTTGCAGAAATATTCCATAATTAAACCAGGAAAAATCAGCAATGTATGAGGATCAATGCATTGTTTCTTTTTCCTGGCTTAATTTAGCCATATCTTATCTTCGTACGCTATCGTGCGATATATGATATCAACAATGACACAAATTCCAGCTGAATCCGTTAGTTTATTCAGAAATCCCGCCATTTTTCTTCTTCTAAATCAGCAATAACCGGACGGCCCTGGGAACTCCTTCAAAAGTCTAACGAGATAACGTTTTATCAAGTTTCTGCGACCGTTACGCTGCTTCAAATTCGTTAATATTCGTCGATTTCTTGGAAAATTCTATCCTTAACGTTCCAACTTCAAGATGGTTATTTTTGAGCTTCGTATCTCGGTTCCACTCCGCCAATCTTTACAGATTCGGGGTGAGGTCACGCTTTCGTGTACTCCATGTTATGGTTACGCGGTTATTTACACATGCACTGGCTTGGGACGGCCGTGGAGACTCGGGAAAAACTGGATGGAACGCGAAGGGAAATATGAGGAAGGTGGAGGGGGAGGGAGGAGGGCAAGGAATGAGTCACACTTGCAAACCTCTCACTGTGATCTCCCGTGACGACGGCATTCGCGTCCTTACGTCGTCGTCGCCGAAGTAACGGTTGCTACGTCTCTTGGCAATTAAAAATGCGTTTCGGAGTAAATCCTATGTGTAATTCCTCATACTATCTTTATATTTAATACTCAATGTATGTCCGTCCGTCCTTCCCCCCTTTTATCTCTTGAACAGTTTGTCATAGAGAAATGCTGCAAACGCCATTTTGTTTCTGCCAACTAGGAGACCCCGAGAAAACTATTTTCGTTTACGGAATTGTCCCGGATTAGACTCCGGGAGACGATTAAATTTTCCCATATGTTTACACAGGAGTTTCGATTTTTCAAGGTGCAAGGTTTATCCCAGAAAAAAACTTTTAATTTTTATCCGCCATTTTGAATCCAAATGGCGCCCGATAAAAAAAAAATTTGAACCGGCAATCATCCGTAATAAGTTTCCCCGAGTCATTAAGTTGTGAAAGTATAAGAATATCACCCTATAAAAATAAATAAAAACGTACCATAAGATCTAGGTTAGAGGCAGTCTAGAAGTCCACATATTTTATATCGACCAATAAGAGGCACTCGAGAGAAACTTGTTCGCATATCTTGTGGTCGATCTCACGTGAATCAACATGCAAGTACAGAAAAGTCGTACGTTACTCGGCCTGAAAATCAAAAGAGCCATCTTATTTGGCGACTGAAAACAGCCATAATACGAGGCTTACAAAACTTGTCCGTTTTCTTTACCGGACATTTGCATGGATGTCCAGAAGCTATAGCAATACAAGAGAAAAAAATCTTCCGTTTGCGATGTGGAAATATTTTCACATAAATTCTCAGCTCGTTTGACGTATTATTTTGTCTATTTGCATCTCCGCGTCAAAATTGTGTGGGAGAAAAAGTCATGGAGTCTCAACCTCGCAGATTTAAAAAGAAAACGGAGAGAAAATATGCAGGAGAGAATTGGAATTCGGTTTCCACCGAATTAAATTTATGATTTAAAAACTGGGCGAATGTGGAGCTGCATTGCATTATTTTTCCTCTACTTTCTTTCTGAATTAATGAGAAAAAATACTGCAATTGCTATCGGAAACGATATCTTCATCCTTTTAGTTATCCCGCAAATAGTAATGTTAAAACCTGTCCGAATTTTGACTGAAAATCAAGGGATAACCTGAAATAAAAACTATGCAACGAAAGATATCGTAAGGCCGCATTAATTATAGTTTGTGTTTTCGCTAACTTACACTGCTCTTATACTAAAACCCTGACGGCGAAATGAATTAATCATATCGCACATATACACAAAAAGTTACTAAGAATATGCATGTCCATTGTACAATTAAAACGTTTAACTGAATTATTATTATTTACAATAGTAATGATATGATATTTACAATAGTGTTTTTCAAAGTTCGGGTCGCGACCCAGAACTGGGTCGCGAGGTTCGTAAGATAAATGTGAGAACTTAACGCATAACCAGCTGAAATTTTTCAAAATTACAGGGAACAAAATGCTCCTATTAAACAAATGCCAATCTTTTATAGTTATTGGTTTCAGGCGCCAATCTTTTATGTTGCGTTTTATCGCGAGTTAATAAAACCTCAGGTCAGAACATTTTTTGTCTTCAAATTCAAATCAAATTCAAATTCCGCTTTCCACATTCCACTTGCTTTGCGAGACAAAAAGTTTGAAAAAACACCGATTTAGAGAGGATGAGTTTCACAGAGATTAGAGGAATGACCTCGCGGCCACTTGGGCGGTCGCATAACTCGCTACATATCCAGCGTGATTCACACTGTCGAGAACGCCTTTGATTTCTCGAACACCGTCGTCACCTAATCGCCATCGTCGTTAGTATTCCGAACGTTTTTAAGTCGAGTTCTCCACAAATTTCGTATTCTCCGCAACCTTCCTCAATTCTTGGTAACTCCATTTCCTTTTTAAAGTCATCAATTAGCTGAAACCTTTTTCCTTTCTCTTCCTCGTTTGCCTTCAAAGTATTCCTTCAACCGAGTCTTTAATCACGTAGTCCTTCCACGCGTGATCCGTCCCGCCTTCCTCTTCCCTATCATTTCATTATCGATCCCTTCTCTCCTTTATCCTTAATGCTTCCTCTACCCGTCCGTTTTATAAGCAGCGTCCTTCTCCATGCTTTTCGAGCATTGCAGTACATCAATTTTCCTAAGCGGATACGAGGGGGAATGAAAAGGGATAATTTCTCACAAGATTTTGGAACATCTTTTAAAAAATTAATCAAATAATAAAAATAACATATTGAAGAAATGTTACTTTTTTAAATTATTAATTTTGTTGTACACAATGTTATCCATTTCCTTTTCACAAATTAAAATCTGTGTGCTTTAGAAGATATTTTGATTACCTCCTCCCTTTCCCCCAAGGATCAAGCCTAGTTCCACCCTTGTCCTAAGCGCCCATGTTTCCAGATAAGATAAAGTACTCCACCAATGTCATTTCACCAATTTTCCTCTTATATTTTCGTTTATTTCACTCGTTAGCAATATTTTCCTTATTCTGGAGGCGGCTTTCGCGATCCTAATTCCTCATTTAATTTTGCAGGTTGCATATCTCGTTGCAATGCTTATGAGGAATTTATGATGCTCGTTTAATAATCATACCAAACGACCATATGGGACACAAAGTACTCATTAAATTTTTGTCAATAGAAGGAAAGTCTACAACAAGGCTTTTCCATACAGCGAGCTGCGGCGCCTCTCACGATCAATCGGGCGTCTAATTGTAAGCGGTTCGTTCGTTTTCCTCTCTTTCTCTCTCACCCTCTTTCTCTCTCTATCTTTCTTCCTCCCTCTCTCTCTCTCTTTCGACTCTACATCTCCTTCCTCGGCGAATGCGAAAAACGTTCGCTGGAATCGCTATGGAATGGACACGACTCGGAACGCGGAAATTGAAAGAGAAAAACGAGGAAAATAAAGACGAACTAGGACGACCTTTTGGATGCTAATAAGTCGAGTTCTGCGTCCTATTTGTCCTGCTCATTACTACCACTTGTTTTCGCAAAAAACATATAGAACTCGTTATTGGTTCACAAGTTTTAAAAAATTACGATGATGACATTTCTTGGAAGGTATTTGACGCACATAAAATAGTGTGTTTTTGGTTGATGGCTATTTTTTTAACGAAACATAAAAATATGGAAGACGCATTGTGTCGAAAGCAAAATTTAAAGGGATTACAGCGAAGGTATATTATTAATTAATTTATTTATTTATCTATTCATGTATTTATTTATATAATTCTACATACAGCGCAAGCCATTTTCAGTGAAATGTTATAATTATGGAAGGAATATGTGCGCAAATTACAGCTATAAGGAGAATTGTTTTCCGTATTAAAAATATAATATAGGAGGATTGCCGCGGTGACAGATCGGTGAACCTCTTTTCTTCTTAATTTTCCATAT
This sequence comes from Tanypteryx hageni, assembly GCA_028673005.1. Classification (NCBI taxonomy): domain Eukaryota; kingdom Metazoa; phylum Arthropoda; class Insecta; order Odonata; family Petaluridae; genus Tanypteryx; species Tanypteryx hageni. The sequence continues at coordinate 13,604,782 of CM054118.1, read as the reverse complement.
ATGTATCCAAAAATAGCAAAATAATAAAAGATAATTAAAAACTTCTGAATTGATGTGGGTATCAAAGAGAATATACAGAAACGTACGGATCGTACTGATTCTTGGCTTATTTGAATGTTCTTTTAAAAAAGAGGATCTTCCGAGATAATAGAAAAAGGAGACCTCCACAAATAAACACCAGAAATGAGTCGTATATGAACGATTCGTATTTATGTAATGTTGACCAAAATGCGCGCTATTGAATTGAAATACGCAATTGCGACGAAGCAGTCACGCGGTGACATAGCAAAATGCGTGTGGTGATTACGCTTTTGAAAAATACGCGAACAGAGATTTTCTTTAATTTCAAGGTCATTCCACGTTCTTTGTGATATTTCGTGACGTCTCGCATGCGACTTTCCGAGAATTTGGAAAATGCGCGCCGACCGCGTGACGTAAATTACGCGCTTTCGTAGAGCATTTAGGCTTCGAGAGTAATTTTTTCCTTAAATCAATCGGGAGAAATTTGAAATCACGAGAGAAATTCTTCTCTGACCGGGTTCAGTTTTAGACGCTCTCATGACTCGTCCGTCCGTCTGTCGTGACTTTCATCTCGTAAACCGCTGAACGTAATTTAAATAAGTAAGGGTGATCCTTATTCATATTTATCGCCCAATTTTCATTTTGAACTGATTCTGTCAATTAGAAATTTCAACTTATATAATTAGGTACTTAAATAAACATGGGTCGATTCGACCCAGCGCGAGTACTCACGTCACAATTTATAGTGCGAGTACTCGAGGGTTAATAAACTTATACTCGTATCTCGTTAAATGGCATCCGTCAAGCAACATTTAAATATCATATTTTTCTCTCCCTAGCTCTTATATGATCTGTTAGGTATAGATTAAAATATTTATTCTGATGGAAGATAACATTTACCAAAAACAAGTCCGTGAGACTACAAAAATACAACTTATTGTATCGGAGATAAAAATTCGAGAAATTCCCAATCATAACGTCACATATTTTGTTTACATCGGTAGATACGACGACTCTATCGGCAAACGACAATTTAAAACCATATTTTTCTCTCCCAAGCTCTTATATGATGTTAGGTATAGATTAAGAAATTTAGTCGGATTGAGGATAACATTTACTACAAAAACCGCAAGACCATATCATTACGACTTATAGTATCTGAGATAAAAATTCAAGAACCGCCCAATCGTTTGATACTTGTTCATACGCATTTCCCATAAAGAACGCCTTTGAAATCTCTGTGTATTCCATTTTTAAGTATGTATTCACAAAATTCCAGGTCGTTGCGTAGTGATCATTCCGTCAATTTTGAAATTAATCCGCAAAAAAAACTTTACGTCGGATAAATGTTCAATCTTGTTTGATTTAAGAAGTTTAAAGATGGTATCTTTTTCCTTCCGATATTTATAGGTATGTATATGTATATTTTTTACTAGTTAAATTAAAAATCAATTTATTTACAACTACGTGAAAATTCTGATAAATCGTTGTTTATTTTTGACATAAGACCTGATGGACGATATCCGCCGAAATGTAGCCAGAGCTGAAACAAGCATAAAGATAGAGCATCGAGGCTGATGAGCTAGTTTTTTAAAGAAAGGTTTGTAAAAACTGCAATTTTATCGCGTTGTCAAGTTAATTCCTTTATCCATAAACCAAGTGAATAAAGAAGACCTGCAATTCAGTCTGGGGCGGACCCAAGAGCTTTCCATAGAGGGGCGATCGCTCCCACCTCTTGAATTTGCCACTGCCTACGACCATTTATTCTGAAAATTCCTGCCCCTGTCATAACCTTTCTGTCCCTTGCCCTAAGGACCTGATCTGCGGCGCAGAATCGAGGAATTTGGCGTGGAAAGAGTTTAAGAAAGCATCGAATGGAGAGCAATGGGGACATCCATCGCCACGATTGCACCCCCCCCCCCTCCACTGGATCCGCCCCTAAATTCGGTAAAAAAGTAATAGTTATAAAAAACATTTTTTATAAATAACTATTATAAAGAAATAATAGAATTCGAAGTAAATATAAAATCTATTAAAAACGAGAAATTATCAGTGCTTTAACATGAGAAATAATTGTTCCTATGGCTGTTGAAGGGGTTAATATATATATATATATATATATATATATATATATATATATATATATATAGTTCTCTCTCTGTAGCTGAAGAAGGAGTAGTTCCGAAAGCTTTACGTTTGTGATGTTTCTGTGTTTTTGTGTTATTTTACGTGTGTCGCTTCGACATCCCCGGAGCCTCGCCAACCTGAAGTCGTCTGATTGGTGAGTGCTCACTGGGTTTCCTCATCCCAACACCTTGTTGACATCCATATATTCATTTTACCTTTCCTTTTCCGTAAGTTGTTATATATATATATATATATATATATATATATATATATATATATATATATATATATATAGTATATATAAAATACGATGTTAATATAAAAGTTCTTAAGAAGTCGTAGTAATGCAATGACTATCGATTGACCTTTCTACAAATTACGATTTGTTGATTTCCGCTGAGGACGGATACTTTGTAGCTGAAGCGCATATCTGACATGCTCAATCTTTTTAATCCTCACAGGAACAAAACTTGACCATTCATTGGTTTAAACTCATAAGACGATATCGTCAATTCATTTTAGAATTTTTCATTATTCACCTTTTTATCGACTAGGAAACAAATCGATAAGGTATGAGAGATATACGCAGTAGAATTCCGCAGTGGGCGTGCCTAGTATTTCCGTTTCAATCGCGAACTTATCAACTAATTGCAACGAAGAACTTGCGTATATTTTTGTTTCAATGCATAACCAAGAAGTTTCTATGCCTCATAAATGCATACCATTCTTTTGAAAGATTTAATCGTAGTAAAAAAGTGGATCAAAGCGTTCTATTTTAAGAAACTGCAAGTAAAAACAAGTGCTCTGCCCCAAGATCCTTCAAACTACTACCTTCTTATTGATTCTTATAAATGGTTATTTATGATAAATAAAATTAGATATTGAAATTAAAACTAACACTCGTATTCTTTAACATTTCGACAATAAATATCTCTAAATCACTAAGATTACGAAAATAAATTAAGAGCATATTAAATATTTTTGTATAAATGCTTGTTGATGATTATTTTAAAACAATAAATTCCGTCGTTAAATGCATAAAATACAATTGATAGTAGCTCAATTGATAGTAGTTCAATAACTTTGGCTAAGATTAATAAAGGTGAAATACTCCTTTAGCCAAACAATTAGAGGGTTACATAAAATACAGTTTAGGGAATGAGCTTTCAAAAACAAACGAATCAATCTAAGTTACTTTGTTATCACAAAAAATCTCAGTGATTCCTTTATTAAGCAAAAAGAAATTTTTTAAAAAGAATTTCTCCGCAATTCAATTGCGCAACCTCAGTCCCAGTTATATGCGTATCGATGGGCACGCTATTAAATTCGCTGTATAAGATTCCCAGCGCCGTTAAATTACGTAACGCGCGCATTCGTTACAAATTGGAACGCGAGACATGTTGGAGATAATTTTATGACTGGCGGTGAAAAATGTTTTAATTGGAAAAAATAAACAAATGAAACGATCCATCCGTCGGTACCGTAAGAACGTTAATTTTTTTTCATTTTTCCCGGGCGAGTTAAGAGTCGATATTAAAGCCATAGGTCAATCTTTATAGCTGAGATAGCAGAAAACGCTCCACGTGTGAGTGACGCTTTGGAAAAGCTATGGGCGACATGGTGCTCGCTAATTCGAATACCGTTAATCTTGGGTTTTAGTTCTATTTAATGTTTCGTTCACCTGTTCACGTCCAATGCGTTAATCAAGATGGGGAAAATTAATTAATAAAAAAAAACAAGTCAAACGTTGGGAAACTCGGAATTGAGATGTCGGAACGATATGCGTTGAGTAAAATTAGTGAGGAAGAAAGATAATTCGGGCGTTGGATCAAATGATGCGTTGCGACGAATAACGACCAACTTAGGACCACCGAAAGCAGTGGTTTCCAAATTGTGGGGCGCGACCACCTGAGGGGGTGCGGGGGATAGATCGGGGAGGGGGGGGGGGGCGCAAAATATTACACGCATATTTGCCATCCGTTCTAAAAATAAGACTTACAATACGCAGCCGTCAAATCCTACCCCTCAATTGGCTAGGACGTATCGTTTGCCTGCTTGTTTTTCTTAAGGTGGTTATATTAATTGCAATTGTCGGTCCAGTAGGTACTGTTTATGAATTTTGACTGAACATGATATAAAGGGGGGGGCGAAAAGCATTTTTCTTAGGTGAAGAGGGCTTTGTAATATTTGGAAACCGCTGGCCTACAATGTGATCTCATCGCGGACGGCCAAAATATCTTGCTAGAGAAATCTAAAAACATCCGTAGACGACGAAATGGCCGAAGAGCTCGAGCAGCAGAAAATCAGACATTATTTCTCGTAGATAAAAATGTTATACATCCAAAAAAACTTCATTTTTAATTTCACTAATCAAAACATATGTAACAGGGGTGGAGAAACCGCGGCTTGCAAGCCGCATGAGACTCGCTTAAATTTTTATTCAGAGGCGTGACAGCGTTCATCACCACAGAGCACAATGTCGTGGTGTGACTTGAGACATGTTAGAAATGCCTAAGGGACATGCATTATATCTGAATATGCTTCGGAAACAGGTTTTCTTTTATTAAACATAGATTTGAGCACAAAATGTGTCATACGGCTCTCCAACTTCTAAAGATGATCTTATGCGGCTCCGAGGGCCACTCCTGTTATACCTATATCAAACCAAATTGTTTTGCGCGTGATTAAAACTGAATAATTAAATCGATTGGATTTTCAACTTGATTGCTACCACTGCATGTTTATTAACTTTTAACATTGGTTGCCATGACGAAAATGGTTTTCGAGGATGAAGGATATCTCTTTAGTAGAGCGCCTTAAAAAAGCTCGATTAATTTTTTTAAATATTCACATTCATTCATCTACTCTTTAACGAAATGACATCGATTTTGAACGAGGAACAACAATTTTGGAAAGATTTACTATTATTTTTAAACAAGTTGCAAACCCTATATCCACGCTGTTTGGATCCATCGAAGGGAGAACCTCGTGACCTGCCGCGTTCCGAAAATAAAAAAACCGTGTTCGAAAGTGGATCCGTTCGCGTGCTTTGCAGCCGTGCGGCCTTCCAAACGCTCCGACCGCGCATTGTTACGAACCGGTCCGGAGATGACGACGAAAACCGGCAAACGACAACAAAACAAACAAACGAATCGAGAAGTTTGGTTCTCCGGTGTTTTTTTAAATGGTTTCCTCGCTCGGATGGCCGCGCCCAATTCGCCCTCTCCCTCGAAAGTTCTTGGATTCTCCTCCCCAGGACCCAGAGTCAACGGGGAGCGATCAAGGACGATCTCGGATTCATTTGAGGCAATGATAGTTTGCAATAAAAACCTGCCGACCTCGGAAAGGATAAACTTTCAGAAGATCGCGCAATTGCATTCGTAAGCGCCGCGCTGTGACGGAGTTATCATGGACGCCAGCACGTGCCCGTTTGTTTTAAGGGCGTAGAGGATTGATCGATTGGACCATTTTTTTTATTCTGCTGGAAATAGTAAACAAAATTCCTCCACAGCTGCCCCACGCCACTCGTCTCGGCTGTTTAAAAAAATTCAAATCCGGAACTGTAAAGGAGGTAACGTTTCTCGGTGTAACTGTTGCTTGATGACTTAGTGGTACTGACTTCGTCAATCTTTTTCTCGCGTGTCTTCGTAAACCGACTAACCGAGCAATATGTCACTATGTAAACCTTGTTGCTGCATATGGTATGAAAAATTTTCCGCTTAAAAACCACTGAGTCAAAGTGGTAGTCTTAAAGGTAAGTCTTCAACGGCATGTTAATTACACCTACATATTGCCCTGCAATTCACCAAACTGATGGGTGGCAGGGGGTGCAATGCACTGAGGCCTACCTAACGGTTATTACTCGCGGATTTGTGTAAGGTTAAGCTTTGCTAATGGTCATACATTTGATTTACGAAACTAGCTGCTCTGCCATGGACTAGTACATAGTACATCATTCTCGAAGGCATGAAAACTATTTTTTATTACCAAATGTTTGTGTTTATTCGATACATTTTTAAATGGCAGAAGCAATACAAATAAATTTAATCCTTTTTATGACTTTAAGATTTCAAAGTTCCACGTTTTCATCTCGACTCATTTAAAAATGCAATTTTAAGAATGCACTGGTACCGCAATCAGTATTTTTTATACAATTAAATATAAATAGTAAGCCTGATTATGACGTAAATCGGCGAAATTTTTGTTTTTTCTATCTGATAGAATTTGCCAAAAAAGAATGCACATAATTCTCCAAACATTTTTAGTTGAACATCGACGAAATTTAAGAAATGGTTCAACTCCTCTTTTCCCAGACATTCGTGCCACGCATTGGTGGTTAGAATTAAGAAAGAGAACAAAATCTTAACTAACTCTAATAAAGTCTACTGCAGACTGACATAGGGTAAAGGATGCATTACTGATTTTAAATTATAATACCGCTATTATGTCAATACTTATAAACCCCTTTAACAGATAACTTTCGAAAATTCTGTTATACATATTTTTCTCCATCAGCATTCCAATGCCTTGAGCTGAAGTTCCTCGTCCATGAATCACATTTTGTTTGTCTATCCTCACGGGTTGGTGAACCAACGTAAGCCCGGCTAGCTCAGTCGGTAGAGCATGAGACTCTTAATCTCAGGGTCGTGGGTTGGGCGATTTTTTCCTGGCGCGTAAAATATAAGTTATCCATTTTCGTGGGGCATACTAAACGACGGATTTCCTTCTTTAACTAAGGATGATAACTAAACAGTACGGCGAACTTGAGTTTTATTAAGGCTATTTTTCTTAGCGGGCGAACTTATTTTCGTATAAACAACAGGAAGCGAGATGGTTTTTCTTTAAAACTAACTGTACTCCGACAGACTTTGTTTCCTGAATGACGCGACCTGAAAATTATTATCTTATCAGTCCCGGTCGATAGATCAGAACGTACAGATGTGTATCAAAATCTGCCCAACCGTCCCATCGGAATACTATAATAGAGCAAGATTCGAGCGAATCCATTCTCATTTCATTCGAAAACACGCTTCAAATAAAGGTAACTCCCAAATTTCCCTTCGTCTTAATCCGGCAAAGGCCAAGTTTTCTGGGTGTTGCCGCCTTTACGAGCGTGTTAGGGAAGACGTTGCGGGAAAATGGAGGATCATAAAACGTGATATTCAAGAAATGCCAATAAAAATTAAGGAAACGCAAAAACCTGCCGCTTCCACGATAGCGAACGGCGTGTAACATAAATCTGAAACATAGGTGAAGTAACTCAAGGAAAAATCGATTTTTTTAAATGTATTAGCGAGCTCAAACAAAATCACGGCGAAATTGAAAGTTTGAGAATATACCGAATTTTCCCGTGTTCGATTTCTCTTTTTCATCCGAGTCAACTACGGTCTATATATGTATAAATCGAGCGATTGCGCGAATGCGAGTTGTTTTAGGTTCTTAATGATAAAAGAACTAGAAATATGCATGACACCGGGTCACTATGGCGCCTAGAAATTGCATCAAATTTTCTCCTATATTATACCAAACGTTTTCTTCATTCTGTTCGTTCTCATGTGAAATTTCAAATAACCGCATCGTTAATAATGGCCAGTACAGTATTCCCAAAGTTGTTCGTATTAGTCCTGGCTCCTATGGAACTGAAGCAAAATCCGTCCAGACCTGAAGATATCACAACCACAACTCTCTTCCAAAAAGCAACCTGTTGCAACACCTCGGAGGAATTACATCGGAAATAAATGACGAAAATACCGACACATCTAGAACACAGAAACCCATCGCTAGCTAAAAAACAAACCAATTCTAACTTTATAAAAAAAAACACATTCGAAAAAATCTGTATTCCGATAAAACGGGGGCGCAGCCTTTTTATGTGGCGGGCCGCATTCGTTGATGTTATTGCTTTGGCGTATTAGAGGTCGCGAGCGCAGTACGAGAGTTTACATCGGAACTTACACAAGAGATCGTACGTGATTTTTAAAATGAGAATAATGCCATAGCTCTTTTTCAGCGCTAAAACTCCACCATGCAAGAGTTCATGGAAACAAGTGTAACTAAAATGCAGTCAAACTCGGATTTAACGCCCTTCTGTATAATGCCACCCCGCCCGTGAATCGTTAGGAGCAGAACTTCCATCTTATGATATATGACACATAGTCCCACTGTACGGACTTCATTCTCTCTATAGGTCACTACCCAAACCTCGGGTCCGGGCCACATCAAGGTTTTCGGGCCCCGGGGCAGCGACTCCCACTACCCCCTCCCCCTCTCCTCTCATCAGGCCGGCATTTACCGCCATCCTAGCTTTAACGCTAGTGTCAGTGATGGGCAAACGGTGGCGCTAAATCGGGGTTTGGCTGTATAAAAAATTGTGTAATTTGAAGAAATTTGTTTGTGTTAAATAAATGATTGATTGATTGTCCGTGTTAAATATGCCAGACCACATATTCATCCAGTGGCTTCTCCTTCGCCCGAGGGCAAGTCACAGAGATGCAACCCCTCCCTTTGCCACCTGTACCATTCTCCAGACAAATGTAACGAGGAGAATGTGTTGGAAACCCAATCATACTATACCAGCATTTTAATTCGGCATATATTATAATATTATTATTGTTTAATATATATAGAAACGTTAATTTTCGGTCCATTAGTTTGCACCCCTTCAGCCCTACGCCCGGAGGCAACTGCCCCCCTCTGCTCCTCCCTCGCTCACACGCTCTTCATCAAACCTTCCTGGACCGCATAAAATGGTCTCGCGTGCCGTAGGTTGCACTCCACTGTTATAAATTCTATTTAAAAAACGTGAAAAGTAATACCATCGCATCGAGAATATGCCTCTGATACCAGCCGATATCGCGCACCCAAATAAATCCTCTATCTCTCTGCAAACAATACTTTAACGACAAATAAACAGGAAAGGAATTTCGCGTTTTTTCGAGGCTAATTTTCCTCCATCGTCAATATGGAATTAAGTGAGGATTTAAAATAAGACTCACGGCGATAAATGCGGCTATAAATCCTTCTAGAAGGAGACTCCAACCGGTAAGTGGGCTCTCCCGGGCGAAGACCAAGACAGCCGTCGGCGACAACGCAGCGCCTACTGAAGGACCGTGTCCGAAGGAATGAGCGAGAGAGGGAGATAGACCCTTCGCATCGGACGCGCGTTGATAGGTTCGCTGTCGATGCACGTGATTAGTGCGGAAAGATGTTTATTTACTCGGGCGGGGAAGGTACCGGAACGATACGGTCCGAACGGGAGGACGAGGAAATCACGGCGTTCTCAGGGTCAAGGAAGTCGTCGGGCGTTTCCTCGACTTCTAAATAACAATAGGGTGGAGGGATTTTTCCGCGAGCTTCGGTGGGAAATCCCAGACTGCTTCGGAGATCCCTTAATAAAAAAAAACATTGGGACGGAAAGATGATCTAACCGATGAAACGGATACGTGATATATCCCTCTTGCCTCCACTTTCTACTATCCAGTCGTGTGATGCACGCTCGATCTGATGTTGTCTCGTGGAATGGGTTAAACAAGTAAGACACCCTTGCTCAAGTAAGAGATGGAAACAGGTTTACTTAATTTCTCTTAGGGTTCTGGTTTGCCTCCCCTAATGGCAGCGTTTCTCAAACTTTTTAATAACACGGCCCACCTATGCCACAGGAATTATCCGCGGCCCACCTAAAATATAAGAAAGTTTTCGCAGTTCACCTATTTATCTATAGGTGAATGTATAAGTAGGAGAAAATTCTATTTGCTTGACTAAAAGTAGCGGGTTATGTATAAAAACGGGTTATGCATAAAAACGGGTTATGTATAAAATTGTCATTAGTTATTTTTAACTTTTGATTTTTACAAAATATTAAGTTTTGGCTATACTTTTGCGACAGCTTTCAAATATTGTCAACAAATCTTAACTCGTTTTAAATTTTCGCGGCCCACCTCAACTTCTTTTGCGGCCTACCGGTTGAAAAACACTGTCTTATGGGGAAAGCAGAACTCGCGCCGTTAGAATGTAGATCCACCCTAGACCTTTCCATGCGTGAAAACTTCACTCCTGTAGCTTCAGTAGATTGGCTACAATAACATTTAAAAGTTCTGAATTTTCAAAATTTGAAACCAACTATTAGAAAATCAACTACTTGGAAAATCCAATCATTGTAAAATTCATAGTTTCATAAGAGCTATTTAAAAAGAATTTCCCAAATATCTTCAGTACTTTGGCTAGAATACCATACAAAGTTTTGAATGTTCCTATTTTGAAGCCACCAAGCGGAAAATCTATGAACTACTTGGAAAACCCAATCATTGTAAAATTTATAGATTGATAAGAGCAATCTAGTTCAAAAATAATTTTTGAAATATCTCTTTAAAAAGTTGATTGTCCACAGTTCGACGGACAGACAGACGGACAGACAGCGCGTTTACATAAGCACGTTTTTTTCTTTTAAGAAAACGTGTCAATAACTACCAAATCTTATCGACGTGTGACGAAACAGACCGACGAAGGAATTCGATGCGTTGCGCTTTTTCCTCATAAGAGTCGATTAACTTAATCAGATATGGATGATATCGATCTTCTGGTTAACGAAGGATAAAATATCTACCGCAAAACAGTTGCTGTCATAGACCGAAGGCATTGTTTTGGAGTCAACAACCTATTATTTTATTTTATCATATACGGATTTGAAAATCTGATGAGTTTTTAATTTACGCTGATCTCGATTTCAGTAAAAATGCCTTAAAAATGTCCACATTTCCGACCATTTAGGGTTAACCAATATGGAATAAACTAGCAACCCGTCAAATGAAACTGAACTGAACTAAAAAATCACTATGCGAACATTTTCAGAACCTTGGAAAATAAATTTAGGAAAATCGAGTTAAACACATTTTAAATTTTGAGGTACTGAAAAAGTAAAAACCTGGGATATCGCTAAGTATCGAAATCTAGAACAACTGTTTAAAAGTTTTTCTTGGGTTGTCGATATTTTCAATCATTCGCTAAAGGATCTCCCGTCTGTTATTTTTATCGGCAGGACGACATTATGAAATTGATTAATCACAGACGTAGCTATGGGAGAGCCTGGAGGCAGCGTTGCCAATCTGGGGTATTTTTCGCTTGATCTAGCTTATTTTGTTGATCATCTGGGGTACAAAAATCTTTTAAATCCGCTAAGCGGATTTTCTGGGTTATTTTATAAATGACTTTTGAGGATTTTGCTCACGTATTTACAAAATTTTAAAAAAGTTTAAATCCTCTATAATAATTTCGATCTTCCACAAAAAGTTCATATTCTATACAATGCCTGGAGGGAGTTGGGGACTCTGCCCCCCTCTGCCTCCCCTGCTAAATATTATATTTTAAAAAGTTAATTAATAAAGCATTGTATGATATTGTTCACAAGGCAAAATCACCATTCATTTATATAGTGCAATAAATATCGGTGAAAGCATGTTTTAATATTATTATTTTTGTTATTTTTATATATCTTGTTGTGCCCCTCCAAATATTTTGACAATCATGCTGCTCCCACCTCACAGTTGCGAGACTAGTTACGTCCCTGTGACGTAATTCCTTCTTTTAATGCATCTAATATACCTTTCCTCTTCCTGCCTCTTTCCTAACATTCTTCCTTCTATGACTCCTTTCGGTAGACCGTTTCCTTTCTATCTATTCCTTACCAGTTATAAAAGTCCGCCAATATGACTGGAAGGAATATATTTATATGTATACCAGCGTAATTGCCCGTCAAATATGACGGGATTATCATAAAAGTATTCCAAATATACATGATTTCGATATGAAAAATCAGTAAGATACGCTATAATCTGGTTTGGCTTTCATGCACAATCTAATCAGTGTTTTTGAAAGTTATCTTTGTTTTAATTATATTGTTTAAGTAATTATTAGCAGAGAGGCCAAATGATTATACAAATATTTGCTGAAAATAAGAGGAAAATCGAAATAATAAGATATATTGCATAAAGAAGTAGTTGAAATTTACTTGAAATATTTGAGCAAATTATAAGTTATTTAAAACATATTGAATTTAACTTAATAAATGAATTATTTTACTCTTATTGACTCGTAAAAAACAGGATAAAATGTGAACGAACTGTTAATTTACCACCAAAGGAAAGTTGTGTAGTAACTTACTTACTATTAACGAAATACTTACATGAACTGCAATGAGTTTTAACTATATTTTAAGATCGCAATTTTCTTTTAATTATATTAGTTTTGAAAATTTTCCAGAAAAATCACTTTAGTTAAAAAATTTAAATAAAAATCATAAAATATAATTTTTTCAATCCTATTTGAAATTCGGTTCGAAATATTTGCTGTGTTATCAGTTAAAGAAATCCATTGAAAATGACGTGACCTATATTTAATTTTATGAATTCCCACCATTTGGCAATGGCGCATGATTCAATAGTATAACATTTTTTATAATCAATTATAATTTATTATTATTATTTTTTTACTGAAGCTCCTTTTAATCCTATACAAACGCTACCTACGTCCTCTTCCTCTTTCTCAATTTCTGCTCATTTCCATTCTCTTTTCCTTCCATCCCTCTAATTAATTAATATATTCAGTAAATAAGTTATACCCATCTATAAAATTTGACCCGTGTTAAAGCGCTAAATTGGTCCATTTATTATGAGGCCAAGAATAGAATTGAACATTTGGGACAACAGTGGCCCAATATATATTAAATGCGTGAAACCGTGAAAAATCGTATTAAAACGTAATATTTGGAGATTTACGAATGAGATTTAAATTCTTCTCTTCGCATAACTAAGTTAAATACCTCACCCTTGAAATATTTTAAAATGTAAACGAAAAAGGTCTGCATGTCAAGGAATGGCTTTTTGCGTGATTCATATATGCGATGCAAATTTTTAACTCTGGTAAATTTTAAGATGCACTGCAAAAAACTATGAAAATAATTATAAAAATAGTTAATTACAAAAAATTTCAATAGGAAGTTACCTGAAAAGAAATTAATCAAAACCACGATTTTAATCATAAATAATTCGGGCGCCTTCTCTCTCTCTCTCTCTCTCTCTCTCTCTCTCTCTCTCGTACTAAAGCGCATATAGTATAAGGACGACAATACAATCTCGAGGTTTAACAATGACACGGTCGACAAGACAACATATCTTTAAAAAGCTTAAAATTTGCCACTAAATGTGATTTAAATGCATAACTTGAGCGATTTCGAACCAAAGGCAGAAGTCGACGATAAGAATAAGAATCTATGTTTATTTTTCTTTAAAATGGTCCTGGTCCGAAGATCATTGGTCAATTACTTCTAATTTAATTTTGCAAAATAATAAAAGCCTGCAAGTGAAAAAATGTATTTTTAAGTGTTCTTTTATAGGGATTTCTATAGTTTTCCGGCGGACCAACGGACGGACGGACGGAATAAGGACATCATGTACATAATACCTCGATTTCAGCAATGCCATGGTTGTCAAGGCAAATCCTCATGAAATCGCTAAATGTTGCCTAAATAAGTCATTTAAGCATGAAATTCGAGCGTTTTTGAACTGAGGGAGACAAGTGATAAGAATAATAAACTTTGTTTATTTTCCTTTAAGACAGTTCCAGTTTGATGATCGAGGGAAAATGTTTATAATTTTTATGTGCAAAACAATGAAAGTTTGCATGTCGCTAAATTGATTTTGATGTGTATTATGAGAAATAGAAAATATCTTCTGGAGTCGAACCCGGGTCTTGTTTTGGTATTTTTTTCGTAAATGGCGTTTAATATAACAATAAAACATTCCTACCAAATTTCAATCTTCTACCTACTCGGAAAGTTTGTTAAAAATAGCATTACATTCAGTCGTAAATAGTTCTCGATTCTCCCGCATTTATAACGGCTCTTTAAGAACGGCGCCACAGTAGAGCATTACACTTGACACCTAACCAAGTAAATTATATAGGTTGATGATTTTGTTTGTATGAAATTTTTGGATAATCAAACTCTTGGGTTATTATAGGCATTCCTCCTTCCACACCGAACACACACACACAAGGCAGGAGGGAAACCTGGTGTAGGCATTAGCCTACTCTTTACGAAGAGCACCAAGGGGGCCAACTGCTTAAAGTCCCTTCCGAAGGACGGAGCGCGGTCTCCTCAAATCACACAAGTAGGGGACTGGAAGATCCCAGTTTGAAAAATCCGACCTACGCCGGATTCGAAACTGGGACCGCTGCGTGGAAGACTAGATGCTCTAACCCAGGGGTCACAAAACTTTTTACTGAAAGGGCCACATGAGGCTTCATGATCCACTGTGCGGGCCACATACGGCATTTCAAATGACTAATCGGGCCGTGTGAAAATTTCAAAGAGCAAGTTTTGAGAATTTTTTCGATTCTGTAATATGTAATTCGCTGATATTAAAAGTTGATTTCACCCAAGTACTCGGAAAGTGTAATTTAGATATAAAAAATGATATGTAATGAATACTCTTGCTGATAAGGCGGGCCGGATCAAATCACTGCGCGGGCCGGATGTGGCCCGCGGGCCGTAGTTTGGGGATCCCCGCCCTAACCACTCCGCCACATAGGATTGATTCTGCCGATTGTTCTAATTAAGCTCATCTCTTTTCTTAGTGTACTCAAAACCTCCTCTTTCATCTTCCTCTGCCCAACGAATTTCCTCCGTTCTACGCCATACCCACGTCTCAAACGCCTCTGATCTCCTCACGTTTTCTTTTCTCATTTTCTATGTCTCGCATCCATGTAATAATAGCCGCTAATACATTTTTAAATCGTAATTCATAAAAAAACACGAGATAAACGTATTTAATCTTAATTGCGTAAATATTTGTAAAGGTATACCTCTCTCAAATAATTCGCGGAGAAAACAACAAAAACCAGTTCGAGAAACGCGGTCTTCCATAATGTGTTCTTCAAAATTCAAAATAACGTTTAAAACACTCAGGATGGGCCAGAGGCCTTTTGGAACGTTTTTGAGAAGTACGCTAAGGACCCAGACAACTCGATGGAATAGGCGCGGTAGAGGAAGCGAAACTTTTCTCGAAATGTCTGGTGAAGGTTTCCAACCTGGTCGGATTTTCCTCATTGGCGTTCCGAGAATCCGTTTGGGTCCGAAAGTATTTACCAGGAGAAAAAAATATTAAACCCGCGGGAATATCTATAGGATCTCGACATAATGCATTATACTTGCGAATGCGTATATGTTACGGCAGGCGAGACAATCTTGAAGGGCATCAGGGTAGCATTAAAGCAGGTGTCTCAAACTCACGGCCCGCGGGCCGCATGCGGCCCCCATGGTACATTTCTGCGCCCCGCGAAGTAAGGTAGTTTACACTAGACGGCCAAAACTCAAATGTATTTATTATAAAATATTTCATACAAATCTAAGAAATTTAAGAAGTATGTTAAATCAGCGCTTTTAAAATACTATACGCAGTTTATTGCTCATTCAGATTTATAAAAATTCTGCACAGGTGGGGTACAAAGCATGCTCTTCATGCTGCCTGTGTGCGTTTTGCATGTCAAATGAACCTAATCCTCGACACCGAAACTAGTATTCTTGTAATGAATGGGCTTAAGGCCGCATCATAGGGATTTCTTTCTTGTGGAATGGGAGAATGAATGTCCAAAGAATATGAAACGTTGTGGGGACTGGGAAAGTATGCGGCCCGCGGACTTCGCACTGTGCCTTAATTCGGCCCGCCCGCGGGTTCGGCGGAAGGCCTTCATGTAGCCCGCGCACTTATGTGGGTTTGAGACACATGTATTAAAGCAACGGATTTTATGGAAAGGCCACATTATGATTATAAGATGTGCAATGAGGGCCACAGTTGTAAAAATAGACTTCTAGAAGATTGGATGTCTGTGTCGCAAAACAAGCGAGGGAAGAATTGGCAGAGCAAATTAAATAAGGCGTTTTTTTCAGACTGCGATCTTTCCATGGAAGTATAAAATCGTAGATGCGCGTATTGTTTGTTGCCTAAACCTGTCGCAGAATTTACTTTATAGCCGATATTTTCCGATTACTCCACAGAAGGTGATCCTAGATCCAGCGACTTTTTACCATGCCCTACCATGCTTTTTACCTCTCATGTAGACCAATCTATACTGAAACTTTGTCTTCTCTACGTTGAAGATTTCCAGAGACATTGCCCGTACGGACAGACAAACCGTATACATTAGCGTTAATTTTAAGCGCTAAAAAAGACAATAATTTAGAAACCGCGTTCTACCGTGCCTCAACAGCGAAGAAAAAATCTTGTCTCCTTTTCGCAAACATAAGGCATTTTCATTTAAAACCTCCAGCAATGTAGTTGGAACAAAAATTCGCATTCGGAGCGCACTAAGGAACAGAAAGGGCCGCCAGTATGACTTGATTGCATTACGCCTATGTCTGAAGCTCATATTTTTCCTTTTACTAAAAATTGGATCAAATTCTCCGGGAAAAAAGTCGCTTACACTGCGAATGAAATTATTCGGATCGAGGATAATATTTACCACAAAATGTCAGCGAGACGAATTATACTTGTAGTTTCGGAGATGAAAATTCGAGAAAATTTCAAGAATAACATCGCGTAATTTGTTTGCATCGGTCAATACGACGATCCTATCTGCGAAAATTAATTAAAACCCCATATTTTTATCTTCCAAGCTTATACGATGGGAGGTATAGATTTTTAAAAAAATAGAGGACAACAATTACTACAAAAAAGTCCGCGAGACCATATAATTATGACTTAAAGTTTCGAAGATAAAAATTCAAGAACCGCTGAATACCGCTTTATGCGTATTTCCCACAAAGAACGCCTTTTAAATCGCAGTGAATTACATTTATGGAGTATACTTTTTCTTTCTGTTTTTATCCTGCCTCTACAATAGCATGGATCCATAATATCTATCTGCCTTTGTTTGCCTTCGCGGTAAGAAAAAACACCATATTGAATCAAAGGAAAAGGCTGGTAGAGATATTATTTGAGTTATTGTTTAAAAGAAAGTAAAATACCACATTCTTAATGAAAGAAGCAAAATAAAACATATTAACATTTAAAGAAGCAATACGACGGGTTACAGATTGTCTTTCTTATTTTATTCTGCCCCTCTCTGCGTCCAATCGGCATTTTCAGTGTAACGTATGTACTCATTTTATCCAGATATCACTGCACACACCTTTGAGTCATTTTTCATTTGAAGCATACTTTATAAGGGTTTGGTGCCTTAGTAAACTTGAATCTTACAAATGGAAGACTGCGTCAATATATAGAAAGCCATTAAATTGAAAATTCCCCTCTAGGTACGCAACAAAGGGATAAAACCACTTATTGAGATAATTTTTTTCAAGATGCGCTAATTTTTCCGGGATAGGCTCCGCTCCGTGACTCAAGGCAAACCTGTATTACGTAATTAATTTTTGTCACGTATACGTGCGTTGTTGATTACGTAAACGTTAACTACGGGAAAATATTGAATTGCGTCATTTACTATTCTAAATAATTGTCGTTCATTAGGATGCTCTCAAAACTTTCATGAAATATAAAATATACCGCCAGTAAAATATCTCGGCAAGCAGAAAGCGGTTTTATCTTGCGATACGAACTTGGTTCCAGGTAAAAGAAATTTTTATATCGTTTTCTTCTCTGGAATCGTCCTCTTTATATTTCTGATCTATCGATTAAAAGACGAAAAACTATCTACTTCAAAATTAGCATTTCATGGAGTCCTCTAGATATTTTTATGAACTGAAAAAGAATCAGCCGCAAAGAGAAACTAAGGACAAACCGTCCCTTTCATATCTCTCTGTGCTCCGTCCATTCTTTGAGATAATTTCATTCGCCCAATATTAAAATAAATGCGAATCACTGTGATATCTAAACATTCTCCGGAAAAACCTTTAAAGGTTTTCGTGGTGTAAAATGCAGTGGTCGTAATGAAATCGAAATTTAAATTAGCATAAAATACATTTTGCAAACACATGTTCATTTCTGTTGTGACAATCGTTTCAGCAGTTTTGTCTTTTATCAAGATAAGCGAGTCAATCGACGAAGATGGAAGTGAATGGCAGTCAAGATCAATTCTAACCCTAAATTGTCGAAAGAAAATTTTACCTCCCACTAAAATGTATTTGAATGAAGTCGGAGCAAGTCGATCCATACAGATCACGCAGAAGTCTTTGCTAACTAGGTCAGCGGTTCCCAAACTTGATGCGTCTGCGTATCCCTCTTACGGCAGCCGACCTTATCGCCACCCCCTATTATGGCAGCCGACCTTATCACCACCCCCTTTAACCCCATCCACCTAGCAAGAAATATAAAATGCGATTGGAATATTTAGAGAAAATCAGAATTTCTGCTGATATAAAGAAATTAAATAAAATGACACAATTAAAATTCACTGAAAAATTAAAATTGAAACCGTAGCGTATAAAATATTCCATCTTCGCGAACCCCCGAATACCTTTCGCGGTTCCTAGTTCGAAAACCGCCGAACTTAGGTACAATACAATTACTCAGATTCACTCCGTTACTTACATCAAAAGGAATGAATGAGCGCATGTACTTCAGTTATCCTCGCGCGTAACGTGACCACCAGCATGTGCTTTAGCGCAGAGTATCCTCGTCTCGGCTCTCGACTCCTTTAATGTTACGAGGAAGATCTTCGTTCTTCGAATGGAATAAAAACTCCTTAACTCACTCGTTTAATTTCCTCACGTGCATTAAAACAATGGCTCTGGGATTTCCTCCTCTCCTAGTTGATTCTCCAAATTGGTCTTTAACAGGAACCAACATATGCCATACGTACGCAGCCATCAGTCTCGTTTCAAAGTCATTCCTTACTTTCTTCTTGGAAATAAAAGACCTTATAAGCAGGCTTGCTAGCTCTCGACGTTTATATTTCTTAAAGTTCGACGTTTATTTTAATACATGCTGTTAGGCTTCGAAGTTTTCGACGTTTATATTTCTTAAAAAGCGACCAATCAATCCGTTTATTTTTCGTAAAAACAGACGACGAATATCGACGGTTATTAACGTTTTTTAATCCGCTAACGCAATCGTCTGTCCGTAACACTTCCATGTCGATGAACTACTTCTACAACGTTCAAGTTCGAGCAAGCAAATTTTGAGGGATTGCTCATGACCAGGTCTCGACAAATTATGCCAAGTCCTACTCGCCAGATGAAAAATGTATTCGCCACCCTCAAAAAATGTGATTTTAAAATGTCATTAACTGGTCGTATCTGGTCGCCAGCTGGTAATATCAACTCCCCACTGGCGAGCGGGCGACCGTATTTCTCGAGCCCTGTTCACGACCATAAATGTTGACCGTGGTTGAAATTTGGATACTCCAGGAGCAGTCTAAGGGATATAGTGGGGACGCAATGAACAATAAAACGTTGAATTAGTGAACTATTTCTACACCGTTCAAGTTAGAGCAACCAAATTTTCAAGATAGTTTGGGCTGTTGACAGTCATGAGCCCTATTGGCATTGGGGTCGGTCCGTATGCCTTTTAGCAGGATTTTAATAACCCCTTATTAACTATCTATACCGGTCAGTTACTTCGGTAAATATTCTTTTTGTTTAAGTCGCTACAATAAAAACACCAACCCTTTATATCAGATTCATCAGTTCCTTCCTTACTTCTTTTACTACATTTGATCAATTTTTGTTTTACTACATTTTATCGATTTTTAGTGCTTTTCGTCATTGCTGAAAATCACTATTATCTTCGTGATGTCCGTCTGTCCGTATGCATGTATCAGGGATGAACTGGGTGAACCGATTTCAACCAAATTTGGTACATAAAATCTTCACATAAATGAATGACTAAAATAACATATTTGGACGGAATCGATGGAGCAGGGGCACCACAGCTGCAAAATAAAACTTTTCGGTAGTTATTTTTGGGAAGGAATTGGCAGAACTGATTTCAACGAAATTTTGTATGAAGAAGTGCAACATAAAAAAACAAATTGAAGATTTTTAGTATAGATACAGAAAACACTGCCACAACAAAAGTAATAAAAAATTTCATTTTACAAGTATTTGTGTTGAACTGTCCACATAAAATTTAACCAAATTGTAATATTTATAATGTACACATATATAACAAACCATAATAGCATATTTGGACCGGATCAACTAAACAGCGGTGCCACAACTACAAATTAAACTCATCCAGTAATTATAAATTTGGAAGGAATTGACTGAACGGATTTCAATTCAATTTTGTATATAAGATTCGTACAACATATCATAATGAAACCAAGATGTTTAAAGTGGAGCTAAAGAACAAAGCTACGACAATAAAAAGTAAAATTATCTTTCTTTTACACGTATTTATAAAGGACTGCATGGATTTTAACCAAATATGTTATATATAATATTCGTATAAATAACCAAAATAAAATATTTGAAACGGGTCGACTAAACAGGACTACCACATCGTCAAGGTTAGAATATTTCTGTAACTATGAACACTACTGCGAATTTCACGAAAAGCACTTCTGTATCACGAAAAACCAGTGTGCATACCTACTTGTTATCTTTAGAAAAGTCCATAAATTGTATTCCCTCTAATTGAATTTTCTATAAGTGTGTATATACAGAAAGGAATCAACTCAAATGCCGAAATTCAATAAATGTATTGTCACAAAAACGTAGAGGGAGAGGAAAAAATAAGAGGTAAGCTAAATAAAAAAAAGGAAAGAAATTAACACTCACAGTCTTCCAGAGAGCGCAGGAGCTCCCATCAGACACACACTCCAGCACGAACGTCAAGCGCCTCCTGACGCAACACGACTTGTAGACGCAATGACACAAACACTCGCACACACAATTGAAAACCAAGGAAAAAATAAAAATACCAGAGAGGAAATCAGCACACATTATAAATATCGCACTTTTCAATGCTTAAACACATGTTTCAAGAGCCGAGCTCTCATCATTAGACACGGGCGGACTGGCCATATATACCCTCCGGTGCAAAGGCCAAGGGCAGGTCTGCTCAAACACACACACACACACACATACACACACATATATATATATATAATATAACGATACGGA
Source organism: Tanypteryx hageni (assembly GCA_028673005.1). Lineage (NCBI taxonomy): Eukaryota > Metazoa > Arthropoda > Insecta > Odonata > Petaluridae > Tanypteryx > Tanypteryx hageni. The sequence continues at coordinate 13,583,559 of CM054118.1, read as the reverse complement.
AAAAGAAATAATATGATAAAATAAATGCAACGAGAGGTTGAGAGGGATAGGAAGGAGCCAGTGAACACTTACCATACGGTGGTGGACGTCCACAGCGATAGAGGAAGGCTTGTAATTTGGAGCTTTCGGGCAACACACGCCCTTCTTCAGCGAGAGAAAAACGAAGACTAAAATAAGCGTAACACTGGAGGTAGGGGTTCGGGAAAAGAGGGGTAAGGGGAAGGGGAAAGAGGGGTATGGAGAAGGGGAAAGAGGGGTAAGAGGAAAGGAGAAAAGGGGGGTGATTGGAGTGGGAGTGTTAGCGAAGGTTTAAACCTGGTAAGGAGAGGGAGCGGAGGATGTCAATATGGGCTAGTTCCCATTGACGGAGTTGTGGCGCGGGGAAACTACTCTTTTCCCGAACCCCTACCTCCAGTGTTACGCTTATTTTAGTCTTCGTTTTTCTCTCGCTGAAGAAGGGCGTGTGTTGCCCGAAAGCTCCAAATTACAAGCCTTCCTCTATCGCTGTGGACGTCCACCACCGTATGGTAAGTATATATATATATATATATATATATATATATATATATATTAACTAAAGGAAAAGAAAAGGTAGTGATGAGGGTGGCAACAAGGTGTTGAGGGAAGCCCAGCGGACACTCACCAAGTTGAGGACCAAGCTGGCAGGCTGCTGGGGGCGTCGAAGAGACACGTAAAACACACGAACACAAAAAAACACACGCAAGCTTATCGGGCCTAATCCCTTCTTCAGCGAAAGAGTAACGTAAAGTGACACACTGGGCGGGGAATGACAGGGTGATGTGGGAAGGTTGATGATTGGAGGAGGTGGGGAGTAGGAGGGGTGGATAGCCAATAAAGAGGGAGTGTGATGAGGTAGAGTCCGAAGGAGAGGAGCGGAGGATTGGCAAAAAGGTTGATAAAGAGGGACTGATGGGAGGAAGAGGTAAGAATTGGGTGGGCAGCATGAAGGATTGTTTTGAGAGCTTCGTGGATACCAGGATGGAAAAGTGTCGTAAGAGTGAGTGGAGGGGTAGATGCAGGAATAGTGGGTGTGTGAGGATGAGATCCAATGTGGGTAGGCGTCATCGCCCTATGGATCTGTTCGCGGACCAAGACTGGAGGGTAACCACGTTTGAGAAGAGCATCCTCGTGGACAGAGTAATACTCGAGAAGGGATGCTCTATCGGAACAAAGCCTCCATCCTCGACGAGCAAGGGCATAGGGGATAGAGGTTTTGGTATGAAGGGGATGGCAGCTATCAAAGTGGAGGTATTGGAGGCTGTTGGTGGGTTTGATGTGAACACAGGTGCGGATTTGGCTGTCTTGAAGGTAAAGATCGACATCCAGGAATGTGATGTGGGAGGTAGAGGATTGGTGGGTGAAGGACAGTGAAGGATGGGAGGAGAGACGCGAGAGAAAGGAAAGGAGAGAGTCAGGTCCATGCGTCCAAATGAGGAAGACATCGTCGATGTATCTCAGCCACAATAGTGGTCTGAGTGGAACGTTGAGGAAGAGTCTTTCCCATTCTCCAAGGTAGCAATTGGCGTATGAAGGCGCCATTCGGGTGCCCATCGCTGTGCCTCTAATTTGAAGGTAGTGACGACCATCGAAAGAGAAGTTGTTCAATTTGAGCACCATTGCTGCCAAGTCTAATAAGAAATGGGAGGAAGGTCTTGCGTCGGGTGGTCTTGAGTCCAGGAGTTTACTAAGGGCAGAGAGTCCATCATCGTGGGGGATGTTTGTGTAGAGGGAACAGACATCGATAGTGGCCAAAATGGTATTGGGTGGGAGAGGAAAGGGGAGGTGTTTGAGACGTTTGAGAAAGTGGTTAGTGTCTTGGATGAAGGAAGGGAATTGACGAATGAGAGGTTGTAGGTGGGAGTCAACGAAGGCGGAGATGCGTTCTGTAGGGGAATTAAAGCTGGCAACAATGGGGCGGCCGGGGATGTTGGGTTTATGGATTTTAGGGAGAAGGTAGAATGTGGGTGTGCGGGGTTTGTTGGGGATCATTAGAGCAATGGCGGAATCGGAAAGGCCTTCCTGTTTGCCTGAGGAATGAAGATAGGACGAAATTTGGTAGGAGTGGTGGTCTGTGGGGTTGGAAGTAAGGTGAAGGTAAGAGGTTTCGTCAGAAAGTTGGCGCTCGGCTTCCTCGTTATATTTGGCGCGATCCATCACAACCGTGGTGGTGCCCTTGTCGGCAGGGAGGATGATGATATGGTCAAGATGTTTGAGTGTGGAAATGGCATGCCTTTCACGTCTGGTAAGATTATCTGTATGGTCGATAAGATCGGAAAAGTTAGGTTGGGAGATTCTGGAAAGGATATAATTGAGGTATTGTTCGACCGGGTGTAGGGAAGGAAGGGTGGGTGGAATGTATTGGGAAGGAGGTTTGAAGATGGAAAAGGTAGGTGGGAGGCCGGGAGGGAGTTATGGGTTATATATATATATATATATATATATATATATATATATATATATATATATATAACAGCTAGACGGATTTTAATTTAATTAAGTATGAGTGATCGTTATTAAAATTTATCGCCCAATTGTGATTTTCAACTGAATCCGTCAATTAAAACTTCCACTTTACATAATTACTTTAATAAACTTATACTCGTATCTCGTTAAATGGCATCCGTCAAGCAACATTGAAATACCAAAATTTGCTCTCCCTAGCTCTTATATGTTCTGTAAGCTATAGATTAAAACATTTATTTGGATAAAAAACAACATTTACTACAAGATGGTCCCAGAGACCACATAATTACGACTTATAGTTTCGAAGATAAAAAATTCGAGAAAAAACCGAGCAAAACATCGCATATTTTGTTTACATCGATCGCGAAGACGGTTGTCTCAGCAAACAACAATTAAAAATCCATATATTTCTCCCCATGCTCTTATATGATCTGTGAGGTATAGATTTAAAAAATTATTTGGACGCTTACTACAAGATATTCCCCGAGACCATATAATTACGACTTATACTTTTGGAGATATATTCGAGAAGTCTAATCCAGACGTGGCCAAACCGCGGTTCGCGAGCCGCATGCGGCTCTTTTAAATTTCCATGCAGAGGCGTGTCAACGTTTTTCTCTAGAGGACACAATGACCTAGTGTGACTCGAGACGTGTTTGGGATGCCTAATAGACATGTATTATATCCAAATTGCTTCGGATACAGGTTATGTTTTACTGTTCGTAAATTTATGAGCGCAGAATATGTCATGCGGCTCGCGAACTTCTGGGAATCATCGTATGCGGCTCCGAGGACAAGTAGGTTTGGCCACCCCCAGTCTAATATTTCGATACCGTTTCATACGTGTTTCCCATTAAGAACGCCTTTGAAATCTCTGTGTTATTATTTTACATAATAATATAAGGATAATATCTAAATAATGGGTGTCACCTTTCTTCCTAAAATTTTTAAACTGACCAGCTATTCATTGCACTACCTCTCAGATACCCATTGCGCGTAGGCAAGAGGGAATCAGCAGGTCGTAATAAAAAAATCTGTGTATTCCGTTTATGGAGTATACTTTTCCATCTTGTTTATCACTTACTCATTCTTTTCCATGAGAACATTTTCTCTCCATTATATTACTTGATTTGAAATGAGATATGATCCGCTCTCCGCTAATAGTGTGATGAGAGAGGTGTTCTTCACAAATTACAATTTATACCGCTCAGTCCGCCCCTGATTAACAGACAGACAGACTTTGTAATGAATAACGACCGAGGTCCAGCTCCCTTTTCACGCTAACGGCTAAACCCCTCGTCCTTCCTTTCACTCTCATTTAACCCTTTGCTCTACCAAGGTATTTTACAACTTACTACTCCCAAGCGTGGTAACTCTGTTACCACACAATTATTTTGTCAGAAATAGTTATTTATTGGGAGAAATGTTAATATTAGGATATCAATGTAAAACAAATGATATAAAATAGATATTTGTAAAGAAAATAATGAATATTTTATATTGACTACTCAATTGTAATAAAAGTTTTGCTACCTTGAATTTTGAGCACAACTAGAGAGGAACATGAAACTAAGTTGTATTTACAACAGCCTTTCACTGTAACATACAGTCAAAACAATATCACTCTTTCGTAGTTCAACACGCGCCTGCCCATCACCAAAATGCTTTAAAAAAACTCTTTACCCATTTCAAACATGAAGTGTATTGGCTGGTATAAACGCGTAATATGAAAATAAATATTTATAAAAAAATTAACGTTTTATAATTACCTCGCAGTTGCAATAAAAAGTTCTTAGTTACCTTGAATGTTGAACACAACCAGAAAAAACGCGATACTGACTTGGATTTACAACGGCCTTTCAATGTAACACATTGCGGGCCGTGCTCCGGCGGTCATTTTGGCGCCAAAACGGCCGACGCGTACACGTCAGGCATTTCAACTTTTGATATGTTAGTTAGGTTGCTCTAACAGACAAATGTGCCAAGTTTCAAAACTTTATGAATTATTTCCCTTAAAATGTCTAATTTTACTGGTCTAAAAGTCGACACAATCTTTCAGAATACTTCACCTACTGACAGGGGCGGATTGAGGGAAGGTTATATGGAATTATATGGAATTGGAAAAGTGCGACATTTATAATGTGTGCTGATTTCCTCTCTGGTTTTTATTATTTCCTTGGTTTTTACTTTTCAATTGTGTGTGTGTGTATGTGTGTGCGCGTGTATTTGTGCTATTGCCTCTCGTGTTGCGGCCAGCTGACGCTTGACGTTTGCGCTGTGTCGGGGGAGGACTCCAGCGCTCTCTAATTTCTTTCCTTTATTTTTATTTAACTTTCCTTTTATTTTTTCCTCTCCCTATACCTTTTTGTGACACTCTACTTATCAAATTGCGGCATTGGAGTTGCTTTATTTCTGTATATTATCTATAGTCTATACTCCTTACTAAATGTGTGGGTATATAAAAATAAAACTTCTCGTACGCCGATTTGTTTCTTGTTCTCTAAATATTGGTGAATTTGCTGTTGGTGACTTCGACCACCAATCCGGAATGTGGCATATTCTCGTCTGCTAACAGGTCAATATTTACGTATTCTCTAAATTTCCATCCTATAATATATTAAGTGGTGATTTGTGTTTGGCCGTGTGTGTCACAAGACGGTATACTTAACATTATAGAGTGTTTTAACAAATATCCCGAGACTAGTTAGAAGACTAAGATTTGGTAGGAATGCTTCAATCATGGATTACAAGTCTATGACGAAAATTAATTTTTATACCCCTTTTATTGTGGCAGCCCTGTTTTCTATATCTTTACAAAAAAATCTTGATTTTGTTATTTTATGTTGCACGTCTACTTCATACAAAATTTCGTTTAAATCGGCTGCGCTAATTCCCTCCAAATTCATAATTACCGAAAAAATGAACTTTTCAATTGTGGCACCCCTGCCAAGTAGATCCGGTCCAAATATGTCATTTTGATCATTAATTTATGTAAAGATTCTATGTACGAAATTTAGTTGAAATCGATTCATTCACGAAGAAGATAATAGGGGGACACACGCGGAAACCGAGGCGATCTCATAAGACTACTTTCCATTTTTTGGCAAGTAGGCTAAAAATGTTTATTATGATGCCTTGATTTAAAAAACATTTTTTCAAAAAAAATGTGCTAACCAATGTAAACAACCAACTATATTTTAAAAACGTTAAAAGCCAACTATATTTTTTGAACGAAAAAAGGGTCGCTGTGTCACGGGCTACTTGTCATTTTAACGTACAAAATGAATTTTGATTGTTACAAAATATGCACGTATCAATAAAGGCCGCTTCAATTAGAAAATGCTAAATTTTATTTCTGCTCCTAGATGGCAGCACATGTCGGCCATACGGTGACTTCGCGGCTTCCATTTCGGGAAACTATTTAATTGCTGCGTACGTAGGAGGAAACGTTTTTGTTGACGCTGGTAAATATTTTTCGACTTTAGTTCATCCCCGCTTTAAAGTTTTTAACTTATTATATTATCATATTTGCATTCCGTTTGAAAGTAGAGAAGGGCCCCGGTTTTACTCGTGTCTGATTATGTTTAGCACAACACTTGAAGAAAGCGGACCAATGCTACAGGCTTGAGGAACGCATGAGACTTCGGACCAGCTCTGAAGAAAGCTAATCATTGTAGGAACATTTGATCCCGGCTATTCACACCCTAGAGTAGTTTCCCTTAGCATTCGAAATTCCAATTCCAACAGAAAGTCTTGCAAAGAAAATCTGGTAATAAATAGAAAAAGTTCCATGATTAGGGCTACCATATTTTTAATCTTACTCACCGAACAGAACACAAAAATCCGGACAAAACCAGGACTTTTAAAATTTAACTTTTTAAGCACAAAAATTATATTGTGGTGTCTAACTAAAGGAAACATAATTAAAAATTATCAAAGTAAACTATGTAGTACTATAATGCCCATCAAAAATAACGACTCAACATTTTTTTAAATTCTAACTTTTTTAAAAATGACAAAAATTTGGAAACAAAATCAAATTTTAGCCATAGCATTTATATTAAATATTTGGTGAGGGTTCATTAAGAATTGGCTGGGTTATAGCGGTTCAAAAAGCATTAGTGACAAAGAGATAAACTAAGCAAATTATATTATAGGGTTGTCAAACAATTTTTTTTGTTATTAAAACATTTACGCATAAAAATATCATAATACTACTGCAAATTTTATGAGTTATCCGAAACAAAAATTCTGACAATGCAGACTAAATATGTACACATACGTAACTAGTGCTATGTTTCTGGAAAAAAAGGTGTGCGGTCCTCCAACAATCTTCTTGTGCGGTGCAGGGGAGCGAATTGGAAAACACGGCCCTGGATGTACATGCAATACTTTATAAATTTAAAACATATCTCTTATTTATACAAATTAAAAACAACACTCAGTGAAACAAAAAATTAACAATTCTGAACAAGTTTTACAAAAGGCTCCAAATTGTGAGTCATATCTCGAGAGGGTTCAATGTCTTGATTTCGTTGTTTGCTTTTGGTGTCTAATGCAGAATGATGCCCAATAACAGCCAAGATTCAACATAGGTACTTTGATGGATCTAATTGAGTTTGAGGGGGCCCAATGATTTCGATGAACATTAGTGCTGATGTCGTTTTTGTTAACAATGAAGATCTTGATGGAGTTATAATAAGGTTCATCTGAGAAAATCTCCTTTCACACGCACTTGAGGATATTGAAATGGTATCAAGAGAATATTTCAATTGAAGCAATTTTTCCGGAACTTCTCTCTTCCAGGTATTCTCGGAATCCAGGTGCCATCTCTCTTTCATCAAGTCTAAGTCTTTTGGTCAAATTTCATTTCAGTCTAAACAAATGTTAAATGCTTCTGGAATTCTTCTGGCCAGCGTTTTGGATTTAGTATTTGGGCCCAATTAGGTTAGAAAGCTTCTTCATCGTCTAGCATCGTCTATAGATATTTTAAGGTTTTCATAAAATGCATTTGGACAGTTTGGTGAGTCCTCTTGTCTTTCTTGTGAAGAAGAATTCCTTAAAAAGTGAGACAACTGGCAGAAGTGATGGCTTTTTCATAATATTGGCCAGGATTCTGTCTTCTCTCTTCAAAAACTTGCACAAGACTTTTAATCTTATTGTGCACCTTATACAAATCCATGCTACATTCTTGCAGGTCTAAGATAATTCGGACAGCTCTTAAAGAGCATCACACATCAACCCTGTCTGAAAAAATTGTATAGATGTGATCTTTCCTAGCAACCCTTTATACATGCTTCTATCTACAATTTTTGTCTTTATGAAAAAAAGACGGGGGTACTGCATGTACCCGCGTTCCCCCAGAAAAAAGCCCTGTATATAACATATAGGAATATACACTTTTTATGTATATCTTATTTATTCATTTAAGAAAATAATATGGGTACTATTGCACCCAATTACAATATACATTATATAATCACATACTTTATAAAACTCACAATTATTGATCATAGATAATTAATATCACTAAAATACCAAATTAAATAGAAATTAAACTAAGATAAAATTGAAATTTTAACAATAAAAGTATTAAGCTATAAATCACATATAAAACAAGGCAGTAAGATATAACATATCCATTTATAATAACCATTCATCACTAATTTAATCACAAAAACATTATAAAAATCTAACTAAAGAATTTCTTAATATCCCTATGAGTATAATTAAAAACATCAACATAATTATACTTATTTCCTACTTGCATTAGTCTATTAATTGGGGAATTAACAGCATAATTTGTTCTGTGAAATTGCACTGAAAAAGTGCCATTAAAACGAGTACTATACTGTAGAACACGAAAATCAGTTAAATAAATTAAATCAATACAATCATACTCTGATCTTACTATTTTAATTAAGATAATTAAATCAAATTGAGACCGACGAGCTTCTAAAGAAGATAAATTAAGAAAACACATCAGTTCTTCGTAGTCAATCTCCTCTAACGGAATATTTATTTTACGATCTATCAGTCTTAAAAATTTGTGTTGTACTCTTACCTGTTTAGAAATATGTACTTTATATGTAGGTGACCATATTGATGTCGTAAATTCCAACTGACTGCACACCAAGGAACAATATAAAACTTTCAGTGCATAACAATTATAAAAACTTTTGGTATTTCTGTTTATAAAACCTAGCATTTTATAAGCTTTACTAATTATACTATTAAAATGAGGAATAAAAGTTAGGGATGAATCCAAAAATCTAGATCATGAACAACATTAATCTTTGGTATAATTTCTCCGTTTATCTTATAATCAATACTTATGGGATGCTTGCTTCAACTAAAAGAAATATAAGAACATTTTTTAACATAAATAAATAAACCATTATTTGCAACGTACTTACAAAGACTATCAATATTACTTTGTAAAACAAGTCAGTCATCTAAATGTGTAATAGTCTTATAAATTTTTATATCATCAGCAAAGAGCTGAAATTTAACATTACCGAAAGCATGGTAAATATCATTAATAAAGATTAAGAACAATAATGGTCCTAAATGTGAACCCTGAGGAACACCAGAAGTGGCAACAAAGGTTTCAGAAAAGCAATTTTTAATTTTAACAACTAGTGTCCTATTAAGCAAATAACTGGCTATCCAATCCATAAATTTACCACTAATTCCATAACCTTTTAGTTTGGCTAAAAGTAAAGGGTGATCAACCCTGTTGAAAGCTTTAGCCAAATCCAAATAGCATCTGTTTGTAAAAAATTTTTCATAGCTTGAAACAAGTTCAACACATAACACAGTAAGTTAGTATTAACATTCCTTCCCTTGAAGAACCCATGTTGATTAGGTATGATAATAAACAAAGGAGTCAGTGTATCACAAATAACACTTTCAAATATTTTAGGAATGTACATGATTGTATACATATAGGACAATAGTTTCTTACATTAGCTTTATCCCCAGATTTGTGTATTGGTACTACAAAACTTTGTTTCCATGTCTTAGGGATATAGCCACTATTAAGTGACAAATTAAATAATATGCTTAGTGGGTGAACTTGTGACTCTTTGCACATTTTTATAACACAAGGTGGAATTTTATCAGGACCTATATCTTGATTGGAATCTAGGCTGCTTAATTTTAGCAATATTTGCTCTGGGGAAATTGAAATTTGACTGAGGTTGATGTCATGTTCATAATGTACTATTGGTGCTTTCACATTAAATTTTTCATAAAAACGAAAAAAAATGTTTTGAACAAATCAACAATGCCAGTGAAAACATCACTGTGTGTACCATCAAGGAATACTGTTGTCCTTTCTAAAGGCGTTAATGTAGTTCCAGAAGGATTTAATATTATCACATAATGAATATTCAACATTTTGTATATAACTACGATAGCATTTCTGCACCAAATTTTTACATTTAGCTCTAATAATGGAAAAAGCATAATAATCTTTTAGGGAGCCACTAAATTTATATGTTGCATGCAAGGCTTTTTTAGTTCTGACTAGATTAATTAGTTCCGAATTGAACCAGATTGGATAATGTTTACTTATATTTTTATATTTAGGAACAAAATTATCTATTGCCAAACTAACTATGTCATAGAAGTGCTGGAGTGATATATCCAAAATTCAAAAGACAAGGCCAATTCCCAGTCAAAATTCGAAAAATATAGGGACATATTATAATAATCTCCTTCTTAAAATCATATGCATGAGTATTTACCTTACTTTCTAAATATCCATGCTGAGTGTAATTTAACGTATACAAAAGGGCAGGGTGATGCCTATCGCAGGATACAATTGGGTCATAAGCCTGTACAACAATAATACTTCTAATACTAGAAAAAGTTAGGTCAAGAGTCTTGCCAAATACATAAGGAAATTAGGAATACTATTTAGCTGAACTAGATTGTGAAAATCACTCATATCTCTCACTGTTTGGGTAGAAGGGTCACGTTCTAAGGAGAAATATTCTAAATCAGAAGAAACGGAATTTGAAAGATTTTAGTCACCTAAAAGAAGTACCCTAAATTCCCATGTATAACGCACGCGTTATACAAGTTTTTTGTAAAAATTTCGGAATTTCTTGGTGCACGTTATGTATAAGGAACATCACTTTTTAAGAAAAAATAAGATACGAGATAACCTTAAAGTGAGCAGCCTATTCCATCTTGTGTTCACTAGATTGCTGCCATCTATAGAAACCTGCGTTAGAGCTTCTCCAAAGATGCGTTAACTCTGCAGATTTCACGGAAAAATTCGATGTTTTCAATGTACAAAGCAAACTTGAAGTTCGAAAATACTTTTTCGGCTTAAACATGCCCTATATGTCGCATTAAATCTTTAATACGTAATAATCAAGCAACATTAACATGGTTGGTTGGAAAAACAAATCAAATTCCTCTCTGAATATGAAAACAAAACTCAATACAAAATTCATACACTTTCCTTAATTAAAAACTAGCAAATTGTTTACAAATTTTTGTCAATAATTAGTTATGAATCAAAATCTTCAAATTCGATCTCTAAATTCAAACGAAAATCATTGATTTCATTTACAAATTATTCAGTTAAATTTTTAATTGACAAATCATTGCTTTTATTTGAGGAAGAATCACTATTCCTCCTCCCCCCTCTCCAACACTTTGAAAATGAATTCCGGCGTTAGAAAGAAGACATGTTCTTAACAATCTATACAAAGAACAACTCGTTTTGGTTACGAAAGAAATAAAACAGGAAAATAAATCAGTAGAATGATTTTCGTCATCAACTAGCAGAGCAGATTCTATAGCCGTTGAAGTGTCTTAAATAAGGAGGCAAATATAATATTTCCTGCCCATAATCCAATACCAAAGCTTTTACACTTTAATTTTTATGGAATGGAACATTATCCATCACCAAAACAGCATGGTTTATTTGATTCTCGACAAATATTATTAGTAAATTTTCAAGATCGGTTAAAAAATAGTGCCCATTAAAAGGTATTGTTTGAACTGAATAATAAAATAATTTTTCTTGATTCATTGCACAGCACAAAGAAATGTTTCGTGACCTAACACTTGGGGCAACTTGTATGGCATGCGTTCCACGTGATGATCGTCCACTTTGAGCCCTCATTGTCACATTGAAACCAACTTTGTCAATAAAATAAACTTCATTTTCTGAAACTCAAGATGGTAATTCTATGAGTGTAATGATATCTTGCTTCAATAGACATTTCATCGTTTATTCTCACTGGGATAATATGTATTCATTTTATTGTATATTGAAAATAATCTAATAAGCATCCAATTGAAGATTGTGAAATCTGAGTTTGAAACTCTTCCATGCATCTATCTTCGATTCTTTTTAAAGATAAGCTGCAGTCTTCTTCTATCCATTGTTTTAATAACTTATTGCTGTTCTTCATTATGTTTTTTTCTCTGAGGCCACCTCTTCTAGATTTATCAATCAACCCTTTCGTTAAGTATTTTTTAATGATTTCGGAACAGTTGTTCTTTTCACTTCCATTATTTTTGAAATCATGCTTGCATTATTTCCCAAGAGATAAGCATCAATTATTCTTCTTCTGTCTTCATTAGAAGTCTCTTTATTTTTTCTCGGGTCCATTAAGTTTTTTTTTAGTAAGTTAAGTTAGTATCATTCTAATGAAATGGAATAATATGTAAATAATTTATAATTATTAAAATTAATGCAAACATGTAAATATTAGATAAATTTTGTAACAATGCTAACCTATTTACATATCTGCAAATGCACCACAAAGTATTGGCAAGTATACGGTTAATGTAGCAAAAATAGAATGATCCAATGTCAAAATAAAATGACACAATGTCAAAGTTAAGTGAACTGTTGTTAAAATAGCCTGGGAAACGGTGTAATTGTTCATTGAATATTTAAAGCCACCTGACAATTGAGATTTTAGCAATATATTTTTTATTTTTGCAAATATATGGGCAAGTTAACCCTTTTACATAAAAAATATATTGTGTGCATGTTACATTGCAAGTTTTGCAAATGCCATGCCCAGACTTTAAAATATCAATCATAAATGAATAATAGGAACATATACATTAACCATATTGCCCTCGTTCGTATACATCGAGTAAAAATCTCCAGAGGGAAACCATTATTACTAATTGCAAATAATTTGACTAAGTTATATTTGATAATATAATAACAACAAAATATACACATATGAATTAAATAACATTTGTATAAGCAAAGTTATAGAAAATTTGACTACCCTACAATTACAAAATGATACAAAAAATAGAATAAGAAATATATGAGCAACATCTAGTAAGATACAATAAAATACTACAATGGTACTTTGGTATAGCAAATATAAAGAAATACTAATTATAAACTAATATTAAGTTACAGATTTTCATGATCAACCTGTGTAAATTCTTTCTTGAAAGTATATAAGTATATAAAGTCATGTTAAAGAAATCAATATTCTTAGGTTTGCTAGCATTAACAGACGAGCCATGGGACTAAAATATAAGTACCTAATTGTTTTTATAATACTGCTTGCTAAATAGCTGTTTTACACAAGTATTTGTTACAGGAAAATGAAAATTTACTAAAGTCAACAGTTCTGGTGAATCTATTAGACTTCTTAAAAGGTTAAATAGGAAAATAAGATCAGTTATATTATGCGTGAATTCAAGGTTTTGAAGTTTTAGTTCAATTTGTAGGCTGCTATAAGGTATACTGTTCACTTGAAGACCTAGTTTACAGGCAATGAGCCTCAAAAAACATTTTTGTACCCTCTCAATTCTATTTATATATGTATTTATAGAAAGGGGACCACACTGTTGAACAATATTCTTAAATGGGATGGACTAGAGAGCAAAATAATACCTTTGGGGCCATCCTTAAATGATATGGTAATTTTTTTGGTGGTTTTTGATCCACCCCCTTTGTCACAGAGTGTAACATAGAGTTTCAGATCCCCCATGTCACAAAGTTGTCACAATGTTTCTTAAGAAAGGAAAATCATCTTTAATCATATTCTCTCTCCTCAGGTATTGCCCAACCCAGTTTGCCTTCCTCTTTTTAATAGTCTGTACATGACCAACAGAGTTAATAAAATAATAATAAAAAATAATAATAGTCTTTATAATCATTCGCTTCTCTCCTACTCTTCATAGCACTTCATCGTTTTTCATCCTATCTGCCCATTTTATCTTCAGCATTCTCCTACAAGTCCACATTTAAAAGCTTTCCAAGTATTTGATGTCATTTTCCTTAGCGTACATGTTTCTGCCCTGTATAAAGCTATACTCCATTCATAGCATTTTATGAAGTTCTTGCGGATATCTTCCCTTATATTCCCCGTAAGTAGGTGTTTCTTTCTTCTGAAAGCTGCTATTTCTTTTTCTATTCTAGTCCTGATCTCATTCATACATTTTGCTTCTCTTGTTATGATGCTTCCAAGGTATTTATATTCTGAAACTTGTTCTAAAGGCTTTCCTCCAATACTTACGCTCAGATTCTCTTCTTTGCCCGATATTCGAATGACCTTTGATTTTTCTGTATTTATTTCCATACCGTATTTTCTACCTGTCATTACTAGTCTATTTATCATTTTCTGGAGTTCTTCTTCCTTTCTTGCTACAAGTACTTGATCATCTGCATATTTTACTGTTCTTATAATCCTTCCACCAAATTTGAAATCTCCTGTGCCTTCTAACGCTTCTTGCATTACACTTTCTCCACATATATTGAATATGGTTGGCAATAGGCAGCAGCCATCTTACTCCTCTACCAATATTTACTCCACAGGTGTCCGCATTCTCCAGCCTGACCTTTACAACTTGATTCACATATAGATTCCTGATCAGTCTCCTGTATTTCCAGTCTACACCTATATCCTTTAATATCTTCATCAACATTACCCAATTTACTTTATCAAAGGCCTTCTGCCAGTCTACGAAACATGCGCAGATATCTTGACTGTATTCTATTGCCCTTTCTGATATGATTCTAACTACTCCTATAGCATCTCTAGTTCCTCTTCCTTTTCTGAAACCGAATTGATCTTCCCCTAGCATTTCTTCTGCCTTTTTCTCCAGCCTTCTATTAAGAATCCTCGTGATGATCTTCGAAATGTGTGATAGAAGGCTTATCGTTCTGTAGTCTTTACACTGCATTGCCTTTGGCTTCTTCTTTAGAGGGATCATTGTTACTTCTAGGAAATCCCGAGGCCACTCTCCCATGTTGTAAATAATTTATAAATAATAAAAATAGGAAAGGATCTTAATGAGATCCTTGTGGAACTCTGGATGGCATGTAGAAAGACTTAGATCAGGTACATCCAATTTTTACCTTACTTACTTACCTTTTTACTTACAAAACTTACTAATTCAAAGGCTTGTTAAAAATCAAAGAGGATTGCATCAACTTGCTTCCAATTATTGAAAGCCTGCAATATGTACTGTTGAAAGAGCAATAGATTACTGAAAGCTCATCGATAGGGTATGGATTTTGCGGATTTTAAAAATAATTCCATTCGGAGGGTAAATATCGGGTTTTATTATTTTCCTTTTCATTAGGTATAAATAAGTTAGATTTTTCAAGGTTTTAAAAAAACGTTCAATCTCAGGTAATTTTTGGGTTTTAGTATTTTGTAATTCGGATAAAATGATTTTTAAATAAAAATCTTGTTTAAAAATTAAAAAGTTTTATTTAGCATCAATTTTTATGATTCACATACAATAACATTTGCATAGCCAATGTGTCTTCAGTAATATTACTCCTTTCCGGAATTTTCATATTAGACCAGTCAAATTAGACATTTTAGGGGAAATAATTCATAAAGTTTTAGTTTAGGGTAACCTAACTAACACATCAAAAGTTGACATGCCTGCAGAGCCGCACCAGGCATATTTGCCGCACAGGTGCAAGCAGTTTATGCCGCCCTTCTCTATAAGCCCAAATTTTTTCGAGTTTTAGATTACAAGGTGTAATTAATTTAAGGAAGGCTATAATAAAATAGGATCTTCGCACCTAAGGTGCCCAACCCAAATTAGTTACAAATTATTATTAATGATTAGTTACAAATATTCAGTATTAACTATCAATTGTTAGCTATTGTTTTTATTTCTCACATGTCTTTCAATAAGTATTCATATCATTATTATTTGGATTATTTTAATGTGAAAGAAGTTATCCAATTTCTTATGACTTAAGCAAAAAGCTTCAACTAAGAATCACGTTACGTAAATAATAAAGAGATTTGCCACAGATTTTCATAATTTTACCAATATTTAAAATTAATGCAGAAAAATATAACTTTTCATATTTTTTAATATAAAATTTTTAATTTAATATGAGTATCGGCAATATATATGTTGAAACTAATGAAAATATTTGGCAATTAAACTTTTTGACATCATCATCTGCTTACGTTGCAGTAAACGCCAACATAATGACTATATAGGCTTAAAATACCTAATACATACTTAAAAATCAATATATTCTCAAAAGTGCCGATTTATTTATATTTTAAACCATTGGATGCGTTTTCACGATTTTTTCGATTGAAGGAAAGAGGAGAGATACTTTTTCCGATCAAATTCTGAAATTTGGACTTTTGTTTTGTTTTAAAAATAATAGAGTACCATTTTTCAGCTATATGTACATTACTTTAAGTTTAAAGTTCGTAACTTAATTTAAAGCAATTTTAAAATGCACTTTTGTGAAACACTTAATTGACTTCAGTGCCTCCTAATGAGGAATAAAATTGAATCGTCGAGGTTAAAAATACTTTCCAAAATGCAAATTTCTGAAGTTTTCCATTTTTCCTGTCAGTCGTAGCCTATGATCATACAAAATTTAATCTTTTTATTTCAAAAAAGTGTGGAAGAAGACAGATATACGGATACTTGAGAATTATATTTATAGATGTTCCATCAGTGATAAAGTCACGTTTTCTAAAATTTATTAGATCTAAGAAAGGAAAGCTTCTTGAAATAAAAACTGTATACATATAAAGTAACCACATTATAATATTTGGAAAGTTTAATTAATTATTTTGAAAGTACAAGGCTTTTAATATCTGAAAAATAGTAAAAAATCTAAAAAACTTAAGGGAAAAGCGACAATAAAATAAAAATGACATTTTGGTTTATTTTAAGAAATTTACTTTTCGAGATTTCATAATTGCAAATTCATTCACAATTTCCTCAAAATTTAGTTAATCACATATTTCATTTTCTATGCTAATAAGAGCCAGACTGACTCATTGATGAACGCAAATCGTTTTTTATAAATTCAAGTTTTGAGAAAGATCTTTCTCTAGCAGCAACTATTACAGGAAGTGTTAATAAAACACGCAAAACAATACAGATAATTGGAAAAACTCCTATTAAATCCTCGGTGAAGATATATTCTAAAATTTTAAAAGGACTCGTACTTGGTTTCAAATAATCTTGAATAGCTTCTAATTCATCATAGAGATCCATAGCACTAATGTTACTTTCTTCTTTGGCATTGCCTGTTAGTTTTTTTAAAGTCGGTGCAGAATTTCATTTTAGTTTCATATTTTGTCCTAGATAATCTATGCGGATCATACTATTAAGAAAAAGAGGGATGCTTGTACTAGATGCATTCGAAGGACATACATCTGAAGTTAAAGATTCCATTAATGCAATGAATACTGACCTTGTAATAATACCTAGAGGAATGACATCACACCTTAAAGTTCTTGATGTTGCAGTCAACAAGCCATTTAAAGATAATGTAAAGGGGTTATATTCTGAGTGGTTATTGAGTGGAGATCAACCTATAACACCAAAAGGAAAACTAAAATAACCTACTATTTTGATGCTCTGCCAATGGATCATGGCAACAGAGAAATGCAGAAGTAATCGTGACTGCATTTAAGCAGTGCTGCTCATCCAATGCCATGGATGGAAGATAGGGTGATGATGACTGATGTAATGGCCTATGATATTCAAGAAAATTATGGGACCCAATAAAAATTTTTGCTAGTTTAGTGGAATTTTAAATTTTTGCAGGAATCATATGTAAATTAGATCATAAAATCTTTTTTGTTTTGAGTCCAGAAAAGGGGTCGTCTTAGATTCGGGTAAATATGGTATGTATCGAATTAGCATAAATATTTGCTATTTATCTGAAAAAAAGTGTGGATTTTTCCTTTCTTCAACAGTGGAAATCTTTACAAACCATGGCAACGACCTAAATGCTTTTAAAAGGACCTGATATTATACGTTAAAATTGCGTTGATTTAATGAAAATTAATGATGCCATAATGAATTACAGTGTGACTTCTGTAACTCGAATCTCAAGGGAAAGCAAAAATTATTCGAGTTATAGAAAATTCAAGTTATGGAAATATATTTTCTCATTTATCTTTAATTGAAATAACATCAAGTTTATTCCCTTACGCATATAAGTTAACTTACTCTAATTTTCAATATCATGCATATTATGAAAACATCATCACCTATATTTTCTTCCGATAATGTGTAAGATTTTACTGTATCCAAAACACTATTTGTGTCATGCACTGTGATTGAGGGTATTATAGATATTTAGAATTCTAACGTAATACTGAAAGCACAAGCATGATGATTACATTTGGAATATAGACTGTAAGAAGGAGTGGATACATTTGTTTTTCTCTAGGACTATCAGGGATCACAATAGGAAAAGCAACCCTGATAGAAGTGACGTTAAGGATTGCCTTATGCACTGAAACCCCTCAAAATCCTATGGTGTTACTTTCGATATGGGCTGAAATGCTTGCAGCATCAACTACTTGTATTCATATAAAAATGAAAGAAATGTTTCCAGTAATTTCATATTTTCTACAAATATTAATTTTTATTTTCAAACATCAATGTAGAGGTTTCAATCTCAAATATTGTTCAGAAATTCCAAACTTAAAGAAAAACATTTCAAATATTCACTTTTTGTAGTCTTAAATAAAATTTTAAAAAAACCTTTATTACATACTTAATTGCCCAGAAAATTTACTTTACAATTTGATAAATATACATTAATTATTTAGGCTCAAATAAATACAATCATGCTTTGTGAACAACTTATTGCTGATTAGTAACATCAAGTGCATGCTGTATAAAACATATACCATCTTTTCAAATTAATTGGCAACATGATTCGTAAATTTCCACAACAGTTACATATTTTGAGTGACAGAATGCCATGTTTTCATACATGTGTTTATCTTGTAGCAACCAGCAAGCAATGACAGCAAAACACATTAACCAATATCTGAGGTCCTCATTTCAATGTGAACTTATGCCATCTATAAATATATTTAAATAAAATTTGTCACAACCTCCGGCAAATTACAATGATTAGCAAGGTGCAGCCAAGTGATACGAAAAATTATTTCACAGATAAACAAACTGCAAGCATAATACTTTGCTGATTTATACTGATAAACATTTTATCACACAGTAAAAAAAAGTGAATGAATTTTAATGGTCCCAATTACTGTAAGTAAGAAAATTTAACAAAGTGATGCATCATAGCATAAGTCACAAAGAATGTGAAAATATCCAAATATTTTCAACTATAACAAAGTATATGAACGCAGTCAGGGGATGAAATATGTGAAAAAGATATAAAATTCAGTCAAGTAAAACAAACAAATATTTAGGCATCTTATAATTAAACGAGGCAGAGATTGACATTCATTTTAAAGGCCTTATACTTCATTGTGACAATTTTTTAAAAGATGAGAGCAACAAATGAAATGTCCACAAATAAACATTTTACTGCAGTTTATCTTTTCTACTAATGTTCAATATCTAAAAGAGGAAGAGGACGGCCAATGTCTTTAGGCAATTATCACCCAAAAAGATACAATGACGAGACTGATTGCCATTTCAAATTTACTCTTGCCCAGCAGCCACTGTGAAGATGCAGAGAACATTCTTGAAGAAATTTCCGAAGTGTGCTATTCAACGTGGCATTAGCAACCACTTCCCCTACTGTTGAGGACTGTAATTGCAAAAAATTTTATTAGTCAAAAAGACAAGAGAAACGTAAAATTTAATGTATTTTAAGTTGAGCTTAATAAGAGGATCAAGCTTTAATTGGGTAATTCTGAAAAAGTTAAAAAGTTGTAAGTCAAATAAAACCGATAAGACAAACATGACTTAAACATATTTTGATGTCATCACCTGGCGATGAATAGCGGTCTTTTTTATTTCCAAAATTTTCTCCAACTAAAGCTAAAATATTGCCGGCTAGTTTTCAAATCACAGCAGATTCGTTTTCCTCCTCAATTGACATGCAATGAATATTAAACATTCTTACTGAGAAGCACTGTTTACAAAAATACCTTTCTAATTTTTATTTAACAATCGCTATATATGTAATTACAGAATTTTTCTTCTTAACATATTATCAATTACTTGACACCTTCAACATTCTACAAGATCATAACATTAGTCAACCATTTAAGAGAATGGAATCATGTCAATACATACGGTATTTACTCGACTATAAAACAATCTCAAATATAAGATGGACCCCTCCCCCCCTCTTTACAGAAGCTCATTTTGAGGATAAATGTTTTGAGTCATACTGAAGCAAATAAATTATTACAAGATTATATTAGTTATTTTTTTATTGAAATCTCTAATAAATGTCATCACAAATGTGCAAAGCAAAGATGTAATTTAAAACATGCTACTAGACTAGTCAATCCCTGCCACTTTTTTTAGCACGTAATTTTAATGTGCATCGAGTTTCACTGTGGATTTGAAAGTCTGTGCAGCTGCTGAAATTGAAATTGTGACAAAACTGTAAACAATAGAGAGCTGAAGATTGGAGGTTAGATTTCTATACTGCTACCATTAGTTTCTATTTAGATTTGAGTATAGAAAAATATACAAGTTTGGATTGGGGATATTAAAAATTTTGTTTTTGAATATATCCAAGTTATAAATGAAGGAAAGCTGAAATATGATTGTAAATTAAATAATAATAAATAATAACATAATAATACAATAAATTAAAAATAATAAAGTGGAATAAAACAAAAAAACTAGGTATGATGTGGGATTTAAACCCAGTTGTACAGTACAGTAACCACCCAGCCAACCCACCTGCTCAACATTGTCAGCCTATTATTGCATTTTATCCAGCCACAGTTAATCCTGCAAAAAGATTCTGCCGAAACTAAGGCCTATTCAATCAAAAGCCGATATACGGGTCTTCTTATTTTAAGTATTCTAGCATTCAAAAAAGTTGCGTCAAAATCGACAATCCAAGGTAGCTAGTCTCCCCTTGTTAGTATATGTCTAAGAACTGAAAAATTATATGCCAGTAGTGATGCCAAGGAAATAACGAATTTTTGATTCACAGACATTCCCTAGTCAGTTGTAAATAATAAAACCATTGACAATTATTTAAAACATATCTCACTTGAATAGTAGTAATATAATCTTTATGTTTACATTCATTCCTTCATCATAAATTACACATTTCCCTTCATTTACCAAATGTTGGGTGTGCACGAAAGACAATTAAATTAATTAGTTATTTATAGGATATTGTTTACTTCAGTTGCCATGAAGATTGACAATTAAAAAACATAGAAAAAATTTCTAGTTGAAAGTGAATTAAGACTTTCTTGTTCGATTTTCTTAAAATTGGCTACTCCTTCGATAAAAATTTACTGAATAAAACATATGCTATTTGACTAGTTCTACAATTTTTCATTGAAGACTTTTTAAGTGGTATTTTACAAGATATAAAGAAAATTTCATCTTTTGTCTCTAGTAAAGTGGCACTCCTGATTAGGCTACGTAGGTCATTTATATCATTTTCTTATGTTCTTTGACCTTATGTTCTAAATACCAAATTTCATGAATATCCACCCAGTAGTTTAGGAGATGAAATGCGAACGGACAGACGAACATGACCTGACCATAAGGTGTTCTTTTTTTACTTTCAGTAAAGAACCCCCAAAAAACAAATGACAAAGAGAAGATACAAAACGTCAGCATAGATTTGTATGATATGATGCATAGGTAACATGTAATGGAAGTTATGTACTTAAAGAAACAAACGATGAATACAAAACATTCAAAGTAAGCATACATAACATTGAACTATTCTCCATATATAAGCACTAACCTCAAATGCAGCAATGATAGGAGTTGTCATGGTAGCTTACATTTCTGATTGTTAAAAACTTGAATAAATCATATTTCTTATACTATTAACAATTTAATGTTGATTCAACAGGTATTCAAATTCTCTTTTTTAAAAAAATAAACTTTTTTCAAACCTAGTACCAACCAAATCCCAAGTTTGTAGCACACTTTTAAACAAATTTAAAATGCAGATGATTAATGTGGTACACTCATAACCATGTTAATCAAATGTAGTGCATAAACACTCCTGAAATCAAACCCATGATCCCAGTGTATTGCAAAAAAACGTCTAAATCAGTTTTTCTCAACCAGTGGGATGCATCCAACTTGTGGGACGCAAAAGTCATCTAGGTGAGACATGAAATTTCGAAGATAATTATCTTAAAACCTCTTCTCAACAAAACCACTGCAATATTTTAGATCCCTGAAAATTTCTATTAATGATTAATATAATACTGAAAAGCAGTTGATGAAAAAACCCACTTCTCAGAAAAGGTGGGTTGGTTTTTAATTTGGTGGGACTAAGGTTTTTTGACAAAATAGTTGGTGGGATGCAAGATGCAAAAGGTTAAGAACCACTGGTCTAAATCATAATTCCCATTTCTAGAGTTATTCAGTATGATGCACAAATGGACAAATCATGGTTTTTATTATATTAACATTTCTTTGTTGGTGAATATAAGAGCACCCCCAAACATTGTTTGAAAAAAAAAGAAAAAACATTGTCAAACAACATCTCTACAATAGGCATAAAAAATTTGAGCATAGTTTGTCAAATTGATTTTAGCAATAAAGTGATTTTGATAATCCTCTTTCAAATAAATAGATAGTGGTAAAAGTATGTAACTCCTATCATAAAATTTTCATCATTACAATCACGAAAACGGACTGAAGTACGAGAAGTTTCCTCTCATTCTGAAAGTCTTAAACCAGAAAAAATTTCACCTAAAGTTATACTGTTTTTTATGCATGTCAAACATTTATCCACAAAGCTCAATACACAGTATTTCCATGCAGACTGAGACAAATTTTATTTTTCTATGAAAACTAATCAACTAGCCTTTACCTTTCATTGGATGGTGACATCATATTCCCTGAGATTTTTTCATTGCCCACTGGACACCATTTGTTGTAATGTAAGGATAAAGTGTTTAATTACTTTAATGAATAAAACCTGACAATCAACATTTAGGTAACACTAACAACACTCAACTCTGAAGGAGTTTTTAATTTGTACATACAATCAAGAAAATAAACAATTCTTAAACATGGCAAATTTTTGTGTAATTAATTTTAAAAAGTAATTTATCTATTATAACTAAACAAACTAAAACCACCAAAAACAGAAA
This sequence comes from Tanypteryx hageni, assembly GCA_028673005.1. Taxonomy (NCBI): domain Eukaryota; kingdom Metazoa; phylum Arthropoda; class Insecta; order Odonata; family Petaluridae; genus Tanypteryx; species Tanypteryx hageni. The sequence continues at coordinate 13,560,529 of CM054118.1, read as the reverse complement.
TAAAGAACATACTAAAGGAATTCATTTGATAACAAATTAATAATAACTAATAATAATTTGATGGTAAAAACTGATCCAAAATAAAATGGTCATTTAAGCATCTCAAAATTAATGTTATGTACATGGCAAAGCATCACAAATCAAAACAATCAGTTACATGAAAAAATTATAATCTGGTTTGTTCTTGTCAGGCTTTTCTAACTGCTGAACTAAGTAGCAAAAATCCTGCCAAAGACTGCGAAACTCTTAAAAAGAAATTGCATGTGTATAAATTAATTGAGAAAAGAAAAATTTTAGTTATGTAACACATTCAAATTACCTTAAATTATAAGCACTCTGACATATTTATTTTGTATTTTAGTGCTCAAATTAAACAATCCACTTCCCAAGGACATTAAAGCATCAAAATGAGTGATCCAATTTTAACATTATATCCAGTGCGAGTTGAATCAATTCTGAATATTGCTGTTGAATCAATTGTGAATTTTGTAGTCTTCTTTTGAATCTATTAAATAGAATATTGCCCACATTAAAACCTTACCATCCTTAAGGTGATGCCTTTTCAAGAAGCTATCCTAATATCTAAAAATTATATATACCCAACTAAGCTGTGTGTAGAATGTTCAGGTTTTTACTTAAATTAATTTTTAAGTCTCTCAAATGTATCAGAGGAAACATAATCACAGGAATTTCAAAATGTTATCAGTAACTATCTATTAAGACTTATGTATACACCACCTTTTTGAACTTCGCGAATAATTGGTTCCGGAAAACTGACACAAAATGCAAATTCACAAAGTGCAAGTCCTATTTTCATATAAGATGCAATGTTATTACAGCAATATGGTTCCCAGTCAACCTAAAACATCACTTTTTTATCATAAGTAATGCAGTTTAACATAAAATAAAAGAAAACGTTACAGCAACGTAACAGCAAATGAAAACCTAGCATCATAAAGTGAAAAATCACATTCATTATAGGTACGCGACAGAAAATATTACATTATAAGATGATAGCAATTCTTAGATTTAGATTAAAACTTCATAAAAAACTGGAAACCTAAAAAAAACAAAATAATATTTCCCTAAATTACAATCAAAATACAAAAATAATAGTAAATGAAAACCTTACAGTCCAAAATGATGGAATTTCTTTAAATTTTAAACAAGTTTCACGTCAAGAATAGTGACGTTGGCGGTGAAGTTCAAACTGACCTACAAAATAATTAAGTTGAGAGTTATCACGTTTGTTTACTTCGAAATCTGCTAATAATGAGCATTATAAACATAATATAATAAGTCCTTTTCTAGGGCATCCAAGTTTAAACTGAACTTCAAAACAAAAAAGTAGAGGGAGTTCTGCTTGTCAGTATCGCAAATGCATGATGCGAAATGCAAATAATTGGCGCGAAATAGAAGTAATGGTCATAAAATATTTTGTCGCTAAGTGCAAATTCGCTAACTGCAAGCACGCAAAGTTCAAAAAGGTGGTGTACTTAAAAAAAAGTCTCATGCTAATTTAAAGTTAATATTTTGATATTGTTAAGCATACACACCAAAGCAAGTATATTCTATTGAAATCAATTTTTAAATATATCATAGAGGAAGAACTACCCTACTCACTTAAGAAGAAAGAAATATTAAGGCCGAAGAACATAAAATAAATTATTATTGTCCACATTAGAGAAAACTCTAATTAATGATTAATACTGAGGTTATTGTGTTGTTTATAATTCCTAAAACATATTCTTTCCCAAGAAAACCTCTGTAAAAAGATTTAAGGTGGGACACTTTTATTAGCAGTTCTGTGAAAGCTTTTCGTCTACTTCATTCATTAGAAAAATATTAGCAAAATAACAAAACATACATCATTGTATTTTGGTCTGGCTGGGTGAAGTAAGCCAAGATTTTTTGAACTGTGATCACAGTTGTCGACTTTTTTTAACAAAGCTAGGATAGTTAGATGTCATGTGATAATCGTCTTTAAATTGGTATTTTCAGAATCAAAGGTCTGCAAAGCACCTAAGTGGCTAAGGTATGCATCTGCTTTCCCAAACTAGTACATTCCTGCAACAGTTAGTCAGTGTATTGGATTCAAGCTATGAGGTGAGCTCAATAATTTATTTTATAAGTTTTAATATATTGGGGAAATATTCAGTATTATTCATAAAATAATATCTATATACAGTGTGTCCTCAGTTTAACGTCGCTTCGATTAACATTGATTCGCGTTAACACAGTTCAAAAATTACTACCCAATTCGAATTAACGTCGTCGATGATTCGAGTTAACATAAAAAATACTTCTTAGACAACTCTCATGGGCATCTGTTGTGCAACACTTCTCCAGTTGCGGTACATCACCTTATTTGAGTGGGAAAAGAACTTTGGATCGATGTATTTTTATGAAATTTGCATTAGTTGCATGGTGATATTTTGTAGCAATGGGTTCGAAGAGAAGTGGTAGTTATGGCCTCCTCCTTGAAATTCTCCCAGGCAGTCAAATCCTCTTTAATCCCCTTTAATAGAAAACTTACTAGCTTTGTAAGTTGCGCAGGAAGGGGGATCTGCTGAGTGACTTATTTTTAAACTTGAAATTATTCTGTACTATCGGGATAACTTGAGTTTAATAGGTGCTCAAAAAGTAAAATACATACTATGAAACGGAATGCTTGTTCTGGTATTGGAACCGAAGCCAGTGGAATTCGCACACCAAAATAGCTGAAAATCATAATAGAGGACCTGTGCATGTGTGCTCTGGTCGAACAGTTTCCAGTGAGTGTTTATAGATGGTGATATTCATGCAATCTTAGAACTGACGCAGTTTGTATTGAATAATATATTTACGATCTAGCTAACTTTCCGAACAGTATTACTGTCTGACAAGACAATGACATTACCGATGTGTATGACAAACTGGAACAGCATAGTTATGTCGCACTATTTGTTCATTTTGTCATTTCTATGTTGTTTTATGTATAGTTTTATTGATTTATTTATCTGATACCATTTGTATCATACAAGGCCCCATAAAATACAGTATATAACGTCTTTTTGTGTTTCAAGAGTTTTTAACCCCTAATTTTGTATAACATGGGTTCTTACGGGAAAGATTGATTCATTTGATGTCGTGATTTTCAGAAACAAATTAACAACGTTAATCGAGGACAGACTGTATAAGATTATCAAGAAAAATGATGATCCACTACCTCTCCTCACATGTCACCCATCAAAAAGATAAGGACACAACTAGCTGTTAATGACTAAAGCAATACTTGTAAAATCAATTTTCTACTAGCCCTAGCCAGAAATTATAGGAAACAATATTTTATTATTATCAATATACTCATGCCTCTGGGCATAGAGAATTTCAGTGCCTTAAATTCAGTAGCTTCAAATAGCAATTTCTTTTAAGCTTTGGAAGTCTTATATACCTTGCATGAAATGATATAAAAAGGTTTATTTAATTTAGACATTCCTACATTAAAAACAGGGAACTAGGCCAATTTTAAGTGTATGCATCACAGAGATCCTACATTTTAAGCACCCTTTAAAAGTCTAAAAAGATGTAAAATGACATTTAACAACTAATTAAAAATCTAGATCAATTATTTGTTAACCACATTTACCTAGATTCAGCTTTATGTTTTGGCGGCTTGAATCCCTTGAATTTCTTGTTCTTTCCTGATCCAGAAGCTTGAAATGCTTTCCAACTGTTCACTCTGTTTTCCCTAGATTCCTGAAATTTAATAAAATGAAGATTATAATTACATAAAAGATTTATAAATCACCACAGACAATGATCATTCAGGTGCAACAGCTTAACGATAAAACAGCACATAACCTTACAGTTATGATAACTCTGCAGAACTTCCATTACATGTCAAGATCAGTCTTTCCTCTTAGCCACGCACAACTATTTTCTCTCCGTGCATAGCCTCTTCTTTGCAGCGCACAAATCAGAAAATCCTAAATCTAACTACACTAGTTTCTCCACAACTTTCATTGCCATGGCAGTACAAAAGGAAAGGTAGATGAAAGCAAACAAATATCGCAACAAATACTATAAATATTTTTAAGCCCATTTCATTAAATATTTTTGCGCATACACTTTCTGCTCACTAAGTTTGGTCGGCCAAATTAGAGGGAACACTGGTAAAGATTCAAATTACCTACTGTTTGGTATAGAATTAGGTTAGCGTAAAAAACTGCTTTTTGGATAGTTTGTAGGAGAGATTTCCTATGACAGTTAATCTGTACCAAGGAGTAGGTTTGTTTGGTTTATATGGTGAGAACAGAAAAGTATTTTTAGTTATTACTTTTTTATTGGCATGTTTTCTTTAAAAAAATGTGCTAATGTTATTACTCTGTCTGTGGACAATCAACGGTTTTTGTTTTAAGAGATATTTAGAAAATTCTTTTTAGTGCTTTTCGTCATTGCCAAAAAGCACTATTATCTTCGCGATGTCCATCCAACCGTCCATATGCATATATCAGGGAAGACTTGGCTGAACCGATTTAAACCAAATTTGGTACATAGTATCATCACATAAATAAATGACCAAAATGTCATATTTGGACCAGATCGACTCAGCAGAAGAGCCAAAATTGCAAAATAAAACTTTTAGGTAATTATGAATTTGGAAGGAATTGGCCAAACTGATTTCAACAAAATTTTGTATTAAGTAGGTTTGTAACAAAAAAAAACAAAATCAAGATGTTTAATATAGATACAGAAAGCAGGGCTGCCTCAATACAAGGAATGAAAAAAATTCTTTTTACACATTTGTGTTGAACTGTCTGCATCAGTGTCAACCAAATGTAATATTTATAATGTACACATATATACAAAACCACAGTAGCATATTTGGACCGGACCAGAAAACAGGGGTGCCACAATTACAAATTAAACTTTCAGTAATTATGGATTTGGAAGGAATTGGCTGAACAAATTTCAACTGAATTTTGTAAATAAGATTTGTACAACATATCATAATGAAATTAAGATGTTTAGGAGGAAGCTAAAGAGCAGAGCTACCACAGTTAAAAGTAAAATTATCTTTCTGTTACATATATTTCTAGAGAACTGACCTCATGGATTTTAACCAAATGTGGTATATATAATCTTCATATAAATAAATAACCAAAATACCAAATTTCAACCGGATTGACTAAACAGAGCTACAACAATATCAAGGTTAGAATTTTTCTGTAACTATGAATTTGGAAAGCATGTATGTATACGATTATACTATGGAAATTTTGATGAAAAGCACTTCTGTACGCTGGTGGAGGTTTTCGGGTTTTGCTGCGTTGTCGGCATTTCTGGATCTCGACGTTTTGCAGACATTGCAGTCTGCATCTTCATCTCCTGAAGATGTAGACTGCAATGTCTGCGAAACGTCGAGAGCCAGAAATGCCGACAACGCAGCGAAACCCGAAAACCTCCACCAGCATTCAGCAACGCTGCGAAAGCCTTCACTTCTGTACCATTAGAAATCTGTGTACATCCCTATTAGTTGAAATAGATAGCTCTTAACAATCTACGAATTCTCTACTGGTTGGATTTTCCAACTAGTTTACAGATTTTCTGTTAGATGACTTTGAAATCAGAAAATTCAAAATTTTGAAATGGTATTGCAGCCAAACTATTAAAGCTAGAGGAATGAAGTTTTTGTGCATGGTAAGGTCTAGTAAGGATCTACATACATTCCAATGGTGCAGGTTGCCCCCTCCCCAAAGGGGAAAATATTTAAGAAAACAAGCTTCAACCACTTGCTTTAGCATTTTACTTGTTTTGTACGTATTTATTTTAAAGAAACTGATCTGTTAATTTGCTGTTGTAGCCATTACTATTTGATTGTATCAAGTTTTTTGTTAAAACTGCTGACAGATAAGGGAACTCTCATATAGATAAGGAAACGTTTAATATCTATGAATAACTGAGAGAAAGGCATGCGTCTGTATGTGATAAGAATTTTGTGGTTGTTCTAACTCAAAGACTACTAATCAGATCAGTACAAAGTTTTATATTTAAGATTTTTATTATAAAATTAAGATCTGATTAGATTTGGCTAAAATTTGTCCATTAGAAGTGGAGGTTTACTCTCGTCATTTTTCAATTTTTTGTCAAATATCTCCTATAGGGATTCATTAATATAAATATGTATTTGTCATTATCAAAGTTGTAGACAACATAATTTTCTAGAACTTTTGTTTGAAACATTTTTTCATAGAATGAATTGTTTCAGAGATATAATATGTATTCCAATACCGCCTAACATCATATTTTGTAAACAAATTATCTTGTAAATCCCAGCACAGCCAACAGTAATATTAATCGCAAATATTTTTCACAATAATTTGATCTTACTAGAAAGATGTGCATCAATATTTTCTTATCCATAGCAACAAATAACAGTTTTGTTCACTTATTGTATTTATGATATGAAAAGCGATTCAAAGTAATTGTCATTGTTAAAATTATTCCGAGTGTTCAAAAATTATTCATGAATGCAACTGCCGATAGTTGTTCTTGAGGAAGCTGTTGTGGAGAGCAATTTGTAAGCACTATTGCAATCATAGTCATTACTGTGTATGGAGAAAGTATGTGCTTAAATAAAATTGCTTGAGTAACTATTACTATGCTGCATACATAAACATGCACTCTACAGCATGTTTTCTGACACAGGCTGCACTTGGGTTATGTCCTCAATGGCATTCCTGATTCTTGCCTTTGGTTCATATAGAACAGCATTTCCCAACCTTTTGAACCCCGTGGACCACTTCAGCAACCCACACAGGCTCTGCGGACCACCTCATTACTTACAGTGTAAGATATGGTGTGGGAAAATGTTTAAGTAAAAATGCCATTAATAAAAATATTCAATACCTGTGATAGTGTACAACTTGTTTAATTTTTCCCAAAAAAATTCCAGCTAAATATGAGGTGTCGCCTAAAAGTAAACCAATTTGGAAACTTCCATGGACCACTATCAAAACCTTCGCGGACCATAGGTTGGGAAATGCTGATCTAAAATATGGAGATTCGCCACCACTACCTTCTCTCTCCCTCTTAATCTCTCCCATCTACCTTCTGCCTCTTTCCCTTCTTCTATTCACCTCTCCCTTACCCCTCTGTCTTAAGTGTAACATCTGTGGAATCACCATCACATTATCATGAAAATAAATAAGTGTACCTAACAGAGGATGAAATTCACTGAGGTTGGTTTCCACTAGGTAGAACAACGAGCCGCACAATACATCACAGCACTGAGAAACTTTTCCTACTCTTAATCCTTCATAGCTGGTGCCCTAAATAGTAACATCACAGCTGGCAGTGGGTCTGACAGACCCAGATCATTTATTACCTTTTTAATTTAGGATGTGGATTGTTTTTATGACTTTCAGATAGATATAGAGACTCCTTTTTTGTATACCAATACTTTATTATTTAAGCCATTGAACATTTCTTAAATTAAAGAACAGTTTGAAAATAAGGGAACTGCAGTCAGTCCAGTCCATAAATAAAATATACCAAAATATAATATGCCAAAAATATGACGCGTATGCTGGCATCGGGTCTGACAGACCCGATATGACACAAAAGTCCTCGGCACTTAAACACCTGCAGCGGTGGATCATTGACTGCTAGCCCAAACTGATGTTGAGTAGACTGAGGCAAGGTACTGAGGGTGATAGCGGTGTAGGTACTGACATTGAGCGGATATCAAAGACAGCTCTGAAGGGTTGACTGTATCAGGGTAACTTTAGCTAGGTTTCTAAGGGCTCGGGCACAGCTTAGGCAGAAGGACATCCTATACACACACCACGTAGGAAATCTAGCTACACAATTCTGCTTGCAGTGGAAAAACGGGCCTAATAAATGACTGACAAATATTCAAAATAAACTTTTTAAGAATAAAATATGTAGGTATAATTTTAGCTTATTTTGTCCATAAAACATGTTAAAGTAAAAGCAGAGTACTGTGATGCAAGATCAAATATAAGAAAAAATGGAACAAAAAACAGACCTTCTTGCCGTCAACATTACAATTGGCATCAATTTTATGGATGAGACAATGGAAATTAGCAAATGTTTAATGCAATTAAAAATAATATCTATTATTGTTCATGTCTTTTGATTACAGTTGACATTTTTTTTACCATTTTTTCTGAAAAGTATGTATTATCTTCTTTGTATCCAAGAAGGGGAAATTTTAGGCTAACACTAAATTTCATTATCTTTGCAACAATTATCAGCGCTAAGTAATTTTAATTTAAGACATTATAATCTAAATAAGAAGTATAATAGCACTTCTCATAATAACTGCATATTAACATACATTGCATAGATGCATTGGCCCACTTAAGGCTCAGAGCCCAAGCGTGGCGGCACCCCTTTGCACCATAATATTTACCTCCAGGTCTGTATTGCCACCAAGCCATTATAGCCACCTTGATCTCCTGATCTAACATCCCCTGATTACTTCATTTGTTGATATATAGTAAACCCCCAATATTCCTGGAAATTGCTGTGAATGTCAAAACTGCGAAACTTATACCAAAGGCTTATGTGTAAAGAGAGGAGTAGTGGGACATTCATACAGATACCAATATAATAATAAATATATAATAAGTACAATACCCATGGTAATTATAGCAACAATAAATTAAAACACAATGAACATCTTATTTATGAAGAATAAATAAAAAGAAAATGTTAAAAAAGCCATTAAACTTATCAGCTATGGCAATACTGATATGACAATGAGTGTGGTGATGATATGGAAGGATAAGTTAGAAAGACGTGGAGTCCTTCTGAAAATCTTTCTGGGATGGTATCTTACAGGAGTCTGAAGAGGAAGATTATTTGTTTTTGTATATTCCTGGCTAATTAACCTCTTGGATTATTATAGTCATAACTCCATATACACCAGACATACAATGGAGGAATGAAAACCGATGCCAGCATTAGCCTACTCTTTACAAAGAGAACCAAGGGAGCCAACTGCTTAATGTCCCTTCCAAAGGACAGAGTAATGACTTGTGCAGTCTCCTCAAAGCACACAAGTAGGGGATGGGATGATCCCAGGTTAAAAAACTCCCGACCTCTGCCTGATTTGAACATGGGACCGCTGGGTAGAAGGTCAACTCTCTAACCACTCTGCCACTGCCACCCCAAGGAGGAAGATGTGGCAGCGAAGTTCTTAATATAATTCATTATTGATGTTTGCTTCATCTTTTGCTGTAAATCCCTGCATGTCTTCTCATAAGGGGTCGAGTTGAGGAGTGTGACTCTTTTCTGTCACAGTGACAAACAAATACCTGTTACTTGAGTCACAAGTGACTTTTTCATTGCATTTACCTTGAGCTGGTAACAGTGGTAACACCATCAAACCAAGTATTGGCCGATAACAGGTAACATTGTAAATATCTTTGAATGGGCTTGTTTGTGCAATTATGTCTGATAAGTGTTTCTCTCTCATTCTCATTATATTGTTCTCAAGAAATGCTGAACCAAGCACTAGCCCAGACCTGAAGACCCTTCCTCCTCCCTTTTCATATAACTCTCAAGTGTTAATGCAAAGAAAAAAATATTCGTCTCAAGAGTAAGAGATGTCACATAACAGATAAACAGTGCCTACATCCCCTTCCACTACACAGTTCGTCTCGGCAATGAATTAGGGTTTTTAGAAGCCACAATTCACCAGGCTCCCCCTTAACCTGGTGGTAGGCGCTCTCAATTCTGGAGCATAGACAGAAGTGCGGGGTGACTACATCACCCCATTTAAAATTACATTTTCCAACAATTATTCATGAATTTTCTTTATTTTTTGTATTCTTAGATTAGTAAGGAAATAGTTTGGAAAATTCAAATTTATTTTAAATCCATATAATTTACATGTTTGTTAACCCTTAGTTAGTCAGGTGAAAAAAGTTCCGTAATTACTCACGTGAGGTCAATATTACCCCAAAATGATTTGCAATTTTTAGGAAGAAAATACTGTTTTATCTTTATCATACTGGAAATAAAATCACTTTTAGACTATAATCCAATTATTTATTAATAATTTTTCATGAAATATTGATTAAAATAACGTTCATAACAAGAAAAATTTTCTTTTTTAATCACTTCCTCTGTCCCCACAATCATAGCATTTCATTAACATATGCTCTTTGCAAATAAAAGCCCCACAATTGGCACATCTAATTGGCACTTTATTGTCCTTAGTTCTAGAGTAAAATTTGCATCTTCCTCTGGAAGGTCCTGCTTCCACAAGTCCTCCCCATTGAGTGTGCATCTACATCTACATTATACCCTGCAAGTCACCTTTCTGGTGGATGGCAGGGGGTGCAGTGCACCAAGGGTCCATAGTTTTCCTACATTATCTTTTCCTATTATGGTCTCTTATCATCCTAGGGAAAAACGATCCTCTATATCGCTCCGTTTTACAGTCGATCTCGCGAATCTTATCCTCACTGTCCTGCCTTCCGAGATACATTGGGCTTCTGATAAGTTCTACTACCTCATTCACTAGTCCCTCCGACATAAATTTTTCCAGTAGTTTAAATCTAGCCTGCAGCCTACGTTCCTCTAACAATGTCCATTTCAGATTTTCTATTAATGATGTTACGCTTTGTTTACTATCGTAATTCCTCTTTACAAATCTAGCTGCCCTGCGCTAAACCTTTTCTATCTCCTTAGTGAGTCCCTTTTCGTAGGGATCCCACACAGCTGAAGCATATTCGACCTACAGTCGAACCAAGGATAAATAACATAATTCTTTCACCCTTTCGGAGCTATTCCAAACCATTCCTCTTACAAAGGCCAGCCCCCTGCTAGCGGCACCCATCAATCGGCGAATGTGGGTGTCCCACGAGAGATCACGATGGATCGTGACTCCAAGATATTTAATCGAGTCTGAAACTGGAATCTCTACTCTGTCCAACGAATAATTATTAACCAACGAGATACTCTTTGTTCTCCAGAAGTTGATGACGCAGCTTTTCTTTTAGTTGATCTCTAACTGCCATTCCTTACACCTTGCAGAAATAGCTTCTAGATCATTTTGGAGATACTGGTGGTCTTCCGGATTGCTTATTTCTCAATAGATGACGGTGTCGTCTGCAAAAAGCCTAATTTTACTTCTGACTACTGAGCTGATATCGTTTATATAAATTAGAAATAATAACGGACCAATTACACTAGCCTGCGGAACACCAGAGACAACCTCCACTAAGTTCGAAGATTTCCCATATATAACAACCTTCTGCTTCCAATGATTTAAAAATTCATGGATCCAACTAACGATTTTAGAATTAACACCTAAAGTTAGACCACAAGTGGAATACACCTCATGCATATGGGATCCGTACGAGAAGGGACATTTAATTCAATTAGAAAGAGTGCAGCGCAGAGCAGCCAGACTCGCAAAAACTCAAAACTCAAGGAAAGCGTCACCTCACCACCGAGGGACCCAAACCAGGCACCACTGGAGGATCGCAGATTGAACTCAAGGTTGCGGCCCCCGGAGAAACATAGATCGGAATATCCAAAAGACGAGGCTGCAGGAGCAATTGAAGCACCAACGCATACAGGCAGAAACGACCGCGACGACAACACACGTGAGATCGATTGCAGGACGGAGGCGTTATCTAGCCCTGTTCTTTCCAAGGACAACACGAGATTACAACAGAAAACTTCAACCTGCGATAGTGCGAATGCGCTTTCGGAGATATCTTGGTAAAAACTGACTCTGGAATCTTGAAATTTGTTGCTCTTTCACTAATTCTGTAGATAGTACTTTTAAGAAGTTTTGCTTTGTCATTTCATTTTTAACATTTTGTTTATACAGTATGAAAGCATTGATGGCGACAACATTAAAAAATTTTTAAAAAACAGCTAACGGCCACCTTTTCGTTCTTCTGCCAACGTTATAAGTGGCACAAAACTGGTCACATGTATCGATTCCCCTTTTGTTGCATTGTATTGTTATTATTCCAGAGATCTTTGGTGCTGTAGTCAATTTTATCATCGTGAAACATGGTTGATATAAGTAGCATGGATCTGTTTTTCATTGAAACATAGGAGACTATTGTGATATCTTCAGTGAAACCAAAAATGCAGCTTCTAACACTCCTGTCTCTTTTGGAAGAAACTCAGGTGAAATTTATTTTTTTATTTTTACGCAGAGTGCCGACAAGCGTCAACTTGAACTCTAACAGAAGTGACTTAGCTCAAGGGACACTTGTGCAACAATTATCAGTGGTAATTTTTCTATTCCTTCCTTTTATTGGCATAACTAAACGTTTCACTACCTGATCAGGCTTATTACCGGTTGCATATGGTCCTTTTGGTTGAACATTTGCATATATTTCAAATTTCTGTAAATAAAATGTTTTCACGTCCACTAATGCAGAAACTTTTATTCCGTAACTTGAGTTTTTTTCGGAATATACTGGCAAAAAAGGCACTGACCTTTGAAAGGAATCAGTTGCTCATCAATCGTTACATATTCTGTTGGGATGTATGCCTTTTCAAAGTTTGCTGACAATATTTGAATAAGGTCCCTTATTGGAGAAAGTTTATCAGTTAATCAGTATCAGTTGTAAAATCTTATGCATCTCATCAAGAAAAGAAATCTTTTTGACGTCATAGTAGTCAAGTATTATCAGTTTTTCCATCCAGTACTAAATAAATTGAGAAAAATACCTTACACAAATGATAAGTGACAGTTTGGACTGTTGTAGAAAAGAAAAAACAATAGCAAAAATCAGTTATACATAACTTACAAAAACTTTCTGAGATACCTAGTTTCAGGACCGGTCCTAGACAATTGGCGACCCTGGGAAAATTCATTTTTGACGGCCCTCTTTAACATTAATAAATACTCAGTATTGTGAGAAATAACTATTGCTTGACAAATAAAAAGGAAATAATTAGACGAAAAGTTTCATTTCAAAACATAATGAATTCATTTTAATGTTTGAAGTTTATTGTACCTCATAACAAGCTTCTATCAATCAAAAGTTTATTTTTCTTGCTTCAAGAATTGCAAAATCAGGGATTAAAGTTAAATTAAAAACCGAGTGATGATGCTACAGAATTTTCAAGTAACTTTATTGTGTCATTGTTGAGTGCAAGTACTATGTTTTAATTTATTTTAACTTTGAAAAGCTACATTCACCACTAGCTACAGTGACCTGTATAGTTAATAAAATTCCAAGCACATTAGAAATATTTGGCATAATTTCAATTAAACGGTTGTCACAAATATATCGCAAGGCATCCAGTGCCCTTCTCCATTGATCCGAGATTATTTGTGAGAATATTGTAAGTTCAATAAACAGGCTTAATCCCTCAATGTAACTTTAAAATTCATCCTGTTGCTCCGAAAGCAATAGTTTCAGGTCTTTGCACTGTTTGAGAAAATCACCATTAGACATTTTTCAAGGTCGAAAAACGCTTTAACATCGGAAATCGTTCCTTTAATGACATAATTGCATGATTCAATAAAATATTTAAAAATCCGAAGCGTAATTTCTTCTCAGGATCATTTATTGATTCACCTTCAACTTCATGTGAAAATTGTCTCTATTTTTCTTCGTCAAAGAGACGATTCCACTAGAGAAACAGCTACTTCTGGATCCATTTCAAGATCTTTTCAAGCTCTTTTACTGAGATTTTCAAACTTTCAAAGGGTTTCCCTTTGAATTGTGTTAATATACTTTCTGTGCTTTGCAAAAGTGATAAAATTTGGTCTAACTGCATATTTTAGCTTTGTATAACCTTGTTAACAACATAAATTTGCACGAGAATATTGTACCAAACCACTGAAATCACCAAAAATTAAAAGTTTTTCAGTTCTTGAGCCAATGAAAGTGCTTATGTTCAGCGCTTTAGGTCATTTGTTATTTCTGAAACCAACTAACGAGGTATAAGTATCGCCAACTGAAACCGAATCACTTCAACACAATTAATGTTACATTCCCATCGACTTTCAGATAATGATTTTACTGTAAAATTAGTAACATGATTTTTAAAAACTTTCATAACCATGTCGAACCAGAAAAAGGCACATATTTTGCTGCAAAACTCCAAAAAGTTATTTAGCAATAGATGACTCTGCCATGTCGCCTAGCATTAAATTTAAATTGTGACATGCAAAGGGCATAAAGAGACTGGCTTGCCCTAAGACAAAGATGTCAGTGGTGGTAAAGAATTGCCACAATCACCCACCGGGCGATAGGTATGGCATTAGCAAAACAAATTAAACAAGAATCACGAATAAAACACAAGGAGGCCAAGACTTTCACACTGACCACTTCATGCCAAGAACCTTTTTTGCCACCTGACACAAACGCATTGGGCCTATTCTTGCAGCAGAATGGAGGAGAGTTAGTCTTGGAAGAGACACTGCTAGGTGTCAAACACCGGATAACCATATGGTACGGATGTATTTAAGTGTGACCAATCACAGGAACCTCTCTTTTCTGCACTGCAGTAATATGCTGTAACTAATGTGTTTCTCATCCTTCACACAATGCCACACCCTTATTATGTTAACCCTCCCTCCACCACAATTGGAGATCTTTTCTTTGAAATGGGAGCTTGCTTGGTAGACCACCCCTGAAATTCACGTCATTTCCCCTTCGTTGACTCTCCATCCCTTTTTTTTTGAAAAACCAAGTGCATTTTCAGTCTCCCATCTCCACATCGTTCTACACAGATTCAACAGCATTTCTGGGAAGACACGGATCACTACCACCGCTCTCCTCACTATTTTTTCTACAACCAGACATATGTTTAATTATCACCAGTGGCATACCGGACACTCCCACATGGCGTGAGATCAATGGCCAAGGGGGGCCCAAATTGTTTTGAGGGCTTAAAATTGTTTTTATACATCATGTACAAATCAGTGGCCCTGGGCGACCGCCTGGCTCGCCCACTCTTAAGACCAGCTCTGCCTAGTTTTATGCAATGTATGTACACTATTTCTATTCCATTCAATCCCATGTAAAAAAAAATGGGAAAATAGGGTGGCTGTCAAGATTCAGGGGAGAGCTCTGCGGTAGCTGGGCATAAAATTCATTATGATAATGCCGCTGTACACTATATAGCTATTTTTTCAAAATATATAGTTTATGTCATATTGTTCGTGATATCAAGCTGTATATAGAGATAGATTTGAATTGAAATCGCTCAAGCTACCTTTGAGAAAAATCGACTTTTTATGAAAATCGACAAGAATAAACTACCCTCATTCTTGCTGTATGTTACATATCAACATTATAGATATTTCAGATGATATTATTCAAAAATACGAGATTTTATTATATTATGTGCAACCGTTCAGGCACCAGAGTGGGAAAAAGACGATGGACAGATGACGTAGCAAAAACAACTTTTTTCTTTATTGTTCAAAACTTCTGATTAGCTAATTTACATACAAAGGAACTTGTATAATAATAACAATACTTGTGCATAATAATAATAATTAGACTTAGATAATAGTAATTATGATAACTAATAGTTTTAACATAATATTATGAATAAGACAATAATAATAAGAATTATCACTTCACTTCTCGTTCTGTTATTCGCTGTCAAGGCAGTACTCATGTATTTCATGTTTCATACACATCGGCCTCGCACATTTAGAAGTTGTCTTCGTGTCTTGATTTCTTGGGCATATGACATCGTAATTTTGCAGGTCTAGATCGGCTGGGCCCTCCAGTAATATTTTCTTTTCTAGGCAGTACAAATTTTTGGCCCAATTCCCTTAGTTGCTTTGGTAAGGTTTTCCATTGCAACCAAGAAATGACTGCTGGTTTTGCTAAGGCCTGTCCGAGTCTTTTTTATGAAACTACCTCTTTTGAACACTGTATTTGGGTTATTTGATAGATATATTACGTAACTATTGACAAGAATTTCATGGATTTTCTCCAAGTCTTGATGTAAATCGAAATGTTCACCTGCCTAATAAAACGTAAAGAGAGGGTACAACATTAAATTGGTCAACTGTAAAGAGATTCCATCGATTTATGAAAATTACAGCCAGATATATAATAAAAAGCTTACCATGACTCGCAATAAGATATGCAACATGGAAGGGCGCAGGGTGACTGATTCACCCCAGAAAGATTTTTGAAATGCTCTGTTTCATGTACTAAATGCTACTGAGACCTAAGAGTGATATAAATATGCTTAAGAGAGTTCGGAAGAAAGGCACTGATTATGGGACCAAGTTATGACTCCGGTGGGTAGGAGTGGGAATAGGGACTGTACCCCTTCTCCTGTTCCACCGAGTCCATAGAGACTGAACTTGTGACTGACTGCAAATACTCCCCAACTCTAGTAAGGGGCCGTAAGAATCTCGAATCCTCTTTTAGAGTTTGTGCTCCACTCCAATTAAGGATCCATTTCGAACCCCTGGTCACCCAGAACCTTGGACATTTCCAGAATCTCTATTAGTGCATTGAGCGATAGCTGAGGCTTTGAAATACCACTATTCCTCTTAACTGCTTTCACTTGAGCGTATGAGCTCCAAAACGTCCTCCTCGGTCCACTCCTCTTTATGGGAGTCAAAGAGTTCTTCCAACTTGCTTTCTTTGAGATCATCAAAACCCTTAGCGGTGCTCATAGTTAAGAGATGGCTAATGCCGACACCAGGTTTCCCTCCTCCCTTGTGTATGTGTTCGGTATGGAATTATGGCTATAATAATCCAAGAGATTGGTTAGCCATGAATACAAACCAAAAACAGCAACCTCTCCTCCCACATAATGTGCCAATGTCACAATCCTCCACACCTCTTCTTCCACCGGTGAGATGACTTTCAGGTCTCATTACTAAATTAGTAAAGGTGGAGACTACGGTGAAATTGATGTTAAAATTAAAAATTTAACTCCTTAACCATAAGATTCCAAATTTAGAGACACTGAGAAAGAAGGAAAATGGGAAAAAACAAGAAAAAGGAAGGCGAGAGATCAGTGTAAATGGAAACAAAAAATACAAACAGGTTTAGGGATGTAACTCACATAAGCACACACTCAATCGCTCAAGCACTAATCCTAAAAATGGAAGAAGGATAAAATGGCCAGGTTTGCGAGAGATTAATCTGTGCCAGGAACCCAAAAATCACACTTGCTAGAAAGTTTGTGTCAGTTTACATGCTGTGGGGTTTGTGGTGTTCAGAAAAATGCCAGTGAATTTAGGGAAGACTTTCTTCTTGACAGTCTTTGAGGAATTTAATATCGGCTGCAATAGTATGAATTTATGTAGAGAGTACGTGGAATCTGTTTTAACTCATTTGACCGGAGAGCCATGATGATTAATAAGTAAAGGTGGAGACTAAAGTTTCCTTCTTTCACAGTGTGTCTCTAAATTTTGAATCTAACAATTAAGGAGTTATTTAATTTTAACAAGTCTCACTGCATTTCCCAACAGCTTCCTCCAGCCTAAATTCCATGTTGCTGCCTTGATTTCATCCAGAGATTCCTTTATATTTGCTATACAGCCAGCAACGTTATGTTTTTCCAGCAATCGCTGACTGACAAGGAATCGCTCACCATTTGATGGAGAATTTTCGTGAATGTATGACGGGTATTATACAACTTGAATGTCATGATGATATGTTATCCCTGCCACCTAATACCACCTCCCTCCTCCAACTGATTGATTGGCAGGGAGGCTATCTCCACGTTTGGGTGGGGGAACTGGAGGATTTCAGGATAGCCTGAAATGTTGTTCAAAACCAGAAACATGATGAATAGGTTCTTGGCTGCAAGGTACATTTCCACTTCATATACGAAGCACTTGTTAAACCAGTTTAAAAATAATTCAGCAGTCATCCAGACCCTTCTGTTAGCAGGATTCATGGATCTGTATATCACTATTGGCTTGACCATGAATTCACTTGCTGCATTTCCATAGACAAGAAGACTAAGCTGATCCTTAAGTGCCTTGACTCCTGAAGCAGATTTTTTCTTTGTAGACAAGAAGATGCGAGAGGGTATTCTCTTCCACAGAAGTCACACCTTGACAGCATTGGAGACCTGCTCCATCCTCCTCTATGAATTTCTTAATCCCAAGCAGAGTCAGTTGAGAGTAGCTAGTTATATTTTATGCAAAGAATCTAATTTAAAGCCTAAATCCAAGCATGGGAGCACTCAGAAACAGTTCCATCAAACACTATATCGAGAGGTGAAGGAAATTTCTCCTCACTAAAGTCGGCAGGATGTAAAAGAAATCTAACACCTATTATAGTTACAAAGAAAAAACTTGCAAAAACTAGTGAAAATTTTCAACTGCCCTAAACTTCCCTTCTCTATTGGCTTAGAGCATTAAGCAGATGTAAAAACAAATGATGGCATAATTCATCAGGATTCCCTCATACAACCATTTAAGCCATAAATTATCTAATTGCGATTTTGTCTTACATTCATTTGAAATACATTGTCCTCAACTTTAAAATGGCTGATTATGTAGAGATAAGAGGTACAATAGCAAAGAGAAAGATATCAAAAGGAGTTAGGCATAGTTATAATGCCAATTTTAAACTGATCGGCAGAAAAACTAATAACTGTGAAACCAGAAGAAAATCCAACATTTATAGATTGAAACTTTTAAAAGGGGAACTTCAAAGTGCTAAATCTAGTCAGAAATCCAAAATGTGGTTGCTTTCATGATATAGTAAAACTAGTAGTTGAGTTAGTGCATACATAGTGCTAAATGCCAATTTTGCATGAAACTCAAAGCACAAGAAATTGTATGTGGACTAACAATCCCTAGACATAAATTTAAGCCCAGTAATGGTTAATGCATGCAAATGATGCGACAAAATGGTTTTTTCCTTAAACTGGAGAACTTCACAGTGCCAAAAATTGTACCTTGAAAAACTAACAATTACCTTACGAGTGAAATATGAAATGCTGATGAAAGTCCAGGTTCCTTCGATGTGTCATCTAATTCCGCTGTCAATGAAAAAAGTGCAAAATCTGTGATAATAAGAACGACAGGTAATGAAAAAATGCTAGTAACAGTAATGTTGGCTGTTTAGTAAATGAAGCCAAATTACCACCATATGTTATCCTATAACGAAAAACAATGCCAAGCAACAAATGCCTTTTGGAATAATTGTTAACGTCATGAAAAAGGATAGGTGTTAAAAAAATTTATGAGAAATTGGTTACACGTTGTTTGGAACAGAAGACCAGGAGTACTACTAAGAAAAAGAGGGATGCTAGTACTAGATGCATTCAAAGGGCACATAACTACTCAAGTTCAAGATTCATTAATCTTGTAACAATACCTGGAGGAATGACATCACAGCTTCAAGTTCTCAATGTTGCTTTCAATAAGCTTTTTAAAGATGACTTAAAGGGTTCATATTCTGGGTGTAAAAGAAACCTAAATAAACCTATTGTTGCAATGCTCTGCCAATGGATCAAGGCATCATAGCAACAGATAAATATAGAAGTAATAGTGAATGCATTTAAGTAGTGCTGCTTATCCAATGCCAAGGATAGGGAAAGTGAGGACAGTGATGAAGAGAGTATAGAGAGGGATGATGACTGATATAATAAGACCTATGACATTCAAGAAAATTATGGAATCCAATAAAATATTTTGCATGTTTTGCAACTTTAATTTTTGCAGGTATCATGTGTAAATTAGGTGATAAAATCTTTTTACTTTCTCCATATACGTAGCATAGGGGAGAGTATTGTACTCATGAAAAAAATCGACTTCAAGATTTCAACGGAATACACGTTTTCAGGTCTCCTGAACATGTTTTGACCATTTTCTCGATGATGTCGGTGTGTGTACATGATAGCTTTTTTGTGGGTGATCTAACTCAAAAACTATTAATCAGGTCAACAAAATTTCATATTTAACATTTTTATAAAAGTCAGGAGAACTGATTAGTTTTTGGTAAAAATCGGTAAACCGGAAGTGGGTGTTTACTCTTGTCACATCCGTTATTTTGAAATATCTGCTTTAATAGTTGATAAATGTAAAAATATATTGGAATAAAAGTTGTAGGAAATTTAATTTTCTACAACCTTTGTTTGAAACATTTTTCCATATAATGCATTGTTTAAGAGATATCTTATATTTTTAGCTGCCACCACCACACCACCTACCGATGACTATTGTTAACAATTGATGCTTAGTTACGTCTTAGTAACATTCCTTTTTCTTTTCTTAATTGTTGGAACTTTGTAGCTATATCCAATATCAGAAAGCTATGGTTTGAGTTTATTTCTGTTCTTTGTAAAGTCTAAAATTTTCTCGCAGTTTCTTAAAATATTTATTATTATGTAACCTATTTGGAATTTTTAGAAATATTACAGATATGGAGAAAGTCATGTGGTGGCCACATCAGATTTTTTCTGTTTTGAGAGTCTACTAAAAAGGGAGGTAGTCTTAAATTCAGGGTAATCTTGGATTCAGGTAAATACGTTACATTATAAGATAAAAAATATCATTTTGTGCACTTATATACTTTAAATGTACACAAAAAATTAGAATTGAGCAAGTAAAATACTTATCAAATAACAGAACGTTATATTATGAGGTTACCGAGCAGAAAATTCGCTAATTAACCTTTATCTGCCATATATGTGCCGTTTAGTTTCAAGACCGCTTACAGAGGTGATGATATTTGACAGGGAGTCTGGAGATTGGGATGACACCCCGGAAGAATTACAGCATGGCAAGGGTGCTCAAGGTCAAAGTCTTAGGGAAGGGGATACCTCAGACAAAGAGTAAACAGATGTTTATCTAGATCTAGGCCCAAGCTTTCTGACCAGCTTTCACACTCGAGAAGCAGTAAACACAACTCTGAGGAGCTCCAACCTTGTAATCCTCTCCTGTTATTTTCTTCTTCCATTTGGACATCTGCATTTTGTGAGCAATCTTATTCAGTAATCCAACTAGAGAGGTAATAGGCTAAGGCAAGTGAAATTTTCATAATAATAACACCTTTCATAATATTTTTTCAATCCGTTTCTTTCCTCTAAAAAACAAAAGCACCCAATTTTTCATTATTTTTACTATAAAATGCTTTTTATTTTAACATTTTATCACCAACAGTTAATGAAATACATAATTTTTTGAAAAAACAAACAAATATTTTAAATACCACAAAATAAATCCGGCATTTAAAGGTTAATAGGGTCATCAATGGAGAATGGGATCATATAAATTTGGCCAAGAAGGTTAACCGGATGGATACATATGATCTCAACATCTTTATACCAATAGAGAACAAAAAAGGGGAAAATATCTCTCAAGCCTCATCCACACTATGTAACAAATATTACGTAACATAGCATAACCTATTATAGTATGTTATGTACCTTCTTTTCCACTTCTTTCCAGTGACTGCATTTAATAGCATCTGAAAGGCATCTCTTCTTTTTATCCTATTTGTGTTATCTCCCTCCAATGCATCCCATAAAATAGGATAAGCATGGTATGCTTCTACTAATCCAAGCTCCTTTTCGTTGGGCCATTTCACTTCTTTGTGAGAACCAGGGGAGCAAGTCTTGAAATTCTCACTATTCACTGCCAATGAATTGTTGTCGCTAAGATGACATCAATCGATGAGTTTTATTCGTTTGTTAAATATGAGCGAATCTTGAAAATTATCGTTAATAACGACATTACTGCTACGATAAATTATCATTGAACACGTAGATGATGAACAATGAGGTGGCGTTAAAGGCAGCATTTAGTGGACTCAACAATTTAATTGTTTAAGCATTTGTTATCTCAGACTCAACTCATTGTCAGTTGGAATAAATTGAGCTACTGCACGTGTTATCACTAGTATAGCGATATTCGGGAACATGGTTACGGAGCACAAAAATGGTTACAGTAACACTTGGAATGTTATGTAATAAGAGGTAATGTGTTATGTAACAAGATGTAATGTGTTTCTGCAACATAAACTAGCATTTCAAAATGTTTGAATTGAAAGCCTAGGGCTATAAGATCCTATAACAGTGGTTTCCAAATACACATACAAGCAACATAGAAATTAGCATTTCAAAATGTTTGAATTGACAGCCTAGGGCTATAAGACCCTATAACAGTGGTTTCCAAATTTTTCTCATCTTCATAACACATCTGCAGGCATATAGAGAGCAAAATAATTACGTTAACCTCTGTGGGTCAGCTGCAGATAGACAAGTTTATAGGCTACGAATGTAACATGGGCATACAAACCACGAGTAAACAAAGCTGTAAATGTTAAGTAGATTAACAAAGTAACAACTCATGAATAATCAAAACTGAAAATATAGGGTGTTTACCTTACTAAAACAGTAAACATCATATATTCCCCACTATTGATGAATTAAAAGCAAGGATTGGGGATGTCATTGAGAATATCGTTTTAAAAATGCCGCAGTTTGTATTGGAAAGCAGGCTGCAGAGAGCATGTTTATGTATTAAGCATGGTGGTAGCCACTTGAGGCATTGAGGCAATAAACAAGTTTGAGTATCATCAAACTTTAATCGCAAAAATATTCAAGTTTCTATTTGAGATGTAGTTATTTTTCATGGTTTTCAAATAAAAATATCAGCCTGTATTTTTGCCTTTCATCAACTTTTAAAATAAAATTTGGCTGAGAAAAAAATTTGGGGGGCATTACTTTTAGTGAGACTCGTGCACATAAAAATCAGATTGCCTGATGGGATGACCTTGCAAAAACACTGCCGGTGTGAACACGTAAATTTTTCCCATCTTAAATTTTCAGATCGATTTATATCTTTTATATATAATTACTCAATGTCTGTCCATCCCACCTTCATCTCTTGAACAATTTGTCATAGAGAAATGCTGTAAATGCCACTTTGTTTCTGCCAACTAGGAGACCTCGAGGAAACTATTTTTGTTTACATAAGTGTCCCAGGTTCGACTCCAAGAGACAATTATATTTTCCCATATGTTTACACAGGAGTTTAGATTTCTCAAGGTGCATGGTTTTTTTCCTTCATTCATTAAAATAGGTAAATATGGACTGAATTTCTGTTTTTGCTTTATTCAATGGCTAAAACTACAATATATCTAGGGTATGGATTTTTCGGGTTTAAAAAAATTTCATTCGGAGGATAATATCGAGTTTTATTATTTTCCTTTTCATTTGGGTTAAAATCGGATATAAATAAGTTACAGATTTTTCGAGGTTTTAAAAAAAGTTAATTTGGGTAATTTTCGGGTTTCATTATTTTGTAATTCGGATGAAATGATTTTTAAATAAAATCTTGTTTAAAAATTTAAAAGTTTTATCAACAACCAAAAATTTTTACTATACTTTAAGTATAAGTTGTATACAGTTGACTTTCAGTCACTGTCGATTCAAGTTTGCCCCTGAAGATGCCCACTTAGTGGGCGAAATGCATCGGGTTTTAATAAATTTTATGGCTGAAGGAGTCGTCTCACCGATAAAAATACTTCAAGTATGGTTGATAGTGTGATATCTTGTGTTAAACGCCTCCAGGTGGAGAGGAACTCCTCGCAGGCTGCACAAATATCTTGCTTCCCGTTCAACTTCTTTTGAAAACACACCAGATATTAGTGAAATAATTTTTCTTTCGTAGTGTTTTCAACCAACAGACACTTGGACTCTTTTTCCTTATCCTATCGAAGATCTAACTGCGAGTAGCTAAGGCGCGTCCTTGACTATTCGAGGTGCGAGAAAACCATGGAGATTAAGATTGTGTTACAAAGTTAGCTTACGAATAAATTGTTTACAAAGAGAATAAAGAGACTGGTCACGAATATCTCGGAATGCACTCAAGTGCTGAGGTGCCTACAAGCGCCGGAATAGAAATTCTGTGACCAAATCTAAAAAAAATTGTTTAAAGAAAACTAATAATTTTGGGTTTTACCCAAAATTAAAAAAAGGCAAGCGGAGGGTAAAAATAGGGCAAAACCCGAAAAATCCATACCCTAAATATACCTTATTCCTGCAATGTTTAGATGTTACACGGAAGAATATGCCAGAAATATGCAATTATTTTCAAAATTTTATGGCTTTTTCATACTCTTTCCCAAGGCGACCTGCATTGTTGCCTCTGATTGAATTAGCCTCTGTTAAGCCTTCAAATAGACAAAAGAATTTAGTTATTCGCTTTGCACTTTTTATGAAGCACCACAATTATTGTTGTAGCAAATTCCAACTTAATAGACTGCAACATTAATAATTGCAGATTATTATTATTCAGTAAACTGCATGCAGACTGGGCAATTTTAACAATCAACCAAAAGAAAAAATCTTCTTTTATTTCAATACTGGAATATTACCCATTTCATAAGGGAGATACAATTAAAATTGAAAATGTAAATTATAAAAACAAAAATTACATTCCACATGTCAGCTGTCTAATTTTATAAGGAGAATATGGGCTATTAGTAATGAATAAAAAATAACACATGAAGTACAAAACATTTGTTGGTAGTAATTCACGAGTATAAAATGAAACAAATGGTTGAATTAAATGTATATGAAAAATGGCATTACTTCAATATACAGAACCAATTTTAAAGCGTTAATAACATAAAACTTTGATAATAATTGCTGTGTATCATTATTTTCCTCTCTAATGACTATTAAACATTCAGATTTCTGAGTGACTTCGCAGAAGTTTTTGCGGATACCACTAGTTATATACCGTATATGTCGGCATATAAGTCAACCTTTGAAGCTCAAAAAAAATTCCGAAATCCTAAGGTCAATTTATATGCTGAATATAAAATGTGACCCCCTTAAATAAATTAAAACATTGATATTTATGAAAACATACGGCATAGGTGATCGCCATTTTGAATCAGCTGCTCCATTGTTTACACATTCTGTCATTTATTTCAGAAGATTTAAGATAATTATTTTTAATAGTAATAAAAATAAAAATTTAACTTGTTTTTATTACTGATTCTTAAAAATATAAACGATCTATTTGCAATTACAGGAACGAAGGATAAGTAGAAATACATTCCGCCAATAGATGGCAATACAGTATTTGACTGATCTTTCTTAAATTAAACAAATGATTTAATAACTCAAAAATCGACACTACATTTTTCGAAAAAGGTTACATTTAGGTTTTAAAAACTATAAAATTTCTCGTATTCTTCATTCGAAGTTTTTGTAGTGAAAAAGTGGGGGGTCGACTTATATGGTGAATATAAATCTAGTCGTGTATTTACAATCCGAAAAATCGAGGTCGATTTATACACCGGCATATACAGCAATAATTCGCAAGTGTCCATCTCTCCATCATGCTTTTTTAAGACACTTCTAGTATGAATTAATAGCGGAAATTTTGTACACTCATAAGTGATGATAGGTTATGATTAGGGAATTCATTTTTTGGGTTGAAAATAAAATCGCAGTTGGAGGGTAGTTGCCGGGATGTCAAATTTTTAAACAAATCTAAGAAATCTGCTTTAATGAAAGCTAAGCAATTACATTTTTTAAGAATTCGGGTTATAACAAGTTTAATAGAAATACAATTTTTAACCGGTACACGTAATATTATACACGTTCTATATTTTTGTGGTCCAATTGTTTACACATGTAAACTGGTAACATACAACAATTTCTGGAAGTGTTGGTGATTGTTGCCGCTATTCAATCAGCCTAGAAAACAGCGATGATTGTGATTTTAGATTAGAATCAAGACAAACTCAAGACTTAAACGTAGGCATGGAGAATAGAATTACTTTTATTTTTACTGTTAAGAGAATTCGAATCTGCTCTGAATTATCCCGAATATTACTTTGGAATGCAAAAAATCGCAATTTTTCATGTTTTTAACAATGAAAAATTTTCATGGCAACCTACATTGTCCCTACATTTGCAAGTCCAATAATTTTATATTGGAAATATTTATTATAATTCTATTTTTCAACTGCTGAAGACAATTTAGTTTTTGTTTTGTTAACATAGCAACAAGTGGTTCATTTTATATTCAATCATATTTTTGTAAAGCATAAAGTTATCCAAAAGGAAAGTCGGGAAAATTGATAACTTTAATCAGCCTTTAAATCATCAACGTTTAATAATAATGATATACCTAGGGTTGCCAACTCTTTGTGACAGCTAAGTAGGACATTCCAAAATTTAATCATATTTTCACAGATACTCTTAGGACAGAAAAAAATTATTTACAATCATATTATGACAACATAATGTTACAAATTGGCCACAAGACCAGTTGGCAACAGTCAGTCAATTATTGACAGATTATCCGTAGACATTAGAAGCCTAAAACTAAATAATATTTGTAAATGCATGGACCAAAATCTATAATTTTTAGGTAGGACATTTTTGTACCAAAGTAAATGAACACATTGATGACAGTTGGTAGTAAAACCTGAACAAAAAAGAGCTGTTTCACATATTTTATTAATACTATAAACAGTTACAATATTTAAAAAAAATGGTATTGTACTTGTGACAAAAGGCAAAAATATGTATAATGTAGGACAACACACATAATTTTCATTAGCTTCAGGATTTCTCATTTTAAATTTAAATCAAGTTTTGTTGTTTAAAATGCTATCATAAAATTCAGAGGAAGAACTTTCGTTAATTATATAAACTAGCAATTTGCTTCTAAGTAAATCAAAACTACAGCGATTTCTTTCTGGTCTCCATTTTATTCCCATTACAGAAAATATTCTTTCTATAAAAGCAGACAATGCTAGAATGCTAAATATAAGCATATGATACTATCTGGAATAGATATTTGGAATTTCCACTTTTTACTTTCTCCATAGTATAGGGGAAAGTATTGTTTTCATGAAAAAAATTGATTTTGAGATTTCAATGGAAATACATGTATTGAGGTTCCCTGAACACGTTTTGACCATTTTCTCGATGATGTCTGTGTGATAGAAATTTTGTGGGTGCTCTAACTCAAAAACTATTAATCAAGTCAATGCAAAATTTTATATTTGACGTTTTTGTTAAAGGGACAAGAGTTGATTAGTTTTTGGTAAAAACCGGTCAACCTGAAGTGGGTGTTTACTCTTGTCACTTATCCGTTATTTTGAAATATTTGCTTTAATATTTGATAAATGTAAAAATGTATTGGAATAAAAGTTGTAGGAAATGTAATTTTCTACAACCTTTGTTCGAAACATTTTCCCATATAATGCATTGTTTGAGAGGTATTTCATAATCTATATTTTTTAGCTGCCATCACCTAATGACCACTATTGTAAACACTTCATGCTTAGTTACATCTTAGTTACACTCCTTTTTATTTTCTTAATTGTTGGAGCTTCATGGCTATATCCAATATTAGAAGGTTCTTTGTAAAGTCCTGAAATTTTTCTTGCAGTTCCTTAAAATATTTATTATCATTTGACCTATTTGGAATTTTAGTAATATTACAGGTATGGAGAAAGTCATGTGGTGGCCAGCAACTTTTCCCAGGATTATCACATTTTTTCCAATGATCACCAGCAGCAATTAGATGGAAATTTTCTCTAACTGGTACAAGTTCTTCAAATGATGTCTATATTAAGCCCTAAAATATTATCTCAATTTAGAGTACCAATGATATGGAAAAAATCTCGATACCGCTTTGGCAATACACCTAGTCTCCGACTAACACGATAGATGTGTTCTTAGAAAATTTCATGCAAGATGAAATAGTGTTAGTCAGACAAATTTCTCATTAGAAATAATGAAAATAGAGGGATACGTTCCTGCATCCTAACCTGATTGACATTTTTGAGTTTTATTCCTTTACTAGGGATATGCTCGTTGAAATTCAATGGGAAAGTTTTTTATGGAATAAAAAATGAACAAATATGCCTTGAATTTCTTTGGATGGTAGGAAAACATACTTTCGTTCTTTTAGGTGTTCGTTGTTTTATGTCTTGAATTCCTATGATGATTCTAAGTATCTAATTTTAATATTCCAGAAAATGATAAATAGACTAGTAATAACAGGTAGAAAATACGGTCTGGAAATAAATACAGAAAAATCCAAGGTCATTCGAATATTGGGCAAAGAAGAGAATCTGAACAAAGTATTGGAGAAAGCCTTTAGAAAAAGTTTCAGAATATAAATACCTTGGAAGGAACTTTACAAGAGAAGCAAAATGTACGGATGAGATCAGGACTAGAATAGTAAAAGCAAAAGCGGCTTTCAGGAAAAAGAAACAACTACTTACAGGGAATATAAGGGAAGATATCCGCAAGAAGTTGATAAAATGCTACGTATGGAGTATAGCATTGTATGGGGCAGAAACATGGACGCTAAGGAAAAATGACATCAAATACCTGGAAAGCTTTGAAATGTGGACTTGAAGGAGAATGCTGAAGATAAAATGGACAGATAGGATGAAAAACGATGAAGTGCTACGAAGAATAGGAGAGAAGCGAATGATTATACAGACTATCAGAAAGAGGAAGGCTAACTGGGTTGGACATTACCTGAGGAGAGAGAGTATGATTAAAGACGTGTTAGAAGGAAAACTAGATGGGAAAAGGGAAAGAGGTAGGAAAAGGTATCAGCTGATAGACGATTTGAAAGGGAAAGAGAGTTATCAAGATATAAAGAGGACAGCGGAAAATAGGAGTATATGGAGAACCAGGTTTAACCGTGAATAATCATGGACCTGTCTACGGGCAGACTACCTATGATGATGATGATATACATGTAACTCATTTTTTCAGAAAAGAAACATTGATAAAGATAGACAAAAAAAGCTGAATCTCAGCGTTAGAGCATATGGTTCATAGCATTGCTTTGTTAAGACCTGTATCACAAACGATATCACGTGTTCGTTCATTATTCTCATAGCGCTTAGGTACATCTAGTTTTTGCTCTAGCGATATAACTTTTCTGGGTTTCTTAATCCCATCACCACGCTTCTGGTCTTTACCACTCATGATTTCTCTTTGAGTGTGAATGAAATGTAAAGTTATGCGGATTAATAACGTAAATCATGAGATAACTGATTTGTGGGATGCTGGAAGGGGGGGGAAGCTGCACAAGAAAGTATGCGCAGTGCATGTTGCTCGCTGGTGAGGGTTTGGCGATGACACATAATTTCACACCCAGCGGATTATCATTGTATTTACCTCTCATCACATCTAGCTCTTGCTTCCCCATTGCTATGTCTCTCTCTCAACTAAGCATCCTGCAAGAGCAGGCCAAACATGTCTAAACTTGTTTCCATTTTCTAGACCGTTCCACATTGTTAGAGAAGTCATGGAGAAATCGTGTTAAACTGAACAACCAGTTGTGTTAGTCGAAAACCAGCCCTACTTTAAAAACCATGTTAAATCGAAATCATGTCGGTAGAATTTGTGTTAGTCGGGGATTGGGTGTATATCATTAGAAAAGGAAAAAGGAGCTAAATTTGATAATAATTTTTTGTTATTCTCAAATTTTTTTTCATCAAATAGATCAAACAAAACAAGGAGAGAAAAAAGACAAAAATTCCTTTTTCAACATTTCTGTATCATGAGGAAGTAGCTTTTCCATTCTATGCCAAACTTCAAAACAAAAAAACTGCTCCTCTATGCAAACTGTTGGGGTGCCGGTGGAGCAGTGGTTAGGACGCTGGCTGCTACTCGCCTGCTGCTTGAAAAGGCAGCAGGCTCGAATCCTGCACAAGTAGGATTTTTTCCAAGTTCTCCCGGCCCCCTCTTTGTGTGGTTTGAGAACGTGCAAATTCAGTGTTCTGTCCTTCAGAAGGGACATTACGCCGTTGGCCCCTTGGTGTTCTTTAGTAGGCTAATGCCGGCACTGGGTTTCTCTTCTCCCTTGCTATCCAGCTATTCATTGCACTACCTCTTAGATACCCATTGCACGTAGGCAAGAGGTGAATCAGCTGGGAACATACATTAGTATGCAAACTGTTAGTTTCGATTCATATCCACACATTATATTCTATAATTCTAAGCATGCAATATTATTTCCTTATAACTTTTTGATAATGTTTTGAAACATTTCTCGAGCATTGCTCTAAAAGGACAGATAAATTTCCAATTCACCATCATCCATTTCATTCACTTCATTGATCTGGAGAACTTTTTTATAAGTTTCCCTAAGCATAAAAAGTACAATTTTAGAGCATTCCAGTTCCTTATAATTCTTTCAATCCAAGGTAACAATGACAACCCAATATACATAGTAGCATGTTTTAATATTTCAGTGAACTCAATAGCAACAAAATCAAAAAATTCTTTGAGCGATTCTCGTCTTTTTGCGGAATTAGGAAAATGTCCATATTTTTAGTACAATATTTTCTGTCCAAAGATAACTTTTATGCAGTTTTGAATGATATGCACATGGCAATTGACCTTTAAAATATCCCTATTCTCCACTTTCTAATTATTAAACAGGACTACCAGTTTGCAT
This sequence comes from Tanypteryx hageni, assembly GCA_028673005.1. Classification (NCBI taxonomy): domain Eukaryota; kingdom Metazoa; phylum Arthropoda; class Insecta; order Odonata; family Petaluridae; genus Tanypteryx; species Tanypteryx hageni. The sequence continues at coordinate 13,530,123 of CM054118.1, read as the reverse complement.
TTGTATTATCTGCACTGAAACCAAAAAATTTCATGAAATATCATCCAAAATCATCTAGTGTTTCCTTTATGATAACAAACATTCCGTTGGCACTTTCATCCACATTTTCAAAAAAGTTTAACAATTTTGTTTCTATACCTCAATCTAATGTAAAAAATTGAATGCATATCGGAAATAATTTTGTTTTTATTATTTAAGGCATCTATTTCTAGGACAAAAAAAGTTTTTAGATTTTATGCTTTCAATAACAGTTTCTAGTGCACTCGGCACGAGAACTTCCTTCACAATAGTTTCACATATTGTTCTTCCACAGGACATCGTAGAAAAAACCTTTGAATCACTGTAAATTTCAGAAAGAAGTTTCAAAGCACAATCTAACGAATTATATGATTGGTGATGCTTTATGGCATGGTATATGTGAATAACCTATACCACTACAACTTTAAATTCTTCTGCTGAATTTTCTTTAACAAGAATAGTCTCCATTGTCTTCGTTGTATTATGTACAAAACTTTTTGATTTGTGCTTCACCGACTCTTCGTGACATCTAATCGCTGAGTAACACTTATTCTCAATCGGAAAACTATGTTGCAAATGTTACATTGAGCAGAATCAATGGAGATTTGTTTAAGCCAACTATGCTCTCTATCACAATTTATGTAGGTTGAATTTACATAATTTTTTTGGCTTTGATGTTCTTGGTAGGACATCAGTAGGCTGTATGTTGTCTGTCTTCTGCTTTTCCATTAGGGCTATGGACAATATATTTTTAATTAGATAAATCAAGAATTTAAGCAAAAACATTAATTACTTTTCATAAAATAAAAAAATTCTATTATAACTCGTTTTAAAGTAATAGCTTAAAAGCAATTAAACTGTGGCACTTATATGAGTCAAGGAGGATCAATAATATAAATAACTCAACAGTTGCATAATTAGTTTTGATAATATGCAAAATATGGAAAAATATAATCCTAGAATCGAACCAAAAAGCTCATGGTGCACTACAACCACTTGAAAATATGTGGTTATACTTCATAATTTCTGAATATTCTATCATAAAAGAGTAAATCAATCACTTAAATTGTTGTATAGTCACTGATACAACAACATGCTCCAACCTTCTGTAACTATTACTTCTTTGAAGATAAAAATTATGTATGATAATCGTATGCAAACAAAAGTTAGTTATCGTAATCCATAAAATAGATGAACTTAGATTTAACAATGAATAATTTACCATCAAAAATAATTTCAGACGTAAGTGACCCAAGAAAAATAAACCTTTTTATTTAATATAAGGAGCATAAAAATTTCGAGTATGTAAAAATCTCCTAACCAGTGACAAATGGGGAAATAGAGGCAATCCCCCACTCCCAGTCACTCTTCTAGTTCTTATCTTCAAAATAAACCCTTGATGTTATGAAGCAGTAGATATATATGTATTTTTAAAAAATGACAATGGACAATTTTCTGAAATTTATTGTTAGATAATTTTAGTAGTTAAGGAATATTGATACTAATTAAAAATTATCAAATCAAGTCCCATTTTGGAAAAATCTTTTGAACCCATTTTGTTAAGTTTTTTGACCTCTTAAATTCCATATAATTTAAAATGGCAACTTTAATTGAGCTGTCATCCTTAGAAAGTCGCCTAGACAAAACATATTGAATACATATTAGGTGAGCTACTTTTCTCAATTGTGTGATCTTGACAAAATTTTCATCAAAGTCAAGTCTCTGTATCATATATGAAAAGAGTTTATTGGAAGTTTTTAGTCTTGCATCTGGTCTCTACTGTCTGCTTGAAAGTTCAACATTACCGCAGAATAAATTAAAGCAGTACTACCAACCGAGGTTATTTAAATGTTCGAAATTTCAATTTTAGTGAATGTTATAAACAGGCAGAGCAAAAATATAAGGTCATTTAATAAATAAAACAGCCTATACAATGGGATTCAATAACTTGGGGATGCTTTAAGGGGCCATCCATAAATGACATCCCGCAATTTTAGGGGATTTTTGACCCCTTCTCCCTCTTCGTCATATTTTTCACAAAAACTCAGACCCTCCCATACTTGACGTCACAAAGCTTTGACCCCCTCCTCTCACCTCAAATACAAATTTGCAAAAGATATAATTGGTTTGAAATCACTTTTTATTTATAAAAAAACACAGCAATATAACATTGCATTCTGAATTACATAACACTTTCGGTCAAGTCGTAAATATCTTTGAATGGGCTTGTTCGTACAATGATGCCAGATGAGTGTTTCTCTCTCTCAATCTCATTATATTGTTCTCAAGAAATGCTGAACCAAGCACTAGCCCAGACCCGAAGACACTTCCTCCTCCCTTTCCATATAGCTCTCAAGTGTTGATGCATAAGAAAAAATATCTCAAGAGTAAGAAACGCCACAGAGCAGATAAACAATGACTACATCCCCTTCCACTACACAGTAGCTTTAGTACAGAGGTTCAGTTTGTCTCAGCATTGAATAAGGGTTTTTAGAAGCCATAATTCGCATAACTATGCAAAATTAAACAACAAAATTTAACGTACAATTAAAGAAAAAATAAATACAGTAAAAATTGCAGAATTAAGCACAAAATGAAGGCCCAAGGTTACTGTTTTGAAATATATCAAATTTTTCAGAATTAATAAAATGTATAGCGACAAAAAAATAAAGAAATCTAACGATCTCTACAGCGTACTCAGTATGCAGGATGACTGCATATGAAGTTTTCATCCTGGGTACACAGGATGACCTTGAGGGATTAATAATGCAGCTAACTAAGACTATAACCAAGGGAAAATTATGTACACTTCGTATATACAGGCAGCTAAAAATATAATGCTTAACAAAGCTGGTTTTTGGGTTCCTCCGCCTTGCTCTAAAAAGCAGTTTTGAAGCCTCAAAAAAATATCCTGAAGAAATGAGATGCAGAACATAATAAAAAATAACTTACCCTCGACCTCCCATCCTATGAAGAAAGAGGCTTAGTTGGAAGTAAACGCAGACCCAAATTCATTTGCAAATCCTTAACAAGAGGAGTTTATGACGCTTAAATGAATATATGAGAGGTTTGCACTGAGATGTTTCTAAGGGAGATGGTCAATAGGTGCCAGCTTTTTGTTTCCTCTGTAAAATGTGCAAATTATGAAGGAAGGAACGGAATTATCCGATGGGACAAGAGTCGAAGATTTTCCCAAGGGAGAAGGACTCAGCGTTTGACACAATGAAATGATCTCGTACGCGAGTTTAAAGCAGGTGATTTTTTGACATGCTATGGCCTTCGACACACTCCACTACAGAAGGAGTGTCCTCAACGAATGACGTAATGATTCATAAAGGCAACATTATTCTTTTTAACTGTAAATTACTCCAACAATTTTTTTTGTTTTAAAATGATAATGTTGCAAATAGCTCACAAAAATAATATGCTTAATTTTAATTAGCAAATATAATTAAGCAATAATATTAACCAATAATTACGATAAAACATGCACATTTATTGGCATGGAGGAATCTGCATTAAATTGTTTTATTTTTTTAGCGTTTAATACGGGAGAAAGGCATAAGAGTATAGCCCTGGGGAAATTTGGCAACTGTGTGTGCCATAAGCATAATGCTGTCTTCTGGGGGTGGAAAAGAGTATATGTACGTAGTTTTCTCAGGCAGATGGTGTTATTTTTGTGACATTACATTTTTCAAAACCCCCCTACTCCCCATCATCACACAAGTCAAACTCCCCTCGGTGCGTGACATCATATATGGACGGTCTCTAATTACATAATAAGTTAACAACAAATAAAGTCTTAATCGCACGCACATTAGGAGAAACATCATCATAGTCCATCCCTCCTTGGAACTTCATTGATAAGCTACTGATCTAATCCAATTTAAAACGAAAAAGGGTAATATATTTTGCCTGTAAATGGACCCATAAAGCCAAGATTTGAAAATAACCTCACATCTCTGTTTATTTACATTAGTAAGGATTGACACCAAACCACTATCATGGCAGCAATCGTATTTGAATAAAATTTTAAAATTTAATATGCAATATAATTCTATGGACATAAATGAAAATATCGAATAACAATGAAAACTAACCTCTTGATTGGAAATGCAGATTTGATATCTCCCCAAGTCTCAGGAAGTAAAGCCTGCTTTCCTTAATAGAAAAACAAAATTTACAAGAAATGTTGATATAACTTGTTGAGCCAAGACAGAAAAATTGTTATATTTAATTATTACATATGAAGAAACTAATCTGTGATGACTTGTTAGTAGATTCACTAAACAGACGCACTTCAATTACACGACCAATCTTTCCTTGATGATAGACGAAGTGGGACTAACAGAGACAAACTACTATCCTATATGGAGATCTCTCTTAAATGCAAAATACGAGTGGAGATGTAAAGAAAGAGGTTGTAAACAACAATATGCATCCCACCCATTAGGTCCTGGTAGCCATGTGATTGAATAGGGGCGATGCCGCTGGCAGATCTTCCAAACAGAGATGTCACAAAATAAGACATTTTGCATCCTACCCGACGTTAGAGTAGGACAGAGGACATTTTATCTCTAAGTAAGATTGTCCTACCAACAGTAGGATGTTCGGCAATCCTAGACATACCTGTCATTTATTTTTCAAGATTCCATAAATATAGACAATGAGCCATAGATTGATCTATTTATGTTATTTTGAATTGACATTTCACCAAGGCATACATCTTAAATTCTTTTAATTTTAATTTAATATTTCTTTCATGCCTAACCATCATTTTTGGCAGGCAATTACACTAGTGAAAAATAAACATTCACAGACGATGATGCTCATGGAATTGCTAAAATGTTCACTAGCAAAGCATACCAGCGAAAGACAAACCTCAAAGTTTTTCTGCCACTCCTTCTCCAGCGTTGCTTTCTGCTCTTCTTGGATCTCCTGCTCTCGTTTTCTCTTCCTCTCCTCCATATCTCGTTGCTCTAAGTCACGTCTCCTTCGCTCCATGTCTGCAAACAATCGCATTGTCATCACATACACAGCATGCCGACGATTAACTGGGTCATCTTCATCTACTACAGGTTCACGTCCCTCTCGTTTGAGTTTTTTCTTCTTCTCATTTATCTGAGCCAAAAGTAAACGCAAGACATTGTTAGGCAGTGGTCTTTGATTGCAAGACAGAAAATAGGAATTGCATGACAGCTCCACACATCTTCACTAATGAGAAACATGCAGATTTAGAAAGTCACGACAAAATTAAATAAACTTCAGTTAATTAGAATCATACGAGCCCCTCTTTTCCAGCTGGCATAATTTAATTGTGGAATGAATAATTTTAGAGATCTTCCAGAGAGATGAAAATTGGCAATCTTCGCCAAATGTTATAATCTTCCTTTTCCTCCTGACAAATTAAAGAAATATAAAATTCTGACTCTTTGACTAACAAACAGGTCGGGGATGGCAAATGATTTTTGCGCTGCATGCCAAGAAAGTAATGCGAATCAGAAGAATTTTTTTTCGCTTGCCACTAGTTTACTCCTCTAAGAAACTTCATATTTTATGCAGAAAACACATTCTTACGTGTGCTAAGTAAAATCTCCCGCATGCCACTTTGGGCATGCTTGCCATGCATTTGCCATCCCTGAAATACTGTAATAAGCAATATTCTTCCTCTAACAATTTATTTTGTTAATAAAAATGCAAATATTTATATGTTAACATGGGAAACATGGAATTTTATACTGCATACAATATTCACGAAGTTGAAAAATTTTGAATAAGTATTATTTTTTTAAAACTTCAGTTAACTAAAATAACAGAAGAAATAGAAAAGATAAAAATTCCAATATCCATTATATACAGGCATCCCTCACTTAGTGCTCTTAATTGGCTCTTGAAAAACAGAGTACTAACTGAAACCACATTAAGCGAGGGAATTTTTTATCATAAAAACTAATGTAAATGGATTTGATCCATACATCCAACCGACTCTCAATGCTGAGGAATTCCAAACATAAGATATATTTTTGTGCTGTAATCAGATAAACAAAACATAATGATGTGCTTTTTATGAACATATAAAAATACAAAGCATTTTATCTTTTCGTCAAACACACTAATCATGTGACAACACATCAGACAGAAGACTGAATGAGGGTGAAAGAGGCTTACATTTGTTTCATGTGGGAATTATTTTCTTGTTTATTAAGGTAGAGTGGCCAACTTGCCCCTTCAGTGCAGCCATCTCAACATGTTTGCACGTACAGCTATTTATCTATAATGAATAGCTGCTTCTTACGGAGGATATATTATAATGATATAAAACCTAAGGTACTTCTAGATATTCCACAGAGCTGAAATTTGGAGGGAACCTTGGTGTTGGTTCAAAACCATCAGGAAAAATCGAAAATCCCAAAATTTACCCTTACAACGGAGTCTTTTACACCCCAAAACGTTCATTTTCAAGTCCCATTAGAAAATCATTTAAATCCGCACAAGCCTTTTTATAATTGCATTTTAAAATTACTTTTAATTAAGGTACAAACTCCGGACCTGAATTAGAAGACGGGATAAAGAACGAGGATTATTTTTCCTGAAAGTAGAACATGAATCTGTGCCGAATTAGTCCAATTATTTGATTTTTACTGCATAAAAACGGGATTTTATACAATTTATAACAATGGCTCAATATTTTTGTCATGACTACGAGACAATGCTTTTCTTCGGGAATTTATTTTACGAGCTAATAAAACTGAACGAGAGCTTAGTGCCATGAACTGAAAAGTAACTTAGTTTCATGACGTCACTCTCAGACCGTGACATTTAAAAGCAAAGGGAAAACATATTTGCATGCGCAGACAATACTAAGAGGAATATTGCACTGAAATTTTCAGGGTTTGTAGATGTCATGAGTAGGCCTTCGGATAATATGAGACATCTTATGTAGGTGTCCTCGGTTTGACTCCAGGCACTCCGGAAGTTGAGTTATTTTTCCGTAAGAAGAATTAATTTAGACAACTTCCCGGTATGTTACAAAAATGAAAACGACTTCAAAATTCAAGAACAGGAAATATTAGAGAATTATGAAAGATAGTGATGTGACCATTGCAACTATCTCAAAATTTTACAAATGCTAGCAGTATGCAAGCACCGATTACTAGTATACTTTTAGAAATGAACTGGCCTGAGAATGGTCCTAAAGGAAAAATCCCTTGCATGCAAGGATATTATTGTCAAATAATTCATAACTAAGTGGAAGTTAATGGAGAAGCTAATAGGTATTACATGTAGAATATAGGGATAAGAATATAAATGAAGGCGACATGTCACAGTGATATTGGATAAGTAAGATCTAAATCCAGATATCAACAAAATTTAATGTTTTGTGCAAGGATATTATTGTCAAACTAGCATAATTGTCCATCAAATATGATGGGTGTGGGAATTACGCATTAAATTTAAGGCACTTCCCATTCATTCTCCTTTTCTCTCTTCCTCTCTCCCATTATTCCTCCCTCTCCCCCTCTTTCTCAGAAATGGATTCCTAGTCTCAATCTTGCCCTAATAAAGACCATTATCTATCTATCTCTCTTCCTCCTCCTCTCTCTCTCTCCCTTTATCTATCTTTCTCTCTATATCTCTCTCTCTTCCTCCCTATATTTCTCTCTCTTCCTCGGGAAAAATAGACTTCCTAGTCTCAATCTCATCCTAATAAACACCATTATCTGTCTATCTCTCCCTCCCTTATTCAAGTAGTCGTGAAATTTGTCAAAACACATTAAAAGATCGTGACAGTTGAATGTTAAACACATTAAAAAGATCACGATCAAGCTTCAGATTTCACTCAATACAAATCAAAGCAGCATTCCAATGGACGGATGGACAGACCAACAGAATCAGCATATTATATAATTCTTCATAACCAAGTAGAAAGGAGAAGCTAATAAGCACTACATGTAGAATACACGGATAAGAATATAAATGAAGGCGACTTGTCATAGCAAAACTGGATAAGTAAAATCTATTAATCCTGATATGAACAAAATCTAATGTATATTAGCTGCCATTGAAATAGCACCAAAAACTATAGAAGAGATTACATTTTTTGTAACTTGATAGTTTTATGATGTTTAATCGTAACAACTACAAGTGCTAAGTAGGCATAATAAATGTTATGAGAAAGTTATGTGCTTGTATTATATGACCAAAACAATGTGTCAATGATTCAGCAGTTAGCAAGAGCACTATAACGAAACATCACTAAGTGAAGTGCACTATAACGAGAGTTGCCTGTATATTACCAGAGGGAGCTTTAATATTAGTAATTAAAGACTAGACCAAAAAATAACAGTTGAGGTGTTTATGTTCCACAAATTATGAGTTATAAGGCAGAAAATCTCGGAAATGAGAGGCTGTTTCCTATTTTGAAGATTGCTCCATCAAACCTTCAAATTAGTCAATGCCATCACATTAAGCAATAACATTCTTACTGACATAACTTTATTTTCTTTTTTATAAAGTTTTTACATTTCATCCTGTAAACAATTTTATCAAGAGACTAATATTATATGTCCAGGGTCGGACTAGCACAGAAGAGCCTTTAACAATCAACTAAGGATTTTTACATACATTACATTCATCCAACCTCTGATGCCAATGATGATTTGCATATGAAATGCATCCTTTTAGAGAGATACAGCATGTTATTTTAAGCATTTTAATTGTTTAACGTTGCTATTTCATAGTTACAATTATTAAACAATGATCAGAACTTACATCTTTTTTAATGGAACAAAATAAATGGATGATTATGACAAACTTATGGCCTACTTCAATATATAGGGTTATTTAACATGTTAAATATATTTCATAAGAAAGTTTATTTGATGGAATAAGTTGTCCATTGGAACATTTGGCTCAGTAAAAAAGATAAATAAGAATATATTTGACAAAATGAGAAATTTTAACCATTAAATATCCTTAAATTTTGACATAGGCCAATAAATACTAATGATAAACCTACTATTGAATCTTACATTAAACTTACAAAATACTTGAACAGGAGGCAGTTACCTACGAAAGAGACAAAAACAGCTGTCGACAAACATGCATAAACAAAAAATTAATAGGACGAGGAAGATTTCAAATAGTGCTTTAGAATAAGACTGATTTCAGTTAGCAAACTACTGAGTACTTTAGGTTTTGTGCCTGAAAGTATGCTCATGTGAAAATTTATCTAATTTTTTTTGCCCAGGCAATTTCTTAAATTATAGGATTTAAAAAAATCATAACCTAAAAATACTTAACAGCCGACGGTGCAAGTCCGACTCTGCACATGACAAACAATCTTTTTTAAACTTGACACATGTATTACACTATCCTACCTTATCCATTTCATACAAACAAGCAAGCACGCAGCCCAAGTAGGTTTATGGAGTCTGGTGGAGGAGGTGCCAGGAATTCACAGGTGCTTTTCTTCATTTTAATCTTTCCTTCTTTGCTGAAGGAAATTTATTACTCCTGGGAAGGAAGCAGATAAGCCAAATTTTTCCCTAAAACTTTACATCCTCGTAATGTTTAATATGCTTTATTCATTTAATAAGTTAATTAATACTTGCTACACAACCAAGGATATAATTAAAAACCTGCATTGAAAAGGCAAGGTTTATAAGAATGTTTTAGTAGCTGCCTTGTGTATTATGCGATACTGACTGATCTGCTTCTTCCTAGCAGTTATGTCACTTAATTAGAATTATTTAAACTATTAAATATAAACCACCAACTATGAAAAAACATGACAATGAGAATTTTGCATTTTGGATGAAGAAAAAACCAATAAATAATAAGTACTGACAAAAACATTGAATCAAACATTTTGACAGGCACAACCATATTTTACGTGTTACTCATTATACTTTTATACTTCCTGGTTATTATGAAAACAGGCCAATAATGCAATATTACAATGGCAGAGGAGGAGAGAAGGCATAATTGCCCTCATCTCAACAATTCTTGAAGTATACCAAAGTTAATCAGGTAGACATAGCTACAATGTTTTGTTTATAAATTTCATATATAACAAGTCTTACAAAATTATTACAACTCAAGATCCCAATAAGTTCATTAAATTGTACACAATTATGCTTTATACCAAACATGGCATTATATTGTGCTACAGAATAAGTCATGCAGTTACAAAAACAAAACACGGATAGTAAAATTAAATGGCAACATTTCAAAGATAATTATGAAATCATAATATTAAAAATACCAGGACTCACCATATGTTCTGTTCTTTCCTTTGCTTCTTCGATAACATCCAAGCATTTCACACGGGTCTCTTCACATTCAAGAGTTTTGTAAGCACGGTTGACGACTAGCACATGAAAAGATATCACATTCATAAATAGATCTTGTGATTGCATCATTTGATCTGTTCGAACATTGAGATTCAAAACTAACATCCAAGAAACTTAATTATTTTTTAACCTCACTCAATTGCTGTCTGTTGGTTGGTTGGATGATGAAATATTTTATAGATGAATCAACTATTGGATTACAGCTACATGAAAATTAACCTCATATTTTTGCATTCAGGCTAGGAAAGGAAAGAATGAGTACTCATTCTAAAAAATCAGATTATTATTTTTAAAAACCACTTGAGTATAGTTACTCACAGCTTATTTACAAAATTTATTAAATTCTGTCTTTCCTATTGAAGATGACTGTGAGAGTAATTTTACTATATAAAAGTCTGATGTGGCCAGCACATGACTTTCTCCATATTTTATTCAAGTATTCTTATATAAAGTATGATTGAATATCTCATATGTACTGTACTGAAAACAAATATTGATGAGTTTTTACGACAATATATTTGCGATACTTCTAATGGCTATGTATGATATAGTGAAATACCTAAATTTGCAACTATCCATTCAAAGGCAGATGAAATCAGTTAAGGAAAAAAAAACAAAGAAAGATGAAACAAAGACAAAGGAGACAATAAACACGCAATCAACAAAAAAATGGCACATGAATACAGAAGAAGAAATTGTTTTGACGAACCAGTAGTGATAGGTTTTCAAATGCTAAATTAACAGTGAGTAAACAAAATTGTTTCCTGCTGTCAAGGGTAGCAAATTGTTACAGCACAAGCTGTTGATTAGATCACTTTTTTGTTTAAGATATATTCACAAATGGAATTTTAAGCTAATATATTTTTTATTTTGTCTGATAAGTTGACCGAATTCTTTTCGTCATCAGTTTTTATTAAATATGTTGTTTGAGGAATTTTCTGATAGGTGGCATCTGTGTATACTGGTAAGTTACGAATAAAATAAATATTTCTGAAATTACAGGTTTTACGAAAATTTGTTACAAACAAAAGTCGTAGAGAATATTATTCTCTAAAACAATGCAAGTAAAAACATTACTTATAATGAAGTCTTAAAGGAGATATTTGACAAAAACTGAATATCAGAACTCCCTAAACAAGGCATTCTAGGAAATAAAGTTTTAAACAAAAGTTGAACAAAATAACATTTTCTGCATTTTAAAATTTAATTTTATTATAAATTATGAAGTATTAATGGATAAAATCTGTAAAAACGAAAAAGCGACAAAGAGACAAGTGTCACTTCAGGTTGACCGATTTTAACCAAAAATTAATCAACTCTTGTCCCTTCAATAAAAATGTAAAATATAAAATTTTGCATTGATCTGATTAATAGTTTTTGAGTTAGATAAAATTCCTATCACATACACAACACATCATCAAGAAAATGGTCAAAACGTGTTCAGGGGACCTCAAAACTTGTATTTCTGTTGAAATCTCGAATTCAATTTTTTCATGAAAACAATACTTTCCCCTGTACTACATATGGAGAAAGTAAAAACTAGCAGTACTTTTATTTTTCTATTAATCACATAATTTCCATTTGAACTGATTGAAATTCAAAATATTTGTTTAAAAAACCTCATTGAGCAGATGATGAATTAATCAAAACTATTTCTATTCCATTTATTGTAAATACACTTAAAATTACTTGATTGCTTTTTACTTTCTCCACACACAGCATATGGCAGGGGTGGGCAAACCACGGTCTGCAGGACATATATGGGCATTTTATGTGGCTCGCGATTCCATTATGAAAGCGGATCGTACAGATAATTTCATATTTGTAGCTTAACATTATGGGTGGAAAACCTTTTCCAGTGATGTTATGGGGATAACATATTATTTATTATTGATTTTCACTAACAGGATCCCTTGCATTATTTCAATTAATTTCTGATGTGAACCCTAACGTGGCCTGCCGAAGCATTTTCATCTGTTTATGTGGCCCACCTAAGAAGCTGCAACTGTTAAAGCAGGCTGCCACGTAAAACGTTTGCCCACCCCTGCTATAGGGGAAAATATTGATTTCACGAAAAACATTGAGTTTGAGATTTCAATAAAAAAATCTGTGTTTTGAGGTCCCCTGAACACATATTGACTATTTTCTTGATGATGTCTGTGTGTGAGTGTGATAGAAATTCTGTGGATGCTCTTAACTCAAAAACTATTAATCATTAATTAATTAATCAAGTCAACGCAAAATTTTATATTTGACGTTTTTATTGAAGGGACAAGAGTTGATTAGTTTTTGGTTAACTGATTAGGGACTGAATTAAATGCTACTGTAGTCATCAATGAAGTCTCTGATTACACCCAAATGGAATTTTTCAGAGGCAAAACTGACTTATTAGCAGCTTGTTTGTAGTAGATATAAGAATTTAATTTCATCATAGTAAGTCAAAGATGCCACCACTGTTTTGAAGAAATATGCAAGCTGTGGTAACTAAATAGCTGATCGTTTCTATCCAATCCTCCCACTATTACAATCTTGGCACAATACACTTCCACCTTTGATGCATCCTTCTGCATCATTTTTACACACTGTATTGGGTATACAGGCGAGTCATAGTCAGTGGGATTTGAACAAGGGAGGGTTCAGGTTCAGAGCTATGTACCGGACAGAGGAGTTACCCCGCCGGAGGCAAACTTTTTACTTTATTTAATAATTGACACACATGCTCCGTAAACTCCTATACAAACTCTTAGAGATTTTTTGTTACAAATAAACAAATTGTGTTGGATCACAGAAATTAAAAATTTTCTTAAATAAAAATTAAATTTGTGGGATTTATAATTAATAAATTTCAGTATTTTAAAAGCAATATTTTTTACAGATTTTAAAATAAGTTTTCCTTCACAAGAGGTGTTGCAAACAAAAAATATTTCCAAACTTTTATAACAAAAATTTTTCTAGTCTACAATAATTTCAGCGATTTTTAGTTCATGATATTATATTTATATTAAGTAATAAAATATACATATATATTTTTTAAATTTTTTATTATAAACGAAATTATTTTTCTATTATTTTATAATATTGTTGACGATTTATATTGAAAATTTACATACACATGATTACACATGAGACATAAATTAATGTTGCAAAGATATATTTTCTGTTAGCAAGTTTAACTAGATATGAAGAAAACTTGAATTTATTAATTTTAAATTACTATTAAAAAACAAGTTTTTTGACACCAAACAATAAGCTACCTAATTTATAGTGATGAAAAATATAGCCCTAATTTATTTTCTTGTTTTCTATATCATATAAGAAAAAAGTTCAATAAAAATTGGAAAATATTCTACATATTTTCTTGGTATTCAGAGCACAAAATTGAATCTTCTTTTTTCTTGGCTAGCTGATCAATTAGTTCATCTTCTGCAGGAATTAAATTTCTACATAAGTATATTAAAGCAAGGCCATTCAAACGGGCATCACCTGTAGAGTTTCACAAATAGATTTTTTAGAGTTGAGAATGATCGCTCAGATTTAGCGGTCAAGACAGGTAACATAAATTGTATTTCAATCAATATAAATATATTAGGATGTAGAGTAGATTCACAGATTTCTAAGGCTTCCATGGCAGTTTTAGGGATATTCTTAGTTTGTCAAGCTAAATAACGATACCACATTTTTAACTCAACAGCTACTGCTTCAGCATCACAGTTTACGTCATTGTGGTAAAACTACACCAATTGTTTCATACTATTTAATTGTACTCCATTGTGGCCAGCTTTAGGGTTCTTAGGCAATAAGCACAAATTTTAAAAAAATATTTTTATGCTTAAGAAAACATTCTTCCAGACTTGTTTCACTATGGTGCATAGCAAGGCTGTGTATTAGTAAGATTATAACAACTTCGCTCGGCTGCCATGTTGGGTCCCGGAGCAGACGACTACTACATAAAACTACACGGAGAATTGGCATGGAAGGTTCCCTTTTTTTGGGAAGTAAAATATTAAAACTTCGTCAGGGTCGAGGTTTGTCGATTATTTTCAAATAGTCATTGGTGTGATACCAGTTGCAGCAGTTACTCCTTCAGAAACTCATTAGAATAAGTGCATAGAGTAGTTAAAGAGATCGTAATCCGAGTACTGACTAGTATTGACCACTCGGAGGTTTGCGAGAAGTCTCAGGGGGTTTGTGGAAAAAATCCGTAATGGCATTTGCCCAGCACGGTTTATGTCTGCAGTAACGGGATTGTTCAATTCATTTCATTTCTTTAATACATTTGTTTAACATAGAATTGATAGTAAAATATATTTAAATTTTATTTTAAGATTTCTTAAATTAAACAACGAAATTGAGACACAATTCTATGTGTAAAAAAACAAATTTATTTTTGTCGAAAAGAGAAATCGAATGTGACGAATTAGCAAGAAATTGCTTTTAGACCCAGACCCAGAATTTACAGGTTTTTAACGATGGGAAAATGTAACTATAGCGACAATTGCATTATCGCCGTATTTACGTCCATGGCTGTCGTTAGATGGGCACGATTTTTTGCTTTATGTAGTAATGCATAAGTTGTTGAAGAAACGATTACATTATTAAAGCAAAGTGATAATTTTACATGCCTAAACTTGAATTCTACGACATGGTCTAGGACAAAATTTTAATGAGAAATTTTTAATCGTTGTTTTGTTTAGGTGTAATTTACATGCAAAATTGAAGTATTTTAAGGTTCATACCTGAAGGGGAATGTTTAAGCACGTAAACAACCCCTCATTTACGGCACTGATATTCAGGTAGCATGGCTATATTTATTTTTAAGAGGGGGTTTGCGAGATATGTATTTTCATGAAAGGGATTCGCAGGATGAAAAAGTTTGGGAACCACTGCTCAAGTCCAATGATAGGTCACACTTGTCAGCATTCTCAACCGCAAAGGATGTGTTAACCTTACTAATACACGGCCTTGCTGCATAGATGATCAGCGCGCTGTTTTTGTCTCATATTTACAAGGCTTTCTTTGTTAATAATTCATTAATTATTTTTACTAATAAGTTCAATTTTTCTCATTGGATGTTGTAGTTGTAATAAAAACAGACAAAAAAATAATAATAACATTTTTTTTTCTTATTCCAAATTTAAAATTTTCATATTTTTCAATAATCAATAACAAAAAAGTTCAAAATAATAAATAAGTAATAAAAATGATTTTTTGATTAGGGATGGAGCACCGATACAGTGGAACCCCTATTTAAGGTTTGCCTGGGGCCCAAATTTTTTGTACCTTAAATCGAGTCATCCCTTAAATGGGGGTAATCTAAAATGGCAGTTTATTAATATAAAATTATTATTAATTGAAGAGTATGTACAAAAGTACATATTATCTAAAAGGTATGCTTCCTGTCAAGTTACATGATTTTTATATGAAAAAAATTGGAAATTTCAGATATATATTGTAGACTCCAGTTGTAAACTGAAAAAGAAGGATGGACCATTTATTAAAACTTTGCTCTACATTACGTCTCCCACAAAAATACCTAAATGTGAGAGGACTTACCATGTTAGTTACTTCTTGAAATAATCTAAGAGGGATATCTGTTTCTTTGGGCAATTGTGACGAAGAAACTGTAGCTCCCTCTATCCTGCTAAGTCGCATCATGCTGTCATTGTCAAGTTGGAATGAACACATGTACCTCCTCATTACCTCGAACCCAGTAATTGCATCTCCAAATGTTGAGATTGGTTCTTCCTCACTTCCTACATCTTTGTGCTCATCCTTATCAACTACTTCACACAACTGTTCAACAGATAACAGTTCTGAAGTCACAACTTCCTCATCACAGTTTACATATTCATTGAACTGTATGTCTGAATTTCCCATCAGCTGTTTCCATTCTTATTCCTCCACTTCTTCATTTTCTTCCTCCTCATCTGGGGAACAATCAAGATTGAATCCTGCTTTTTTGAAGCAGTTAGCAATTGTTGCAGAGTCACAGTATCCCATGATGCCACTATCACATGTAATGCATTAGGTATGGTGAGTTTCAGTTTGATTTTTCTTTCCATTCCTCTTTTGCACCAACATTTTTCTATACCTTGCCTTCATCGAGTGAATGATACCCAGGTCAAGGGGCTGCAGCTTACTGGTGCAGTTTGCTGGAAAGAAAATCACTTATATATTCCTAAAAAACTAGTGTCTGGAGGATGGGAAGGACACTTGTCCACAAACAGCAATATTTTTCTGTCTAAACCTCCCATTCTAGTATCAAACCTTCTCAGAAAATCAAGAAATATCTGTGACGTCATCCATGATCCAGTGTTGTTTGTATATTTGCATGGTAGAGTTGAAATGCCTTTGAAGCATCTTGGATTTGCAAATTTGCCTATTACTAAAGGCTTCAACTTTTCTGATCCATCTGAATTTGTACAAAGCAAAACTGTCAGGCGCGTTCTTTACTCTTCCTCCCACCATGGCCAACTTCCCCTCTTATATTCATACTTTTATCAGGGAGCAGTGAATAAAATAGCCCAGTTTCATCTGCGTTGTAGATGTCTTTTGGTGTGTACTCCTTAATGAGATCATGTAGGTGCTCCTTCCAATTGATTACAGAATCTTCATCTAAACTTCCACTTTTGCTGCAAACACTCTTGTATATGATGTCATTTCTCTTCTTAAAACGGCCCAACCACCCATTAGAGGCTTTAAAATTGTCTATTTTCAACCTAAGGGCAATTTCAATTGCCTTTTCTCATAATATTGGTCCATTTACGGGTATATTTTCTGACCACATCTGCTGAAACCACTGCAGCAATACAGCTTCCAGTTCTTCGTGGGGAGATTTCTTCATGTTTTTCCTCCTTTTTGACTGTGTCCTATACTTACTCTCGGCTTCCAATATTGAATCTTTTGGTATCAGAATGTTGCTCAAAGAAGATGGAGCTAATTTAAGACGATTTTCCCTTTCTACTCGTCAGGTTGGATGAGCCTCAACTTGACAAATAATGTTAACTTTTTCACTTAAAGTAAGCTTAGTCCTTTTGGTACCCATATTAATTAAATACAACGATTTAAATAAAATAACTTTTTTATAAATATTATAGCTTATTAATATTATAAATGAAATAGACTCATGCAAATGATACAACAGTAGCTATTCAACTCGTGGCTATGACATAGGAGTGAAATGATGCGCCCTTGGTGGTTGCCAGTGGTTACTACGACATCGCATGAGCACAGTCATTTGTATGATTGAGCAAATATGGATTATATGAAATAAATATTGGTTATATAAAAATTATTTATCCAATAATTTCTTTATTATAATATTAATTTATACATTTGTTAAATTTTGGCATGTAATATGAAATACACAAATATTATTGTTTTTCTTGCGCAGTGTAGGAAATGCTCCAGCGACAGACAAGAAGATACACCCGAACTTTGAATAATATTACCTCGATGTGATAAAAGCATTGTTCTAAATAAAACTTCCCTTTTAGAGAGGATGGTTTTCTTTTCGGGTTAACATGGTAAATAGTATGGCCGTAGTATATATGAGAGTGCACAAATAACTAACATATCATGTTAGAGAGCGAACACTGGAGAACCGAAAAATAAAAAATACCCATGTTCACGTAAAGACGTCACCACAACTTTCGTAACATACAATAGTTGAGATCAAGTTAAGGTAATTTAGATTAGAGTTAACATACGTTACAACAAAATGACTTAAGGACTAACAGATAATTGACGAAACACAACACAACAAAATACTGAGTACATTTAACGTAACAATGCCGGTTGTGTCATTGATGGATAATGAGAATTAATACATTACAACTCCGCTAAATAATACATTAACATGACATATGTTGTGAATGCATCTTATATCAAAACAATTCCATCTAGGGACCAAATTTTGTTCCTTAAATGCAGGCAATTCACAAAATCGAGAAACATTAAATCGGGTCATATTATTTATATGGAGCTTTGTTTGGGCACACAAAAAAACCACCTTAAATGCTGCTAAACCTTAAATGGGAGAACCTAAAATCGGGTTTCCACTGCATATTGGTGCTCCGCCCCTAATCGGTTAAAATCGGTCAACCGAAAGTGGGTGTTTACTCATGTCACTTATCAGTCTCTTTCAAATATGTGCTTTAATACTTGATCAAAATACTTGATAAAAAATTATTGGAATAAAATTTGTAGAAAATTTAATTTTCTACAACTTTTGTTCAAAACATTCTCCCATAAGATAAGAGATATATTAAAAACCATATTTTTAGCTAGCACCACTAAGGATGACTTTTGTAAACACTTTTGTGCTTAGTGACATCTTAGTAATGCTCCTTTTTATTCTTAACTAGTGACGACCCATCAAAAATGATAAGATCTAAAAACAGAAATTCGAGTTTGTGAAAATTTTCTCCTGAAATACAAAGCGAATGAAAAAACTTTATTAATTTCTCAAACTAAAACTTCTTTAATTGTTTTGTATTGTTTATTTTTGACAAAACCTGTTTGAAGATTTAATGAATAGTGTAACAGCTGTTTTAAAACAACATTTTTTGTGAATGTGCGATCCTCACCTGGAAGTAATTTTCCATGATATGGTGTGTTGTGAACATGGACTCTTTTGAATTTTTATGCCAAGTTCGAGCGATTTTGAACTGAAAGCAAAAATCGACAATGAGAATAAGAATCTTTGTTTATTTTCCTTTCAAATTGCTTTTATCCAAAGATCGTAGGTCAATTATTTCTAATTTAATTTTGCAAAAGAAAAAAACCTGCAGGTCGAAAAATCGATTTCTACAGGTAATGTTATGGAGAATGTATCACCAGACATGGACTCGAACTCTGGACTTTTTCATAAATTTTTCTTTGCCCAAGCATTTTTACTTATGAGTAGACCATTCGGGTCAAATTTCATTGTTATATGTACACATTTGATCAAGTTATTCATCTTTTAATATGTATTTTTACCACCAGTTACGCACTAACGTACGAACAAACGAACCTGGGATTTTATTATATTTGGATTGTTGGAACTTAGGGGCTATATCCAATATCAGAAGGCCACAGTATAAGTTTATGTCTGTCCTTTGTAAAGTCTGGATTTTTCTTGCAGTTCCTTAAAATATTTATTATCATTTACTGTACGGAGAAAGTCATGTTGTGGCCATATCAGATTTTTTATACTGATTTAGTGATAAAGTCTAATCTAAAATCATCTAATCTCCTCCATTTAATGACCTCGAGCAGATTTCTGCACAGTTCTTTAACATTTTAACAATAAGCGTAACTACTTATGAATTTGAGACATTTCTTTATATACCACTTGCTGGTTTTTTGTCAAAAACATAACATAAAAAATTATAAAAATGTGATACAAATTTAAACATACACAGAACTACTTCTATTTTATTATATTTGTATACTTCTATAAGTTTATGCTGAATCAATGTTAATATTGAAATTCAAATTAAAAAGTAAATTTTGTTAGAGGACAACTTTCATTAAGAGCAAGCAGGCAACATGCAGTAGTGAAGAATTAACAAATTCTATAATATTTCTGGCCTCTCCTATTCATTCAGGTATCTAGTATTTTTGTTTATAAATTAGATTAAGATATCCTGTAGATTAGTCATTGAATCATAGATTTGATAAAATTCGCCATCTGTCCACTTGCCTAGTAACAAATGATAACAAATAGAAATATATTTTCTAAGTAAAAATTTTTGCAAGAAACATTATAACTGATAAATTGTGTAAACGGCGTAATAATTTGAATTCATTTTTTCTTTCAGCACTACAGTACATTCCACTAGATCTGGCACTTATTAGTTATTTAAAAATGGATGATCTTTATGATTTAATTTATACAAAATAAAATTTTGATCATACCGAAGATGATAAAAAAAGAAAAGGCATTTCATTACTCACTTTCAAAAGCTTGCTGGGCTCGCTCTGGATCATCTTGATTTTTGTCTGGATGGACCAAAATGGAAAGCTGTCAATCAAAAGCTAAAAATTAATCCAATCACAAATAGTGCATTTTCATCAAGGCTTTTTGAACATGTAGCAAATATGTCCAAAGATCATTACAATATTTTTCAAAAGATAAAAGATCTTTTGGGAATCATAATAAACTAATTATTTTAAATTCACCTGAAGGCTATTCGAGAGATAAAATATTCAATACACCAGGTCAATTTGAATTCACTTGAAGAAGAATAAACAATGATAAATGTTTAATTAATTGATTTAATTAATCAAGTAATTTCAAACTAATTAATCTTCTGTACGATAATGTATAAGTCAAATATTAAGAGTCATGAAATACCACAAAATCGAAACTATCACATTATCGTAAAGTAAATGAGTGTACAATAGGGAATATACATGAAAATTTGTTTCCACATGTAGATTCTTCTAAACCTTACCCTTTTGTACTTCTTTTTAATTTCATCCAGTTGTGCTTCAGGTTCCACTTGGAGTACTGCAAATGGATTCAGGTTAAAATACGTAGAACCGGGCCTGAGAAGTCGATCAATCTGTTGTTTAGGGGTAAGCACCGAGTCTCTTTTTTCTATCTCTTTAACCTGTTGAACATGAATTTATACAATTAAAACGTATATAAGTAGGCAAATTCACGCAGAGCCTTGGAATGCAGCACCAAAGCATGCATGAAAGAGCAAGACTTGTACCGGAAAGTTGTTTTAGATGATAATTACTTAGATAAATACGGTGCGTAATATGTGTATTTAAGAGTCTAACAGAGAATACAAGTCACGAAATTAAACCTGAAATTATTCATTGGCATACAATTTTTTTAACGCCGAGTTAAAAGTGAAATATAGTTTTAACAGCAATAACAAAGCTTGTTTACGACCAATATTGATGCATATATATCAATAACCAGCAATTAGGATATTTGTAATAATATAACGAAATAAATTCAATTACCTCAGTATAAAATTCGTTGAACTCGAGCTCTTTTTTTATTGGAACTGCAGACGTGAGGCTTGATGTTTTCGGTTGCGGTGCCGCCATTTTATGATGCAGGCTTTGGGAAGTGCTAAACAAATCGTTTCACTTTTGTTTTCGCTGTGTGTCAGATTGTATCACTAGCAGGCGGGATTATAAGCTGTGAAATATGTGTGGAATAATAAAATTATGTCGCTGTTTTCACTGTTCGATCCAAAAAGTCTGAGGTCAATGAATTACGTTAAACAATCAAACATTTCGTAAATAATAATCAGAATGCTATGGACACAATAAGGAATTTTGCTGAAATATATGGATTCAAGCCCTTTGCATAAGTACATATTAAAACAGTTAAAAAAATATAGCAAACAATATTTTTATTGTATTACTTATTACTTTTAAAACATGAACGCTCAGTATCAAAAGATTGGTGAATAGAAGTTTTATTGTTCCAGTTAATTTTTATTTTAATAGCATTCATATCTACGTTTCTTAAATATTTATTAATCTCAATATCTATCCAAGACTTTAAAATCATTTGTTTTAAATTTCTTTCTAAATATCATTAATATAGAAAATTATTTTGGAGCCATCCTCGGCTAGCTGATAAATAATCAATAAGCCTTCATTACATTTAGATTTATTGCTAAAAAGAGAGGTGATGTTAGTAAACGGATTTAAAATTTTAGGTTAAAGTTCGAGGTGAAATTCAAATTTTCCACACCTAAGACGCACGTTCTATAGTTGCGTAAATGTCAGGTGAAAGGAAGAAGTTGTACGCTCGTTCAGTGCTCGTCCGCGAACTGCAACGCGAATCTTTCGAGAACCGGCAAGTATACAATGAAGGAGGTTTTAGAAGACTTTTAGAGCGGTTGCGGAGTGAATACACGATAGCGGGAAAATTTTCGAGTCAAATGTGCACTTAATCAGCACTCTGGACACCTTTGTACGAGAATATCATCGATGAAGGCAATAATTATGGCGTCGAGTTATTTATATAATGACAGCGTTTCTTCGCATGAATCCCTTAAGCAATCGTTCTAGCAGATATTAATAATACCTATCGGGGGAAAATGAAATGTCGAGGCACATTCTCAGTAAACGTCGCTATTACAGCGATTTATTTAATTAATAAAGCGTAACACGAGACGATATTATTAATATTCAGAGACGACATTCTCTTTCTCGAAGGAATTCCTCTGAAGATTTTTCTATTGCAGTCAACTAAAGTTCAGCATTATTTTGCGTGTTGAACTAAAAAAATACAATAAAATATTTTATCGCTACATTCCTCCACTTAAAAAATCCATAAACTCCTCTTCCATAGTTTACGTCAGCATATAATCTACTATAATCATTAGAAATCTTTTTTTTATCCTTCGCATTAAAATTTTACGTCGTTGCCATTATCAAGGATAATAGTGATTTCCATCGTCACTTTTGAGAATTCTATAGACCAGACGTGGCCAAGCCTGTTTATCCTCAGAGCCGCATTTGATAATATTCCCGAGTTCGAGAGCAGCAAGGCAAACATTTGAGCACAAAAAAATGTACGAACAGTAAACATAACTTGCAGTATCTCTGTATTGTTTCGAATACATGTCCAATTAGCATCCCCAAAACGTCATACCCGCACTGCGTTATTGCTTTCTGCGGTGATAAGCCTTGATACACCTTTGCGTAGAATTATATTTCGCATTAAGGGTAAATTCGAGTAAAAATTTAATCCGATGGAGAAACTTTATTGCATACTTAAAACATCGTGCGTATAAAAAATACAAAATAAGTAAAATACAAAGTCAATAAATAAAATACACATTTAATACACATTTGAAATTATTCTCTTGAGTTTCTCAAAAGATAAGGAAGTCGTCGAAAAATTTCCACGCCGTTAAAATAAGAGAAAAGGTTCCCCTGACGAAAGATGTTATTTCGGAGCGCGCGGTGTTTTGTTTACATTTTCCATACACGCATGCGTCCCCAAACAAACACGGGCCACCTCCTGATATTACGTGTTCTCCGTGTCCAGTTGTTGTTTCATTTGGCGCACTTGACGTGTTGTTGTTTAGACTTTGTATCGAGCGGAAAGATACCTGCCAATTTTTATTCCCCCAATAAAGGGCGTTAATGAATATAAATGCAAAATAACAAAGTTGTTAGTGCGAACGTAATTCCGCAATAATATCGGGAAAAAACAAACAGAAAAATGACGAGTCTAGTGATGTGCGTCGTCGCCTTTGGACCAATTCCAATCTCAAATTATTATTAACCATTAATCTTCCCAACTTATTTTATTCAATAATTTAATTGAGCAGGAAGTTACGTTAACATTTTTATTCGTATCGGAGCATGGTAGAACTTCACAACGGTTGATTCGGAACGAAGAAATCTGGGATGATTAACATACTCCCGAGTGTTAAATGATTTATCTTTGTTGCAACTTTTAAAATATATACAAATATTAATTAATGAGTATAAACTTAAACTCCCCGTGGGGAGTTCTTCTGGATACGGGACCAAGGAAAAGGGAAGAGGTCTTCCATAACGTCCAATCGATAAAAGTTCACGCGACTGAGGAAATCCGAGAGCGCCGCGGTGGAAAAGCGGAAAAACAAAACAGACGCGAAATTTTGCTCTGTTCAAACTCTGTTCATTATCGTTATGAATTCAATTTTACTACTTTTTCCCACTTTTGTTTTGAGTCAGAAGATGAATAACATCCATAAAATAAATTCACGCGCAAAACGTTCCATTGAGCCGTCAATGCATTTTAAAAAATCTCAAATCTTTGATTGTCAGCTTTTTAACGCAAAATTGGAACCGAGAATATGAAATGAAATACTATCGTGACAACTGCGTCCATTATCTTCGGCAACGATAAAAAACAGAATGACTGGTGGCAGAAGCTTTTCAAACATGAGATTTTATTTTGTACGAGTTTCAAGCGCGATTTTCTCAAGCGTTTAAATTGCAATCGTCGATACCGCCGACTTATTCAAATTCGATTTTCCAATTCTTTAGCAATGGCTCCAAATCGATAGGAATTGTCCCGGTGGATATTTACGCCGATGCCATAGGAGATGAAGATAACCGGCCAGGAGAGTTCTCGATTGAACTTAGCGATAAATCCGTCAAAGGATTCGGCAGCTCGCTCATTACTATCGCGGCTGGAGAGTGAAATATTCGCCGCCTCTGAGAGTGCAGTGGTGGCCTCGGCCGAGGCGCGAAGAATACGGTGCCGTTTTCTTGCGTGACGGTGCGGGTTTCTTGCATGATGCTCCATCGGTCTCGTCTAGGCGTTTCCTGCGAAGCCACTCTGACCGGCACGAGCCTCCTCGTATCGCTGGAATAGAACGAAACCATAGCCAATAATCATGTTTTCTTTTCTTTAGATCTAAGGCTAGATAACTTTTTAGGAAATTCGTGATCAATTAACCCTTAGCTGGTATCGACATTCCTCTCGCCTAACTGGTATCGTCAGGCCATTTTTGGTCCTATATTTTAGAATTTAAAATACATTAATTGAATGTACTTACTTCGCGTATGGTGTAGAGGTAGTGTAGATTGTTGAGTAAACATGTTGGCCATTTTGGTGATGGTAATTAATACGAAAATTTTGTGATTACTAGCACAATGAATACTCATATAAACCGCGGGTTCTTAACCTATGGGGCCCGCACCCATAGGGTGTGCGTGAAAGGGGTCCAGGGGGTGCATGAGGTGCTCCCAGAATTAAGAAAATTAATTTGCCTTGATAAAATTTTTTTACTATACGAGGACGATTTTTTAAATTTTATGTATTTGGAAACAGAAAATTTTTATAGGCATTATGTGTGTCTGGCTTTACCAAAATCTGGTCCACGAATTAACCTTATGATTGAGGGGAAAGAGCAGCAGCCTTCTCGTTGATTTTTCTCGTGAGTTTTTTTACGTCTTCAAATTCTTCGAAGCGAACAAATATTTTTTTACGATTGAAATTTAATGTTGTTTTTTGAAGATCCACTTTTTGTCATATATGTTCAATATAATTTCAGAAAAATAGGAAAAAATAATAATTGTTTTTAATTGAAATAAAAAATATGCCTATATTTATTTTTCTTGCATGAGCAGTTCGAAATTCTGGGTGTTGTCCAATTGCGCGAATGGTCAGTTTTGACCCTTTTCTATAGGGTCGTACTGCGTATTACTCAAATGACATACATATATTTTAAGACGATTCATTCCTGTTTTGTGAAGCAAATCGATCACATCGCAGTTTCATTTGTTTCTGGAAAATATTGGCTTCAGCATGTATGCCATGTACAGCGAGAATGATGCTAAACTGATCGTGAACGCAGGATACATATTTCACAAAGATTACGAGTCGCAGACAACATATTTGAACTATACTGCAAGTCCTAAGCCTAGACAACCTACGAAGTATAGCTTACATATTCGAAGCAGTTCGTTTATGTAAACAAATACCTTGGAAAAAGTGTGAAGGAAAGTTTAATGATTTGTCACAATGTTAAAGAGGGATTACAAAATCTGACCGATTGTACAACCATTCGCGCAATGCGACCCTCTAGAAAGTGGTCTAAACTGACCATCCGTGTAATTGTATGTACGTACAACAACCTTAACCCCAGGTAGTTCCGCGCAATTCGACCCTTACGATAGCAGACACAACCATTTCTCTTGACCATTCCGCGCAACTCGTATTCACCCGAAATTCCTCTGGGGAGTGCATGAGACACAAGAGGTTAAGAAACCATGATGTAAACGAAGGTAAGAAGTAAGATTCCCGGAAGGCAAAGGCGGATCGAGAAACTTCCCAAGGGGAGGGGGACCGATCGCCCCAATGGGCCCTCCCCCTCTTGATTCCGCCTCTGCCGACCACTATACGTTTTGAAAATCCATACCCCCAACAGAATCTTTCTTTCCCTTGTCGTACAGACTTAATCTTCGGTGTAGAAACAAGGAATGCTGCGCAGAATGAATTTAAGAATGCACCCAGTGGAGGGCAATGGGATCGTCCAAGGGAAGGGCGATCGCCCTCCCCTTGGATCCGCCACTGTGGAAGGTAATAATAAACGGCAACTGTGGATCAGACAACGATGTGAAACGAGCCACTTGGTAGTTCAACTGCAACTCTTTTACTCCACTTTCCATACTTAAACCTAAATTGTCAATATATATTTTTGACTTTTTACAGAGTCGTAATTAAATGGCAGTATTACGAAAAAATCAATTTTATGTTTCCAAATGTGAGACAAATATCAGTCAAAAAATCATCTCTGTAACAGACGACAGGCGTTTACTTTGTCGTGCGACAAAACTCGATTTTATATCAATGATATCGACAAAAAAAACACCTTTTCACTTCTCTGGCAAGCGAGAAAAAATATCTAGAAACATTACACACCGATCGAATAACTCAACGACGAGAAATTAAGGATTATAGTTTATTGTTACGTGAAAAGAAATCACGAAATGAGAGCTCTCTTTCACAAGTGAAATTTATTTCACAATAACAGGTAACCTTGCGCTCACCTATCCGTAATACTGGTCGCCTCTTTGGTGACTTCTTCGCTCGTTATATTCCATTTCTCCTGTCTAGCGTTCTGGGTGAAGACGAAGGAACTCGAATGCGAGCCTTCCAACGAGTCTGATTTGTCCTTGTTGCCGTCGTTCTTATATTCCTGTATACGAGATTCATATTTCCTCTTGCGAGGAGCACTTGGTCCAACTGGTCCTCCTTCCCCCGAATGATCGCTGATTACCACAATATCTATGTTAGAGCGCTGATTGAAAAAGTTCGTTCTTCTGGAGGTGTGTCTCCTTATTTCGTGAGCGATCCTATGCTCGGCACAGCAGAGTATTAGCCAGCAAATCCTGCAACGGGTCTGAAGTTGGGAAGAGAAGGAATCATTGATGAAGGCGGCTTTAAATTAATATATTAAACGCACCCAATATTGGGTCGTCAAATAAACCTCCAGTTCATTTTTTTCTGGAAAAATACGCCAAAACGTTATACATTAGACTTTTCGATTAAGAATAGTATTTAAGATTAGACATATTTATACGGTAGATTTCACTTAATAGCATCATATTGAGTTCAATATAATTGATAACATTAAAAGAAAAGTAGCGATAAACTGCAGTATTTTTAAACTGGATTTTGTTTTGGAATCACGCATTTGATCACTATAACTACTGATAATAAAAAGCGGCAACATTCGTCGCAGTCCACGTCTTTCTCATTTGAATAAAGTTTAGGTTATATATGAGCAAAAAACGAAGAAACCAATAACAAAAAATAATTTTCATTCACAGATTAGGAGCGATTTTAAAAAGATGCATTGCTTAAATCTGGCAAGGGCAATAGCGGAAAGCATTAAAACATCACTAGTCGAACACAATTTAGAGTCATCATAACACACATATGATCGATAATATAAGTGCATAGTAACTACGGCGCATTTCATCAATCAGCGTTTATAAACTTATTTATGCCAAAATACATCGATTTTTTACTCATCAAAATTTGTGTCGTTATAGATAGAAGATACAAATCAACCGAATCGCAAGTGCAACATCAGATGAACTTTCTCGGAAAAATATCTTAATACACAGTACAAAATCACGCGAAGAGCTGTAGAATAAGAATTGTAGAGATGTTTCCAGTGTGAATTACGATTTGCATTGAAGCATTACAGTACATGAGCATATGCATGCTGTAAATCGATTATTTAGGAAATATTCAATCCCGCCACAGCCGCTTATCCATGACAGTTTCAATATCACCATCTCAACGTAAAAATGATGGAAGTAGTTGCCCACAAATAAAAATTACATACCCCAGGACGAACTCTCATCGTTGTATGACAGCACTCCTTCAATACAACAAGCAAGAATGAAATCCTGCCTGTGAGTGTCCCCGTCCAAAACCTTCGAGGCAAAGTATACCTGCGAGTTGCTATTTCCTTCCGACATACACCGGGTTGTCGATTTTTTCTGAGAAAGCGATAACGTGCGAATAAAAATTTTAAAAGGTAAATGACGATTTTTGGGTGCGAGTGAATTTGACGATACGAAGTCAGCGCGTTAGAAAGCATGGGCTGAATACCCTCCCAATGCCCTATATATACAGGGCCTTGTATCCCCTCCCGTGAATGTAGCGCCGCCAATGCCTACGACCGCATACGGAACTACGTTGTTCTATGAACCCTCAGAAATGATTCCGCGGCAATTGTGCAGTTTATCCCCTCGCGCATGGTATTCGCTTGCGATTTTCGATCTTCTTAAGGAAATAATGCTTAAGAAGGTGAATAATCATAGATATCTGATGGCTTCATGGTTCCCGACAGTTTTCATTATAACTTAAATTTTCGGAGCACATTCACATGCTGAATAGAGAGGCCCTATCTGTTCGTGGCATTCTTTACAGATACACAGAGCTGATGGATCCTGTGCCATTGAGGACATATTTCTGCTCTATTGTACTTCCCGTAATTTCCTACTGCTCACCAATTTGGCAAAGGGTTAATAATAATAATATATTTATTGTTCCGTTGAGGTCACAAATAATGACATGGAAGTCGTCAGTCAAAATACAATGTTCGAGATAGTGAAATTTCACTACACAGACACATTTTCACAGAAATACTAGCAAAATATCAAAATTATGTACACAAATTTCATTACAAAATTTCAGCTGCATCAGCTAGTCGGCCATAAATTCATTCACACTGTAATAGCATTTAGCCAGTAATAGATTTTTCACCTTGTTTTTGAAGGTGTTCGGAGAGGAAAGTGATTTAATGTCAGTGGGCAGATGATTAAAAATTAGAGATGCCGAGTGGTGGGGGCCTTTTTGGCATATGGAGTAGGAGTAGCCATTGATATGATATATTGTACACCGAGGGAAGGGTAATTATATTGAGTGAGCGGAATAGAGGCCTACCAGGAGTGCGGTAAGAAACTCTAAGTATTGCCTTGATGGCTCGTTTTTGTGTGGAGAAAGCTTTTTTAAACATGCCAGAATTACCCCAAAATATTATTGCATATGTTGGACTGGCCCGGCGGGACACCGGGACATTTCCCGGTGGGGCCGGGCCGATCGGCTGTTAAAAACCGTACTTTAATTATTTTTTTAACCCGTGAATCCAGAAATATGGAAGAACGGATTGTATGTCCGTTTTTAGCTAAGTTTCCTCGAAGTTATCTTCCAAATCTTTTACGTCTCTCACTCCTTTCATCATTGCCTCACTACCTCAATCTCAGCATTTTTCCACTCTCCCCTCCGAGTAAGTTATGATGATCCAAAATCATCAAATTTCATACAAATTTGCAAAACTTTAAAAGATATAAGTGAAAATTCAACATTTCCATCTCAAACTCGTTTCACCGCCTCCAATCTTAAAAGTAAATCTATTTAAGTACGTAATCATATTAACTGCTCATGTTTATTTAAAATTATTTTCAAATAATTTCGAAATATTTGCAAACTAATAATATGGTATTATAAAGCCCTTTTGCTATGTTTCGTGCAACTGTGAAAACAATATCTGAGGATATTAATACATTTACAGAAATAAAAAAAATGAGTGATAAATTCGACACATTCATAAATGAACTAGAAATCGATTGTGAAAGTTCTTCATGCCTTCAAGTTCAACAAAATTTTCAAGTAACTCGAAAAAAAACAGCAAATATAAAAGTATTGAAGAAATTAATTTGGAAAATTTAAAAATTTCGAAACGTTTCAAGCGTATTTGTACTGCCGTAATTTCAAACTTTCAAACATGCTTTTTAAATAATAATGATTTGATAAAGGAATTTAATTTTTTTTAATCCGAGTTTATTCAAGAATGATGTTAAGAAAACCGATTTTGTTAATCTTGAAAAATTAATGAAAAATTTACAAAGATTTTAAAGTATCTGATTTAGTCGCAGAATACGATTTTGCGCAAAAATGGATCTTTTTAAAAAACACAGATCCTGATATATATGTCACTTCAGAAGTTCATGAAGAAAATGTATTTGAAGATAATTTCGATGATATTTTTCAGTTTCTAAATGATGATAAAATTACAGAATGTAAATCTTGTAAAAATTGTTTAATTTGTTCTTTCAAAGTATTAAATGAATATAACTTATACAGTTCTGCTTATAACAGTATTTATAAAGCACATATAATTACACTTGGGAGAAACATAAGAGTTAACGAGAAATGGAACTTAGAGGAACTCCTTAAGAACAAGGAGGCTATCATGACTGAGCTGGAGGAAAGGTTGGGGGAGAGAGCTGAAGAAAATAGGAACAATGTAGATCAGGAGTGGAGATACATCCATAGCAACATTAAAGATGTAATGGAAAAGAAGGTAGGAAAGATAATAGGTGAAAGAAACAAAAACTCTGGGTCACAGCAGTCATGCTGCAAAAAAATGGAAGAGTGGAGAAAGTGGAAAAACATAAACACTGAAGAAGGCCAAAGAAAGTACAAGGAGTTAAATAATGCTTTAAGAAGGGAAACAGATAAAGCCAGAAAACAGTGGATAAATGAGAAATGTGAGGAGATTGTCGAGTGTGAAAGAATTTGTAGAACAGACCTCATGTATAGCAAAGCAAGGGAACTATTCAAGAAAAAGGCAAGAAAAATAGGACATAAAGGAATCATGAACAAAAGTGGTAAAATAGTATCGCAGCCAGACAATGTAAAGAATGTCTGGAAAGAATACATTGAGGTGCTGTATGACAAAGAAGGAAAGCCAAGAAATATTGAATTAAATGAAAAAGAGGATATGGAAAAAGACCAGCTAGGACCTAGTATTCTCGAGTCTGAAGTTAAAAGAGCAATTGATAACATGAAATGAAGGAAGGCTGTTGGGAGTGATGATATACCAGTGGACGTTCTTAAGGTTTTGGGGTCAAAAGCAGTTAAGCAACTCACAAAATTCTTTAACCAAGTATATGATACTGGCATATGGCATGGAGAAAAGAACAATGCAAAATGTAATAAGGATTACAGAACTATTAGTTTAATTTCTCATACAGCTAAAGTTCTAACCAGAATAATAACCAAAAGAATTGAAGGTAAAATAGAAAAGGAACTGCAAGATAATCAGTTTGGTTTCAGAAGAGGAAGAGGGACTAGATATGCTATAAGAAGTATGAGGATGATGATAGAAAGAGTGCTAGAAGTCAATAAAGATATGTATTTTGTTTTGTAGATTGGGAGAAAGATTTTTACAGAGTGAAATGGTATAAAATGTTGGGTATTTTAAATAAAATAAGAATAGATTGGAAAGATAAAAGACTGCTTAAAAACCTTTACTTTGATTAAAAGATTAGAATCAGGGTTGAAGGAAAAGAAACGGAAAGTACTTCAATAGGGAGGGGAGTGATGCAGGGATGTCCTATTTCACCAGTGATATTTAATATTTATGCAGAAACAATAACAGAAGAATCGTTGATGGAAGAGAAAGGATTTAAGATAAGAGGTGAAAGTATTACCACCATTAAATATGCAGATGATCAGGGATTAATAGCAGAAGATGAGAAAGAACTTCAGAGGATGACAGACAGACTAGTGGAGGTTAGTCAACAATATAGAATGAAGATCAATGCCGAAAAAACGAAAGTCATGGTGGTTTCAAAGGAACATAAAGAATTAAATATAATGATAAATGGCCAAAAATTGGAACAAGTAGTTTCAAATATCTTGGCAGTATTTTAGTGCAGGATGGAAGTAGTACACAGGACATCAGAAGTAGGATTGCAATGGCAAAAACAGCATTTAACGAGAAGAAGGAGCTTCTCACAAGCAAGAAAATAAATTTAGAAACAAGGAAGAAATTAGCAAAATGCTACATATGGAGCACAGCTCTTTATGGTGCAGAGACGAGGACGGTAAGGAGAAAGGAGGAAAAATATTTCAAAAGTTTTGAGATGTGGGTATGAAGGAGGATGATGAAAGTAAAATGGACAGAGAGGAAGAGAAACGAAGAAGTATTAGAAATGGTGGGTCAAGAAAGGATGCTAATAAAAACAATCAGGAAAAGAAAAGCAAATTGGATAGGGCACATATTGAGAAGACAGTGTTTACAAAGGACGGTCTTAGAGGGCAAAATTAGCGGAAGAAGAGGAAGAGGGAGAAAAAGAATAGGAATATTAGAGAATATAAAGCAGGAATATATACTTATAGAGATATAAAAGAGGCTTCTAGGGAGAGAAAGAGATGGAAGCAGCGATTCAGCTGAAACCTGTCTTCGGACAGCAGCATGATGATGATGAAGATGAATTACACTTAGTTATCTGTTATGCAAGTTTATTTTGAGAGAAGTTTCAACATTTTAAGTTACATATATTAAAAATAAATTACGAAATGGACTAGGAGATAAAAATGTTGATTCTTTTAACACTGTCGGCGAACAGAGATATTATGGTCAAACTAGAAAATTATCAAATAATAAAAAATTTATGGAAAAATGGTAAGGAATTCAACGAAAAATTTCAAATTTAATATAATAGTTATTATTTATATTTTCACTTAATATTTTGCAACTTAAAAGTTACTTAAATATTGGAAAATTTAAAGACAATGTAAATTTCCTTTATTTCTTTTAAATGTCTTGTAAAAAATGTCTTATTTTTATATTATAAAAATAATTTAATTTTTGTTATGAATAAATGTTTACAGAATGTAAATTTCATTATTTCATGTTATTTACCTGTAAGTTATACTTGATTGAATAAACATATAGTTTCGTTCCCTTTTATAAATCTCTTATTTATTACGAAAATGTTATGGCCAATACAATGCAAAAATCCGGGAGAAAAGGGGGGAGGAGAGGAGATGGGGGGAGAATGAGGCGACTGATCTCAATTTCCCGGTACGAAATTGCTTCCCAGTCCACCCTGATCATGCATAACTAATCTGTTCCCTTGAGCAGGTTATGGATTTTTTAATAAAAATTATCAAAATATGTATTCCTTCACTTCGTTACGCTACAAAAGATGCAGTCCTCTCTACAACAGCTATTGACAATCTCTCTACCATTCACCATAAACAAGATCTTTCTTTTCTTTATAACACTCTAAATTCTCATATTAATTGCCCTGAGATATTATCTTTTTACAACATTCGTGTGCCCTCTAGATCAATCTGATTATCCCCCCTTCTTCATATTAATACCCTTAGGATTTCTTTGGTCCAGTGTTCTCTTTTTTTCTGCCTTCCATCTTTGTTAAATTCCCTCCCACCTGATATAGATGTTTATTGCCTCTCATTTCCCTCTTTTATGATATTGCCTTCTCAGTATTTGAGTAAGTGATACTATGTGCCAACATTATTATTCATTGTTACTGACTGTTATTCTTTGATTTTATGTACTTGTTATTACATTTCACTATAAAATGGCACTTTTTTAGCTGTATGTGAAATAATTGCTTAAATAAATAAATAAACATCTTCCGAATATATTTCACTTAGATTCATCATTGTCCAAATAGGGATAAATTATAAATGTGTCTGTTCGGGCACCCAACCTCCGTTGGCATCGACATGGAGAGATTCATTTAGTGAGGGTGCCACAGGTGTCCAGCGCGACTTCTATCTCTGCCATTATCTTCTTGGGTTGGGTTAAGGGGTTGTGGGTTGGATTCCATTTCCTCCCCGGGTGAGGTTAAGTGGTTGGGAGTTGGCTTCGTTCCATTCCCTCCACCGGGTTAGGTTAATTGGCTTGCCTTTGTTCCCTTTTCCTTATTTAGCTGCGGTTCACTTTCCACTCTTTTGTAAATTACTGCCATTGCTATCTAAAAATGGCGATTTCCTGGGCTCAAATAGATCCATTTCTCACCACTTAAGGCACTCCCTCTTGGGTTAGGGTGGGGTATATTCCATGAAAGGTCAATATACAAAAAGACAGCTTATTCAGTTGGTCAAAGTAATTAAGTAGAATTTGAGATGTTTGTGCTTATTGTCAATGAACTTTTAAACATGGAGGTGTTTTAATATTTACAAAGGACAACATTAGATGCAATGAACCTAGTAATAGTTTGACCTCTCTCAGTGAAGAGAAAACTTTTAAATGTGCAGCTACAAAGGTCACACTGCATGGGATAGATTTTCATAAAGCTGTTAATTTACCGATCACCTACTGCAGGTTTCGATAGATTTCTAGATAAACTTGACAGTTTTCTTTTTTCTTTAATTAGTAACCCTAAAGAGCCTTTAAGGGTTGTAACAGATGATTTTAATTGCAACCTTTTAACTGAGAGCACAGTTACAAAAAAATGATGAATGTCTTAGAATCGGTTTCATGATATTTGGCCTACTATTAATGCCCTACTGCAATTTCACCTACTTTTTTTTCATCTACTTTATTATACCTACATAATTTGACATAAAAACCAAATCACTTTCCCTATTTTTTAATCTACAGTCAATTTTGTCTAAAATAAATTTACTTATTAATTTTTTCCCTATTTCCGATTCATCTATGAATGGAACATTGAAAAATAAACTAGAGATTATAATGTTGAGTTGAGAATAACAAAGTTTTTTATTTTAAATTGAAAGATTAAAGTTATATCAGGTTATAGCAGGTTATTTAGTAATTCTGTTGCTGTTTTTGTATTCATTGTACCAGATGGCTCTTCTGTTCAATCTGCAGTAATTTAGCCTTTTATTTTCTTGGATATGGTGCCTTGCATCCACTTCAGCAATCATGTTTTCTATGTCTTGCTGGGTGATTTTTTCCCTACCATTAGTTGAAACCTATTGTGCCAAACTCCAGTTAGATTTTTCGCCCTGGGCTCATTACCAACAAAAGTAAAGTAAAAATTCATGGTGATACAGTAGGTTCTGCTTAATATTATCACTGGTTATTGTTATTAGCCGCTTATTGTTATCAAATACAGGATTCCAAAACCAAATTTAGTGTAAGAAATGTAATTTCCTCTGCTTAATGTGATCACATCCACCGCTTATTATTATCAATTTCAAAATAGGATACGAGTGCGTATAACCATTCTTTTCTTATTTAGTGGGCAAATATGGCCAGCGGAGCTTACTAGATTCAGTGCATATGATAGCTAGTGTATGGGAGTTAATATCCAAAAAACAATCAGAAACTGTTTCCGTAAAGCAGGTTAAGTGTTGTGGAAAATATTGATGAAAGCAAAACTATGCCTTCAATAGAAAATAGCTTTATTAATGCTTCAGATTTTTAGGCGTTGGTGAAAATTAATAAAGATCTTGCCACAACAGGTGATCTTACAGTAACGGATATAGTTGATGATATTAAACCCAACAAACCTGTAATTGAAGATGACGAAAGTTCGGATAATGAAGATACCGAAGTTCATCAAATTATCCCAATTACTGAAGAAATTAAAAAAGCCCTTCAAACATTGTGGAGTGCATTATAACTCAAGGAGAGAAGTAGTGATGACTACAAACTGTTTTACAATTTACAACAACGGATTGAAAATTTAATTACAAAGGATTTAAAGCAGCAAAAACTGGATACGTGTTTTACAAAGTAAATAACATTTACTCTGTTTTCTCTCTAAAATAATTTTTAATTTCAGATTATGATTTATTGGAATTGATGTAACCTTTGTTAGATAAATGAGGTATGTAATTTGTCATATTTATTTTTTATTTACAATGTGCAAGTAACAGTATGAAAGTAAAATAAATGAGATTAAAACATTTTTATTATGTTTATTATAATCCCAACAAATTTTTTGAAAGCGTTGTTTACTGTTATCAGCCCCTTAATGTTATCAATTTCCATGAACCCAATGCGATCACATTAAGCGGAAACTGTGAGCTCACCTGATAAGTAAATCGTTAACTTATCTTATCAATGAATCCCAGTGACAAGGTATATAAGGGTATATATATATATAAGGTATAAGTTCTTAAGACCTCGAAGGTTATCACAGTATATAAAAACAAAGGTGGCTGTAGGATAATAATTAACTACAGGTCAATATCCCTAACATCCCAGTTTTCCAAGTTATTTGAATATGCATTCTGTGATAGACTCGTTGGTTTTCTTGAACGCAGTAATTTATTATCTAGCTCTCAATTTTTTACACTTTATCTTAGAGGAATTAAATAAAAAAACAGGCAAATTGGTCTCTGGTTGATCATGAACTCCTATTTAGAAAGTGTCAATATCTAGGAACTGGTTAATGTAATACCTTAGCAAAAGAAAGCAAACTGTTTCCATAAGTAGCAATGGCAAAATATTCTCATCAGGTCCACACAGTATACATGCTGGGGCACCTCAAGGTTCCATTTTAGGACCCATACTCTTTTTAATATTTATTAATGAACTGAGCGAAAGAATAAATAGCAGTAATGTGAACTTGAATCGAATACCGTATTTACCCGAATCCAAGACGGATTTTTTCCAAATTTCAGCTAGCGAAAATCGGTGGTAGTCTTAAATTCGAGTACGAAGTCATATCCTCAATACATCGCGATCAATTGACCGCGCATTAATTCACCACGCTTCAATTTGTGGCGCATCAATTCGTCACACGATAAACTCGTCGCCCGTCAATACATCGCTCGACAAACTCATCGAGCGTCAATTCATTGCAGACCAATTCGTCGCGTGACAATTTCGTTGTGAGACAAATTTGTCGCGAGACATTCGTCAAACTGGAAGGCGACACACCATGGCGAATTTCTCGAGATGAATTGACGCGCGATGAGTTTGTCGTGCGATGTATGGACGCGCGACTAACTAACCACGACGAATTGATGCCTGACGAAATAACTGCGAAGAGTTGTCATAGAACCGTAGGAAGTATGGTTACGCGTTTAACCGATGTTTTTTTAAACAAATGAAACAAGTTAAAATAATTGTATTTTTCATTGCAAACTTACGATCCAGAATTCAATTAATAAAGTCATAATTGTAAAAATACATTTTTTAAATTGTTCTTTATTTCAGAAAAAAATTTGTAAAAAACTATATCAATTAATGAATACACGAAACACAGTCAGTGAGAAATTATATCGTAAAATCTTTTTTCGGTTTTGACAGTCTGCTAAAAAGGGGGTCGTCTTAGATTCGGGTAAATGCGGAAATTCTATACGCAGATGACAACTTTTATCCTATACTTTTTTACATTCATAAAATATTATAGCAAATACTAGCGTAATTGCCCGTCAAATATGACGGGATTATTATAAAAATATTCCAAATATATATGATTTCGATATGAAAAATCAGTAAGATATGCAATTTTCTGGTTTGACTTTCATGCACAATCAAATCAGTGTTTTTGAAAATTATGTTTTTTTTAATTATATTAAGTAATTATTAGCAGAGAGGCCAAATGATTATAAAAATATTAGCAGAAATTTACTTGAAATATTTGAGCAAATTTTAAGTTATTTAAAACTTATGGAATTTAACTTAATAAGTGAATTATTTTACTCTTATTAACTCGTAAAAAACAGGATAAAAATGTGAACGAACTTTCAATTTACCATCAAAGGAAATTGTTTAGTAACTTACTTACTATTTACTAAATACTTACATGAACTGCAATGAGTTTTAACTATATTTTAAGATCGCACTTTTCTTTTAACTATATTAGTTTTGAAGTTTTTCCAGAAAAGACATTTTATTTAAAGAAATTTAAATAAAAATCATAAAATGTAATTTTTTCAATCCTATTTGAAATTCGGTTCGAAATATTTGCTGTGTTATCAGTTAAAGAAATCCATTGAAAATGACGTGACCTATATTTAATTTTATGAATTCCCACCATTTGGCAATGGCGCATGATTCAATAGTATAACATTTTTTATAATCAATTATAATTTATTATTATTATTTTTGTACTGAAGCTCCTTTTAATCCTATACAAACGCTACCTACGTCCTCTTCCTCTTTCTCAATTTCTGCTCATTTCCATTCTCTTTTCCTTCCATCCCTCTAATTAATTAATATATTCAGTAAATAAGTTATACCCATCTATAAAATTTGACCCGTGTTAAAGCACTAAATTGGTCCATTTATTATAAGGCCAAGAATAGAATTCAACATTTTGGACAACAGTGGCCCAATAAACAAAATGCGTGAAAACGTGAAAAATCGTATTAAAACGTAATTTTTGGAGATTTACAAATGAAATTTTAATTCTTCTCTTCGCATAAGTAAGTTAAATAGTTCATCCTTGAAATATTTTAAAATGTAAACGAAAAAGGTCTGCATGTTAAAGAGTGGCTTTTTGCGTGATGTGCGATGCGAATTTATAACTCCGTTTAATAATAAGACGCACTGCAAGAAAACTATGAAAATAACTATAAAAATAGTTAATTACCAAAAATTTCAATAGGAAGTTAACTGAAAAGAAATTAATGAAAAACTCGATTTTAATTATAAATAATTCGGGCGCCTTCTCTCTCTCGTACTCAAGCATTCAAAACACACTTTCCTTACGTGTATAGTACTAGTAGTTGGTGCTTGCATACTGCAAGCATTTCATCTTACCTTGAAAAAACATTCATTTTTCAGACAGACATTTCATCATTACAAATATTCTTTTAATTCTAAAGATTTCAACTCCGCAGCGATTTTCGTTTTTCCCACATGTAAAAATAATAGTTTTAAAAAATCCCCACATGTTGCAATTTTAAAAATTTTACACTTTCTCCATTATGGGGTACTAATGCTACACATTTTCGCCAAATTTTAAAGTTGTAGCACTTCTAGAAGTGAAATAATATGTTTCCAATTGTTTAAATTTTAAACATTTTTAACGGCCGCCGTAATATATTTATGGAGAGATTCAAATGTTTATTTGTGCAAATTTACTACTCTGTAAATAATTTGAAAATTTCAGCTTCCTAGCTCATCCAGTAGTACCTAAACAGTTATCCATTTGTTTAAACTTTAAGAATTTTTAACTGCCAAAAAAATTAAAATATCAAAATTTGTATAATCCCTATTTCGTTTTTTTACAATTTCTATCTCTAAAAAAAAATTCAACTCGGTAGCACATGCGGAAATACATAAACCATGAAAATTTGTTTAAACAATTGCGAATTTTTAGCGGCCGCATTTTTGAAGATTTTCGTTTTTTCTAGTCGGTTTTGCACAAAATCCTACCTAAGAAAAAAATTTCGAATCTCCAGCTCATCTGGAAGTGCCTAAACATTAGTATCCTCCTATATGTTATATCCTCCTCTGTAAGAGTCGTCGATATATAATGATAAGAACGACAATACAATCTCGAGGTTTAACAATGACACGGTCGGCAAGACAACATATCTTTAAAAAGCTTAAAATTTTCCAATAATTGTGATTTAAACGTATAACTTGAGCGATTTCGAACCGAAGGCAAAAGTCGACGATAAGAATAAGAATCTGTTTATTTTTCTTTAAAATGGTCCAGGTCTGAAAATCGTAGGTCAATTACTTCTAATTTAATTTTGCAAAATAAAAGCCTGCAAGTGAGTAAAGGTATTTTTAAGTGTTCTCTTATCGGAATTTCTATAGTGCTCCTGCGGACCGACGGACGGACCAACGTACAGAATAAGGATATTATGTATATAATGTCAAAAAAATCTGATGTGGCCACCACATGACTTTCTTCATACCTGTAATATTTCTAAGAATTTCAAATAGGTTAAATGATAATGTATATCTTAAGGAACTGCGAGAAAAATTTAGACTTTACAAAGAACAGAAATATTCATACCGTAGCCTTCTAATAGTGGTTATAGCCAGGAATCTCCAACAAATAAGAAAATAAAAAGGAGCGTTACTAAGACGTAACTAAGCGTCAATTGTTAACAATAGTCGCCGGTAGGTGGTGGCAGCAAAAAATAGTTTTTAAAATATCTCTTAAACAATCTATTGTATGTAATGTTGGGAATAATTTTGAAACGAGAAAAAAAAGACCCGGGTTCGATTCCCGGTCATAGCAGACTTTTTTCTCGTTTCAAAATTATTCCCAACATTACAGCTTATGCCTGTCTGCATAGAATCTTCGGATCGGTTTAATCCATCAATTGCATATTTTGTTTACATTGATCGCTAAGACGCTTCTCTACAATTAAAAATCCATAAATTTCTCTCCCATGCTCTTATATGATCTGTGATGTATAGGTTAAAAAATTTATTCGGACCGAGGACATCATTTACTAAAAAAGTTCATGGGATCATATAATTACGGCTAATAGTTTCGGAGATAAAAATTCATGGTTCGCACAATCTTTCGATACCTTTTCATACGCATTTCCCAAGAAGAACGCCTTTGAAATCTCTGTGTTTTCTACTTATGGGGTACATATATTTCTCCATCTTGTTTACCCTTACCTGTAATGATTATCATTCATTTTCACTGTTTGTCACATTTCATTTCCATTATTGCATACCATTTATGTGTTTAGAGTAATTATTTATTGCATATAATTTTCCAGAAAATATTTGTTAAAATAGTACCGAATGGATATTTCTATGGTATTGTTTGAGACATGAATTGCAGAATTTTTTCAGATTGTGAAAACGTTCCTTCTTTCTAAGCAGCCATAATTGTTAGGGAGTGAGAGAAGATTATGAAGATCTACAAATGAATGGTCCAAGGCCTCAAGGGGAAGAATCTACATTTGTAGTATCACACACCTCGAAGGGTTAACGAGAAAATGATTAATGGAGGTAATATCTTCCATTTCTAAATATGTTTCTGGATACTTAATTTAGTTTTAAAACCTTCCCAGGCTATGATTTTCCAAGGAAAGCAGCTTACGTGTAAAATTGCAATATTTTTAATTTCCATTTCTTAAGTAGAGTTTTGGCACTCATAAATGCTGCCCTTTGCTATGCCACTGGTTGGGATTGAGTTTGGCTTTCCATCCATCTAACAATAATAAAAGCCCACTTCTGTCCCTTTGTGGCTCCCTCTGTCACGCTGTAAAAATGCGAATAACCCGATAGTGGAACGAGATTCATTTTTGGTATTTGGTAGGAATGATCGATTCATATTCTAAGATGATGACGAAAAGAAATCTCGAAAAAAGTCCTAGGTTCGACTCCAAGGTAGGTCTTTCCATTTCCCATATGATAACTCGTAAAATCGACTTTTTGACTTGCAGGCTTTTATTATTTTTCAGATCTAAATTAGAAAGAATTAACCTATGATCTTCGGATCTAACCCATTTTAAAGAAAAACTGTTTCTTATTCTGTTCATCTTTTCCCGCTAGCAGTTCGAAATTCCTCATGTTAAACGTTCAATTCACATATTTTGGGGAAATCTTGGTATTGGGGAGTTTTGCTAAAATTTGTCGACCGATTTCAATTTTGGTCAAAATCGGACAACAATGACGACTACTTTACATGAAGATCTACATGTAGTTTACAAAGTTCCTCTGTTTCAACTTGGGAACCGCTTGACGTATTTTGATAAAATTTCGTATTGGGAAGGAAGTTTTACTAAAATTGGTCGATCGATTCCAATTATGGTTAAAATCGGGCAGCAATTACGACCACGTTACATGAAGACCTATAAGTAGTTGACAATGTTCATTTGTTTCAACTGCGGAACCACTTTATGTATTTTGATGAAATTTGGTATTAGAGAGTTTTGCTAAAATAGGTCAACCGATTCTAATTTTGTTTAAAATTCGACAACAATGAAGACCACTTTACATGAAGACCTACATGTAGTTTAAAATGTTCCTTTGTTTCAACTTAGGAACCGCTTGACATATTGTGATGAAATTTGGTATTGGGAAGTTTTGCTAAAATCGGTCGACCGATTCCAATTTTGGTTAACATCGGATAACAATGACGACCACTTTACATCAAGACCTACATGTACTTTACAATGTTCCTTTGTTTCAACTCGGAAACCTCTTGACATATTGTGATGAAATTTGGTATTGGGAAGTTTTGTTAAAATGAATTGATCGATTCCAATCATGGTTAAAACCCGACAATATTGACCACTACTTCACATGAAGACCTACATGTATTTTAAAACATACCTCGCTTGCTTCCAGTTAAATTCTCAGCTCAGCGAAAAATATTGAGAACATTGTGAAATCTCAAAGAACGCATTTGGAAAATCTGTGCACTCCAACATGGAGTACACCTTTCCAATCTTGTTCTATAATGATCCTGTATTTTTGCATGTTTACCAAAGCAAATAAATATTTGAGTATGAATTAAATATTTACATTTTCTATTGGTTATATACTGGCAGAAATAAGAAAAAAGTTTTTGCTAAAAAGACAAAATTATTCGGGTAGTCAGGATCTTAATCGCCATGGGATTATTCTGCAATGTGATTTATTGGTTGCTTGTGCGATATTTGAATTAAATTAGATAAATTTTCTAAAAGATTCTATATTAGATCTTTATGAGTAACCTGTTGTCTCTTATTGATTAGGAGTTATTCCATAGAAGAATCAACATCCTTTTTCTTATATTTGGCATTTTATTTTTTAATACATTTGCCAATAATGTTTTCCATATGGCTAAAATCAAATCTATGTCTTTTCTTTAGCCATGAAAAGGTTTGAGAAACCTTACTTTGTATGGTTATTGAAAATACCTCGGTTCTCATAAAGGTTTTTCAAGAATGAGCACTTAAGTATCTAAAATTTAGAAAATAAGTATGTACGTACTTATCTTTGGTATCTCCAATAGCCATAGCAATGAGTACTTGATTTCAATTTTTGTTTGATACTTAAGTGCTTATTCTTGGATTTTTCTTTCAGCCCTAAGATTAGCTCAGTATTTGTCTAGTGAGTGAATGTTTTTGTCTATAAAAATATTTATAGAACTTATTTTTAACTTACGTTAATTGATTTAGAAAAAATATTTTCATTGAATTTTAGATTTTTTTCTGATGAAGCTATCAAAATTTGATTTGACAAACATCCCAGTTTAAAATCATTTATTTATGTGCATCTGTATGTTGGAGCTGAATCTGAATTTCCAAAATGAAACATATTACGAGAGTTTTTTAAGCAATACTCGATATTTTAATGATAGTAACTTTCACACAATATGATTCTTCAATCTCAAAACCAAGTTTCACATGGAAAAGCAAATCATGACATTGCATTTAGCTTTTCATGAAAGCATTGATTACAAAATAAAAACCACATCTTGATAGGTATCCCATTCATTTTTCAAAAAATAAACATCTCTCTATTCAATGAGTGAACATTTTTTAATTTATCACTTTTGCATGCTCTACAAACCGATATTTTAGGCACTCCTAATGTGTTGCAAATGTTTTCATATCTCTTATTATGAGGGTATGGAAGTGTAAGAAGAGTATCTCACCCCAA
This sequence comes from Tanypteryx hageni, assembly GCA_028673005.1. Classification (NCBI taxonomy): domain Eukaryota; kingdom Metazoa; phylum Arthropoda; class Insecta; order Odonata; family Petaluridae; genus Tanypteryx; species Tanypteryx hageni. The sequence continues at coordinate 13,486,442 of CM054118.1, read as the reverse complement.
TAGGCATAGCATGGTTTTCAGAATGAACAGGCCAACGAAGCAATGATGGCAAGTTGCATCATTCAAACACTTTTCAGAATAGAAAAATATCATAAGTTCATAATCCTTTCAGTGAAATTATTTAGGACAAATAAATAAAATACATGGAACCAGTTTCGAGATCCTTTCGTCAGAACGAAAGCATCAGTTCAACATCCACCACCAAAACTCACAGAATAAAATTATCACTTTCATACAGTGGTGTAGCAAACTTTATGGCATGTCTTATAATTATTTTTTATATAAAAAGCAGCAATTTTTCAATGAGAAACCAACTTACTATCTATCGATAAGAGCAAGGCTATGCAACTGTCATTATGATGAGGTGGTAGCAAATGATTTTTAATTATCTTTACAAGTCTCGTCAGAAATATTGCGATAGTTTAAAACAATTACATGTTCTGTTCTCCCAACAAACAGAAAAATTAGGGTCAGAGAAACCTGATTTATGAGTTGTCATGGTTAAAAATAACTTACAGAAAATAACGTGTTTAAAAATGTAATATGAAAAAACAAATCAATTTTGATGAAATGCTTCTTTGTTATAGGGGCCCCCTTGACTGGGGGCCCAGGTTCATTGCACCCGTTCGCTATTAGTACGCCACGCTTTTGCCTCAAATAAAGGAAAACCGTTTGGTTTTAATTTTTCTTCGGGTATTTTCGTAGATTCGAAGATTAGGGATTATTTTTAAACTCGACCCGTTTTTGTCTCTTTCCTGCAATCACTTGAAAAAAACTAGGCTGCTGCAGAACCGCCATTGTGGAAGGATTGGGCGTGGCATTAATTAAGCATTGTTCGACCTCGGGAAGTACTGAGCGAGAGAGTGTGCAGACAGAATGAAAGAGGTTGGGAGAAAATGAGTTTGAGGCCCGTCACTTGAGAAAGGAAGAAAGGAGGGAGATTGGAGGGAGGGAGGGAGAGAGAGAGGGAGAGAGAGAGAGAGGGAGTGAGAGAGATGCACAAGTGACTTTTAGCCGAGCGATGACGTAATGGCGACAGTAAAATTCCGCTTGTGGGCGGTCGGGAGAGGTATTTCTCGTTTCGCCGTTTACGAAGACGCACTCACGCGTGACGGTGCAACACTGTTGGAAATATGGATCACCGAGACGTACCTGCATAACGTGACTTTTTAGCTGTCGGTTGGTAACCATTTCAAGGGCATTGAATGCATAAACGTCGCCCGAGGAATGGATTGTATCACGCGACACAATGCGCGAAGTCACCGAAAAGAAGAGATCGTGAGGATTCGATTCGATGGCGTCTTTTTTTTCTCTCGCGCGATGATGCGCGATTCTATTGTTTCCCCTCTCCCGTAATTGTTGTTTTGCCACTGGATAATTTCTGCGCGAGGAAACGAGTCGTTTTTGTCGCCGTCGTTTCCATCGTAACAGCCGCGTTTGCCCGCGTATCTCGTAATTTGCGTCGTTTTACTATTGGGTAATCGCGATCGGAGGTAATCTCGTTCGATTTATGATGATTACGGCAATTGTCGGTTGGCTGCGTTCAAACGTGCGAGAGAAACGGTCTCGTAAAAGGCGATCCACGGTGTTTGATCTCCTCGCTTTGAGAGGAGGTGTTTTTTGTGTTTCTGCATTATCCCGTTCGCTTTTTTTTTACCGCCAATTGATGCAATAAAGCCATTTTCGTTTTGCATAGGTTTGGTTTAAAAATTTTTTGCACTCACTCATAAATGCGTAGGTGTCACTTTCGTCTTGGTTCGGTAGCCCGGTTAATACCTTCAGAAAAGAAGATTACTTAGCGAATTCCTTCCTTTTTATGTTCGATTTGCTTCCTGCATTAGCTGTCCTTCCGTCCGCATGTTCGTTCTCGGCTTCTACCGAACGCATTTTCATGAAATTTAATATTGAGGACTTACAGTCAAACACACATACATTAAGCACGTAAGCCAATCAGGAGTACCCCTTTACTGGTGACAAAAATGAACTTTACGTCATATCTCGTAAAGTTTTGATCATCAACATCATAGGTAGTCTGTTCGTACACAGGTCCGTGATCATTCATGGTTAAACCTGGTTCTCCATATACTCCTATTTTCCGCTGTCCTCTTCATATCTTGATAAATCTCTTTCCCTTTCAAATCGTCTATCAGCTGAACCCTTTTCCTACCTCTTTCCTTTCTTCCATCTAGTTTTCCTTCTAACACGCCTTCAATCATACTCTCTCTCCTCAGGTAATGTCCAACCCAGTTAGCCTTCCTCTTTCTAATAATCTATATAATCATTCGTTTCTCTCCTACTCTTCGTAGCACTTCATCGTTTTTCATCCTATCTGTCCATTTTATCTTCAGCATTCACCTCCAAGTCCTCATTTCAAAGCTTTCCAAGTATTTGATGTCATTTTTCCTTAGCGTCCATGTTTCTGCCCCGTACAAAGCTCTACTCCATACATAGCATTTTATGAACTTCTTGCGGATATCTTCCCTTATATTCTCCGTAAGTAGGTGTTTCTTTCTTCTGAAAGCCGCTTTTGCTTTTCCTATTCTAGTCCTGATCTCATCCGTACATTTTGCTTCTCTTGTAAAGTAGCTTCCAAGATATTTATAGTCTGAAAATTGTTCTAAAGGCTTTCCTTCAATACTTATGTTCAGATTTCCCTCTTTGCCCGATATTCGGATGACCTTGGATTTTTCTGTATTTATTTCCATACCTACCGTATTTTCTACCTGTTATTACTAGTCTATTTATCATTTTCTGGAGGTCCTCTTCCTATCTTACTAGAAGTACTTGATCATCCACGTATTTTACTGTTCTTATTATCCTTCCTCCAATTATGAAATCTATTGATCATATCAGAATAATTTTCAAATAAAACTTGTATAACTAGTAAGGTAGACTATTTATTTTCCTATATCAGCTTATCGTAGGAGTAGCCGTTGTCAAGCAAATCCTTAAGGAAAGTCGCAATTCGCTTTGAACTTAGAAAAATTCATGCGTAGCTACCTAAGTGGTGCCAACCTTATAGGTTACTGGAGTAAATAAGATCTGTTACAATAACACAATACATTTAATTCCTTTCGCGTGCATGAAAGATCTTGTAAGCGGAAGGAAATTGATTATCTAATCCAAAGAAAAGAACGTAAACGTAAATATTACAACTACTGATCTCAAGTGAGGTGTTTTAAATAATTTTCGATTGTTTGGTTGATTAAAACTGATTATAAAATAAATCTGTAAATAAAAATTTAATATTTCCCTGGCATCATTTCTGATATAACGTTTTGCAGTATTTAGTCATTAAAATTACGTAATATGTTTATTGATGCACCAGACAGAGATATAACAGGGTCGTTTTCTGTTTTATGGCGTGCGTTCTTTCAAATTATATCGTTTAGTTTCATCCCACGAAATCCCCATCGCACGAAACGCGCAACCGTCGCAACTTACGCATCTGCTGCGGTTCTGTTTCCGTGTTACGATATTTGGACGTGACGCTTATCACCACCCAAGGACGCTTGTAATCAAGTCGAATAATACTTGTTAAAACGCTCACCAAATTTAATTCATTTTTAGCCTACTTTCCAGAATGCAATGTGTCCGTCTGTCTGTCTTTTGAACGAATTGACCGATTTCCATGGCACTTGGTGGAAATCTCTTGTTACTGAGGCAGAGCTCCCGAGGATAGTTTTTGTTGCGAAGATTGAATGTCCTGAGTTCGATTTCATTAACTATCCTCTCATTTCATTTACATGGAAAATCTGAAATCCACCGTGCAGGGTAATCTTCCATTGCACATTAAAATATATTAGATTTATGATATCGGAGAGGAATTTGTACTCTTCTCTGAGGAAAGGAATGGAGATTTTAATTTGTATCGTAGAGTTTTGCTTATCGATCGTATTTCTTCGAATTTCGCGTAAATACTGGCGTCTTTGCAGTTTTTATCACTCATTACTAGAGTGTTGCCATAGCAACGACTATTGTTGGACTCGGATTCGGTATAGTCTATTACATATACCCGTTATTTTTGCCACACAAATACGCGTTATCAATTTAGTTTTTCGTTGGAATGTGTTTGTAATATTTTATAACTCTAAATTATAAAATTTGGGAACACAAAGAGCAACTCATTCGGAGTGATTTTTAAAGCTATTAAAGCCAATATAAGTAATCGCTGCACCACATCTAATTTAAAATATTAAGTAGGCATCATAAGTTCCGTTTGGATCATCTTGCTTGGTATTGTGAACCAGGGATCGGAAAATTCGAGAGGTTGGCTGCATTAAATAGTTCGGTTTTTCGATCGTATTCGTTCGCAGATTTATTTTGAAAATTTTTACGTAATTATCCTAAATTAATTCACTAGAGAATTTATATAGGTTTTCTTTTGGCCGATGACAAATTCAACATTAAGAACTTAAAAAATTGAAAAAGTAAGAACTGATCTTAGGTATCTCTAATAGCCGTAGCTAGGTTAAGTAAAATAATGTTGGAGATACCTAAGACAAGTATTTACTTTTTCAGTTTTTGTTTTTTAAATGCTTATTTTTTAAATCTAAGTACATAAATTTGCTAATTTGATATTGATAAAAGGTATCAAAAGCTAAAATAATATCCGTTTCAATCAGTGATTGAAAGAGAAAAATAATTTACGTTTCATCTCAACCAATTTGGGTTGAGGTTTCTGGCGATGATTTTCCTGGTATCTTAAGTAGGAAGATGTCCGATGCAACTCTGGCGAAACTGACAAAATGCTCATCACGAATCTTATCCAGGAAAATCACCACCAGAGAAAACTTTTGTGTGAAGATCATCGATGCAGTATAATAAAGGTTTCTGAACGCACATGTAGACATTCCGCCCAATAATCCGTTTCGTTCACCAGGAGTACACATATCACATCCAGTCGTATCATTTAAACACTTTTTGGATGATAAAAATAGTATAATTCCACAATTGTCCTGCATAATTACTCGGAACAAACAAATAAAGTGCGGGCTTCAGTAGAGGAGTGGTTAGCGTTTCTGCCTCCCAATGCTAGGGGTTTGCAATTTCGAATACTTCCCAGGAACATGTTTGTATGTGGCCGTCTTTGTTACCTTTATTTACCTCGGTGCAAAAAACCGTCAACGGCTGTTTATGAGCTAGATAAAACTAATAGAAATGGCCGAATAAAAAACGTAGATTGTGTCACTGAAAGTAATCCGAAGAAATCGATAAATTGAGTCTATGCGCAACTTTTATGGAACGCGGTGAAATATCAGTACCTATCACGTAAACAGGGTAACAAACGCTCGAAGTAATATGCGTAGGAAATTCGCCGGTTAATCGCTTAGTTCCTTAATAATACATTCGCTCGGTTTTTCGCGATAGTCCAAGCTATTCTTAGCATTTTGGGTGCACGAGGAACGAAAAAAGTTTTTACTTTATGACATTTCCGAATGCTCCACATTCGAAAAACCGGTAAATCGGCCGAGCGCAATTCGTTCCATATTTTTGAGGTCATCGCCTTGGGGGAAAAATAAAATCGCTCGTTCGATACTCGGCGCGAGAGAAAAATCACCTTCGGCGATGGAATAAATGAGCGTTTTTTTATTTCCTCCTTTCTTCGTATCGTCGCGAGAATCCGACGTCGTTTCTTCCTTCCTCGGTCCGTTTAAACGTCTCTATCGCTTTATAAAAACTCGGTGCAATATACAATGCACAAACTATGTCATATATGTATGCGTTTGCTCTCACTAAATTCTTTCCTGTCTGGAAGGACCTCCTAGGAAGCACTCCTGCCACAACAACAACAACAAAACGCGGGAAAAATGTAAACAGTGTTTATATATTGATCAACTCACATATGTGAATTTCTAACTTCATATATAGTTGTATCATATATAAAATATTATGTGGATTGGCGAAGCCAAAGCGTTATTACTGGGCGAAGGTTGTTGCATGACGTCAGAGAACTGGGAAGAGCTGGACGTAAAACTCGATGTGTTATGTCGCTGGACGCTATGTAGTTAGTTTTGAGAAATATGGCTTATGTAGTATTGTTTATGACAACAAGATATAAAACTGAATGAATTTTAATCAAAGCTGTTTTAGCCATTTTCGAATAAATCGACATTTTGTGAAAGTCGACAAGAATAAACCGCTCTTTATTGTTTTGCTATATCGTTCATCTCTCCATAGGGACTATTGTGGATGATGGCTTGCGTAAATGCGAGATATCACTCGATTCCTTTAAGCCGTCTAGGTCCTACAACCGCACAGAAAGATGACATGGCGGAAATCGCTTTTTTGGACTCGGGGACACATAAAACGTGCATTTTCATCAAAACCTCGAAGTCGAATTTTTTCGCCATTACAATAATTTCTCTATATACTACTAATCTTAGAAAGTAAATAAACTAAGAAAAAAACGGGTACTATTTGTTTATCCCGGACCCCTATTAAAAATTCTATAATATTTTCGTTGTACTCTATTACTCGAATCCAAGTTAAGTAACTGGAGGTTGGATTCGTTCCATTTTCCTCCCCAAAGTTGGATTAAGTAGTTAGGGGTTCGATTCATTCCATTTTCTTCCCCCGGGTTGGGTCAAGGGGTTGGGAGTTGGATTCGTTCCATTTTCCTCCCCAGAGTTGGATTAAGTAGTTAGGGGTTCGATTCATTCCATTTTCTTCCCCCGGGTTGGGTTAAGTGGTTGGGAGTTGGATTCATTCCATTTTCCTCCCCCCGGATTGGGTTAAGTGGTTTGTAGTTGGATTCGTTCCATTTTCCTCCCCCGGATTGGGTTAAGTGGTTGGGGGTTGGATTCGTTCCATTTTCCTCTCCCGGGTTGGGTTAAGTGGTTTGGGTTGGATTCTTTCCATTTTCTTTTCCCGGGTTGGATTAAGTGGTTGTGTATTGGATTCGTTCTATTTTCCTCCTCCGGGTTGGGTTAAGTGGTTTGGAGTTGGATTCGTTCCATTTTCACCCCCGTGTCTGGTTAAGTGGTTGGGGGTTGGACTCGGGTACTAGGGTACAATGAAAATATTATAGAATATTTAATAGGGATCCGGGATAACCGAATAGTACCAAAAAACATTTTCCTATCCTTAAAGAAAGAGAGAGAAACAAAACGCGTTGAAAATATATTTTGATATTTGAAAGATATTTACTCTTAAGGGGTTTAACGCAGGAAGGTATAGTATGTTCGTTTAATGGTGGCACTGCGCAGAAGGCACTCTCACGGAAGGACGAGTCCATCTTTTAGACGGCACCGCATATAGGGGAGGCCATGTTTAGCCGTGGGCAAAAACTGCGCGACCTATTCTCCGAACTATTAGTCCGAACCCAAAATGTGCTACTGCGCATGGATATGACGTAGACTTTTCCCTTAAAGGCTCCCCTCCCAAGTCTTTCCCTTCCCCTCTCACGCGTCGCCGAGTGCCACCACAAAACGAACGTGCAATATAGAGAGAGGTCTTCTTGATGATAAGGACTCGGATGTACTTCAACGTCGGACGGGAGAAGGAACGGGAGGTGGGCTGAGAAAGAGTGGGAGAGGCGCGGATATATAGAAAGAGAGAGAGGGGAAGGAAGGAGGGGGGGAGAGAGGGAAAGGGAGGGGCGGTGTGTGGCAGAGAGAGAGAGAGAGTGGGACGCGAGAGCAGCCCGGAGATAGTCACAACGGAGGAGTCAGGAGGAGTTGACGTGATCGCTTGGAAGGTCTTTTTTTCCAAACCGACGAAACGTCGCCGCCGCGGTTTTCGAAACTACAGGAGAGGCGGAAGATGTGATTTTAATTCGGAAAGAACCGAACTTTTTTTTAACATTCTTCCGAGTTGAGAGGTGTTCTGTACTTTTTGAGGGCCCGGTCGGAAAGTAGTTAGAAAGAAAAAAAAACCGGGTTGGAACAGATACGAGCGCGTAATTACGTCGCGTATCGCGTGTGCCAGTGTGTTTGTTGTGCGTCGAAAAGAAAAAGAAACTGAGGTGGTTCTCCGTTGTTTTTCTCTTTCGTTTTTTAAACACGGATGGTTTGCCGACGCCGGATGCCGTCCAGGATGAGGGCGTAAAGCGCGGGGAGTTGGCGAATAAAAAGAAGATCGTTTTTTATTCAAAGCGGCGAACTTTTTTTAAAAGGTGAGTGGTCGGAGAAAAGTTTGAAGAAAATGTATATCTGTGTGTGTGTGTGTCGTCGGGCTCCGTTTTTCGACTCGCTTATCGCATTAAGGGCGATTTCCTTTCGAATCGTATCTTATCTGTTTTTTGTTTCGAACCGCATTGAGGAATTGGACGTCCGCCTTGTATTCCCAAAGGCGTGTATTTCTCTCTCTCTCTCTCTCTCTAAGTAACCATTTGTTTTTTTTGCGGAATGGAACGCTAGTTCTTCCTTCTGTTGTGTTTTTTTTCCTGGTCGAAAAATTCCCCCTCTCTTTCTGGTGTCGCTTCCTTTCTATCTCTTTCTCTCCGAAGGAGGGACGGCCCGAGGACTTTTTGCGCTTCGGGCGAGATAGCAACTCCATGTTTGTTGAGATATTTACAAAGTACATGTCAATTTAGTCATCGTTTTATAAAAATTATTGATAATGAAAAATGAAAGGAATGCCATCAAGATTCTAGCCCGTTTCTCGATATAAATTGGTATCCGACATTTATTCACATGCAAGTAATGCACAGACAAATGATCGGGATAGCGCCTCCAAAACTTTTGCGCCCCGGGCAGCCGCCAGGCTCGTCTATAGACTGACTGCTCCGAAGAGTTTAAGTGCTTTCTTTATAAAAGATACCTCTCTTACGAAACGCGCGAAGAGTATGTTTCCAGGCAAACTTTTACGGGAATTTCATAGTTAAGTTCAAACGAAACAATTGTTGCTTAGTTATTTTAGAATACGAAATCAATGGTTTAAATTATTCTACCTATCGTAAAAGTTATTTTTGATGAGTTTACTTGAAAATTTTCGCTATGGTTTATTTTGTTTGTTTCTGCTGTTATATTTGGCCTCGTTAAGTCTTACGCTATGTAAGAAAATTTTATCTCTAGTTTTTTTAGGCGTTTACGAAAATACGATAAACTTTATATTTATTTCATTTATCCCTTTGTTTAAACAATTAACTCCTTAAAACCACCTCGCAGGCTTTTACATTGAACACGTTAGCAACGAGCAGGATTGGAACCCGTGACTCTAACATTGTAGTGCACGTAGTATTTCTATCAAGGTGGAAGTCCAAATTCCCCGAAACTTTCGTGGAATATTGCATAATACTTGTATTAAACGCCCAAATCGGTAGAGTAAAAAATGACCAATGCTTTGATCGTATAATATTTGCATTCATTTGAAAACTTTCCTTTTATATAGTTTTTTGCCTTGAAAGAGGTGGGCGAGATCCGGACCCACTGGAGAATCCTTCTCCTGCACATGTGGGCGCGCTTTCATTGGTAGGACGTCGTTCTACCCATTTTCCCGTCGAAGGTTGAATTATAGAATTTAGTCCTATAACGGTCCCGTCGTATATTTTGCCCTACCTAAATTTTTTTAGGGAGAATTGAACGGTTTTCCTCGCCTAACATCTCCATATTTTCTTTGAAACGACGTGCACGGAAATAAATAAAAATGATTTCTTTATATTAGCTTCCATTCACTAGAAAGTTATCGAGCTCGTCTTCCGAAAATAAATTCCAGAATAAGCACTTGAGCCCAAAGAATTGCAAAATTAAGCATTTTTCTTAAGTACCTTTATAGTCTCGCAATTAACAAAAAGCTATATTTTCTTCTTACATACTCGCATATCTATATTGGTCATAGCACTGAGACCATCGTTTTCACATTCGAGTGAAATATCATTCCCTTAACTTCCCTGTCCTCCTGTTTTGGATCTAAAATATCTGCGTGAAAAAGGTATAAACTATGCGAATAAACGCGGTGACTTTATTTTTTGGTTAAAAATGGTTTTAAATAAATATCAGAAAAGGAAATCCCCAAGATAAAAGAACCGTTGAAAACAAACTCATAACGGACGGCTTTTTGCAATGAGGAGCGGTGGCCGAAGTTGGGCGCGCTTGCCACTTGTGGCGCGCCGAGCTTTTTCTTGCGGCGCGGCAGAAAAATTGTGTGTATATAAGTGAGCAAACCTTTGAACCGCGTAAAAAAAAACAAACAGCGTACTAAACTCACTGACGACCGCTTAGAAATCTTCTGAGATTATAAACTAAAAATTTGCCACCACATATTGAAGATTTGATCAAAATGAATCAACTCAAGGTTCAATCTATAAATTAAACATTTAATCGACTGCAATTTCGAATCTTCTATGTAATAATAAAACAGAGCTCGCATTACAGTTAATATCGTATTAACTGTAATACGAGATCTGTTTTATTTGCGAGAGATACAATTTTTAATGCAGTTTTTTTTATCACTATCGCGTTTTCATCGAATTTTGATGATTTTTTCTTCGCATTCACTTACGCCCGCCGACAGCTTTCCTATTCGAGATTGGCACTACACAAGAATATTTTGGCCGCCAACGCAATAAACCTTTCGCGATCGGCGCGTTTTCGTCGCCGCGGAAAGAAAACATTCTCCGACCCTGAAAGAAATGATGGTTTCCTCGAGCCACATTATTTTCGCGCTTTATTCATCCGGCGGAAGTTTCCCGGGAGAGGGGTTACGAGATTCAAGTTGAATCATTGCATTAGCTTCCAGAGAACTTAACTCTATTTTTCCCAAAAATGCTGCTAATGTTTTCCGTTCTTTTCCGGCTTGCCCTGTTTGCGATATCCGCCTGAATAATAAATCTAGAGGATGAGTAAATCTTCAAAGGGCTAGATCCTCCGTACGAAAATTAGTCACGACAAAATTGTTCGTTACCGCCCCTCTTTCTTTCTTTCTTTCCTGTCTGTCCGTCCGTGTTTGTTTCATAAAGCGCCTCTTTAATGCGCCGTTGACTTTATCTTTTATACCAGGTTGTCCTATTAGGCGTTGTTATTTTCTCCGTTACCTCTTCATGTCCGTGTACTTCAAATAAACCTTATTATACAACTTCGAATATTTTTCTTACTGTTTTAACGTTTGGTACGTCTTATTTTTTTATCGTACAAATATGATATTCTCTTAGCGTGTTTTATATAAACCAAGAATAGTATCCAAAGGCGAATTGCGGGAAACCTGAGTTTCATTCTTCTTTCTGAAATATTTTCCTTTGATTTTTGCTATTTTGTTTCAGACCAATTTCTCAAATTTATAACAATATATCCAAGAATATTGAAAAATATCTTTTCCAAAAGAATTGTTCGTTAAAGAAGTTTTGGGAGTACTTTACGGAATTCGATATTCTTTGTCAAATGATTACCGTTTAATCGGATAGTATATTTTTAAAAATTCTTAAGTGAAATCAATTAAAATAATTTTTAACTATCGGGATTAAATAGTAAATAGTTTTCCCGGAGTACGACTTTTAAATAAACCATAATGAAATTTCCATTTTAATAAACGATACGTGAAATTATTTTGGATGTCGTAATTATAATAAATATAATTTAAGAACCGGTATAAAATTCGTAGTTCTTCTCGTCCTATTCAAGCTTTGCGAGAACAGGTACAGAATAAGGTTGAATTTTAAATTTATTTTTTAATCCTTTTTGCGCGAAAGATAAAAGATGCATTTATTTATTTTTGATGTCGTTATCTCGCGAACGCTTCTGGTTGCTATGACGACCGTATTAATAAAAACAAAGAGGATTGCGACCCTCCAACGGAGAGCTCCTCGTCGGCACGCGCGTGAGGGACTGTGCATCAATTCTCTGCATTTTTACGATTCAAACAGCGTGCGGGCTTTTTCGTTGGACGCCATAACCGAGGGTGCGAGAGAGATAGAATGCTATAGAGTGAGAGAGAGAGAGACAATGAGACGGAAACGCGATAAGAACGACGCAGCAGTTCTTTTTCCTTCCTCTCGCATTCTTGTTGTGTCGACTTTTTTTCGCGTCGTGCTCTTTTTATTAAGTGTTTGAAATTGTAAGACGGGGGTCGTTACTTCCTTTGGATCGTATGATGCCTATGTAATACTTTAAGCCGCGTGACGTTTTTTTATTAAAAATATCTTAAGACACGACGCTTGTTTTGGATGCCTCTTACAAGGTTGTTTTTTATTGCCTGCTCTTGATTCGAATGCGTAGCCTTTTTCTTGGCGTAGTATTTATTTTTGCTATTTCTTTGCTTTACGCGTTTTGATGCCGAAAATTCCGTGGATCTTTCTTTCGGAATTGTTTGCAAAAGTGGCGAGTGTTACTAATTTACGCTGATCGCCAGTTCTATATACTTTCTCACAATTTTGAAGCTACGCGTGAATCTTATGTTTTTGTGTGTGAACAGTTTTTTGTCTAATACCGATATTGCTATGGTTTATTCTGGATGTCTATGTATGTCTTTTTATATGTATATGTGCGCGTCAAAATCATTATCTATGTAACATATGTATTGTATTTATAAATGACAAGGGGTTAGGTGGAAGAGGAGACTTACTTACAATTAGTCTCAATATCACCCCAATTTTAATTCAATTAATGTCTTATAAAGTAAGCTGAAACAAGCCAATCATTTGGCGATTAATATCAATTTTTTTTAATTTTACATACCCTTGGAACGGACATCTTATTTCTTTACACGCAAACAAAAGAAAAATGATAACGCCCATATCGCACTTAAAAAGCATTTCCTTCCCTCGAAGAAAAAAATCGCGGCGATTTGGCTCGGATTCGAATTTTCTCTTTTAAAAAATTGTCCTTTCTCTCGTAGGGACGCGTAATCGTAAGTTCGTTGCCTGATTCTAACAAATTTAAAAGTGTATACCAAATTTCACGGTTTCGCTTTACACATTTTCGGTTTAGCCTGGTGTACTTTTTAGAGGACTACTTCGACTTGCACGGCCATCAATTTCGCTTCTGTACGGTTTGAAACTGTTTCCGAGCATTAAAGAAAAAGAAAAATATTTCAGTTATAATAACGAATAAAAGATACAATTCTGAATATGCTATAACTAAATTGCTGCATGTTGAACTCAAAACGGCGCTTATATATAACCTTATTTATTCCTATCCCACTTTGCAATGTCTCGCTTTACACGGTATTTTCCAGGAACCCGTGTACCGTGCAAAGCGAAAAATGGGTTTATATGCTAAAAATCACTCCCCTTTTCCGGTTAGACGCGCAATTGTGTATTTATTATTATAATATACGACGTATCGTGAGAAGAATATGATTGCTAAAGGTTTGGCGAGCATCAATTCCCTATGTTGATAGGCAACTCTTGTATCTATATACCGTTCGAGTGTCCAGAATTCCCAATCGCAAGCCGACTTCAGTCGCAATTCGTATCTCGTCGATCCTAATTCTTATTAGCATGAGCGATCTGCGAAATACCGTCGAGTAAGGCCACTTCGCACCTGAGGGGCTCATTTGGTTCACTTGAAAGTTGTTCCGGATACAGAATTACCTGCATCGCATCAGAATACGATGCATTAATTTGAACTCGATAATTCATAATTTTTTTAAAGTTTTTGAACCGACGTTTCTGCCACACGAACAAAGTTTCTTATTCGGAAGTGAAAACATTACGTACGATTGTCTGTTTGAAATCAGGAGAAATATTTTACTACTGACTATGGTGGCAGACTAACTCTCCCGTTTCAGAACGCGAATGTTTTCTTAGTTGGGGCCAGATTAGGCAAACTAGTATCAACCAATCCCAACGGATGTCCTTCAAGAAATAAATTGAAGAAAACCCCTATCCTCTCAATAGTGAGATTGACTTGTGTAGAAATTGATGGAATAAATTGATCATAAGATCCCTATGCTACGAGAATAAGCTGGAATTTCGGGAGTAGCTGGAAACCAGGAGATAAATTCTGTCACGAACGGCAATCGAACTCTGGTCTTTCATTTGCTGGGCGGGTATTCCGAAACGGGAGATTTAGCAGAATATCCACCCAAGCATGTGGAAAACCCGGGTTCGATAACAGGTCACGGCGGAATTTTTCTCCTGGTTTTCAATTATTCCCGAAATTCCACCTTATGCCTGTCGCATCCTATGATCCATTCATTCCATCATTTTATATTCGTACTGTTTTTTTTATTCTTTTGACTTTTTCTCCGATTTTATAGAGCTCTGTCGATTATTTTCCCAAGCTTCTGAGAAAATGCATCGCGATTTTTTATCCGTTTCACAGTTCCGCGATGGATATTAGGAGAAAACGTTCGAAAATTTCTCGGAAGCGTTCCACTCGTATTCACTCGTAATGTTCTTCTTTTTTTCTCTTCGTCTCTAAGGAGAATCTTATAGCAGTAGTCTTAAGAAGTCGGTTACGCACGTGTTGCTAAGGGGATAGTACGTCTCGAAAATTCTGGCAGATGACAAAGGCGAAGCCGGCGTGTCGCGCTGCCACATGCGTGAGAAAGGCTTACGTCACTCGCGCAGAGGTTTTTTGTTTTCTACGTGTTTCTTTATAAAAAGCGCCTCTTTTCTAGCGGGTTTTTATTTTATTTGAGGTGTGTAATTCCATCTTATGAGGCAACTGCGCCTGATGTAAGTTGGGGTTGAAAGGTTTATGGTTTTTAGGCAACTTTCTTAAGGGATGTCTTTCCCTAATATTCAGTGCGCGCGAAGGTTTAATGGTTGGACGGTTTTGATGAAATTTGGCATTTTAGGCTTTTAAATCCTTTCAAGTCCTCTTTTGCGGAAATTCAGTTTCAGTATTTTAGTAACATTGTCGCATATTGTAGACACAGTAGTCGATAGAAAATATATGTTGGAAAGTGTGTTGCCTATGATATAAAGAATTTGCAAAGTAATTACTTAAGTATTCAGAATTTAGTTGCAATTTAGAAAAATAACATTTATTTACATTCAGAGCTAAAAGGGTTAAGTAACACTGGGCTAAAATGAAATACTTTGATACATTAATACACAAGTTTCGAGGAACAAATTAATTAAAGAATTATTTGAGAATCGTAATCGGAAAAACAGAAATTAATACACAGCTTACAATATTATTATCTTTCGGTAGAAAAAAATGCTAGAATGGCGAACTGAAATCTCATCCATTGGAGTAGGTCATGAAACGCTTTTATTTGGTAATTTTCCTGGTTATATATACATCAGTGCATCTCAACTGCTTCGTATTAATTCGCCCACTTTAATTGTCATAATTTGATATACATTCTTTTCAATGACGCATAAATTGTCTTTCGATATCTATCATTTTCGTTCCATATTTTCCAGAGTCATTGCGTTCCAAACATAACCGCCTAATGGAGTGAGCTGAGAATTCCGGCCTTCGTTTCGCATGGCTACTGGACCGTCACGTCTTAATGTCTGATGCCGTAGTGGCCATTCACTGGCTTACGTCTTCATAATAACCGCAGGGCCTTCTTAGTAAAAAAAAACACAATTGCTCTTGTTGACCCACTTTGTCCTGAATGCTATTACCCTTTTCCGGAAAAAGGCATCTTCAAACTGTTGCGTGCAAAAGCCCCCTTGGTGATCTTCTTAAAGAGTAGGCTAACGCCGGCACCGGGTTTCCCTCCTCCCTTGTGAGTGTCTTCGGTGTGGAAGGAGCAATACCTATAATAATCCAAGAGATTGGTTAGCCAGAAATACACACACACACACACACACCCTGCCATCAATGTTCCCTCTAATGTGGCTGACTATCTGGGCGGAAATGGAGGAGCCTGCGCGGCCCTTGTAAATTTACAGCATGAACTGAGCGGCCTTTTATGCAAGAACTTTTTACATTTTTTTATGAAAATAAGGTAGAAATAAGACATCTAAGATTTAATGTCATTTATAAAATTTACTATAAGATTATTCTAAGATACTTTTTTTTACTTTGTATTAGTCATTTTATGAAAATTGTAATAAAATGGTGCAAAGGGTTTGTCGCTTTTAGCGGCCTCACTGGTTACCTTGTGTCAACGGTGACTGTATAAGGCAGTCGCGATAAGGAAATATGTATTAAAAATAGAACAAAATAGGAACTTTAATTTCGGGCGTGACCCCTATGTCACTGTTTTTAGTCTGTGGTGCACGGAGTATAGTAAACTGTGCGCGAGTGTTTAGAAATTTGTGCGCGGACGTCCAGCCGCGCAGCTTAGAGGGAACATTGCCTGACATCCCACCGATTTCCCAGACAAATTTCTTTGTCGGCGTAATGAATGGTCATATAGAACACAATACCTGCAAATTACAGTCTTATATTTCTTACGTTTACTTGCTACAATAAACCTCGATTATCCGACCTTGTTTGTTTTTTTGGAATTTCTGGTTAATCAACCTCTTGGATTATTATAGCCATTACTCCTACACCAAACACATACACAAGGGAGGATGGAAATCCGGTGCCGGCATTAGCCTACTCTTTACGAAGAGCACCAAGAAGGCCAACTGCTTAACGTCCCTTCCGAAGGACGGGGCGCTGACTTGCGCGGTCTCATCAAATCACACAAGTAGGGGCCGGGACGATCCGAGGTTGAAAAATCCGACCTCCGCCGGACTCGAATCTGGGACCGCTGCGTGGAAGACCAACGATCTAACCCGTCCGCCACCGCCACCCCTGATTATCCGACATAATGGGGGGAAGGACCGTCGGATAAACCGAAAAGTCGAATAATTCTTAAACAATGGAAATAAAGGAACATTATTTATTTTTTAAGTATTTCAAATAATCTCAGGCCATTTTACAGTGTAAAAATAAAAAATAGTATAGTAAAATATTATTAACAAAAATATTAAAATTTAATTATCAGTGGTCTAACGAATGTATCAACTGCCATTGGGGTTGCCACTTCATAAGAAGTTAATTCCGGGAGATTTTCTTCTAGATTAAAACAAGAAGTCCAAATCAGGACAAATGCAGGCTGGTTTCCCAAAGTTGACTTCCCGAATTGATTACTTATATTGACAGGAAATGTTTCAGTATGTGTAAGTCATTCCAAGGAATTCTCATACCATAAATACTACTTGTAGTTCATAGTTTATCAATGATAGAGAAAAATTGGAAAAAATTAAATACTAAAAGCAATGTCAAAATCTCTTTCTTACATATATTCCACGTATTTTTTTAAATAAACGAATTTAATAAAGGTTACTGTTGATACGCTAACATGTCTGGATCATCTGTCCACTGCTGAAGAGTAGTTGAGCGGAAAAGAATAGAACCCATTTTTTCACTCGTCTATGCTCAAGCCGAGTTCGGTAATAATCGTCTCCATGGCAACAATCCGATTAAATGCGATTTAAAACGCAAAAACACTATGTTTTAATACAAATTCAAGAAAATACGATCAATTATCACATTCGGTGAAATAATTATAATCTACATTCTTTTTCTCTTAGAAAAGTACAAACCTCGCTCCAATACCACAATTTTAAGATATTTTAAGGTATTAAAGAAAACATCTCTGCACAAATAGGAAAAAAAAACGTTCCTGGAATCGAACCCGGGACTTCGATCTTCACCAAATAAAATATAGCCCGGATGTGGGCCCTAGCAGCACGAGCCTCATACCAAGATTCATGAAAATTGGTTCATAAGTTGTTAGTGGGAGGGACACACAGACAAGACCATTTCATAAGACTATGTTTCTTTTGGAAACCAGCCTAAAAAGAACCTTATGTAAACTATATGCTTTCCGACTATGGTTAGACAGTTCATCTATTTTTGTTCGGTTAAACGAGGGTCGGATAATCAAGGTTTTACTGTATTTTAATTTAAGCGATTGCACAGACGAACAGACAGAGCAAAAACATAAGCGCGTTTTATAAAATGAAACGCGATAAAAATGAATGTATCAAATTCGAACATTTGACTTATATAACTACATATATAGTTGTATTAAGTTACCCACCGATTTATCTCAGGGATATCTGAATAATGCGTGTCATGTCCGTTATAAGTCAGTCTGGAGATAAAACGTTACCTCTGATGATGCGGCCAGGAACACGATATCACGCGAATAATCCACCGCTTTACAGATTTTAAAACGTTTTGGTGGAATTTAAGCGTTTTGTGCCTGTCATTAGCGTCCTGTTGAGCCACTGGCATAACATTTGAAAACAAAATCTCCTAATTAGTTGTCTCGTCTCGTTTTTCGGATTCATTTTACGTTAAAATAGGCCAGGAAATTAGTGAAATTCCATTTTATCTCTTGTAGTATTTAAAAAAGTGTACCAGGATAACTATTAATTTTGTTTCGTTCGGGTCCTTTAATGGAAAAACAATTCTTTTCGCCGGCGAATGTTTGGGGAGTTAGAGCAAAAATATGTCTGATTTATTTTTTGTCGCCAATAAAACGGAAGTTCTAAATGATTGATACGTCTCGAGGGTGTCATTTTATGGCTGTGTATTTTATTCGAAAGCGTCGTATACTATTATTTCAAAATAATAACGGAATTAAAAGAGCCACCTAAACAGCGAGAACAAATGGTCGTGCGGACCTGCAGCGTTTAACCATAGCCACAACAGAAGAGAAAAGTTTTTTCGAGTTCTAATCACTAAAATTGGTCTATTTCCCTCTTAGAAACCGAAAATGTTTGGAACGCTATCTAGCTCAGGGATCGGAAAAGTTTGTTTTGTTGGGTGCCACTCTTAATCAATATTCATAATCTGTGGCCATGCGCGCGTGCCGTTACTAAATTTATTTTGTCCATAAAGTGGATTGGGTGAGCCAAAAATCTATCAAAAGGTAGAAAACTCTGATGAACCCTAACGAAAACTTAGTATTATACTATAATAATAATAATACTATATAATATATATATACTATAATAATATAATGCTATATAATATAATACTTGATCATTACACTACGAAAAACTTTTCAAATAAAACTAAAATTCTTTTTAAAATACAATTTTTGCAATTTATCTCTGAAATATCATGCCATGTAAAATCTCTTCGCGTGCCACCTTTTGGCGCGCGTTCCATAGGTTGCAGACCTCTGATCTAGCTTAATGGGGAAATTGAATACAAACTTATTTTGCTAAGAGTTGGTTTATTGGCTTCACAATGCATGAAAATTTTTGTGCGGGATTTTACAATTTTTCTATGGTTTAAGTTCAATAAATCAATGAATGCTTTTAAGAATTGTTCATCAGGCATGAAAACAGTGTCAAAATTCGCGAGAGAAATCCAGATAACAAAATGCCAACGAGTGCATCAAGTTAAAGTATTAAATAATAAATTATCAAATTTGTTACTCGATGCAAAAATCAGCGCAATATAGTAGCTACAATACTGATAGAGTATCGAATGAATTGGTGAGATCGGTCGCGTCAGCTATATCGCTAGAGAAACCTGCCTAAAATCGACTCGAGTTTCCTCTTACTGAGATCGCTCGTAACGTGGAACGCATTTGCAGTGATTCAATCGGCTGAATAATGCAATGTTCCTAGAAGGCGTTCGTTTTACCAATTTGGGGCGGTCTGTAAACTTCTGAAGTCGATCTTAATAACCTTGAATGTATATGGTGGGTATGAGTGAGATAGAACAGTGCTTTTCCATGAATGAAATCGTTTACCTAATTATATTAATGCAAAGGGAAACAAATCTTTACATTTCAAGTGAAATTTCGTGTTTTGCTTTCAGAATTAGCTATAAACATATTATTAAACATTTTAGAAGTTTATTTAAATTTATCTCTATTTATAAATTTTCTGTTAGAGAATTCAGTTTTTTGCAGGAAATGATACTTCATATATTTTTGCATTTATATATTTATGTTTATATAGCTATTTATTTACAAAGCTTATTGACCTCCCGCATTGCTTGAAGTAAAACGTTATATAGAAAATAGGTCAAATCGACGTATGCACATTCTTTGGAGTCATGCCTCTTGAGCAGATATTAACATGACCTTGATCAATGGGTGCTCAGGAAAATTGTTGGATCTAATGCGGTATTGCCAATTTTTTTTAGTTTTAAGGAAATGAATAGCACAACTTTGTGAAGGGCAAACGCCAATCAATTTCATCGCAGTTTTAATCGAGTGTGTTCTTCAAATTCTGAGTGACATCCGATTAGGAATTCTAACCGCACCAACCCGGGAATGAAGTCTTCGTTGGATTTTAAGTGGTTCGTAAAATTCATTTTCCCGACGCTCAGCGAAGTGCGCGTCTCGAATCGAGATACATTCATTACATTACGCTTCCAATTCGCCCGTTCCTGTTTCCGCGCACTTCTCGAAACAACGGAGCTCTCGCTTTGCTTCTGTGCTTCGCCCAAGAAAACGATTCGATGTTTAGACAGAACCGAAATATCTACTTTTTCATAAAGGCTTCCAGAGAGTTTCTCAGAATCGAGATAAGTCCCGATATAATCTGTCGATAAGCATGGCGAATTTCTTATCTCCGTTCGCTCAGGCATAAGCAAGCACTGCGGGACGAGGAGCGATAAGGTATTTGTCTGCGGGATGCGAGGGACGATGGATTCGGGATGGCTGTTCGCCGTTGCATTAGTCACGCGACTAACCGACGTGGGACGACTCATCTTGAAAACGCATCTTTTCCGAATAGAGCGTTGGGCCCAGCTGGGAGTCAAACCAGCACATTTAAAGGGATGCTTTGAGCCGAGTTTTTTCTTAAATAAAGAACTTGATTAGGTAATCAGTTTCTGTCTAATAGCTATAAAAAAGGTTAGGAAAACACGTGCGTATTTCGGCAACAAAGCAGCCGCCATCAGTGGTGTTGGGCCTGTTCTATGCTCTACTATCGGTGAATCAGCGCTCATGATACCTGCGTTGCAGCAGAAATGCACATCTGTTTTCTCCAGCCTATTTATGGTTATTGTAGAAACAGTTTTTCTACTTGATTTCAGCCATAACGTTAGCTAAGGTGCCGAATCTTGGAAACCTTGTTGTTCACGCGCATACCATACGAGTAAAACGGTCTGATAACATCAGAACAATTGAAAATTTATGCTTTTAGTGTATTACTGGTGTCTGAAGGGACTTAATATGTGAATTGTTTAACAAATAGCGTATACTGGAAAAATGAAACAAACTAAATCGAAAAATAAACACAAGCATATGCATGTCAACATTTGTGTTTTGGATAAAGTAACTTTAAGAATGTCTTATTAGTAATAAGTCTTTGATATGTGACAGCAAAAGATATAATCGAAGCTGATTTATAAGCTGTTTTATCCCGTGATTTTAAAAAATTTATATCGATACAGACAACGATATCAAATAATGCCCTCAAAGTGTAAATATAGGTTCCCTTTCTCAGAGGTTTTATTCGCCTGTTTTGTTGCGAGTTCATAAGGTATTGACAAATTTGTTTCATATCTAGGAGCCGACTCCAAAACTTGGGAACCAGAAACCAGACGAAATGATGTGGTAATATTAGTCTGTAACTGTGTTACCAAACGAGAGCCGTTAGTTTTTTTTAATGACACACACAATCAAACTACAATTTTAATTTTATATAAAAATAGTCCCAAGAAATATTGAGACCAGGACCCGGGATTTTTTTATACCTCCACATCCATCAATAACGCGCACAACATAATATAATATTGCGTAAAATAAATAATTACTGCTATAATCTGTGATGAACCCTTATTAGGAAGTTTAGGTCTCAATAATTTTTCCGTCATGTATTTGGCACATTCCGAAAATCCACGGACCTTTTTTAGTCTCGTTCCGCAGTTGCGTTGAGTTAAAAGTATTCTTATGCGATACCATTTTGGGGATCGACGTTCTCTCCTGGAATATCTCCTCCTAGGAGGAATCGACTTCAGTTGTACTTTCTTCTGCCTCGAAGTAAACATTTGTCTACTTGAGCTTCTGATGTTACTTCAAACCCATTCGATTCCTTTGCTGAAACATCGCGAGTGGAATGTCTGTACATAAATTAAACCAATCACAAATTGTGTTTTTTTAGCTGGTCCAGTCAACGTTTAGGATTGTCGCTTGTTTGATTTCCAAAAACACCAAAAATAACACAATTCCAAAATATTTTCTATAGTTTTAAACCTCCGTTGCATCTTCCGTTCTTGTATTTACATGCAAGGAATTCCCTTCTTCCCTAATGAACTGGCATCCGAACTTCTTACACCTTATCACGACACCACGTTACTTTCCTCGAGCATTCCCGCGAAGCGGTGTCCAGTTTCTAAACGCTTCCGCACCTCCAAAAAGGTTAAGAAGCTCTGTGATAGATAGTCCCTCTATCCTTCTCTCCTCCTCAGCAAGTCAATGGTACTGCTTTTCTTCTTAATCAATACACGAAGGAAATATCCATTCCTTTCAAGTTCATCATGTTTGTTTCTACTCGTGCTCCAACCCGTCATGTGATACGTTCTTAAGAATTTCTCACGTCAATCTGTTGTGTGCGTCAGTAAGTCGACAGCAAAACACTTCATCAAAAAGTGTGTATGGTGAAACATATTTTCGTGGGCGTTAGCTTACGGCGCAGGCAATTCGCTGCGATAAGCTGTCTCTACGCTGGCGCAGCGCTTTGTGATCGGCGTTGAGAGAGAAGGTTCGACCTCGATTCCGGGGCGTGCAGACTTTCTCTCCCGTATTGTTTTGAAAATGGGGGAAACTTTCATTCATTAATTTACACCGGTTTTTATCGTACAATGGCATTTAGAAAATTCCTTTATGATGTACGATGATATATGTGCCTCTCGAGCCACATGTTTTCCCGTTCTATCTTCGGGTCACACGTATGAGCGCACGCGCGCTAAGAAACAAGAAAAGGCAGCGGAAAGGAAGAGGCGAAAATGAAAGATATTTTTAAAATGTTGTTATTTTAATCACATTCATTGCACTAGTTATAATCTTTATATTCTTGTAGAAAAAATATTTTAAATTTTCATTTTATCTCTTAAAACATGTGTCGTGTTTCGCTTTGTTGATTACTTCTTTTTTATTGTTAACAACTTTATTATGAAGTTATTATAACAATAACAGCCTAGATGTTTGTGTATAACGCTGGCGTCATCAATGGCATTTTAATGAGTTTTAACAAACTTCCCGATTAAGTGGAAGGTTGAAATTTCGCATGGTAAAGAGAGAGAGAGAGATCTTCAATAATAGTCTGTACTGCTCGAACTTCGTGAGATGCACAATAGTTCAGAGTAATTCAACTTTAGATACTTGTAGGAGTGAAACTGTTGATCACCAACGAGGTAATGGCATTTTCATAGGGAAAACAGTTTTCAGAATAATCTTAAATGAATAAAGATAAAAAGTTTTTAAGATAAATAATAACTTATTATCAGTAATAATCACGAAAAATAAAAACTTACAATTATTAGCAGAAATATCCCTTCAAAAACGTAGGACTGCTCGTATCAATACAAATCCACATTAAAATAAAGAGACTTCTATTACACCACGAACAATGACAATAGTTTGTTTAATCTCGTTGCTATGATAGACGCTTGAAATTTGTTCAGATTCGCTTCAACAATATAAATACAGAAAAGGAAAGCTGAGGTTTTATAGTACAAATTATGTGATAACTGTTGTCAAAAAAATGAAATTATAAAAATAAACAACTAAAAAGAAAAAATAAATAAATATGAAAAATGCCACTAATGCTATATCTATATCCAGCATTTCCTTAGTGATCCATGGTTTTCTGATATTTTTCTCTTGTTTTCTAATCTCTTGATCCAAGGTATCCTTGATACTGGTATTAATTTCTTCCCATTCTATATCCATGGTCTTTGGTTTGTTTTCCAATTTCTTAGGTGGTCTTCCAACTTCATGCTGACAACATCCTGTCTTTCTTTTAGTTTTTCTAGGTCTTTCTCTTCTCGTTTTTCTTATTTGTTTGAGCTTTGTACTTACGTCGACTATTAGAAGGCTGTGATCTGAATCAATGTCTGCTCCTGGCAATGCCTTTGCCGTCTTTATGCTGTTCCTGAATCTTTGTTTTACTAGGATGTAATCTATTTGGCATCTCATTCTATCTCCCGGGCTTTTCCATGTGTATAACCTTTGTTGGTTTTTGAACCATGTATTAGTCACAACAAGGTCATTATTGATGCAGAATTCTACCAGTTTTTTCCCTCCACGGTTTCTCTTTCCAAGTCCGTATTGCCCGACAACATTTTCTTCCTGTCCTTCTCCGACTATGCTGTTCCAATCACCCATTATTATGCAGTTTAGCTTTCCTCTTCCGTCTTCTTCATAAATGTCATTAATTTGCTCATAAATCTTCTCGATTTCTTCATCTCCATGAGCTGACGTTGGTATATATACCTGGATTATCAGCATGCCCACTGGGACTGCGGTTAGCTTTATTACCATCAGTCTATCGTTCGTTGCTATTATCTTTGTCACGCTTTTCATCATATCTTTCCTAAGTACAGAACTACTCCTCTTTCCCTTATATTTTCTCCAGAATAAACTACCGTGAACTCTTCCGTGTCGTACTGTCCTTCTCATCTAGTTTCGCTCAGTCCTATAATGTCAACTGTATTTCTCCTCATTTCTTCTTTAAAGTTATCTAGCTTTCCTGCCTTTCTCATATATATATATATATATATATATATATATATATATATATATATATATATATATATACATACATACATATATACGTACGTATATAAATACATATATATACACACACGCACATACGAGTTGTCAGTGCTTGCATCCTGCAAGCGTTCAAAAAATCACCATACACCAAGATATAAACTCGTAAATAAACCAACGCGACAGCATTTTAACTACGCAGAGCCCTTTTATATAAGATAATAGTTTTCTTTTTTCCAGAAATTATCCGGAATTTCTAAATTCTCTGGCGTCTTCGCTTCCAAGTTTTCCAATTTCAAGTTGCATGGCTCATATCGCCCTTTTTAAGCAATAACTATAATCATATAATATAATAACTATAATCATCATTAAGACAATAGCTTATATGTTACACTAAAATATATGTAAAAATTACGATATTTTGTGTGTTAGGCGTCATTATTCGTGCCTTTTAGTACGTATCCGGATAAAAAAAATAATTTAAAATTGTTACGTCATCATATGTATACGTCGTTGGCTGAAATCAAATGGATTATAATGCAGTCTAAGCATTAAATCAATGGCCTTGAAGTATGAAAAATCAATTCTCATTGAAATGCATTGGAGTCGTTGCTATGGTAGTTCGTATTTTTCATTGTTCTAAACCGAAAAACTTTTCATAATTTTATGATTAAAAAAACCTTTTACGCAAATTCAGCATGGATTAGAATTTTATCTTCAAGGAAAATGAACTTCATTCGTTATTCCACAGTATGGTTGCTGTACCGACTCTGTATCTTAATTTTAAATAATTTAAAAAAGTAATTTTATATAGCCCTGCACAGTTTTCAATGCTTTTCTTATGGGTGTTTAAAATTGGACTTGGGGGTCAAAAACACCCCTTAAATATAACTTTTTCTGGAATTTCGGATTTTTTCCAACGGTTGCAGCCAATGCTTTATATTCATGCCAAATATCAGCTCTGCAGCACTAATAGAAGTACTTGAGGTTTTATATGATATATATACCCATCGAAACCGTAAAATTTGGTTCGACCCTACATTACGATCCTTGACCCCGTTGACCGATTTTATCCATTTTAGGTTTGAAAATGTATCTCATCAAAACATTGATATCATTGGAGAATTCATCAAAATCTGTCAATTGGTTGCTGAGATATCTTTTAAAAAACCGGCATTTGGACCAACAATGGGGACCCTCGGGCCCCCGTGGGCCGATTTGAATTAGTTTTGGCACTGCAACTCTCAGAAGCAACCTGAAGCGGCTGTTAAATTTTATAGCTCCTACGTTTATTTTCTGAAGAGTTATGGCTGCCATAGACAGACAGACAAACATTCTATTTTATTTATAGGATTAATAACAAAATTATTATATTTTTACACTTTCTGTGCGCTTTATAAAAGTTATTAACTTAAAAATTTTATTTTTATTTGTTTTATTTTTTGTTTTGCGTGTCTCTTCGACGCCCCAGCTTTGCGGTTACTTGATTGTTCAGAGTGGAATGGTGAGTTTTTCAAATAGACGCATATTTGAGTGTAAGGAAATGCCCTTATTTCAGTCCCAATATTAATCAATGCCCAGAAAATGAACGAGATCTTAAGTAGGAAATAATATTGCGAAAAAAGTAAACAGAAACGACTTCAATATTACAATTCAGAAAAAATGTGTTTTTAGACATACTTTTTCATCTTGTTGGAAAATCGACGCTTATCGACGACTATTCATTTTCGCCGATTTTGAATATTTTTAAAAATCGACGTTTATCGACGTTTTTCGATTTAAATCGAATCCTACCAAGCCTATTGATAAGTTACTTGGATCGTGATTTGTTTGGCACAACGTATTACTCGTGATATCGCTATGAATACAGTGCTTTCCCGTTATGCCACGGATTTCAGGGGAGTGGTTTACTCTGTATAAGAATATCCGCGGCATAACCGAGGACACGTAACGTAGACACTCATCAATCCATCCAATATGTAACTACAACTTCTTTGGTTTCAATTTTTACTTTCTCATATGCGAAGTATATGGAATATTATAGGAATATTGTGACCGCAAGAAAATTGAGCTTCGATATTTTGGCGAAGGCGCAGGTTTTAGGTGCCTTTGTTCAAAATAGTGCTTAATGCAATTCCGTCCGCCTGTCTTCTGCGGTCATTCATCTGTCGTCTGCGCGCTGTTCTCAGGGCTACACAGTTTGACGTAATCTGAATAAATCTCGTATGTAGATAGAGTATTACCCGAAATAGAAACCTGGTTGAAATGAACGATAAAGGGCAGCCATGTCAATCTGGAAGAGGCATCAGGGCCGCATTGAAGCGGTGGATGTGAAATAATTAGGTTTATTGTTGTTTAATGAGTGCCATATTTTGAAAAATAGACAATCTGTAAGATTGGACGCCTGTTTTTTCGATTAAAAACAATAATTTAGAAAACGCGTTCTATTGTACCTCCAACTGTGAAAGAAATTATGTTACCTTTTCATACAATAAAATAGCAAAGTCCACTTGAGAAGGCTCTACTTTGTGGAAAGATTCCATTTAAATAAAAAGAGAAACTTGTAAATTTCCACTAAAAAGAGGACATTAGTGAAAATGTACGTTTCTTTTTTCATTTAAACAATAAAGTATTTGTGTAAAATTTCGAACGATTTAGTTAAGACATATCCGCATTCAGGCCGCAGTAAGGCACAGAAGGGGTTGCCAGTTAGACATGATATGGGATAGCAATGGAGAGTAGTTTATTCATGTAGATGAACTCAAAACTGGTGAAAAGGATTTAACTTGTAATTCATTAAAGAGCTCATTTTGTGTCAGAATATATAGCGCTCATTGACATTATAATGAGTCGAGTTTCCCCCCAGCTACCGCCAATTCTATCCACTAATGTCACCAGAGACACCCTTGTTATGTATTAGAAGCGCACGGTTATGAGAAAGTCTCTGCGGTGTATGCCGCGCCGATTTTTTAAACTGCTACAAGCTGCAAAACACATACGAGATACCGACATCGAGATGTGATGTCGGTTTTTTTCAAGTTCATCGCAGATTTAGGGGAAGGAAGGAAGAGCTGCTGTGTGTCCTAATTCCCGCCTTAAACTATGGCGTCACGAACTGTAATTACTGCACTTGCCGTTCTTCCCTGCTCGAAAACACGATGCATCCGCGTCGGAAAGAGCTCGGATCGCCAGGCTTTTGTTTTGTTATCTCCGATGATGATATGTCCAGGAAACTCCCTTCTTATCTAATCGCGTTTATTTCCTTTGGTGACGATAAACGATAAAAAAATTCTTACTCTCGCCTCTTTCTCGGACGATACATGCCGTAAACCTCGCGAATAATGGCGTCCACATCGTATATGCTTTGATAGAATTGCTACGGCTTATTCTAACTTGAGCTTTGGCGGACAAGAAAAATTAGTGAAGGAACTGTCGAAAAGAGCTCCGCCCAATCGCTGAAGAGCAACGTTGCAACGCCTTCCGAAAACTGCGGTTCATGCCTCTCCTTTCGATCTCCTCTTCTGTACTATTTGGCAACGTCACCCACCTCTCCTGCTTTATATCAGAGAGCTCAATTTGGACTGGCTCTACTATCGAACTAATGTTTGCTCCTATTTACTTGGAAACGCAATTTATTTAAGTCACGTGAGTAGATTATGTACCGGCGAAAGGAATTCGGACCTATTCGTTTTCCGTGTTTTCGTTTGTCGTTTTTCAACCAAGAAAACATTCGTTTATTATATTAGTTCATAAACGGCACTAAAAGGAGTTTTTTCAGCAAGCATTTTTAAAAGTGACAATAATACATGCTTATGACAGGATTGGAACCCGTGACCTCGACATCGGGAGACGGAACAGCTATCAATCCCTCTGATATGGCTGCTAATTGATTTAATTTTTTATTTGAGGCATCTTAAAAACGAGGAATATTGTTCAACCTGTATTTCAAGTGGAAAGAAATTTTAAGCAAGTCGCCGAAAGTTGATGAAAGGTTTGCAAAGGATCAACTAACTAATTAATTTCGTATTAATTATCCTTACGCTATAATAAGATATCATTATCACAGGCAGTAGACAGGCCCGTGATTATTATTAGTTAAACCGGACTCTCCATATACTGCTGTTTTCCGCAATCTTCTTATTTTTTGATAGCTCCCTTTATTTTATCAGTCGTCTAGAATCAAAATCCTTTTCATGATTCGTTTTCTTCCATTTTTCTTCTAATACCTCTTTAATCATACTCTCTCTCTCCTCGGGCAACGTGCGATTAAGTTTGTATTCCCCTTTCTTATAACCTGTACGATTAATCATAAGACGTATATTTATTTCAATTATATTATGCTTCTTTCATTGTGAGTTACGAAAAAGTTGCCGAAGGAATTTCTGATTTGCTTATCGGCAGTTACGCACTACTACATGCCCCATGCGGCAACCGGCGCAGAAGGTGCGACTCATGGTTTATTTTGATTTTTGTGACAATAGACGGAAGAAAAAGAGTAGACGAAATAACAATGGAGTAGCAAAGAGATACGAAACAATCTTAACAATGTTTAATGTTTTGGAACCGTGCGATTATTTATTTTTAATTAAAATATATAACACTTCAAGCCGTGCGCTTTAAAGTTCCAACGAAACGATTAAGTCATTGTTATGACCTGCGGCTCGCCGTCTATTCAGAATAATCGATTTTGTCCACGAGCGATTCGAGGTCGAGGTTTCTGAGCTAATGTAAATATATCTCCATTCGTTATGATTAAGTTCTTAGCAAGGAAACGTTCTAAAAATGCAGGAAATGCCGGCGCACGCTGATAGATTCAGATATCTCCGTTATAATATCATTTTTCAATATGACTTTAATGAATGCATAATAATGACATTATTTTCCGGATTACATAAGCATTTTTGGCATTTCCGCTAAGTTGAATGAGTATCGCGTTGAAGCTAGAAGTTTATTGTGGCGCTAAAAATTTGCGACTTTTTTAATTTCCTATAGAAAAAAGATCGAAGAGATGTTTGGAATTAATTTTTTTTAACGAAACACGCTGGAAATATGACCCAAAATTGAAAGAAACACCCTTATGGAATTATTTATTTGTCTCAAGATCCCAGCCGTTTATTTTCCCCCGCAAATGCTTGTTTGCCAAATGTAGCGAAGCGTAAAATTTAGATTCCTATAGTCCTGGCGGTTAAGAAAGTTCAAACTCCCACGCCATTTTATCTGAAACCGCGCGAGGGCGCATTATGTAAATATTTACGAAAAGAGAGTTTGTTTTTCCCGTTTCAACTGTTTAGCGCGACAATCAAAACATGTCGTCCATCTTTTTCCTGACAAATTTTTCTTTAGCTTCCAATGGTATTTATACCTTTATAATTTAAATATACGGTTATCTTGGTGACAGTCGTTAATAGGGTTGCCATCTGTCGGGAGTCTCCCGGAATTAATCCATCGTTAGATACATCTTTCCCGGAATCTGGTAGAACTTGTTCGGGAGCCCAACATCTTCGTAATTAAGTAATTTTCAGCTTTACTAATCATTTAACCTTACATTAAGCTGAGATTTTGCTAGAATAGTTTCCTTTGATTCCAATGAAGCGATACTTAATGTATAAATATACTCTTTATACAGGATCATGTTGGTTGCTACCACTGACGCGCCACTAAAGGGTCGACTGATATTTATTACAATTTTAACCAATCAAGAAACATTCAAAACTGTTTTCGATTTCTTTTCAAAAGTAAATGGAGTTTGGCGGAGAATTAAAGAAAATTGTAACGTTTGTTCTTCTAGTTCCAGTAATCAACGCAGCCTGCGAATATGTGTTCAATATTATTAATGAATTGTTGTGCTAAGGTCGAAACAAAGTAAGTGTGGATCCTGTCAAGGCAGAAATACAAATAAGCACCGATTTTAATTGCTCTTGTAAAGATTTCCATACCTTTTTACTATCAAAACCAGATTTTTGGAGACTGCTCGATGTAGTTCAAAATACAAATTCAAATGAAATAAATGAAGTATGGCTTTTGAAGTAATGCTATTTTTAAGTTTGTTGTTATAATTTTTAGAATAGTGTTAAAATCAAATTTAGGTTAAATATTCATAGGTTTTCTAAATAATAAATAAAACAAGTTTTATTGTTCTCATTAGCTGTTTTTAACCTACAAATAATCTCGCAATTAACTACTCATATGGTTGATATCTCCCAGAACCAGTAATGTACAAGGCGGAAACTCTAACTTTAACAATAAAATAAACATTAAGTAATCATTGTATGTTTTCTAATAAGTAAATAAGAAGTTTTATTGCCCATTTTAGTTGTTTTTCGACCTAGAGAAAAATATCCCGGGTTCTCCCAGAATTTGCTACTCATGAAATGGAAGTCTACCTGCATCAACTGCTCATACGGTGGCTACCTTAGTCGTTAACCTTTACTGGTAAGAATTATATTTTATGAGATCTAGGAATGATTTTTCTAATGGAAATAAAAAATGACAAAGGAGAAACCTCCATATAACCATAAAAATTAAAAAATAAATACACACACCAGTTTGGGGGAGATTTCTCCACGCCAGGGACCGAACACACACAATCTCACACACTCTGGGTTTAAGGAAACTACTCCACGCCAGGGACACTTGTTTACACGCCCACGAATCACGCAAGCAAATAAACCAAAATTGTACTTCTTTTTTAAAAAGAATGCCTAGATATATATTTCGGAATCAATGTTTCCATCCTCAGTAGGCTGATCGTAAAGATGAAATTTTTGCAAATGGAAAATTTGTTAGAATCCGACTATAATAAAATCGCAATCTTTGAGATATTCTCAAGTTTCCACTTACTCTTTTTAACGAAAGCTATACCAAATTAAATGACCCAGATAATAACGTTCTTATAGTAATTTATTTATAACTCTTTAAACATTTTTTTGTCCACCGCCCTCTGGGAAGTTGAAATCTTTTTCGTATTACTGCGGTGGTTTTCATAGGGTATTTACGGCATCAAAAACCTTTTTATAATTCATCTTAATGCGGTGTTATGAAAATATCCATCCTGATACCACTTTTGTGCCCATCCAAAATATATGAGTTTCTGCTCGACTTTCATGGAAGTTCTAAATATGTTTATAATCCTATTCATTTGATTGGAAAAAATATTGGAACCTTATTTGAAAAGTGTAGAGTACTAGTATATCAACGAAAAAAGTCAGTTTCTCCTTCATTAATAGAAAGAGCAGAGACAATGGACCCGAAGGTTACTATAATCCTACATGACAAACAATAACGAATGGATTTTAGTCTGCTCGAATAAATTTCAACTTGTACTCGTCGCCATAAACCGAAAACGAAGAAAAGAATTCAAATCTTTCGATGAATAAGGAAAAAATACAAATTTTTGAAATTGAAGACGCGGATGTTATCGCTCACTAAGGCGATAAAAATCGCGAGATGTTATCCTTTAAGATATATTTGTCTAGTCATCTTTTTGCGTTTTCATCGCCGAGCTGGTACCCTAAATCGTAGGAAATAACGCAAAGTTAATTAAAACAATGAACAACTAACAACGATCAAATTTTCCTAAAGTTTAATATATCTCGGTTCAATATGGCCAAACGGTTTTCACGATGATCGCGCATCTGGGGAAATTACGTCATTTTGTCTATAATTAATTATCGATGGGCTATCTCTCGCCGATATCCAATCGTTAACATTAAATGGCAAGTTTGATAAGCGTTGAGTTTTTAAAAAAATCTTCCAGTTTTCTTCGGAATACGGGCGAAAGTTACGCGGAGCTATAGAAACTGTTATCCGGGTAGCGCGATCGTGCTTCGTGGAAAACGTAACGTTCTTTCCTCAAGTGTCTTCAGCTTCGCGTTTTATCCTCTGCACCGCAATTCCATGATGGAAGAAATCTCGATGGGTTTTTCAAGGACGGATTGCCTCTCTGGTTCGAATTCGCAAAACATTTCTATTTCACCGCCGACCTTTGTTCTCAAGTTGGGCACGAATCGCGATAATATATCGCAACCTAAGAATTTCCAAGAAGCGGCGTGTCTTACCCGAAGTTCTACCTCCGTTTTAATCGACGAAGTGATATTTTACGCCTATGTGAAAATGTAATGGACCCTTTTACTCTAAATCATTTACTGGTTTCTGGTTTTTGCCATGGTGCACTTTAGGAAGAGATGATACGTATGCGTATGTATCCACGTGCATGGACAAACTTATTTCCGGAGAAATTGTGACACATCTTTAAAATTACAGTGTTTCAAAAGTAACGCAACCGTTTCATTGTGTAAACTTTAATTTATGTTATCGAGGACCGTCTGGCTACATTTATTTTCAGTAATCGGTTGATTTTACCAGTTATCGGATAGAACGATCGAAAATGTTATTTTCAAAATCGGTTTTAATTATTTATTTTTATGAATGTTTAAGCTTCAAGTTTCCTTGAGACGTAAAAAAGAAAGACCGAAATATCCCTATAAAACCTTATTATAAGACAAAAAATTCTCACGAATCGTTTCAGAATTTAAAGAAGCGGCCTCCCGCAGTTTCTACAAATATAAGATTAGTATAAAAATTTGAAAATAAACGGATCCATTGAAGATGGGGCCCAATCAGGGTGGACTTAAGTTGTTAATAAAAAAATAAGGGAAGTTCGAAAATGTCGTGATTGATCAACTGGGATAAGATGCTGCCGTGTCTATTCCCAGATTTCGAACCAGTCAGCCACAGGCGACCGCCCGGAATATAAAGTTGGCCACGTTAATTGGTTTGATTGGATTTAAATTAAAACTGTCCATTTTATGCCTGAAATTCGCTAGGTTTGGTATCTTCTGCACACGTTTCGATTAACGGAATGGTCGTCTAAATGTGTACTAAAGCAGGCATGTCAAACTGGCGGTCCTTTTTCTGCCTTAGCGTGGTCCGAACGTGAATTTTTTCACTACTAAATCCTTAATTTTATGTAAAGATTTTACTTTTGCGAAAAGAGGAAATTTTTTTTCTAATTTACTGAGATACAATAGAAGGCTGTTTTTCAGTTATCGTTTTTTCGAAACAGACGCTCATTCTTGTGGAAAAGTCTATTTTTACCAACTCTGGCCCTAATTAAACAAATGTAATCCTGATGCGACCCTTACATACCATTAATTGCGCTAATGCGGCCCTGATGCCTCTTAGAGTTAGTCTAAAGAATTCGGCATTAACAACCCGGATGTCGTGCATATCGATGACTGGATGTATCTGTTCGTCGCTGTAGTTTTTCAATGCTCGCAGACTTCCATGTACAGTATTTATCAACAATACGAAAGCAGTTTAATTGCGATCTGATGAATCGAGGTTAATTTTAAATCTTTATTTCTGTTAATCTGTCGATAAATCGCACGAAAATCTGAAGAAAAGTTTTTATTAGCTCATTTTTTATTCACTTTGGGTGCCGATCCGTATATCCGAATTTCGTCATATTTTCTGTTTTCTTCATTTATATTCGACAATTCTGTGGCATAAATGTCTAAAAACAAAAACAGTTGTCTCTGCTTATTGGAATTTTCCGGATAAATCATATTTTCTGGTAGTGACCCTGATATTATGTTTTAAAATGACGTTGACGAGAATGTCAATTAATAGTTTATAATTGTTATGGTAACCAATTTTCGCTTAAATTAAGTCTAAAGCATTTTGACTGTCTCGCAAGTGATGTGAATGTAACTTTTCGAATTATATTTATAAAGCGAATTAATGTAGTTTGAAACTTTCGGAAAGCTTATTAACCGATTAGATAAAGAGCTATAGATAAAAATATTATTTTTATTGAGAAATCGCAGACGTAATCTCGTTATAATGATAACGTCACAGGTATATTTCAAGGGCGAGAGTTTTTCTTTTGCCAGCCATTTTTCCCCAAACATATCTCTAAAGTTGGAATTTCTGTTTTATTTCAGTTAAGCCATCATCACCACATAAATCGTGAAAAACGTAGTGAAAATATTTGTATAAACGGTGTTAAAGCATATATATATTTCATAAAGTAGCCTCTGAAACAGTAGAATAAACTGTTTTATTAAGAATTGGGATAATGCATTCGTTTCGAATTATCGAATGGTTGAATATCCTTCCTTGTGATTGTTAAGCTTAAGGAAAAGGAAAGGTAGCAAAAAGGTGTTGAAGCAAGCCTATAAAAAGTCCCTAGTGGACACTTACCGGTGTTGGCGAACCGCTGGGGGTGTTAAAGTAACACACGAAAACACAACACAATAATGAAAGCTTTTCTGTCTTGAGCCCTTCCTCAGCGACAGAAAATTATCAATTGATTGGCGGCCTTGCTTTGGTTAAGGAGAGTTGTGATCAAGATATAGTTGGCGGCACATCATCTCTTCTCATTAACTCGGATGTTTGCATAATTAATGGCTGACGAAGACTGCTTTCTTTCCTTAGTTTTCCCTTTCACTTTAATGCCTCTTCATTGACAATGACATTTTTCCTTTATATCCTGACTACGAGACCGGCTTAAATATTTAAGGGCTCTAGTGCAGAAGCGGTTCACTGGGTTTTTGGTCATTTGCAAACTTAAAAACTAGTTTTACATTATTTATCGAGAATACACTAAAAATGACAAAAAAATCAAAAAATACTATGTTGAGTTGGTGGTCTTAAAACGCTCATTTGTCACGTCATCGCTTTAAAACGGGTGCAGAGCGAATAAAGACTTGGTTATTTTTAACGATTGGGCCCATCCAATAGTTACAGACAGACATACAAACGACTAAATTAAGGCCGAAATGGAGACTATAATACGTATAGTCCCTTCTTGCATTCAAACTTTGGTCATGTAGAGCTTACATATTTGGTTAGTAGAACAGAGAGAATTACCATAGATAGGTTTGTGGGTTGAAAAAAACTTTGTATCGGCCTTGTTTACTACGTCTACGAAGAGAGTAGGTGTGTAAAAAACAGCGAAAAATTTGTAAACAGTTCAAGAAAAATAAGAATTGTACACAAAGAAAAAATAAATATGAGCATACGTATATATGTACGGCATACGGTCAAATTAAGTTTGTCTTGCGATCAGCTGTGCGCGATATGTGGTCGTAGAACCTACATGTACTACATACATAAATGTAAATATACGAAAATTTCAAAAGTATGCAATTTAAGAACGTTAAAAAGCCAAAGGAAATTAATTTTTACAGCTAGTTACATTACAACAAGAGATAACATGCTTATATAAATGCATTGACACCTATAAATAAGGGGAATTAATTAAATGCATTCTGTCGTTGAGATGAGCTTGTTGTGCTGTGATTATGAAATGCTTTGTGCTGTCTGATTTACTGTTGGCATATGAGAAAGGAGTAACCTGAAGGAGTATGCCCATGGTGGCTTTTGTATGTGTGGTGTGTGGTGGCAGAGCGTTCCAGCTGAGAACTGCGATGATAGGTAATGAGGGTCGAACATGTATAGTAAAAATTGTGATAATAGACGACATTGTTACGATAGAATTTGATATCTAATTATAGTGAATAGCCAAGATATATATATATATATATATATATATATATATATATATATATATAAATTACTTAATGCTCGTCACGCGTACTTGGACACGATAGGATTTATAATTGTGATATGTGCAACTATAACGAAATATGTAACTACATATTTGTAAACATGTAAGTCAAATTAAAATTCCTCTGTAATTTTTGATAGAAAAAATTTGTTGTTAACAAATATTACGGAATTCGAACTGTTTATGTAGGTCTATGTAATGTGCTGTTTCCCGAGCGGCGATGCGCGAACTCCTTGAAGGATTACCTATTGAATTTCAAAATTCAAGCACCGGGTCCAGATTCCGCGGTACTTTATCTTTAAACGTTGAATTTTTTATTCTTGTATTTTTCGTTGTATTTTGGGAGGACACTAAAATATTTATTCAAGAGAGGTTTTGTGAAAATATTTTGTGTAATTTGATTTTCAATTCTTCCCTCACTTGTTTTTAGTAAGCATTCAGAAATATCTCCCAAGGACGGTATAAGTGGTTTGAAAATTTCAACTGTAAAAAAAAACAATATTGTCGGTTGAGGAGTCGAGATTTCTACGGTCGCGTAAAAAAATCGCTATCGTTTTTTTCCCGAAAACCTCCATTTTCTTCCCTCTCGTCTCTCGCGCGACTAAAGTCGAGCTTTTTTGCGAAGTGTGCCTTATCACTTAACGACGCTGAGGGATCTTTTTTGCATTCTCGGTAAAGTAATGGACTTTCCACAATGTTTGCTAACATTTCTCGTCGCCCGGAGCGACCATTATAAAGAATCTCCTTCCTCTCGCTTTCACTCGCCGCGGGCTCCGATCGTCACACACTTCGCGTCAGCGGCCGCGCGCGTGTGGTGTTCTTGTCGCATGCATGCGAAGGTCAAATTTTTTTTCTCTCTCTCTCGAGTTTTCTGTGCTCAGACATTTGGGGTGGGGGAATGAAGGATGATGCATGAGTATGTCGTGCGACAGCAGACGTTTGCTTGGTTAAAGGAACGGGCATTAAGTACTCCCGCTTCTAGTAAAAAAAGGTTTCCAAAAAAATGAAATAACTTCCACTCTCTGTCGTAAAATTTCTATATATATATATAGTAACAGTACAATGTTTACTATTTTTTTCATTTTTTACCTAAAAATACAGCCTATTATGGAGTTCCTTCAACTATAGGCCTCTTCAGCGAATTATATAGGGTATTTACATGAGATGTGAACGATTACATGTGTTTATAACTGAAAAAAATAATTCTAGTAGTGAAATAAAAGAAATACTGTATGGCATATTATCGAGATTGTAATTTTTGACTCTTTAGTTTTCAAATCTAATCACCTTCAGCGCTACACACACAGTTCTCAAAATGGCGTGTCGTATCGTTCAAATCTCATGTAAACACGCTGTATTTTTCGTAAATATACGTATCGCTTCCATTAAATAAGGTTTCATACTTTTTTAACCCGCTTTAAATAAATAAATCGTTACCGCAGCCTCCCTTTGGTGCGATAAAAATTACTTATGGAACGTCTAAACTTATGAAAGGGTTTTATTCAATTTATATATATATATATATATGTGTGTGTGTGTGTATATATATATAATATATATATATATATATATATATATATATATATATATATATATATATAAAGTACACAAAAACGCACCATCACTCTGGAAAACTAACTAGATACGTATTTCGAGAGCTAAGCTCTCATCTTCAGTAGCTGAAGTCGTATACTGCAAACTTGTAAGTATAAATTTATTTATTTTTATTATTTTTTTTATTTTCCCCCTCTATTTTTCTCTTATTGACGTGTGATTGCTCACTTGGATTATTTTACGGTTCAGGAGTTTTTATTTATTTCCATTCTGTACACCGTAGTCTCCAAATTTCATCTTCAACTGGTGCCACTCTTGGAAAATATTTTTTTATTGTCATTGATCTATTTCATCCGCCTCGCCGCTATAGGCTATAATAGTCCAAGAGGCTGATTAGCCAGAAAAAATAAACAAAAAACAGACAATCACCCTCATAGGAAAGTAAATGCGGGCTCCACTCGTTAGCGTAAGCGCCCGTCATTTGAAATGACCTGTTTACATGCGGTGTAGGTATTTACGGCGATGTATTTGGAGTGCAGTCCGTGGACGATTTGATTCGAATTCACAATCGCGCGGGAAGACGGAATTTTAAAGCCTCGTCAATCCATCGACACCCTTTGTTTTTTTGAACATCCTTAAAGACCCGCTTGGCGCTGGCCTGAGTGACATAAAGAAACATTTGCACAGGGTGGGTGCCGCGCGACAATGCTCTGAAGACGAGAACTTTAGAACGAAACAACGCTCAGCGAAAGTGAGGATTGCCCGTATGTCTCTCCAATGCCGTAAAAATTTCGGCTGCAATGACGCAGTGGTCGCCTATCATCATCATCATGCTTCTGTCCGAAGACAGGTTTTAACTGAATTGCTGCCTCCATTTCTCTCTCTCCCTAGAAGCCTCTTTTATACCTCTATAAGTAGTATATCCCTGCTTTATATTATCTAATATTCCTATTCTTTTTCTCCCTCTTCCTCTTTTTCCACTAATTTTTCCTTCTAAGATCGTCTTTTGTAAACACTGTCTTCTCGATATGTGCCCTATCCAATTTGCTTTTCTTTTCCTGATTGTTTTTATTAGCATCCTATCTTCTCCCACCATTTCTAATACTTCTTCGTTTCTCTTCCTCTCTGTCCATTTCACTTTCATCATTCTTCTCCATACCCACATCTCAAAACTTTCTAAATATTTTTCCTCCTTTCTCCTTATCGTCCACGTCTCTGCACCATAAAGAGCTATGCTCCATATGTAGCATTTTGCTAATTTCTTCCTTGTTTCTAGATTTATTTTCTTGCTTGTGAGAAGCTCCTTCTTCTCGTTAAATGCTGCTTTTGCCATTGCAATCCTACTTCTGATGTCCTGTGTACTACTTCCATCCTGTGCTAAAATACTGCCGAGATATTTGAAACTACTAACTTGTTCCAATTTTTGGCCATTTACCATTATATTTAATTCTTTATGTTCCTTTGAAACCACCATGACTTTCGTTTTTTCTGTATTGATCTTCATTCCATATTGTTGGCCAACCTCAACTAGTCTGTCTGTCATCCTCTGAAGCTCTTTCTCTCCTTCTGCTATTAAGCCCTGATCATCTGCGTATTTAATGGTGGTAATACTTTCACCTCCTATCTTAAATCCTTTCTCTTCCATCAACGCTTCTTCTGTTATTGTTTCTGCATAAATATTAAATATCGCTGGTGAAATAGGACAACCCTGCCTCACTCCCCTCCCTATTGAAGTACTTTCTGTTTCTTCTCCTTCAACCCTGACTCTAATCTTTTGATCAAAGTAAAGGTTTTTAAGCAGTCTTTTATCTTTCCAATCTATTCCTATTTTGTTTAAAATACCCAGCATCTTATCCCATTTCACTCGGTCAAAAGCTTTTTCCCAATCTACAAAACAAAAATACATATCTTTATTGACTTCTAGCGCTCTTTCTATCATGATCCTCATACATCCTATAGCATCTCTAGTCCCCCTTCCTCTTCTAAAACCAAACTGATTATCTTGCAGCTCCTTTTCTATTTTACATTCAATTCTTCTGGTTATTATTCTGGTTAGAACTTTAGCTGTATGAGAAATTAAACTAATAGTTCTGTAATCCTTACAACATTTTGCATTGTTCTTTTTCTCCAGTGGTACCATCACAACATCTAAAAAATCTTCAGGCCATACGCCAGTATCATATACTTGGTTAAAAAATTTTGTGAGTTGCTTAACTGCTTTAGACCCCAAAACCTTAAGAACGTCCACGGGTATATCATCACTCCCAACAGCCTTTCTTCTTTTCATGTCATCAATTGTTCTTTTAACTTCAGACTCGAGAATACTAGGTCCTAGCTGGTCTTTTTCCATATCCTCTTTTTCATTTAATTCAATATTTCTTGGCTTTCCTTCTTTGTCATACAGCACCTCAATGTATTCTTTCCAGACATTCTTTACATTGTCTGGCTGCGATACTATTTTACCACTTTTGTTCATGATTCCTTTATGTCCTATTTTTCTTGCCTTTTTCTTGAATAGTTCCCTTGCTTTGCTATACATGAGGTCTGTTCTACAAATTCTTTCACACTCGACAATCTCCTCACATTTCTCATTTATCCACTGTTTTCTGGCTTTATCTGTTTCCCTTCTTAAAGCATTATTTAACTCCTTGTACTTTCTTTGGCCTTCTTCAGTGTTTATGTTCTTCCACTTTCTCCGCTCTTCCAAACAGAGTTCTCTCTCTGTAGCTGAAGAATGAGTAGTTCCGAAAGCTTTACGTTTGTGATGTTTCTGTGTTTTTGTGTTATTTTACGTGTGTCGCTTCGACATCCCCGGGGCCTCGCCAACCTGAAGTCGTCTGATTGGTGAGTGCTCACTGGGTTTCCTCATCCCAACACCTTGTTGACATCCATATATCTATTTTACCTTTCCTTTTCCGTAAGTTGTTATATATATATATATATATATATATATTAACTAAAGGAAAAGAAAAGGTAG
Organism: Tanypteryx hageni; assembly: GCA_028673005.1. Taxonomy (NCBI): domain Eukaryota; kingdom Metazoa; phylum Arthropoda; class Insecta; order Odonata; family Petaluridae; genus Tanypteryx; species Tanypteryx hageni. Next base: position 13,445,811 of record CM054118.1, on the reverse strand, counting down.
TGATGAGGGTGGCAACAAGGTGTTGAGGGAAGCCCAGCGGACACTCACCAAGTTGAGGACCAAGCTGGCAGGCTGCTGGGGGCGTCGAAGAGACACGTAAAACACACGAACACAAAAACACACGCAAGCTTATCGGGCCTAAGCCCTTCTTCAGCGAAAGAGTAACGTAAAGTGACACACTGGGCGGGGAATGACAGGGTGATGTGGGAAGGTTGATGATTGGAGGAGGTGGGGAGTAGGAGGGGTGGATAGCCAATAAAGAGGGAGTGTGATGAGGTAGAGTCCGAATAGTTACAAAGTAACAAGGAAACATTGTAAGGGGGCTAATAGGGTTAGCGGAGGTTGAGGCCAGGTGGAGAGAAAGAGTCGAGAAGATGGATATGTGCTAGTTCCCAGTGTCGGAGAAGGGGGACAAGAGTGTCATAGGGTAAAGCGCGAATAATCCTAACATTGTAGCAACTATTAAAGGGAACATTGTGGGTATTAGCATGTAATGCAACTGGGAGGGGGCGTCTGAGAGAAACGCTTTTCCGGTGACCGTTCATTCGGATGTTTAACGGATTGCTGGTGAGGCCTACGTAAAACGCGGGACAAAGGGTGCAGGTAAGGAGGTAAATGACGTTACGGGTGGTGCAGTTGCTTCTGGAGGTGATGGGGTAGGTGATTTTGGTGGAGGGACTCGAGAAAGAAGATGATGGTAGGTGGATAGGGCAAGTGAGGCAGCGAGGTTTTCCGCAGGGGTGGGAACCTATTGCAAGAAGCGTGGTAGAAGTGGGAAGTTCCTTCCTCCACAAGATATTTCCCAAATTTGGGGGCCGGCGGAAGGAGAGGAGCGGAGGATTGGCAAAAAGGTTGATAAAGAGGGACTGATGGGAGGAAGAGGTAAGAATTGGGTGGGCAGCATGAAGGATTGTTTTGAGAGCTTCGTGGATACCAGGATGGAAAAGTGTCGTAAGAGTGAGTGGAGGGGTAGATGCAGGAATAGTGGGTGTGTGAGGATGAGATCCAATGTGGGTAGGCGTCATCGCCCTATGGATCTGTTCGCGGACCAAGACAGGAGGGTAACCACGTTTGAGAAGAGCATCCTCGAGGACAGAGTAATACTCTAGAAGGGATGCTCTATCGGAACAAAGCCTCCATCCTCGACGAGCAAGGGCATAGGGGATAGAGGTTTTGGTATGAAGGGGATGGCAGCTATCAAAGTGGAGGTATTGGAGGCTGTTGGTGGGTTTGATGTGAACACAGGTGCGGATTTGGCTGTCTTGAAGGTAAAGATCGACATCCAGGAATGTGATGTGGGAGGTAGAGGATTGGTGGGTGAAGGACAGTGAAGGATGGGAGGAGAGACGCGAGAGAAAGGAAAGGAGAGAGTCAGGTCCATGCGTCCAAATGAGGAAGACATCGTCGATGTATCTCAGCCACAATAGTGGTCTGAGTGGAACGTTGAGGAAGAGTCTTTCCCATTCTCCAAGGTAGCAATTGGCGTATGAAGGCGCCATTCGGGTGCCCATCGCTGTGCCTCTAATTTGAAGGTAGTGACGACCATCGAAAGAGAAGTTGTTCAATTTGAGCACCATTGCTGCCAAGTCTAATAAGAAATGGGAGGAAGGTCTTGCGTCGGGTGGTCTTGAGTCCAGGAGTTTACTAAGGGCAGAGAGTCCATCATCGTGGGGGATGTTTGTGTAGAGGGAACAGACATCGATAGTGGCCAAAATGGTATTGGGTGGGAGAGGAAAGGGGAGGTGTTTGAGACGTTTGAGAAAGTGGTTAGTGTCTTGGATGAAGGAAGGGAATTGACGAATGAGAGGTTGTAGGTGGGAGTCAACGAAGGCGGAGATGCGTTCTGTAGGGGAATTAAAGCTGGCAACAATGGGGCGGCCGGGGATGTTGGGTTTATGGATTTTAGGGAGAAGGTAGAATGTGGGTGTGCGGGGTTTGTTGGGGATCATTAGAGCAATGGCGGAATCGGAAAGGCCTTCCTGTTTGCCTGAGGAATGAAGATAGGACGAAATTTGGTAGGAGTGGTGGTCTGTGGGGTTGGAAGTAAGGTGATGGTAAGAGGTTTCGTCAGAAAGTTGGCGCTCGGCTTCCTCGTTATATTTGGCGCGATATATATATATATATATATATATATATATATATATATATATATATATATATATATATATCATATAAAACCTAAGATACTTCCAGAAATGTTACAGTGCTGAAATTTGAAATGAAGATAGGTCATTGGGTAAAACCTCTAGAAAAAATCGTAAATTTTCAATAAAGTTATATTTAAGAAGTGGATTTGATGCCAAAGTCCAATTTTAAACACCCATAAGAAAAGCATTTGAAACTGTGCAGGGCTATATAAAATAGCTTTTTTTAATTTTTTATAATTAAGATACAAAGTCCAAACAAGCACCATACTGTGGAAAAAAGAATGAAGTTTATTTTTCTTGAAGACATAATTGAAATACATACTAAATTTGCGCAAATATTTGATTTTAATCATAAAATTATTAAATTTTTTTCGTTCTTCAACAATGGAAAATATTAACTACCATAGCAACGATTGCAATGCCTTTCAATGGGAATTGATTTTCCATACTTAAAAGCATTGATTCACTGCTTATACTGAATTATAATCCAATAGATTTCAGCCAACAACGTAGACATATGATGATGTGATAATTTTAAATTGATTTTTTTATCCGGATACGTACTAAAAGGCACGGATGATGATTCCAAAATCATAGCACGCAAAATATTCCAATTTTACATAAATTTTAGTGTAAAATATAGGCTATTGTTTCAACAATGATTATAGTTATTGCATAAAAAGGGCGATCTGAGCCATGAAACTTGAAATTGGAAAATTTGGACTCGAGCCGATTACCACAGAATTTAGAAATTCCTGATATATGCCTTAATTCCCCAGAAAATGAACACTATTATCTTATTTAAATGGGTAGTTAAAATGCTGCCGCCTTGGTTTGTTTACGAGTTTAAAAGTTGGTTGATTTTCTAAGCGCTTTCAGTATGCAAGCACCAACAATACGGCTTCGCGGGCCGCATTAAAAATGCTCTTTCGAGCCGCAATTTATCCACCGCTGCGCTAGAGCCTTACGTAGTTGTGAATGCGTTGGAGAGCCGCATCGGAGGTCGCGAGAGCTTAGGCGGGCCGGATGAGCGGTTATATCATATTATTGAAAACTATGTTTAAATAGTTTACTAGGATTAAAATTTCACAAGGAAAGGTTTTGAGACTATAATCTTACCCAAAAATATGAACTTTTATTACATTTCGCCGACCACTTTTTCATCATAGCTTCGCGGACCGTATGAAGCGCTTTAGGGGACCGCATGTGGCTCTCGGGGCAGTTTTTTACCGACCCCCGCGCTAGGGGAACGCCGACCGAACGCTCAATTGAAGCTTCTAGAGAAGCTCAAGTCGGAGAATTTGGTTGAGGATGTTGAAATAATTGAACCCCCAACTAAGTAGGAAGACACTACCACAAAGACGAAATCCTCGAGATTAATCGGTGGGCAGAGCGTCGTCGAGACTCGTTTTTTTCCGCAGACAATCGAGGATCGTAATAGGGAATTTAAACCTAAAAGCGGGAGCACTTTGGTGGACTGGACAATTCCCTGGCGTCCACCTTTCCGCCCACCTTTGCTGAGTCAGACGTCGAGCAGCGGTTCTCAGACAGGGTGCACTGGGGCGAAGCAGCCGATTCTCTGGAGTTCCGCGAAAAATGTTGTTAAATATCAACGATTTGGAAATGAAGTGTTTTGGGCGATAGTTTTGGCTTCAATAAATTGATGATGATGTAGTCCCAACAAATGAATGCGCCTAAATGTTGCGATGCCCGGATGTGCAAAAAATGCAACCTTGTTTCAATGTGGGGATGCCGCGAAGTTATAAATTAAAAAAACGTATCGAGAACAACCGACGTCGAGTTTCGTAGATTTATCAACGCTTGGTTCTTGCACGATGACAATTTTTAACGTACAGTCGAACCCCGATTTAGTGCCATCGTTTGTCCATCGCTGACATTGGCGCTAAAGCGGGGGTGGCGGTAAATCGAGGTATATGCTTGCTCTATATAATTATAAGGTTCACAACGATTAATAGGTGGTATGCGGAGGTGGCGCTATATAATGGGGCGCTAAATCGGGGTCCGACTGTAATCCGTTTAGATAAAAGTGTTTTTCTGACGAAATTAACATTATCCGGTCTGGAAGCAATGCTTTCGCAAAATAAACATTTACTCGTTTCGGAGAATAATTTGGGATCCGTCACGCTTAAAAAATGACTATCCCCGCGGTGAGTAAAACATGCGGAAAATTCAAAATGGCAGTTGTTTTTCAGTCTTAAAACTATTTTTCTGGGTAAACTGTCTCGCCAGTCGCAATTTCTTTTTTTTTAAGGAGAGATCCAGCTGCTTGCATCCAGCTTAGCCCCTGCGTCTCCAATTAGCGTGAGGAAACGGATGGCAACGACCCACTTAAATGCAATTTAAATCCATCAGAATTTTGATGGGATGATTTAAAGAAGCTCCCAGAAACGTTCGGACCGGACGCAGCGATGCCTCTTGCACCATTTCCCTCCAGCGGAAATGGCAAGAACGCACGACCCCGCTCGTTGCGAGGCGATATCTCGTTCAAGTTTATTTTTCCCCCGCCTTCCATTTGGAATATTCCGTTCTTTTTTGGTAGACGTATATATTTTAAAACTCGGCTGCGTTTTCTATTCGTTTTACCTTCTCCAAAACACTCCGGCACTGTTTTCGTCGAGCCTACTCATTCTTTTGTTAATTTTTACCCCTCCCTTTAGTTTATTTACTGTGTTGTTGTTTTTTTCCGTGTTATTAATGAAGAAATGCCTTGGCGGTCACCACGTTGAGAACCTGTGCTCTAGATCAGGGATCGGCAAAATGCGGCACGCGGGCCACGTGTGGTCCCCGAGTGCGCTTTATTCGCCCCGCGAAGCTCCAATGAAAAGTAATCGGAAAAATTTCACATGGACAATTTCATATTTTTTCAGCAAAATGTTGGTCTCAAAACCTTTTCTGGTGAAGTTTTATAACTAGTAAATTGCATATACCTACTTGATTTTCGCATATATGAGACCACAGAAACTCGAGATAACTTTTGATTTATTCACTCATCCGGTCCGCCGAGGCTTTCTTTGACTTCCAATGCGGCCCTCCGAAGAATTCACAACTGCGAATGCGGCCCGCTATGCGGAACAGGTTGCCGGTCCCTGCTCTTGATGCTTGTTACAAGCAAGATATCATTTTTCGGTGCTAGATCGAGGCTGCCACGTCGCCCTGGACCTCGCGGGTCCCAGAGACGCCCCTGGGTGGCACTGTATAGAGGAGCACTAACTCGGGGTCTGACTGTACTTATTGCTTATTATATTTTTTTAATCCTGGCAGTAAATTTCGTGGCAAATGTTTGTTTTTAAATTTAGATTTACACTTCAAAGTAATCCTAGAGTTGGCTGAGTGCTGGGTTTATTAAGCTTTTGCAACCGCAAATAAGTTTGTTTGTTTGTGTGGATTATTATAGCCATAACTCCTTAAGCACCAGGCACACACAAGGAAGGAGCAAAACCTGGTGCCGACATTTGCCCACTCTTAACAGCAAATAAGTATAATATAATTTTAAGAAGTAAAAACATCCTGAAACGATAATAATTCGTGCTTGATTAAAGACATTTTACAGAGCTATAGATCATAATAAGTCTAAATTTTCTCAAAAATGTTTCTTTATCTGTGATTTCTTTTTTTTCTAAGGACAGAGGCAGGTACTATTTTTCTCATAATAATCAGTCAATACATGGCAACACTGGCAGAGCGGTTGGTCAAATTAAAGAAATGTTTTTTCAACTTTTTTAAATCACATAAATACATAAATAGCATTTTATTTCTAAAAGGACTTTTAAACAACCGGAATTCATCTCGCGACATTTGACGCAGCTAAACGTCGTAAACTTCCGTTTGACAGCTGCGACAGATTTTTTTGGATGCGATCCTCTGCTACTTGATTGGCCGTCTACTATTATTCGCTCGATGTAAAATCCCGCGATGGGAGAGACGACGGTCGTTTTATTGCCGACTACGAATCTGACGTTGTAAACGGCGAAATTAGGCCGTTTTCCGCTCTCTATGTAGTCGAGATGGACTTTTTGTCATCCCGCGTACAAAACGCCGGTCGTGTCCTCGACTCGAATTGGATGCTGATAGCTCATTTATTGAGGCTGCAAGGGAACGCCCGAATGAAATATTTTTGTTGGGAGGGGATGAAGAAGGATTATATGATTAGTTGTTCGAGTACAATCGTGTCACATGTAAAAATTGAGATAGACTCTCTGATCTGTCCGTGTCCGAGTGTAACAAATTTTTATTTGTATTTTGAAACTTCTTGTAAACGGGAAGCGAATTACGGAACTTGGATATTTTGTGATCCTGAAATGGCTTCTTTTGAATGTAGAATGCATGCAGATTAAGTTGCATATGCAAGGGCACGTATATCTGAAAGTAAATTCGAAGTGAAAAATTGTGAATTTGCCCATAAATCCAACTCGGGTCTTTCATTTTTCGTGAGATTACTTTAACCACGTAAGCTATCTAGCCAGTATATACCTTGGTACATTGTCTAATGGTAGCATCGGTAAAGTGAAAGACAGGTTCGATTTCCAGTTATGTCCGCAATTTCTCTCCCACTATTTTCTTCGGAATTTTACCATTTATTTATTTTTAGAAGAAAAACTCTCGTCTGTGTAGGATTAGCTCAAAGAATTTTTAAGAATCGGGGAAAAAGTCTAATCTGCCATACCTAGTCTAACAATGCTAAATTATAGTTGCCATGACGAATTATTGCAATGTCGCCCCTTATTATTTCAGCAAGCATTTGTTAACATTTTCATCTAAGCCATTTTTACTTACCGAGTTGTTGTTATTCGAAAAAATTAATATTGATTACGAATTTGATATAATTTCTTCAGATTTATAGAGGAAATTCACTTAAAATTAACATATACCATTTTTACAATTGAATTTTTTTATTGGCTTTCTTACTTATTGTGAATTATTGCTGAAAATTTGTCAATGTTTTAACTCATTAGTTTGGTGCGAAGGCTTTCGCGGAGTTCTGCATGGCTTTCGGTTTTACCGCATTGTTCGGCTTTGTAGACGACGTTTCGCCGGCGTTACAGTCGGCGTCCTCAGGTCATCCGAAAGCCTTGCAGCCTACGTTTTAACTCATCGTATACGAACAAAAAATTCGAAGAAGTTGTAGTATCTATCATGGGAATAGAGAAGTAAAGACGAAATGTGTAGTTTTTAGGCTTTCCTATTTTCATTTTATGTCACAATATGTCCTTTGATATTGTTAAACTCACGGCTGGCCGTATGGAAACACTGGGCGGGCAGGATATGGTCCGCGGGCCGTAGTTTTCGCACCACTGGTTTGTGCAGCCGCTTTTTATCAATGGGATGTGTTACATTTACAGTTAACTTGATGCAAATCTATTCTTTAAGCTCGATAATTCATTTTGAGCATACTTTTATTGGCACGTTATCGCATAAATATCTCGCTTTAAAAAAATATACCAGCATCAGGCGTCGTTTCCTCCTTTATGAATGTTTCATTCCATTTTTTCTTCGTGCGCACGCTTTTTTCGCGTTGGAAACGAAAAGAAAGGATTTTTTCCATGCGGACTTCCCTTTCAAAATAGCCTCACTGTTAGCTGTTTGTTATGCGAAAGAGAGAGAGATAGATAGAGGTCGAGTGGGTTGGGCAGACTCCGAGGGCAGGAGATGTCCATGTTTAATGCAAAGTAGAGCAATATCCTTTTTCCGCAAAAGGGGCGTGCCTTTTTCTCTCCCCCTTCCCCTCGAGGCCACCGTAGGACGGCAACCCTTGTCGCCGCGGTGATGGACCGCGCGGTAGATTTAACGACAGTGCCATCCGGTTCAATTAATAGCTGAGTGTTTTTATTTATTTTTTCTGAAGAGCCTTAACGAACGACAATTGACGATTTGTAAAAATGAGTACGACGGCGTTAGCAAACTGATGTAGAAGACCGGGAGGAGGAGTCAGAGAGAGAGAGAGAGGGTAGGAGACTGACAAATGTCTTTATTTGGGCGAGGTTTAGGGCCGTTAGCCCCCTAATTCACCTAAATTGTCAAATATTTTGAAAATTACCATATTAAGTGTTAAAACATATTTACAGATTACAGTAAGACAATAGAAAAAAGTAGAAAAAAGACAACAAAAAAGAAAACAAATGAGTGCAGTTGGAATATAAAGCTAAAAAATCTGATGTGGCCACCACGTGATATTCTCCATACCTGTAATATTTCTAAAAATTCCAAATGGCTTCACTGATAAGAAATATTTTTTGGGATTGCGAGAAAATTTTCAAGACTACAAAGAACAGAAATAAACTCAAACCATAGCCTTCTGATATTGGATATAACCCCGAAACTCCAACAATTAAGAAAATAAAAAGGAGCGTTACTAAGAAGTAACTATAAGGTGCGTTCACACTATATGCATTTATGATAAATACAAATCTTACACATGTATAAATAGAAATCTAGAAAAGTATAGGATTTGTATAAGACGAGTCTAAGATTTCTTCATGAGACGAGTCTTATACAAATCTGAAGCTTCCGCGCAGAATGGGAAACTTGTATTTATCCACCAACTCGCGCATGCGCTGTAGGATCTAAATCATCTGTCATTGTCACTGTACATTGTTTACGTGCGGTAGTGTTGAGTTCGTGTGTGACCTAAAATAGTGTTTTTGATTTTTAGGCGTTCTTTACAAAAAGTAAAAAAATATTCAGGTCATGTCCGTCCGCCTGTTCGCGTGTTTCTTCTCCGAAAGTACTGGACGGATATTCATGAAATTTGGTATTTAGGACATAAAGGCAAAGAAAATAAGAAAATGATATAAATTGTTTACGTAGCATAATCGGGAGTGCCACTTTACTAGTGACAAATAATGAACTTTTCTTTACATCTCGTAAAATATCACTTATAACAAAAAGTCTTCAACCGAAATTGTAGAAGTAATCGAATAGCATCTGTTTTGTTCAGTATATTTTTATCGAGGGAGTAGCCGATTTCAAGAAAATCAAACGAGAAGGTCGCAATTCACTTTGAACAGAAAACTTTTCCCGTGTTTTTTAATCGTTGTCAACGAAAACAATCTTTGTGACAAATCAAACGATATCTGCTGTAAATACCTAATTAGTTTAATTTTCTTTAGTGCGCACGCAACATTTGGAAAATGAAGGGAAATGGATTATCTACGATGAAGAAATGGACGTTAATACGTCAATTATCTTTACGTATACACAGCGTTTGTAAGTGAAAAGAAATGGGCAATTCACGACGAAGGAATCAATGTGAACATAAAGGTTATATTACTACTATTCGATTGAGGTATGTTTTAAATAATTGTCGATTGTTTTATTAATTAAAACTGATTAGGAAATAAGTCGGTGATTTAAATATTGGTTATTTCCTTGGAATCACTATTGTCCCATCATTTTTCAGTTCTTAGACATTATACTAAGCCATTAATATTTATCTTTTTTGACATTGTTGCATAAAACGTATAGAACGCCTCTGCCTCGCATGTATGCACGCATGCTGTGTGCATCTTTCCTCTCTTGTTAAATCATTCATTATTTATTTATATGCACTGTGGCTACTTTTTTGTACAAAAACTTTCTTATTCACCATCGGCATTTCTTCTTTTTTGCTACTTTGTTGTTAATTACATAATTTGCAGCATCACAAATGGACAGATATTCCTCGTTCGAAGGCATATTGTCTACTGACTTGTGTAACCAAATGTGAAATCTTAAAAAATTATACTTAGATTTGTATATACTAAATCGTATACAAATCTAGGACAAGTCTTGTACTTGTATGTGGATTTGTCATATGCGTGTATATAGCGTGAACGTATCTTTAGAGGTGCATAAAAGGGAGAAAAGAGCTAGGAGGAAAGCATTGTGGAGGGGGAAATATGAAAGAGGAATTATGGATGTGAGGGAGAGATGGGGATGAAGGAGGATTGCAGAAAAGGAGAAAACAGAGTTAGAGAGAAAGAGAAGGATGAGGAGGGGTCGGAGATATGGGAGACAGACAGACAGACGACTATATTAAGGGCGAAATTATGACTATATGGCCCCTTCTTACATTTAATCCTTTGATATAGGATAGGATAGGATGTAGGATAGGATATAGGATGTTATTTACATATTAATTATATATTTGGTTCATAGGACATACATAGAGTGTTACCATAGAATAATGTAATTTTTGTGGGTGGAAAAAGCGGATGAAATAAGAAGGGCATGTGAGAGGGAGAGATATTTATAATAAAATAAATAAAAAACAGGTTTTTTAATGGCACACACTTTTATGAAAAGTAAAAAATAAATTTTTGTTGCCTCAAAATTTTCGTTTCGTAAATTTGGTGTGAAGAATAAAAGTGGATGGCCAAGAAGAAAATCATGTATGCAAACTACTTCTATGTAATGGCCACCCACTTTTATTCTTCACACCAAATTTACAAAATGAAAATTTCGATGAAAATTTTGAGGCGACAAAAATTTATTTTCTACTTTTGAGTGCATAATAAAAGTGCGTTCTTTTGAAAAACCTGTTTTTATTTATTTTATTATCTACTTTTGAATCTTCAAGCTTTTTAAAATTCTTTATTTACATAATCCATATTTATTTATATGTATTCTCTAATGAAATTGTTGAAACTCGTACCAAAACTAGATAGATTAAAATGTACCACGAATGTGGATTATGTGCAAAATTTCAGCACTCTAGCGTTTGTGGATCCAGAGATATAACGCAAAACGATGTTGAACGATGGCAACGCTCAAGCCAACTTAAATGAAAGTCGGAATCGGAAGTTCCGATGCGTACCAAAACTTGATAGGTTCAAATGTACCACAAATGTGGATTATGTGCAAAATTTCAGCTCTCTAGCGTTTGTGGATCCAGAGGTATAACGCAGCAAAGATGTTGAACGATAACAACGCTCAACCCAACTTCAATAAAAGTGTGTAAACATGGAGGGATTCAAGAAAAGGAAGAAGTGCAGAGGAAGAAGAGGAGAGAATCTTGGAGAGAAATTCGAGGGAGGTGGTGAAGTAGGGAATTTCAGAAAAGGAGGAAGTGGAGATAGAGGTAAGGAGGGAGGGAGGGAGTGGTGGTAGATGTGGGGGCAAGGGTGCGGAAGGGGGTAGTAATGATGGGATGGAAGGAGTGAAGAGGGGCAGGAGAGATAAAAGGAGGAGGTAGAGATGGGAGGAAGTGGAGGGGAGAAGTGGATGTGGGTAGGCGGATGGGGGTAGGCGGATGGGGGCAGGAGGAGGAGGGCAAGGGGAGAGTAGGAGTGAGAGGAAGTAGAGAGAGAGAGAGAGAGAAGAAACAGAAACATGGTGAGAATGATCGGGGATGTCGCGAGGACAATTTATTCTTTCTCCTCTTCTAATCCTTACCTCTGCTCTTTCTCAAAGTCAGCGATTCCCAACCGGTGGTTCGCGTAACCCTAGGGGTTCGCGAGAAAAATTTTGTTATGGCGTCTTTTTCACTTTCTTGGTTCTCCAATTCTTACCAATATTTTAATTTCATTCAAATTATTTGCATGGTTTTCTTATGCTTCAGGAATTATATTTGAATTTTACAGGGTATTAACTAGAAACTGATGACAATATCAGAGATTCCCATTTTATTGTAAACGTTTACATACTATGTGCTATATAAACTTTTTATTTTTCATGAAATAAACGTCTTCAAAATGATTTGTTTTTACAAAATTTACTCTCCGTTATAAGGGGTTCGCCGCAAATGCTGTTGCAATTCAAGGGGCTCGCGAAGAGAAAAGGTTAATCCAAGAGGTTCGCGAAGAGAAATAGGTTTGCTCAAGGGGTTCGCGAAGTGAAAAAGGTTGAGAACCACTGCTCAAAGTTATTCACGAGTTCTGAATCGTCGAAAGTCGAAAATAAGCAAGTTTCGTTGTCCGACGCAAGAATAAAGGATCGCATTTTTAGCCTTCTTTCCAGAATGTAAATATGCTTATAGTTTTGTCGTTGTGTCTGTCTGTCCGTCCCCCATATTAACTTTTGAAACAATAGACTGATTTTCATGAAACTTGGTGGAAATCTCTTGCTACATGGGCCGAGCTCCCGAGGATAGTTTTTGTTGCGAAGATTGAAGTCCCGGGTTCGATTCCATGAAATATCCTTCCCTTTTGATTTACATGGGAAATCTGAAATCCATCGTGCAGGGTAATTTTCTCTTGCACATTAAAATATCTTAGAATTGTAATATCGGAGCAATTTTTGTACTCTTCTCTGAGGAAAGGAATGAAGTTTCTAATTTTTATCGTAGGATTTAGCTTATCGATTGTATTTCTTATAATTTCGCGTAAATACTGGCGATTTTGTCGTTTTTATCACTCATTGCGAGAATGTTGCCATAGCAACAACTATTGTTGGACTCGGATTCGATATATTCTAATATGCACACGCGTTATTTTTGCCACGCAAATACGCGTGATCAATTTAATATTCCGTTCGAATGTATTTGTAATATTTTATAACGCTAAATTATGAAATTTGGGAACACAAAGAGCTACATATCCGCGATGACTTTAAAGCTATTAAATCCAATATAAGTAATAAATAAATGATTAAATGGAAATTAGGCATCATAAGTTCTGGTTAGATCATCTTGTTCCATCGTGGTTTATTTGCTCTTTTTCCTTCCTCTCTCTCTCTCTCAAGGTGTAAACATCCTGGTCTGTTGCGAACTTCGAAACACATTGGTGATTCCCCGTGGGCGAAACATTATGACATCCATGTCGCCATCAAGAATTACTCCTAGAGTTTCCGTCGCTATTTAACTAGCAACGTTGTCACTGTTTTAATTTTGTGTTTCGTCTGATTTCCTCCCGTTCGAATGAAAATAAAAAAGTGGTTTCTTCTTTATTCACTTGTGTTTTTTCTTTGTCCGCTTCTCTGAGCTTAGGCATTGCAAAAAATATCGGTAAAATGTGCAGTGCGCAATTTATAGCGAATTCTTTAAAAAAATTCGCTCATGCGTTTGGTTTGTCCGTCTGTCTGACACGCTGTATCCTCCTTAATGAAAGCAGATAGAGAATTCGTTTTCCCACCAACCGATTTAGTATCCTGTCTCGTTGTCCACGTATTCTTGTGGAGATCCGTTGTCCGTCTTGTCTGTCACGTGCGCTATCTCTAAACGATAGCGGCTACAGACTTCGATTGTTCGCTAATCGATTCAGTGCTCTCTCTTGTTGTTCGCGTTTTCTCGGTTTGCCCGTCTGATCTTCTGAAGTTTTTGTTGAAAATGTCCCGATTTACTATTTGCTGAGGCAGCTCTTTCCTTGGTTGACCACGTATCCGTGCGCCTCTATTCCACACAATTATGTCGCTGTTTGCATTATGGTATGGATAGCTTTGTGGTAATTTGGCGTAAAACTCGATATATTACATTGGCTTTGGGACACAATTAAGTTGCATTTTGAGATATTAGCTTATATAATATCGTTTATGACAACTAGCAATTAAAATACTTGAGACCACTTTTGTGCGATTCGAAATTTTGCGAAATCGTCAAGAATAAACTAGGTGCCTTAAATTGTTGCGCGATGTGATTCATTTCCACGAGGTTTCTATCACACGACATTTCACCAGGTTCTGATTCACTATGTAGCCTCTATAGCCGCGCACAGACCGCAGTCAGTCTGAATGACAACTTTTTCGAACTATGAGGCACCTAAGACGTGCATATTCATCGAAATCGCGAAAGTTTTCCACCGTCACGATAATTTCTTCACATATTTCGCATAAATAAAATAATAAATAAAAAAATACAAAATAGTGCCGGCGATGGTCGCCATTTCGTTGTGAGCTGAAGCGATTGTTCGTTCACGAAATGAAGCCCGATGCAATTTAAGATTTAGAGACGCACTTATCCTCTCCGCGTCCTCGATGCTTCGAATCGACTTGCGCTCAACAATGATCCGATTGTTTGACCTCGGATTATCGTCCGGCGTGTCGTTCGACCGCGCCGCTCTCTAAGAAAATTGTCCCTCGAGAGTCGGTCGAGTTAATGGATCGCAACGAAGCGAGCGCGTCTCAAGACTAACCTCAATATATGTACCTATGTACATATAACCTTTTCGGATCGAGATCTCGGTAGTGCAACTTGTACAACGAGACGTTCACGAGTGGCTTCTTAGGTTCCTATGGAAATACGCCAGTAAACAAGTAATGGTTATAAAAAACAATTTTTTTAAGGAATAACTTTTATTATATTAGTATATAAAAAAATACTCCTTTGCCCCTAGATTTGCAGTCGGCAGCTCAACTCTATCGTATTTTAAAATCCTGTTGGAAAAAGCTCGTAAGCAACATGTTCACTTTGCTCAAATAAATAGCTACGTATTTTCGGGTTTTGTTAGGAGGTGAGTTAGCGCTAGGTAGCGTCACCACCACTCCCGGAAATCCGGGAATCTCCCGGATTTAGTCCACTGTAGATACATCCCTCCCGGAATCTGGAAGGACTTGTTTGGGAGGCTGAAATCTTTGTAAACAAGTAATTTTCAAACTCAAGAACAAGCAATTTAAAAATGTACTTGCCTTAGGTATCTCCAATGGCCAAAACAAGGTTAGAAAACCATATGCGCATTTCGTCTACAAAGCAGCCAACTTCAGTGGTAATTCTTTTCGAATCTATTTACGGTGAATTACTACTGAAGACGGCTGCATTGTAGCCGAAATACGCATATGGTTTTCTAACTTAATTGTGGCTATTGGAGATATCTAAGGCAAGTATATTTGTTAAATTGCTTCTTCTAGAATTTTTTAAGCCATAAGACGAGCTCGATTGTTCCCTGTTTAAGTAATTTTCAGATTTACTGGTCTTTTTACTTTGCATTAAGTTGAGATTTTGGCAGAATCATTACCTTTGACCCGAATAAAGTTACACTTAATGCGGAAAGGAATTATTTTCACAGGATCATGCTGGTAACTACCTCCGACGCCTCTCTAAAGGGTCGCTTGATTTTGGCAACAATTTAAACCTATCTAGAAGCGTTAATAATTGTTTTCGATATCATTTGTTACTTTATAAAAATGTTTTTACTAGTTATATTAAATTGACCTTGGAGTGTGTAGTTCCATCTTAGTAGCTGAATTCCAACATAGACAAGGAAGGGAAGGAATAAAAGGAGGGAAGAAAAGCATAAAAAAATTTAGTACGAAATTACTTGCCTCGAGCGACACACAAAACAAGTTTTAATGCTCTCATTGGCGGTTCTTTTAACCTAGAAAAAATCTCCCGGAATTAACCACTCATAAGACAAATTTATCCCGGAATGAACTACACATACGAAGGATATCTCCCGGAATCAGCGACTCACAAGAAGGCAAACCCTGCGCAGGGGTTCAGGATAGCCGGCTCATAAACCAGGGTTCCCCGGATCGTGTCCCAAAATTCGCAAAAGTTTTTCTGTTTAAATGACGGTCGGTTTTTAATTCTAAGTCATGGGAAATATGGAAGCGTTCGTACATGGAAGTATAGTAGGCAAGTTAACGTAAAAGTTGGTAATAAAAAAAACCCGACGGCCATGTGTATTTGGAACTGTGCCCGGTCGAGAGCTGATGAGGAATGTCGAGTGGCCGACGCGGAATCCATTGGTTATTTTTCCCTTCGCTCTTTCGAATGGAAAGAAGTGGTTGATAAGGCGGAGTATTCTACGGCTCTCTTCCTTTGCAATGGCGGTATTAACGGGCAGCAAACGTTCTTCTTTTTTGTGTGACAGCGGATGAAACCATGTTATTGGAACCGTGTGACAGCGAGATGAGTACATCGGATGCAATATAACGTTAATCTTATGGAAACCTAACGGTGTAGAACTGAAATTTGCGGCATTACATAATGAAATTTAATAATAATCATAATGACAAATTTGATAATAAATTCGATAATAAAATTGACTTTTGCTTAGCATAATTTATAGACCATTTAACTCTTTTTTTTATAAAATTGGTATTAAATATTTTTATTGTGTATTAAGCTAAAGCATCAGGTTCAGTCATAGAACGTAGTATATAACATAAATTCGACAGAAAATTTGTTCTTTATAATGTATGTAACACTGATAACGGTAATATAGTGATAGATTGTTCAGTTTTTTAGCTATGTAATATAATCACCTTTTCATGAATTGATTATTTAATTAATTTTACTTTATTTAAAAATATATCGTCGTACCATGTTTGTTAATGCCGTGTACAAATGGAAAAAATTATTATTGGCTATTTTTCGTAAAAAGTAACGTTTTGCAAGTTTTCTTTTGAAATATTTTCCATAACTTAACATATTTCCACGTTTGATTCATACAAAAAATGGATCGGAATAATTTTATCATTGTAGTACTGTAGTTAACATATGTCACGGACCGATAGGCAAACTAACTTAAATCTGGAGCAATTAATTCCACCAAACTTCTATTAAGGTTCTGCAAAAAATAAAAACCCTTCAAAATCGATTCAATGTTCGAGTATTCTTCGAGTTTTAACAGCGGCCCTCAAAAAGAAGAAAAATAACAATGAAAGCGGCCAATTTATCTTTTGCGATTCGGTAACATAGTGGAAAAAAATCTGATGTGGCCACCACATGACTTTCTCCATACCTGTAATATTTCAAAAAATTCCAAATATGTTACATAATAATAACTACTTATTTTAAGGAACTGCGAGAAAAATTTAAAGACTACAAAGAACATAAATAAACTCAAACCGTGGCCTTCTGATATTGGATATAGCCACGCAGATCCAACAATTAAGAAAATAAAAAGGAGCGTTATTAAGGCGTAACTAAACGTATTGTTTACAAAGTCGCCGGTAGGTGGTGTGGTGGTGACAGCTACAAAATTAGTTTTTAAAATGTCTCTTAAACAATTCATTATAAATTCCGGTCACAGACACACTCACAGGCATCATCGATAAAATAGTCTAAACGTATTCAGGGGACCTTAAAAACATGTATTTCCGTTGAAATCTCGAATTCGATTTTTTTCATGAAAACAATGCTTTCTCTATATGTAAGAAATGTGTAGAAAGTAAAAAATATATATAACGAAAACAAACAAACAAGAGTGCATTCCTAGAAGCGGCTCTTGATTGATACGAAACCGTTTTATCCAAAAACCTCATACACATGTATTTTCCCAGGGAAACACTGCACGAATGCATACGCTCGAGAGATATGGAATAACTGGCATTACTTCCCGGAATACGTGTCCGCTATCTCCGAAACAACCGCTGTCTCTTTCTCTCTCTTTCACTCGCATACACGCACCCTTCCTCCCTCCTCTCCAAAAAGCATTCCCCCCCTCCCCCCATCCTCTTCCTGCTTCTCTCTAGCTCTCCTCGGCGACGAGAGGATAGACGCACACACTCACGCAGCGGCTATATCCTTATCGGACTCATTTACCACTCAACATCCTCACGCAGAGCGTCTGCAAGCTCTGGCCCACGGCCAAGATTACATTGCTTTCAAAAAATCCTCTTTTTTCCTCTCTCTCTCTCTCTCTCGCTCTTTCCTCGCCCCGACCTCTCGTATCCTCCCCACACCCCCAGAGAAACCGTCTCGGTACCGTTTCCATCCGGTAATGATTCCTTTTTGCGCCGCTGCGAAGAGGAAGGACTCCTTTGATTGACCTTTTTAATTTTCGCCGCCAGCCTCCGGTCGTGCGCGCCTGCACTCTCGGACGGTCGGTCAGCATGGTCCACGTCTTGCGTGGTCCGCGTGATCGTCCGATAGGTCGATCGATCTAAGGATGCGCGTAAAGAAATCGACGTGGTCGTTTTCGCGAAAGAAAGCATACTCGCGCCAAAGTCGTGAGCTGTTATGACGTGAGCGGGATTGACTTCGCCGGTGCAAGAGACGACGGCGCGTTCTTTTGTGAGCCATCAGGAAAAGCCTTAACGAGTCTAAACCAGAGGTGAATAACTCCAAAGTTGACATGGGCCAAAATCGACCTTGATTGGACCTAGGCGGGCCACGCTATGAAAGTTTTGTACATAATAAATTTAAGTACGCTATTGTAGATTCAGTAATTGCCGTAACAACTTTTACATGCAATTTTAATGCGACAAAAACGAGATGAAAAACAAATATAATTTACTCACTCAACGGGAGATATTGCACCGTTTTTCTCTCGACATTCCACTTATATCCGGAGTAATGCTGGTAGTTGCTGTTCTTAGAATGTCTCTTAAACTCTGATCTGTCAGTGCTGAACGTAATGGAACTTTGTTTAATTCCATAAGAGAGAAGCTTTGTTAACACATGCGATTAATATTCATAACAAATTTTACTTGTGTTTTGTTCGGAAAAGGGATGCACCAGCAGAGTTAAATCCTGCCGGGTCACACAGAATATGTCGGCGAGCCATATTTGGCCCGCGGGCCCTATAACCAATTCCTGGTTGCTTTAACCTTCCTCTGCATTGTTGGTAATTAGTGCTTAGCATAATCAAACCAATCTACAGACATAAAGAGAAAATACAAGGAAAAATTGCTCTCTTAAAAATATACCATTTTTGCTTTTCAGCAATTCCTCTTTTTTGGTTCACGGTGCATAAGTTTTGACATTTAAAAATGCTATTTTATGTAAACTTAATATAATAGCAGCTGTTCTTCCGTACTGTTGTTTTTCGTTTTCAAATTTTTATGGAAATTTATTCATCGTCCCTCGTCATATTTTTTTATTTCGCTTCGAAGCATCTATAAGTACATGGAAATCGTCCGCATAAAATTATTGCTACAACAAAGACTCGTTTCTGAAGCGCAGCCTTCGCAGCTGATGACATCGATAACATCAGATGAGTTCTGGTTACTGGGTATCAAGGAAATCACTTTAACCGTAACTGCTATATGTTACCAAAACACAGTTAACTTTTTCCTTTCTTGCTTTATCAACGAAAACCATAGAATCCGAGCGAAATATTTAAAATACTAACAAAGCAATACGAAACTTTTATTGGATTTCTTCCTTGAGCGCCTATGAAGGGTCATTCTGTAGCTTTAGGATGATGAGTATGAAAGATATCATTGCCTCACTTCAAAGACGATTTAACGTTCTGATAACAACTTGGAGTATATACACTAACATACGACGTACATAGCTTGAGGTAACTGTCGTTATCAACTTCGATCGTGCATTAGTTCAGCCACGGCGCGAACGCCAAATGAGACAGAGGTTTTTGCCAAGGCGAGGGTTAATGCCAATGCCCGCAGTGGAACTTGAACCCGAAACCTTAAGATTAAGTGTTTGATCACATACCGCGACAGGTTGGAATAATAATATAACTTACGGCAGGTAGTTAAACTTCCTCTCATTTTGCAAACTATTGTCTTATGAATAACGACCACAAGTAAAGAAATATTATCTCTGAATATCTTGCAAAATGCTGTTGTCACAATAAATATTATGTAAACGAATATATATATATATATATATATATATATATATATATATATATTGGCGAGGCCCCGGGGATGTCGAAGCGACATACGTAAAAGAACACTAAAACACAGAAACATCACAAACGTAGAAGCTTTCGGAACTACTCCTTCTTCAGCTACAGATATATATATATATATATATATATATATATATATATATATATATATATATATATATATATATCTGTATATATATATATATATATATATATATATATATATATCTGTATATATATATATACATACATACATATGTATATTTTTATATTTATATTTAATTAATATATATTTTAAAATATTTTAAACAAACAACAAAATAAAAATATATATAAAGAGAGTACAAGAAATTTAATTTATCAATTCTTTAAAAAGACAGCAATTTTTTGCTGTTTTTTTACTTGAGTACTTAAAAAACGATGGGACTTGCTTTCCGAGAGACAGGGAAGAAGGAAGACCCGCGGTATAACCGATAGCGTTGTAACCGGGAATATTATATATATATATATATATATATATATATATATATATATATATGGATGTCAACAAGGTGTTGGGATGAGGAAACCCAGTGAGCACTCACCAATCAGACGACTTCAGGTTGGCGAGGCCCCGGGGATGTCGAAGCTGAAGAAGGAGTAGTTCCGAAAGCTTTACGTTTGTGATGTTTCTGTGTTTTTGTGTTATTTTACGTGTGTCGCTTCGACATCCCCGGGGCCTCGCCAACCTGAAGTCGTCTGATTGGTGAGTGCTCACTGGGTTTCCTCATCCCAACACCTTGTTGACATCCATATATCTATTTTACCTTTCCTTTTCCGTAAGTTGTTATATATATATATATATATATATATATATATATATATATATATATTCTCTCTCTCCCTTCGTTGGCTTGGCTTCCGGTTATATATATATATATATATATGGATGTCAACAAGGTGTTGGGATGAGGAAACCCATATATATATATAATATTCCCGGTTACAACGCTATCGGTTACACCGCGGGTCTTCCTTCTTCCCTGTCTCTCGGAAAGCAAGTCCCATCGTTTTTTAAGTACTCAAGTAAAAAAACAACAAAAAATTGCTGTCTTTTTAAAGAATCGATAAAATAAATTTTTTGTACTCAATTTATATATTTTTTATTTTGTTGTTTGTAGCAATTAAAATTTTTTTAAAATATAAAATTTGTGCTTGCAGGCTGTATTGGACAATACGATCGTGTCCTCGGTTAAAACGCGGTTTCCTTATAACGCGGGCCGCATCTACTCCCCCGAAACCCGCCTCATAACCGGGGAGCGGTGTATATAGGTAGCAGAAAGGACGAAAAGCCTCTATGTATGTCCACTTGTCTTCCTCCAACACAATGTCGCCACCGATATTTCGTTTCACCCTTCCTCTTCTCAAGTATGCATATGTATCTTCATCTGCATACACATACATACATACATACAAACAGGACCTCTGAGAGGGAACACCAGAGGGGCCTGGACCTCAAGCCTCAAGGCCAAAATTTGCGTTTAAATGGACTCACCATGCTTAATATCAACTATGAAATTGCTCTAAATTTAGATTTTTTCCAGTAATTGGTACAACAATTACATACATACACTTAAGAAAAAGGAATTATTGTTTCAAACTATTTAGAGGATTTATTATTTTTGGCAGTTATCCGTCCGAAAACAATACTTTTTTTTATTCGTTCAACAATTATTCTAAAAACAAACTTATTTCAGTGTATCACGGCACATTGCCAACATTAGATCTCACGTAGGTGGAATTAATGGATCATGTGATCCCTACGCAAAAGGAATAAGCTGGAATGTTGGGACATTTGGAAACAGAAGAAAAAAATCTGCTATAATCCGGGTCTTTCACTTGCCGGGCGGATATTCTACCACTGAATTATTGTAGCAGAGTAATTTTCCTGTTTCCGAATAAGAAAAATAAAACATTCCCGTTCTGAAACAGTAAAATTACTCTGCTACAGTAGTTCGGTGGTAGAATATCCGCCCGGCAAGTGAAAGACCCGGGTTCGATTCCCGCTCATAGCAGATTTTTTTCTCCTGTTTCCAAATTTGCCAGCATTAGATCTCGCGGCGTTTTCTCGCCGACGCTCTGGAATTGAAACGCGTTCGTATATTTCTTCCGTGTATCCCGCTTATATGCTTCTCTGTCGAATCGATGTGGTTTCTTACTCTGATGTCAAAGTCGCCCCCTTCTCTCAACGTAATCTCCGAGAGGATTTAAGGTTTGATTCGCCCACTCAGATCTGCATAAAGGGACTATAATTACCTCGGTGACTCTCATCTCAACTGCCGCGTGCGTCTAAAAATATCGCGTCGTTCCTGTCTCGCCCTTTTGGACGATGCTCAGAATTGACCAATGGGGTGTAGAGATAACGCACAAGCACACACGCCCACGCATAACAAACGCCCATCGGAAAGAAGGGACGATTTATTTTTAACCCGAAAAAAAGAAACGAGATTTTTTTATTTTTTATAACAGTTGGACCGGAAACGGCGCGATAGCAGTTTTTATCTTTTATTTCTCTTTGGGACTCGCAAAATTATTTTCGAAGAAATTATTCCCCGCTATTTTTTGCGCAGGATATCTCTCCGGCGAGATTTTTTTAGTTTCTTTCTGAAACTGAGATTAATTCCTTTTACTGGCGCTAATTGGCAGACATTCATTAAAATTCGTCGAAGATAATCGTCGAAAGAGACGGAGAAATCGGGATTAATTGAGGCGCTATAAATATTCGCGCTGTGTTATAACGTAAGAATGCGAGGCTTTAACTAATATCTTCTTTCAGCTGTTCGGAAAAGATGTAATTTTGGACGTTTCGTAAACTTTTTAACGCGTAAACGATTTCCAAGCTCTTTAACCTATTAATATTTGACAATAATATTATTCAAATGCAAATGAAACATTAAAACACGACAAAATAATAAATATTTTATTTGTATAACACATTTTTCTCTTTGGTCAGATTGAATTACAAATTGACTTCTCAATTAATGGTTACAAAATTTAATGCACTTCTCCTTGGTATAAATAAATTTTGTATCTTAATATATGATTTGGCGTTTTCAATTTTCTAGAATAAAAATTTCAAAACTTTTTACTTGGCGAAAAATATGTATAGATCAATTTTTAAATTCAATTAATCAGAGACGCTGAGATTAACATTTCAACACCTTACAGGACTACATTTCACGAATATTTTGCCAAGTTAAGAAAGGTAAAAGGCAAGAACGTTTAAAAATGTATTCACATTTTTAGGAGCTATGAATGTTTTCCTGATATTTACGAATCAGAAAATTTAAATTTCCTTTATTCAAAAATAAATATATTCAGGTTTCTGACTGTGTGAGGCAAAAGAGTGTTTGCGCATGGTGGGAAAGTAGCCGCGCGAGGCCGCGCACCCGCGCTACTTAGAGGGATCATTCTTTGGGAGCGCTAGTTTAATACATTTCCCAAATGTCTTCGATTATTTTAAAAATACTAGGAGAACCGCCTCTACGCGCGTCAACCCCGTCTTCCGCTCGCTTTGCTCGCCCCGGAGATCTCGGTCCTACGCGTCTCGCTAAGCTGAAAATTAGTTTTAGGAATTGCTCTTAATAAGATCAGTATTTTTCTTCCATCAATGTTTTTCTCCGACTTACCGTTTCCGAAATATAAATTTTCAAATATTTTAATCGGCCGCCATTTTGCTTCAAAATGGCGGATGAAAATGAAATTGTTTTTCTGTGGTCTCCTAGATGGTAAAAACAATGTTTTTTACCGCATTTCTCTACGACAAACAGTTCCTGAGATACAAAGAGAGACAGACGGACGGAAATTATTTATACATATAGGATTTTCTGAGAAATATGTACGTCTGATGCTGGACTGTATCATAGTACAAAGTATCTTACTTCGCAGGCACGTTTTCTAGACCCCTGTTCTAGCGTGTAAATGGGAATCACTCGATCCATGGATTCGAAGCAGAGTGAGACGTTTTTGCGTTCGACTTTCTACTCCCGCGGCGTGTACCGCTATCTTAAGTGTGTTTACGCGCTCAATTTCACAGAGAAACTCGTCCTAATTGAGAAGGTCGATTTTTTTAAAAACCGGTCAGAAGTCATTGGCTGTCTTTCAAAGAATTTAATGAGAGTATTTCGATTGCGATGCATTGAGAACTACTCTGTTTTTTAGTCTCTTTTTAGCGGCCAATGTCAAACAATTATTTTTTAATGACGTCACTTAATTATCATTTTAACGGGCGATGACCATGTCGACACCGATACGCACAAAACAGTGGGTAAAAACAGATTTGCATTTCCGCTGCTGGACAGCCACCTTCGATGGTGACCAATAATCTGCCATCGGTAGATTACCACTGAGGAAGGCTATTTTGTAGCCGGTACACGCATCTGGTTTCACCAACCGTTTTAGCTATGTGAGTTGACATTGTCATTATCCAAATTTGGATTCCAGCCATATGGAGAGATCTAGATTTCCTTTTTAGATTATAAATAGACAGCAAGAATTAAAAAAATCCTGGTGTTTTTTGATCGGTAATGGAAGTTAATATGCAATGAAAAGAGTAGGGAGCAAAATATAATCCCCAATGTAGTTAGGTCATTTTGAATGAAATCTTTCTTTGCTACTCTTTACCTGTGTAGTAATGTTAATAATATTTTCGCTGTGATTTCTTTACTATTTTAATTTTATCATATTTCCTGTTGTTACAAATTATTTCTGCCTTATTAAATATGTATCATGCGCAACTTTTCCTCTAATATATATGTTAATGGTTTTTTCTTCTTCCTTGTGAAAATCTTTATTTCATCTGCATATAGACATTCTCTGCACGTTTTTTTGTTCTGGAGGTATTTAATTGATTCTTTCTTTTATTAGTTGAATCTCACCGCGCTTCATTTTCCTCTCCAACCCAAAGTTTCTGCCGTCATCGTCGTTTAATGTCATCAATTCCGCGCCCAGTCCATAACATTCCATTCTTCTCCCAATCTTCTGCCTGATAACCGTAACGTTTTACTCCTTAAACACTGTTACCGTCTCTAAATTTGTCTTTAGTCATCCATTCTGTCTCCTATCGTTCAATTTGATTGCTCAAGAAGAGGAAACTGTCCAATTATCTACATTTGGGTAGCCCTTCCAGTGGCAAGTTTCGATCTACTGACGCAAGAACCTCTTAAATTTTATCTAATTGTATGATAAAAATGGCATGCTATTCAAAAGAGAATTATCGAATTCACTCTAAAAAAGGACAAAAAGAAAAATCAGAGACATATTTTGGCTACGAATCAGCCGTCATCAGTGGTAATTTACCGGTAATATAATCTAAAATTATTATTAGAATCTACTGTCGGCGAATCGCTGCTGTTGATGGCAGCCTTTTAGAGGAAATTGCTTTTTGCTCATTCCAATGTTTTATGGCTGCCGAAGTCACTAGTTCTAAATTACCGCGTAGACGCGTTAAATGAAAACTCACGCCGAATTGGAATCAAGTTGGAAATCGGGATCGGTCGTTTTGCGCCGAGAGAAAGTACTTTTTTAAGGTCCGAATCTGTCCCACTTTACAGTATTCGACAGCTAACCTGTCTTTTCTTCCCTGTCACTTTCTCCTTTCTCTCTTTCTCACCTTCTCAGTAATATGTATATTTTTAAAAATATCGAACCCATTAAGCATTGTCATATTTACAGTAAATTCCGTATTAACCGGGTATCGGATAACCGAATTTTTGATTAATTGGATTTTCGATTAACGTGAGATTTCAAAGCAACTTCAGCATTTTTATTCTGCAACACGCAAATGAATATGTACGATTTTTACTTTTCCTACACATAAAGAAGACTTGAACACGTAGCACAGTATTATGTGTCTACTAACTACTAACTTACTTTTCTTCAAATGCTATCTTCACTATTTTAGTGCTTACTTATTTTTTAAATCTTGTGTACTTTGTTACGCGTAAATGGGCATATCGATCAATCGGAATATCCGATTCACCGGAATAGATTCGGTCCCGAAGCACCCCTTAAATCCTGAGTTTGCTGTATCGACTTTTGATGTGTATTTATTTTATTTATTTATTTAAAAGTTTATTCCAACCTGTTTCATATGAAGAAGGGTTAAAAGTACGCTAGTACTGTGTAGTCAATTTCTTCCGAATAAAGGTACGTTTGTACGTCTCTCTTCTCTGCCTCATTCCATTCTCTTCAGCATCCTCTCTTACGTCTCCAAACTGGACCACAAACACACAACCCAACGTCCGCGACCTTTCCGTTTGACCCTTTTCCCCTTCCCTTCGTCCCTTAAGTCCTTCATTCGTAACTTCCTCCCCTCCTATAGTCTCTCTTCTCCCCCTCCAACCTCCAGGGGCGAGGGAAAACTCCCAAGTCACATCCTTTTATATTCGCTGCAATTGGACTATTCATTTCAAAATTTCCCTCTGGCATCGCGTGATTTCTGGCGTGGCAAGCGCGATTGTAATTTTCGACCGCTGTACGTGTCCCGAATGATTACGCAGACACGATCTTTTTTCTATCGCCTATTTCCGCTGTTTTCCCTATGTCCTCTTCCCCTTCCTCCGCTAGCAAAAGGTTCGCATTCCGCATCACGTCGTTTTTCGACCGAGTGACTTGCGCGCCATCCGAAGATCTCGCGAGATCGAGTACTGGTGAAGTTATATTCGTATATGAGAATTTGAAGCTCGGAGAACAATTCTGCCATTCCCGGGTCACTTTACTGAGGTTTTTGATTTTCATCTACGATTTCCTGTGCGTGCACAAAATTTCAGCGATTATTTCAAACTGAAAGTGCGTTAAAAAACCGTGACGGACGAACTGACACTCGTGAACTGTTATGTAGTGATTATGGTAAGAGTTTTATCGGCAACTATTCCCAATGGACGCAAGTATTTATTCAATTTACGCTAAAAATATTTCGTCTTTTTAAGGTCCCGTATAATTTAGGAAAAGATATTTCTCAACATCTTCACACGAGTGAAAGTTTTGAGTGAGAGAATCTAAGCTTGAAGTAATAGTTGAATGGCACACAAAGCAATTTCGCTAGGGTGTAATTTTGGTAATGAAATGTTGCATTCAAAATAGCATAAAATTCAAGGGTGAGATGTCAGGGAGGACGTTTATTATTGCGAGGTTTACTACTCAGCCCTTCATCAACTAAAATTTCCCATCTGAGAACGGAGAATCGTTCTGCTGGTTACAGCACCCGACCGACCTGTCAAGTTTAGAATTTTTCCCATCTTTGAAATGGCAAGTTCGGCGGAAGGATAGGGCGAGCGAGGCCTCGGGCATTTTTCCATTTGTAAATTAGACAGGGATGGGCAACTCACGCTCAAACTGAGTATTTTTTAGCGCCAAATTACCAGAGAGAAAAAATAAAGCGTAGTATCCCGCTCAGATGGCTAAACGCTATTCCGAATATCTCACATTTTTCATTCTTTTTTGTTTTCCAGTATATTTTCATTAAACCCACGTTCTTCATTTTCTCGGAGGAGCGTTGCTAAATGTTTTGCCTATGGCCTCGCAAAAGTTCGCGCCAATCCTGGTGGCGTGTGAATTATAATGCTTTCTGCTATAAATTGTTTGGGTCCTTTAGTGTTACGTAATTACATCGAAACTGTTTGTGAGGTTTACTCAAACTCTAGGGACTCAATATTGTCATAGCAAATAAAACCGATACCAGATGTTGATTTGTTTTATTTAGGAAGCTTAACTGACTTTGTCCGAGGGATGTTGTAAGAAAGAGATCGTAAAATACAGTTCGATATGTACAGGTACTTCTACTAAGAGGAAATATAAAGGAATATATATACAAGAGATAAACAAAAGGCTATGTATGGAGTAACGCTTTTTATGGATCAGAATCGTGGGCACTCAGGAAGAATGGTTTTAAGTATTCGAAAAGCTTCGAAATGTGACTATCTAGAAGAATGCTGAAGTTAAAACGGATATGTAGGATGAAAAACAATAAAGCACTAAAGATAATAGAAGGAAATTGAATGGTTATAAAGAATATAAGAAAAAGGAAAACGAACTAAGTCGGGCATTACCTGAGGAGAGAGAGAGAGCATGATGTAGGATGTGTTAGAAGGAAGTCAAAGGAAAAGGTTTCAGCTGATAGAAGACTTGATAGGAAAAGAGAGCTACCAAGAAATTAAAAAGATTAAGGAACGCTGGAGTATTAAGAGAATCAGGCTTGATCAATAATAATCACGGATCTGTTTACGAACAGATTACCTCTGATGATTTTAAAACATTTGTTAGAATTGGTAACTAAGAGACCGAAAGCAGAAAGTGCGACCTTACTCTTCAAATTATCGTAAATTCTTTTTTATTATTGTATGTTATCTCTTTGAAGAAAATAAGTTCTAACGGTGTAATTATTAATCCTTCGTTATCGGCTTTGGATGTACCGTGAATGCTCTTAAAACACGACAGCTTACTTATTTCTATCTCAGACGGAAAAGATGTCCAAGGATATTTATCTTAAGCTCTCAAACTTTTATTTTACTGCGAATTGTTCACGATCAGTCTAACTATAAACATCTTGCGCGATTGAAAATTCCATCCACACATTAATACCTCCGCAGAATCGAATTCTTTCAGCCATGCGAAGATTCTTTTCTTTTAGAAAATGATCGCCTCTGATCCATCTCCAACACACTCGAGAATTTGTTCCCAACGCGTTTTCGAAGATGTATCCTCGGCCATTTTGAGACGAGGGAGGGGAACGCGTGTCGCTGTATTAGCACCGCGGACGTTTAATCGAAAGAGGATGTGCGCCTTTTTATCGCCGTCTGGTACTGCACGTGATATCCGCAATACTCTTTCTGCTTCTCGATAAGGTCTTATCGTCAATTTTAAAGAGAATCATCGATCCGAAATATCTACTGCAGTAAAATGTGGGGAAGAACCTCGTGGTGTCGCTGTTTCCGCCCATTTTACTCACATTACATAGGTATATATAAACTTGAGGAAAAGGAAAGGTAGTGATGACGGTGGCAACAAGGTGTTAACCGTCTACACGCTACAATTATAACAACTAAGGAAACGATTTTTGTTATTACAATTTCTAAGACGACGTACAGGAATTGTAACATGAAAAAATAACGACTGCGCGATTTTTTTCGTGTGACTTGGAATGTAGGCAGGAATGTATTATTTTGAAAGTTTACACGAAAATAAGCCTGGTAGACTGAGGCCTCTAATGCCTCGAACTCAATTCAAGGCGTCAACCTTTCAGCATTATTTTCGTGCACACTTTCAAAATAATACATTCGTACTTAGTCATGCCAAGGTTCACACATAAAAATTGGCGGTCTTTATTTTTTCCATTTTGAATTCCTGTTCGTCATGTTAGAAGTTCTAATAATTAAAATCTTTTCCTTATTCTACATCAATTGGCAATAATCGCGCTTTTTAAGAGAAACTTAAAGATTTTCGAACATCACTTGACCGATAAAAGCATTCGTTTTTTTTATCGCGGCCGCGCCCAGTCTTTTATCCCTCTCGATCATCAGCGGGAAACTGCAAAAAAGTGGATTTCAACCGAGACCAATGACGTAAGTTGTGTACTCGTAAGAATTGCTTCCGCTGGGACGCCACATTTTGAGCTAATCTGATGAAAGAGGTTTTTTGGTATCGAGCAATCCTGGAAATTATTCGTTTTAATTCGAACAATACCGCTTAAATGGCTTTTTTAAAAAATAGGCTGTCATTAAGTTCACGGAGCATTTGTATTTATAAAGTTTTCCACAAACGCTGCTAAATATGTCCACCGTTCATTTTTTGCAAAACTGCAGTCTTTCTGTTACCGATCTGCAAACTAGTTGGCACTTCAGCAGCGTTCTGAGAAATGTCGCATCACTTCACAAGTTGAATTCCTACAAATGTTGACAACTGAATCCTATCAGCCGTGGCACAGAAATATTAAAAATAGGGTAAAATATTAGGATTAGAGAGGAAATGATATACTTTATAGCACTTAAACTATATAGCCATTCAAACGTTTTCCTTACTTTTGGCCCTTCCTGTATATATTATTTAAATATAAATATATAAATAAGGGAAATCAATGGAAACTATTATTATACTAGTGTAAAAATCCGCCAATAGGACGGAAAAATTAATTATTTGTAATTTAAATTATGTTTTCGTCCTTATTATTCTTTGCGGTCCTTCGTTCATATTTCTTAAATGTCAAAATTATTGATCCGATAAAAATTGATTCCAAATAGCAGATAGTTCCAATAGCCATTCTCAAGTTATTCGCTAATTAAGAGCGTAACAGGGTTACAAACTACTCTATATATAAATAGAGATATCCGTAAAGATTAATATTATTATTTATTATGTAAATTCGCTCAAGTTGACATGACAGTAAAATTTAAAAGGGCAAAAAGTAATAGGGGAAATTAGTTGGAGGTTTCGGAGGCGTCAATAGTTTACTTTTAAAAAAATGTCTATCCAATAGCCATGAAAAGGTTGGGAGAACGAGATGCAGAACAGACGTCATCGGTGGTGACCCAGCAGGTTTTAAAATCTAAACTCCACTATCGGTGGATCACCACTGATGACGGCTACTTTGTAACCGAAATGCGCATCCCGTCCTCCAAACCTTTTTACGGATATGAGAGAAACGTAGCTTTTCAATTCGATTTCAAGCAATAAGATGAGCTCGGCAATTATTTTTTGAAAATTACGTTTTTTAGCCTACTTTCCAAAAAATGGAACGTAGTCTTATGAGATCGCCTCGGTGTCCGTGGGTGTGTGTGTCCGTGTCTGTGTCCCCCTGACATCTTCTTCATGAATTAACCGATTTCAACTAAATTTGGTACATAGAATCTTCACATAAATTAATGACCAAAATGACATATTTGGACCGGATCTACTTGGCAGGGGTGCCACAATTGCAAAGTTAAACTTATCGGTAAATATGAATTTGGAAGGAATTGGCACAACCGATTTCAACGAAATTTTGTATGAAGTAGGCGTGCAACATAAAATAACAAAATCAAGATATATAGTATAGATATAAAAAGCAGGGCTGCCACAATACAAGGGGTATAAAAATTATTTTTACACGTATTTGTGTTGAACTATTCACATCAATTTTAACCAAATTTAATACTTATAATATACAAAACCTATTAGCATATTTTAACCGAATCAGCCAAACAGGGGCGCCACAGTTACAAATTAAACAATTTCAGTAATTAAGGATTTTGAAGGAATTGGCTGAACGGATTTCAATTAAATTCTGTATATAAAATTTGTACAACATACCATAATGAAATCAAGATGTTAAAAGTGGAGCTTAAGAGCAGGGCTACCACAATCAAAGGTAAAATAATATTTCTTTTACACGTATTTATAGAGACCTGACCGCATGGATTTTAACCAAATACGGTATATATAATCTTCATATAAATAAATAACCAAAATAGCATATTTCAACCGGGTTGACTAAACAGGCCTACCATAATATCAAGGTTAGAATTTTTCTGTAACTATGAATTTCGAAGGTATTGGCTGAACGGATTACAAAGTAATTTCGTTTGTAGGGAGAGTATAGAATGGGAAAATGAGATGAATATGTTTAGGACGGATCAAAAAAGCAGAGCTACCACAATATGAGGAAAAATAATTTTCTGATTTCAAAGAAAATACATCACTATAAGATTATACTACGGCGAATTTGACGAAAAGCACTTCTGTGAAACCTGTGTACACTCCTACTTGTTATATATTAAAACTGAATTGAAAGGAAAGTAGGCGGATTAGTTCTTTCCAGAACTACTTGTTTATTTACCAATCCATTATGTTCGTATGAATGATGTAACATGTCGCCCCGAGCATCAAAAACGTCTTCCAGATCGTCCAATCCATCGTAACAACGGGCATAAAATCACGACTTAAAAATATTCCCTTTCCTCCCAGCTCGTGCCATTTCACATTCAAGAACTTTACCAATCGGTTCGATTTAAAATTCCATGCCGGAAATATTTGCCGAGGATTCCACATCGTCGGGATCGTTTGTTTGTTTTCTCTGCGGCGGCTCCTGTTTGACAGATCGAGAGAGGGGGAGGAGAAGAATTATCCGAAGGCGAAATGAATAATTCCTCGCTGCTTCGGATACGAATTCGGTCTACACCTTTAATACGACGCATTTATTCCGCGTAATCTCGATTCACGAGAGCTGGATCCTCGCCGTGACCGACCCATTGTTCCCGCGTCGAAAAGAGCTTCCTCCCTTTAGCTTCCTCGGGTGACGTCACATCCGTGGACCTTCCTCACCCCTCCCTCCGGACGCGCTGACAGAACGCCGTCGCCTCCCCTTCTCTTCTCCTCGGCTCTTCTTCCTCTTATCCCCGACACACAACACACACGCTTCGTGGTACTAATTAATACACAGACGGCGTCCACTTAAGTATGAGGACCCAAGAGAGGAGGACCCTTTTTCTATATGTCTACGCGACCTTCTCGCTCCATAAGCTGACCGTTTTCGTCGAGTTCCCGAGCTTTTTCTCGGCTGTGTCACCGCCTTCGGATGACTTACTGTCGGTTCCTCGTGACGAATGGTCGATGCTCGCGGGGATACCTTTTGGAATCCCTAATAACGACACGTGGGAGACTGATATGCCACGGAATTAAATGATTTTTTTCTCGTCCAGTTGATATTGTCCGTTCGCCGACGGCTGAAATGCTGCGTATGATCGTTTTCTTTTGTCGATTTTATTTCCTATTTAAAAAAATCTTATGTGGCCACCACATGACTTTCTCCATATCTGTAACATTTCTAAAAATTCCAAATGGGTTACATAATAATAAATATTTTAAGAAACAGCGAGAAAACTTTAGACTTTACAAAGAACAGAAATAAACTCAAACCATAACCTTCTAATATTGGATATAGCCACAAAGCTCCAACAATTAAGAAAAGAAAAAAGAAAGTTACTAAGACGTAACTAAGCGTCAATTGTTAACAATAGTCGTCGGTAGGTGGCGTGGTGGTGGCAGCTAAAAATATAATATATCTCTTAAACACTGCATTATATCGAAAATTGTTTCAAACAAAGGTTGTAGAAAATAAAATTTCCTACAACTTTTATTCCAATATATTTTTACATTTATCAACTATTAAAGCAAATATTTCAAAATAACTGATGTGACAAGAGTAAACACCCACTTACGGTTGACCGATTTTTACCAAAAACTAGTCAGTTCTTTTGACTTTTATAAAAATGTTAAATATAAAATTTCGTGTTGACCCGATTAATAGTTTTTGAGTTAGAGCACCCACAAAAAGCTATCACACACACACACACACACACACACACACACACTTCATCGAAAAATGGTCAAAACGTGTTCATGGGATCTCAAAATGTGTATTTCCGTTGAAATCTCGAAGTCGATTTTTTCATGAATACAATACTTTCACCTATACTACGTATATGGAGAAAGTATAAAGTTTGACGTATGTTCGTTCCTATGGCGGGATTCGAATCTGCGACCTTATAGTACAGTGTTTTTCAACCTTTTTGCTTTGGCGACGCACTTTTTAAATGATCCAGGTCCCGCGACACACCATGCAATTAAAAGTCAATTTTCTTCGTTAAAACAACAAAATTACTTAAAATTCCTTATTTAACAATAAAAAATCATAAATATAGCAAAAATATAACAAAATGTTTATATTAGCCAAAAAAAATTTCCGCATCTGCTGTATTTAAATTTTTTCTCAATTTTCGCGACACACCTGGACCTCGTCCGCGACACACTGTGTCGCGATACACCAGTTTAAAACCACTGTTATAGTATATATAAATGAGCATTCATTATGTCTAACATTACAATCGATACTAATGAGCTGCAATGTGGTAATTTCCCTTGCTTTCTGCAGTGTCATCACTTACCGCAGACCCGTTGGCGGACGGATTAGATACTAATAATCTTCCTTAGATTAGCATTAGCATGCACTAGAAACTCTATTATTCCTTAAAACGAAAGAAAAGAAATATCACTTTGTAAGAAAACACTTTCTGCTAAATAAAGTTGTTTTTACAGGGAATTTTCTTTTCTTTAATTTTCAGGAATGGAACTCCACTAAGTTACGGCTAAACAAATAAGTTTTACTCTATTATTCCACTTTTGATGGTTCTAAAAAGGTATGTCTTCTCATTAGTATCCCCAAACGTTAACTAGAATCATTTTTGTCTTCCCTTACTGCGTAAATATAACTGTAAAAGTTGGTAATACGAACAATTTTTCGGATTTTCAATGCTCTTGGGCTTATTCGAAAGGTGTTTTAATTATCTCGCCGACAAAAATGAACTTTTTTGTCGAGCGTTCGTTCAAGCTTCCAGCGTTAATCTCGACTTGACCGACGTTTATTAAAATCGGTCACTTGGATGTCCGGAGTACACCGTAGTTACGTGGTTATCTTTGCTAAGGGCTCCTAAAAGTGGACGAGATGATGAACAAGCGGCTAAGATCCGTCGAACTTCTCAGTAAAACTGAGTCAGGTAACTTTGAATTTAAAAATTCTCGAAAATAGAGGTGTGCGATAAAGCCTCATTAAGAAAAAATACCGGTTAATACGAAAGATATTTCAGTTTCCTGCGAAAACATGGGTATTGTTTATTGAAGTAGACCTCGCTATTAAAAACCACAAATAATGAAACAAATTAAAGACTTTATGCTGTATAATGAATTATTTCCCACTACGTGATAATTGTTTCAATTTCCTTCAGTCTCTTCTTCAAAACAAGTAGAGATCTAGGTGTGCTCAGGTGAGTGGAAGTAGGCCTAATGAATTTCGATTTGTTCCCATTAACACCCTTACGAGCACACAATTCAATATTGGAACGAAATAGACATTCCCGAAGAGAAAATAAATCCAAACCCTATGATTGATCACCACGGATGCAAAAAAAATAAAAGGCGAGAGAATCGAAAGATAATTGCTGAAACCGGCTCCCGGATAGGGTCACCTCCTATTCGAATTTTCCAACCTAGTCTAGTTATAAAAGAATGTAGGATGCTACCGCGTAAAATACTTAGTAAACATTTAGCATAAAATGGCAGGAATAGATTGAATGCATCGAACGAAACATCGGAAAATTCATGTATTAGCTTAGCTTATGACTGGTAACAGATGAGTGATGCAGTAATTGTTAAACGCTTAAAAAATATTGTCATCCATAATATAGCTATACCGTTTATTTAACTCAATATTAATGTTTTTAACCAACATTTTTAATTCCTTCTTGAGGAAACCCTTTCTCCTGGCTCTATTGAACAGAAATTTATGCTTACGTTCCACTAAATCGATATTTAAAAAAGTTCCGACTGCCGTAGGCGCTCGATGGACCGTTGAAATATATATTTCTTCGTTTCTCCCTTTTCTTATATACCTTATTTAGTAATATATACCGTGGAATTGATGAATTATTATATAAAAAAATCTTTTTTTCGGATTTTTTCTATTATTTTCTTTAACCTTCCATCAAATTAAGTACAGATACCCTCATATCTATTTACAAATATCTGATGAGTGCGTAGTAGTGCGTTACTCTGTTAAGTTTAATTTTTATATGTGTCAAAATCGAGATAACGAACACGGAAGTCGAACGTGTTGTTGTCTAAAAAATCTAATTATCCTTGCTGATATCCATCATCAACCTTTAAAAAACATTCTTAGAATGATTCTTTCGCATTTGAAGCTATTGCAATCATTTTTAAAGTGATTTATTTGGCTCGAATATACTCCCAGTATTTTTATTATATTATTTTATCGACTTCGTCATGTTTAAAAGCACGCTTCTTACATTATCCTCGATATTTTCATCATGATGACGAAATACTTGTTTGTTCTCCTCCGTTTTATGAAATTAGAAAATGGCGGTTTCTTTCGGGCATTCCCCGAAACAATATCGAATCCGAAAAAATAACGTAATATTTTCGTGGGAGACTTATCGGAAAGTGCAGCAGCTGATTCATTGTGTTCCCTGAAAAGATACAGTTGAGATTAGCGTATGACTAAGAGTACATACTTATGTATCTCGGAGACAGCAAGACGACGGTTAAGGGTTAAACAGGAGTGGGTTAGGTAAGAATTTGGAACCCCCGGTAGAAATATTTCTATGATCTTTGAATATTTTACCATTTCCTTCTTCGGCAGATTTAATGTGATATCTGAATTTATTCTAAGGTCATAATGGGTAATTCAACTATTCTGAGCCAGACGGGTTACTCCAGAAGATTTTCCCAATACAGATTGCTACGGAATGCAGTTGCATGTAATGTTGGGAATATTTTATGAAACGAGAAAAAGTCTTCTATGACCGGGAATTGAACCAGGGTCCTCCACTTGCCGGGCGGATATTCTACCACTGAACTATCGTAACAGATCTAATTTCTCGTTTCTAAAGGCGGATGTTTTCTTAGCTGGGGGCCGAACTAGCCAAGCTAGTATCAACCTGCTCCAACAGACGTCCTCCAAGATTTACACCGAAGAAAACTCCTCCCTCTCAAATGGTGAGATTGCCAAGCTAGAAATTGATGGAATAAATCGGTCTGAAGATCCTATGCTGACAGGCATAAGCTGTAATGTTGGGAATATTTTTGAAACGAGAAGAAAAGTCTTCTATGACAGGGAATCGAACCCGGGCAGATATTCTACCACAACTATCGTAGCAGATCTAATTTCTCGTTTCTGAACGCGGATGTTTTCTTGGATGGGGCCGTACTAGCCAAGCTAACATCAACTTGCCCAACGGACGTTATATAAATTAAACTTGCGACGAATCGTACAGTACTATTACTGCGCACTCTATAGAGACAACAATCATCGGCATGATTTTGTGCAATGTACGACGAAAATCAGTGGAACAACTAACAAATTTGATGCGTCTGTTTTTCAGCCGTATCCTTCTAATAAAATTTGCTTGTTGATGATTGATTTCAGTTTAAAACCGTGATTTAAGTTGAAAAAAGTTCGAGACCAATCCTTCCAATAACTCTCTCTCTCATAATACTTGTGACAAGCAATATTTCCACTTACTTTTTTAATGGATTTGGACGTCTGAGAAAATCCGGCTATTCGAAGACAGACTTATGACTCTTATCTTGTCGCGATGGTATTCTAACCTTATGAATGGACAGATACACTGTAAATGTGGTTAATACAATTCCTATTCCTTCCGAAATGAAAGGTTCGCGAACGACTTGAATGCTGGAGCGACACTGAAGAGACGCAGTGCCGAAAGTGCTCTCAGACACGCAAATCCCGATGCGAAATTCCACCGAAACCTTGGCGGTAACTGTAACCCAGATACGAGACCATTGTTGCACCGAATGACGACACGTGGAAAATCCAAACGACGGAACCGTTTGGAAACGCACAGATAACGAATAATTCTGCCCGTTCGTCGATAAAATTCGACAACGAATATGGGAGCCAAATGCCGATTTTATTTATAGTTTAATAATAAAAGTAAAATTTTTAATGTTACCCTTTATATTAAGTTTTCTTTTGCTATATACATAGTTGGCACCTGACCTTATGGCCAACTTCTAACATTTTTATAATAATAGTAAATTGATATTGAATGGCGTATGGGTTGTATTCGCTAACTTGCCAGGCGGCGGACCTAAGGTTCATTTAGCAATGTCGATGCCTTATGGCTCAAAATTCAACAGATCCTTTAAATGGCTTCAGTAATTGAAAAACTCGAGGAAAACCGTATGCGGATTTCGGCTACGGGAATGTCATCCTCAGTGGTGATTATAGGTTTTTTATGGCTGTAGGAGCAATCTAAATAATTGATTGGGCGCGATATAACGTCATTCTAAGGACCTTTACTGCTCGTTGCTTGAGGGCCTTAAATAATCAGCATGGTGGAAAAACTTTTCTACATGGTGGATAGCATTGGTGTTTGCAAATCCTTCGGCGAACAACATTGGTGGTTACCAATGCTTTGGTGGGCAGTATTAGGGTTTAAATCGGAAGTTACCTAGAGATTCTGAGGTATCATATAAATGAAAATCTAGTCTAGATGAGGTTTTTATGATTAAAATTTCAATATTGAATGTTTTATTATCATGATTTCAATTTAAAAATATGAATTTATGTGTTAAATTTTAAGGATCTATTGTGTATCATAGCTTTGCTGACCGTATAAAACGTTCTCGGCGTCGCATGCGGCCCGCGGGCCGTATGTTGCTCACCCCTACTTTCGACTCTGCATCCCTACGGTAGGATCGGCGATTTAAGTCCTGTCACGCTTATTACTACGCTATTACTAACTTTCTGTCGCCAGTATAATTGATTTTGCTGCTGTCAATGAACCATTTGTAATGAATGTTTCCTTTATCGACGTTGGTCGTTTGAAAACGCGAAATATTTAAAACTATAGGTTAATCAAAATGTTATCGATCCAAGTCACAGGTATAATAGGTATTTTAAATTTCATGGAAAGGTTTAATACCCAATCTCAATAATTAATCGGTAAACTCTACGGTTTTGTCTTTATGAATGGATTAAATCAATGCTCCAAAAATACAACTAAAATCTACTCGCCATTAAACAACTTCTTCTTTCCCATAAAATATAAACCTGCTTCATAGAATCTAACGGGAGTATTTAATACTCCGAAATTTTTTTAAAATCTTCCCGCATCGTTAACTCTCCCGCTGTGAGTGGGCAAGCGAGTTTTTGGAGCCCTGGCTCAAATGTATGAAAGATGCCGAAAATTTATGAGCGCCTTCTAGTACGTTTTAAAATGGCGGTCAACTTGACTTACTGCTTTGAAAATGATAAATTTCCTCAAATTATGAACTAGCTAACGAGACCTCTATCGCCGGCGCGGGGAGTTCCGTTCATTTTAATAAATACTACTTTATAAAGTTCGAGGAAATAACCTTTGTTAGTTTGTTTGTTTTGCATTTTAGAGTTTCCCCATTTGGGACGCGGGATGCCAACGACCTCTCGTTTACCTTCACTCCCTCGGACTAAGCAAAAAAACAGCATAAACCTGCGGTGAGGAGGGAAATTAAAAAACACACACACAAAAGCCCTCCCGAATGATGCCGACCGCGCGTGCAACAGGTGAAATTCACCGCATCTCTCTCCCATGAACTTAACCTCAATCTCTTTTAGAGACGCCATCGACCGCTCCGGAAGCAGCTAGGCAACAGGCTCCGCGTTGGGAGGATCAAATGCGTTAAAAAAAGATAAAACTTTCCCGTCGCATTTTTCGGGGTCAGAGTCGATTTTGTATTGCAAGGATTGGAGTTTAAAAAAAAAACGTTCCGAATACAGTAGGGCGCTCGATGGACCGTTGAAATAGATAGATAGATAAATGTCTTTATTCGGGCGAAATTTAGACCATAAGGTCCACTCTTACATTTAACCTTCGTCAATGTTAAGTTACCTCTCTCCTCTTTCCCCCAAGCTCTCCTCCTCGCTCACTCTCTCTCTCTCTCTCTCTCTCTCTCTCTCTCTCTTCCTCCCTCTTTCCTTGTCTTTCTCCTTCCCTCTCTCTCTCTACTTTCTGTTTTCTCTCTCCCTCCCTTCCCATCTCCCAATTCTCCCTCATTTTCCTCTCTCTCTCTCTCTCCATCACTCTCTTTTTAGCGTTAGATGGAAGGAGAGACTTATTTGTCTCACTAAAAACATGTATTATCTACCTCTCTCCCTTTCCCTGCCCCTCACCTTATAACTTTCCTTCTCTTTTTGTCTTTCCCCTCCTCTTCCTCCCTCTCTTTCTCTCCACCCCCCTCCCTCTCTCCTTCACTATCTCTCTCTTCCTCCTTTTCTAATACTTTTTCTCTCTCTCTTTCGTTCTTATCCCATTTCTCCTCTTCCTCCCCCCTTCCCTCTCTCCCTTCCTCACTCTCTCCCTATCTACCTTCACCCCTCCATCTCTTCCCATCTACCACTTCATTTTTCTCTCCTTTTCTTTTTCCATCCCTTCCTTTCTCTCCCTTCCTCTTTATCCCTCCTCTCTTCCTCCCTCCGTCTCTGCCTCCGTCTCTCCCTCGCTCACTCTCTCCCTCGCTCACTCTCTCCCTCACTCTCTCTCTCCCTCACTCTCTCTCTCTCTCCCTCTCTATCTCCCTCTCTCTCCCTCACTCTCTCCCTCACTCTCTCCCTCACTCTCTCTCCCTCACTCTCCCTCACTCTCTCTCCCTCACTCTCCCTCACTCTCTCTCTCCCTCACTCTCCCTCACTCTCTCTCTCCCTCACTCTCACTCTCCCTCACTCTCACTCTCCCTCACTCTCTCTCCCTCACTCTCTCTCCCTCACTCTCTCTCTCCCTCACTCTCTCTCTCCCTCACTCTCTCTCTCCCTCACTCTCTCTCCCTCCCTCTCTTTCTCCCTCTCTCTCCTTCTCCCTCCCTCTTTCTCTCTCTCCCTCCCTCTTTCTCTCTCTCCCTCCTCTCTCTCTCTCTCTCCATTCCTCTCCACTTTATCCCTCTCTCTCCCTCCTAAATCCTAC
The DNA here is from genome assembly GCA_028673005.1 of Tanypteryx hageni. Lineage (NCBI taxonomy): Eukaryota > Metazoa > Arthropoda > Insecta > Odonata > Petaluridae > Tanypteryx > Tanypteryx hageni. Next base: position 13,405,674 of record CM054118.1, on the reverse strand, counting down.
CAGTAACACGTGCACTGTCAAACACCTTCCCATCCCTCTCACACACACTTAACACCCTTGCTTATTTCCGGATGCGTTATGGCGTCTTATTCATTCCGTCGGAGACGCACTGTCGGAGAAACTCCCCCTCTTCCCGACATCCCCTTCCGTTCCTTCCCGTGCGCGCCAGCCGTAAATGGCGAAATGTCTCTTGGGGATTACCTCCGGAAGCCGCGGGCGTATGTCCATTGTGCGATCGGGTCACGGTCACCAATAGACTTCTGAAATCTACAGAGAAGGTTAGGGAGATGATTCATGATTAGGGATTAAAGAACTTGCGGACGATATTAAAAATAATATTTTTAATCGAGTCTTCCTGGAAAGACGTTGCACACGCATGGGCGGGAAGGCGTTATGGAAATGAACTATTCTGGACGCGTCGGACGATTTGAGTTTCCTCGAAAAAAAGTCCCGCCGATATCCTCGAGAATTCGATGGAAACGTCGACTAGGTATTTTTAAGTCTTGCGGTAATTTTTTATAATTTGAAGTTTTTTCCTTCGGTTCGTGGTAAATTACGCCCTTTGTTGCTTTATAAATATGAGGTCCCGGGAAAATATTTCCGTCGCAAAAATAAACCGCGTAAGCGAGGAACGAATATCCTCGGCGACTTTAAATTTTATAGCTAATTATATATACTTTTAATCCGAGAAAAAAGAAAATGAGTTGGTTACGAAGAAATAAGTTAATGAATGCAAGCGAAGATTGTTTTTTCCTTTTTCGATTCTAGCAGTATATTGGAAAAATGAAAAAAAATCAAAAATGGATTCCTCATATTCCGTGGATAAATTTTTACCCAAATCCCGTTATAGTTTTACCAAAGATGTGTTCCATAACTTAAGCATCGAGCTTTCCCCATGCCCATTATCCGATTGATGATATTCGATTCTAAAAATATACAAAATCAGGCAATCGTCACTGAGGACGGCTGTTTTGTTGCCGGAATGTACGTCTGTTTTTTCCAACAGTTTTTTTGGCTGCTTGAGTTATCCCGTTTATAGAAAAATATTGTTGTGTGGTTTTTCTGTATTATTTATAGAATAATTGTTTATGCCAATGTTGCCCAAACTTTTCGGCTCGATGGCCACTTGCTTATTCCTGCACTCATAGCTGCCATACGTACATCCCACTCATTACGCGCCTCACGCAGTCGGATATACAATGTAAAATACATACATACATACATACATACATACATACATACATATGTATGTGTATATATATATATATATATATATATACACATACATATATATATATATATATATATATATATATATATAAATGGATGGCAACAAGTTTTTGGGATAAGGAGTTGTCTCTCTCCTGTGGTGAAGAAGGGATCACCCGCGAAAGCTTCCGTGTTTTTGTGTTTGTTTTACGTGTGTCACTCCGACACCCCCATCAGCACGCCAACCCGAAGTCGTCTTATTGGTGAGAGCTCACTGGGCATCCTTATCCTAACAACTTGTTGCCATCCATTTACCCCACTTACCTTTCCACTTCTATAATCATATACATATATACAATGCACAATCGATGAATAATATAAAGAAACTAAGCGGTTAATTTGGGGTTCGATATTACCTGATTTTTTAAAAATTTATTTATCTATAACGGGAACGGGGAATTAAAGTCTAAATATATTTTGTTTTTTTTATTATTTCCTATTTTTATTTTACGTTGCATCACGTCCCTCAATTGTTAAATTCATGGCGGGCCGGATGAAAACTCTCAGCAGGCTCGGCGTGGCCCAGGGGACAAAGTTGGTTCGCCAATGGTTTATGCAGTAGGGCCTCTCTAAATCGAGCCTCTACAACTCGACGTAGATATTTTTCTCGTACGTATTCACATGTGTTCAAAAAGAAACTGTATAACTCGAAGATTGAGTAACCGTAGCTTTTTTCCGCCCTCCCTTGATGTTCGAGTAACAGAGAGGTCCGGACGTATGTTCAATTTAGCGACGTCTAGTGCATGAAATAACCCTTTCTTCACGTCACGCTCGACGTCTTGAGAGTGCACCAAAAGTTGACGCACCGTTTAAAAAGCCTTCTTCATCTTCGCGTTCCACGAACAAGTCGGAATCATTTGGCATTGTTCGCGGCGAAACAAAAGCCTGGGAACAGTGCCAGAAGATACGCGTTAACGGTTTCGTCAACCGCGCCGGGGATCGCTCGAGAAATTCTCCGCGTCGTACGCGGTCGAGACGTCTGGCGTGGCGGAAATCCCAGTATTTTTTGTGATAAGAGAAGGTTTAATTTTTGCAATGGGACACGAAGGCTAATCAAAACGAGACTGGGGGTGGGGAAAACGCGAGAGTATTAAGTAAGGAGGAGAAACATTTAGTATCCTCGATTTCTTTCATTTAAAGACCTTAGCCTCTTTGTGGGCGTTGGAGGAAGAGCGCCTCGCAATTATTGGCTTTATAAGCACGTCTTGAGCGTCGCATGGTTAGTCAGACGGAACCCGATAGCTGCAAGGATGGTTTGAGTAGCGCCCCCGTCGGAATATTTTAGGATTTTTTATCGTTGTTGTTCTAATTTGCACTAAAAGCGTGAGAATGAGGAGATTCTCGTTCTGTGGCATCTTCGACTTTCTATCAGAGGTGAGTTACGCTCCTTAATTGTTTTACTTTTGGCCGATCTAGAGCACCTTTTTTTTTCGTGTCGGCCTCACTGTTTTGTTGCTTTGGCTTCCTGTTAAAATAGAGAAAACGTAGTTTAGTGATCGAAAAAAAGGATTCGTGATTGATTTTTTTGGAGAGGCAGGTGAAAATTTAGACCTCGCTCCCCTTCATTGTCGCGCTCGTCTTATAGCTAAAATGCAAATTCACAAATTAAGTACTTAAAAATTGAATCGAAAAAATAAGCAGTTACTAAGGTATCTCTTGTGAAAGACAACGGGGAATCAACACACCACGATTATATATTCCCCAATCATCGAAGCCCAAGGCATTTTGGCGCGCCGGACGAGATAATGTTTGTTGAGATATTTACAGAGTACATGTTAATTTATTCATCACTCTGTAAAAATTATTGATAACGAAAAATTGAAAGGAATACCACCAAGATTCTAACCTGTTCCTCAATATAAATTGATATCCAATATTTATTCACCTGCAATTAATGTACAGACAAATAATCGGGATAGCGCCCCGGACAGCCGCCCGGCTAGCCCGTGACTCGGGCCAGCCCTGATCAAACCAATCTAATGATTGGCAGGACCTGTCATAAGTCAGAACACTAGTGATGATGATTATATAGGTACCTCTAATAGCCATAAAAAGTTTGTGAAAAACAATGCACACATTCTTTTAAAATCATCTATCGGTGGATACTTCTGCTGCTGGTAGGCAAATTGAGCATTTTTTCATAACCTTTTTGTGGGTATTGATGATTCCTGAATATTTATGTTTTCAATTTCATTTGTATGTAGGTACTTATTTTCCGAATCAATCATTGACTAATTTTCATCTGCATCCTTATCTTTTTACTTGTTTCATCAAAACATGTCAAAACAAACAAAAGTAGAATACTCCTTTAGCCAAAACAACTAGAGGGCTGCAAAGGGGTTTGCAGCCCTCTAGTTGTTTTGGCTAAAGGAGTATTCTACTTTTGTTAGTTTTGGCCAAAGTTATTGAGCTACTATCAATTATCAAAACATGTGAACAGTATTCGGATTTGATCCAGGTTTCATATTTGTGCTTTCAACATAAATTCTAATAGGTCAGTTCTGATCAGCGTTTCCCAAAATTGGGGTCCGCTAAGACATTCTAAGGGGTCACCAAACATTTTACTAAAAGGGCCACTTTATATAGCACTGTGCGAGCCACATACGACCTTCCGAAAGACTGTGTAACTTGTCATACGCCTATATTAATTTGATATCGCGTCTGTGTACTCTAAAAATATCGTTTAGTTTTCAAACATGACATCTAATGGCACCAGCTAGAATATACGAATCTTCTTAGCAGTTGAGGTGATGCGGGCCGGATGAAATCACTGCGCGGGCAGGACATGGTCTGCGGGCCGTATTTATGGGACACCTGTTCTATGAGGACAACATTGTTACGTCAAATTCACAGGGTTCCAAAAATGAATACACCAAAAAAAATCCTAATATTTATTTTATTATTTGAGATAACAAATTTCAAACGAAAACAATCTATGAAAGGTAGAAAGTTTTGTTGAAGTTAATCATCAAGCTCAAGTTAATTTATTAAATTACAAAAGTTCTCCTTAAATGTCGTAACATTTATGCTGTCTTTTCCATCCCTACGGCTGTGTTGGAAAATGTGCGTGAATTAGATTGATGACTGTTAACGAGGGAACGCACGTACAAGTTTATCAATTCACTTGAATAAAAATTTCAACATTCCAGAGGTCGTTTTTTTAAATTACGCTGTTATCTCAAGTTATATATAGTTATTATTCAACTTTGTTTTTATTATATCCATTTAAGGACACCCTGTTTAAACTTCAGCTTCATTTTTATCTTGCATCCTTATAATTTATTTCAGTTGAAATTATAAAAGTGTGTCATAATTAGACCACAATGTAGATAATGGAAAGATATTCCTGTATAACTATCCCTTGCTAAGTTGGTAGTTTCGTTTCATAGTATGCTGTGATAATCTAGGAAAGTGTAAAAATAAAAAGGTTTGGAACTGCTGTTCTAGCTTGTAACTGCTCATATCTGTGAAATGTCTATTTATGCAGGCAAACAGTGTTTCTCCAATAGCCAATAAGAGGTTAGGGCAACCAGATGCACGTTTAGGTTGCAAAGTAGTCGTCATCATTGGTAACTTACCGGTAGTAAATTCTCAAGTTCTTTTTTCCTTAGTATCGGAATATTGCGGGGATTGCATTCGTCGAAGGGATGAGCAAAACTTATTATTATTATTAAAGGAAATTCTGATGATCATGGCAGTTTTATTTTAGGTCTTATGAAGTCGCGTTTCAAAGAAATACATTATGTTTTGATTGCGGGCATGGGCGTCGGCTGGGGAGGGCAAGGGGGGAGACAGTTGCCCCCTCTGGATCAGGCCTGTGTCAATGGCCATTGATGTCTGGTTAGGTCAGAGGATTAACGTGGTCATTTTTCTGAGGTCAGGCAAACAGGTACCAATATGTTTGAAATAAACCACTAATATATAAAACCCACCAAACCCGACTATGGGAGCTTCTCTATCCCCTTGCCCCCCCTCCCCTCCCCTCCCCCTCCCCTCCCCCTGAAAAAGTTTCAGCGGATGCCCCATGATTGCGGACGAATTGTCAGTATTTCCTCTCGAATTTTCCTCGTTCCGGTCTTCTAAATTTAAAAATTGAGCGGGGCGAGATAGGTTGTATATCCATCTTTTCTTGCATTGATGTCTTTTAAATGTAACTGACAAAAAATTTGTAGGAATAATCAAAGAAGCATTTTTGATGTAATGACTAGTTTTTGGAGAATCTCGATCAAAACTTCTATCGCCTGTCTTATGGATTCGTGTATTTTAGCGTTTTATAATTATCGATGCGTTTATTGAAATAATGGCATGTGTGAGACATATCGTTCAGTTGTAACTGATTGCTTTCATTTATATTGTAATAATACGGGGTGAAAACGACTCATTCAACGTGCCTAGCAAATCATTGGAAATGAATTTGAAATTTAGCTCCTAAATCACGCATATGCACTAGGGAAGCCATAATTTTCTGAAATTCCATACTTCGGAACAAATAATACTACAAACTATGTAAAAATTCCAATATTTACTCAATAACGCGACCAGGTATCAACGTAACTACGTCACCTGATGATGACGTAGTTACACTGAAACCTGGTAGTGTTATTGAGTAATAAAGTGGAATTTTCACATAGTTAGTCGTAATATTTGTTTCGAGATATTAGAACTTAATAAAATGAAGTATTTAGAAAAAGTTTAAATTGCAGTGAAGTAATGCCGGATTTGAATCATATCGCTCGCTCAAAGCTGCCACCTTACTGAACAACTTTGCCGCCGTCACACCACCGTGTGACGTAACACCCGCGGATGTGGTTTTTCTTCGTTAAACCGACCGGAAAATAACCCCGCAACGGGGGGATTTTAGTTTCTAAGTTTAAATTCAAGGTGACATGATTTTTCTTCATTCTCGGCGTGTTTTAAAGTTTCCTACTAAACCCATCAACTTGATCCAACCATAATTCCTCAGCACGAAACAAAAACGATAAACCCGAGAAAAATTTTAGTCTGAATGGATGGCAGTGGTTTTAATTTCCGTTTTTCCTAGTAGCGTGACTTAATATTTCATTCCAAAGTTTTTCCGCCTGGCCAACACGATTTTACACTTAGTTGCTATTTCGATTCCAAATTCCTTGCGAATGCGTTTTTTTGTCGCTAATCCTCCATTACGCGTTCGTCCAACCGTTTTGAACATTTCGAAAATGTTCGAATTTATTCGAATGCCACACGCTCCCAAATAAGACTCGCGCTACATTTCTTTCGAGAAATCCAAATGGAAGAAAATTCGCTAAATTTTCCATTTGATCGATCAAGCGTAAAACATTTCCTTCTTAAAAGTATCTTTTTGTATCAGACATTCTCTTTTACATTATTCCTTTCGTAGTTGCCGCCCCATATGCCACGCTAGTGAGATTGTCTTCTTGAAATAGAAAATGTAGTTTGGCTCTAGATCCTCGAACGAGTGACGCGTTCCGATTTTCGAAAGAGAATTTGTTGAAATAAAAATGCTTTTAGTATTCGATCAAACACACGTTATTCTTATTCCAAATTGTGTAGTGTATGATAATAGGGCATATGCGTATACTCTCCTTGGAATTTAAGTGAGAATTTTATACAGACAATATATAGATTCACAATATCATTTGACGATTTAATATAAGCACAAGCATATCGGCACCTTACATTCCTATGGAAGCTTAAAACTAAATCTAATTATTTATAAATACTTGTTTACAATTACAGTCAGGCCTCGATTTAGCGCCACCGTTTGTTCATCACTGACATTGGCACTAAAGCGGGGGTGGCGGTTAATTGAGTTATAGTCATAAGACGAAAATTTTGTTCACAACGATTCATGGGCGGTATGCGGGGGTGGCGCTATATAGGGGGAGGCGCTAAATCGGCGTTTGATTGTATGTTAGTGGAGATATGATAAGTTTAGCTCCATTAACCACTTCCAGTGATCATATCCATTTTTATGGGCATTCAGTTACATTATTTTAATAACTTCTGATATATGTATATTATAGGCATAATAGCGGATAGAAAAGATATTGGAAAATTCCTTACAAATTTGATAAAGGAATTACTGATGTATTAAGATGGCGATCGCACAAAAGATCTATGTATTCTCTCGTAAAATTCATGACATAATTTAATTGCATATCATGAGACATTTTATATTTGTATTCAAGCGGCAGTTCATTTTCATTAGATGTTTTCCTGATCCTCGTATGAGAGAGTTAGTGCTATACGATTTTCAAAAAATATCCTCTCCATTGAATTAATAATTTTGGAGATCATAGAAATGGTTAATGGTAGGTTTTGTGCTTCAACAAGGAATTACCGAGCTCGTCTTACGGCTGAAAATTTCAGGAACAAGAGCTTAAAAAATAGTTGTCTCAGGTATCTCCAATAGCCACAACAAGGTTATAAAGAACCAGATGCGCATTTCGGCTACAAAGCATCCGTCTTCAGTGGTTATTCGCTGGCATTCACCGAGAACCTATTCGCAATCGCAAAAAGAATATTTTAAATAATTTAGAACGACGCATTCTTAAATAGGTTCGAATTGAAATACCCACTCGGCCTTTCAAAGTAATTACTGATAGAAGGATGGATAACATTCGCTTTATTTATAGCATTAAAATCTCTCTCGAATGAGCCTAAAATATTTTATGAAATAATGGTTCTTTTGGTACTCAAACCATGAATACTTTGACTATCGCTAAAACCTCGCGAATTCATAATATATATCCCAGAATTTTTCGAATTTCATAACACAGCGGAACTAACTAACACTTTAGCAGCTTACTTTTAAGTTGAAACACGCTTTATATAATTTTTATACATTTACGGACAATATAGAAAGAGAATTTTGGAAGTTTCGTTCGCTGCTGTTCCTACAAAAAAATCTCCGCTACGATCTTAACCCTGACGGTACATATGTTGCGTCAGTGAACGTCGTGAATATTGTTTAAAGAAGCTAATTTTTCATAATTTCACTTCTTACGACTCAATGAAAACCAAACCGATGATTTGCGTCAGGTTGTAGTTAAAACAAGTAGGAATAGTATACTCCATAAATGGAGTACGCAAAGATTTCAAATACGTTCTTTATGGGAAATGCGTATAAAACTGTTTCGAAAGATTGGACGGGTCTTGAATAAGCTATAAGTCGTAATTATATGGTCCTGCAGACTTTTTTGTGGTAAATGTTGTCTTCCATCCTAATAAAGTTCTTAATCTATGCCTTACAGAAAATATAAGATCAATGGGGGAGAAAAATATGGATTTTTAATTGTTGTTCGCCGATAGAATTGCTGTGGCGATCGATCTAAACAAAAAAAGTGATATTATGCTTGGGATTTTTTCGAATTTTTATCTCCAAAACTATAAGTCACACCTATGTGGTCCTTAGGACTTTTTTGCGGTAAATTTTGCCGTCTATCCGAATAAATGTTTTAATCTATACCTTACAGATTATATAAGAGCTAGGGAGAGAAAAATATGGTAGGTATTTAATTGTTGCTTGACGGAATCCAGTTAACAAGATACGAGTATACGCTTATTTAATTGCTTATATAAATCGGAAGTTCTAATTGACGGATGCAGTTGGCAATCATAATTTGTCGATAAATTTTAATAAGGATCACTGATACTTAATTTCATTAAAAATCCGCCAAGTAGTTTCGGAGATAAAACATGCGGACGAACGGACGGGCGGACGGAGGCGACGTGCCCATAAGGCGATCCGCTATTACAGCTCCGCTGGTAAAGAACGCCTAATAAAAACAACTATTAAAATAGCGGAATTTCCTACGTCAGTTTTATATTTTACAGGAAAACTCCCGTTTTCTTTCTGGATACCGTTGGGGCTGGTTGATACTAGCTTGGCTAGCCCGGACCCAATATCGGTCATTTCTTTTAAAACAATGTTTCAAAGGATCGTCTATTCAGCCGCAAGAGGCGTAAGCAGTGGACGTATGTGCCCGACTTTGTTTTAAAAAATTCAAATTTCACTTTCCGACGCTCGCTTCCCTTAACCGACACTTTATACCTGATGTTGAGAAACAGTTCGGATTACTGGGAGTTCGGATTAACGTGGGTTCGGATTATAGAGGTTGCACTGTACATATATTCAAATATATTACGCTTGAATTAATCGCTTAGAGAAAAAACAAAGCGCGAACGTCATGGTACATACATTTCGCAATATATAGAAACCGAGTTTACAGTAAATGTTATGTATCGATTCTCGCAATCCGCATAATAACATTAGGGACACCAAAATTTAAAAAAATGCAATAAAAATAATATGTAATGTGAATACTTAATACTTTTGCTATTTTTACTGCGCTTGTCACAAAAATGGAAGGTAATAATTTATTAAGATTAAAAAACATTAAATACTTTATTAATTCATTTTCAAAATACAGTACTCAACAGGTGGGCCGAGGGAAGCCGAGGACTTATAAAAGGGGAGCAGACCTACCCCCCCCCTCCAGGTCCTCACCTAGTTACGTCCCTAACTGACATCCAAGCACAATAAAACCTCGATTAACCGGGATGCGAATTGACTGGGACTCCTGAAGCGTTACAATTTCCCCTGATATCATCTTCTCGAGCGATGGCGAACCATTGACACCAACTGATATTTTAGTTGGCATAAGCTGATGGTATGCTTTTGCCACAGTAGTCACTGAACTTTGTGCTCTTGCACTCAGAGCTGAGCGTCTCGCTCGGTCACGTGACCGCTAGGTTGCAGGTGGCCGAAAATAAGTGGTAAAGGGTGACGGGGTTGTAATGCGAAATCTGTAGTGTCATCACTTTATATTTTATTCACACGACGTCGTGCTGGGTTTTGTGTGAAAAGTCGTTGCTGTGAGCGCGTACTATGTTGTAGGGTGACAGGTGAACTAGACGTGTAAGAATTATGGTTCTGAAAGTAGTTACCCCAAGATTTATAGAGTTATATAATTGGCGTTGTCCAAAGGTGGAAAGGTGACATAAAGTGATAATAGTAATAGATTTTCAGAAGTGGCGGACATTAAAGTATGATGCGATTGAACGTGATGGCAAGGCGTTGTTTTGCTCTGAATCTGGCGTTTGTAGGACCTTTATTGTTAAAAGACACTTCGAAAGAAAGTAATAAGCAATACGAATAGAATTTAAAGAACATTTATCACGTGTGCTATAAACATTTAACAGTCACTGTACCTCGTTGTATAAATCTTCAATAACTGGAAACTATATTGTTGACGCAAGCCATCAAAATGCAAACTGCATTGATATAACTTAGGAAACCGTTGTCTGATTACGTAAAAGAAACAATGATAGCATGTGTCAATTCCTTATTCAAAGATTTCAGTAACAAAAGCAAGATTATTGAACGTTCGGAACAACTTCTATGTGGCACAAACACTGCCAAAGAGAGTTATAAATATGGCTGGTTGAATTTCCGAATCACTAAAGAGAAGATTTAGAAAAGTTTGAGTACCATTCCACACGGTGGATAGCAGATATTTTAAAATTTCATCCTTCGGAATTTATGTTTCAGTTATCCGTGCTCACTCCAGTCCGGATAATCGGAGTTTTGCTTTGTATTTAAATTCGACGTGAAAGAAACGCATCTAAAATTACGCGCCAGTTGACATCAGTACGCACTAATTTACAATATCCGTTAAATATAACTAGCGCAAAGCTATGAAGTCGAAAGTTCTAAATTAATACTCTTTTTACCATCGCAGTGAATTGACGAACACGGAGGCCGCTTTTCTTATCGCCCCGTTGACGAAATCCCTTTGCTCGTTCAAGAACAAAGGTAACGCCCAAGGTTAATTACTTTTCCGGCGTTAACGAACGCGAAATCTCGCTTTAATCGCGGGATGTTTAGAAGACGCCGCCTGTTAGATTAACGCATATTTCGAAGTAGCTTATAAGTTGGTTAAGGATGGCTTCGTTAGCACATGACGATTAGTGACTCCCAATATAAACTGTTTTGGATGCAACGCCTACGAAACGCATTGAATGATAAGTTTGAACTGAAATAATGAAATTCCCTAAGAAGCTCTTTCGTAGTTTTTTGGGTTCAAGAAATAAACATTTTATTCTGCGCCGAAGTTTATGCAGTAGGTCAAACGGGACGAATTCGATAACGCGTTTTAAATGTTTCAGTTATATGCAATAAGGATTTCGTTTCTGTTTTTGGTTTTCAGTAGATATTTCTCGCAGGACCGAAATTTTATACTTGTTTGACTTCAACATCACCGTGTAACGATATAAAATTTTCAAATATCGGTTGGGTTCGTAGGACAACATTGCACAATATTACTTTTTGGAATTCCTTGCGATATCCACCAAAATTGTAACTTTTGGGATACCAGTCGATGACAAATTAGTATGCAGCAGCAATTTTTAACATTAATTATATGTTATTCAAACCATTAAACACTTCCACGAAGTCACGCCTGATAAAGTAAGTTATCTTAATTTCTTGATTTCAGTGCGATTTATAAAAAAGGAGAATACGTTTTAGGAATAGATTATCATTAGACTTCTCTAGTGATTTTGAGTAATCAATAAATAATCAAAGCGCCGAAAAGTTTCCCTCCGAGATTTTAGTATAATTTTAAGTTGAAAGACGAAGATTGATTTTTTTACCCAAGAATGTTCCCATCGCTATGTTTTCGATCGCCTAAACCATACAAGATAACTTTCTACGTAGGAAACCATTTCTATCCCTCTTTTTCTCGACATTCCTGCCAGAAAACGACCTTTTTTCCTCTCTTATCGTAAAGTAATTTTCGGAAAGAAAAAAAGGAAAAGTACATAAGTGGGGAAAGAGATACATCGGTACGAAAACATTTTTTCTAACGCGCGAATTTCTTCCTTCTCTTTGCAGGTCCTGAGGATGAGCAAGAACAACCAGAAGAACGGAACGGGAGGAGGAGGGGGAGGAGGAGTGGGGGGGAGGATACGTCCCATCAAGATAACGGCCGTAGGAGACGGCATGGTCGGCAAGACGTGCCTTCTCATCACCTACACGACGAAGCAGTTCCCCACGGAATACGTGCCGACAGTGTGAGTCGATTCTCCACGGAGATCACGGGGATCGCTTTTCACTCCTTCCTGACGGAGAAAGAAAAATCCTGGAAACACGTGCCAATGGTCGTTAGCTCCGCGATCTGATGTTAACGGTTTGCGAGACTCGAAAAAATTTTCCATCGGACTCCGCTTACGGCTTCGATCAGATGTATCTTACTCCAACTCCGTTAATATGATTTTATGAGCACATGCGCATTTCTACAATATTTGAGTTGATATTGGTAGCAATTCAGAGAATTGATTCTAATGGTGTCAGGTTTATTGAGAATTGGATATCATTTATTTGTAGCGGTTTCCAAAAATTACAAAGCCGCCGCCCCCCGCCCCTAATCTAAGAATGCTATCTCCGCCCCTCTCCCTCTATATCATGTTCAATGACAGTTCATAAACCTCTTGGACATACAATTGCTATTAATATCACCGCCTTAAGAAAAAACATGGACACAAACGATACATCCTACTCACCTGAGGGCTAGAATATGACGGCTGCATATTTTATATCTCAAGATTAGGATGGTTAATCAGACAATAGATGTATGTAAATATTTTGCGCCATTCCTTCCCCTCCCAAACCTACCTACAGTGCCCCCTTAGGTGGGCTTGCCCCACAGTTTGGAAACCACTGCTTTATTGTGACCTCGCTTTTAATGCTCTCTCCCTTCCTTCTATACTCTGCCTAGCCTTTTCACAAATTAGGTGAAATTATGATCACATTGTAACTGAAGGGCGGTCCTCCAGGCCGCTATTGTTTTATCTTATTATTTATTCACCAGTTATATCTACAATTGGATTTTACGTGTCAAATAATGTCTTGAGGGGTAAGAGGTGTGTAAAAGAAAAAATTAATATTCACTTCTTTCCTTGTAAAATGTAAACTAGCGGAAAGTAAAGTAGCGGGCTAATTTGACGTTATAACTTCGGCAGTGTCTCTCAGATTGCACGTCATTAGTTAAGCAACAAATTTTCTCGTTTGGAAAAACGGGGTGGGTTTAAAAACTTCATAAGGAGAATAAAGGGCTGCAACAGTCGTTCTTGAAACCTAATAAATGGCGCCGCTTCGAAAGGTATGGTGCAAATCTAATGAGGTATAATGAGAAAGAGTCGTGGAAGTCATGTTTTGTTGCAGTCAAGTGATTAGCGATTGAAGATGGAGGCCTCATAGCAGGAATGTTTGTTTCCTTTACTCGTCCTTTTTATGGATATAGGCGTAGCCCATCGAATTTAGTCTCCATGTAATAAGGTCCATCGATGCCGTGCATGGTAGTCTTAATGCGGTTTCTTAGAGAATGCCATTCCCAAACTGAGAAAATTATCCAGTTTATCTTCCAACCCGAAATAGCTCCAAAGTCATTTGATAGAGACTGGTGGCCTGATCCCTCGTTCCCTATTACACAACGGTTTCGTTCGTAAAAATTCTATTTCTGGTTCTGACTTTTGATCTCAGGTCGTTTGTGTATACTTCGAAGAGTAATGGTCCTTGAACATCACCCTAAGGAACACCTGACACAACATATTCTGAAGCTTATCCATTTACAATCGGCTTCTTTTTAATTGTAGAGGAAAATACCTCATCCGATTCCTCATTTTCATGTTTTATTTTGCGGTGGTAGGTAAGTTTGGTAATAAGTTTGAGATGAGGGATTTTGTCGATTTGCTTTCCGAAATTGATTTTAAAACAGAATCTATCTTTCTTCGATTAAAGCAGGAATTAAAGACCCAATTGGATTGCTAATTACATAGTTTAAAAAGAAACAATTGTTAATTATTAATTACTGTGTTCCGTTACTAATTACAGAAGGAGTGTCTAGAAAAAAGGTCCTGACGGTAACATTTTCTATATTAAAAAATGAAATAGCGATCTCGCCATTTGGCTCGAATCCGACAGTTCAGGAGTGATGGTCAAACTTTTTATGCTACGGGTCGCATTAAAAGTTCCAAGCGCTTCGTCAGATTTTACCTTTGACTTTGCTCAGGAACTCTTTCCTGTCTGATATGTGAAAGTAAAGTCTAAACAATTTTTTAAGCTTCAGTACTACACAAGAAAATATTTTTTAACTACATTTGAAATAACAACTACGGATTTTCATTAATTAACTTTTTCGAGTTTTCTTTATAATCATACTGCTGCGCGTCGGAATAAGTACGCTCATTGAACGTTGATTGGCCTGCCCTTCAGTATCTAGATGACCTACGTAACTCGTAATTATAAAGCGTTTAAGTAGACCAATAAAACAGATGCGCGACCCAACTAAAAAGTAGTCGCCGTCGGTTGTCATGATCGTCGATTCTGACGGTAATATTAAATTGAGCGATCGGTGAATTGCCATTGAAAAATGCTTCGTGACCGAAATGCGTCTCCAACTCAAACGATTAATGTCACTTAGATCATAGAAAATTCGAGAAAACTTCTCACTGCACCGGCGCTAATGAACGAAATCGGTTCATAGGCGCCAGGTTCCTAATCTGCTCGGCCTTTGTGGAGAGGATTTAACCACCAATGATTAGGCGCTACACTTACCAAGACAGACCTAATGAAGTTATTTTTAATGCATTTCTCCAACCGGTTGTCTTAACATTGTCGTCGATATCTCGTCCGACCTTGGTGATGTATTAAGATTGACGGATTGAATTCGTCTCACTATATCCCTAACGCACATACTGTTAAAATGTTTGTGACTGGTATTAACGTCGAATCTCAACGGAACATAGCAGAACCTTTTAGGGAGATTATTAGGAATGATATTTTTCTCTTAAAATCTTAAGCCTCTGATAATTTTTTCTTTCGGCATAATCGTATGCCAGTAGCGGATTAAGACTCTTTGAGATCCCTGGGGGTACAAAATCTGGAGTCCTAAAAGGGTATTAAAAAACTTTAATTTTTAATCCAAATTACATTTCATTAAATTCTATAAATCATCTACAAAATAATAATAAAAGCCTCTGGATTCATGGAGCCCCTGGCGTTCACCAGGCGCGACCGACCCCCTTAAATCCGCCACTGGTGTATGCTGAGATTAATGCAGTTCGAAACTCTAAAATACAATTCATCAATTTTTTCATCTGATACTTTTCTTCATCTCGTTATTCAAACGTATAGGCTCAAAATCAGAATTTTTTGCTCTCTGCACGTGTTAGAACGGTGCTCCTCAACCTGTGTGCAGCGGTACACTTGGAATATAGGGAATCGAAGAATCAGAGGCGTAGCGACAAAATATGGCACCTATGGCGAGCCGTAAAATGCGCCTTCGTATAATATAATCACACATCTACACGCACCTATTTGTATTTTTGATTGTTTTTCGTCGCTCTTTTGAACCCTTTTATGTTGTGAAATTCTTTTAATTGCGCGGGATCAGTAATTATGTGCAATTATTCAAGAATTATCTGCAATGTTACCATAAGGAAACAGAAGGCGCTATAGGGTTATATTCACAAGGAAAATATTGAAAGGCAAAGAAAATTAATATAAAATTTATTATTTGTCTGATTTACAGGCCAAGTGCTTTTTGCGCACTTTCACACTTGCGAAATTGTCAATAATCTTTTCAAAATCTGTTTCGCAAAATAATTTACTTTCTATTGACAGTAAATTTAAGTCGGAAAGACGATTTTGGCCCATTGTTGAACGCAAATAATTTTTAATTATTTTCAACTTACTAAAACTTCGTTCTCCTGAGGCTACTGGCATTGGCAATGTTAAAATGAGCCGTAAGGCCACGATAATATTTTGATAGGATGCGCACAAATCCCATTTCACCATTCCTTCCAAACTACAGCTTCTGTGGAAAGGATATTCTCCATAATAAATGGCTTGTGGTCGAAGGAGAAATCCAGGTTTAATGTTGAAACTGTGAAAGCAATGCTAATTATATAGCAAAATTGTGACTTATAATGTGATAAGTTTTACGACAAGATTATGAAAGACCAGAATGCGTTAGTAAAATAAGTGCATCCGAAAAATATTCCAGGTTTAAGCCCGATGACTTGCAGAATCTCTCTACATTAACCTAAAAATTGCGTTTTGTATTATAAGTACTTGTAAAAGTAATTTTGTATCTAAATTTTGGAAAGTATAATAACTTCGAGTAATTTGTGTGATTTTTTACTGAACCAACATCACGGTCCTGTTTTGGCACCAAAGAAATATGGTCAGCCTAAATGATAGCAACGCCTGTAAGACTAACTTCGCGAATCCCGTCGCTTGAATGTGCTCGCGTTTTTATTCGTGAAAATAACAGAAAGAAGGAAAAACAGAAATATTTCTTTTCGAGTGTCTCCTTTCAAAATAACAATTTGTTCTTACTGTCAGTCAATATATAAAAAATCTTGGATTTGGCGCCTTCATTGAGTTGGCGCCTACGGCGGGGGCCACATTGGCCATACCCTCGCTACGCCTCCAGGCACAAAAAATAACCTTTATATTAAGAGCGACACTTTTTAGCTGAAACTGTTACAACGTTTAAATTGCTTGATACTGAAACAAAGTTATATTCTTAAGTGGAAAATTAGCAATTTTTGTAATCCGACTTAAATGCTTAAATGATTTGAAAATGTAGTTTTTCGTTATAATTTGCTCCATCTACGTGAGAAAGGTGATTGTTCACACATAGTGATAAAAATGTTGTTATGGAATTTGTTCCTGTCTGCCGCGAGGATCGAGCGATCCCGAATGCGTGCAGTGAAGTTAAGAAAGGGGGCGTTGCGTTAGAATGCGCAGTTGTTGCGTGAGTAGCGGTTGCCTCACTACAGCATAGGCTTCTTCGTTTTCCCTGCGGTCTGATAAAAGATTTTAACGACCACTCGGGGCCCTCCATTTAATTTACAAAATATTAAGCGTGTAATTAGTATGCAATGTGTTAATAATTAAACTTTGTCTGTAAACCAGCGCTAATATGCTATTTAAAATGTAATTAATAATATTTACATCCCTGGCAATATTCAAATGCGAATGGCAGAGCAAAAAGTCTTGGATTTCTCATTCATTAAGGCCCAGTTTTGAATGTTCCGTAGCTTATTAATGGAACGCGACCCTTAATTCGATAATGCCCATGCTATGGGATTGATTTTGAAACTTTTTAAGCTCGTGCGGCATTAAGTTATTTTGGAAATGAAGTAACTTTAACGTGCCAAATGAAAAAAAATACCGCCTGTATTTTCAGTACTTTTTCTGATACTGCAAGCCTCTTAGTGTGGTCCATTTACCTTTATTCAGGTTAAAACGCAGAAAATACGATATAAATTTAGAAATAAGACAAGTTTGTAAAATTTGCAAGCCGAAAATTTTTTTCTCGTGTGCCGCTTTGGGAACGAATAACATTGGTTCGAATTGAAATTAGGCCTGTATTTTATACAATAGCAAAAATGCGATTTACTCTCCAAAGGTGAATTTTTATGCGTGAAAAGAATAAAAACTCATCATTTACCAACCTTCCCAATTTTGGAGTCCCTCCTTTTTATCACTCTTCCTGCTTTGTTAGATTTCCCAACTTCTGTCCAGCTTTTTGAAAAATCATTATTTATATCCGAAATTGTCATTTAAACCAGCCTGGAACACCCTCACTGGTTACACCAAGCTATCTTATAGCTATTACATCTATCTATCTAACGCTGATCCATAAATAAGTGCACTATAAATCAGGGATCGGAACCACAACGTAACCATGCCCGATAACATTATAATAACGCTAAATTTTCATATTTTTCAAAAATAGCATAGCAATATTTGTATTACGATAGATAACTTTATCATAACCAACAAATCTTTCATTTCCTTGCGTTATGACATTATTATACAGCTATGTACATACATTTTTGCGCAGTGTGATAAGTACATACTTCGTTATGTATGTTAAATGAGAAATCTAACTCCTTAACCGTAAAGTTCAGATATAAGAGACACACAGGAAAAAGAGGAAAATATCTTAACTTTACGGTTAAGGAGTTAGATTTCTCATTTAACATCAATTTCGCCGTAGTCTCCACCTTGACTTATTTTTCATTATTTATGTCTAAACATGCAAACCGTCGACTTTACCTGGTCAATAACAGAATGTCTTGACCTTTCTCAACCAGCATCCTTCTTATATCCTTCATATAAACTACATAATCTTTACATCTAGTGCTTTATTTCAAAAAAATACTTAGCAATGAATTATTTATTACACCAAAGTATTATAGTCATATTTTACTTGTGCTTTTCTATATGTGAGTTTGAATTTTTAAATTAATTTCTTAAGTAACCAAACAAGTTGATATTGTTTTCCTTTATTGTACGCTGTTAAGGTTGAACAACCAAAAACTATTTACAATAAATAATATGTATATTATAAAAACCATGTATATCATGAAATATAAATATATAATCATTTATTCAGCCATTAGCCAGTACAAGACCAGAATAGTCAGTTGAAAACACAATTAAAAATATAGAATGTTACAAAGAGAGACATATATACATATCATACAAGTATTTACATAACATGAGAAAGAAGGGCCATAATAATACATTAGATACTTTGAAAAAAATGTCTATATCACCTTCAAAGTATTGATTTACCGAATAAAAGGCTTTTTCATTAAGCCATGAAAAAACAATGGACTTGAACTTATTCACAGTTATGGATCTGGCAACTGCAGGTAGTCTGTTGAAGAAACATAGAGATGAAGAATTGTAGCTGACCAGGGAAGTACCTAACCTAACATGTGGAATTTCAATTGTATTGCATTACCTTGTGCCATGTGAATGTATTTGTGCTCTGGTAGAAAAGGATTATAAATTTTCTTTTTCATGTAGTAAGTGGGGCTACGTCAAGGACAAAGTTTATGTTCCTCCTCTGCCACAATCCTTAGAGGAACTACGAGACAGAATCCGTGAGGCAGTAATGAGTGTCGATAAAGATATGCTACATAGAGTATGGGATGAGATTGCTTTCATGTAAGATGTGTGCACCATGGAAACCGCATTGAACACCTGTAAACAAAAACTTGAATGTTGGGCCTTTGTTTTACAGCAATTCTTTTTCCAATATGTGGCTTGAATAAAAAGTTATAAGCCTTTCAAATTGAACTTTAATTTATGTACACCCTGTATAATACTTGCTACAAAGTGATAGGAATTTAATGTGATTTTTTTAAAACTATACATAAAACTATACATAATTAAAAAAAGCCCAGGAGATAGAATGAGATGCCAAATAGATTACATCCTTGTAAAACAAAGATTCAGGAACAGCATAAAGAACGCCAAGGCATTGCAAGGAGCAGACATTGATTCAGATCACAGCCTTCTAATACTTGACGTGAGTACAAAGCTCAAACAAATAAGAAAAACGAGAAGAGAAAGACAGACCTGGGACCTACAAAAACTGAAAGAAAGGCAGGATGTAGTCAGCATGAAGTTGGAAGATAACCTAAGAAAGTTGGAAAACAAACCGAAGACCGTCGATATAGAATGGGATGAAATTAAAACCAGTATCAAGGATACCTTGGATAAAGAGATTGGAAAACAAGAGAAGAAAATCAGAAAACCATGGATCACGAAGGAAATGCTGGAGAAAATGGATGAGAGATGAAAATGGAAAAACGTTAACAGTGAAGAAGGTAGAGCCAACTATAGGCGTATAAACAATGAGTTTGAGAAGGGTAACAGATAAAGCTAGAGAAAATTGGCTAAAAGGAAAATGTGATGAAATAGAACAAATGGAGAAATTAGGAAGGTACGATATGATGTACGCTAGGGCACTGGAATTAGAAGATAAGAAGTCTAATGGAATTTATGGTAAAGGAATTATGAATACGGATGGGAAGATAGTCTCAGAAACAAAGGATGTAGCACAGGTATGGGAAGAATACATTAAGGAATTATACAGCAAACAGACAGGAGCGGCAAAAATAGAACTGGAAAATGAGGAAAACATTGAAGAAGATAACTTAGGACCAAGTATTATGGAGAGCGAAGTAGAAAAAGCGATAATGGAACTTAAGAAGGGGAAAGCCACGGGCAGCGATGGAATACCGGCTGAGATACTTAAAGTCATAGGATCAGAAGGACTAAAAGCGATCACGAAATTAATTAATAAGATTTACGACACGGGAGAGTGGCCTCAGGATTTCCTAGAAGTAACAATGATCCCTCTAAAGAAGAAGCCAAAGGCAATGCAGTGTAAAGATTACAGAACTATAAGCCTTCTGTCACACACATCGAAGATCATCACGAGGATTCTTAATAAAAGGCTGGAGAAAAAGGCAGAAGAAATAATAGGGGAAGATCAATTCGGTTTCAGAAAAGGACGAGGAACTAGAGATGCTATAGGAGTAGTTAGAATCATATCAGAAAGGGCAATAGAATACAGTCAAGATATCTGCGCATGTTTCGTAGACTGGCAGAAGGCCTTTGATAGAGTAAATTGGGTAAAGTTGATGAAGATATTAAAGGATATAGGTGTAGACTGGAAAGACAGGAGACTGATTAGGAATCTATATGAGAATCAAGTTGTAAAGGTCAGGTTTGAGAATGTGGACACCTGCGGAATAAATATCGGTAGAGGAGTAAGACAAGGATGCTGCCTATCGCCAACCCTATTCAATATATATGGAGAAAGTCTAATGCAAGAAGCTTTAGAAGGCACAGGGGATTTCAAAATTGGAGGAAGGATTATAAGAACAGTAAAATACGCAGATGATCAAGTACTTCTAGCAAGAAAGGAAGAGGAGCTACAAAAAATTATAAATAGACTAGTGATAACAGGTAGAAAATATGGTATGGAAATAAATACAGAAAAATCCAAGGTCATTCGAATATCGGGTAAAGAAGAGAATCTGAACATAACTATTGGGGGAAAGCCATTAGAACAAGTTTCAGAATATAAATACCTTGGAAGTATCATAACACGAGAGGCAAAATGTACGGATGAGATCAAAACTAGAATAGGAAAAGCAAAAGCGGCTTTCAGGAGAAAGAAACAACTACTTACAGGGAATATAAGGGAAGATATCCGCAAGAAGTTGATAAAATGCTACGTATGGAGTATAGCATTGTATGGGGCAGAAACATGGACGCTAAGGAAAAATGACATCAAATACTTGGAAAGCTTTGAAATGTGGACTTGGAGGAGAATGCTGAAGATAAAATGGACAGATAGGATGAAAAACGATGAAGTGCTACGAAGAATAGGAGAGAAGCGAATGATTATACAGACTATCAGAAAGAGGAAGGCTAACTGGGTTGGACATTACCTGAGGAGAGAGAGTATGATTAAAGACGTGTTAGAAGGAAAACTAGATGGGAAAAGGGAAAGAGGTAGGAAAAGGTTTCAGCTGATAGACGATCTGAAAGGGAAAGAGAGTTATCAAGATATAAAGAGGACAGCGGAAAATAGGAGTATATGGAGAACCAGGTTTAACCATGAATAATCACGGACCTGTCTACGGACAGACTACCTATGATGATGATGATGACATAATTAAAAACTATATATGTCATTCAAACTTCAAACTAATGCTTATTTTTAAAATATCTCCAGTTTTCATTTTCCCTCCTGGTAAACAATGTTTGGATTCAACATTGTAAGTAACAGATTACTGTTCTCTCTAACATTATTGAATACTGTTACATTATATATCACTATTCGGTCGCTGCTATAAATACACCACTGTAATATGTCCCTCCATATAGTCAGTAAACATTTGAAAATGTTCCTCCTTTGCTTCCTGAAAAGTTGTTCACCTTAATCTATAGTCATATAATTTTTAAAATGAATGACATCAGGTACGTATACTGATGAGTGATATTTTTTTATAGGTTCGACAATTACGCTGACAACATCACAGTAGATGGGCAGGAGTTCAACATGATATTGTGGGATACAGCGGGACAGGAAGACTATGAAAGATTAAGACCTCTATCCTATCCAAATGTAAGTTGATTCAATGCACGGCTGATTATAATTATAATAGCAGTGAGGAGGGTGAGCTCTGTGTTAATTCAAAAAAGAATCATTGAGCTTGGTTTATGAAACATGAGAGTGGACTTATGATAATGAGGTGATTTGTATTTATCATTGGATTTATTATATCAAAATATTATTAATTATGTATTCATTGATTCATAAAATGGAAACCCGTGAAAATTATGTACAGATTGCTACAAAGAATCAACAAATGTTAAAAAGTTATAAATTGGTACATATTTCATAATATCTGTAAAATATCCAATTATTTCGTTAGGATTTTCAAAAAGTCAAATTTCCAAATAGGTTTGAATGTCTACTTGATGAAAAAAATTCTAAGGCAGTTATAGTTATTTAAATGCTTTTTATGCCCTCTTTCTTAGTAATTTATTTTTGGAATGTCTTTGTGATGCTTCTTCAGTGCTTTGGCTCCAGTGATCACCTTGCAACTAATTAAACCCATTTTTTTGCTCCTACTTCAATTAATATTAGGAAAATTTTCAAACTGATTAGATTTTACCTAAAATCGGTTACCAGAAGTGGATGTTTCTTCTTGTAATTTTTCCGTTTGTGTCAAATATCTCCTGTAATTCTTCATTAATGTAATCGCATTTAATAACCTAAGTTATAGATAATTTTATTCTCTACAACTTTTGTATTTAACAATTTCTTGTAGAGCAAATTGTTAAGGAGATATTTCAGTTCAATAATAACAGCGATTCCAGTGCCGCCAACTTGTAAATTACCAACTACATATGGAGAAAGTCATGTGTTGGCCACAACAGATTTTCTTCCAATTAAAACCAGGGACTTGAACCTAATGAAATATCAGCTTGGTGTGGATAATATTTTGATGTTCTGGTTTTATTCTGGCTCAGTTCCTTTGGAAAATATCTATCTTCTAACACATCGTTTTTCATATTTTAAAAAGTATTTCAATTTTAACCAGAGTAGCAGGGACAGAGAGAGCAACAGTTGCTAAATTGTAGAATTCTCATTGATTGTATTTTTGTTTCCTAATATTGCAAAATACACCATTACCTGTTAATTCTAGGAACATTTTGAAATGAATTCAACAAAGACTCACAATCAGCCTCAAAGTCGCCAACTAATATTGAAATATTTTCTGTCACTTTGATTCTAATTAAATTTTCCAGTTGCTGATTCGACTCTAATGCGAGCAGGAAATTTGTCTCATTTTAAGTTTTATAAATTTCTTGAAATGAATCAAACCTTTTTTTAATTTGGCTCAGTTTTCAGTTTAATAAAAAAATTAATATTTGGTTCATAGTTCGTTTTGCAGTCCTGAAAATTAGTGTAGTATGTTTGGGTTTGTAGTTAGCAGATCTGTTCAAGTCCCTGATCAGAAATACAAAAATATTCATAAGTTTTCATCCAAGCCAAAAAAATCACTATATCTTTTCTTAATTTAATTTTCTCTCATTGGTGACAGACCGACTGCTTCCTCCTCTGCTTCTCCATAAGTAATCGGAGCTCATTTGAAAACATTGTCACAAAATGGACTCCAGAGATAAGGCATCACTGCCCACATGTACCCATTGTTCTTGTAGGTGAGTATCTATTTTTAAAAAGAAAAGGAACAAAAATATAAAAAAGGCACTGTGCTGTATGATAAATATTTTTAGCTGCTATATGCCATTTTATATTTTATAAGTACTATGAGAAGGAAGCTGAATTGAAAGCTATTAATTTTTTTATCTTTGAAACTGTTAACCATATAATAATACAATATTTGTACTCATTTGACATATATTTTGTATTTCTGAATAGTGCGTTCCAACTGATTTCATCTATATATGTAAGAAATTACATAATAATTATTCTTCAGTGCAATAAAATTCATGACTATTTCTTATTTATCAATTTTTATCTTTTGACTATCATTATCTGATAAAGCCATTGATCATGTTCTTCCTCTCCTTTATTTTGATTAGTGGTACTCAAAGTGGGTGCCACGGCACACTGGGGTGCTGAAACAGTTATTAGGAACACCATGAAAAAATGTTCTTAAATAAATAATTCAACAATTTAGGATGTTGATGGGCCATTAGGGCAATAATTTTTCTTCTAATAAATTCATCATCTTGTTGTTCCACCAATCATGTGTTCAAGCATTTTGGTAACAATATTTATAAACGTAATGCTTTATTTCAAAGTGGGTGTGCTGCAAAATTCTGTTTATCAATAAAAGGTTGCACTTACAAAAACGTTCAGAACTACTGATTTTAATGAAAGGTTAGGATTTTTTTTATTTTCAATTTATCTTTTTTGTCATGTTATGTCGGATTAATTAATCATTGAAAAAATTGATCGTCTATATTTCATTAAACATGACTCTGATACTGAGATATTATGTAAGAAATGTTGAGTAAAATTTTGACTTGGGAGAAATTTCATTGCAGCTACGTAGAAACAAAATTTCGATGTGTCAAAAATTATTATTCATATTAATATAAATTAGAAGAAAGGTTTAAATCAGTAGAAAAAACTTATATCAGTCATAACTATAGCATTGTATAAAAGTGGATATTTGATCAAAAGTTTATTTAAATTATTCTCTTGCTTACCTTTTCAAAAATTATTTAAAATTATATCTCAAGTTCAAATGTGCTTACAATAAAATTTTTCATATTTAACCACTCATCTGGGTATGCCGCATATATATGGCATGCTGTTTTCTCAGGTGTTTACTATGGGTATGCCGTAATACTTCGTCATGCATCTTCTACAACAACTAGCTGCATTCTGTTAGTTTACCGTCTCAGCAGTAAATGGGCTTCACTTCTTTATTTGGAAAAGATATGATTCTCGTATCTAAACCCTGACTTGGCGGGTTGCATTTCTGTTACCCTAATTTTAAAATTAGCATTTATATGTCATTTATAATATTTTTATTTTTTAATCACAGGGTAATTGTGTAAATTTTGAATGTCTTTATATAATATTTTAGGATTTTGTGTTCATTAAATTTTAATAAATTATTTTTTTATTTTAATAATAAATATATGTTAACATTTTAATTCATGTATTGTGGTAAAAATAGTTTACAACACAAATTTTAAGAATAAACAACTCAAATACTTAATAATTAATGTATTTTTTAAATTGAATTGCGAAAGATAAAAATTAAATTAGCCTCAGTTGCAATTTAAATGCCTACCACCAGTTTTGAAAAATTAAATACCCGGATGAGTGGTTAAGAAGTAAATTATGAATATTAAATTCAAATCAAACCTAATCATCGCTAACATATTGTCAAATCAGTTTATTTAACTGGGAACTATCAAGCTTGTCTTATGGCTGAAAATTTTCAAGAAGAAGCATTTTTTAAATACTTGTCTCAGGTTTCTCCAATAGCCGCAACAATGTTATAAACACCAGATGCATTTTGGCTCCAAATTCTTTTAGAATCTAATTTTGGTGAATTACCACTTAATATGGTTGCTTTGTAGCCTATATGCTCATCTGGTTTTTATAACCTTGTTGTGACTATTAGAGATATCTGAGACAAGTATTTTTCTTCTTCTTGAAATCAGTTTACGTAGGTAATATTTTTGCATTAAATTGTGCTTTTTATTTCCTTTTATTTTTTTGAATCAAATATCATGACATTCATTTCAAGTAACAACCCTTTTCTGTTAATTTTTGCAGTTTTTTTGTAGATCTGCTAATGTAATCATTTAATCCAGGGGTCACCAAACTTATTACTGAAAGTGCCACATAAGGCTTTATGGACCACTCTGTGGGCCATGTACGACCTGATCGGGCCATGCTTAAATTTCAAAGAGATAGTTTTTAGAATTTTCAGATTGTTTAATGTGTTCTGAACGTATATTAAAAGTAGATTTCATCCATGTTCTGGAGAAATATTGTTAAGATTTCATAAATGAATCTAGTGACATCTGCTGGAAAATATATGAATATACCTTTCTTAAAGGAATTAATATGGTAAAGTGGGCCATAGTTTGGGAACCCCTGGTTTAATCCATTAGTCCGTCCGTCACACTTCCATGTCTGATGAACTTCTTCTACACTCTACACCGTTCATGTTATAGCAACCAAATTTTGAGGAATTTTTCATGGCCAAAAGTTCTTTCTGCGATTGAAATTGGGAGATTCCAGGGCCAGCAGAAGGGGTGTAATGGGAGGCACAATGAACAATAAAACATTAAATTAGTGTATCACTTTTACAATGTTTAAGTTTGAGCAACCACATTTTCAGGATAATTTCCACTGTTGACTGATTTTAAAAAATCCCTTATTAATCATCTATATGGGTACATTATTATGGTAATTTTTTGTTTTGTTTACATTGCTCCAACAATAAAGGTGAAGCATTAAAATATCCAATTTACTTTTGAAAAGGGATAAAGATAATATTACAACTGCTTTACTATGGTGAGATATATTTTAAATAACTTTTGATTGATTTTGAGTTTTACATTTTGTTTTTCATGCTAAGTCTCTAATAAAATACAGTGTAAGAAACCATGAATGTGATTTTAGCATAATTTATGAAAGTTTGTTTAGTTTACATAAGCCATTAGTTTTAAGATTAAGGAAATATTAAATTTTGTGATGTTATAGCAACATATATTTTTTATTTAAAAAAGCCCGCCCTTAATATCTGCTTCATCGGTTCTTTCCTAACTTGCTCGAGTTTGAAATGAGATAAACAATTAGTTTGTATAAATACCATGCAGTGGTAACCAAAATATAGTAATTGTAAAACATAAACATTTCAGAAGCCTGCTATTTCACTCTATCAAAAGCTGTATCAGTTTTGTGATGTTAAGCATAAAGCTACTTCCAATTTCCATTACTCAATTCTGACTCTATTTTGAACAGCTACCAAAATCGATTTGCGTGAAAATCCAGCGGGAGATGATGACAGCAAGAAGCCTGAGGTAGAAGACTTAATCCAGAATGTTGAAGGAAAGAAACTACGTGCTCGCATCAAGGCAGCTCGCTATGTTGAATGTTCAGCCAAGAGTGGAGAAGGGCTGCATGAGGTGTTCGAGGAAGCTGTGCGTTGCGTTCTTAAGAGGCCACCATCAAAAAGGAGAGTGTGTAAGGTCCTCTGATGTGGCTTGAGAGAAAAACAGATGATGAGCCAACAAAAGACTACTACTATTCTCTTTTCTGTGTGAGGATAGTGCTCTTGAACTTTCTGGTGCTAAACAGGCTTATGCAGGAGCAAATAAAGAAAGAAATATGTTACACAAAGTGTTGAGCTTATCAAGAGTATGTTCATAATAACTGAATATATGAAGATTTATGCATGCATTTCTCCTATTTGAAGATTCAATTCTCTTTCCTCTAATATGAGAGGGAGGTAATACAGTATTGAGAAACAAATGCATTCAGTTTCATAGTTGTTTATTGCATGTGTAGCAGTTTATAAGTTTGCTGAAAATTTTGTGTTCAGAAATGTTCAAAGTTAAATTCATACCAATTCACTTTATTACTTAGCGTACTCAATGTAGTTATTATTTGGAATTATGCAGAAATAATTTTATGATGAATTGTAATATAAATCATTTCCACCTTAGTTCATTTTTCTAGTATAATTTTATGATAAATTGTAATATAAATCATTTCCACCTTAGTTCATTTTTCTAGTAAAACAACCACAGATATGTTTCTTATTCATTAATCATTGATGCAAAAATGCACAGCCTAACATCATCAAGCAGAAATACTGATAGTTTTAAAAGTAATAATGCATCTGTATGAATTTATTTTCATGAGTGAAAGTATAAGATATTTATATGGCTACATAAAGAGAGTATCAAATCACTTGAAATTTATGTGTATCTGTTATAAGTTGGGCAATCTACTATGTACCCATTGTAAAATTTCTTCATAAAGGAATTTACCAAGAATACAACTGTA
Organism: Tanypteryx hageni; assembly: GCA_028673005.1. Taxonomy (NCBI): domain Eukaryota; kingdom Metazoa; phylum Arthropoda; class Insecta; order Odonata; family Petaluridae; genus Tanypteryx; species Tanypteryx hageni. Next base: position 13,377,442 of record CM054118.1, on the reverse strand, counting down.
CATCAATTTTAAGCAATTAATACCTTGAGAATAAGGAAATACTTCATTAATTCTTAAATGCATCACAAATGATATTCCAGTCATATTTTAAAAAACATAAGCAAATTGAGCATCTTTTCCTAACTGTACTCTTGCACATTCTCGGCATTATGTACTTTTTTTAGGTGAAACTCTTTACCCATGTCTCAACTAATTGAATGCCTTGATATGTTTATCAGATAAGCTTTATCAGATCCAAAAAATGTCACTATTCCTTGGATCTGCCACTTGTGAGAAATACTCAACTCTAAGTCAATGAAAGACATCCTTAAAATTTAAATAGGAGTGATTTTTTATGAACCATTATTAATTTTTCTATACATCACCATGTTCACTGCATCACAGCATTATCAGAGGACTGGTGGATTAAATTTTTGACATGCATCTCTATATATCATCAGTTCATTTCAATCCATTGATTGGTGAAGGCCCCCCCCCCCCCCCTACATTCCTCCAGCTTTCCCTATCACCTGCCTTCCTTCTCCATGTTGGCCCTAAGAATTTCACAATCTCTCTATCTCATCTGTGTTTCAGTTTTCTCTTCAGTTTGTTGATGTTTGTTGGGATCCATTTAATGACACCACCTATATTGCCAATGCTGGTCATTTCTTCTAGGAATACTCCTGCCTTCTACCACTTTAGCACGTTTACTCTCATAATTATGTCGCAGACCAGTTGTTCCTTTTGCAGTGTCTTCAGGCAGGGCTGGCTTGTTGGGGTGCCAACATTGCGACTGAACCACGATTACAGAGGCTCCATGCTCTCCAAAAAATATTTGTTGTACTTTTAAAGTACATCCATTTTCAAAGCAATTTCGGATAAAATTATCGAACACTATCAAAGTGAGAGAAAAAAGGGCCTTATTTATTTTTAATATTTATATACATATTAAACAAATGAGAAGAAAAAGAGTTGACATTATAGGACTGAGCGAAACTAGATGGTAAGGAGAAGGACAGTTTCACTTGGAAGAGTTCACGGTAATTTACTCTGGAGGAAATATAGGGGAAAGGTAGTTAGGAAAGATATGATGAAAAGCATGACAACATGGTGGATATGCTATGGATATGCTATCTAGGTATATATGGCAACGTCAGCTCATGAAGATGAAGAAATCAAGATTTATGAGCAAATTAATGACATTTACGAAGAAGACGGAAGAGGAAAGGCTAACTGCATAATAATGGGAGATTGGAACAACATAGTCGGAGGAGGACAAGAAGAAAATGTTGTCGGGTAATACGGGCTTGGGAAGAGATACCGAGGAGAGAAAAAACTGGTAAAATTCTGCATCAATAATGACCTTGTAGTGACTAATACATGGTTCAAAAACCAACAAAGGTTATACACATGGAAAAGCTCAGGAGATAGAATGAGATGCTAAATAGATTACATCCTAGTAAAACAAAGATTCAGGAACAGCATAAAGACTGCCAAGGCATTACCAGGAGTGGACATTCATTTAGATCACAGCCATCTAATAGTTGACATAAGTACAAAGCTCAAACAAATAAGAAAAACGAGAAGAGAAAGACAGACTTAGAACCTAGAAAAACTGAAAGAAAGGCAGGATGTAGTCAGCATGAAGTTGGAAGATTGCCTAAGAAATTTGGAAAACAAACCAAAAACCGTGAATATAGAATGGGAAGAAATTAAAACCAGTATCAAGGATGCCTTGGATAAAGAGATTGGAAAACAAGAGAAGAAAATCAGAAAACCATGAATCACTAAGGAAATGCTGGAGAAAATTGATGAGAGACAAAAATGGAAAAACATTAGCAGTGAATAAAATAGAGCCAACTATAGACATATAAACAATGAGTTGATAAGGGTAACAGATAAATCTAGAGAAAATTGGATAAAAGAAAAATGTAATGAAATGCAACAAATGGAGAAGTTAGGATGGTACAATATGATGTACACTAGGGCACTGGAATTAGAAGATAAGAAGTCTAATGGAATTCGTGGTAAAGGAATTATGAATACGGATGGGAAGATAATCTCAGAAACAAAGGATGCAGCTCAGGTAAGGGAAGAATACATTGAGGAACTATACAGCAAGCAGGCAGGATCGGCAAAAATAGAACTGGAAGATGAGGAAAACATAGAAGAAGACAACTTAGGACCAAGTATTATGGAGAGCGAAGTATAAAAAGCGATAGTGGAAATAAAGAAAGAGAAATGGAATACCGGCTGAGGTACTTAAAGTCATGGGATCAGAAGGAATAAAAGCGATCACGAAATTAATTAATAAGATTTATGACATGGGAGAGTGGCCTTGGGATTTCCTAGAAGTAACAATGATCCCTCTAAAGAAGAAGCCAAAGGCAATGCAGTGTAAAGACTACAGAACAATAAGCCTTCTGTCACACACTTTGAAGATCATCACGTGGATTCTTAATAAAAGGCTGGAGAAAAAGGCAGAAGAAATGCTAGGGGAAGATGAATTCGGTTTCAGAAAAGGATGAGGAACTAGAGATGCTATAGGGGTAGTTAGAATCATATCAGAAAGGGCAATAGAGTACAGTCAAGATATCTGCAAATGTTTTGTAGACTGGCAGAAGGTCTTTGATAGAGTAAATTGGGTAATGTTGATGAAGATATTAAAGGATATAGGTGTAGACTGGAAAGACAGGAGACTGATCAGGAATCTATATGTGAATCAAGTTGTAAAGATCAGGTTGGAGAATGCGGACACCTGCGGAGTAAGTATTGGTAGAGGAGTAAGACAGGGCTGCTGCCTATCGCCAACCTTATTCAATATATATGGAGAAAGTCTAATGCAAGAAGTGTTAGAATGCACAGGAGATTCCAAAATTAGAGGAAGGATTATACGAACAGTAAAATATGCAGATGATCAAGTACTTTTAGCAAGAAAGGAAGAGGAACTCCAGAAAATGATAAATAAACTAGTCATAACAGGTAGAAAATACGGTATGGAAATAAATTCAGAAAAAGCAAAGGTCATTCGAATATCGGGCAAAGAAGAGAATCTGAACATAAGTATTGGAGGAAAGCCTCAAGAACAAGTTTCAGACTAAAAATACCTTGGAAGCATCATAACATAAGAAGCAAAATGTACGGATGAGATCAGGACTAGAGTAGGAAAAGCAAAAGCGGCTTTCAGGAGAAAGAAACAACTACTTACGGGGAATATAAGCGAAGATATCTGCAAGAAGTTCATAAAATGCTATGTATGGAGTATAGCTTTGTACAGGGCAGAAACATGGACATTAAGGAAAAATGACATCAAATACTTGGAAAGCTTTGAATGTGGACTTGGAGGAGAATACTGAAGAAAAAATGGACAGATAGGATGAAAAACGATGAAGTGCTACGAAGAGTTGGAGATATCAGGTTTAACCATGAATAATCACAGACCTGTCTACAGACAGACTACCTATGATGATGATGATACATATTAATTTTTAATTTTGTAAGCTATAAGACACCTATTAATGTTGATAATTAAATAAAAATAGCATAAGTATAAATATGACAAAAGCTACACTTAACTATAACTTCCTGGTTGAACAAAAGCATGGCCATAACTTAATCATTTTCATGTTGGCATTCTTGAGCATATACTCAGCTATCTATCATTTACACAAAACATCCAAAAGATATAACACTTTACGGTGTTTGGAATTTCTGAAAGATCCCTTTTTTTCACAAATAACACATGTAGGACTGAATCAACAACCCAAGTAGTCCCAGCTTCTGCTTGGGGCCCAGGATTTTTGGGGTCACCATATTAAGTTTCAGAAATATTTTTTAATATGAAGTTTTCTCATTCAGTTTTCAAATGAGTAACAAGGTCTTTACTGTTTGGCAAAAAGACTGTAAGCTAATTTTTAAAATGTGATAATTGTGCCATACTCCTAATTGTAAATGATCTAGGATAGGGATTTTCAAACTTTCTGAAGTTACAGAACTCTTACAATTAAAAGATTTCCTCCAGAAACCCCATCCAGCAAAGCAGCGTATATTAGGCCTATACCTCTCCAAAAAAACTTTCGCAGAAATCTAGGGTTCTATGCAGGGACATAATCTCCCAGCTGTGGGAGAACCACCATGATTGTCAAAAATATTTAGAGGCACATCAAAATTTAAAAAATACAATAACATAATAATATGAAAAAATACGATTTAAGGACCATATTTCCTGACCCATAAGATGCATTCAGATTTTGAAATGGAAATTGAAAAGAATTAATATATGAATTTTATCTGATGTAATTTACAGGAACAAAAATGGTATTATATGGAAAAATAAACAAGCAAAGTGAAATTGATGGAATAAAGCGATCCGAAGATCCTATGCAGGCAGGCATAAGCTGTAAAGTTGGGAATAATTTTGAAACGGGAAAATTGATCTGCTATGATAGTTCAGTGGTAGAATATCCTCCCAGCAAGTGGAAGAGCCAGGTTTTATTCCCGGTCATAGCAGACTTTTTTCTTGTTTCAAAATTATTCCCAAGCAAAATGAAGTTTTTTAATTGTAGAAACTTAGAAAATCATCATCACTGCTGCTACAATTATTACTGCTGACGTTTTCACATAAATCTTCACTTTTTTAATAACTGCAATCATCTTACTTTCTGCCAACTGTCAGGAGCTATTCACCCACTCACAAACTTCCAAAATCAAGGGATATTTTATTTGTCCTGTCACAACATGATTTGGAGGCTCCATTCATTGGACTCAATCCTCGCACATAAAAGCCTTAAATGGCTTATTAACAGAAACATCCAGAGGCTGTAATTGACTGGTTGAACCACCAGAATTCACTGCTAGCTGTCTTCAATTCCATAAACAGTTTTTCATTGACTTCATTATATATGCCTTAATGTGATCACATTAATAATGATGGTTTTTTAAGAAGACTGCCTGGGTGCTTCAACCACACTTTCTCTAATCATAGCTTCATGCCTTCTCCATCCATCCATTCCTTATTATGAACATAAACAAAAATTATGTGTGGAATTTCATCTTTTGGTAGCATTTTTCTTTTGAATGTCAATAACCAATATGCAAGAACAACAGTGTATTGGGTCTTCTTATGACCAGAAGTTTTGATCATAACTGTCTCTTAACTCCTTTAATGTCCACTGTCTTGTTCGATGGAACATTGAATGTCAGAGGTACTTTGTCCATGTTCCTTATTTGTCCTAGCGCAAAACACATATTCTTTCTCATGTTTATGGTATATTTATGGAATTCTATAATCTTATTTTTGTATTCAACTGATATTTTTTGCACTATTCTAAATTTAGTATGCATACTTAGTCCATGTCTTTTCATAAATATTTCATACCCTGATGTTGTTCCAGCAAAATCAGCAATACTCCTTCCCATTGCTATTTTTCTCACTTCATTTTCATTGATACAGGAATTCCATTCCTCCTCTGATTTATTACCCAGTTTTTAACATCTTCTTCCAGCTGTGACCATTTCCCAGCACACCAACAAATTCTTCTTGCTCTTGTCAGCATTCATTAAGTCTTCTTTTTGCATCCTCCATTCCTGTATCATTTTCTATGTTGGAGGACGAAAATGTCTTTTCGCTGCTCAGTTCCCATGCTCTATACCTTACTTCATGACTTCCAGTTTAAACATTATACTGTAAGAAAACCTTTTCTCTTTTCATCCCATGGGAGTTGCACAAGAATTCAATGTTTATATTGTAACATGATAAGTACTGCTTGTGGAAATACAAGCGCACACAGACAAAATAATACTTTATGAAACATGCAATGAAAACCAAAGAAACTGCCAATATGGGAACCACCAGGCAGGCAAAGCAGACCATCCCCCCTAGATAGTGTTTACATTTGAGATTCACTTGTGAAAATGTATAAGTTATGTTTATAACTGCTTAGCCAATGTCTAACTTGTTTGGCAAATACTGATACATATTTCAAACAAAGTGATCATCTTCTTCCTTTATAATGATGACAATTATTTTGTAATTAAAGTATATATCATTTGTTTTATAAAACAACTTACAACTACTTAGGAATTCTTTCTTTTCTTTTCTCATATTCAAGAAATTCTAAAAAGTATCAGTGTCTCTATACAGCCGAGGTAAATGTTTGCCCTCGGCTCATAAAACAGGTTGATTTAGGTGACGTTTTTCGAGAAAAAAAATAGTGCACCGTATGTGCTGGGAAATATGACAATTTTCATTGCACTTGTCAAGCAAACAAAAAGTAATTTTTTATTAAGAACTAAAACATAAAAATACTTAATAACTAAATTTTTTAAAATATAATATTCAGCAGGGGAGCCAAGGACTTATAAAAGGGGAGCAGGGCTCTCCTTTAGTTATGCCCCTGGTTCTGCGGATCACAGTTTGAATAACACTGATCTAGGGAATTGGTATTTCCATAAAATATTGGAAAAAGCAGCAGCTAACCAAATGCTGATTCTAGGAAAAGAATTAATATAGGTGGCTGGATGTAGCTTTGTTGACATTTATATGGGAAAAAACTTACAACCATAGCCAGTGATGCACTGCTAAATTTTTAACTGCTTGTGATCGAGTGATTCCAATTTCCACATGCAGTCGAAATAACCCAATTTTAGTGGGAATTTGATGTTTGAACAGTTCTATACCATGTCTGCCAAAAAAAACAAGTCTTCCTAAAAAAATTAAAGATTAAAGCTAATTTTAAATCTCTTTCATAAAAATCTCATATTATCAAAATATAATAATTTAAAGCATTCTGTATGGCTTGTTGAATGGTTGGTATATTTTTCTCAGCTCTTTGTCAAACTCTTGTTTCTGCTGCCAATCTATAAGTATTTGTCCATGCTTTTACAAATTGAGCTGCATCACAATCCACTGTTTTTTCCTATAAGATTGTCATCAAATTTTAAATGTGCTCCACTTGTTAAAATCAGTAAGTTAAATCCTTTCTCAACTTTCCTACTGATGCAATTGTAATGGCTATACTTCTAGCTTTTATAATTATAGCTGGCAATGGAATATCATTTAATTAAATGTTTGAATCAAGAAAATCTGGTAAATTATTTAAGTCAATTTTATATTCTATGTCAATAGGAAATTTTTCTTCTCATGATAACCGCAGAAAAAGAATTTTACCAAACAGCTAAGTAGACAGTGGCAAAGCATGGTCGTTGGAGCCAAAATTTTGGTCCTTAATACCTATTAATTTATGCCATTTCTAAAATGCACCTTTCCTATACATAATTCATGTTTTGTTTTAACATACCTATATAAGTGAACCTGGCTTTTATTCTATACAAGTTATTAAATGATAAATGCAATCAAAGCAACATTTGAAAGACAGTATGAGAATAGCTTTGGCAAATCATGTTCCCTCATATACCAAGCTAATTGATAAAATTGAACGTGAGATTTAATATAAGGATTCCAAAAATTGAACCATGAGATAGTTCTTATGATTAGATACATAACTACATTAGTATATTGAAATTAATAAATAGCTTATATATGTTGTCCCTGCCTTAAATATTTTTGCTGAAGTTGCCCTTGGATGGTAAAAGTTTTGATGGGCTTGATATCAATATCGAAAAAATATTTTTTTGCTTTGGATGTATTTCAAAACAAAACATGTCTTGCGAAAATTTTAATGAAAACAAAAAACATTTCCATAAAAGATTCAGTACAAAAGGCTTCAAACAACAGGCATTCATCTGTGAACACAGGTTTAAAAGAACTTAGAAAATTTAGGTCAACTTTTAAGAATGAGGGGTCAAAGTTATGAAAATATGTCTTACTTGAAAGGTATACTCTTAGGGAGCTCGCACATCAGAGAGACATGAGGCATACAGTAAATGCTGCGCAAACCGAAGTTCACACACTGAAGAGACAGGAAACATGCGGTCAGTAGGCATGAGTTCCTCGAGTGAAGACACTATTTACATTGGTAATGAAAATCTAATTCAAATAGGTACCTATTAGTATTTTTTCATATTTTTAAGATGTTTTTTAACAATTTTGTTCCATTAGAACTTTGTAATTACAATAATGTTCTGTGTACAAAGTAAAGTAATACAGTCATTAGTTCAGTTAAGGAAAAAAGATTCCATGATTTAATATTTCTCTAGTACATATAGTGTATTGTTAGCAATGAACCCGAGAAACACCCTGAAACAAGCGCATCACTGGCGTGATGTGGGTATGACACGGACAACAGTAAAGACAATGTAGTTGGGATCAATAACCGTATTGCTTCATAAATTTCTTTCCAAGTAATTTTATTTGGATTAAAAATAAAAGTTTGTGGTTATATTTTATGTTTATGTTACCTGCCACCCATCCAAGTTAATATATGCAGTGCCCTTCTGGTGGCAGGATATGGAACTAGCATGGGATATGACTGCTCGGACTACAGCATACTCCAACTCGTCCTCCTGGGTTGGGTAAGTTAATTAAAGTGTTTTGGTTTCTCCCCACGTTCACTGTCCCGCTTCCCCAAGGGGGGACATGGGAAGAAACCAAAAACACTTTAACTAACTTACCCAACACAGTCACATCCTGTGCACTTATTCTTTTTTCCTGCAGCTAACCTCCACACAGTTCCATATCTCGCCATTTCATTCCATTAGGGTGCTGCATATATTAACCTGGATGGGTGGCAGACAACAGACAAGACTCATTTTATGTCATAATGAATATAATCAATCATTCCTCTATTGAAGTATTGTTATTTATATTGCTTCTTTTACTAGAAAAAAGTATTCAGATTTGACTCCTATGGGGTAGTGATGGCCGACTCACAGGCCATATGCAGCTCATGAAGCTATGGTGAAAAATCAATCAATAAAATTTAACACGTTCATTTTTTTATAAAATTATCATAATAAAACCTTTAATTTTGACCCTAGGACCCTTATTTAAACACGATTTTCTCTTACATGACACATCAAAATCCCATTCCTTCCCTTTCCCTCTCACGCATCTCTGACTGCCACCTTAGAGCGCACCAAGCTATAACTTCCAGTATAACTGTTATCTGGCCCACCAGAGTATTGGCAACTTCCAAAGTGGCCCACTGAAGCATTTGCAACCATTGACATGGCCTACTATATAGACAAGGCTGTCCAACCACAGGGGAGGGGGAGGAAATTCTCAGGAAAAAATCTTACAAATTTACTACATATTTTAAAAATTCTTTTTAAAAATTTTTCCTGGAAAGTTTTCCAAGAATGCTGAAATATATTGTTTTATTTTAAAATACGCATTTTGATAGCTGTGGCACCTAACCAATTTAAAAGGTCAAATTTATAACTTCTCTGATTTTAAATTTCTTCTATTTATAATTTGAAATATAATAAATCCTTAAGATGTTAATCTAAGAATGAGACTTGAATCCTGCACTACGATTGCAACTGTTCCATGATGTCCCAGGATGAATTTCTGAGGGTATAATAGAATATTTTAATTAAATCAAGGGAAAGTTTTTCAAATTCTGAGAAGAGATTAAAATAATCAAAATCATGATGGTATGAAACTGTGCCCACAGATTGGATGAATCAGTGATGGTGTTCTCTTTACAAATCATGGAAATTCATTGATATGATTGAATCTAAGTTTAATTAACAGTTGAGTTGTTTCAGTTTTTAATTTTATTCTGTGAAACGACACAGAAAATGGCTCAATTTCACTAAAAATAAATTCTAAAACGGAATTGATGTATGATTTCAAGTAATTTGGGTTTGTAAATTGCAACAGAGATAAACACATTTTTTTTAAATAATGGAAAAAGGAACTACAAAGATGAAAAAAGTATTCAGGGACCAAAAAACCACATAACTAACATCTACCTCAGGCGATTTTTTTAAAGAAAATATTTTCATTTGCAAAAAGGTCAGCATTAAGTTGTCATACCCTTACTATGGATTTTTTTAGGTCTTGTTGAAAGTAAATTTCCTGTACTTAAAACCCAATGATTAGAAATTCTACGATTATTTATTTTCTAGTTTGCATTTAAATACTGGGTTAACAGAAATGACTGAATTAATCTTTGTAATTGATTTTTTTAAAGTAAGTTTATTAGCAGTAGCTAAAAAAATTAGATCGATGCCAACATAGTACATATTTTCCCCACCCAATTCAATTGGGAGTTTTGGATATGAAGAAACAACAAAAGAAATAAAATAAAGGAAAATCCAAAAGCACCAGAGCTCCACCGATATTTTACTGTTACAACCAGTAAGATACCCATGCTAAATCAAGAGTTGGAAACATGTTTTATTACAATTTTTAAGGGTTTTAGTGGCTTTGAGGATTTGGGTTTCGGGGCCGAAACGTCCTGTCGTTTTCCTCTCGTGCTGGTAGATTGCTCGACTTCTTTTACTTCTGATTTTTTTTTCGATTGACGTCTCCTCATGGTTTCGGCGGTTTGATCTTCTTCTTTCACATCTTCATCTCCACTCGCCTTTCGTCTTCTCGCAGTGTAATCGGTTTGCTGTGCTTCTATCAACTTGAAATTTTCTCTAGCTCGCCGCTTTCTCAAAGTGTCAGCAGCTTGCTCAACTTTTCGGACATCAGGCTGCCGTCGTACCTCACGTCGTCTCTGTGTGTTTTTAAATCGTTCCATCTCACGATAACTTTGATCACTACGCCTTCTTCTTATCCAATTCTGTTTATACAAGCGTCGCTTCTTTTTTCTTGAATCTTCACTATCTGGATCACTGGAAATACTTGAACTTCTATTTCCAATCATTTTCTTTGTCCTGTCCGAAATATTATCATCACTATCTGAATCACTAGAACTACTTGAACTTCCATTTCGTATCATTTTCTTCGACTTTTCTCAAAAATTGCTCTCCTCTTTACGATGTTCACCGGAAACGGTTATGAGATTTTTTAAATATTTCTAAAAACAGTCAATAGATGGTACTAGTGTCCGAAGCGTGTGTAGTCTTCCGAACATAATACGTAGTGTTTACATAGCTAGTTTTTGGAGAATAATTTCGTTTTTTATTTGTATAATATGCATAAGGTATAAAACTTATAGAGTATTCTATCTTAAGTGCCCGACACGTTGGGCCACCCGTAGCATTGGCGCCGAAACTGGCGAGAGAAGGTACTACGTGGTCCTAGTAAGTATAGTTTGCACATGATTTGAGTGATCATGTGAGACAGTATCGTGGAAGTTTAGCTTTTTTTACCGTTTCTGCAAGATAGCAGTGATGAACGATGAGGATGAGATAACAAAATACTTGGAAATGGTAAGAGAGATTAATATGAACGAAGAGAGAATAAATAAAACCAAGCTAAAGCCCAACCCAGAAGGACGCGAATGAATAGTATAAAGTCCGGTTTACCTCGGTTTACGCTGGTGATTAAACTTGCGAGAGCAGCTATCTGGGAGCAATCTCGCCAGTGTAGATAGCGCTGCGAGCAGTCTCTCGGACAGTGTTATCAACTTGCAGCGGAAGCAACGACAGTTGACTAACTATCAGTGTAGACAGGTATCAGATTGGTCATGAAAGCTTCTCGCGCGGGTCCAGCCAGGTTGGAATTCCTTGCTACTGTCTGAGAGCTGGGTGAGGAGAAAACATGGGCGACAAGAAGAAAACATGATCGAAGGAAGAGACCATTGAACTCATTCAAATGTATGAGTGAAATAGGGAGTTATGGGATGTTAAATCCGCAGAGTAAAAAAATCGCTTTAAAAAATAAGCATAACAAAGACTTGCAGGACTTTTTTAGACAACCAATGAAGATATTCTCGTAAACACCGAAATTCGATCTTCTGAGAATCCATTTTCTGACCCAGCATTTTCTTCTATTTATTTTCTTTTTTCTCTTATTAATAGTACTATCAACGGCAAACGCAGTGGCACACAGAACCTTCCTTGGCGAACTCATACGCACTGGACTCGCCACAGAGCACAGTGTACACACAAGCGCGAGAGTTTCTGTGATAACACCAAGGTCAAGTCGCGTTGAGCAGCCCGCAAGATTTGTCTCCAATTTAAATACCTCGGTGATTTCCGAAAGTAAACGAAGTAGGCGCTGGCAAGGGAGATCAGTGACAAGTTAGGCGCGTTAAGAGTACATATTCGATCTCTTCCGTCCATCTCCAGTCCTAAGAAACAGCTTCTGCCTTCAGAGCAAACGTAAATTTTATTAATTTTATTCCCAAAATATCACGAGTGCTTATGGGTTTCCTGATGGAACTCCTTTTCTCATGTTTATCGGTGCGTCTCTTGAGTCAACACTTGAAGTTTAGACGGAATCATCAAAACACTTTGTGCCTCGCATGTAAATAAATAATATTTTCATAACAAGTATATAAAATTAGCATTTTTAAAATATACGAAGTTCATTGCTCATTCCCATTTATAAATTTCTGGTGCTAAGTATGTTCTTCCCGCTGCCAGCGTGTTTCTTGCGTATCCGAGGAACCTAACCCTCGACGCCGAATCTAGTATTAGTATAATGAATGGATTTAAGGTCGCATCATAGGGTTGGGATTCTTCCTTGTGGAAGGGAAGGGTGAATGTTCAAAGAATATGAAACGGTGTGAGGACTGAGAAAATATGCGGCCCGCGGACTTGATACGGTGTCTTAAGGCGGCCCGCGGGTTTGGTGGAGGGCCTTCATGCGACCTGAGCATGATATCACTGAAATGGAAGACTGGCAATTCGTGATAGAGGCATTTTAAGCAGAAATAGTAACAAATACTAAAGAAACGAATGAATGAACAATGTCAACATGTACAGGAAACTAACTAACCCAACCAGGGTCACCAAGGAGGGCAGGGAATCCTCTAAAGCAGCGGTTCCCAACCCTTTCCAGTCCACGTACCCCTTTGCTGAAAATGGACATTTTCATATACCCCTAAAAGATCATAAATTGAAAATAGTTCAAGAATATTGTGAAACGGTTTTCAAAAATTAGGTTATTTAATTTTTTAAATAAATTATAATAAGAAAAAATTGTTTTGTAATTAAATATTGCAATGATAACAATGACAAGTGTTCACAATGGTGTAGCTTATCCACAGGGATTATCATTAGCACTGCATTCAAAACAACTCAATATATTTCAGAAACAAAATCAACGTTTATTTTAAATAACATCAAACCAAAACGGATACAAATTCTGTTATACACTGAAACAGTTTTTTCTTTGGATGTACATGAAAAACTTAACTTTCATAAGTAACAAGCATAATCTTGTTAATTTGTTAACTAATATTTATTAATGACACTAATTAATGTGACGGCTGCGCTTGTTTTATTTTGCACAGTTTCTCAAAATCTGGTACCACTAAAGACAGATAAAGGCGTCAATCTGGTTCAGCATTGAGTCTATTTCTATACTTGGTTTTCAGATTTACGTATGATGAAAATGCTCTTTCACACATGTATGTAGTTGTAAATGGCAACAAGACTACGATTACTTTATCGGACAATGATGAGTATTCATTTCTTAAAGAAATCCAAAAATTAATTAATGATTTATTCTTGAAATCCACCTTCAATTGATAATCACAGGATATATCAATCAATTTCTCTTTCTCCCCCACACTTAACATATTTATCGAGCTGATAGTGATAGCATCCAAATCAAAAAGGTTTCTAATCCAATTATTACCATTAGGCATAGGCGGGAAATATTCAATGAAAGTTTTACGAAGACCTTATAAATGTACAATTATATTATTTTTTATTTCTTCGTCTAGCTGAAGTGTATTTTCTTTTAAAAAAGCATGTAATGTACAAAAAATCTGTCTGATTCGATTCTAAGCAATTTTTCCAGACTTGAAACTTTCTTATTATAGATTCAACTCTATCTTGTACAATAAAGATAGACGTATCAAGACCTTGAAGGGACAAATTAAATTCATTAATTTTTGAGAACATGTCTGCTAAGTAACTTAAACTCTGAAGAAAACATTGATTATTCATACAGTTGGCTAATTTAAAAGGTTTTATGCTGAAGAAAACTAGGACTTCATTTCGAACAATCGTACAAGAACTTTTCCACGGGAGTATTAACAGACAATCATAGTTACTGCCAATTTCTTGACAAAATATCTGAAATATTCTATAATTGGGTACACTGGACTGTATGAAGTTGACTATTTTGACTGCCTTATCCATTACTTCCTTTAAACTTTCGGGCATGCGTTTTGATGCAAGAGCTTGTCTATGGATACAGCAATGTGTCCACAATGCGTTTGTTGCATATTTTCTTATTCTCGCTACAATTCCAGCATGCTTTCCAGTCATAGATGGAGCTCCGTCTGTACAAATTCCAATACATCGAGACCAATCTATATCTTTGTCGCGAAAATAGTTATAGGTAAGACTGAATAAGTTTTCTCCAGTTGCGCGTTACTTCAATCGACTGCAAAATAACATATCTTCTGTGACTTTATCGTCATAATTATATCGTATAAAAATCAACAACAAATTCGCCACATCTGTTGATTCATCCAGCTGTATGGTATAGTAGGGACTCCTTCTTACTCTATCTATTATTGTTGCTTCAACGTTATCTGACGTGTCATGTATTCTGCGCGATACTGTATTATTTGAAAATGGTACTAGGTCGATAATTTTAGCAGAGTTTTCACCAAGCATACATGTGACTACATCTTTTACACACGGGACAATCAAGTTCTCTGCTATAGTATGGGCTTCAGAAGCTTTTGGCACTCGATAGCTTATTCGATAAGATGATTCAAGAGCTTTTTCGTTGACATTATTCAACAAAATTTGTTATTGAGTTGGTTTTTGATGCAACTAATTCTCTTTCGAAAAACTCAATTGGTTTATTAATTAAATGTGGGTGTTTCTATTTGAAGGAAAGACATGGGGAACATAAAACCGCTCTTTCTGGTAGATGTGATAAAATGACTTCAAATGTTTCAAATATGAGATTTCCTCGTTGACCCTGTTTTCAAATGAGTAGCCGAAGAAGTATGCGCCGTTCTAAAATAGATGACACCACTAATGCGGGGAAAGAACGTCTTTTTACTGATCTCCCTATGAATAAAGACCACATACTACACACGACCACACCATGAATAAAGACTACGTAATAAAGACTACTCTGTGAATACAAGCATGGTAACTGACCTAACAATTGATGTCAATGACATTATTATGGGTATTCAATTAATTATTAAATCACTGTTGTGAATAAAAGTTTGAACAATTTCTCCATTATCATTGACTTTTAATTATTAATTTGCAACTTATAAAGTACTACGGCACTTATTTTAGTAATATAGACGCGAAGTTAGTCGATAGAAAAGAAAGATTAAATTAAAGTAACTGAACTCAGAACCTTCAGAAATGTATAAAATATCGTAAAGTCAGTAAAAAATTAAAGTTAGCAGCTTTTAATGACTTGGGTCTAGAAAAATTTGAATCATCTAGGTATAAACTTCTTTTAAATTGCTAATATAAAATTAAATTTGGCAGCCATTACAGATTTTTTTCGTGTACCCCCTGGATCCGTGGGCCTAGCAAAGACGGCCTAGTTCCTAGTTAATGCAGAACATGCAGAAATACCATTTATATATAGTATATCATCATCAAATGTAGCCTCCTATATATATGTTATCATAATACTAGTAGTTAGTGCTTGCATACTGCAAGCATTTCACATAAACTTGAAAAAACATTCATTTTTCAGACAGACATTTCATCATTACAAATATTCTTCTTATTCTAAAGATTTAACCTCCCAGCGATTTCCGTTTTTCCCACATGTAAAAATAATAGTTTAAAACAATCCACAAATGTTGCAATTTTAAATATTTTACACTTTCTTCATTATAAGGTACTAATGCTTCACATTTTAGCCAAATTTTAAAGTTGTAGCATTTCTAGAAGCAAAAAATTATTTTTCTAATTGTTTAAATCTAAATAATTTTTAACGGCCGCCACAATTCATAGATGGTAAAATTGAAACGTTTATTTGTGCAAATTTACTACTTTGTAAATAATTTGAAAATTTCAGCTTCCTAGCTCAACCCGTAGTACCTAAACAGCTATCCAATTGTTTAAATTTTAAGAATTTTTAACTGCCAAACAAATATAAATATCAAAATTTGTATAATCCCTATTTCGTTTTTTTAAGAATTCTACTCACAAAAAAAATTTCAACTCCGTAGCAAATGCGAAAATACATAAACCATGAAAATTTGATTAAACAGTTGCGAATTTTTAGCGGCCGCATTGTTTCACTTTTTGAATATTTTCGTTTTTTCTAGTTGGTTTTGCACAAAATCCTACCAAAGAAAAAAATTTAGAATCTCCAGCTCATCTGGAAGTGCCTAAACATTAGTATCCTCCTATATGTTATCATTATATATCGACAACTCTTACAGAGGAGGATATAACATTCATATAACATACATATAACATACATATAACATACTAGTAGAAGGTGCTTGCATATTGCAAGCATTTCATATCACCTTGAAAAAACATTAATTTTTCAGACAGATATTTCATCATTACAAATATTCTATTAATTCTAAAGATTTCACCTCCGCAGCGATTTCGTTTTTCCCACATGTAAAAATAATAGTTTAAAACAATTCCCAAATGTTGCAATTTTAAACATTTTACACTTTCTCCTTTATGGGGTACTAATGCTACACATTTGAGCCAAATTTTAAAGTAGTAGCACTTCTAGAAGTAAAATAATATTTTTCTAATTGTTTAAAATTTAAACATTTTTAACGGTTGCCGCAATATATATATATGGAGAGATTGAAATGTTTATTTGTGCAAATGCACTGTTCTGTAAATAATTTGAAAATTGCAGCTTCCTAGCTCATCCCGTAGTACCTAAAAAATTATTAAACTTTAATGTTCAAATTGGCTTAAAACAACCCCTAAAATTTACAATTTTAAAATTTTCGATTTTTATAGTTGGTTATGAGAAAAGTTCTATAATCTTGCAAAATTTCAGCATCCTAAACTTATTAGATTGGTCTACACACTGGATTGCGTTTTCCCATGCTATCTTATGGGAGATATTCCGGGGTATCTGGAGTCGAACCCAGGACATTGTAAGTAAAACAAACAAAAATTCTTAATAGATATTGCAGCCGTCTAGCATCACTGAAATTTTTATTTTTCTAGCTTACGGGCAAGTGCCCAAAATTAATTTTCAAAAATGGTGCAATGCTTTTCTTATGGGAAAAAACGCAACTTTCGGAATTTCTGGAGTCGAACTCATGTCACTCAGGTGAGAAGTCTCATTTTATCTGTAGGTTTCTTCATCATATCTACAAAAACAAAAATTTTTAGCTCTCTAATTCTTGTAGTTTGGGCTGGACATTAGTATCCTCCTGTTATATGTTATATCCTTTGTGCGTTACAAAGCTAAAACAATATTGGACACTTTAAAATGCTTTGAAATTATAATCACGGCGCAAATATTTTTAAACATATTTGAAAATACATCTCCATTATCATCATATTTACAGACAAGAGGAATGAATGTTTTGCAAACTTTTCACATGGTAGGAGATACTGTAAGTGCTCTTTCTAAAATGTCAAGAAATTTTGATGTTTTTAGAACAGCTACAAATTTTGCAATAACTGCTAATGAAGAAATAGAAAAAAGAAATGTGGATATTGTTGTTGAAACAGATTTGAAAGAAAAAGAACTAGGAAGAATCTCGCTGGAGAAAATAAGAGTAAAGATGCTACGTATAATGAGTGCGAAAGAGAGGTACCGCATACAAGTACATAATGTAATAATGGATAAAGTGACTAATAGCTTAAGAGAACAATTTTTAAGAATTTATACAAAGACTTGTCTTGGTTAGATTCAAATAATTTTCCTCAAATCATAAATAGTAATATCCCAAAAAATGCATTGGAATATTTAAGCATTTTACTTAAAAAATTTAATGAAAATATTACAAAAGAACATCTACAAACTGAATTGATGGACTTTGCGAGGAAATGAAAAATTTTTAATCAGACTTTGAGTGATGAATTTTTAGTTGAGAACATGTATGAAGTACAAGAAGAAAGCAATATTGAGGAAGCAATAAATGAAGAGATAGAATCCACTGCATCTCTAAACTGCAAAACATGCAAAAACTGTGTTGTTTGCTGCAACATAGTGTTACAAAAATTTAACTCACACACTTGAGCATATTCAAATTTATACTTGGCATTTAAATATATCTTAACTCTCTCTTCAACGCAAGTGCCTTGTGAGAGATCATTCTCAAAGTTGAATTATATTTTGAATAGGTTCAGAAACTGTTGGAATCAATCTCACTTGGAGGCATTTATGTTAATGTCATGCGAGAAAGATATTTTAAGTAAAATAAAAAACGAAGATGTCATAAAGTATTACATAATAACTATTTGATTAAAGTAATTTTCTTGGTCTATTTCGTATTCTGTACGACATATCTATAAGTCTGTTGTATTTCATAATTATTGTATCTCATGAAAATAAATAAAGAATATAATTTTTTGAGTGTATGTTTATAAAATAAGAAACAAGTAGGCCTATTCGGTCAATATTTCCAGGGCCTAAACATGTTACCAGTCCGGCCCTGATTCCAGGTCACCCAAAGGCTGCTCATCATGCCTGATATTTTTGTTAATTGATATGTGACACATTTAATCACAGAAACCCTTCCTACATTCAGTAACTAAAACAACTTTTTCCAGAAAAATTACTCCCAAAAATCAGCCTTCATCTTATAGACTGAAGGTAAGGTTATTTCTGTATTCAGTACTGACACTCAGGAATCCACTGATCCCCAAAATGAAATAATTGGCAGTCATTCATGGCAAATACATTAAAATTTACATTACTAATAACTAATAGTGAAAATTTATTAATATATCCAGTAAAACCTTATGCAATGTGAATTCCGATGATGCATTTTCATCATTGCACCTTATTACATGTCTGCCACCAATGATTACAATTTCAGTGCATTTACGGTGTTAGTCATGTGTTTTAGTTCCTAATTAACCCATTGAATAGTGTAATGCCACGGAACGTTAAGATTCCAGTAGATGTCTAAAATTTTATGAAAATCTAGGATAAATATTGTTTCATCTGTTAATGGCTACAAAAGAGAAAAGATATGCCTATCAGCTATAAGCTTCAGGTTAGTCAATAGCAGAAATGCATGGAAACCAAGCTGCAGAACAACATTTAGGTCTGCGCCCTACAGAAAAAATTATCTGTGAATGGAGAAAACAGGAGGAAAAAACTGAAGGTGATAGTAAAAGAGAAAGCTAGTCTTTGTAAGTTTGGTCCTGTATGGCCACAACTAGAGGAGGAATTGAAAAATCATAGTAGCATGGAGGAAGTTACATATTGCTGTATCAAACAAAATGGTTATGTATTGGGCAATGTGCGAGCCAATCTGACAGCCTAATTAATAGCACTGCTGAGTCCATGCAAGGCACATTTAGCTCTGCAAGTTTCAAACCAATTTTTATGTTTTAAATCATTCCTATTTACTCTCATGAATTAAGTTGATTTAAAATGTTATATTTAACTGTTATCACATCATAATATTTTCTTTAAATGTTGCCAAATACAGAGTTAGTCATGGCTAGAAATGATATGTGGTGTATCACTTCCTAAATGTCTTGGTGAACCAATATACGTTTTTCCTGAAAATCTTCTAAAAAGTCGGGTGCATTTTATAGCCCAAAAAATACTGTATATCCACATCACACCTGTGAATAACATCTACTTCTCTGTGTGAAGAATCATGCAAAATTGTAGGTAGCAGTTCAAAACTAGAATGGATGACTTCATATATTATGGTATCCTTTAAAGCAACAACAATTAAATTTAATTGTTATTCTGTCTTTTCTTTTATATAAAAGACTTCAAGTACTCTAAATAAACTTATTTGCATGAAGAAAATATTTAAAATGGACAGAGATTATGTTATCCGTTATATGTCTAAAAAACTGAACATATGCAACAGAATTACTGCATCCATTGGCAATAGACTGTCTTCCAAGTATTACTATTACCTATAAGTAGTTAATCCTATATGCATCTTGAAAAACTAGGAATTAAAATTAAAGCAACAAAGATGTAGACGTAGTTCAAGGGGATTTCTGTTGTTAAGAAATTCTGTTGCGCAGAGCAGGGTCGCAAACTGAAAATTGCATATCCTTAAAATTATCTATTATAGAAAAAAACATTCAGTTGATTTTAAAGTTGTGTTGACTGTTAACAGATGGCCTAGAGCACAGCCAGCTCGTCATGCAATTTTAAAAATATGTGCACTCTAACGTCTGACAAGGGCATCCACAGCTTGAAAACAGGCTCATCTATCTCATTAAGAATAAACTTATATATTTGTATCATCACTTAAAATTATTTTTTTAAGTACCATTATTAATGACTTTTTAAAATTTAATAATGTGACAAAAATGTATTGTTTTCTTGGTAATTGTAGATCTAGATTTTCTTATACAAATTTTAGCCAGTATGTAATTAACCATTAACCACTGGATTTAAATGTTCATGAGTAGGGTCCACCTGCTGGATTTAATTTTGGGAATTTAAATAATATTTGTAGGTATTCATAAAAATTCGCATATTTCTTGAACTACAAGTGATAAAATGTTCAAATAAAAATAGTCTATGGTAAACATGTTTGTTTATAACAATTTTATTTTCAATTTAAAATATTTAAAAAATAAATGAATCTAATTTTCCATAATCTGTCGTCATTTTCATTAATCCTATCAGGTTCATTTGTGTTGTCTGTGAAGTGAATAAATTGTAGAATGTGTAGAAATCTGTCACGTTTTATAACGTTGCTAAAGAAAGATTATGAAATTGTTACTATTTCGTCCAATAGTCTCTCAATGAGTCTCTTATGTCAAGTCCCATTTTCGTTACAATTGCTAAAAAGAGAAGCATTTCATGCATAGTTAAGTCAGGTTGCGGAGATGGTCCTTTGTCTAATCAGTCTAAATACTGGTGGTACTATTTATTAATCTCATCCACCAGGAGTTGGAAAATGTCGGAAAAAAATTGCATGAAAACAATCGTGGGCGTTGAATTGCTCGTAATGTTTGGAGCCTCACTTGTGTTCAAACTACACTCGCTGCCTGTGAATGGGTGAACACAGGGCGGAAGAACACGCCTTAGGCCTAATTCCCATCCAATTCCCTTTTCTGAGGCCTCCTCAGACTCCTTGTCCCCAATCTCAAAATTTGCATCACCATCGTCTTCTTCAAGGGCTTCATCTGAATCCGAATCATGAAAGAATTTTCCTTCCACCTCTACTTCATTAAGTTTTCGTTTCGATGCCATTTCTACAAATAATGAATGAGTAAATGTAATAGAAATAATTTTTATAATGACAAGGAGTAAATAATAATATAAAAAATAATAAAATTATTCACAGGGAAAGAAAATTTGATGAAGAAGATCACGAAGAAAGATACAACGCAAAACTTCAATTACTCCAGAATAACAGACTACTCAAATTCACGGCTCATAAGGGACTGAATAAGAAGACTTACAAAATCAGAAACTTGCACTATATTGTGGCAGTGTATACACAGTTTCAAAGTAGTATATCAACACCATGGGGACTATCTAAAAAAAATCCTAAAATATGAATGTTCAATACAAATTCCTTCCTATTGGACCGAGAACTTTTCATCCACCCATCTTATTAAAATCACTAGCCCTCGAATAAAATGTAAGTGCTAATTCAGGAGAAAAACATTGCGTTATATTCATGCTAATATGGTATTTACAATTTTTGTTGTAAAGGTTAGGTTGGCTCATCAGCTAAATATAATTGAACAGTATGCTTTTACACAGAGGCTTGATGTAATATGAAAAGAAATTAAAATTATAGAATATGAGCCACCCATAATTTACAACAACATTGTTAATAGTTTCTTTTGTTCTCACATTAAATCAAGCTTCTATGTAAAAGCTTACTGCACATTTATGTTTTGCTGGACAGCCACCAAACTTTTACACGAAAATTAAAGATGTTTTCTTTAAAAGGTTGTAGTGCACTTAAACATTTATAAAAGTTGGTAGATTAAAAAATATTTTTATTATATTAAATAAAGGGATTATTACTTTAATAATTATTTATTTTCTAATTGACGATCACAAAGTGAAGAAAATTGCCCAATATTTTCAGAAGAATTTGGTTAAAATATTGACTAATATTGGTTAGACACAAAAGATAATTTTTTATATTATTGTGGTAGCATTCATCAAGAGTTATGGCCTAAAAGTGTACTTTTTCATTCAATTCTGACATGTTCTAAAAACTAAATTTCATGAAAAACTCCTAAAATAATTCAACAGTTGCAAAGTGAAATAAAAATATATGAAAGCTGATGTTTTTCATGCTATAAGCATAGTAAATGCTGGTCATTTGAACTAATAATCCAAATAATTCCAAAATTTGATATTCTTTTATTCCTAAGTTTGCCAGATAAAAGATCCGGTACTGCATATGCAAAAGTAAACACTTTTATTTTGCAACAGTAAATGTATTCGCATACGAGCAATATTGCCTCAATTTCATATGAACCATTAGCGTTTGATTCTTCTCCACGAAACGACTGAATTCATCCCACCACGAACTCTTCCCCTCCTGGAGGCACAAATCTCTACACCTACATACAGGGGTTCTATTATGGAAACTTACTCTGCCCATTTTAACCAGGCTCCAACTTTCATAGGCCCAACTATGTAGCGGGATGATTTTAAAAAATTAATTGTCCTTATCACGAATATTCAGAGAATATCTGAAACCACACAATGACATGATTTTTTTTAATGAATCGCCATAAAACGAACATCATCATGTAATATTGGAGATTTTGTAACAACTCAGAAAAACTTTATATGATAAATTATAACTATATATTTAGTTCTCTGAAGTTATGTTATAAATGCATATTATTTGATAAAACTATGTATTGTAATGTATGTACTTTATATTTTATTTTTGTACCACATGATGACACTACATGCCTACAGTGAATAAAGAATTGAACTGAACGATAATTAAACATCCAATGCGTGTAATTTATTTTAAAAAATATGAACCACAATCTCCTTTACGAGGTGTACTTGAAAAATTGGAATATGACACATTAGAATAAGTATGAAGCCCCGTTTACACTGTCAGTTGAGGCATCAGTTAACAGTTTCAGTTCTCGACATTGGGGTCCAGGTTCATTTCTTGAGTTATCTGAGAATTGGTGATGTCGCACATGAGTCATTAGGACACATAATTGCAGTTGCGTTAGCATTATCATTAAAAAGGAAAAGATCTAAGTACTTCAATAAATATAACGTCGCTTACGCGTAAGCTGTGTGAGCTTGAATCAGTTATTGATGCGACTTGTTCTAATTCAAAAAGCGATAACTGCTTAACTCCTCAAATCTGTGTAACACATCAACCAGGTGAACAGTGGTCCAATGCAAAAAGTAGTAAACGATCTTATCGTAATATTGTGCCAAAGAAGACCCAAATTAGTCTCAGCAATAGGTTTTCATCCCTGGCTCCCGGCGCTCCCGACACTTCATCCAACAGTGGAAACACGAACCCCACCCCATCCCCCGTATTTTACAGGAAACCTTCACATCGTGAAAGCCATATTCACCCAGTCCGGTCGCCTCATATTTGTTCTGGTCACAAAACTGCAAACAACTACCAAGATAAGGAACGTGGCATTATATGGTGATAGTCATGGAAGGGAAATCTCCCGTATGTTAAGCATGAGTGAACTCGGTAAGGGAGTAAAAATTACTGGTATTATTAAGCCTGGTGCAGGTTTTTGTGATGTTGTGGAAAGCTGTGCAGAAAGCTATAAGAATTTTACTAAAAATGACTGTATAATCATTATGGGGGGAACAAATGATGTTTACTTTAATAATGGTGATGTTGTTATTAATGAATTGAAATCTGTTCTGTCTAAATTGACTCACACCAATGTGATAATCAGCCATATTCCCTACCGTTATGATCTTCCTAGTAATTCTTGTGTAAATAATGAAATTAGCAGACTTAATGATAAGGTTTCTGAAATTTGTAAATATCATGATTATGTCTCTCTTCTTAAAATTGGTAAGCTCGATAGAATGTATCATACAAAACATGGCTTACATCTTAATAGAATTGGTGAAAAACTTGTTTGCTCTGACTTATCTCGGGTATTTGAATCTCAACCTGAAACTCAGGGAAACTTGTAAAGTCCACCAATCTAAATAAACAAGATTGGTGTGACCCTACTATGAATCATAATCTGCATGTAAATGAAGGTATTAATACTACTACTTGTAACCCCTCATTAAATCATAATATGTATGTAGTTGTAGAAACAGGGAAACTGATTGATGCTACAGTAGGTATGAAAAGTGTGGAATACCCTAAAAAATTAATTGAATTGAATAGTAATATTACTGGTGAATGTACTAAAGAAATTGTAAATGGTTGTGTAACTCATGTTGAAAGGGTTAAAATAGACGTAAAAAAGAACAACAGGTGGCTGATGCATATTAATATACAAGGTTATCAATCAAAAATTGATAATTTAGAAATATTTTTGAATGAAGTACATAAATTAAATATCTCAGTTGTTTGCCTTAATGAACACTGGTTAAAGCCTGATCAAATTCAACTGCTTAATAAGTAGGAAATATAAATTGGCTGACTATTATACTAGAAAAAATTCCATTCATGGTGGTTCATGTATTTTAATTAAGGAAAATGAGGGTTTAGATTTTAAAATTAGGGAAGACTTGAAAATATTTAATGAAGATTGTGTATTTGAGGGGTCATTTATAGAACTTGTTAATCTAGAAACTATAATTATCTCTATCTACAGAACACCATATTATCAAACTGCTGTGGCCTTTTTATTAAAATTAGAATCATTATTGAGTAACCTAAAAAGGGGGGATAAGAAAAAGAAAATAGTGATTGCCACAGACTGTAATATAGATCTGTTAAACAAAAATAATTCTACTTATAGTTCACAAAATAATATTGTAAATAAATTTGTTAATTTAATTGAATCACAAGGGTACATGTATAATTTTGATGAACCTACTAGGGTAACACCTACAACAAAATCATGCATAGATAACATTGTTACTAATATGGCATATAATGATAAAGAACTCTTCCTCCTGGAGCCAGGATTATCAGACCACAGAGCACTTTTCATATCACTCCCAAAAAAAAATAAATCTAATGAGAGGGTTATTCAAAATAAATTAAGTTGTGTTTTCAGCTTTGAAAATGTTAAGAAATTTAAGGATAGCATAAGGCAGATTCAATGGTCAGTAGACTTAGATAAAAGTGTTGATGAAAACTATAATATATTTATCTCAAATTTCCTTAACTGTTTTAATCATGCAATTGCTTTGGTGTCCAGCAAACAAAGAGGAAAAATTTTTACCTCAAAGTGGATAACCACAGGAATCATGACATCCATCAAACAAAAAAGAATATTGCATTATGAAGCACGAGAAACTAAAAATGCATCAATTATTAATCATTATAAAAAATACAGAAAAATACTTGTCAGTCATCAACAAGGCAAAAATAATGGCAAATGATAAATATATTCTTTGTTCAAATAACACAAGTAAAGCAACTTGGACAATAGTAAAAAAAGAGCTAGGTTTGAAAGAAAATAAGAATAACGACATCTCAAACATTGTGCTGAATGATAACAGTACTTCTGATCCAGAAATTATTGCTGAGTCTTGCAACAGCTTTTTCCTAAATGCTGCAAAAGAATTACAGGTTAGTCCCTCAATCACCAAAGCCATGGCTAAAGTTAACTCCATAGTAATAAATCCTGCAATAACAAGTGCCACCATTCTAAGTCCAGTAACTAAAGCTGAAGTAAAGAAATTCATATCTTGTTTAAAAAATAAAAAATCTAGTGGTTGGGATGAAGTGCCAGCATTTATAATTAAAGAAGTGATGGAGTACATTACTGACCGACTCTGCAAAATAATAAATCAGTCATTTCATACAGGAACTTTTCCGGAAAGGCTGAAGTATACAATAGTTAGGCCGCTACATAAAGAAGGACCTCCTGAATTGTTAAACAATTACCGTCCAATATCTCTTTTGTCAAATTTTTCTAAAATATTTGAAATGGCTGCACAAACCCGTCTTTCTAATCACTTAGAATATAATCACCTGTTATCAAATAGTCAGCATGGCTTTAGAAAGAAATACTCAACTACTACAGCATTAATAGACTTTGTAAATAATGTTTCTGAATCCATTGATCAATCACAGTCTACAGCAGGATTGATCTGTGACTTATCCAAAGCATTTGATTGTGTTAGACATGAAATATTAATCAGGAAATTAAAGCACTATGGTGTCCATAGCAATTCTCTCAAATGGTTTGAATCTTATCTTTCTAAACGCAGACAAAAAACAATAATTAGTAATAAGAATCAATCTTTTTGTTCAGAGTGGAGTGATGTGAAAATAGGAGTGCCACAGGGATCTGTCCTTGGTCCACTACTTTTTATTGTTTATATGAATGATCTGCCCTATGATGTGAAAGCAGACATTATCTTATATGCAGATGATACATCAGCAATCTTAAAGGAAAAAACAATAGCAGATCTAGGTAAAAATTTGCTTCAAACAATAGAAAATATGGAGGAATGGTTTTCTGCAAATGGACTTAAGTTAAATATAACTAAAACTAATGTTATTAATTTTAGAACTGCCAAAAATAAAAAAATTGTCTTGGAATCGATTAGTGAAAATTTTAATGTAAATATCAAGCACTCAACCAAGTTATTGGGAGTATATATTGATGAGAATATGAAATGGAAAGACCAAATTAATAATTTAGCAGTAAGATTAAATAGAGCATGCTTCAATATGTCAATACTTGCATCAATAACTAGCATGCCAATCAGATTAGCAGTGTACTATGGGTATTTCTTTTCAATACTTAAATACAGCATAATTTTGTGGGGAAATGCTTCTGGCTGGGAAACTATTTTTAAAATAAAAAAAAGTTACGTATAATGACCAGCCCAGGCTTCAGAGATTCCTGTAAACCAATATTTAAAAAATATAATATATTAACTCTTCCATCACTCTATCTTTATGAGCTAATAAGCTATGTCAATAAGAATCAAGATTACTTTAAAAATCTTCAATCTGAGCATCAATATGATACAAGAGGCAAAGATAACTTGAATCTACCACAGCATAAATTAAAACAAATGGAAAATAGTCCATATTATAATGATATCAAAGTTTATAATAAATTGTCCATAAAATTTAGAGAAAAATGTAATAATGTAAAATATTTCCAAGAGAAAGTGAAAGAGTTTTTGTTAAAAAAGTGTTATTATTCAGTAAGGGAATATATGGAAGACAATGATGTGTCATTGATTGATTGATGTAATGTTAAATATATTGTGAATTATAATTCAATGTAACATTTATATTGTAATGTATGTGTAACGTGTAACAGTTAATGTATGTATGTGTAACATGTAACAGCTAATGTAAGTATGTATTTCATGAGACACCTATTTACTGACAGACTTGTACTGAAACCATGTAAATGTAATGTGTCAAAAATTCTATTCTATTCTATAACTACTTTACCTAAATGTAACATACCAAATGGATTACATTTATCTGTTTAGTGCAAAGGCCAGAAACAACCAGTGGTGCCTATAGGAGGGCAACTCCTGGGTATTTGTTCCCCCAAGATCGCAAATAGTATCCATGTATGCGGACCAGCAGGGCCAGGAGGGCCATTTGGCCCGGGCCTCAAGCTCGAGGGGACCTCAAATTTTGGCACTTGTTCAGGGACAGATTTTTGCACAGGCACATGGGGTGTAAGAGGTCCTCACCAAATGTCAATTTTAGCCTAAAAACTTATATTCCTCTTCTTTTCCAAAATGCTGAAGATGGGACTTCCTCTCACTCAAATATTCTCCCTTTTTCCTTGTTCATACTAGCCACCTACGAAGCCCACTCCTAGGCCATTGCTTCCAAACTAAGGCATGCTAGCCTAACAACCTCCGATTTTCCTTGCGGTCATCCTCTCCATTTATGATGGGAAACATACCCTGTTGTTTATCTATCATCTTCCTTCATGAAACATAGGAGTGTGGAAGGAGGCTTCAATAAATGTGCCACTTGCCGTTAAGCAGCTCTCTGGCTTATAATATCCTCCCCAAGAAGGTTTAAAGTTAGATTTTAAAGCATGCATTGGCCAAACCTATGGCAATGTATCAAACATGGCTTACAAAGGTGTACAAGCAGTTCTGACTGAGCATTATTCAAACTGTGTTTTCTTCAGCTGTGGAAACCACACATTAAATCTAATAGGTGTTGACTGTGCTCAGTCATGCAATGAGGCAATTGCATACTTTGGAACTGTTCAGCAAATGTGCAATTTCTTCAGAAGCAGCCGACAAAGGTGGGAAGTTCTGAAGCAACATCTTTCTGTTACACAGCATGGTATCTCCAAAAATAGGTTGTCTGCAAGGATTGATGGTGTTAAATCAATTCAGCAGCATATGAATTCAGTGAGAAATGCTATAAATGAGCTCAAAGGTCTCAATCTCACAGCACAGGCTCAAGCTGAGCTTCAGTCTATTCAGAAATATATGTCCAAATTTTAATTTATTCTGTCAACTTTGTGGCTGAAAATACTTACACTGATCAATCAAACTAATCTAATAATTGAGGCATGCGATGCTACACTTGGTGTTGAGAGGGATAATATTGAACGTCTTATCAATGACATTCAACAAATTCACGTAATACTGGCAGAGTCCAAACTAGCAACCCAGAATATTGCCATTCCACCTGATTGCTCCACCAGTCCCAATTTACCTTGGAATTAAAATAGAAACTCCTGAACTGAAAAATAATCTAGATGTGCATACACACGTCAATAAGAAGAGAAAATGAAATAAAATTAAAATGATACAAGTACTTAGTGAGTTTTTCCAGAGTTTTCCGAGCGATTGTGCATTTCCTTTCCTTTCCTTTAGGCTAGTTTTTGACAACAGGTTGCTTTAGGCCATCATCCTGCAAACTTGTATCATTTTAATTTCTTTCCATTTTCTTTTCTTTATTGACGTGTGCGCTCATCTGAATGTTGATTAATTTTTAAAATGATGAAACTGTTGCAATGATAATCACATAATAATAGTGTCCGTACTCATTTGATGTAATTTCATGTCTAAATGGCGAAAATACTTTTTTAACTAATTTATATACAGGGCATTACATACAAATTATAATTCAAAGTAAAAACACGATTATTCCTTTTTAATCATTTTTTTGTTTCTTGACTACCATTATCTACTCCATCCATTTAATGTTTTTCATCTCCTTTATTTATAAGAAATATTGAGATTTTTCATTTTCAGTTACTGTAGTTCCCGGCCCATAATGTGAACTCAGATTTTAAAAGAAATTTAAAAAAATTGATGTCTGCATTTTATCTTACTTAATTTACAGTAACAAAAATAGGATTGCTACACTCCACAATAATCTAGAAAAATAAATTTTATTAATTGTAGAAGCCTAGAAATTTGTCTTCACCACTGGTGTTTTCACATAAATCTTCACTTTCTTCATACAGTTGATGATCTTCACTGTCATCTAGTGCATTCCTAATTCCACATTTTTTAAAATGACTATGCCATCATCTCGTTTTTCACCCACTCACAAACACTCGAAGTTGAGGGCCGTTTCATGATGTCACATCATGATTTGGAGCCTCCATCCATTTGGTCCACTCCTCGCACATGAAAACCTTAAATGGCTTATTAACTGAAACATCCAGAGGCTGAATGGTCAAACGTGCAGATATCATTGCAAGCTGTATCTTCAATTACATAAAGTTTTTCATTGACTTGGTTCTTTTTGCCTTGAACTGATCACACACTAATAATGATGGTTTTTTAAAAATAAGAATGCCTGGATGCTTCAACCAGACTTGCTCCAACAATAGCTTCATGCCTTCCCCATCTATCCATCCATCCCTTAGTGTGAATATTAACACAAATTCCGTGTGGAAATTCAACTTTCGGCAGCATTTTTCTTTTGAATATCATTTACCATGGCAGTTTTGTGCCATCAGCATAACTTGCAAGAACAAGAGTGTAGTGGGTCTTCTTATGACAAGAAGTTTTTATCACAACATTTTTTGCGCTATTCTAGTTTTAGTACTCATACGCATGCCTTTTTATAAATCTTTCGCACCACAGCGTTGTCCCAGCAAAATCACCAAAACTCCTATCCATTACTATTCTTCTCGCTTCAATTAAAATAATTTTTGTTGATACAACAATTCCATTCCTCCTGTGGTCTATTACCTAGTTCTTAACATTTTCCAGCTGTGGCCATTTTGCAGTGCACCAACATAAAGTTTTCTTGCTCTTTCTTGTCTTCTTTTTGTTTCCTACATTCCCATATCATTTTCTCTGTTGGGAAGGACCAAAATGTCTTTCAGCTGCTCTGTTTCCATGCTCTATGGCAGTGATGCCCAACGTCTTCTACATAACGGGCCACATTGGTGGTTGCAAATCCTTCGGCGGGCAGCATTGGAAGTTTCCAATTCTCCTGTGGGCCAGATGAAAGTTTAAATTTTAAGTTACATATATATTCTGAGATAAGTGAGAATCGAGTCTAAATCATAGCTTTGCGGGCCACACAAAAATTCCTTCACAGGCCAGATGTGGCCCGCAGGCCATAGGTTGGGCACCACTGCTCTGTAGCATACTTCATAGCTTCCAGTTTAAACATTAAACTGTAAGAAAACCTTTTCTCTTTTGATCCCATGGGATTTGCAGGAGAATTTACAATTTATATTGTAACATGGTAATTACTACTCATGGAAATATAAGCACACACGGACAAAATAATACTTTATGACACATGAAACACACATCAACAAAACGCACACCAAATGATATACAGCCAGTAAAGGATATGCCTGGCAGGCAAAGCATGTCTTCTCCCTGAGATACAGTGTTTAAATTTGAGTTTCACTTGTGAAAATGTATAAGTTATGTTTATAACTGCCAAGCCATTTTCAAAATTGATTTACAAATACTGATATTTAGTTCAATCACAAAGTAATCATCTTCTTCCTTTATAATGATAACAATTATTTTGTAACTAAAGTATGTATCATTTATTTTATAAAACAACTTCAATATTGGCTTAGGAATTCTTTCTTTTCTCCATTTTCAAGGAATTCTACAAAGTATCGGTGTCTCAATACGAACAGAGTATATGATTACCTTCAGAGCATAAGATGCAGTCCAATTTTAGGTTGTTTTTCAAGAAAAAAGTAAGGTCTAATGCACAGGGAAATATGTTGTACATTTTATATGTCAACATGTTGCATTGCACTAATTGGTCATTGTATAATTGTATCATTTATTTTTCAAAGATATAATTGATACCAAAATATGTTACAATCATCATTTGGGTTTACAATTTGGCTCTAGAGGAATTACATAAGCAATATCCATTAGGAAATTTCACAGCAATAATTTAGCTACTTATAAAACTCAATGTATCAAATATTACCATTTATATGACTGTAAGTTGGAAGAGGTGTCCAAATCTGAAGAAAAAATATTTCATTAGAATAGTAACGTAGAAAATTGGATGCTAAACATGGATAACATTTCCCTTTATAATGCTCATCATATTCTTTTGCATATAAATTAACGAAATATTGTTTTATTAAGTGTATCCATGAATTATTTACCTTAACTATTTTCAAACAAACATCTCAAGTCATACCTCAAGTTTAATTATGCCTAAATTAAAATTTGCCTTTCTTTAAAATGTCAAGAATTAATATTGGATTAAAGTATGCTTAAACAGGTCAGAGTTATGATTTTATTTTACTTGAACTTAATGATAATGTCTATACTGTAAAGTAACCAACCTTTTTCTGTTAAATTTTAGTTTGAAATTAGACAAATGATTAGCTTGTATGAATATCGTTCAATAATAACAATAAATGGATTAAAATCTTCTTGTAATGCAAAAATGTTTCAGAAGTATGTTATTTCCTCCTATATTAAAAATTTTTAAATTACTATGGTATTAAATGTAATGTTACTTATAGTTTCTATCAATCAGTTCTCATTCCATCTTGAACAGCTACTAAAACGGATTGACGTAAAAATTCCAGAGGGTGATGAATACTGCAGCGAACTTGAGGCAGAAGACAATCCAGAGCACCGAAGGAAAGGAGTTAGGTTCTCGTATTAAGGCAGATTGCTATGTAGAGTGCTCAGCTAAGAGCAGAGAGTGGTTGCAAGAAGTGTTCGAGAAAGCATTATAGAGGAAGGGCCAAAAAGTGGAAAGTGCAAGATCTTTTGATGTGGATTGAGGGAGAATTTGATAACTTCAGGGACAGTGAGTCAGCTATCTTATCCTACCTCTTATGCTGAATAAAATTTGTTACAGCACATTGCACTTTCTCATATTGGCATGCTTATATTCCAAACAATAATGTCAGTGAATATCGAGAGCTTGGCATTAACTGGAGTTAAACTCGATATATTATACCACTCAATACTGTATTGCTTTATTTTGGAAAATACTGATTTTGTAGCATTGATTATAACAAATTTTATAATTGAACAATTTTAATTTAATAGTTGTGATTTCTCAGTAATTTGATATTTTGTGAAGGTTGAAGCGAATATACTACCATCCTTTCTTGAGCAACATGGTTCATTTCAACTCCAGGTGATACTCTCTATAAATGAGATGTTTAAATTCGAACCATTTAGCCTGTACACTCATGCACGTACCTTTCTTTCTTCTCTTGCCTGGTTTGAGATCCCATATATATTGGTTCACTCACATTATTAGTAGGTTTATATATATTAATTATAGGAGCAATGAATAAATTTTACATAGTTTATCCAGAATGTAGTCTAATTTTATAAAACAGGATAAACATAAACTGAACAAAGCAAGGCATAACTTTGTAATATCCCGCGATTAAGAACTAGACACACTATACATACCACATATTTTATTACTTTCTCCATATAAGTATTGTTTTCATGAAAAAAATCTAATTCAAGATTTCAACGGAAATACATGCTTTAAGGTCCCCTGAACACATTTTGACTATTTTCTTGATGATGTCTGTGATAGATTTTTGTGGGCACTCTAACTCAAAAACTATTAACCATGTCAACTCAAAATTTTATATTTAACATTTTTATAAAAGTTAGATTTGATTAGTTTTTGGTAAAAATCGGTCGACCAGAAGTGGGTGTTTACTCGTCACTTATCCGTTATTTTGAAATATTTGCTTTAATATTTGATAAATGTAAAAATGTATTGGAATAAAAGTTGTAGGAAATTTCATTTTCTACAACCTTTGTTTGATACATTTTTCCATATAAAGCATTGTTTGAGATATCTTATATTTTTAGCTGCCACCACCATCCTACCTACCGAAGACTATTGTTAACAATTAACGCTTAGTTACGCTCCTTTTTCTTTTCTTAATTGTCAACCAGAAGTAAATATTGACAACGATCCCAGAGGTAACATGTAATTTGCCATATAAATATGGAGAAAGTCATGTGTTGACCACATCAGTTTATTTTTCTCTAGTTCTCAAGAGGGTAATTACAAATTTTATGTAGTGTGATGAGCTTACAATCACAATGCAACGGATGTTATCCATTGCATTACTTATGCACCAATAATTGGGATAAGGTAAATAAATATACGTTAATGTAAAAAAAACTTTAGAAATTTATTCTAAACCATCCACACTTGAGACACACAAATAATATGATCGATTTCTTTACCAAACTTTGGCTGCAGAAATACTTTTATGGGAGATATACAAAGAATGATGAATCCCTTACCAAAAATAAACTTTAAATGCAGATTAAACTTCATAGATGCTATGAATTTTAACTTAATGCATCAAACATCCAATATTTTCATATAAGAGTGAAGATAACACGTGTTCATTTGCCAGTAAATGAGAATTATATATGCCCATCAAATACATAAAACAACTAACAGAGATCTTATTCAAGAATGTTTAAGTTTCAATAAATGTCATTGAGAAGCATGGATGAGCTCAAAAGTGCTCCATGTCAAATTAAAAATATCCAACAATAGTGGCATTTGGTAAGGGCTTTTGATGAATAAACATGTACTCATATATATATATATATAAATTTATAACAGCCTCCATTGCACTATGCCATGCTAGGAAGAGATGCAACAGGAGGGACTGCAGCCTTTTGTTGAATGATCTTCCCATAGCCACCCCTTCCTCCATCATAGTCTGTACGATATTCATCTCGAACCTTAAAAGAAAGTGCACTTCATCAATAGTGATTATAAATAAAAAAGCAACTAGAATATGATCTCAAAACATTCTTAAACTACCTTGAATACACCACAAATGTGCACTTTGTTCACATACCTGTCCTCCCGTTTTCCCTCTTCCATACTGCCTTCCCTCGACAAACCCAGCATCCCAATCTGTTCGCACAGTTCGGTCATCTAACCTTGTCCCATTTATATAGCGCATACAGTTCTCTGCATCAGATCTTTGGTAATATCTTTGGCAAAGGTTAAGAAAAAATGTCTTTTTTACGAAAAATTAAATTGGATCATTATACCGAGACAACTAAGAAGTCTTCTTAGTAATACGAAGTGCCTCAAGAATATTTTCACAGGTATCAGGGTGTTTTATCTAAATATTCAGTGTTTACATACTAAGTTCTATGAACTTGAAATACTCATTAAGTCTATGAAGTCTGATTTCATATGTATTGCTGAACATTGGTTGCGGTACGGAGAGGTTGATTTAAATAATGCTAATGGATATGGAATGATAACAGTTTATTGTCGTGAATCAGCAAAAAATGGCAGAGTTTGTATTTACGGATCTGAAAATTGTAAATGTAAGGTAATTGACCTTAAATATCTCTGCATTGAATTAGACTTTGAAATTGTTGCGGTAGTATCCAAAGAGCACGGGCTCATAATTGCCTGTACTTATCGCTTGCCAAATGGTAACTTTGGGATTTATTGTCAACAGCTGGAGAAAGCGTTATAAATACTCACTAAATATAACATGAAAATAGTGATCAGTAGCGATGTCAACTTAGATATGCGCTTTGTCCCTAACGATAGCATTATTCTCAATAACCTCTTTAAATCCTTTAATTTATATTGTGCAAACTCTACACCTACTAGAGCATCTGCTTGTCTTGATAACATAATTACAAACTATGATTATCAGGATTACAATATCGCGGTAGTTGACACTTATTTATCTGACCATCTCCTGATTATTTTTAATAGAGAGGTAGAAAGCCTGACGAACAACATGAAAATTAACTCTAATAATCCAACTATATCTCGGCCCATTACTCTGGAAGGTGCTGCCTGCTTTAAATATTTGTTATCAGAGGTCAGTTCGGTGCCAAATCTTAAATTCAGTGATGGAAAAACCAATTTTTATATCCTGCATGAAACTTTAGTAAGTTTTTCTGAGATGTGTTTCCCCAAAAAAGTCATGCAAAATCGTACAGGGAGTAATGTTAAAATGAAAAATAAGTGGTTCACATCCGACCTGGAAGAACTTAGAAACAAAGTAATAAGGTTGTATAGAAATTTCAAAGCGACAAACACTGAATATTACAGAAAATTATTCAATAAAAAAAAACGAGCATAGGCGTACAATCATTGATGCAAAGAATGCAAACTGAAATTATATCCAGCAGGCGGAAAACAAACAGAGCAGCATGGGAAGTCGTCAAAGATGCCACAAATAGAACAAGAAGGCATGACAAGATAGATATATCTCCCGATGAATTTAATAATTATTTCATTTAATCTATTAAACGCATTTTGTCAAATATTAAATCTCTCCTTTTACAACCGGAAGATATGGTAAAAAATACTAGGACAACAAACAACACCTTTAAGTGGAACTGGGTCACACCTGGTGATATTGTTGCAATTGTCAGAAAATTCAAAAGATCAAACAGCAGAGATGTATATGGGTTATCTAATAATTTATTTAAAGAAATAATTGGGGTAATTTCTCAACCATTAGCCCAAGTGATAAATGAATGCCTGCGTGATGGTGTCTTTCCTGATTTTCTTAAATATGCTAAGACTGTACCAATATTTAAGAAAGGTGATAAAAATGATCCCAGTAGTTATCGCCCCATTTCAGTGGTTCCAGTTTTATCAAAAATATTTGAGACAGTTATGAAAATCCAGCTAAATCAATATTTTGTGAGTAATAACTTGTTTACCATATCCCAATATGGCTTTTGTTCAGGGAAGTCAACAGTGAAGGCAGTTGAAACAGTTGTTAATGCCTTTGAAGAGCAACAATGTACTTACTTGACATTATGTGACTTGTCTAAAGCATTTGATTGTTTCGCAAGAAATTTTATTTTAAAAACTGTACTTCTATGGCATTTGTGATGTTGAACTTGAAATAATTAAGTCATACCTAACCAACAGAAAGCAGCTGGTTACTTTAGGTGGTAAACAGTCAAAAATGTTAAACATCAATCAGGGTGTACCTCAGGGATCTGTGGTAAGACCATTTTTGTTCTTGGCGATGATAAATGATCTTCCCTCTAATGTTGGGTGCGAATCAGTTCTGTTTGCAGATGATACCACATTCATATTAAAATGTAAGGACCTACACAAGGCCAAACAGATGTCTGCTAATGTGATAAATGAGCCAGATGCATGGTTCTCTGCAAATCAACTACTCTTAAATAAAGACAAAACACAACACATGATGTGTATCCTATCTTATAATAATGAAGAAAATATATCTGTTAAACTACTCAGTTTCAACATTGATGGCAAACTATGCTGGGACAGTCAAATTTCCAGTGTACGTAAAAGGTTATCCACATCACTGTACATACTTAGAAAACTTAAAATGTTGATTTCAGATGAATACTTGAAAAATGCATACTATGCTTTTTTCCATTGTCACCTGAGCTATGGTCTCAGATTGTGGGGTTATGCATCAGGTATCAAGCATGTTTTTTCTCTACAAAAGAAGGCAGATTATTAATGAATGTACCTATTCGGGAACACTGGAAGCCATTCTTTACACAGCTTGAAATCATGACTGTTCATAGTCTTTATCTACATAAATGTGGTTGTTAAAGAAAATCTGGAAAACCTACCTACCAGATCTGATGTACATGATTATGGTACCAGAAATATGAGTAAACTAGATATTTCTCGCTTTCGACTAAGTCCCACAATTCCTTTTGTAATAGATTCAAATCCCAAATGTCATTCTGGCTCATAACCAAGGCATTTTATTCAATTGATGAGTTTATGGACAGCGACTTATGTGATCTGGCATTTTGATGTTAATTATTCTTTCCTACCTTGATGTTAATTATTCCTTTTTACCTTGGACGATATTTTTTGTGATTTTTAGTTTGTAGTCTTAGTTTTAGTTAACTGTGATTGTACATAGTGTATTTGACAAAGTCGATTGCATTGCTAGGTGCTTAATGACTAATAAATAAATCAAGGGTAGGCAATGATTTTAATAAATCGCTATTTAAATGACTGTCACACCACACCCAGTGTTAATAATTCTAAGTTGCAAATCCTATTAACTCGCTCAGAAACCATAAAATAAATCGATTGAAATAGTGCAATATTGCATAAAACACAAATGCACCAATTATAACTTTACTGTTTTTTGTGCTTAATATGCTACTAAGAAATCTTATTACATCATAATGGCTACATAAGAAAATTCACCTTCTTTATATACAAACGACTACACGTCAATGGCTGTTTAAAAGGATACTCCACAAAACAAAACCCACATGGCGTTTTCTTGTATTTGTCAAGGCCCATTATAATTCTCTTTACATCACCACACTTTGAAAAAAGTTCATAAATCTGCTCTTCGGTCGTATAAAATGACAAATTTCCAACATACAATGTAGTAGATGTTCTAAGGAGTCGTTCCTGATCACTACGGGAGCCCTAAAAATCGATTTACATGTTAATAATAAAGACAACTGTTACAACATACGATTGTTACAAAAAAGGAGACAATCAGATTAATCACAAACCTTAAAATGTTGATCACGATAGGAACTTAATTCGATGGAAGAAGCCTGTGTCGACATTTTGTAGTATGGTCCGACTGAAATTAAACCACCATGATTCAAAGTATATGGTAACTTTCATTACTAATATCATTATTTGAGCTACTTACAAGTTTCGAGACTATAGTTTGGTTCCCTTGGGAACGTTTGCTGGCCACCGTGAACTCGAGCCGACATTTTGAGTGTTACTCTTCAGAGTGAGACAACGATGTTGACTGAATATGTACTCCGTTAGCAATATAGATTATCGTTCTTCTTTTGTCAAATTCTGTCAGCACAACAGAAATGGCGCCGTCCTTGCGGCACCGTAATCAAGCGACTAGCAGAAAAGAGTTTAAGAAAATGAATGCTAAAAAATCTTCAAAGTCAGGAAGGTTATAGTGATGATTTGTTTTTTAATACTACAGCTAAGCGCAACATTCCAAAGTGCCTAAATTGAGGCATACATTTGTTCCAATCTCGACGTCAATAGACTAATCTTATTTTCAGGGTAGAGGAGGTTCCTGTTAACGTTAATCCATCCGAAATAGGTATTGTTTATCCAAGTGGCGAGACAGCCTTCAAAGCTCTTCTTTCTGCAAGATTCTGTGCTGCTATATGGAGCAATGTATCCGATTGCGATGAAACATACAACTATTGGGAGCCGGTTTAGTATTTTCGTTTATAAGTATTATTATTCTCTTTAAACTTGTAACAACCTTTGTAATGATTTATTTCCAAAACCTTCTTTCTATCAGAGTCACTACTTGCTCTTCGGCAAAGGATTCGAGACGTGGGAATATAGTCCGCAATATGCACTTCGTTCGTATACATATTTACTTCTTCACGTCATACCTGCATGGTTCTATCACCGACTTCTGCAGCCTAATCGGCTCCTGATATTTTATTTTTCTCGCTGCTTGCTTGGTCTTTTATGTGCTGCCTGTGAGGTATATTTTTATAGGTAAGACATGTATTTATGTTTTTAGAAATAATACATTAAATCAGTATATAGTCTCGAATAAATTTTATGATGTAATGCTCAAGTCCAGCTTAGCTGTTGACTTTTATGCTAATAGAGGATCTTTGAAATTATTTTGCCGCTCTTGATATTTACTATATTGAATGTTAATTCTGAATGAAATTAATATAGTCTTGTGTATTTATCGTTTTAGGAGTATTTGTCGAGAGTTCGGTGTTCATGTTGGACGTCTGACACTGGCTTTCATGGTCTTTGGTGCAGGAATGTTTGTTGCTAGTACCGCATATTTGCCTTCAAGCTTTTCGATGTGAGTTCTTTCTCAAATATTTAGTTCACCAATTTTTGTATATGTAATAATTTATATTATATTCAGTTTGTACAAGAACTTAAGTAATTTACGATTTTGTTTGTTGTCAAGAAGTCGAGCATTAATGAATTAGTTAAGAATTCATGCAGATATTGTATAAGAAGTATTTTATCTGAGAAAAGTAGCACCAATTTAAATCTATTTTATGAAGAGATGTTATTTATCTGCTTTTAATTAAATTTGCTCAATGGCCTTTTAATTTGTGGTTGCATTTCAGGTACATGGCTATGCTTTCACTTGGAGCATGGTATCAGAGAAAGTATGAATTTGCCATTTTCACAACTGCTTTATCAACCTTCTTAAGCTGGCCTTTTGCAGGTCTTTTAGGGTAAGCTTCACATTTGCAATGCATAAATTAATTTGCTGCACTTTGTTACTGTTAGAATGAATGTTAAATTACACAACCAATATGTCATTTATGGCACAAATATATTTCAGAGCATATTTGTAGCCATGTTGTATTTTATTTAGTGTGGGAAAGAAGGCAGAAATGTGGTCATTGCCATTGCTCTAATTTAATTTGTATTTATCCATTTTTGTAATATTGTTGCATTGAAAATTCTTTCACCTTGAAATTCAAAATTATTTCCATGTTTTAATATTAATAATTTATTTCATTCGAAGATCAGTGACATTGATATAGGACAAGTTAGACAATTAAATGTTATATAAATGCAAGAGTCAGTGAATAAACAGTAAACAGTAGAGCATATTTATAAGCAAATTTTGATGAAAGAGAGGTCACAATTTAAGTTGCTACATTAAATAAATCAGTCATGAAGAAAAGTAATAAATCTGATTTTGCTTAAATCTATAGACAAGTAGTGCAGAAAAAATAATAGTAATTCACAAATTTGCCATAAATGAAAGGACACTTGTGATGATGAATTCTTGCTTCATAATCAACTTTTCAACTGACCATTACAAGTTTACTTTTTCTTGTGAAGATTTTTCATGCTGATATTGTTGCCCAAAACGATTGCCACAGCATATGTGGAAAATCGGATACAGTCCTGCAGCAAATTGTTGCTCTTCATCAGTTATACATACAGTGGAACTTCTTTAACACAACTTTAACAGCACATAGGTTTTTATTAATATGGTAGGATGTGCCAAACAATATGTCCACAAACAAGGATCATTTTCTTTGTATCAATTTGCATTCAGTTTTATCTTAGAACACTTTACATCATCTTCACACAAGCCATAGATGTAAAAAAAATTCTGCATAAATCGTTACATTTGCAATGCAAAGAACTGGGAAAATAATGCATTCTGAAAAACATTTTCAGAACACAGAGATTTAGTACTGAAAACTGAGCCACTCACCTAATGTTAAGCAACCTTAAAAGCCTTATGGAGAGTCGGAAAATCATAAATACTGGGAGGCATATTTACCAGAAACTTCAACTTAAAGAAAAAAATTTTAATTGGGATATGCTAAACAACTTTTATGTGGCCAAAATTATTTTAACTCTCTGGAACATTTATGTTCGTTACCTTCTTATTGTTTATCGTAACCATGGTATTGTTTAAACTTCAAAATAGTGTTGAAATTTCATAAATTTGTGAACAGATGCGATGCACGATTTTAATTCCAGTCGATCATAAGAAATTACATGAAACTGGCAACAATGCAAATAACTTGAACAACGAAAGATTTTCACGTAAAAATAAGTCAGATTTAAAAACTAATTTGTGGATCAATTCAATGCATATTAAAAAATCGAAGGCAATAAAATGTAACTTCAATTTTTTAGGCGTTCGTTGTTTTAAGTCTCGAATTCCTAAAATGATTTTAAGTAATTTTAATATGCAAATGATTAATGTGCTACACTCATCCACGTATTAATCAAATGGAGAATATAAACGCTCCTGTAATGAAATCCATGACTTCTATGTGAACAGAGAGCAGCTTATTATTTAACAGTAGTGCTGCCGTGTAATTTCTGAAAGTTTGACTGAAAAAGAATGGAAAGTTTTTGAGTTATAAGCTTTTCTGTTGTTCTCACAGTTGAGTGACCTGCTATTTTACAGCATGACCAGATTTCTTAACTCATTATTTAAATAGAAGATGTTTTTGTCTCTTTCCTTCTTTCTTTTTTCATCTTTTCCTCTCTATTTCAATAGCAGATAAATACATTTAAAACATATTGTGTAACTTTAACCCTTCGTTTCCTTTAAATTATTCTTCAATTGTATTATCGATTACATGTTGCCCATGACAAGTGCAGAAGTAGGCTTCTTGACGTACAAGCTGAAATGTTTGAGCATCACTGTTTTAGACAAATGACCCTGGTTTTGGTGTACTGCAATGTAGTAACTACACCATCATAAGGATTTACATCGTTTAATATATCAGTGGAACACTACAAAGTTACTATTTCATTTCTATCATTTTTCACATTTTTCTTATTAATATTTCATATTTATTTTACTAAGTGCTGTGTGTAACGGTGATCTGTTCACCACAAGTTTGGCAAACCTCAAAATCCTGTTCAACAATGGGGTTGATGATGGTGGAGCAGTTAGTGTGTTGGTCTTCCACGCAGCAGTCCTAGGTTCGAATCCAGCAGAGGTCAGATTTTTCAACCTGGGATCGTACCATCCTCTACTTGTGTGATTTGAGGAGACTGCATAAGTCAGCACTCGGTCCTTTGGAAGGGATGTTAAGTAGTTGGCCCACTTGGTGCTATTCATAATGAGTAGGCTAATGCCGGCACCAGGTTTCCCTCCTCCCTTGTGTATGTGTGTTGTGGAAGGAGTTATGGCTATAATAATCCAAGAGGTTTATTAGCCAGAAGTAAAACCAACAACAACAACTGTTCGACAATGCTGCTTTAGATGCTTGGAATACTTTTTAAAATGGCAAAGCAACATTTGCATCTTTCACACTATCAAATTCAATTTAGTGAGAGAATTTTTGTAAAAATAACAATTAAATATTTCATAAATTTCGCATCATGCCATTTCTTTGAGAACTGTGTCAAGAGAGATTTTTAAACATAACAATGAGGTGAAGTATTGAACAGTTATGTAAGACAGAATTTTGGCCATATAGCTTTTGATGTAACTGCCAGATTAACCATGCAAGACACTGTCTGTTGTGGTACTCTGTAAAACTTTAGTAAGGTTTCTCATATAAACCTTAGACTGCACTAGCTATTCCAATTTTCTGTTGGCGGACAAGTATTGCTATTCTACAGTTGACCTACTTTAATACAAATGTGAAGAACTAATAACACAAATAAAATAATGACATTTCAGTTGTGATTTTGAGATAACATTAAATAAAATAATGCAAAATTGTTGTTTCTAAATTATCCTTACTCCGCTAAAAACATTAAAAACCATTGACTAGAGTTTCTGTATTATTTTATTGAAGCAAAAGCAAGGTGAAGTCATTTTTTTCATTTCCAGAAGTAGATGCTATTGTCCTACTGTCTTAAAAACAACCGTTTTTTGTTTATAATAATCTCACCATCCAGTAAAATAATTACTGTAGAAAAACTTGTATGAGGTGGCTACATGCATTAAAAAATTTCAATTTTTTGCTGCAGTTGCCTTTAAAAGTATAAATATTTGATGAAAATGAGTGTACAGAATGTGTGTAAGATGTGAAACTTCTTTGAACGACATGATTTAGTACAAAATACTCTAAAAAGATATTTTTGTTTGCAGAACTTGACAGACAAAAAAAAGGATTTGTTGATTCGGAAAGAACTTACTGTTTATATAAAAAATAAAAGAAACATGAAAAGTTCCAAATACAAATAAAGAAATGTTTACATTGTATTTGTCCTTATTCATCATATGCAATTACTATAGTATTTATTATTTTGGCGTTCAAGTTATTTTTTTAAATTGCAGTTAAGTTGGTCTGTAGGAATTATGAGATTTGTAATATATCTTTCACTGAAAATGTTGTATTAAAATTTGTGTCACTTATAATCCTTTTTCATTTCATGATATGTTTGAACTCATTTTAATATTTGATCTGTGTTTGTGGTTTTAATTTTGGTGATATCATTATATAATTGACGTGAACTATCTCAAACCCTTAAATATACCATTTTTGTTGCAGAGATCACATTATATCTAAAAAATTAGGTTTAAAATAAAGAGAAGTTTGTAACAATATTTTTATAACTTATAATGCTAAATTTTCTATATAATGCATAAAGGGTTATAAGAGAAATTCTTATCTACAAATTTATATGAAACTTTATTGCATAAACTCAATGTGCATAGTATGAATTCTTTGGATGTGGCAGTATTTGGCATGGAAGTAATAGCTGTCTACTCTCTTGTTTTGTTTTTAGTGCTCCAATTGCTGTGGATATGCTCTTCCGGAGAAAGGAATTTTTCAAGTTCTTTGAGTGGTGCATTGTATCAGTTGTTGCTATTCTGGTAAGTGATCAGATCATGTAAAAATTTAATTCTTTTGTATACAATTTCGTTCATACTTTCTTGTGAATAAATTTTGCCATATTGATTGCTTCCAAATTTTCAGAAAACCAAAGCTAAAAAAAAAACATAAAATTGAACCGTTGAAGATTTAAAAAAATAAATAAGTACACATTTTTCAATGTTTAATAAAACCAATGCTTTTGGTAAATCTGCTGTTATCCAAACATTTAAGATATGTAGAATTAAGATAAATCTAACAAAGCAGCTTGAAAATATGTTAATAAGTAAAACATTTTTTATTATCATCTTTAGCTCCCCATGGTGAAGATCGATTCGCAGTATTTTGGACGTTTAGTGATTGCCCCATACAACCTGTTTATGTACAACGTGTTTGGCAAAGGTGGACCAAACCTATATGGAACAGAACCTTGGCATTTCTACTTTGTCAACGGTCTGCTAAATTTCAACCTGGTATTTGTGGCAGCATTGGTTGTTGGTCCAGCTCTGCTGATTGCTCACCATGTCTTACCATGCCGTCCAAGACACCCCCAATGCCTTCCTTACATTCTTTCCCTAGCGCCATTCTACCTTTGGGTACTCGTGTTCTTCTTTCAGCCTCATAAGGTTGGTCATATCATCAATTTTTTATAATACTTTCAAACAACCACAACTTCACTCTATTGCTTACGGAATATGCCGGTCTACCTTTAAAGTTTAAAATAATCCTTGTGGTTGCCTTACACACCGGGTGTAAAATGTGAACCATAAATTTCAGCTTATTTTTCAATGTAGATGACCGCCATTTTGAATCAGCTGTTCAACTGTTTACCATTTACATATTTAGCAGATGTAATTTAGAAGGTTTGTAAAATGATAATTTAAAACAACAAATAACTAAGAAAAAATATAATATTTTTTCAAAAATTAACAATATACTATAGAAAATTACAAAAATGGTCAAAGGAAATTTTTAAAACATTCAAAAATGGT
This sequence comes from Tanypteryx hageni, assembly GCA_028673005.1. Taxonomy (NCBI): domain Eukaryota; kingdom Metazoa; phylum Arthropoda; class Insecta; order Odonata; family Petaluridae; genus Tanypteryx; species Tanypteryx hageni. The sequence goes on along the minus strand of CM054118.1, from coordinate 13,332,484 downwards.
ATTTTTCTACATTGGGGTTTAAAAATCATGAAATCCCTCGCCTTTTGCATCAGACACTCAATTGTCAAATTGTCAAATTCATCCTCTGGAACAGATGTTACGATATCGGGCTCATTGTGATCCGCAATAAATGAACATCAGATTATATATATATACATATATATATATATATATATATATATATATATATATATATATATATATATATATATTAACTAAAGGAAAAGAAAAGGTAGTGATGAGGGTGGCAACAAGGTGTTGAGGGAAGCCCAGCGGACACTCACCAAGTTGAGGACCAAGCTGGCAGGCTGCTGGGGGCGTCGAAGAGACACGTAAAACACACGAACACAAAAACACACGCAAGCTTATCGGGCCTAAGCCCTTCTTCAGCGAAAGAGTAACGTAAAGTGACACACTGGGCGGGGAATGACAGGGTGATGTGGGAAGGTTGATGATTGGAGGAGGTGGGGAGTAGGAGGGGTGGATAGCCAATAAAGAGGGAGTGTGATGAGGTAGAGTCCGAATAGTTACAAAGTAACAAGGAAACATTGTAAGGGGGCTAATAGGGTTAGCGGAGGTTGAGGCCAGGCGGAGAGAAAGAGTCGAGAAGATGGATATGTGCTAGTTCCCAGTGTCGGAGAAGGGGGGCAGGAGTGTCATAGGGTAAAGCGCGAATAATCCTAACATTGTAGCAACTATTAAAGGGAACATTGTGGGTATTAGCATGTAATGCAACTGGGAGGGGGCGTCTGAGAGAAACGCTATTCCGGTGACCGTTCATTCGGATGTTTAACGGATTGCTGGTGAGGCCTACGTAAAACGCGGGACAAAGGGTGCAGGTAAGGAGGTAAATGACGTTACGGGTGGTGCAGTTGCTTCTGGAGGTGATGGGGTAGGTGATGTTGGTGGAGGGACTCGAGAAAGAAGATGATGGTAGGTGGATAGGGCAAGTGAGGCAACGAGGTTTTCCGCAGGGGTGGGAACCTATTGCAAGAAGCGTGGTAGAAGTGGGAAGATCCTTCCTCCACAAGATATTTCCCAAATTTGGGGGCCGGCGGAAGGAGAGGAGCGGAGGATTGGCAAAAAGGTTGATAAAGAGGGACTGATGGGAGGAAGAGGTAAGAATTGGGTGGGCAGCATGAAGGATTGTTTTGAGAGCTTCGTGGATACCAGGATGGAAAAGTGTCGTAAGAGTGAGTGGAGGGGTAGATGCAGGAATAGTGGGTGTGTGAGGATGAGATCCAATGTGGGTAGGCGTCATCGCCCTATGGATCTGTTCGCGGACCAAGACTGGAGGGTAACCACGTTTGAGAAGAGCATCCTCGAGGACAGAGTAATACTCTAGAAGGGATGCTCTATCGGAACAAAGCCTCCATCCTCGACGAGCAAGGGCATAGGGGATAGAGGTTTTGGTATGAAGGGGATGGCAGCTATCAAAGTGGAGGTATTGGAGGCTGTTGGTGGGTTTGATGTGAACACAGGTGCGGATTTGGCTGTCTTGCAGGTAAAGGTCGACATCCAGGAATGTGATGTGGGAGGTAGAGGATTGGTGGGTGAAGGACAGTGAAGGATGGGAGGAGAGACGCGAGAGAAAGGAAAGGAGAGAGTCAGGTCCATGCGTCCAAATGAGGAAGACATCGTCGATGTATCTCAGCCACAAAAGTGGTCTGAGTGGAACGTTGAGGAAGAGTCTTTCCCATTCTCCAAGGTAGCAATTGGCGTATGAAGGCGCCATTCGGGTGCCCATCGCAGTGCCTCTAATTTGAAGGTAGTGACGACCATCGAAAGAGAAGTTGTTCAATTTGAGCACCATTGCTGCCAAGTCTAATAAGAAATGGGAGGAAGGTCTTGCGTCGGGTGGTCTTGAGTCCAGGAGTTTACCAAGGGCAGAGAGTCCATCATCGTGGGGGATGTTTGTGTAGAGGGAACAGACATCGATAGTGGCCAAAATGGTATTGGGTGGGAGAGGAAAGGGGAGGTGTTTGAGACGTTTGAGAAAGTGGTTAGTGTCTTGGATGAAGGAAGGGAATTGACGAATGAGAGGTTGTAGGTGGGAGTCAACGAAGGCGGAGATGCGTTCTGTAGGGGAATTAAAGCTGGCAACAATGGGGCGGCCGGGGATGTTGGGTTTATGGATTTTAGGGAGAAGGTAGAATGTGGGTGTGCGGGGTTTGTTGGGGATCATTAGAGCAATGGCGGAATCGGAAAGGCCTTCCTGTTTGCCTGAGGAATGAAGATAGGACGAAATTTGGTAGGAGTGGTGGTCTGTGGGGTTGGAAGTAAGGTGATGGTAAGAGGTTTCGTCAGAAAGTTGGCGCTCGGCTTCCTCGTTATATTTGGCGCGATCCATCACAACCGTGGTGGTGCCCTTGTCGGCAGGGAGGATGATGATATGGTCAAGATGTTTGAGTGTGGAAATGGCATGCCTTTCACGACTGGTAAGATTATCAGTATGGTCGATAAGATCGGAAAAGTTAGGTTGGGAGATTCTGGAAAGGATATAATTGAGGTATTGTTCGACCGGGTGTAGGGAAGGAAGGGTGGGTGGAATGTATTGGGAAGGAGGTTTGAAGATGGAAAAGGTAGGTGGGAGGCCGGGAGGGAGTTTTGGGTTGGCAGAGGTGAGAGAGTCTTCTTTGGGAGGGTTAGTTTTTAGACGTAGTGTGCGGGCAAAGGACTGGACGTCGGCAAGGAGGCGAAAATGATCAAATTTGGTGGTGGGACAAAAGGAAAGGCCGCGTGAGAGGAGTTCATTCTCGGCAGGGGTAAGTACGTGGGAGGAAAGGTTCAAGACTTCATCTGGTTGGCAAGATGAAGAGGTGGTGGCAGGAGTGTGCGAAAAATATGAGCGCTTCAAAGGTTTGCGGGTTAGGAAAGTGTGGGTCTTTTTCAGGATATGAAGTGATGGTGGCGTTGGGAATCCCAGGAGGTCCGCAAGACAGGGAGTTTGACCGATGAGTGGCGGGGAAGGAGGTGGTTTGTTGACCTCGCCAGCTGTTATGAAAGGAATGGGAAGACCAAGTTTGAGGTGCCGGACGCAAAGCAGAGAGAGTTTACGGAGAAGTCTGTTGCGATGTGCGGTGATATCATTAGCCGCTTGAAGGAAAGCGGCACGAAGGTCGGATATGGATTGCGAAGAATGACGAAGATAAAGAACGAGAGATTTACAATTAGCGAAGTGGGAGTTAGAGAGGGTGGTATAATGCTGTATGGTGGAACGGATAATGTGGATAGAGGCGAGGTGATACGTGAGGGCTAGGGAAGCGCGTATAGGGGGAGGAAGACCTGAAAGAGGAATTCTGATGGTGAGGCATTTGGGGGTGAGTCCAAGTGCGAGGCAGGAGTTGAGGAATTCAATCTGGCAGTTGAGGGTAATGTGTCTACGGAGATGATAACGGAGACGGGTCAGTTCCATGGTGGAAGAGAAAGAAAAGAGGAAAAGACGACAGGAAAGAAACGTAAAGATATAGACAAAAAAGGAGAAAAAAGGACGGTATATATATTAACTAAAGGAAAAGAAAAGGTAGTGATGAGGGTGGCAACAAGGTGTTGAGGGAAGCCCAGCGGACACTCACCAAGTTGAGGACCAAGCTGGCAGGCTGCTGGGGGCGTCGAAGAGACACGTAAAACACACGAACACAAAAACACACGCAAGCTTATCGGGCCTAAGCCCTTCTTCAGCGAAAGAGTAACGTAAAGTGACACACTGGGCGGGGAATGACAGGGTGATGTGGGAAGGTTGATGATTGGAGGAGGTGGGGAGTAGGAGGGGTGGATAGCCAATAAAGAGGGAGTGTGATGAGGTAGAGTCCGAATAGTTACAAAGTAACAAGGAAACATTGTAAGGGGGCTAATAGGGTTAGCGGAGGTTGAGGCCAGGCGGAGAGAAAGAGTCGAGAAGATGGATATGTGCTAGTTCCCAGTGTCGGAGAAGGGGGGCAGGAGTGTCATAGGGTAAAGCGCGAATAATCCTAACATTGTAGCAACTATTAAAGGGAACATTGTGGGTATTAGCATGTAATGCAACTGGGAGGGGGCGTCTGAGAGAAACGCTATTCCGGTGACCGTTCATTCGGATGTTTAACGGATTGCTGGTGAGGCCTACGTAAAACGCGGGACAAAGGGTGCAGGTAAGGAGGTAAATGACGTTACGGGTGGTGCAGTTGCTTCTGGAGGTGATGGGGTAGGTGATGTTGGTGGAGGGACTCGAGAAAGAAGATGATGGTAGGTGGATAGGGCAAGTGAGGCAACGAGGTTTTCCGCAGGGGTGGGAACCTATTGCAAGAAGCGTGGTAGAAGTGGGAAGATCCTTCCTCCACAAGATATTTCCCAAATTTGGGGGCCGGCGGAAGGAGAGGAGCGGAGGATTGGCAAAAAGGTTGATAAAGAGGGACTGATGGGAGGAAGAGGTAAGAATTGGGTGGGCAGCATGAAGGATTGTTTTGAGAGCTTCGTGGATACCAGGATGGAAAAGTGTCGTAAGAGTGAGTGGAGGGGTAGATGCAGGAATAGTGGGTGTGTGAGGATGAGATCCAATGTGGGTAGGCGTCATCGCCCTATGGATCTGTTCGCGGACCAAGACTGGAGGGTATATATATATATCAAACAGACGATTTGATATCTTCCAATATAAAATTAATCGGAAGGTTAACAATTATTATTTTGTCATGACCACTTTACTGATTATAAGAATTATTGAGTGAAAAAGTGACTCGACTTAAATAGCAAACATATGTAAAAAATGAATTTTTTAGTCAAAAAAATCGTGGTTGACTTAGACACTGGGTTGTCTTAGTGGCTGGCATATACAGTGATAATAATTTTTTTTTTAATATCTTTTAACGCATTGGCTGGATGATGCTTTTGGGATAGAATAATGTGGTTATCAGTGTTTTGGTTTAATATTCTCCTCATTCCATAAAATAAGAGTGGTATATCCTCGTTGAATCTTTCTCTATCCAATATCAACTCTCCATGCCAATCTATAATTTATTATTGTAACTAAAATGCATATTCTTTTAAATGCCTATGAGTAAATGAGCAAGGTAGCATACCATTCATCTCGAGTGCCAGAAGATGCTCTACGGAAGTAGATTTTCTGCGAAGTGGCTATGAAATATCACTTAATAGTGATGTAGAAATAAACAATTCAAATTGCATGCTACAAGTAGGGTGACATTCTGTTCTTCGTCAGATTGTTCTCATGTCCCAAAAATGTTTGTGTCATTTGTCCGATTTTAAAAACTTTTATCAACTAAATAGGCAGCTTTAAAATGTTATTGATGCTCCTAGTAAAACTGGGACATTTTCCATTATACAAAAAGGGGAATAAGCAATCACACTAATTTTGTTATTGTTATTTTTTATAGATGGGCTTTTTTATACATTTCTATGGATTGTCAGAAGTGATATAAAAGCCTTAAATTTTCTAATTATAGTTTCTTTTTTGGGTCAGATTGTAATTTGAAAGCAAAATATATGCTTCAATAAGATGAAGGAAATTTACATTGCACACTGGAGTCATGCTCTAATTTTCATTTAAATTAACATTTTAAACAATGTTGAAGCATGAATTCTCATTTCTGTACTCGTACTATAAATAACTTTTCCTGTTTATGTTCCCTCCATGTTCAAGTGGGAGTGGTTTAAGCATCACTACCGGCAAAGATACTTAGAAAATGCCTGGAGACATACAAAGGTATCAACTTGATTATATCATGATCAGGCAGAGATTTAGAAATAGGGTTTTGAACGCCCATAGTTTTCTAGAGGCAGATGCAGACTCAGATCACGATTTGGTGGTCATAAGGTCTTGTTTAAAATTTTATGACTAAGTAAAAGGGAATAGAGTAATGGGATTTAGAAGTGCTCAATGGAAGGAAGAGGAAAGATAATCAGGAGGCATTTAGGTAAACTTAAAAAATGCTGGTAGACAGAGAAATGTTTGGGACAAATAGGGGTTTATGAAATTTTATCATAGAAAGCACGAATAAAATGGTAGGAAATATAACCTTGAAGAAAATAAGAAAGTCCCGGATTGCAGAGGAGATGATTAAAAAGATGGAAGAGAGGAGGTGGAAGCAGCTCAATGCTGAATATGGAAGACGAATGTATCGAGGATTAAACAGTAAGATTAGGAAGGAAACCACAAAAGTGAAGGAGTTGCAATGGAAGGGACAACGTAAATACATGGAAGAACTGCAGAGATTGGGTGGAACAGACTTTCTGTATGGAAAAGAACAGGAAACAAGAAGGGAAATTATTTTTTTTAACCCATATAAAATGTAATTATCATATAATTTCAAAAGTGAACATATGTTCAATTTCAAATAGTGAAATATAAAATTATGCTGCCAAGAAAATCATGATGTGGAGTAGGTTTTTAGGTGAATCCGGATGGGGGAGGGGGATCACTCTCCCTTGGACCCACCACTGGGTGACACACAACACATTTTCGACATATTTGACATATTACAGAAAAAGGTTGGACGCCTCTGATATGACAGTGTTGGCCCAGGAACATTGGACATTGATACTGAAAAGTCTCTCAGCTGAAGCAAATAACTAGGTATATGGGTGCAGATAAGCTTGAGTTTTGGAAAATAGGTTTTGGTAGAAAGAAATATAAAATACAATGACGATGTATTTGTGTGCTTTATGGATTTAGAAAAGGCATTTACAATTTTTATTTTGGCTCACCTGATCATTAGCGATCATCGACTTAAGAGTACAACTTAATTTTATGTTCACCAAGTAACGTTAAGGCTAACCATTCGTCTGTGAGCCAACCTCAGTTGCATAGCACAAAATCAAAGCAAATAATCCCTTGTGTAAACAGTCACACTAGAAGAACACAAGCTAAAATGATGCTAAACTAGTGAAAATATAAAAATGAATTTTTATGACCAACTTTTATATAAATTGATGGAATAAAGTGATCCGAAGATCCTATGCAGACAGGCATAAGTTGTAAAGTTGGGAATAATTTTGAAATGAGAAAAAAAGTCTGCTATGACTGGAAATCAAACCCAGGTCTTCCACCTGCAGGGTGGATATTCTTCCACTGAACTGTTGTAGCAGACCAATTTTCTCGTTTCTGAACGTGGATGTTTTTTTGGTTGGGACGGAACTAGCCAAATGGTGGTTCAGATTTTTTCTCAAGTCATTCAACGTACGATTATCTCAACAAAGTTTTAAATTATTAAGTTGCAATAGTTAATAGCGATTTTCAGAAAAAACTATCAGCCGTAGACCCCCAAAAGGGGGGTTTGCAGTGATCCTGGAATCCAGAGCTATACACATACCAAGTTTCATTTAAATCTGTGATCCCACTACTGTGTCCTCTCCTTGTTAGAAGTAAATGTAGTACCATCTACTACTGAGTGTATTAAAGCTGATGAACGATCAACATAAAAAAGAATAAGATTCTAATATGTCGACGACAGTGGATTAGGCCTAATGGGGATGCCACTGTAAAAAAAACGCACCGATTACTATATCGTTAGGTGGTGTGGAAATGAGTTCAGCACTGGAAATTCATTATAATAAATAATAATAATTAAAGATGTTACTATTTTAATAATATTACCGTCAAATGTTTTTATTTTCATAACAAACATGAAAAGAAATGTGAAGGCAAGTAAGAAAAAGAATATGGTAGGGAAACAAGTTTTAGTGCATGTATGCAAAAATGCATCTCCCTTCTCCTAGATATAACTTCGAAACTATTGGTCTTAGAGAAAAAATGAATTGATCTGTTCCCCTGCCGACTGGACTATACATGAATAAAGATAAAAAGTTTTTAAGATAAATAAAAACTTACTATCAATAATAATTACAATAAATAAAAACACAATTATTAGCAGAAATATCCCTTCAAAAAACATAGGATGCTAGTATCAATACGAATCCACATTAAAATAAAGAGACTTCTATTAAACAATGACAATAGTTTGTTTAATCTCTTTGCTATGATGGATGCATCTATCTTCCCACATGAATTCAAATACACATTTATCGCAGTGCCAATGCAAGGATCTGGTAGCCAAGATGACTAAATCACTCTCTTACATGATGGTGAAGTGAGGTGGTTCGAACTCCACAAGCAGCTTTGGATTATTTTCAGATTAGACGGGATCCAAAACATATATATATATATATATATATATATATATATATATATATATATATATATATATATATACATACTTGCCCTATCCACCTACCATCATCTTCTTTCTCGAGTCCCTCCACCAACATCACCTACCCCATCACCTCCAGAAGCAACTGCACCACCCGTAACGTCATTTACCTCCTTACCTGCACCCTTTGTCCCGCGTTTTACGTAGGCCTCACCAGCAATCCGTTAAACATCCGAATGAACGGTCACCGGAATAGCGTTTCTCTCAGACGCCCCCTCCCAGTTGCATTACATGCTAATACCCACATTGTCCCCTTCAATAGTTGCTACAATGTTAGGATTATTCGCGCTTTACCCTATGACACTCCTGCCCCCCTTCTCTGACACTGGGAACTAGCACATATCCATCTTCTCGACTCTTTCTCTCCGCCTGGCCTCAACCTCCGCTAACCCTATTAGCCCCCTTACAATGTCTCCTTGTTACTTTGTAACTATTCGCACTCTACTCATCACACTCCCTCTTTATTGGCTATCCACCCCTCCTACTCCCCACCTCCTCCAATCATCAACCTTCCCACATCACCCTGTCATTCCCCGCCCAGTGTGTCACTTTATGTTACTCTTTCGCTGAAGAAGGGCATAGGCCCGATAAGCTTGCGTGTTTTTGTGTTCGTGTGTTTTACGTGTCTCTTCGACACCCCCAGCAGCCTGCCAGCTTGGTCCTCAACTTGATGAGTGTCCGCTGGGCTTCCCTCAACACCTTGTTGCCACCCTCATCACTACCTTTTCTTTTCCTTTAGTTAATATATATATATAAAGCGAAATTAATATAAAAGTTGGTAAAAAAAAGCCAAATCCAGAACTCAAAAATATGGAGTAGGGGGAGTATATTTGTTTTGGCCATTGTCTGCCATACGAATGGTTAGTAATCCAGGGTTAAATACGTTTCCATTGAAGTTTGGACAGCTGCTTTCTTGTTCTCATGATATATTTCCTTCTAACATGTAGGGCATTTGAGACAGCTCTGGATACCAGTGGCAGATTTATGCCTCCAGGGGCCCCTGGCGCTAAGCAGTCAGGGGCCCTTCAGTCTAAATATATAGTGAAACCACCCCTAACGGGTAACCTCTTAACGATCGTTTTTCTATTGAATCATAGGTTCCACTGATTTTTAAATTGTGACATTTAATATTTTTGAGATTATATACACGAACATTTTTTCGTCCCTTTCGCACGTCAAGTACAACCCCCCTTAAATCTGCTATACTGATGGATACTGAAGCAAATCTTGCACAATCTGCATCTTGCTCCTCAAGCAGTGCCTTCAATCATCGTAAAGGCCTCAGCCATTTGTTTCAGTATAATTTTTTTGAGTGGAAGTGTCAAATATTATATTATTATTATTAACAACTTTAGGCGATTGTATATAATAGATACAATATACATATGTGAAAAATACCTTTTGTTTATCATAACTACCATGATTACACAACAAGTTATAAGGAAATTCCGAAAGAAACCCACATTTTTGTATTTTAATTTAAAAAATCTGCCCAAAAGATCCTTAAAAGAGCATTTAAATTTTGCAGTTCCTTCGTTCATAAGTACGGGTTGTTCGTAAGTCGGACGTTCATAAGTCAGGGACTTCCTGTACATGGTTTACTTAAGTGTTTCACAGAAGTTTTCTATTCATTGTGAGATAATGAATTCATTATTAATAGAAATAAAACATTTATTGTAACTTTCACTAAGAAAGATTTACTCAATCTGATGATGTAATAGACAAAATCGACCGAGTAAATCTTTTTTATTGGATATTACAATAAGTGTTTTATTTCTATTATGGAATATTTCTACAAAGTGGATTTGAATTCATTATTAGTTTTTCTTTCAAACCTTCAGGTAAATATTAAAATATATTTTACTCTCTTTTACTTAATTATAGGAGGAGAGGTTTCTCTTCCCTATCTACCCGTTAATATGTCTCTGTGGTGCTCTGACAGTGGATGTCGGGCAAAAGCTGTGGTTCCGTTACATAGTTGGCGGGAATAGCCAAAATCCCAAATCACCGCCAGCTACAAAAATAAATCCACAGAGTGGTAATGGTGAAAAGTCCGGAGGAAATCACACCCCCATAATGACTCAGCCTCCTGCTCATTATCTCCGACATACTATTTGGATAACTCTTCCCACAGTAGCCATCTGCTCCCTGCTTGGTGCTTCCAGGATCCTTGCTTTGTACAAAGGTATATTTTTGTCGAGTCTAGTACACTGGTACCTCATGATATGGAAGGAATGAATTCCTTAAAAGTTGGTCATTATGCATCCATATTTACCATAGACTTACATTAGTGTATTGGTGATACATTCCTAAGAAAAACATTTCAACTCAAGACATGATAAAAATTGGTATGAAGTAAATGTTTTAACAGGTTGACTGCCAAGGTGAAATTGAATTTTTTTGTTTTCAGGCCAACTTGTGTTATGTATGTGTTTTTATTCATAGAATAAGGGAAAAAAATTTAAATTTACAAATTTTTATTTATATTAACAATAATCAAGATTTTATGTAGTGGACACCAGTGTCCGCTGTGGCCCTGGAGTGGGCAGTCATTCGGGGAAATTGTTTTGTTTTTTTCTTTAGCTTCTAATCCTTTATGGTAGTAATAAAAACTTTTAATTCTTTAAAATTTATAATTTTTTGTATAGTAATAACATATATTTGATGCATCGGACACTGGTGTATGCTGCCACTCTCTCAATGTTATTGTGCTGGCATGCCACTCGTCAATTCCATAAATAAAATATTTTGGTTTATATTTAATTTCACCTATTTTTTTAATAATATAATTTATTTATTTTTCGCTCTTTCGATTTTTCACTCGAACAATCTGGTCTCTAACTACAAAGAATCCGACACTCAGATTAACCCTTTGCACTCATATTTTTCATAAAGTGGTCCCCAGCCAGCTCAAGTTTTATGGGTAGAAATCACATCTACTTTCTTAGGTAACGTGAATAGATAATATTATATTAAAAGCAATATGTATATAAATCTTTTGGGATGAAAGAAGCAAACGTGGTCTATTAGGACAGTGCTCTTGAAACGGTGTGCCGTAACGAAGTACTTAGTGTGCTGCGGGGCGTATGGAGTTTATACAAGGGAAAACCCGAATTTGTAATTCTCAAGCTACGAATGAGCATAAGAAGTTTCTTCATTTGCGAACTTATCAGTTAATGATTTCTCCATAAAAATTAGAGGGAATTCATTGAACTCGGGAATGATCGCAGTCTTAACCTGAAGTTAGATGATATGCCTCTGGATGAGTTTTGACTGCAAGTAAGGAATGAATACCCAACCATTGCTGAATGTGCAATTGATGCATTTTTACCATTTCCTACAGCATATTTATGTGAATTAAGTTTTTCAACATTGTCGCTGATTAAGAATAATAAGAGATCGTGTCTGAAATACCTCCACCACCATAGAGCCGAACATCAAAAGACTGTTCTTCAAGACAGGGACAGGTTTCTCACTAATAAAATTATTTAATAAAGTTCCCATACATCTTTAGATTAAAATATTTTCACCGTTTCTTTGATGTTGTTATAAACGTGTTGTACTGCTTCTGAACATAGTGATACTGGTAAAAAAATTTGAAAAATTAATTTTGGTTTTATTTCACAAATTCACTGAATTATAAAAATGATTTTCAATGAATTTTAGCCACAATTTATTCCATTCTTAAGAAAATATTTTATTTTTCATTTATTTCTGATGTCGATTATTTTAATTATTTTCTGATGTTGTAATAGAAATCTTCAACAAAGTTTCGTGTGAAATTAATTTCGGTGTACCGCGATGAATGAAACCATCTATAGGTGTGCCGTGAAATAAATAAGGTTGGAGAGCACTGTATTAGGAGAACAACCACTAGAAAACTAGATGAAAACATGTGCAAGAGACAAACTATTGACGGGAGATATTGGACAAATATCATATACTTTCTATAAACAAAGTGTGAAATGCACCGGTATCAGTTTTGTTTTAAAATGTAAATAGGTATCTTCAGCATTGCACAAAATACAATGTAAACTAATACTTGAAATTGAACCTTCGCATCGGCAACCAATTTTCTCTCGACACATTGAGAGAAAATTGGTGTATGCAACCCGCATGATGCCTCGATAAATGCGCAAGCCTGAAGATGTTACATTTTATCTTAAATAATTTATGACAAAATGTATCCATTTTGTGTCAGGAGCATTATAGATGTATATACAAACAGTCACAAATTGACAAACCTGAAAGTAAAAAGTTGCAAAATATTCAAGGTAAACATAATAGTGGACCCAGTCCGACATATGAGCAGATTGGTAAAAATGCGATGTTGGATTAGGTTCGACATATGAGCACAATGGGTTAATGTAGAAAACTTTCCTTTTTGAAGCATATTTGTTGCCTGCTCCACGGTATGTCGCAATTTGAGTAATAAATTGGTGGGGTATGTGCATATGTTAATTTTCTGGTGAGTTATATTGCTGGGGCTAACTTTGTTCTGTTGATCTACTGGTGTCATAGTGTGTGGGTTAGTTAGACGAGAAAATGCGATTTCAGGAAAAATTGATGGTGAGAGTAACTTTCCTAACCCTGTGATTTCATGCATATAAGAAAGAGACTATCGGAGTGAAGCAATAAGCAAACTTGAGAAGTAAGAAGATCTCTAAAGCTACACTCTGCAAATATTTCTTGTCATTTTGCTACTTCTACATCCCTTTTCAGTATGTACATCTTATTTCTTTTTAATATATATTTTACCGTATTTACCTGGCTAAAATTTCTTGGGAGATGTCATAAATATGCATTATATGTACTTCAAAGACACCAGTATAATTTTCCAAAAAGCAAGATGTATACACAGTCGGTATGGCCATAGCAGATGCAAGGAATATGCTTGAATAGAGGGATAGTGGTCACTTGCCCTCCATGGAAAGGAAAACTGGAGTGGACACCAGTGTCTGCAATGGCAGTCAACCTGTTATAGCATATTTTCAATGGATTATTTTATGAAGAGCATTTATAATGTGGTAATATATTTTATTAGTACTCAAAATAACTTGTCAAAAGCAATGATGACGAGCCTTTGAGGTGGCTATGCATGTGACATTATGGAATGAGGAATTACAGAGGGGAGGAGGTGGATAGTAGGTATGGAAAAGTAATGATATATACATATCATTATAATAATGTTATAATAACCAATAACATTTAACCAAAATTTTTTAGCCAAGCAACATTGCATAAAGTGCAGCTAACTTCAGTGCATTTCATCATGTGCTCAGTGTCAGCTATCATGTCGTGAATCAGGAATGGAATAACATTACAAAGGATTAGTTTTCATTACATAACATAAAAAACATGAACTGTTAAGTCTGTGAGCTGTTAGCAATGTAATCCACTATTTATCTTGATCCACAATTCCAAGCTACATTGTCTGAAGAGCATTGCATTGAAGCAAAACTTCATTTAAAAAGATTCGGACAATTCTAAAGAATATAAGTAGATATTATATTATATTATATTACAATTATCTTGCACATCACATACAGTTTGCAAATCACTGTTCTAGATCAATATACTATACATATAATACTCCACAAAAGGTCAAAACTATCCCCCCAATAACTAAATTGGTATACCGAGAGGTTGCCCACAAAAACTGAACCCACGATATTCAAGGGTCTCCTGTACTACTGTTATTATTATTGTAGCTAATAGCACTAACATGTAAATGTAATAAAGTTAGATGCTTTTTTGTAAGATTGTTGTGGCAGTTGAGTACTTATATGCTCTTTATTTAATAATTATTATGTATTAATAAGCTATGAAAATAGTCTTGTTTCTTCATATAATAAATAACTTGCTTTTTGTGCTTTCCCCTATTTCTATGTTAAGCATTATTAGTGACTTAAAATTTCTCAGCCAATCAAATAATCTGATACTTATTGATATAATTAAAAGAACGTTATGCAACAATGTGCATTTGTTTTGATGTGAATGCCACCAAGCACTCCCCTATTTTAAAACTTTTTTATTAATTATGATCTAATACTGTAGGATACCATGCTCCTTTTGATGTTTTTATGGAATTCAGCAAGATGGCTGCTGAAGGCCATATACCTGCTGGTGGGCGATCAATTAATGTTTGCATGGGAAAGGAGTGGTACCGTTTTCCATCAAGTTTCTTTCTTCCTGATTCAAAGTAAGTTTCACGCTGGTTAACTCTCTTAGCAATAAAAAAAAATCATTTTGGACTTTTCCATTAACTTATTATTGGTCATGGAACTGTTACAACATTATCTGAGTGATGCTCATTCTTAGCATTGCAAGCAATTTTTTATGCAAAATTACAAGAATGGAAGAAATTCCCTGTTTTTGTGTATTGTTTAGCTTGGGTTGTAAATGGAGTGGAAAAATATTGGCAAATGGTTTTTTTAAACCTTCTAATATCTGCATGGGGTTTGGTGCATAAAAGCTCATGAAACTTTTTTCTATGTACAATTGTAAAACTTGTATAAATGGCCCCTTTTCTGCTCCTTTAAATTATTATTTATTAATTAACAAATTTATTAATTAATTAAAAATATAAAAGAAAATTTTATTTGTGAAGTTTTAAAATATAATTTTTTGACAAAAGAATTTTAACATTAATTTATGGCATAATGTAGTTTTACTGTTAATTGCGACATTCACTAAGTAAAAGATGCTGAAATATGTTTTCTGTCAATTGCTACAAGGTTTTGGTGCTCAAATTAAAATAATTTGATGATATCTTAGTCCTGTGGTTTTCAAACTGTGGGGTGCACCCCCCCCCCCTCCCCCCTTGGGGGATATCTGTATGCAGGGACATACAGTTTTGGCATCCCTTTAATCTTTTATTGTTATTTTTAACATTTCAGTTCTAAAAATACATTATAAAATAATTTATTTATATATGATTTCAGTTTTTGATTTTTTTTTTTGCTTTTTCAATTTTGAAAATTTCTCCATCAGCTCATCCATTTCCATTTTGCATGCTTCTGAGTTTTCTGTTGAAAGAAGTGATAAATACTGAAATCTACTTCTGGTCATGTAGGTATGTCGGTAGATTTTTATTAACTTTAATTTTGGAAGGAATCTTTCACAGTTACTGTCAATGTCAAATATATCACCAAAGCTGCACATACCTTGCTAGAGATTAATGGCCTGCAACTTTTTTTGATTGTGGATCAATTAATGCTTTTTGGAAAATACTACGGATCGATTAACACATTCAAGCCGTGCTCCATCAATAGATGACACTCGGAATTTGCCGAAATCCAAGCACCATCTATAGATGACATACTAATACACATTTCTCTCTCTGCTTTCAAAATTTTGCATCCCCTTCATTTTGTTAGGTAAAGCTCTCGAACCTTCAGAAAGGTCTCATTTGTCTTTCGTATGGTATACTTCGCTCCTCTGTGCGAGTTTTATATTTTTGATTGCAGCCCTTTTCACATTTCTCTCTATTGATTTATTGTTTTTTCTTTATTTTCTGCTAAATAATATATGCCTTTTGTTAATTTATTTTGTTTTATGTCCATTTCCATTTACTAAAACTTAAATTAACCAAAATTGTTTTTTTGCCAAATGAATTTAATAATTTAATGTTCATATAGAATTAAATAGGAGGTTATATTTTAAAAAAAATCTCGTATTTTGATAATCTTGGTAAATACAACCCGGCTTGAAAGTGTTAAAAAATGTGAATGAAAAGAAAAATCAAACCTGGATGTTTATATAAACTGTATTTACTAATTGAATTATTTTCATTTTCAAAACATAAACTCTTCTAAACATGTTTACCTTTGTGGGTCACCCAAATTGTGATAGCAGTACACTCAATGACCCACAGAGTTTGCTGACCACTGCTATAGATTGGAATTGTTCCATCCTCTACTTGTGTGGCTTGTGGAGACTGTGCTCTCCCTATTTCATTTAAAGATTAAGGTGCACATCTAAAGACACTCTCTCTGCTTAACATAACTCTCCTGCATTTATATTAATTTTGTCTCCTTGTAGCCCAGTTAAGTAATTTGTAACTAATTATATTCTTTAGCTGGAACCTCAAATTCATTCAGTCGGAGTTCAGAGGTCAGCTTCCAAAAGAATATAGCAGTTTGCCAAATGCTACTATGATCACACCAGAGGATATGAATGATATGAACCAAGAGGAGAAGAATCGATATGTAAGTAAAATCTTGGGAGGAATTCCGAAACAACATAACAGTTACTTTGGTACAGTTCCAGTCTTGTAGCCATTCCAAAACATTGTTACTCTGTTTCAAAATAACAGTGACATTGAGGAAGAAAGCTACCTGTTAACAAATAATAGACACACTGTATGGAATCAAGGTAAGGGAAGCCAGCTAATCACATGGCTTTTCCAGTTCCTACATTGGGAGTGTATGTTGATATTTTGTTTTTTTATGAGAAAATCATTTTCCGTCAGGGGAAACCCCATTGTCGTGAATTTAGCTAAATTACTTACATTGGTAGATTGCTGGCCCTACAAGCCATTAACTCCTAGCTCCTGCAGAGAGCTTGGAGGCCTTCGATCTCAATTGGTTACCTTTTAGCTTATAATTCTAATCTTTATGCAATAGTAAAAAGAATGCAGAAATATGGCTCTAATCTATACAATATTTCTTTATAATCTACATTATCTGTATATTTTCCATCTTTGCTCAGATACAAAGCCTTCTGAGCCAGAATCCTGATGACTTTTCCGAATCCAACGCACAAGTTTCCCACATAATATTGGCCGTGTCTAAATATGCTAGAATGCAGGAAGTTTCCAATTTTTCCAATGTTTGTCATATATAATTATTCTCAATAGAATAAATGTATATATTTATTTGAGATAATCGAAAGAACATAATTGTTTCAGTTGATTCTGAATAATTGTGGTTACACAACAATGTTCACCATAATATAAATGATATTTTAGATTGTATATCGTTAAATGTTAGTTAGTCACAATTGCCAGTCAAATATGACAGGTTTGCATGAATTAAGCCCTATGTTAAAAAGTTAAATAAAAAATTAATTAAATCAACTTTAATCTGCACTAAGAAGTAAACAATAAACATAAAAATCACATAATAGAATGTTTCAGAAAATAAAAACCGATTCGGGCGAATAGATGTTGTGTGACAAAGAAATATTAATGAAGATTTATTCATATAACATTACTCAGCACAACTTTTATGTGTTCAAAACTATTTTTACTTTATGGAAAATTCAAATATGTGAGTTTTAGATCTCTTTTTACATTTTTAGTGCATGCAAAACATGATTTCGTTAAAATAAATTTCAATAAATTTCATTTTTCTCTTTTTAGCTAAAGATTAAAGACATGCTGCTTTACCAGAAAATGTTCTCAAAGTCGTTCAAATATTCATCAATTCTAATCTCTGTATCTGACTTCATTACCATAATTATTTATTTAATGTGCAAGAATATTATCTTTATTTCTGTTTATTGCCAACAATACTGATGTTTTTTTTCACTGTTATTTGTTGATTGACTCTTCCTAGACAACATAAATGTTTATATTTATTTGAGATAATCGAAAGAAAATAATGTTGTTATTGATTATGAATATAACTGTGGTTACATGATCATTTTCGTTATAAGTTTTCATGTTTTTTTATATCGTATATCGTTTAGTGTTAGCTTGTCATGGGATAACCTGAGGAAATCCTCTGTAGAGATAATTTTGATTTGGTCCCTCCAATCGTGTGCTTTATCTTTGATTTCGCAAAGATGGATAGTAAGGATATGTTATGAGACAGTAATCTGACTTAGAAATTCTTAGAAAATTGATTCAATTCAGAAACAAATACATCATATTTTTATAGTAAAATTATGATTATGAGGTTGTTCAATTCCTTGTCGCCAGAGGCAGGGCTGTCGCTTCTGGGCAGTCAATCAGAATCCAAACAGACAAACTCACGCTTGCTCCATTATAGTATGATTTCATTGGTTTATATGAAAAACCAGAAGTAGTTTGTGAATATACTCCCATGACTGCCGATAGTAAGTTTTTACTGAACTAAGTATCATGGTAAAAGGTAAAAATCGTCAAATGCCATACTAAAAGTTAAGTTAAAAACTCCTCAAAGAGAAGCAAGGAGGGGTAAATTTTAAAATAAAAAAAAACAACCTCTCCCCCTCTCCCTTTCACTTTTTCCTTCGTCTTGGTAAACCATCTTCTTGTCCCCTCCCCTTCTCCAACCCCCACTACATCATCTCCCCCCTCCTCCTCCAGCACTGTATATAAACACTGAGGGTCCCTGCCGGCTCCTTATCTTACCTTAAGGACTCTGAAGAGGGTTACTTGGTAGCCGAAATATGCATATCAGTCCCAATCCCTTTCCTCTTGCCTTCCTTATATCGGCCCCACCGATTTTTTAGTGTATTTTCCTTCCAGACTTCTTTTGTTTGTTTTAATTTATGACAAGGGTCACTGTAATTTTTCGCACACCCGATAGTCCCACTTTGTTTTGTTTTTATTTACGACAAGGGTCACTGCATATTTTGCCTTTGCATACCTGATTTCTGTGAATGTGTGTGTGTGTGTGGTGGTCACTGGCACCGAGAAATCTCCCGTAAACCTGGGTGTCAATCTGCTGTCCCTGGCGCTGGCCCTAAAAAGCCTCTAAACAGCAGGTGAAGTGTTTGTTTGAATGGGTGAGGTATTTTTCCTTTTAAAAATTTTTTTGTATTTTAAAATTTTCCCCTCTTTTCTTCTCTTTGAGGGAGTTTTTAACTTAGGTTTTAGTATGGCATTTGGAGATTTTTACCTTTTACCATTTTAATTGTGCCGTGAAACTTTTCCATGCACTAAGTATCAACATACATGTGCTGAATTAATATATAAATGCTTCAAACAAGTTAAATATAAATATTTTAAATAATGTATTCTAAGTTAATCCAAATAAAATTATATTAATGCACATAAAGTCAATATCTATATAAAAACTATTTATAAAAATTCATTTTTATGTTGTTACATGTTTATAAAATGAACAGGAAAGCAATTAATCAGAGATATAGCATTCCCTATGCTAATTGCTGTGTTACATCTTGAAATTAAATGGTCTTATGAACCAGCCACCAAAAAATGAAAGCAACTTTTCTATTCTTATTAATCTACCCACCTGTAAATCAGATTCTTTTATAATTTAGCAAATTCTAGAACTGATATAACTCAACTGACAAATATATGTGATTATGCACATCTGTTGTTTCCATGCCTTTTTAGGCATTCTTTACCAGTGAAGCGGTAATAGTGGGATGCCTTATGGGCACATCTGGTCCGTCCATCTGTCTGTCTTAACTTTCATCTGCTAAACTGCTAGATGGATTTTAATTAAATTAAATATGAGTGATCGTTATCAAAATTTATTACCCAATAGTGATTTTGAACTGAATCTGTCGATTAGAACTTCCACTTTACATAATTATTTTAATAAACTTATACTCGTATCTCGTTAAATGGCATCTGTCAAGCAACAATGAAATACCAAACTTTTCTCTCCCTAGCTCTTATAGGATCTGTAAGGTATAGATTAAAAAATTTATTTGGATAGAGAACAACATTTACTACAAGAAAGTCCATGAGACCACATACTTATGACTTATAGTTTCAGAAATAAAAATTCGAGAATCGCCCAATCTTTTGATACCGTTTCATACGTATTTCCCATTAAGAACGTCTTTGAAATCTCTTTGTATTCCATTTATGGAGTATACTTTTCCATCTTGTTCTGTTCTATAATATGGATATGCTTCTTGATCTTTTAGACATGAAATACTATTAAACTCCTCAAGTTAATTTTTTAAATAATGGATGTAATAACTCATTAACACAATTAAGTATTTACAATAATGCAGTATAACACTTAATTAAGAAACAACAATACTGTAGCTTAACAACCATTCACAATGCTTAGTGATACAACCAATCACAATGATTAGGACTGACCAAACTTGCATATTATTATAATCTATGCATATATAATTTGCCTTAGGCGAAAGATTCCGGTACAAAGTCCCAGTGAACTTTGGTAGGGGTGGTAAGGAGGGGATTGAGCTGCTATGTTACTACATTGTTGTCCTGGCACCGGGTGGTAGGGGTGGTAAGGAGGGAAACGATCTGCTCAGAAGAGGGGAGAGTGTTGCGTGAATGAGAGGGGCGGTAAGGAGGGGAGTGAGATGGACGAGACAGGTCGCTATCTGTTGTACTTTCACAGCATATTACATTGTAGAGATTGGTCTGCAGCACACTCAATGTTTTGATAGATAAAATGTTAAGCTTTTTAACCTTTTCAAAATAAAACTATCTGATTCAAATAAAATAAGACAACATCAATAAAAAAAATGGGTGCTTTATTTGCTTATGGAATATGAAAAAACGCATTTTATTTATTAAGGTTCATTTAGAAATGTAAACTTAAAATTCATTATAAACATAGTTAAACATAATTAAATGACAAGTAATTTATTCAATAATTAATTTAAATTTTTTTATTTTCTATCTATAACCATTCAAAGTATCCCCTGCCACCCATGAATTTTTCAAACATTTCTTCTGCAGTGTTATTGATGACATTCAAGATCACACAAATACAATAATTTTAACTTTCTATCTATGATCGTTTGCTCAGAATCTTAATTTGAATATTTTGAAGGCACCCCCTCCTGCCGCCCCATAGATCTCTCCATTTGGCACTGTAATAAATAGCATCGTAGATAACACCCTGCAAATTTCAGTTTTATATCTGTTACCACGTACGTACTTGATATTTTACTTTAATTGATTGCACAGATAGACAAGACAAGAACATAAGTGCTTTTGTAAAATAAAACACTAAAAATTTAAATTACATACAATTCCTGTTGAGTTGGAAAAGGCAATCTAAATGTATCAGTTTTGTCCATTTGACTCCAAATTTACCATAATTGCAGACTTTTATTTTTATAAGTGAAACATGATTTATCATGTTTTTCTGTTACCTATTATTGGCCCAACAGAAAACTGTCGGGCTCATACAAAAATTATTTTACAGAGTCATAATGTTCCCCTCCACGGAAATCTTTAGTTATTTATTAACATAGAAAAATACATTAATCAAGAAATGCATGTACAATATATAGCAATAGTCATGGGGCGTCGCCCACACCGTCATGGTCTGGCTCCCCGCGGTCTTCGTACTACCGTCTCCCGCTGACATGCTCCACATAGATGTCTCTCGCCCATTTAATGGCCTCGGATGTCATTTTCTTCTTCGCTTCCGTCGCCTCGCGTCCTTTCAGTCCAAGGTGCCGGAGGATCTCGTCGTTGCGCGGATCCCACGCCCCCAGCGCACCGACGACGATGGCGTCGAGGGTGACCGGTATCTTGTACTCATACTTAACGCGGACCCTCTCCGCTAGCTCTCGGTACTTGGACCTCTTCCGCTCTCTCGCTGCGGTGAGTGCGGCGTACCTGTTCTCGGAGGGGATCGTTATGTCGATGATATATATAGGCCCTCCGATCCCCTTGCGAAGAAACAGGTCCGGCCGCAGCGCCGACTCGGTCCCCGGGATGGCGCGATTCTTCCTCACCTCCCAGTCTCGAGGGAGGGCGTCGACCAGGATTTGGAGGATCGCGTCGTGCCTCAGGGTCCAGGTGGCGGTATGTTGCAGGCAGTGGTTTAGGACGTGCGCCAACGTCTCGTCCGTGTCGCCGCAGCGGCGGCATAGGGCATCTCCCACCCTTACTCCTCGGTAGGCACCCTTCGAGGGCAGTACGTTGAGGCTGGCCCGGTGAATAAACCTCCATTCGCAGAAGCGGGTGTGGCGACCCGTTCTGAGAAAGTGGTTACTCACCGCGGCCTTTGTGGTTGCCTCGAACGCCTTCCCTTGGTCGGGTTTGTTGATCAGGCGCCTTCTGTATGAATATTTTGAAGGCACCCCCTCCTGCCGCCCCGTAGATCTCTCCATTCGGCACTGTAATAAATAGCGTCGTAGATAACACCCTGCAAATTTCAGTTTTATATCTGTTACCACGTACGTACTTGATATTTTAATTTAATTTATTGCACAGATAGACAAGGCAAGAACATAAGTGCTTTCGTAAAATAAAACAATAAAAATCAGGCTTAATATTAACAATTCCTGAAATTTATTGTATTTAAATTACATACAATTCCTGTAGAATTGGAAAAGGCAATCTAAATGTATCAGTTTTGTCCATTTGATTCCAAATTTACAATAATTGCATACTTCTATTTCTATTAATGAAATATGATTTATCATATTTTTCTGGTACCTATTATTGGCCCAACAGAAAACTGTCGGGCTCATACAAAAATTATTTTACAGAGTCATAATGTTCCCCTCCACGGAAATCTTTAGTAAAAGGCGAAAGATTTATGCGCCTGAAGGGAAACAAGACTAAATAAATTGGTGAGAACCAAGGGTAGGGTATTTAACCAGCATGAAACTCTGCCAAGACAACTAAATTTTTGTTCCAATTTATTCCATAGTTTTAAATTGAATTAATTTAGTTCATGAAATATTCTTAAAAATAACAAATTTATAAACGTTTTTATAACAAATAAGTTTTAAATTATCCCTTTGGAGAAATACTGGAACGATTTAATAAAGCTTATGTATAAAATTTGGCACACTTCCATCTTGTGGCCATTTTGGGAACTTCAAACTGAAGTTCCAGGAGGCGGGAAATTTGAATTTGTGGTCTTCCTATATATACCCAAATTGATGTATGGAATCTGACTGTCATCTACATTAGCCATATGAAAGCTGTCTGATATCAATAAAATCAGGGACATGCCAAGGGTATTTAGCATCCGGGTGTAAGATATTTCTGTGGCGCCAGCCATAATTGATTCAAAGTCAATCCTCTGAAAAAAAAAGGAAAAGGTTGCCACTGCCCCATACATAAATGCTAGCAAAGATAGTTGTTCCTTATTCATGTTATGGGCATTAATTTAATAATAATTAATCAATAATGTTTACAGTTTTATTTAACAAAGTTATAGTTTAACTTTGATATGTTTGTTGCTTGTTGTTGTTTGTTATTGCTTTCAATTGCCTATCTACTTTTGCCAGTTGGGTGAATTGCTCAGCTTTATTATCTCATCTTAATAGCATTTTGAAAATTTTTATGTATTCCTCCTACATTAATTCACAGAATTATTGAGCTCATTTTATAGTTGAAAAAAAATTCAAGAATAAGCCCTTTAATATGAAAATTGAAAAAGTAAGAACTTATCTTGGGTATCTTCAATTGCCATAGCAAGGTTATGAAAAACAGGCTGTTGGAGATACCTCAGATAAGTATTTACTTTTTCAATTTTTTATATTAAAGAGCTTATTCGTGAATCCTACATTAATTTGCTAATTTGAAATTGATAGAAGGTATCAAAAGCAAAAATAATATCCGGTTCAATCAACAATAGAAAAAGAAAAATAGTTTTCGATTCATCCCTATAAATTCATTTTTATGGACGAGAGAAACTGATTTGAGTCAGAGATTTTTATGGTGATGATTTTCCTTATTGCACTGGATTTTGTTTTGCATTGCACATCTTCAGGAGGAAGATGGCCAAGCAACTCAGGTGAAACGTTAAGCTGACAAAATGTTCATCATGGGTCTTATTCAGGAAAATCATCACCAGGGACAATAACTTTTGAGCAAGATTGTTCTTTGCAGAGTATGTAAATTTTCAGATGAGGAAAGTTTGAAAAAAGTCTTGTAAATTGCTTTTAATGCAATCTTGAGGTGTTGAAGGCCGATGCAGTATAATAAAAGTTTCTAATCATTCATATCGAAATTGTGCATCCCAATCAGTTTGGTTCACCAAGAATACGCATATCACAAACAGTCACATCATTTAAATATTTCTTGGATTGGATGAATCTTAACATTGCATGGTTTTTCTGTATAATTATTCAGAACAAGCAAATGAAGTGCAGGCCTCAGCAGAGAGGTAGTTAGCATATATTGCTCCCTATGCTTGGGTCACAAGTTCTAATACTTCCCAGAGCATGTTTGCATGCGTTCATCTTTATTATCATAATTAAGCTCACTGGAAAAGGCTGTCAACAGCTGTTTATGAGCTAGTTGAAATAAATAAATAAGATCATACCCCAAATATTAATCAGAAGCAATCAATAAATTGATTTGATGCATAACTATTATAAAATGCAGCGAGGTAACAATACCACTTAAACAGCGTAACAAATGCTCGATGCAGTATCCATAGGAAATTCCCTGGTTAATCGCTTAGTTCCGTCAAGCATAAAAGTAATACATTAGTTTGGTTTATCGACATTAACCAAAGCTATTATTATTAGGGGGTTGCAATGGTGAAGTAGTTACAGCCTTCCATGCAGCAGCCCTTGGTTCAAATCCAGTGGAGGTCAGATTTTCCAACCTGGGATTGTCCCGTAACCTCCTTTTGTGGTTTGAGAAGACCACGCAACTAGTGCTCTATCCTTCGGAAGGGGCATTAAGCAGTCAAGCCCCATTGTTCTCTAGATGAAGAGTAGGTTAAGTGAGCATAGGGTGTCATACCTCTCTTCTGTGTCTCTGGTGAGGAAGGAACTATGGTTATAATAACCAAAGAAGCTGATTAGCCAGAAAAACAAACAAACAATTGAAGGGCAACCTTTTAAATAAATAACAAAAAAATATGATTTAATGCAATAATTCATAAAATATAATGTTATTTTAATTCATTCCATCCATGTTTGACATTACTAGAATCCTGAATTGGTAAACACGTTAGCTGTATGTTTGAAAGCTATTAAAAATGGAGATTCACTGATAAAGTTTAGAAAGGGAAAGCTCATGGAAGTGACCAATATAAATTTAATTCGAACATAATAAGTAAATCCTGAAAATTGATTGAAATTGGATCCTGATTTATAAGAGCACCCACATATTTTATAGACAAAAACATTAAGTAAAAATAGATTTTTATTGAAACATTTGAGTTATCTGTTCAACATTATTTCTTTAACATTGTGCCTTATCGCTACACACTAAAATTCAAACTGTCCCTTATATAATGAAACCTGCGGAGTTCATCACCTCTGTTTGTTGGCTGCTTGTCTGCTGTCTCTTTTTATGTAATAGTCTAAATTCAAGCAATCTGTGCATGTCCTAATACACCGACCACTCTTCAGCAGAACCATAAGTTGCTAACATAAGCAGGTTTTACTGCATTGGGTTACATTTTCGTTGAACATTAACAGATTCCACCAATATCTAAGTTCATCATTAATTATTTAACCACCTATCAGCTGATTACATATGACACCCAATGAAAAACAATAAATCCTAAACATAAATTATTCCATGATTTAACATATTAAAAATAATTTGATGCTATTATAGTTTAACACACTCATGGTTTATTGTGTGTCAAAATGAAATTACTGTTTTCTATGATGTAGGTAATATTGTAGATTAAAAAATATATATCATACAAAAATTTCCTTTCGATTTTTAATGATAGCAAAATACATATTTAATAATTTCGTGTGTGTCAAGTTCATCACATAATTTGTGTTCTATTGTTATTAGACTTAAGCAAGATAATTGATTTTGCCTCATAGAAGACTGCAAGCGATTTCTTATTATTTTTAATTTCGAAAAGGATTCTTCTCCAGAAGCCACTGTAATAAGAAGAGTTAAAAGAATCCAAAGAGAAATCACAATATTGGAAAACATACCTAATAAATTATACTGATCAACAACAAAATTTCCTCTCCTTTAAATAAAAGTAGGTGATTCTTGTAAATTGTAATGAGCTGAATTTGAAATGACCTTAAAAATTTCCCATCAACCACCAATTTTTAGGAATATGAAAACAAAAAGTTTAAGTATTTTAAAATTTATTCAGTCATTTATAATACAAGAAAGATATATCTGAATGCATTTGAAATTTTTTCTTGTTGATTTCTGCTCCTAACTAATAACTGGAGCTTCCCTGATCAGATTCCAGCCAACATACTTGTATTCCATTTGCCCTGATAACACTTTTCCATGGTAGATATATTTATGCCCCATTGCTTTGTAAGCTTTCAGCATCCCTTCTACAAGGCCTTGGTAGAGGGGTGGTTAGCGTGTCTGGCTCCCAACGCTAGGGTCGCGGGTTCGAATCCTGCCGAGGGCATGGTTGTATGTGTTCGTCTTTGTTAAAGTTATTATGCTCATTGTAAAAGGCCGTTAACGGCTGTTTATGAGCTGATATAAAAAAATAAATAAATAAAAAGATGAAGATAATTTTTGGATTTAACAATGCCCAAGAAATTGGCATTCATTACTTTGAAGGCTTTCCACGCTGCTCTTTCAATTTTATTTAGTGGCTCTTCAAAGTTATTGTCTTTCATGACTTCTCTAATTTGTTTGCCAACAGAAATAGCTTCTTTGATTTTTGCTTCACTGATTCTTGCAAATT
Source organism: Tanypteryx hageni (assembly GCA_028673005.1). Taxonomy (NCBI): domain Eukaryota; kingdom Metazoa; phylum Arthropoda; class Insecta; order Odonata; family Petaluridae; genus Tanypteryx; species Tanypteryx hageni. The sequence continues at coordinate 13,305,780 of CM054118.1, read as the reverse complement.
TCTTCTTTAAGTACAGAAATCCATCACTCTTTTTTCAATGCTTTTACATAATTTTTCATATATCCCAATTTGATGTGGACTGACGGCAAGAAAACGTTTTCTGCATTTACAAGGACTCGATGTAAGATGTTTTTCTGTCCCAGGACTAAACCTTTCCAAAGAGGTCATTCTTTAATGGTATATAGTGGCTGTCTTTAGCCCAGCTGTCCTAATCACATAAAAACCAGCAGTACTGTGTATATCCCAGTTGCATGCCAAGAAGAAGCACTATAACTTTCAGGTCACCAATGATATATCACTAGTATTTAACATAATCAATATTTTTGAAAAGAAAACTTGCATGTTATCATATGATTCTTTCATAGGATCAAATATTCCCATCATTTCTACCCATTTAAAAAAATTACCATTACTTGCTTCATATAATTTGTTAGCCTTTCCTCTCAGAGCTGAATTTTGTTTTTGCTATATTATATAAATAATTCTCTCAATTACAGAATACCAACGTTTACTTAACTAATAAATGATATTTTGATTCAGACTATCAATAGTGCTTCCTCTTTTTAGTTAAGTTAATAGTTTCATACATTTACTATAGTTTTCAATATGATACACAATTTTTTAATGTCTAGATAAATGCTGCCAATCATTAACACCATTTGTATCTGCCAATAAAGGTCTATCACAATTAAAAAATTTGCAACAAATACAATACACAGAGTTTTGGATTCAGAATAGAAAAGTCAATCTCTTGGCACTTTTCCTCCAGTGTCTAAAATTTGATGAAAATATTTAACAAAACTTTCTACCAAAATCCTCTTTGGGAAACAACATTCTGTATTTATATTGAACCAATTTCAAAGTTAATCTTTCTTTATCACAAAGTTTTTCAGGCCACAAACGTGGATCGTTAGAACTTACAAATGTATTTAATTTTTTCTTTACTTACCTAATGTTCAGTTCCAGTAGTAGGTTGTCCTTTTTGTGAACTATAACAGGTTTCTTCAGCTTTCACTTCTACTTTGAGTTGTCATTCTGCTGAGGCTGGCAGGTTTTTGCTGCAGTCCTCACAATTATACCTTTGAGTAGACTCTCCCAGAATTTCAGAGAAACCTGAGCCACTTCCAGATTTAAAGACCCCAGGCCATAGTAAAAATAAATACATATGAAAACGAAATAAGGTAATCATTAGCTAAAGAACAGTGAAATGTAATCTGCATATTTTTTATTCATAAGATGCTATTCTAGCCTTTTTCCATGCATATGTACCAATTATTGAGGCAAAAATCTAATTTATTTGCAATTTCACGGTTGATATGGCAAGTCCAGCCAAATGCAAATTTGGGCCCTTGAGCTTGAGTTCCAGATAGGGTTGCCAACTCGTGAGGAGTCGATTCCGGGAGATTTCCGCTCCATGAGTAGGAAATTCCGAGAGAAGTTTCCCAAAGGTAAAAAATGCTTAAGCAAACCATGTGTGTGTGTATATGTATATATATATATACCCATATATAATATACATATGTGCATATATGTAGTACATATGTATGTATGTAGTACAGAGAAAGTATGGTTTTGGAGAAAAAAAATAGAGATTTGAATGGACATACACGGTCCCCTGAACACGTTTTGACTATTTTTTCAATGATGTCGGTGTGTATATGTGTGTGATAGTTTTATTTGTGAGCGCTCTAACTCGTAAACTAATGGTCAGAACACATACAAAATTTTATATTTGTAATTTTTCTTATAATTTTTGGCTGAAATCGGTTAACGTTAATGGATGTTTACTCTTGTCATTGTTTCGTTTTTGGCAAATAACTATTTCAAATCTTCATAAATATAGATGCTATTTATTATAAACGTTAAATAAAATATTATTCTCTATAATTTTTGCATTTTACAAATTTTCGTAGAACGTATTGTTTAGAAGATTTAATTTTTTCGTATTTCCTAATAAACAGGATAACACGTCGGGGAAATAAGATATAACAGAATTTAACAGAAAAGGAAAGGGTGCAGCATTTTTATTAGCATTTTAAAATTATTTACAATAATCTTACGAATTTGGCACTTGAAACTTAGGACGCATGAATCAATGATATTTCGCTTTCTTATCATCGATTTTAGAATCCGTCTCGGTTCTTCTACAAATTCGTTTTGAACGCGAAAATTCGACGTTATTTAAGTACTTGGATCTGTATTTCTTTCTTCGCCCGAGGATGTCGTATCACGTTGAAACCGTGGTCATAAGCATATAACAAAATGGTGGGAAATAACAAAATGTATAAAGTTGTTTTTAATAAATGAAGAGAGAAATATTTTTCTTTTGCCCTTTTTAATGATTGTGTTACTATTTTGGCTATAATAATTTTCGAAATACAAAATAAAATCAAAGAACAACTTCATTCTTATGCCAACCAAATGGAAAAATAAACATCACACAAGTTTGAGAAATCAGCTACTGAAAATGAGAGCTTAGCTTAGCGAGTGTTTCCGAGTGATTGTGCGTGCATGTGCTTTTCTTTTTCCTTTAGGCTAGTTTTCGACAACAGGTCCCGGTAGGCCATCGTCCTGCAAACTTGTTAGTATCATTTAATTTTTTCCCATTTTCTCTCCTTATTGACGTGTGTGTGTTTATCTGGATTATTTTACGGTTATGGAGTTTTTATTTTAATTCCATTTTGTACACCGTAGTCTCCAAATTCCATTTACAACATAGAACCCACATGTTCAAGCAGGAAGAGAAAGCCGGAAAAACCAGACCGATACAAAATCTCTCAGGCAAAATTTACCTCTGAACCACGCGGTACGCATTCTTGGAAAAGGACGACCGAAAATCGGGGCTGGGAAAGGATCGGCAGGGGGGCTGCCCTAACTGCATTCTCCGCCCAAGCAAGGGTCTGCGGCGGCATTTCTTTACTACAATATGTATATACCATCGACCTTCACAGGCGATCGGGGATTGGGAAGGAGTCGGCGGGGGGTAAGGGGCCTTCTCAACCGTAGCAAGGTCCTGCACGCTGTGGCGGCACTTTTTTCGTATCGTACCGTCGACCTTCGCCACTAATCTTTTCGTTGGAAGGTTTACAAAATGTCGATCCTCTCTTTCATGGTTTCTCTATCTTATCGCGTCGTGGATATCTCAATTCTGATTTTGAATTGTTTTGTCACTCCTTCGCGACCTCCTTCCCGCTTCATATGACGAATCCTGTATCTGTAAACAGATCTTTGGAGAATAAATATTATTATTATTATTCGTTGGAGAAGGGTCGCTCCGTGTCTAAGTACTGGTGTACTTGACTAAAAGCCAAGAAGAAAGGAAGATTTTATCCTTCACTTAGAAAAAGAATTTTTCTGGAAGCTGAATAGATCATCCCTCATTCACATGCAAAAGTGCGCATTCGGAACGTCAGAGGTATTTATTTTTCTAGATTCAAGTAAGGAGTGATTTCATATAATATCAGTTTCGATTTCCATAGGAAGGTGAGATACTATTTTTTATGCTTTCTGATCATAAATTCATAGAATTTTAGATAAAATTGTAATTACTTATAAAGGCTAGGTTGAATTCACAGCTAAGTCTGTGATAACTATTACATTTTATCATGTTTAACTACAAGTCCTATTAAATTTCCAATCATTGAAGAGCGATTAAAAAGCAATGCCGTCCTGCATTCGGTCGTTTTTAGTATTTATCTTAATAATTTTGCTATTTCGGTGGTAAAGTTAATTCAGTGAATTTCTTTTCATATGAATTTTTAATTAGCCAAAAAGATATACCTATTTTAGTAAATAAAATCCAATAAAATTAATTCATCCAGCTGTGCAGTTGAGAAATTTTCTCCTTCAAAATTCCCCACAGCGAATTATCACATGTTGTCAAGTCTGGACTTCGAGGTGGCCACATCATATCAGATCCTCGTCCAATCCATCATCCACTAAATTTGCTATTGAGATATTTTCTAACTGCAAGAGCATAATGTGCTGGTGCACCATCTTGCTGCAGGATGCATGTTGTTGCATTGCGCCTGACAAATGTTGAAGACCTAAAATTAGCCATCAGAGACTGCTTTAATGATATTCAACCTTCAAGGAAGGAAGGAAATGTCTCAGAGAACATGGTAACAAATCAAACTATGTGCAGAGAATTCTGGGTAACATACAGATATGCTGTAATTTTTGTGGAAAGGGACTTTGTGCCCACCCTGTGCATGTTGCCCTGCAATTCACCAATCTGGTGGGTGGCAGGAGGTGGCAATGCCCCGAGGCCAGTTTTTTATTTGCAGATTTGACTTCTGTTATGATCTCGTATTGTTCTTTGAAAGAATGAGGCTCTATAATGCTCTATGCAATCGATCTCACATATCTTATCATCATGATCGTTTCTACCTATTTACGTTTGAGTCTCAATTTTGGATAATTGGGTGAAAAGCATCGTTTGAAATCACTTGATCTGTGAAAGTGGGTTTTCTGTATATGGAGAATTCGTTCCCCTTACTACCGATATAAGTACCTAAATCCAGAAAATTAACTTGGTTATTGATTTCTCGTTCTGCTGTCAAGATAATGGATTTATGGTGAGAATTAAGAAATGACACGAAATTATCCAATTGACGTTCACTTCCTGTCCACAAACCTAAATTATCATCAATGTAACAAAACCAATAATTTATATTATTTACAGGGTTATGGCCATAATTAAACAATTTGTTTTCAAAATCGTCCATGAAAATATCAGCTAATAGTGGCAATAGGGGTGAACCCATTGTAAGACCTTTACTCCGTTTATAGAAATTACCAACAAACTGGAAGTAATTTTGCTGTAGGCACACTTCCAAAAGCTCCATGAATTCTATTATCACAAGGGCATCAGTCCCTGATTTATCTAGTTATGCCTTATAAAGTTACTGCTGAAACAGTTAATTTTATTTTCTCTTCAGTGTTTGGACAATAGAGAAGTGTTTGTTTTATTCCAATCCAAATTATTCTATTGGAATCACTGTATGTTGAGATAAGAGGTGCAACTGCATTTATTTTTAAAAGTTATTGAAATTGATTATTTTTGGTTCTGGCAAGATTTTTAAATCTTTGTTTGTTAAAATATTACATATATAATTGAAATTTAATTGAAATCCATAACTCATACTGCTCTTGCTAAACATTTCTATTTTGTTACTCTAATGCTGATTAATTAGAGAGTGAGAATTTATTTTTTGTTGTTTTAAAGAATAAGTGAAAAGAAAAAGAGAATGTTGTTGCAGTTCTTCATTGTGCTTATGAATTAATTTTTATGAATTCATCCTATGAGTAATGGTGCAGAAAGTTCCCCAACTCTACATGCAGCATTATTCAATTTCAATTAACTCTCTTGTTTAAAAGTTTAAATTAACAGCCACACAATTAATGACAATTTATTCTGTTTCTCCAGATCATACTGAAACTTGTAATTTTTCAACCCTCTTGCTCTGTGTGATTGTTTATCACTATGAGACAAGTAATTTTATTATTCTTAAATTTTCTTTTTTAATTTTTAGATATCTTTGAAAGATTGCCATTTCTTGGTTGATCTTGACGTGGACAGAGAAACTTTGTTGGAGCCTCGTTATTCTCTTCAAACAGATAATTGGACAGTTGTGGCCTCAATTCCTTTTCTTGATGCTGAAAAGTAAGATTATGTTCTTTACTTAATGATGTATATCTTCATTTGTTTGAGTACTATTTTGATATTTAGCTATTTTCCGCAATTTTAATTTAGAAAGTTAAAAACATTGCTAGGAATATGAATGTAAATTTTACAAAGATGGAATATATAGAAAAGCAGTAATTTTTACTTCATTTAATATTCCTTGATGACCTTACGCCAAGTATTTCTGGATAGTGTTAAGGTTTGATTTGAAGCTATAAAATTGTTTACAGTCTAAATATATCATTTGAATGTTTCACCATTCCGCATAAAATTTGTATATTGCTAATGCTTGTGAATAATATTTAAATCTTTATTAATTTTACTTGTGAAATATGCATACATAATATTTAAATAGAATTGATAGCCATTATTTTCTAGCATTGCATGTAATTTTCAATCATATGTCAATAGTATTAATTTATATCATCACTATTTTATTTTCAGGTCTCATCGACTATTGAGAGCATTCTATATTCCTGGGCTTTCGGAGAGTTACTGTTCATATGCATCCTATAACCTTCTGCAGTCCACTAGATTCAGTCTCAAGGGCAGAGGTCATCGAGCAAGTGGTGGTTAGATTTTAAAAAGCATCAGTGAAGCACGGTAAAGTGATTTGGCAATAATCTGCAGCATCACTCAAAATGTCGAGTAGTTTGAGATGGGTATTTCAGCGTTATTTTAAGGTTGAATTTAAAATTACACTAGATCTCTGTAATTGTAACCTTGGAAATGCAATAATTCCTTCATAACGGAATTTAAACTGCTGAACTTGACTAGGTGCTTGACTTTTGTATAGGTGTGACTTTTTATATTCACTGATGATGATAAATATGTTTATTGCCATTTGTACAAATATAAAAGTTTTCTTTTTTTACTATCCTCTTGATTTTTATAGTTGTGATATAGAAATGTTTTAGGGTCTTGTTATCATCAAGAACTATAGCAATATACAGTTTTTATGGGGGAATTAGTTGTTATTATCGTTTAAATTCTAATGTTCTCGGGGATCTTGTGTACTTTGGAAGGTCAGTCACAATTTTTGACATTCCTTTCCAAACAGTAATACACATTTGTTGATTTTTAATATATATTATTTATTCTCTGAATATACCCACTGCATAGATAATAATCTCTTGGAATGTAATTGTCACCTTTTATTTTTTGATAATTCTTTTCTGATTCTAAAAGACATGCATTAGAAAAAGCATATTAATCAATTCTTTAAGATTCTTGATTTCTATTGTTCTTATATTCATAATAATTTTCTCTCTTGATATTAATGTGGCATTTATTTTGTGTTATGAATGTAATATTTTTTCAGAAACGAACAAAAATACTGTATGAGGATTTAAAAAAGTTAAAGGTGAAAATAATTCTGATGATGGCATATTCTGCTTATTGCGTGAGAACAGATGTATCCAGCCAGGTCAGATTCGCTCATCATCCAACTTGATGCAATATAATTTAGTGACTTGTAGCAAGATTAACGACAATTACGTGTTTTGGAGCCTTTCAGCCGCTATACGTCAAATACATGTATACATATGCATATCTATCTATTAAAAACGAACTTCATAGAATAATCATAGATCTAAGTGAAATATAATTTCATGTTGTTTTGAACTTTTTGCAATAATGGGTCAAAGTGCAATGCTGCTGAGAGCCGTAAAATATTCTCTATAGCAGACAGGCTTTTGATTGCCTTCTGTGAAAACAAAATGTTATTACTCATTAAGAGTTTTTTAAAAAGAAACATATGGTAAATATGTATGCCTTTCTGGTATATATTAGGTCACTTATTCCCTTATTAACACCTCACTACAAAATACAACGAGTTTTAGGAATTATCGATGAAATTACTTTTTAAAGACCAATTTTAAGACTGCTCTTTTTAAATGTACAAGCTATATGTTACCTGTTTTAGTTCACGGTAATAGTGAATATTGATTGATCTGTGTTGATGTGATTGTCATGGCTGTGTGTATGTATAGGTAGAAATTTAAACTGTAGTTGTTTTAATGATTAATAAATAGATGTTCAGTGATTGCGTACTTCTTTTTAAAATGTAATGCATAAATGTTAATATTTTGATGAAAAGTTTTAGAATGCTTAAAAGTTTTATTTTCTTCAGTGATTTGATGTTATTCAAAAGTGACAGAACATATTACTCTCTTTCTTTGTTTAATTTTTTCTGTAATAAATCATATACCCTTGAATCCATCCTAAGGCAGCTACTGTTTTTTCTAAAAATAATGGCCGCCTTGAGTGATGCGTTGAATATGATACATAAAATTAACCCTTCAGTGTAAATTACTGCTTTTTGTAGCTTCTTATTCAACAATGCATTAATTTTAATCTAATGCAGTAGGGTTAGACACAAACATCTTCATTAATAAAACAAAATTTATAAGGTATCAAATAATACTGCATTTACCCGAATCCAAGACGAGATTTTTTCCAAATTTTACCTTGTGAAAGTCGGAGGTCGTCTTAAATTCGAGTATGAAGTCATATGCCGTCAATACATCGCGGTCAATTGACCACGCATCAATTCACCACGCTTCAATTCATGGCGCATCAATTCGTCACGTGATAAACTCGTCGCGCGTCAATACATCGCTCGACAAATTAGTTGCATGACAGTTTTGTTGCGTGACAAATGCGCCGCGAGATATATTGGTCATGAGTCAAATCGGAAGGCGAGACACGATGGCGAATTTGTCGAGAGATGAATTGACGCTTGATGAGTTGGTCGTGTGATGTATTAACGTGCGACTAAATGACCGCGACGAGTTGTCATAGGACCTTAGGAAGTGGGGATATGCATTTTATCGGTTTTTAAACAAATGTTTTCATTTAAAAAATATCAATGAAATGCACAGCCATACTTCCTAAAATAATTGTATTTTTCATTACAAACTTAAGATTCCAGAATTCAATTAATTAGTCAATTTAAAAAATACATTTATAATTCTTTTTTCAGAAAAAAATTTTTACAAACCATTTCAATTACTGAATGAACTAGTTTACCTATACTGAATATACGTGTTCGAAATATACACCAAATACAGTCAGTGAGAAATTAGGTCATAAAATCTGTTTTCTGTTTTGACAGTCTGCTAAAAGGGGTCGTCTTAGATTCAAGGTTGTACGGTATTTACACTAATACAGAATTCTTACTTGCTAATAATACATTTATGTTAATAATTACAATTTGTTAAAAAAAACTCACTATTTTTGCTTGCCAAATTTAAAAAATATACTTCTAATTTTTTTATTAAGTATTGGTAGGATCATTTACCAATATAACAATGTAAGCTTTTTGTTTAGGAACAGGTCTGCTGATGAATACTTGGGATTTTCATATATATATATATATATATATATATAAGAAGACATGCTTTTTGGTGTATAGTTCTATTTCAACTGATAGCAATATTCTAAATGGAAGGCTAGAATAAAATGTTTTTGCTAGAAATGTAACATTAATGCAAAAGACATGTGGTTTGTAGGAAAGAACGGAGTACAACTTTGTTGATAATTATTCATAAGGTTGGTCCTCTATTAGGTCAAGTTTAATGTCAATGTTAACTGAATCCCACAGCTCCTTTGTGAGTGATTGGGCTTTATTCATCAGCAACAATATCTAAGTTTTTAGTCTTCAGTGATGCCGTTCTTGAGTGGGTTGTGCTTCAAGGTTGCTTTTTGAGGTAAAAACTGTAGTTTACTTTGTATAAATTCAATTTTATATAGATGACAGAAAGCATCTAAAAAACTATGTACTTCTTCCCTGAATGAATATTTTTCCTGTGCAAATAAGTCATGCAATTCTCAATAATTATCAAGTTCCTCCATCATTATTTGTATGCATACCACATCTCCAAGTTCTGTGAAATCCATATTCTTGAAACAGCTCAGTCATAGAGATAACAAGGCATGAATCTTTCTCTCCCTAGTCTTTTTCAGAGAAAGAAATGGTTATTCTCTCTTTAGCTAATTTCTCTCTTTTGTCCATATTGCTTTTGACTACCAAAAACTAATAATATGATTCACTCTCTGCTTTTTGAACTACTAATAAACTGCTATAGTAATACAGTAAAACCTCGATTATCTGAACTATATGTGGGGAAGGGCCAACAGATAAACCCAAAAGTCGGATAATTCATAAATAATGAAAACAATGCACATCTAGGAACATTATGTATTTCTTTTAGTATCTCGCATACATCTCAGGCCATTTTAGAGTGAAATTTAAAATAAAAAATAATATAGTAAGATATTATCAACAAAAATATTAAAATTAAATTATATCAGTGGTCTCTCGATTGAATCAACTGTCAGTATTGTTGCCACCTCATAAGAAGTTAATTCCAAGAGATTTTCTTCTAGATTAGAAAAAAAACCTTAAGTGAACTATGAAACTTGTTTTATTTATTAATTAGAAGGTATTTAATGAATATTTGATCATAATTTTATTAGAGTAAATAATTAGCAGTAATGATCTCCCTCATGAATCATCTGCCCGGCGATCTCTTGCATGAACCAACTTTTGATGAATGCAATCGACATATGCTTTCCGAGTGTGGTTAGATAGCTCATCTATTTTTTGGTTTGTTAAACGAAAGTCGGATATTCGAGGTCTCACTGTATCTCTCAACCTCTTTAATTTTTAGTGCTTCTTTCCTATAAAATAGTGATTATGTATTTTGTCAATCTGTCCGGGAGATACGTATCTCTGGAATCCTGCAATGTGGAGAAGCCAAATTTTCAGAGTAGGCATGTCTGTACAAGGCTAGACATAGATTTAGTGGATCCAGGATCAGCTGCTGAGGAATAATGGGTGCGTTTTTTTGTCCCTTTGTTCATTTCCACCTCCCATAAGAAAAGCATTAAATCAGTGCAGGGCATTATAAATTTACGCTTCTAAATTATTAATAAAACAATAGGAGCTCAGGTCATGAACAGTTCTATAGCTTAAAGAAAGGTTTATATTTTTTAAAAACAGAACTTAAATGTGTCGAATGAGCTCAAACAATTGTTTTTAATCCAAAAAAGGGAAAATTTTCCAGTTTTAACAATGGAAAACATCAACTGCCATGGGAACAAGTCCACTGATAATAAATGGGAAATATATTATTACATAGCATTGATATAACGCTTTTTAAAGTGAATTTATAGGCTATATTATGAGACCGTCAATCTCAACCAAAGGTGCAATCTTATGATGAGGTCATAATCTTCAAGAAATATCCTATATCTATTATTTTTTTAGCATAATGAATGGCCTATTTTTGCAAAGGTTTTCGAAAATTTTTCACTTGTTTTCAACTACTAGAGGAATTGAAAGAAAGAAAGGGGCCTTGTGTAATTTTCTCAGCAATTCTTCCATCATTTGTTAATCTTGTTGCCTGTTCTACTATTCTTCTAGTATTATAATTTTATTATTATTATTAAAATTTCATAGAAAGAAGTATGTATAGCTATAAAAGTAAGCATAGATGCTAAATAGTGTAAGCAATATATGTGACATGAGGGGCATTCAATGTTTAATTTAAAAAGAGGAAACCTCTCAAAAGAACATTGAATTTATGAACATAGGAATTTTCTCTCAATCCTATAATTAATAATACTTGGCAAAATTTTGTGATAAGTGACAGAAATGTGTCTGCCTTTAATGTCAAAAAAATAATTCTCCTAAAAAGATATCTTTGCAGAAACCCACAAGAAATATTGCCTACCTCTCCTGGGGTAACACCAGAATCTGCTTATAGATTTGAGTTTACTATGCTGTCTATTTATTGTCCAGTCTACCTATATTACAACTTTTCAAAAACATTGTATGGGAAATAGAGTATAAGTATGAAAACCAACCATAACCCTAACCCAAAGCAACTTTAAGAAAAACTAGAAATTGTAAAGGTAATATTGGAAGTAATAAAACCAACCACAAATCAAACCTATAGTTAAACTGCATAGTTAGGTAGAGCTCAGCGCAGGCGATAGCCAAAAGAATTGCATTTAGATGGGGTGGCTGTCGAGATATGTCTGACTGTGATTCATTACAATATTATGCTTCATGAAAAAGAAAAAAATTAGCCTGAAATGTTACACATTATAATTGTTATTTGGTTTTGATATTAGAATTTCATTCATTTTTTAAATAATAGAAATTAATCAACTTAGTTACATAGAAATAATTTCTCAGTATTTGAAAAGAAGATATGTTTTGGTTCCTAAATATTTGTATTCCATTTTCAATAAATCTGCTGTGACAATTTCATTACACTTAACTTTTTCTATAGCTTTTCTTTCAAAGTTTTGTCTTTATATGGCCTTTAATTTGATGTTCTAAAAGTTTGAGTCAGCAAACTGTGCATTTGCTTAATATCATGGGCTATATATAATCAGAGACTTGAACCTAATGAAATATCAGTTCAGGTTCGATTTGGAGATAATTGTGATGTTCTGGTTTTGTTCCGGTTCAGTTCCTTTACAAAATATTTGAATTCAGTTATTGATTTCAACTTGTTCACCATGAATTGTTCATTTAAATAAACAATATGTACAGTCAGACACTATTATCCATTTGCAAGATTTAACAATCGTATAGTAAAAATAAGCTTTGACTTCAACCTGAGAAGTAAGGTTGGAGAGAGCAACATTTGTTAGTTTATTAAGTCCTGATTGATTGCATTTCTGTTTCCCATTACTGCAGAATACACTGATTCATGTTAATTCTAGGAGTATTTTGAAATGGCTTCAAGAAAGATTCTATCTGACAATCTTCTAGATACAACTAATATTACAAAATATCGTACCTCTTTCATCTATAATTTGCCGAAGGTGATAGATTTTGGTCCAATGTCCCAGCGCATGGTGGTAGGGGTGGTAAGGAAGGGAGTGAACTGCATGGAAGAGGGGAGTGAGATGTGTGAGATAGGTCATTACCAGTTGTTCTTCCACAGCATACTACATTGTAGAGATTGATCTGTTGCACTCTCAATGTTTAGATTAAGCTCTAAGAAAAAGATCAAAACATTCAATTGAAACTAATAAACAATGAACTAAAAACTGGCAGATCAAGTGCTTCACTTTCTGAGTGAATTGAAATTAATGTAACTCTCCCGTTGATTTTCAACAAGAAAATCTCTTGTTTTAGTATTTTAATAAATCAGTACTGGTTATAACCCATTACAGTATAAGATAGAACAACAATACATGTATAATACATAGGTATGTAATAATGCATAAAGTATGCATACCTGATTCATAAATGTTACAGTACATACATAAGTAAAACATACCTAATTTCAATAATACATACAATTTATGCTTCATAACTTGCATAAAATATGGCCAGAACACACAATTAATACATAGACTCAGGGATTGCCTTGATTTGTTTAACAGTAGTTTAAAAAATGTCTAAAGAATTATGAGATAAAAACAAATTACCTAAACGTTGAAGGCGGTTTATTGGTGAGTTGTATATATAGTTTGTAGTACAGGTGTTGTTAAAAATATATCAGTGGATCTAGTATTATAAGACGGTATGTGAAACTGAATTAATGATAATAGATTGAGGCAGTCATAAGTGGAATTTACTATTTTTAGTAATGTTACAATATCAGAGATTTCTCAATGGATATGTAGTGTTTTTAATTTGAGACTAGAAAGAAGGTGTTGATAATGTATTTCAGATGTGCAATACCCAAGTTTGAAGTTAACCACCCTTAAAAACTTATGCAGAACTTTCTCAATTGAGTGAGAATGGCTTTGGTAATATGGTGACCACACAGGTGAAGCATATTCTAAATGGGGTCTTATCAGGGAACAATACAGTAACTTTAAAGAAGTGACATTTTGGTACATGCTAGTATTCCTTGAAATAAATCCAAGCATTTGTAATCCCTTCTTTACAACAGAATTAATATGGCTAGAAAACATAAATAAAGAATCAAAACACACACCCAAATCCCTAATTTCGTTAACTCCATTAAGTGCTGTATCATTTACTTAATAATATCCCAGTAGCTGACCCAGCACTTATGGGACCAAGAAATTTGATATATTTTAAAAATAACAGACCAAACCACTTTATGAAAAAATTTGGTTTGATTTCAGTAAAATATTAATATGTACAGTAAAACTCCTCAAAGGTAGAAACCCAAGAGACCAATATTTTTTTCTGCCTTTCACAGGTTTTCCACTATTCATGAGTATCCTTTTTACGGAAATAATTTAGATCAAAGTAAAATATTTTTTGGTTACCGTAGTCTTTATTAACACATGCCTAAAATCAGACTTACATATTTCTGTATTTTAATATATGTACTTGTATACATAATGCATGTTTATTATTAATCATACCAATAAATATTTTATGGCCTGTATATATGTATATGTAGAGAGCCAAGTACAAATTGAATACAAAATTTTACATTGAAAATGGAATTGGAGACTACGGTGTACAGAACCGTAATTAACCCAGAGAGCACTCACACATCAATAAGAAAAAAAAGGAAAATTAAAATTATACTTACAAATTTGCAGGATGATGATGGCCTACAGGGACCTGTTGTCAAAAACTAGCCTAAAATGAAGAAAGGGAACAAACACATGCACAATCACTTTGGGAAACTCGCTAGATACGTATTTCGAGAGCTATGCTCATCTTCAGTAGCTGAAGTCGTATGGATTGTTTGTATTTGGTCTTGTGTATTTATATGTTCCGGGTAAAAGTGAAAGGAGGGCAGGGGAATGGGGTAATTTTTAACAGTTAGCGTGTAGAGGGGTGAGTAAGGGATAGGTCCGCGGTCGTTATTCATAACCGTCTCTTTGAATTTGTTTATGAAAATGCTCTCGTAAGCGTCTAGTTTCCAGTCAGTTTCACTTATACCCGGAACATATAAATACACAAGAAAAGTATGAGCATTATGTTGTTGAACATATTGTAAGTTATTTTCCGAAATCCATACGAAGAATCAACTGATTTCGAAAAAAGAGTCAAAGAAGCATATTTTCTGTTTCCAGATTAATAAATGAATAAAGTTGATTTGGCCAACACATTGTAGGTACATGAGCAGCAAAGAAGTTAGTTTAAAATGAATAGTAGTAGAAAGTAATCACAATCAGCAAAATAACTATCAGTCTTTTAATTTCTAAATGTAAAAGGAAAAGATATATTATAAAAGGAATATAAGTGTCAAATTCTTATATCATATTAAAGCATTTAAATTTGAGACCAACTATTTCCTTCAGGGATTTAATTAGGCACTCGTGAAGAACATGGGTAAACATTTTATTAACTTTATATAGGTCCACAAAATTAATAATATTGAAAAATTTTACTCATGTTACCCACTTGTGTTTAATTTTATTAATAATAATATGGACACCACCAAGAGTTGACCTCATTGCATTTTCTATTGCTGCCTTTCACAATTTAAAATGTACTGAAATATCCAAATTAAAATCATAATTGATTTTCTGTCCACATCCTACAAGTTTCCTCCTCAGTGAGTTCAAAGCATGAAAAATCGGCCCAGAAGAATTTTTTCCCAGCATTCACTGTTTTCTGCCTTAATGGATTTCCACCTTTGAGGAGTTTTACTGTATTTGATTTTCAGTTCAGCGAATTAGTCTGGTTTATTCTGGTTTCTGATTCAAAGTTTGGTTCAGATAAAATCTCCCTGCATAATAATATTATTTTTAGGTTTTTGTGGCCATTTTACCATAAATAATTTAATTCACCACAAAATAAACTTGATGCTATACTTATATCTTATTCTAAAAGAAATCTTTTAATAGAATAGAATAGAATTTTTTATTCATGCAGATGACACTAAAATTGGTGGGAATTCAAGTCATATATTCATCATAGTAAAAATGTAGCTGAGAAAGTTTGTTAATGCTGAAATATTTTATTTATAAGGTGCACTTGAAGTTGATATTAAGGCATAGTAATGAGTTATCATGTGATTAAATTTATTTATAATTATTTTATCATATTAATAAGGTCTGATATTGCTGTTCGATATTTTTGAATGAACTTGAAACAAATCCCTTGAAAAATTGCTTATGTTAAGTTTTAGAATATTGCTATATTAACTGCTTGTAATACACAATAATCATAAATAAATTATAGTTGGCATGGAGATATTTTTATTGGATTGAGTAAATAACTAATAACTCCAGAAATAGGACGAAACATGATAAAATACTAAATACTTTTATTTATTGCAATTAAGAGTTGCCACCTCTGGGTGTTGATATCTGCTGGAACTTTTCCATTGGGATGGGGGGGGGGGGGGGGGGGGGGCAAGGAGATAGGCAAGTTCCCACTGTTGGGTTTGGTGGGCTTAATATTTTAGTGGTTTGTTTCAAGTATATTGCAGAGGGTTCTTACCTGCTTGCCTGACCTCAGAAAAATTGCCGTGTTAATCCCCTGACCTAACCAGACATCAATGGTTGTTTTCCCTTGACATAGGCCTGATCCAGAGAGGGCAGCTGCCCCCCTTGCCTCCCCCCCCCCCCCCCCCAGCTGATGCCCATGCCTCTGAGTTCAGCATATTCTCTAGGTTTGGGCAAGTCATATCTGGGCTATTGGTTAACTCATAATAGCTCCAGGTCAGTGAGATTAGGAAAACTCATTTAAAATTTCACATTCAAAAACTATATCAGACAAGTTGCCTAAGTATGGTTGCATAAATAACAAATTTGACACATTTGAAAATTGACCACTCCAACTCAGCATGTTTTGTTAGGATAATTGGGAATTCCTGAATTTAAGTTGTTATTAATACTTACAGACTTGCAGTATTTTTAAAGATCATTAATGTTTATTACATTAAAAACTTTATTACAGGGTATCATAAAAATGACTATTTGAATTTTTACTTTTTCCATACACAATAAATAATGGTGCCATATTTCCAATTTAGAACCCAGTCTCCAGGCTAGAGCAAATGCAAGGAGGCAACTCTTATTACAATGTGTAGATACACTTCAAGAACTTATCACTTAACATTTTTATTATTAGCTCTACTCTTGGAACTTTTCACAGACTAGAGTAGGGGTAGTAATCGTTGGCCTAGACCTTTTGTTGGCTACCAACTTTGTAAGAATGAATATAAATAAAGTTTTATGAAATGATAGCAGAACATTGATCATGTTATTGCTGGAATGCATGTTGTAATAGATGTAAGCTGTAAGCATAGCAATGTAATGTCAAATAAAGAAAGAATGAATTAATTTTGGAAGAGGCTGTTAAATTTTAATCTTAAAATTTTACGATAGCTTTTATTCTTTGGTGGCATATAGGTAATCATCTTAATCATTAAACATGGAAAAACATCAAACTCCAGGAATAATTTTTAATTGAATATAAAATGAATGTGAAAAATCTCACATCAGCATGTTTGTTATTGAAGATTGTCGAAAAACGTAATTATTTAGTCAAATAATCAATGATCTATTTACACGAATGAAACATTTATTTTTATTACTTTATTAAAGGATAATAATTTTGAAAAAACTCAATATAATAACATTTTAGATATTGATTGAATACATGACTATCATCTGCTTTAATTCTCCCGTAAGATTTTTATTTTGTAATATTGTACTAATGAAATGTTAATAAAACACTCAAACTAATATAAAATTCTTCAACTACAATCAGGGACCATAGCAAAGACGTAATAATGCATTTCAAAATGAAATATGTACGGTGCATTCCAATTAAGGGCTGAATATAAAAGTCTTAATATTGCGAAAAAGTTTTAATTAAACGTCTTTTCAAAATTCGTTACAATTCTTTGAGTATTTGTTTAGATATCGAAAATTCTTTTAGACTTTGTCTTTTTTAGTTGGATTTAAAATGGCGTCATAAGACTCCCGACTATAGCGTCTTTGACTGTAGTTCAAAGAAATTCCGTTGGTCGCAGCACCAGGAACTTCGTCGGGTGGGCGGTCCTTTCGTTCAGAAACTACGGAATCGTCGTAGACGTCGTAGTGTATGATGTGATGCAGGCGCGTTATTTTGCAGATTTGTTGCGCTCGCAGAATCCGCCGTAATACAACGGAGTAAATTTTCTCACATTTGTTTGCGGTAAATCTTGCGCGGTTTTGTACACTCAAGTGCATGTCAGCGACGGTTTTAGACTGCAGAATCAGAATTAAAGCGGTAAAAGATATTAATTAAAACCTGCCTACGGTTTTATCGTCATGGGGTCGTTAGGAAGGGGAAGAGAGCCGGTGAAAGAACGTCTGAAGGTGTCCAGCGTACTATTTCCTCTCCTGTGCCTACTTGGAATCGCCAGCCAGACCCATGGAGTGGTGGACTATTGCGACGTGAACACCTTCGAAACAAACTCATCGTACTTGCAGTTCACCAAAGAAATAAGTAGCAGGGAGTACGCCTTGGCCAACAAGTTTAAGAGTCTTCATTGCTGCGCCAAGGGTTACCGCAGCATCGAATGGTAAGTGTCCCTTGACACCTTTGTTAAACTTTTTTTTTTAAATCCCTACGGAGATTGAAAAATCCGCCGGCATATCATCTCAGTCATTGGTTTGCTTTCTCTAGTCCGCATTGACGGGTCTGTTTACGCTAAGGCAATCCTGCGCCTTTCGCTTGTCTCATAAGAGTTTTGGCTGGCTCATTCATGTAAGACAAGCGCGATACGCCTCTTTCGCTCTTAGGTTTCTCGCCGTGGAAATTAGTACTATTAGTTTCTGGCGGTATTACAAATGTTCCAAACATCCGACTCGGATGCGATTCCTGAACAGGTTTTGACTTGCCTTCATGCGTTCGTGTCATTTCGGTTTTAATTCATTGCCTTTTCGTCTCTCTCGGAAGTTGAAGTTGGGGAGTGGAATGTTATTTCATCACCTGACGAGTGCTTTTTGCCGCTTAGGTCGTAATAATGTGAGCGTAAAGGTTATTTATCCATTCATCAGTTTAGAGTGACGCTGTCGCCAATCTTATTTATGAGGACAAGATTCGCGAAATAGATAGTAGGACGGAAAGGTATAAGGAGTCCTTTTTCCCTAGGACAATACGTGACCACAATAGATAAGTGAATAATAATTAGTTAGGAACTTGGTGCGCGGCACCCCCTGCCATCCACCGTCAAGGTGACTTGCAGGGTAATATGTAGATGTAGATGCAAAGAATTGCTAATTTCTGAGAGACAGTTGAAAGAAGTTCGTGTGTCAGGGTGACGAGATCAACCGTTGTCTAATCTCAAGTGTGGTTCCTGACTGTTTAGAATCGGGGGGAGTTCAAGTAGGCCTTAATTTTGTTCTTATTATATTATTTGATTAAGTTAATGATTTTTATCTAATATTTTGGTAAATGATCGGAGAAAAGTTTCGAATTCATATATCGTTTTGAATAAGACGTTTTTGGTTCTGCTGAATATGAATTTTTATTTTTGTGGATCGACTTACGGCTTGCTTGTTATGTTTATCACCATGCAATATTTTGTTTCGAGTTGTTTAGCAGTATGAGTTTTTCAGTCATCATTAGTGCGTATGAGATGGGCTTATCAGTAATTGTGAACGATTCTTATTTTGTGAAAACGTAACCTGTGGTGGCAATTTTTGTCTTGGCGGCTGTTAGAAAGAATTTCATAACGTGAATGACAACCTTCTCAAAACAACACGTTTGATGTTGACTGCATCGGTTTTTATGTCGGAGAAGTTCGTCACTTACTCAATAGAGATATAAAATAGTGTCACGTGGTTCGTAAAACATTAAAAATTTTCATAATTTTCCTAGGGCCTGATCGATATAATTAACGAGGCTGCTCCGGAAGGATTTGCAACTGCATACGTACTCTTTTCGTTATGGTAGAAGCAACAACTAGTTCAGTAGCTAACAGGCCGGTTGCCATAGCAACGTGAACAATTGACGCGCTCTCCATTCGTTGTTCCTTCAATGAAGCTGCTATCAAGTCGGCTGTTTCATTCATTGTTATTTTTTAGATCGAAATACGCGCATTTTTCGTGTAATATTTGGTGCCGTGTCACATACGCACTCTTTATGACAGTGATCTTTTTATTTCGGCTTGTCTAGTTTTACGCTTGCGATCGTTCAATCTTCAAGTGCGAACCAATTTATTTAGATCGGTTCTCATCGCGGCTTCACGTAGTGTTTGCTTTACGTTTGCGAAGATTTTTTGTTGCAGTTTCATTCTTTAGTTCTTTTGGCCTTGCCTTTAGCGGTCGATCACATAATTGAACTGGAAGATTTTGTTACACGCAATGCACGACGGTTTTGAGTTGCACAATAGTAATAGTGGGCTTTTGCGCCATAAGTTTTAGATTAGATACATTTTCATTTGAAACTCGGACGGTTTTAATCGAACATGACGTCACGCCTTGTTGCGCGAAATCATACCGCGAGTCATTTTATCGGATTTGATCCCTTTCAAAAGTTGGACACGACTTATGAATTCCTTTGGCGTGTTAGGTCGCTTTTTGTCAATAAACCGGCACTGTTGCAATGGCCGCCTCTCAATTGTATTGAAAGCGTCATCTCAAAAAGATTATTCATATGGGCGGACTTCAGTTCAAAGGTTTTTACAGTTCTGCGCCGATTCTATGTTCCGAAGACGATTTAATTCGACGTTTCTGGTTTATTTATTTTTTGTTGCCAGCCAAAAGAAGGAGAATTTCGACCTCGACGCGTTTTACCTCTCAATCTAAAGAACGATTTTTCCGTTGCAGTTATTCATATGCCGACCTTGGGTGAACGATGAAATTCGGGTCTGCTCCCTATCTAGGAGAATTTCGCATTCTCTTTGCCTCGAAAAGTACCCGGAACTCTCTCAATAGAGCCAGATTGAGCGAATGGGAAACTTCGTTCCATCGGCAAGGGGAGAAAGATTCTGCGAACCGAATTTCCGACAATTGACGAGTCACATCGATTTCCTCGTTTCTTCTCGTTATGAAGGAAGTGCGCGCACATATAGTATATGGAGGAATCGTTAAAGACAGCGCACGTTCCCTATAGACACGGAAGGTTCGCAAAATCTGTCAGCTGCCCACCGACACGCCCGATATCACGCGATATTAAACTGTTTGGACGCCGTTTGATTATGAAAAAAACGGGTCAGATAAGATTAAAGCGTTGGTCGGACGCCGTGTTTTATTTCTTTATGTGGCCTTATCGCGTGGCGATGCAATGGCGGATTTAAGGGGGGGTCGCACTTGGCGCGCCAGGGGTCCCTTGGAGTAAGGGGTCCCTTGGAGTAAGAGCCTCGAAAATATGTTTTATAAATAATCTCTGAAATATTAAATTAGTATCTCATTTTAAAGATCGAGAAAAATTCGTTTTTTTGCACTGCGATTCTTTATTTATTAAAACGATCGTAAATAAGGGTCAGATAAATGGGTGGTCGTTAGGCGAGGTTTCACTGTATATTTAGATTGCAGGGCCTCCAATTGTTTATCGTCAGTAGCCACAGAATGCCAAATTCGCAACTGTAGCGATGGATTAATTTTTCCCTGTCCTATCATTCGCTGGATTGAGGCTTATACGGAAATATAGTGCAGAAGTTTAAAGTAAGGAGTTTGTATGTATGGTTAAAAACATCCACTTTCATTGGGAGATAGGATCGCGATGATGAAGTATCTACATGTTACCCAGCAATTCACTGGTGGGTGTCAGGGAGTGCAATGCACCTAACATTTATTACTCGCAGATTTGTCTTTCCTGTTATGGTCTCGTATTGCTCTTGGAAAAATGAGTCTCTATGACGATAGATCTAGCGTATCTTATAGCCTCGATCGTTGGAGCCTCAATTATTCCCACTACATCATCTGCTAGACATACTGACCTGTATTTCTCTAGGGACCTTAACCTTGAAGACGTTCTACGGTCTTCTGAGATCTCCATTTTAAGTCCTTCAATAATGATGTGACGCTATCCATATGTTCGTACTTTTGTTTAACGAATCTGGCTGCTCTCCGCTCTATGCCGGATGAAATGTAGAACGGTTCGAGCTTCTTATTTTCCCAGGGCAGTCAAAGGGATGGTCAAGCCTGCGAGAGTAAACTGTCACTTTAAATTAACATTACTACCCAGCGAGACGCTAGTTAGCGTTTGGCAGAGGGTGGCAACGCACCACTGTATGGCGGAGCGTCATAGAGGGTCATTCTTTCCGAAAACAGTACGAGATCATAACAGGAAAGTCAGATCTGCGAGTAATAACTGTTAGGTAGGCCTCGATGCATTGCACCCCCTGCCACCCACCAGATGATTGAATTGCAGGGTAACATGTAGATGTAGAAGATAAACTCTAGCAACCCTCTAGCGAAATTCTTTATTTTCCTGTGTAGGAAGGATAATCTGAAGTATTTCTCGGTTATAGCGACTATTTCGACGTATTTTCTGGTATGTTATGATCTAGCCTTACTCTCTCTAGCACTGGTGGGTACAATGATATCTGCTCGGTTGTTCGTAGTAAAATTAGGCTTTTCGCCGATGACACCGTTCTATATAAAGAAATAAAAAACCAGGAGGATCATCAGTCACTGCTTGAAGACTTAAGAGCCATTTCAGCGTGGTGCAAAGAATGGCAAATTAAAATTAATTATACTAAATGTGCCGCAGTCACGTTCTGGAAAAGTAAGAACAAAGAATTAGGTTTCGAATATAAAATAGATGAAATGAGCATTCGACAAGCTGAGTATATAAAATATTTGTCGAGATCTTTTGTGGGACATGCACATTCGTCGAGTTATAGGCGCGGCCAACAAGAAACTGGCATTCTTAGGTAGAATAGTACGGAACACTACAGAGAAAGTACGTGAAACATGCTACTTACCTCTGGTAAGACCGCAAGTGGAATACGCAGCGAGCATATGGGATCCGTACGAGAAGGGACACATAATTCAACTAGAAAGAGTAAAGCGCAGAGCAGCCAGATTTGTAAAACAAAAGTACGAACATAAGGAAAGCGTCACCTCTTTATTGAGCGATTTGAACTGGGTATCACTGGAGGACCGTAGATTGGACTCAAGGTTGAAACTTCTGGAGAAATATAGGTCGGAATGTCTAAAAGAGGAGGTAGTGGGAATAATTGTGGCACCAACGTATATAGGTAGAAATGATCGAGACGATAAAATACGTGAGATCGATTGTAGGACGGAGCGTTATCTAGGCTCGTTCTTTCCGAGGACAATACGAAATCACAATAGGAAATTTCGAATTGCGTTAGACAATCTTTAGGTAGGATTTGGTGCATTGCACCCCCTGCCACCCACCAACTTGGTGAATTGCAGGGTAACTTGTAGATGCAGATGTACAACCGTGCCGCGCACGAAATCGGAGCTGTTTTTTCGAACAGCTTCCGCTTGCATTCCATTCTTCTACTCTTCATTGTATTCCATTTCGTTTCTCTAAAACTGTTGGAACTTGATCACGCATCCGCTATCATCAGTTTGATGAATTGCACGGTAACGCGTACGATGTACGTTTCCGCCACGTCTAACAGTACGCTGAGGTGAGGACTTCCCCTGAAGTTTAACTCATTCCATCGCTGGGGAAATATCCCGGCATCACTCTCTGACGTGTCGGGCGAGATGACTAAAGGCTGAGGTGTGTGTGGGGGTGGGGGAATCGTCTGGAGCATTGGTTCACCTTCATTGCCTTTAGTATAGGAAGTGGGTTGGGTGCCAGAAGGTCGCACGGGTTATGGCGAGAGATCGAAGTGAAAGCGGAGTTCTCTTTCTTGCTGGGCGGACGATGGTTTTTTTGCGGGTTACCTCACGGTTATATGGGAATTAAACACGCAATTAAACACGCGGCGAAATGTTTTTCAATATCCGCGCGGTTAAGTCCGGCTCGGCTGCGAACTTAATATTCGCTGCTATGATATTATTTTGTTTCATTTTATTTTGATGAACGATTTCGTTTTTTTCTACCAATGTCCCTGTGCATGGCCGATGATATAATTGTAATTCGCCTCCCAGATGGCCGTTCTGCGCGGTTATTTGTTGTGACGATGTTACCGCATTATGCATGTGGGTTTCGTTGCAGTGACTCAGTTGTCCGTTGTTGGCAAACGTTGCTTGCCGTAGAGAAGGACGTGCTATTAATACGAGTTTCCGACGACAAATCGATTTGTGTTCTTATCGAAACCCTGATACCTAATTGAAAAATATATTATCAATCTGTTGCGGTAAGTTTTGAAGTTTACGCACGTTCAACTTGGAATAGTTTCTTATGATTTGTTTGCCTTAGCGGAAGTGAGAAGCTTGCCATCTTCCTTTTGAAAGTTAAAAAAACGCTTGATTGTTTAAGGACTTATTAATATGCCGAAAATGGTTTCCGTCGAGTTTTTTATTGTTGCCTCGTCGGTTCGTTGCTTTTCGCGAGCGCTGCGATATTTTCTCTTTGGGTCGAAAGAGGACAAAAAAGATCACCTTCATATGTCTTGCGGAGATGTGTGACGGAAATCCTTGCAAACGAAATAGAAAGTTGCGTCAGCTCGCCGCTACGCGAGCCTCGGCAAGGAAAATTTCACCTACATATCCGGCACGATGCTGGATTCTAACTGGCCGACTCCGAATTCCTTTCAGATTACAACTGGATGCGTTTTAAATAAGCGTATATCTGTCGTGAGGAGTTGCCGAACAGAAGCGTAACTGGGAGATATGGTGAAATTTTAAGGAGACTTTTTATGCACGTAGACTGTGATTTTGCTGCTTTTTTATTAACAACAACTTCAATATTTGAGTATTAAATTAATACTTATTTATGAAAAAAAACTACATTTTCGCGGGGACGTTTGGCGTATTTTACAAGCGGCGCCTGTGGAAAATTCCACCTTCGTCTTACCCTAGTTACGGCACTGTTGCCGAGCATCGTCTACGAGAGTAACTTATGCGCCATCTTGTTTCCAAACCTTTTCACTTTACTATGGGAACCTGTCAAATTCGTGGATGTCCGCCACCGGGCACACGCGGAAAATCGATGCACTTCAATATATCTTTTCTTTTAGTATTCGAAACAGTGACGAATCTGCAATGAAAGGCCATGGCTTCAAGGCGGCCGTATTTTTACATCTACATGTTACCCTACAATTCACCTAATTGGTGGGTGGCAGGGGATGCAATGCACCATAACCTACCTAAAGATTGTCTATCGCAGGTTGAAAATTTCTAATATGATCTCGTATTGTCCTCGGGAAGAACGATCCTAGATAACGCTCGGTCGTTTCTACCTATATACGTTGGTGCTTCAATTATTCCTAAAACCTCGTCTTTTAGACATTCCGATCTATATTTCTCCAGAAGCCGCAACCTTGAGTGCAATCTGCGATCCTCCAGTGGTACCCAGTTCAAATCCCTCAATAATGAGGTGACGCTTTCCTTATGTTCGTACTTTTGTTTTACGAATCTGGCTGCTTTGCGCTGTACTCTTTCTTATTGAATTATATGTTCTTGTACGGATCCATATGCATGAGGCGTATTCCACTTGTGGTCTAACCAGTGATAAGTAACATGTTCCGCGTACTTTTTCTGTAGTTTTCCGTACCGTTCTCCCTTGAAAGCCAGTTTCTTGTTGGCCGCACCTATAACTCGACGAATGTGCATGCCCCATGAAAGATCTCGAGAAATGGTTACTCCTAAATATTTTGCATACTCGGCTGCTTGAATATTTATTCCATCTATTTTATACTCGAAACCTACTTCTATGTTCTTACTTTTCCAGAACGTAACTGCGGCACATTTAGTGTAATTAATTTCAATTTGCCATTCTTTGCACCACGTTGAAATGGCTCTTAAGTCTTCACGCAGCGGGGGGGGGGGGAGACGGGGAAGGGAGGGGGGTGTAGGGGGGAGAGAGTGAGAGAGGGGAAGGGAGAGAGAGGGAAGGAAAGAGAGAGGGAGGGAGGGAATATTATTATTTATTTATTATTTTTACTTCATTTTTGGCAAGGGGCGCATCATTTAACATGATTTTTCATATCGAAATCAAATATATTTGGAATACTTTTATCATAATCCCGTCTATTTGACGGGCAATTACGCTAGTTTTATATAACAATTAATAATTTTTATCACATCTTTTTTCCAAAAAATTCCAGATAAAATTTTATTATTCATGAAAACTTGATTTTTCGATCTTGCATCCAAAATAATTTTGCGGTCCACAGTTTGAGAAACACTGGCCTAGACAATTACACGCACTCGAATGATATCTCATATTTGTGTAAAATATCATTTATAGACACTTGTGAACGATATTGCGCAGCAAGTAAGGGTACTTAATTCTTGGATATTTTGAAACAAAATTCGAATTTGCTCAAAAATGGCTCTAAGGTTTTCGATTAAAATCCATCCAATCGTACAGCCCGATGTCACAAATTATACTAAGCCATATGTCCCAAAAAATCACTATATATCGTCCAGTGGCATTAAAATACCCCTAAACTACGGTTAATTTTGATTTATAAACTTTCTTCTTTTATAAGCGTACACAGTGGAGCAAACATATATGTACGTATATGAGAAAGTTTGTGCAATGTATATTGCGCCGTTTATTAGCCTACTTTCCAAAAAATGGAAAGTAGTCTTATGAGATCGCCCGGGTGTCCGTGTGTGTATGTGTGTGTGTGTGTCCCTAACATCTTCTTCATGAATGAACCGATTTCAACTAAATTTAGTACATAGAATATGCACATAAATTAATGACCAAATTGACATATTTGGACCGAATCAAGGCGGGAGGGGTGCCACATTTGCAAAGTTAAACTTTTCGGTAATTATGAATTTGGAAGGAATCGGCCCAACCGATTTCAATGAAATTTTGTAAGAAGTAGGCGTGAAACATAAAATAACAAAATTAGGATGTTTAGTATAGATATAGAGAGCAGGGCTGCCACAATACAATGAATAAAAAAATATTTTTACACGTATTTGTGTTGAACTGCCCGCATTAATTTTAACCAAATTTAATATTTGTAATATACACTTATATGCAAAACCATATTGGCATATTTAAATCGAATCAGTCAAACAGGGGTGCCTCAATTGCAAATTAAACTCTTTCAGTAATCAAGGATTTGGCTGAACGGATTTCATTTAAATTGTGTATATAAGATTTGTACAACATATCATAATGAGATCAAGATGTTTAAAGCGGAGCTAAGGAGCAGGGCTGCCACCATAAATGGTAAAATAATATTTAAAACAATGTATTTCTAGAAAACTGAACTAATGGATTTTAACCAAATAAGTACAGTGTATTTAATCTTCATATAAATAAATAACCAATATATTATATTTTAACCGGGTCGACTAAACAGGGCTACCACAATATCTAGGTTAGAATTTTTCTGTAACTATGAATTTGAAAGGTATTGACGGATTTCAAAGAAATTTCGTTTGTAGGGTGAGTTTAGAATGGGGAAAACGAGATGAATATGTTTAAAACGGAACAAAAAACAGGGCTACCACAATATAAGGAAAAATAATTTTCTGATTTCAAAGATATTACATTAGTGTACGATTATACTGCGACGAATTTGACGAAAAGCACTTCTGTATCACTGGAAACCTGTGTACACCCCTACTTGTTATATATTAAAATTGTATTGAAAGGAAAGTAGGCAGATTAGTTCTTTCCAGAACTACTTGTTTTTATATTCCCCTTGAACTACTAATTTGGGCTCGAACAAAAATTTGGTCAGTTTTATTCTATCACCGATTCAGGAAGATGTGCCTTTGCATACATACCGCTCGCCTCCCCCGAGTTACTATCTTGTTATCGAAAGATATCTTTCTGCAAGGCTTTGGGTTCCTATAGGTTGAAAAAAAGGTTCTCGAAACGCCGCGGGAGTAAGTTTTTATGGAGTGGGAAAAATTAGGGAGGGTAGGGGAGGGAGAAGATAGGTGGCGTTGGCAGGTCGAGAGGGGACTTTGTGGTGTGAGGTGATATTCGAAGAGGAAGGGGGGGGGGGAAAGAGAGAGAGGTGAAGGGTCGTTTGGAAAGAATGTAGAGGAAAGCCACGGGGATGAGGCTTTCAGCAATTCTCGGAAGGTGGGTTAAGCCAGCGGAGGTATGGAGAGGGAAGGAGGTAGGCTGGTGAACAGAGAGGAGGGTTTTGTGGGGAAAGGATTTTTTGGGGAGAGAGGGAGGGGAAGGGACTGCGAAGTATCGGGTGGTTGTTTGCGTGTGTTGTGGGCGAGGGAGGAAAGGGTTGGGGGGGAGGGAGATAGAGAGGGTGAAGGCAAAGAGGACTCGGGAGATGAGTAGTGGGGTGGTTAGCTGGTTATGACTTGCATCGTTCTAGAAATGGGGGAGGAGGTGGGTAATCTGGCGCGTGACTCCCAGGACGCGGAAAATTCGGGTTCATTTGTTTTTATTTTTATTTATTTTTTCCGAATCTTTTTGTCTTCCGTTTGCTCTCATAGGCCAGCACAGTGGCGCCCGACATGCGGCCCACGAAGGGTTTTTTTGTTAGGCCCGCGACGATATGATGAATACACAATCCGAAAATTTTAACACTCAAATTAATGCATTTCAATGAAAATTTTGATAGTAAAACTTTTAATATTGAAGTGTTAACCATAAGAACCTTCTTCAGACTAGATTTTCATTTATATGTCACCGTATAATATATGGGTAACTTCCGATTTAACCTCTAATCCGGCCCGCCGAAGAGTCGGAAACCTCCATTGCGGCCCGCCGAAGGATTCGCGACCACCAATGCGGCCCGCCAGTTAATAAAGGTTGGGCAACACTGTTGTAGGCGATCGGATTTCTCTCGAGGGTTATATCTCGTCCATTTTTATCGTCTCCTGGGGTCTGCGAGAATCGCTTCGTTATTCTTATTCGGGGGCGTCTTGTTGCAGTGTAGTGTTTTTTTCCTCGATTAAACGCGTTGTCGACGCTTCTTGTATGCGTTTTTAATTATCTGAAGGGATGAATTACTTGGTATTCCGCGTTTTTGATTCGAATGCCTTAATTAATAAATTGGCTTATTTGCACTTATAACCGTTTCCCGGAAATAATTTGCCCTCCCGCTGATCTCGTCGAGTTTTTGAGATTCTTTAAAACTCTTAATTGCCGCGGTGTTGATTTGTGATGCTGTCGTACAGTAATGCTGAGTCTGGATTTTTCAGAAAAGAGTTATGTATACGAGTGATTTAGCCAAGGCTCATTCTATGCTTTCTTTAAACCCATCCACTACTGGAAAAATTTATGTCGGAGGGACTAGCAAATGAGGTAGTAGGACTTATCAGAAGCCCGACGTATCTCGGAATGCAGGACAGTGACGACAAGAAAGCATAATAGGAAAAGATAACGTAGGAAAACTATGGACCCTTGGTGCACTGCACCTCCTGCCATCCACCAAAAAGGTGGCTTGCAGGGTATCATGTAGATGTAGATCTCAAGAGTTTCGTCGCCTTGCTGTTTCACTTAATATCATTAGATGCAGTGGCGGCCCGAAGAATTTTGGCTTCCCGGGCGAGATAGCACTCCAGCGCCCCCTCCGTAAATGTTTGTTGATATGTATTTACGAAGTACATCTGCATCAGGCATGTCAAACTCGAAGAGGCCTCAGGGCCGCATTGACGCGATGGATATTATAGAAGGGCCGCATTTTAATTATAATTATCTAATGAGGGCCACAATTTGTAAAAAGATTTAATTTTTGCCATTAAAAACATTAATTTACAAAATACGTTCTATTATACCTTAATAACTATTTAAAAAAATCTCGTCTCCTTTAAAAAAATTGAGCATATAAAACATCGAACGATTTTGTTAAGACAAAATTTAGCATTCGAGCCGCAGTACGGCAGAGAAAGGGCCGTATGCTGCCCGCTAGTTTGACATGCCTGATCTACATGATACCCTACAAGTCATCATATTGGTGGATGGCAGGGGGTGCAGAGCACCAAAAGTACATGTTAGCATATTCATCGCTCTGTAATAATTATTTAAATTCCAGACTTTTCCGCAATATAAATTGGTGTCCAATATTTATTCACTTGCGAGTAATACATAGATGATCGGGATAGCGCCACTAAGACTTTGGCGCCCTGGGCTGCTCCCCAGCTCTCACGTACCTCGGGCCGGCCCTAATTACATCTTCATGATGATTAATACCACACCTAACGGCTACATTTTGCTAGTGGTTTTATTGCAGGGCAATGGACGTAATAGAATGCCAATAGGTTTTTTCTACATAATGCGGCGCCGTTATATTGTCAGCAAGAAACTCAAACGCAGAAGAAGCGAATTTGCACTTTTGGGTTATATCTCGGAATTAAGGCGGTATTTATTCTCCGAATGACTCGTCCATATTGCGTCTGATGTCTTTGGAAGACCCCTGCACACTTATGCATAACTGCGAAGGCTGCACGCGCCGTTATGAAACAATGGCAATCCTACCGATTCACCTCTTAACGCGCGCGAAATGCGAAACCGAGTCATTAAGACGATTGTTCGATGCCCTCCGCCGCGAAATGATGTTATTCGCGATATTTTGTCAACAATGCACCGAAAGACAAGGGGGCTTTCCGTCAGCAACATTCCTTCGTTTGTTCTCTGGCGAGTAATTGTCTGTACGCAGATTCTCTCGGATGAATATAATTTATTCGTAGAAGGCATGCGACGGAATATGCCTCGTACACAGGTATTCCGAGGGTAATGCATCATAATTCCTTTGTTTTATAACAGCTTCGTAATGGGTGCGCACCGTCTTATTCATTGTTATCGTTAGGCTTTACGAGGCGCTAAACCGCCAGCCGAGTTTCTATTGGTCGGCGCTCTGACTCTTTTACGTGCATACATATGTGTAAGCGTAAACTTTTTGCGATTGGCGTTTGGTGGAACAAAGGTTGAAATGCTGGTGGTGGCGGAATTTCATCGTGGCTCGTCTTCGCCGTAGCTTTGCATTTTTAAATAAGGGTCGCCCTTGCGCACGAGAACCCTTACATTTGGGCTGGTTAGTCGGACGGATGCCATGCCTCTTTTCATGTCATGTCACGGCCGACTCTGCTGTAACGGGCGTCTGTCTGTCGAGGCTTTCCGAGAAATCTCATGGACACAAATGCCGCGGCGGTACTTTTTAGGAGGAAGAGGGAAGTATAATTTCCGGTACGGGAAATTGTAGCGTCGAAAATGCTGTGGATGGTATTTATTTGATGCCTTGATATTTTTGTGAATGAAGCGTCAGTGTCATCTATCGTCTGATTTTGCAATTATCTTCAGTTTCCGTTGGGTTATTTTAGGATAAAGAAATATATAATTCCGCTTTAATAATCCATTTTTTATTTTTAGTTTTTAGTCCTTAATCTCTTGTGTTGTCATTTAAGGAGCAATACTTTATACATTTTTCAAAATAACCGTCCGTCGCTTGTAAATATTTATTCCCTGAGCACTCTGGAGAACGCGAATAATTAAATATAATGTTTTTGACCTTGGGTAGGATCAAAACATTCACTCGGTGGGCGTTGGATCTTCCGAGAATTATTCTCCGCCTCGAAATTTCGAGTGTTAATTTAGGAAAAAAATAAAATTTCCTCCTCCCTCATATTTGTCGCATTGGACGGAGGTGTTTCCGAGTTCTTATAATAAAGCGTTTCGAAATAAAAATAAAGAACTCCATTTAATCCAGTCAACCGAATTCTCATTCATTCCGAAATAGCATCTCCGGAGAGTGGCATCCATTCTTGGTATTTCTCACAATCCTTTGAACCCTTCCCCTTCATTCATTTTTCGGCAGATGGCGACACGTGTAAACACGTCCGTGAGCTTCTCCCTACCAAGCCCCTTTGGATGTTTGTCTTTCCATGTCCCGGATGACGTAATGAGAGGCGAATTTTCAAATCCAAACTGACCGAATAATCTTTCGTTCGCCGATCTGAGAGCGGCGCGTTTCCCACACCTTATGTTTTTTTCCTTTTCCGTACGTTTTCGCGGTCGTTTCCGCCGTGCTGAGATTTTGTGGACCATTTTACTCGGCCTACTTCCTGAATATATCATCGAGTTTATTTTAATCTTATGCTTAAGTATTTTTTTTGTCTTAAAACGGTCGAGTGCGCCATGTGAGAATTTGAAGTGCAACATGGCAGTCCTCAGTGGTGTTCGCTTATTGTTGACTAGCTGGAGTACCCGGCGTTGCCCGGGACCATTTTAAGCCACCGCCAAGTGTATGAAGTACTGGCATTACACCTTAATCATCGCTTAAGTTTTATCTATCAGCATTGCTTCAGAATATTAATGTTTTGCAATTGAAGGTGTTGCAAAGTGCGCTCGGACCCAGTTGAACATTTTCTTCTATTTTTCTAAAGTGTAATTTATTGAATACACTTAAAAACAATATTCTAATACATATTATTATGAAGTTTCTAAATATATGTATATATGAGATTATTCTTACATAAATAACAATTTTCTCAACGATAGATAGAAAACAGGATTTATTGTATTAAGCACCCCCCTCCAAAATTATTTATCGCCATAGAGCCTATTTTACTCGCAGGGTGAAACTATATGCCTATGCGAAGTTTCATGACGGTATCTCAAAGGTGTGGATATTTATAGCAGACAAACAAACAAACAGAATTTCAGAGTTATTGATATAAATTCTACAGTAAAACCTCGTCATGTTCTTCACAACTTACTCTCAAGTTTAAATTTTCTGGCTGCATCCCATCGAGCATTCTGTGTGATTTTTGTTAACGTATATCATCGTAATGCATGTTAATATAACATAGATTTCATCATGAGGTAAAAATTAAAAAGTCTCCCATAAACAATTTTCTTATGCAAAGTTTATCCAAGTACCTTGAATTGTTGGCACATTACGACTAATCTTTTTTATTTCTACCCTGCTGCATTTGCAGAACAGATTGAATGTTAAATGCTGTAAATTATAAAATGTGTGGCACACGGACATAATTTGTGATAATTTCCCAGTAATATTATCTTGATGTGTTCAGTGCTAGCTAGAAAGAGAGAGAGAAAACATAGTAATAGGAAATGTTGTCTTGTTGTCGCCTTACCGTTGTGAAATTCTGCCACTTTTTAGTGTAGACCATTTCGGTTTCTTGGGGTTTCCCACGTTTTCCGGACCGGAGCTCGTAACTAGGCAAAATCTTTTCGGCCTCTAGTGCTCGTAGCACTGAGACCGCATCGAATGATTGTTGGGGAATTTTGCTGAGCGCACAGTCGTCGCGTTTGTGTTGGTGACCAGTCGCATGACTGTTGAAAGGATACATCACTATAAAAAGTTGCCATTTTTAATTTCTGACAGTTGCGTGTTTTCGAGTTTTGGTGTTGTACATATTTTTTTAATAACCGGGTTCCTTGTGTCTAGGGTTTGTTACATTGGCGTTCTGTGGTTCTCCGTGGGAGGTTATTACATTGATGTAGTTTATTAATGTTTGGAATCGGTAATGACGCGTCGTCATTGTGTTTCGGCGAATAAATTTAGTTTCTTGGACTGCGTTAACGTATATTTTTTATCGCGGTATGCCTTTTAGCCGCGCGATTAAATCACGGGACGGGCACGCTCGATAAATTCCTAGGGAACATCAGTGGTCAGCACCTCGCGATACAAATCACGGTGGAGGAAGAAGAGAATGGGAGGTTATCATTCCTCCAAGTGCTGGTGTCGAGGAAGTCTGGTGGATCTCTGGGCCAGATGGCGTACCGCATGAGTAGGCATATTGTGGGTCGCGACCGCCCTGAAATTATCTGTTATAAAATGAAATATAATTCAGTTAGTTTTAAAGTTGTTTTGACTGTTAACATATGGTATTGGGCACAACCATCTCGTCGCGCATTTTTCAAAATATGTGATCTCTAACGTCTGACCCTGGCGTCCGCAGCTTGAAAATAAGTCCATCCATCTCATTAAGAATAAATTCTGTATTTGCGTCATCACTTAAAATTATTTTTGTAAGCGCCATTATTAACGATATTTTGAATTTAATGATGTAACAGAAATGTATTCTCTGTTTTCTTGGTAATTGTAGAACTTGATTTTCTCATACAAATTTTAACCAATATGTAATTAAGGTAAGAAAAGAGGGGGTTGCAACTTGAATGAAGGAAAAGGGGATCTCTGCTTGATAAGTTGGCCCACTCGCTGTGTACTAAGGAGACCCATACGAATCGACATCTCAACGCCTCGTCGCACTACCACCCGCAACAGAATGCTTCCCTCATCGAGACACTTCCACAGAACTATATAAGACGGTCGCAGACGCGGTATGTTTGGCCTTAGAGGAACTCATCTCCTCTCGGTGCTTCAAGAGTATGGCTAATAAGGAAACCATTGAATGAGACGCTAGGAACAAAAGGAATAGAAGAACGGATAAAATCCGCTGCCTAGGGAATCATACCTAATGTCGCCGGCTTCATCGGAAGGTTCGCGAGTGCTAGAATTAGCAAGGCAATTGCACTATTCGTTGATGCAGGAAAGATGCCGGAGTTCCTTCCCAGCGCAAAGTATATCTTGCCTTCCACTCAGCCCGAAGAGGTGAAGTTCAGCTGCGGAAATCATACGTCGGGCAAACGGAACGTTCTACATCGTTTGCAGGCTACAAGAAGAATGATGCGACGGCCAAAGGAAAGGAAAAGGAGTGAGGATAACGGCAAATGAGAGGGAAAATGGCATAAATTCTGCAGCCAAAGGAAATTAAATCGCTTCGACATGAAGAATCCATCTCTTAATGTTGGTGATACGTCAATTGACGGAAACATAACGGCCTAACATCCAAAATAATCAACTTATTTTGGAACAACATATTTTACGATGTATTTGACCGAAAATCGAGTGAATATGTAATATTTTAAGTAAAATTTTAAATAGATATGTTGTGAGAGGAGAATATCGTCTCATTTGAAATGCTTGGTTTGTTAAATTAATAATAGGACGATACTCCCCTCAAGCAGGGGCGGATCCAGAACCTTCCCAAGGAGGGGGCGATCGCCCCAATTACCCCTCCCCCGTCTTGATTCCTCCTCTGCCGACAACCATACATTTTGAAAATCCCTACCCCCATCAGAATCTTTCTTTCCCTTGTCATACAGACTTAATCTTCGGTGTGGAAACAATGGATGTTGCGCGGAATGAATTTAAGAATGCACCTAGAGGAGGGCAATGGGGGCCTCCAAAGGGAGGGCGATCGCCCCTCCCTTGGATCCGCCACTGCCCTCAAGTTTGACACTTCCCCCCCCCCCCCCCTCCCATTCTGTCTAAATTGCCCCTGGTGCGTTCTGTGAATGCTCCGCGTGGCTGACGTATTTGGCATCCATCGGCATGATTCCGTAGCACGAGTTCTCGTCATTCTTAAACAAGTGCGGCGACTTATTTGCTCGCGGAACTTTTGTTTTGAGCGAGAGGCGCAGAACTTTTATTTGTCAAGTTTAAGCTCGAACATTATGTATGTATGCCTGCGAGAGAATTTCCGCTTGAGATTAGTGGTTCAGCGCGTCGCAGTATATGAAAACAAAATAACAGTTGCAATTCGAAATGAAACAGTTATTCGAGCTGAGAACGCTACGATCGAAGTGCTGTTGTTGAGTCGCATACTCAGTCTGTTTTGTGTTCTAAAGTCCCGTTAATGCGTATGTGTACACATTAATGTGTGTATATATGTAAGTATATACTACGTGTGGCGAGTAAGATATGTTGTGGCTGGTAATCTTCTACGAACTTCCTAATAAATCATCGCCCTTGCGGAGGATGGAATTCGCGCGCAGGTAGCCATTATATATCTCTTAATTATCGGTCTTCTGCTAAAACTGTGACTCAGGAGATGATGGCCGCGAGCGAGCTGGGTCTCTACTGATTTTCGACTCTTCATTTTCTTTCCTCATCGCTCGAGGTGTCTTCCAGGTACCTATGTGTTTCTGCGCCTCGAGATGAGGCGGAGTGGTATCGAGTATAAATGGGAGAGAGAGAGAGAGAGGAGAATATGGAATGGTTGACTATACGCACGGGAGCGTCTAGAAAATTCGATCGGAGTGACGGAAGCTATTCTTTATCGAGCAATAGGTCCGCTGCTCGCTAGAACCGTAGCACTTTTCTAATTTCGTTAGAAGCGATTAAGATTTAAATTATAATTCACGGTGGATAAAGTCTGGTAGTAATATATATGTTCGTGGGACGCAGCAGTCGGAAGGATATCATTAGTAGAACGTCATTCAAAATGTATTTTTCCCTCTTGGTAGAGAGAGAGAGAGAGAGAGAGAGAGAGAGAGAGAGAGAGAGAGAGAGAGAGAGAGAGAGAGAGAGAGAGAGAGAGAGAGAGAGAGAGATGAGTACTTGTTTAATCTTTCGATTTTTAAGTGCTTGTTCTTGAATTTTTTCAGCCGTAAGACGCGCTCGTTGATTTTGTCGAATTAATTACACCACGTGCTTTAGTGTAATGCATATATATCTATCTTTACTATTATTTCTATAATATAGATTTTTTAATGTGTGCTAAATGCCTGTTTTGTCTGATCAGCAGTCATTATTGGTGAATAAATGATTTTTCCTGTGGCACGTCACTAAGCAAGTAAGATACTTAATCGGTCATATCTGGAAAAGGTCTGCGACCTATTCAATAGAAGTGATTCCCAAACATTTGTGGGCGTGGCACCCTTTCGAAGATGAACATAATCTCGCGGTACCCCAGCCTTGAAACAAGGTTCCTATAATACAGGGGTTTTCAACATTGTGTGGCGGAACACTTTGGATGGAGAAAAAAATTGCGGGGCACTTATATACATACGCATATATTGGCGGGACATCTATATGCATACATATATGTATATTTACCATGGCTGTGGGAACGCGCATACGTACTGCAGCAGGTTAGAAGTTGTAACCTGCTACTTTCTGCTTCCCCGATAGGTGGACTTACGATGTGAGAGCAAAATTAAAATACTTTATATTTTTAAATTCACTAAGAAATCTAAATTTATAGAAAAATTATTTTCGGCGGAATATTTCTCGGAACACTTAGGCAATGAATGCCAGCGAAACACCAGTGTTACGCGCAACACCGGCTGAAAAACACTGCTATAGTACATACGGGTATTACAACCTTTGTACACATCAATTAATCGGCACTACAATACATTCAATTTGTTATAGGAAAAATTATTGCCTCATTACCTGTCAACGCATCAGCGCTCGCGAGAATCGGAATGCTCTTAGGCGGTCTGGCGTGCGCATTCTATGACCCTCGTATATCTCTTTGACACCAAAAATTTAATCTCGACTACTACTTCCGAATGTTTAACAGACTGCTTTCATTCACATTTGTCCGCAAGTCTTTTTAAAAGATTTAGTAGCGCTCTCGCTTTTCATCCTGGAAAATGTCTTGTATGCTATTCGCGTCGACTGGGTTAAGAACCTTCGTTGAAAGCGACTCCTTCTACGGTAGAAATATAGGTGTTGATGCTGAGGGGGATAGCGTTGGACTCGCGGGAGGATGTGGGGGGGAGGACGCTCGCGGGAGAGGACGCTTGCGGGAGAGGGGGCGGAGGAGAGGGAAAAGGGAGGGTCCTAATGCGTAGTCCGTGTCTTTCCGCCAAATTTAGTCGGAAGGCTTTGTAGAGCGGTGGCTGTGGCGACGGCGTCATGAGGGAGACGGAGTGCTTTGAATGATATGGTTAGGGAGTACATACATACAGGAAGGTTCGGATTGGAAGAGTTTCGTTTTATCGGTCGCAATGGCGGAAAACGTAAAGGAGATGTTTTATCTTGTCGATTAAATGGTGTTATGAATTGCAGTGGATTTTATTCTCTCTAAAATATTTACTTCTTCATGCGTGGTATTAATTCCTTGCGATGCGCTATGAGCTGGGTTATTTTTTACAGAATCTGAAGAAATCCCTTATTTATATTGGGAGATTATCCGAAGTATAGACCTTGTTGAAATTAACAACGATTCACAATAACTGAGGGTGGTGGTCGTACTTCTCGATATTCATAAAATGTCGATTTTTTCAAAAGTAACTATGGATTATCGTTAAAAATTTCATCAGTTTATAGTGCTAAATATTATTAGCAACAATACGCTATATTTCTCATTAAATAAGCATATAAGAGTCCAGTGGCATTATGACATCGAGATTCACTCCCAGCTTTGTCGCTACAAGTGAAATCGCTTGCCAATTTAGCCGGTAACGTTAGTGTATGGATTAGAAGCGTGCGGATATGAGAAAATGTTTGCAATTTTCGTTGCATCAATTATTTCCTTTCGCTTCCTTTTTGCTTTTTCGGGTTTCCGAATAGATAACGCGAAATTATCAATTTTCCGTCCATTAGGAAGCTCTGGGTTTTCGTCGAACGCGATGGATTCCGAGACATCCTGACCTCGAACAAACATTTAATGCTAATTTCTTAAGTCAAAGGAAGGAAATTGCGTTTTCGTGGGAGGCTCGGCACTGCGCTTCCTGTCCACTCAAAGTGGGTTATTCTTGCGGCATTTCTCGAAATT
This sequence comes from Tanypteryx hageni, assembly GCA_028673005.1. Taxonomy (NCBI): domain Eukaryota; kingdom Metazoa; phylum Arthropoda; class Insecta; order Odonata; family Petaluridae; genus Tanypteryx; species Tanypteryx hageni. The sequence goes on along the minus strand of CM054118.1, from coordinate 13,267,619 downwards.
CCTCTTCATGGCGCGATGGTAATTCTCCTCGTTATCGTTGTTTATCTTACTGCGTGCGTTGCTATTTTCCTGCGAAGCCACTTGGTTTTAGGGGTGATTAAATCGGACTAGTGCCAATCTTTTTTTTCCGGAGAAACGAAAGGAAGACGAATTTCCCGCGAAAGAGGTGCTTCTTGGAACTCGGTTTTTGTCTCGTTTGCGATAGATCCAATGGAGAAAAATGCTTAAAACGATACGTGGAAAAAGTATGGTTTTTGTTTATAGCTTTTTAACAGGTCAAGCGAATATACCGAAGGTTTACTTGCAGCATTGCTTGTAGGATTCGATGCTTATTATGGGACAGAAGAGATTTCGTCATGCCTGATTCCTATCATCAGTTTTTCGGTTTCCTTTAAGTCGGGCTTACGCCCTTCTGGTATTACTGGGTTATCCCTGACCCCTATATATGCTATAATATTTTCGTTGAACTCGAGTACCCGAATCCAAGTTAAGTTGCTGGGGGTTGAATCCGTTCCATTTTTCTCCTCCCGGGTTGGGTTAAGTGGTTGAGGGTTGGATACGTACCATTTTCCTCCTTCCGGGTTGGGTTAAGTGGTTGGGTGTTAGATTCGTTCCATTTTCCTCCTCTCGGATTGGGTTAAAGTGGTTGGGGGTTGGATTCGGACACTAGGGTGCAATGAAAATATTATTGCATTTTTAATAGGGCTCCGGGATACGACAGGAAATCCATCAGAAAGTAATGGGGTCGGGAAGACGCATTACTCATTCGTTCGGTTCCATCTCTCCACGGCATGGCTTTGGGGAGTCCCTTTAATTGAGGCGTGGAGGTATGTACTTGAACCAATCGGAAAATCAATGCTAGTAATTAAAATTTACGCGTTTACATTATTACCTTGCAAGCCTCCAGCCTCCAAAAGCGTACGTTAGGGGATGCCGTAACACCATATTTATTCCTCTATTTTTACTAGCTCATACAAAGCGTGTTACGGCCTGTTACCACGAGCGCAACACGTACGACCGAGCCCTGGGCAGGATTCGAACCCGCTACCATAGAAATGGGGTTCGTTACCAACCCTTCTTCATTCATAAACTTAATTTCGCTCGGTCTATCGCATTTGTGGAATAGGAATGGTAGTTAATGTTGGTCCTGGCAATAATTTCTACGCTTTTTCTCTTGAACCTTGGGCTTCCCCAGCGCTCCTTGGCAGCGGAGAAGAAATGTATACTTTCGTGGATCAAGTTTCCTTCATGACTTCAGTGCGGACAATTTTCGCTATTTGTCATTTTCAGTTTTAATGTTTTCTTAAACCCTTTTTCGTACTGGTTTTCTCCAGCCCGTAGGCAGGACGGGATTCCATGCATACAGAACTTGCGATGTTGCAGGCACGGTCAAGATTTAACAATATAATAAACTGATAAGAGACGACGCATTAGAAAAAGACTTCATTATATTTTTAGACACGAAAACATATTTTTAGTTATTATTATAATTATAATTATTTACGATTTTGTTATTATTTTTGTTTTTATTTTCTTTCTTTCTTTCAGTTGGAATTAGTGCGCCGCTTTTGATTTGACGTCGCGCTTTGCCCTTAAATGCGCCGCGCAGGCAGGATTAGCCGCGTCGCGATGGATTTTCGGAAATCTTTTAAGTCGAATCATCCGACGACGTTCTTTTTTTCTATTTGGCGACTCACTTTTATCACTCGCCGCCGACTTCGTGGAGGTGCCTTAATATCTTGCTCACTCCCGCGTAACATCTTGGATTTTCTCCAACTCGGCCTTTGGCACAGAAACTGTATTGGCAATAAGATGTATAGGAACACTTGGAGAAGAAAAGAGATCTCCCCATCTGTGCGAATTGATGGCCCTTACGATCCAGTGATGCTAAATGTCTCTCTCTCGGTATCCATTGACGTAAAATGTCGAAATACCTTCCTTTTGTTCCTTTGGCAGGCCTTATTAGTATGCATGGAAACAGCTGTTATACGATTCTTTTTTTCCGTTTTGAACTGATGAGCTCCATCTTTTGCTTGTATCGACAGTTCGATAAAAGGTATCTCATAAGAACTTGCGATGCTTGAATGGGCCATATGAGGATGTAGATCAAAAGATGGCCGCATTCAATGCCTATTCAAGGATTTTCAATTCTGATAAGATTCGGATGTATTTTTTGTAGCTTTCTTTGCTCACTTTTATCGCCTGTAGGTGTTATCGTGCGTCATTAATTTCATTTCTGGTACATTTACGTACTTTGGAAATTGTTGGCTCCTTTTCCAAGGTTCGCTTTATGTGTTCTTTTAGTCTTCTTCTTTCAGGTTCGGCTTTTAAGTGTCGTTGCCAGGTCAAATTTATATTCTTTTGGTCGATGGATTTTTGCGCAAGTGCGCGTAGCCGTTCGCGTCTGTTTTTAATGTCATGGAAATCGTCCGAGAACGTCCGGTTGGGACCTATTTCAAGGACCTGTTTTTTTGTTGCGTTCGACGGAGGTGCTCATGTAACTGGCTTTCGTCATTTTTCAAGAAGCCCTTTATGGACGATTTTATCGTGGTCGGCTATAAATCGAATTGCTGGTGTTCGTCGTTAGACTTTGTCCCATCTCTCTCCGGGCCGATGACACCACTTGCGATTTTAGTTATTCAGTTTGTAGTCCATGATCCCAACCTCGAAGAATTTTTAATTCGACTTTAATGTATTAATTCCTCCGCAATAGATTGCACAACAGCCGAATCGACGTCGTTTTTGTTTGTTCGTTGAATTTTTAAATGAATTTTCTCGGAATCTAGTAGGTGACATTGATGTGTCTAAAACTGTAAGTCTCATAGGATAGTGACTTTCGAAGTTTTTTCCTTGTATTCCTTGGATATTCAACTCCTTGGCACCACCGCCCCTTTTTCTTTATTTAATAAACATTCCTTCATACACACAAAACCAATTTTGGTGGTATCCCTTTGGGGTCTTCTGGCACAACTTGCGGTACCAGCATCACTCTTTGAACGGCACTGCCAAAGGACAACATATTCGAATATCACGTTGGTTATAAAGAGGTAACCGACCGTCCATTCATAAAGTCGCAACGACGGATGCTGCCCTGGTAATTAATATTAGAGTTCGAAATTCTTATACTGCGTACTGTGTGCCGCCGTTTCCCTGTTTGACGTCCTAACGGAAGAAGGAGAGGGGAAGCACTTAGGTTTGTACATGACTCGCTTGCTCCTTAAATTACAAGCACGCACGCATTCCATTCAATGCGTTTCCAGGAAAATGTTTATCAAAACCTCTTTGCGAAATAATATATATACAATTTCGTCGTTTCTCGGAACCGCTGCTCAAAAGAGTCCACGAAGAAGCACGTCATTAGCCTCGGCGTCTCTCTCTTATATCCCTTTGTGTGCCCACCCTTCCTGTTCTAGCGGCGTAATGAGTTTTAATTTTTTTTCGTGATCCGATTTTGATTTTAATTTAGGGCAAGGAAATATCCCTCTCCTCCCCGCCTCATTTTTTTGCCCGCATATTATATAAAAAGTGGATATGACGCAATGATCGCGGAGTTTGTTTGCGTGACTTCAAAACGTATTCACAAGTTTACAGTGTTTTTTTTTCTCGTTTGTGCAATGCATGCGCTTCAGATGGCGGGTGGATTTCGAGAAATTTTCAACCATGTTTCATCTCTAGAGGATATTTTTTTTATACTTTTTTGCGGTGAATATTTTATGCAATGACGATATTTTTAAAAAATAAATAAGCATGCATTGTATTTCCGATTCCTGTACTATCGCTCGGAGATGCCGTTTTAGGTTATAAATTCCTTTCCAAATTTTCCATAACGACTTTATCTGATTTGCTTTTAAGAGTTACAACCATTTTTGATCCGTTCCGAAGCATTTACGTATCTTATCCGGGAGTCCATTTCAATTAAGTTGGCAGTAATGCTTGGCGCTTAACCTCCAGTTTTTCTCTAACAGCCATTAACTTATTACGTTAATTATTATTATTATATCAATGAAGGTGGATAGGGGATCTGGGACGAGCCTGATCTTTTTGTTTACTTGCAGGTCAAATCTCACATTTATTACAATCTAAAGCCTAAGCTTAGTCGCACAGGCGGTCCATTATCGAAATTTTTCGTAATCGTTCTCCGAGGTTGTATCACTATGGATGTTATGGGTACGTCTTGATCATTCAATTAATTCTCTAATCAATTTTCTAACCGTGTTAGCAATGTCACCACGTCTTGCGCAACCGACTTTCTTATTCGATCCCTTGTGCGCGATTTAGCCTTTTCGGTCAACATGCCCATTTTTATGGACTTTCAATTACATCATTTTTATTACTTTTGACATATATTGTTGGGAAATAGTGGATGGTAAGAAATTGGAATGTGTATGGTTTAAAATTTTAATACTGAATTATAATATTTAATACTAATCATTGAAGTATACATAATTAAGTTGCAATTACAGCGTAAGATACCCTTCCTAAAGTAAGGGATGGTAGCACGTTTTATTGAAATTTTCCAGGGTTTTGGTTTACCTCCCCATTTGGGTAGGGGGTAGCCAGAACTATTCGAATGTAGATCCTCATTATCCGTGAAAACCTCTATCTTCAGTAGTTTGGCTGCAATACTATTTCAAAGTTACCAATATCCCGACTTTGAAGCCACCTAGCGGAGAATCTTTGAACTACTGGGAAAATTCATAGATTAATAGGAGCTGTCTGATTCTGAAAGAATTTTCCGAAAGTCTCTCGGGACAAAAAAAGTTGATTGTCCACAGGCAGACGGACAGACAGATAAAAAATTCCACCATTAAAATTCATTATATGTCAAAGCTGAAGTTAAGACTTCTCCGAATGTAATTGTTTTGGTGCGTGCCAGCAATTGGAGTTCTCTTATTCGGCCTCGCATTGAAGTAGGGGCGGCGGAAATTCCTGGTCGATCATTGTGCGCGACCCGTTTTATTCGTGGCGGGTGACACACACGCTTCTCGGTATCGTTCTTTATACACACACGCGCGCGCGCACAGAGCCTCTTGTGTTCTCCGAAATGTTCTTTGCCACCCCCGCTTCGCATCCGGAGTATCTGGTTCGTGCTTTTTTCGAACTCCTAGCCTCCCTTATTTGCTCTTTCGGATCATTTTCCCTCTTGTTTTTGTGACGCCCACTTGTTCTGGCGTCTGTGCGAGACATAACGCGTATCTCTGTGTGTGCATTTTTTTCGTCTCTTTCGGAGAAATCTCCGTTTTAATTAACCCCTTTCATGTTTCCTCCCCGCGACATTTTGAGTCCGTCCCTGTTTTGTTGCCTTGGTGTTTGTGGTCGCGTCGTTGATGTCGGAAGAGGTGGCTTGGACCATCGAGGGACGTTAATGAGATTTTTTTTATTTCGTTCTTCCCTGACGCGATAAGGCAGGCCAATAGAGTGTTTATTTAGAGTTTATGTTGGTGCAGTGACACCCTCTGCCAAACGCTTCTGGCGGCTTGCAGAGTTTTCATGTAAATGTAAATTTGTGGTTGGCTCTCCAATTAAAATTTTGATGCCTGAAGCGCGGTTGGCCATTAATTCATAGATCAGGTCATGGATGGCAAAATATTTCTTTACTCGCGTGCCAATGTTACGAAAATTGGCTTCCCTTTGATAACTTACGTGCCAATTTAAAATACATTCTAAAAATAATTTTATGGTTTAACTATTATTATTTATTCCGACTGAAATCTCAGAAAACTAAAGATTGGTTATATATAATTCAGTGTGTCACTTATTGTCCCGGTTCGTTTATGGCCGAATAACAATTATCTCATTCTCAGAAAAAGTCAGTTATTTTATCAACTTAATTGCAATCTCGCTAGAAAGTCTTTTATATTGTATGGAAAAAATATTAAGGAGACAGTCAATAAATAATTTTTTCCTGTTGCGTGCCAGCTAAAATCGTCTCGCGTGCAATAAGTTTTCCATCTCTGGATTAGGCCATCATTTGGCTTTAATAAACAATTTTTATCTATATTAGACAATTCTTATGGTCGAAATAAAATTGACAAACTATTTCCCTGCAATGAACATGAAGCATTTGGAAAAAGCCAGACTCGCATCAGTGGGATTCATTTGCCATGTCTATTCAGCATCAGTAAATTTCCACCGATGTTTGGAACTTTAGTGCCGATGCAAGCATCTGGTTTTCCCAACCTTTTTTCAGTAACTGTAGTGGCATTTTGTCAATGTCATGCAGGGAAAGGCGTGATCTAGACTAGATTTGGCCAGCCGTCCGTATTTTCATTGACGATTCTCAACTTTCCGAGAAACGGCTGCCATATTTCCGGAGATAATGCGGCCTCTTTATTTTGATTTTTAATTCTTTTTACTGCGTAACTTCTGTTCACTCCCCGCTTTGGCCGATGATCCGTGAAGTACATCCGGCGTGGGTCGCGTTTTATCGGCTTAACGTCTTCGCTATTCCTGTCGATTACGCGCCAATTTTCTCGCGAAATGTTGAAGGGTGTCGTATCGATGAGGATTTCCACGAAAGCAGATATTGCCAGGGCCGTCTTAAGACATTTGGGCGCCCTGGGCTAACAAAATTTGGCGCCCTTGTGGGATAGGAGGAACAATTACAAGTACAATTCTGTGCAAGAAAAGTAAATGCCTGAATTTGATAATTTTTTATTAAGTTAAAACCAGTTTTCCATTTGATTAACTGTCAATATGAAATTTTTAATGTACGTGTTTAATACAGTCTAATTTCAATTTAAACAACCACAAAATAGTAGTACTAGCTTTTTTTGCACGGAATTGTGCTTAGTTATGAAAAAATATATAACTTCGTTTTTCTATATTTTTTATTTAACTGTGAAAACAAAAGAAGTCGATATTTTTTTAAATGCAAAACAAAATTTAATGCTAAAATATAATATAAAATATGTATTTATTTTAAATAAACTTTTTCCTACTTCTATTTTGGACGAATTCATTAATTATATCATTCCGATCCATATTTTCCAAAAAATCAGTTTCTATAGCTAAAATACTTATGTTATTAAGTTTGCACTGTCTTAACGATGAGCGAAGATAATTTTTGATCCTCCTAAGTGCAGAAAAGGATCTTTCTCCGGAATAATTAGTACATGCAATACTTAAAAAAAATACATTGGGGAACGTAGATTCAGTATTAAAATCAATTATTGTTTTTAAAATAATCTGCATTTGCTGTTATTTTATTATCTGACAAAATATTCACATGTTTAAAATGCAAACACTCTTCATTAAAATTCTCCTCAAAATCATCTGGGTATGCACTATACAGATTAGTAACTTTCTCTCTAATCATTTAATTTTTTTAATTAATTAAAATGCCAAATTTAGAATATATGTCATCATAAGCACATTTTCTTTTTTAATTTCTGTCAGAAGATTATCAATAATTACATAATACGTATTTATGCGGAAATCTTCATTTTTATCATATTCACACTAAAGGTAAAGGCATTAGATATTCTACCAAATAATTTGCAAGTAATACAAATTACCTTTGCAGTTGAAATTGAGTATGATAGCCAATTTCGTTTTTGTTGCTTACCATTCAACAAAACTGTAAAATATTGCTGTAGTTGCGAATCTATTTTGGGTTTTATAAGCAACTTTTGATGCAGTGAAGTCTAGTTTGTTAATATCAATTTCTGATATATTAGTAATTATTTCGTTAATTTTTTATCACTCAACTCTCCCCATTTCGCAGGTTCATCGTAGTTAACAAAATCAATTGTATTTTGGCTCACATTTTCATTATCTTCTGAAACAATATGCTCTGCACATTCACTTGCTTCTTGAATTTCTTTTTTGTTCATTTCCTTTTTTACGTTCTGTTCGTTTTTCTCTTCGTCCTCCAGATCCGAGGTGGCACTCGCACTAGCTGTAGTATCGTTTTTTTGAAAATAAGTTGTTAACGATGGAATTTTTGCCATTAATGCGTCTTGCTTCATTTTATTTTCTTAGTTTAATTCACGATAGTCATAACCGCTCTTCTTTTTTCTTTGTGAATTCATATTTACTTTGATTGGTCTTACAGAATAAAATAAAAACTAGTTAAATTGCAAAAATATTTAATACAGCTATTATGGTTATACATATAAAAAATAAAAATACATTGAAAAGATAATGAAAGTAGCAAAATTATTAATCCATGTATTATTTTAAATAAAAAAAACAAGAGGACCAATACAAAGCTATTCTTTTCATAAAGCGAAAGTTCGTAAGTCTTAATATTTAAACATTGGTAAAATTAAAAAGTGAAATTTTGATTTTGATTTTTGAAAAATAAGTAGTTATAGTTATCTCAAATTGTTCCCGGTGAAATTATGTTACAAATGAATGCTTAAGAATTATTACATTTGTTACTTACCTACAAGGCTGTTGCCTGCTGCGTATATTTTCTTCTATCCTGTGTATGTTGCGTAGGCAACGTCCCTTCCACCTTTTTGTCTAAAGTGCGTTCGCGTCGTCTGTTACGGTGCAGGAAGAACTTTCTGCACTCATCTAGTTCGGAGTAACTTCCGCCTGCATCCAAGGTGCAGAAAGTACATGCCACGCGAACAAAGCTAAGTTTATGTTTGATTATCTTAATTTTAACACACACAATTTTAGACATAGGTAACTAGGTAACTTTCCACACACGTGACACATTAACAGGCAGTAGAAACCATGGATACACTAGCGAACTACGTTTTAACATATTTGGAACATTGTTGCAAGCGCAATAATTTAGGGAAACATTTTAAATTTTTAATCAATTTAAAATTTAAAAGTAACCTTCAGTTTAAATTACAAAGATGCGAAGTTTGGAAAAATATATATTGTATTTGTGGAGCGGCGGCGCCCGGCGCCCTATGGCTGCAGCCCATTTAGCCCATATAGTTAAGGTGCCCCTGGATATTGCATGCTATCATCTATGGAAACGGATCGTTTTTTAATCTATTATTATAATGTTAACACGGTTTGCTAATTTTTTTCCAAGTGGCGATAAAAATTTTTACGGTGATAGTTTGATTCGGTGATTTAGAAAACGGCTTTGGGTGCTAAGATTTATGCGTGTTTTCGGAGCGTCTGCATCAACGCTGATGCTTATCTTGCTCTGATTCTTCCGAATGCGTCGATATAAAAAATTAAACGACCGTATCCTTAACCCATTCGTCAGTGCGTTGGATGGTCGAGCTATAAATTTTATCGGTTTCCTAGAGAGTTGATCTTCAGTCGTTTCATGTCATTTGGCCTTGTGTGGTTCATTTGAGATTCTGGGAAGCTCTTAATGGCCGAGGATCGGAGATAACGGTATCGGGAAACCCAGCATGTGTCTCAATGCGAACTATTTAGCGTCTGTATTGTTTTTTGCGATTATCGACCTCGACATTACCGATTTTTGGTCAGTATCGATATTCGGTCGATAGCGATTTCCTGTCGATATCGCGTAGAATCGATTTTTTCCGATATCTATGGGCATCTTTTTTCGAAGACGCTTCGTTTCTCTCATTTCTATTCATTTTGTTTCATTTTTACGAAGGACTTTGTGTATTTCCCAGGGATGTACCATGTTCATTATTGTTTCCTTTATCCGTACTAGTGTTTTTTCTTGGATTGCATTCACCCTACCTCTACCTTACTCTCTATTTCTCTTTCTTCTCGGCATAATAAAATCGAGCGGAAGGTGAGGGAAAGAAAGAGGGGGAGGGGAAATAGATAAAGAAGGAAGTCGGAAAATGGCCTTCGTGGTTATAATTGTCGCGATCTGAGAATGACTTTTATGAGATCGGTTTCCGGTTTTTCTCATATTCGCGGGCGTGAAGAAATTTCGCCACTAAACTCTCTTTCGAGGGAGCAGTAATAATTTTCCAACAGCCTTTTGTTCTAGGCCGTTTTTCTTTCGGGCTGTTTTTCTATCGTTCTTTCTAGCTCGGAGGAATAAAAAAGGAAACGAGGTTTTTATTATTTCCCGGTTCTTTAGCATCGTAGGGAAGACGAATGAAAGTGAGGGGAATTTTTAAAAAGTTCCTCCTCCCTTTTTTCTGTCTAAATGGCAATGCAATTTCAGGAGACATGGGATGGAGAGGCAGGCCTGTCGAATTAAAGGTTTAACGGCGTCTCGGTGTAAATTAGCCGTCAAAGCTGGAAATGACGTCAGGAGTCGCCGTGTTGAAGTTCCTTTCTCTTTGGTGTTTTGAAGTTGTGGGGAGGTGTACGTAATGGCTGAAGAGAATGGTGGAATTAGTCGCAGGTGTCTATACGAGCGAAGAGAGATGTGAGCGGGATTCGAACATTTGTTTTGTTTTGCCGCAGTCGTATCTCGTTGTTTGCCATTTAACGGTTTTTTATATTGTATCATTTTCATATCCGTATTTTTGCAATGAAACTCTTGAACGGGGATGCTTGTAGGAAATAATTATACTCCTCGCATATCGCTGAATTATATGAACAAATAAATAATTTATATTACCTTTGATGTATCTATCTAATCTGTTACTAAGAGTTGTCTCAATTCCTAATGTCTGGAGTTTCTCATTACCTCCGTCTATGTGGACATTGTCGTGTCATTCTTACTGCCGTCTAGTTCAGTACGTTTTGATTTGCCGCTTGTAACTATGTACAAGCAGAGGACGAGAACCCGCATCCCCTTCGTTTTTGGTTGTTCTATGAAACGTTCTTTTTGGACTGTGGTGCTTCCTCGTCATCCTGGGAGGGGCATTTTTTTCGCGCACTTCTTGCTCGTTGCTTTTATTCGGGCATTACAGTTTCCTGTGTTTCCGGGTAGTCGATTATTCGTTTCCATTCAGGAAATGCGCTCCGGTGCTCTTTTCTCTTTGCTGCCCTTGTGTAGCCTCGTTTCATGTTCCGCTTTCGCCGAAAGGCGGGCTTCCTTCCCTTTCCCCCCTCACCCCTCCCCTTCATCCCTTTCTTCCCCCTTCATCCTTTTCTTCCTACCCCTTCATCTCCCATCCCTTCATCTCCCACCCCTTCATCCCTTTATCCCCCACCCCTTCATACCTTTCTCCCCACCCCTTCATCCCTTTATCCCCCACCCCTTCATACCTTTCTCCCCACCCCTTCATCCCTTTCCTGCGAAATCTCGACTTTTCGGTCCTGCCTGTTGAGCCGGGCGCGCATTTATGTTAATGTTTTTTCCTCCGTTAGAGAGTCCGCCTACTGCTCAATAGCAGTCGTATTCGCGTATCGTTGGTTCAGATAAACATTTTAATAGCGTCGTGCTGTGAACTAGCTCCGGAGGTGGATTTTTCGTTGTCCAAACACACGTTTTGAGACGCGATTTTGGTGTGGGAAGCTGAAATTGGGAACATCTGTTTTACAGTCAAACCCTGAGGTAAACTTCACGATAAATAAATACTGCATTTCATGTTGGCGGCGGAGGACATTATGTAATTGAATCCTGGAATATCGGTGGTTTTTAGTTCTCTTGCAGATATTGGCAGCTTTCTCACTTTACATGGGATAAATACCGTATTTATCCATGTACTACCACCCGCACCATTTTTCAAAACTTTTCTTTAGAAAATCAGGGTGCGTGTCTTATTCGAGGGTTTCATATCAGAGAAAATCTTGCTGTATGATAAGGTACTAAATACGACGACGCAGATGAAGAAGTATTTTTCATTAAATTAAATTATTACTGAACGCATTGCACTATTATATCTATTTTTTATTTTAGTTACGATAAACCTTGACTATTCGCACGTGAACCACGCTGCAGATTAAATTGAACATTTAATGATATTCGTTTTTTTTAATTTGCCTTCCCAAAAATTGGAGTGCGGGTCTTATTCTAGAACGGGTGGTACTTGGATAAATACGGTAGGTTGTTTCCGTCCTAAGTTTGTCTGTTAGCCGATGCCTACATCTGCTCCCGTCATCATTTGTACCCGAACCTTCCTATCAATGTCTTATCATTCGCTTTTTGTGATCAAAATGCACCGTGGCCACTTAATGGAGGGATCTTACTGTGTTTTTTTTTAAATTATATTTTGGTGATGATTTATTATTCGTTCTGATCCCAGGTTAACGATCCACGGGGGCAATGCGGGATCGTTAGAGGCGAGTCAAACTGCGAGAGAAACTTATTGGGTAAGCTTCGTTGCATTTTGCATCCCCTGCCACCCACCACCCAGGTAAATTTGCGCGTAGAAATTGGGTATCATTAGTGGCTCCGTACTTGCGCTTTTCTTGGGAAGCCTTTTTCGAGAAAAGGAAAGCCGTGGTTGCTGGGGTGAAAGGGACTTAAGCTCTTCGGGGAAATTTATTGTGTTAGGCGTTTCCCGGTGCTCCGAAGAGCGGATCTCTCGACGTTCTTCTGTGAGCATAAAGGGAAGATCGTGGCGCATAATGATGGCTGGCTGGCATTATATCTCTTTTCATGGCTCTATTTTTTTATCGTGGCCGCGCCCACTGCCTTGACATCGATGATTTCAATAAGCTTCCCGGAGAGACCTTATTGGGAGTCGTTTTGGAGCGACGACCGAAGATTCTGGTTGCCATGACAATAAGTGTTTGTAGTCCGTTGAAATGTCATCTTATTAAATCTATTAAGTTTCCTAACAGTTAAATTATTGTTGCTGTTATACGCTATAATATGATTTTGCCCTAGTGCTGTTTTTGGAGATAAATAAATATGTATATTAATTTTGATTATGCTGATACTTTTGTATAAAGTTGATGTTGCTTTATTGATTACTAATACTAATAATGTTAATTATTTCATTATTAATTTTTATATATCTGTCGAATAGATACTGAAGCATTTGATACACGCTTGAATTCTATTCACGAAATAGTTTTCTTTAACGTAACGCGATATTTAATTCAAATTTTAATTGTTTTTTACTTTCTCCATATAGGTAGTATAGGGGCAAGTATTGCATTCATGTAAAAAATCGACTTCAAAATTTCAACGGAAATACACGTTTTGAGGTCCCCTGAACACGTTTTGACCATTTTATCGATGATGTCTGTGTGTTTGTGATATCTTTTTGTGGGTGCTCTAACTCAAAAAACTATTAATCAGGTCAACGCGAAATTTTATATTTAACATTTTTATAAAAGCCACAAGAACTGATTAGTTTTTGGTAAAAATCGGTCAACCGGAAGTGGGTGTTTACTCTTGTTTCTTATCCGTTATTTTGAAATATTTGCTTTAATATTTGATAAATCTAAAAATGTACTGTGATAAACGTTGTAGGAAATTTATTTTCCTACAATCTGTTTGAAACATTTTCCCATATAACGCATTGTTTAAGAGATATCTTATATCTTTAGCTGCCACCACCACGCCACCTACCGACGACTATTGTTAACAATTGACAGTTACGTCTTAGTAACGCTCGTTTTTCTTTTCTTAATTGTTGGAGCTTTGTGGCTATGGAAGGAAGGCTATGGTTTGAGTTTATTTCTCTTCTTTGTCAAGTCTAAAATATTCTCGCAGTTTCTTAAAATATTTATTATTGAGGTGAAGAGTTCCCGGGTTTCCAGCCAGGTGAACTCTTCACCTCATCGATTCGCCAGGAAAGCATCAGATCTTTCTATATTTATTATTATTTAACCTATTTGGAATTTTCAGAAATATTACAGATATGGAGAAAGTCATGTGCTGGCCACATCAGATTTTATTCCATTTTCGACCTCGCTTATAAAATGTTAATTTCATGTAAATTTTTATCTCTTTGTTCGTCTTGACCTTACCTGTTCTTCCTTCCTTATCGTTTTTTGCGTTTCCTGGGAAGACAGCCGTTCTTTCGTTATCACTTTGTCAGTCATTCGAGCTTTCTTATTTTCATTCCAGTTTCTTTTAGTTTTGCACCGAGAGCTCCGTTTCTTTCATGCTAGGTTTTGAAATATTCTTAGCGTCCAGATATTCCATCGTTTTTATTTTCTCCGTGCGTTTTCATGAAAAAATCGACTTCGAGATTTCAACGGAAATGCACGTTTTGACCATTTTCTCGATGATGTCTGTGTGTATGTCTGTGACAGCTTTTTTGTGGGTTTTCCAACTCAAAAACTATTAATCAGGTTGACGCGAAATTTTATATTTCACATTTTTGTTAAAGGCAGAAGAACTGAGTAGTTTATGGTAAAAATCGGCCAACCGGAAGTCACTTATCAGTTAAAAAAAAATTTGATTATTGTAAAAAAGTATTGGAATAAATGTTGTAGGAAATTTAATTTTCTTCAACCTTTGTTTGAAACATTTTCCTATATAATGCATTGTTTAAGAGATATCTTAAAAACTATTTTTTTAGCTGCCACAAGGCCACAGCCACACCACGTACCTTCGACTATTGTAAACACTTGTCGATTATTAACGATCCTTTTTATTTTCTTAATTGTTGGAGCTTCCTGACTATATCCAGTATCATAAGGCTACGGTTTGAGTTTATTTCAGTTCTTTGTTAAGTCTTGAAATTTTTTTCGCAGTTCCTTAAAATATTTATTATAATTTGACCTATTTGGAATTTTTAGAAATATTACAGGTATGGAAAAAGTCATGTGGTGGTCACATCAGATTTTTTTTGTTTTCACCAACTTTTTTATGGTCTCTGTCTTTTTGAGTTCAATCGGTTATTTTTAGGTTTTAGGTTGTTCGAGAACTTAACAGACATTTTCTGTTAGGCTATTCGTAACTTTGAAATATCTTTTGGCGAAATTGTTTGTCATAGAAAAGGTGCATAGTGCAAGGAAATTAATCGAAGTAACAATTTTGAGGAGTTATATTAAATTATTTTAGTTGTGCCTGTTTATAGTCCCCTCTTCAGTAGTCGATCTCTGTTTGTTTTCTTCGCTCGTTCTCTCAATTCATTTTCGACCGCGCAGAGCGACCAATTACAGGTTAAAAGCCATTTCCATTGAGTATGCCTCCTCAACTCACCACTCGCATGACAAATAGTATCGTAATAGGTCTCTTGCCAGCACTTCTAAACCTATTGCAGGTGTTTTCTAAAGGTGCGATTATTTTTCCAACGCCCGGATGGAATTTCCAGATTTTTAAATCGCACGCGTTGAATTAACGAGATATTCACAGAGCGTATTTTCTTCGCACACTTTGAATGTCCTTTCTCCGTGCTTGCATTTATTTCATTTTGGTTCGAACTTATCGTATTTTTGGGCTTGATTACAGATTTATTCTGATTCGTCATTTCGGTATTCTCGTTCCTTCGGAAAATTTCCGAAAATGATACGTCGATTCGCGTTGCTGCGTGCGTCGGATTTAATGGTCTGTTTATACGCGGATCTTCGCTCGGAACGCCGATATTTTTTTTCTTTAATTTCTCACATTAAAATAGTCTTTTGCGCCATCCCGGTAGCCCCCACTTTCGCTTTCTATTAATTGTCTAGCCCCCTCGACCATTGTTAGCGGCTCCGGTCGTCACAATCGTTCCTTTTAAACTGGTTTATATTCCCGTTTCGGCTTTAATCGTATGTGCATCACATTATTCGCATGGGAAGGTGGGTTAGACAGATAGTTTTGAAAACAAAACATGGAGATGATTGCAGTAGCTGAGAGGATAAATAGGCCGTTAATATTTATGATGCTGGAGTAATTTGTGCGTCTGCGATGCCTATTTACCTTTCAAAACAGATCCCCCGACCCGGCAATCGTTCAGCCCTCAGCTTTGACTCGGAGGAAAACGTTTGCGATGCCCATCAGGCATATTTGTCCTCGCCGAGGCGAACTGTGTCAGGAATCAGAATCGTCTTTTGTTTTGTAGTTGCCGTAACGCTGAAACAAGTGGTATACTTGTATGCAAGAATAACTCGCCGGAATAATTTCAACGGTAATTGGCCATTTAACGGCGATTGCATTATGTATGGACCAATGACAAATTGGGCCTTTACGGTCGCATAGCTACAACAGCGTGGGCCCTTGTGCAAGAATGAAATTCTCTCTTGAAAATTAGTTAGCGAATAATAAAAAAATAACCCCTAATTTTCACAAGGAAACAAGCAGCAGTATTATTTTTGTCATAAGTAGATATAAGGTATATTTTTCTGTATTTATACTCGCGGAAATAAAAATAGATGAATGTTGAGTTTCTCAGTGGTGCACACTTCAGGTGGGCTCCTGTGTATCGTGCAATCTGCTTTGGGAGTAGCTACACAACTGAGCCTTTAGAATGTGGAATTATTGTTAGCGAGAGAGTTTCTTAAGTGGCACGGAACGGCTGAAAAACCGAATGCGCATTTCATTTGCCTCCTCCAGCGTCGGTCCATATTCCCAGTTTTGAGCGCAAGTAGCGAGAGCGACTAATCGACCTCATGGAGTCGCACACGTGGTTTTCTCAATCACATTCGCTTGACGCAAGTCATCTCTGTGTTTCGCTGAAGTGTTTACGTATGTGTAGGCTGAAATCTGCTTTACTGGCTATGAGGGGATAACTTGTCAAATGAAAAGACAGAAGAATGGAGTGAAGTCGACATTGATATCGACTCGCGAATGCATGGAACTTGACATCACAATGTTCGCGAGTAGGAATTACGTGCTTCTCGTACTTTCGTCGCTTTACGGTCGCATATGTATCTGCTTTTATTGCTTTCGTGTGGCACTTATGGCGGGCTGAGGCTGCCGATGGACAGGAATGTGTAATTCTTTGATACGTGCCAGTTCGCGTTTGTAGAGAAATTCGTTTAAGGTAAGGCGACTTAGGAGTTATTTCTTTTGGTATGAGCCGCATACAGTCACGAGCCCTGTTATAGTCCACTGCGACGCACATTGAATCCTCGATAAAAAACTAAAAAATATATTGATAAGGGTAAAGTAAGGTAGGCCCGACGAATCTATAACAAAGCTGTTGTGAAGAATAACAAAGATACTGGAAAATAAGAGAGTATATGAGGCTGTGTAAGTGGGTAATTGAGAAATTGCGGTAGGATTATTAAAATCATTTAAATGCTATACATTTTGGACATTTTTCTTTGGTTTTAGTTGATTTTTTAAAACAAAAGTCGATATGTTGTTTTAAAAAACGTACGATTACATCGCGTTGTCAAATACTAATTGGGAGGAACCGACGTGTCTGCATCGGGGTGAATATATGCAATTCATTCATAGCGAATGAACTTACCGGACTGAATATGTCATAACTGTCGCGTGCAGAGTAATTTGCAGATGACGAGTTATCTCGTCGTAGAAAATCGAAGAGTTATCTACAGTAATTGTGTTCTGCGGTGGGAAAACATCGAGCTTCGATCGTTGATCACTCGCGTATACTCCACCGATCCCAACATTTCAGACTAAGCGTCACAATATGACTCAGGAAACTCGCTTTTAATTTCCTATAGTAAATGGTAAATACTTCGCAATTTCTCGGCTATTCTCTTTGCGGAACATTGTATGCGGACGGTAGGACAGCCGGTTTGACGTGCCTGCTTTAAAGGATAAACAAAGGAAGAGGAATAGGCATCTTCGTTCCCACGTTTCAGACGCAAAGAGAATGGAAGAGAGGACATTCCATTTTCCCAGACGAAGTGATTTCAACGACGTATGTACCATCGGGGCCGTCCGACGGCTGTCGCCTGCTCGTTACGCTCATTGTCGCTTCCAGAGAGAGAGAGAGAAGGAAAGAAAGATTCTCTCTCTCTCTAGTTGCACGGTTCCCTTCCACTCTTAAAAGGAAATGCGACGTTGTCCGCCAAAGCGTCCGCGGACTCCTAAAAGGTCCCAGTGTTCCGTAATGGCCGCTAGGCTGCCTGACCACGCGCGCAACCCTTCTCTTCCCCCCCCCTCACTCAGTCGTCCCTTCCTCCCAGTCTCTAAGCTACCTCTCTCCCTTCCTCCTCCCGTCTCCTCTCCCTCCCGCCTCCTCTTCCTCCTCCCGTCTCCTCTTCCTCCTCCCGTCTCCTCTTCCTCCTCCCGTCTCCTCTTCCTCCTCCAGTCTCCTCTTCCTCCCGCCTCCTCTTCCTCCTCCCGTCTCCTCTTCCTCCTCCCGTCTCCTCTTCCTCCTCCCGTCTCCTCTTCCTCCTCCCGTCTCCTCTTCCTCCTCCCGTCTCCTCTTCCTCCTCCAGTCTCCTCTTCCTCCTCCAATCTCCTCTTCCTCCCCCAATCTCCTCTTCCTCCCCCAGTCTCCTCTTCCTCTCCCTCCCACTTCTTTCTCCGTCATCTCCTCTTATTCAAGGTTATACATGTCGGTGTCGTTGTCCGATCTCTTCAAAAGCGGATAGTCAAGTTCTGTCAGCGACTAATACTCGCCCTCTCCCTCTGTTTCTCTCTCTTGTGTTCTTTTTTCATTTTTCTCTTACCTATAGCAGACGGGAGTTTTCTATCCCCAATCATCGCCGCGGAGCTATCATTTCCTTCTCCCCTTGTCAACCCCGAAAGAGCAATATGGTCTGTGGCGGGAAAACTACTTCTTGTCGGTTCCGCTCCCTACTATGGTATGTTAATGTGGCAGGGGGATTGAGGGGGCGGGGGGAGTCGGAACGAGTGTTTCATCCTCGTTCGCATGCGAAGAAAGGGGTTTTTTTTTGACTGACGGGTGGTGCTTTCAGATAGAACAGGGAGTGACTTTAATCGGTTTTTAAAACGTACCATTTAAGCGTCAAAGAGAGTTTCAAGTGGGAAAAAATGCGTCGTGAAGCTTTGATCTTTTGGTAATTCTATTGGAGTAGGGGGGTAGTCGGGTGATTGGGTAATCGGCTTAAAATGATGGCTGACAGGGTTTTTGTTGTTTTTCCCACGTTTTATTGTATGTGAGCTTCCGAGTAAAGAGTTGCATTGATTGGAGTGATTTAGGACAGGCATGTCAAAGTCGAAGAGGCATCAGGGCCGCATTGAAGAGATGGATGTTAAGGAAGGGCCGCATTAGGACTGCGGTTATTTAATGATGGCCATGGTTGGTGAAATAGACTTTTTATGGAAGATTGGATGTCTTTTTCTTCAATTAAAAATAAACATTTAGAGACCGCGTTATATTGCAATTCGTTAACTATGAAAAAATATCATGTCATATTTTCAAAAAAATATACTATGCATCTATATAAGATCTCGAATGGTTTAGTTAAGACGAAAATTAACATTCGGACCGTAACCTTCTCTTCCTTACGCAAGTAAGGTTCTGGGATGAGAGGGGAGGGTGAGGGGACCGGATTTAGTTAACCCCTCGCGTAGTATAGATGTGGTCTCGCGGCCGTGTCGATGCTTCCGGTCTCAAAACTTTTCTATTCTACTAAAATGACTGACTAGATGTTATCTCGAGGCCTCTTGTGTTTCCTACGTTTTTTACTCGTTATTATTTTAAAACACCTAAATTATTTATGTATATTTTAAAGCTAAGCCTTGCTTTGCCATGAGACGCGTTGGTCGAATATTGTTTTGTTTAAGCTATGGGTCGCTCGTTCCTTGATATCCATTTTACGCTCTTAGATATTAATTTTTTTAACGTCTGGCCCCGATGTTTGCAGATTCTGTATGGCAAAAATGTATATTTATATCTCACTTCAATCGGAAAAGTTTCGAAGGTTCCGAACACGTATCAATCTAGCGAACAATTGTGCCCGTCGTGAAACGTCAAGCCGGTCATTTCCATGGTTGATCGTTTGCGTTGAAGACATTATTGTTGTTTTTGTTCGATGGAATTTTTTTTGAGCACAGTTAATTTCCGATAGGAAAGCTTAATTGAAGTTTTTATACTCGCGCTGATAAAGCTTACGGGTCTTCGAGAACTTGTTTTTTCGAGGCCCGTAATGTAATTACGTAATGGGTTCGTCTTCCGAATGACGATGTGTCCATCGTATGCGGGTGAGAAGACTCGGGTTGATTGAATCGTGAAGAAGCTTTCGACGGCCTTTCCTCGTTTGCTGGACTAGAGCGCGCTGATTCTGATGAATCTGATTAATGGTAAAAGGACCAGTTATACTCCGCCATTAATCAGTACAATTATAAACTCGTGCACAATGCCTGAGTATACGGGTATAGCCAACCAAAAAACTTCTCGTTAAATGTCAGGATTTCAACTTTACACATGAATATTCTGTCATTTGTTTTTACGATTATTCCACCCTGTAAGTTCAACCCATCAAAGATAGTGTTACTCAAAAAAGTACGAAAATGTTGTTTAACATTATTAGAACAGACATCAAGATCCCAGAATGCAGAAGTGTTCAAAATAACTGGATTATGAATGAAGTAATTTTACTATTCATAATTCTGCAAACAGGCAAGCACAATGCCAGCACGAAAAACCTCATAAAAAGTTAACGAATACGACGCCGTCGCCATCAGTAAAAACACTGAATAAATCAGTAAGGTTGGCCACTTTAGTTAAGAGGCTTAACGGTCGGAAGAGCTTCCCTCGCGGTTGATGGAGGCTTGGGCGCGGCGTTGACTAAGCGTGCTACTAACTTCCTTCGACGGCGTGAGAGGAGGAAGGCGTGGATGTGTATGGGGGGTGGGGTGGGGGAAGAGGAGGAGGTGAGAGGAAAGGGTTCCTAACAGGAAGTGGGAGGCGGAGGGGGGGAGGGAGAGCTTGGATAGATGGACGAGGAAATTAAGGAGGATTCTGATAAGGTAGTGTTACACGACACCTCTCTCACTCTCTCCCCCCTCACTCCCCCCTCTCCCTTTCTCTCTCTCCTTTCACCTTGCGGTACTTCATGAATGTATTTTTTTTATTCTTCCGGCTCGATGCGTCGGGATGAGTATCGACTCGGTGTTGGCGGTTGATTGGCCGCGGCTCGGCGCTGGTGTCTGCCTTAGCAATTACCGCCGTGTTCTTGAAGACAGGGTCTCTTCGTACCGGCGTCATGTCGCTTGCTTGTTGTTGGTGGATGTTTTGTTATCTTTTCCCGTTTTTCGACGACGATTCTTGTTTCCGGAAGGTCCCCGTTTCAGTTCAATATCTTCATGATAGTTAGTACATTGGTTCATTTTAGCCTATTTTGTCTTCCATTATCCCCCACGCCCACGTAAGAATGGTTTTATGACCAGGGGTGGTCCTAGTTATTTGACACCACGGCCGTGGAACCGCTCCCTTACTTTAGTAAATTTTATTAAGATATGTTTTTAAAAACCTGTTAATTTATCCATTGATCCGTAAAATAACTGATAATGACATGTAAAAGGAATTCCCGCCTGTTCCGCGGTCTAAATTGGTATCCAACATTTGTTTACGTGCAAGTAATGCATAAATAGATCAAAGAATTAGCGGCGCCCCTGGCAGTAACCCGGCTCTCCGGCATCTCGTGCCGGCCCTGTCTATGATCCGATCCGATTTTACAAAACATTGCTTTCGCTTACTGTATCGATGATTGTTTTTAAAAACCGATAAATTTGGCCGTTCCGGCTCACGGATGGATTTATGAATCGCTAGAACAATTAATTTTATACAACCGCTTTAGTTTACGAATGATTGGCAGTTCAAGAACAGATTTATTAATGTTACCGTAAATGTTATTTCACCCATAATGGCATCTGGTGAGGACGATTCCACCTTCCGCTATGACTTCCTCGTGTGGAATGTTGTACCATATCTCCACACTTTTCAGAAAAAAATTATTATTAAAAATTGCATATGCAACTTATGTTAGTATCTAACTAAAGCTTCACCTGAAGCAAACCAGCATCCTAGTAGCAAGGACTACTGTGGAACCGCATCTAGGCAAATCTGTTAGTTCTAGTTGGTTCATAGCCTCCCTAATTTATTTGCACTGTTGTCACGGTTGGAAAAAGTGCTGTACTGCCCTCACGGGAACTACCTTCGCTAGGTCTGGTGACCGTTCTTCACATACTCTGATATTGATGCTGAACGTTTTTTATATGTCCGTGTTCTTTAGTTTTATTTTATGCGTTGCACGATGGCTTTATAAAAATAAGATTTCGACCATCCATCTGCCAAAACGCCATCCAAAGCCTGCTGCCGAATTCGTTATTCTTATGCGGTTGGTAGTACAGCTCTCCGCTCGAAATCTTTTGTTTCCGCGCGGTTTCGAACGCGGACTGCCTGAGGCCCTTTTTCCCGTTCGCCCATCCGTCCACGTCATCTCGTTTCATGAAGCAAATGCGGAGAAAGGTTCTTGAAAAAATCTGGTCACGCTCTTTTTTTTTGCGAGGGTATGTACGCCCACTCAATTGGCCTCAATTTTAGAGAGAGAGGGTAGTGCGCGGGAAAGCTTTGGAGGGAAGGGAGACGTGTCGGATGTTGCTTTAAAAGCGACATCTAACCACCAAAACACGAGGCTCTTGCGTTCACTTCTGCACGTGATGACAATTCCGCATTCTATCCTCCCGGTGACTTCCTCAACCTTCTTCGAATCCTTTGTGCGCCGTTCTTCCCCGCAAAACTCGTGCTCGCGGTCAAATCGAAGGACGAATCTAATTGTTTTTAATCAAATGGCGGTCACGTGTCCGTTTGTGTGTGTTTATTCGCGGGTTTTGTTCTCTCTCTCTCTCGAGCCGTTCGGAGCTGTGAAGGAGGATTTGCATTTGCGAAGCGTGCGGATCCAGCCGCGAGGAAGGAGCTTTTGAATCGAATATCTTCTACCGTCCGGGTGGTCCGTTTAAGGGATTATTTATAAATGCGCGCGCGCGTCTGTCAGTTGTCTTTCGTATCCGTTCCTCCTTCCTAGGCTACATATGCCTTACACGACCACCTTTGGTTTGTGCGTCGCGAATAACGTATAACAGGGCACGATGTGAATTTCTCTATGCCGCCTCCGTTGCTAACAGGTTACGTGCAAATATGATTATTGTTGTGTGATCCTTGGGTTTCGTTGGCGTTTTGGTCCGAGTTTCCTTAGAAACTCTGAAGTTCTCTCAGGTCAAAGAGAGAGAAACTCTGAAGTTCTCTCAGGTCAAAGAGAGTCGTAGAGCTGCGTTTCTCAACCTTTTTGATGATTCGGCCTACTTAAACTACGAGAAATTTTCCGCTGCCCATCTGTATATCGATACGTGCGTGTATAGACAGGAGAAAATTCTATATCAGAAGTCTCCAACTCGCATCAGTCTACGGGCCGCATGAAGGTCCTCCTCCGAACCCGCGGGCCGCATTAAGGCACCCTACCGCATACTTTCCCAGTCCTCACACCGCTTCATATGTATTCTTTGGGCATTCACTCTCCCATTTCACAAGGAAGAAATCGCCCCAACCCTATGATGCGGCCTTTTTACCCATTTATTACAACAATGCTAACTTATCTATAATACTATAGATTCGGCGTCGAGGGTTAGGCTCACGCAAGAAACACGCTGGCAGAGGGATGAGCATACTTAGTACCCCGTCTGTTCAGAATTTTTATATATCAGAATGAGCAATAATCTGCATACATTTTAAAAGTGCTGGTTTAATATAGGGTAAAGCGAGGACAGATGACGCACAATGCAACAAAAAATTGTAAATTTTAGAATAGATGAGAAATCATGAGATCCCTGATAATAATGCATTCTACGATTATTAGTTATATTAGGAAAAATAGAAATAGTTTTTTAAAAAAGCTTCAAAAATGATTTTAAGCGATTTTTCAAAATCCCGTTTTTTACCATCTCTCCTCCTATGGTGGGTAAGATGACGCACTATGGGTAGGAGAGATGGCTTATGGGAATATACGTGTTGGTAAACCGAAAAGCACAATCTACTTATTATACCATTATTTTTTATATTTCATATTTATTAAAAATAAGCGGCCGTCTCTCCTGAAATGTTAGGATTGATGACGCACCCTTCTCCTCCGGACAAAACATGGCGGAACAGTATACAAATAATAATGCCACGTGTCCACTTACCCAACTTCATCTACAGAAAACAAGTTTTTCATTATTGCCGCGATAAACATGCGAAATTAAAATAATAGAAATGATATATGAAAATTCAGGCATTTACCATTAACAGCTGTGAATGAATTTCGTTTGTAAACTAGAGATCTGTCATCTCTCCTCGCTTTACCCTACTCCTTAAATTTATTATATTTACGTGAAATATTTTATGAGAAATACATCTGAGTTTTGGCCGCTAGTGTACACTAGCTTACTTCGCGGCCCTGTTCTATATTATCGTGTTATTAAATAACATGCAGCAATTTATTACAACATCCATTAGGTATTTATTACGTTTGATTTTTGCGAAATATTAATTTTTTGCTATATTTTTTGCGAGTTCTAAAAAATTGTTGACCTATCTTAAATTTATTCAAATTTTCAGCGGCCCGCTTCGAATCCTTCTGCGTCCCACCGCTCGAGAAAGATGTTATGGAGACTTTTTCGCTTAACTCGAAGTCCCGTTGCGAAATATTTTGCGCTGCAACCGTGCCATAAGCGTTATGCGGAGTGTGATTCGTCTAGGCCAGGGCTGGCGATCCTTATCTAGCTCGCGTGCCAAAATTAATTAATTAAAATTTTCCTCTTCGCGTGCCAGTATCATAAAAAATATTATCTGGGTCTATTCTTACAATGTAGCATATAGTATGTCTTTCCCCACACTGGAAGAAATTGATATTATTTGATTTAAATGATATATTGAAAACAAAGTACGAAATATGGTTTTTTATCGAATTATTAGAGCAAATCCCACATCTTCTAGACTTTACAAATACTATTAAACGCTAACGAAAAATAAGGTCCATTAATGGATAATGTTATCTTTGGTGGAGGTGGTACTCTCTAAAAACATGAGGTATCTCACGAAAAATCGTTATACGTGAAAACGATTTAATAAATTACACGAATGAAATAATGAAGAAGATGTATGTATAATTGTGTTTACTGTTTACGAACTATTAAATCGTTAGCCCTTATTTGGAATGGCGCAAGCTAAGAAGAAATGCCGGCAATACTCGCGGAGTATTTGTAATTTGACTTCATCGCTTCCGATACAAATCAACAATTACCAATGTGCTTGCTGTGCGAACATGTTTTTTCTAACGAAGCAATGAAACCGTCATTAGTGAACATTTAATGAAGAAACATGCTGACAAAGTTGGTAAAGATGTGACATATTTCCGTGGTTTAAAGGAAAATTTTGAAACTGTGTTTCGGATGCTTAAGAAAATTGCGAATCAGATGGATGAAGGGCTCATTGTTTCTTATAAAATATCACATATGATTGCGAAATGTGGTAAGCCGCACAATATCGGAGATACATTGATATTACCAGCTGTTAAGGAAGTTGTTAGCACGATTATGGAACGAAATGCAACTGACGTCATTTCATTAATCCCATTAAGTAACAATTTTGTTTGTAGAAGGATTGATGGGATGGCAAATGACATTGAAAATCAACTATGCAAAGACCTAAAAACAAATGAATTTTCGTTACAACTGGATAAAAGTACATTGCGCGATAATGAAACTTTGCTTCTTGCATATGTGCGTTTTTAAAAAATGAAGCAGTCGCAGAGTAATTGCTATTTTCCAAATTGCTGACAACGGACACCAAAGGTTTTTCAATATTTCAAGTTGTCGAGCAATATTTTACAAAGAAAGAAATTCCCTTTGATAATGTTATCGTATGCGCAACTTATGGAGCGCCAGCTATGCCTGGCCGTCAGCGTGGTTTTATAGCCCATTTGAAAAATTCAGCACTCGGGGTTTTTGCCATTCATTGTGTTGTCCATAGGCAGCATTTAGTAGCTAAACATCTTGGCGAACGTCTTCATAAATCATTGATTGTTATCATCAATGCCATTAATAAAATAAAGGATCATTCCTTGAACGATCGTTTGTTCCGTCAACTGTGCCATGAAAATGAAGAAGAATTTGAGCGGCTTCTGTTACACACAGAAGTCAGATGGCTTTCAGAAGGAAATTGCTTGAAGCGATTTTACGAACTATTTTATACTATTGTAGAACTTTTTTATTAAAGTAATGAAAACTTGTTGAACTTAAAATTTTACGAAATGACGCAGCATGTCTTTCAGATATAGTCGAGAAGTTGAATGAGAGTCTGCTCAAGCTGCAAGGAAACAAAATCTACTTACATGCATTGTTTAAGAATAAACTTGTTCGCAGAGAGCTTTTTCAGTTTCCATCTTTGCAACAACTAAGTAAGGATACTCCGACACTGATTTACAAATTTATTGTGTTCACGTCGTTGCTGTTGAAGAGGATATGTTGATAAGATTTAAAGATTTGAATGAACTTTGTGTACCAGATTGGGTTATCAATCCATTTTCAACGGATTTATAAATTGTAAGACAAGATTTACAAGTAGAATTACTTGAGCTACAAAATGACTTTGAAGCCAGAGCACGATTCAATGCAACTGTTTACGAAACATTTTGGATCCGTGAACGAATTTTGTACATACCCTCCCTAAGGAAAATTCTATACATCTTTTATACATACGTATATCCGAGTCGCTAATGCCTCCATCAACCAATTCACGCGAATCATCGACGGGATATTCATCCCGCGTGCCTTCTTCTCCCTTCCTCGCTCATTCATATCTGCTCGCTAACGACACTCGGGCAAATTGAACGGATGACAGCGGTTCATCAATCACGCTTTGGATGATTCGAGCCGATCTGCACGAATGCTCGCGCATTGCGCTTTGAGGAAGTTGATGTATTCGAAAGTCAGGATCGTCCCGTTAATTTTTCACCGCCGTAGACTTTTTCCCCTACGTTTGGATTGTTTAATGTAATATTTTTTGTTTTAATGGTCACGGAAGTGGAATTTTTTCGAATGACGTGAAATCCATTTTGCATTTTCTCGAAATGTTTTATTATCAGTTGGATAAATGTTTCTCCTACATCGGGTTGAATGGTGTATTTACATTATTGTCATTTTAGATCCTAGAGAAATCTGTTTGCGTAAGGTTGCGGCTTGTCACAGTATTTGCCAGATTTAATCGGACGTGGGGAATTTTATAAAAGCGTAATATCTGGCCGTTGGAAAAATCGGCTAAAATTTCACGAGGAAGGTCAATTCTGCGGCCATTTGGGAGTTTATCGAACCAGCTCTACATTTCAACCGACCGTCTTTGGCGGAAATTCTTTGGCCGCCGATTGTATAAGGAAAAGATATTTTTCAGCTTGTAAGTGTGCCAGATATACCGTGTGATTACGTGGTAACTTCGGTCTTCGATTGAACTCAAACTGTAAATTTTTACTATTTTATTTTCGAATTTATGGAATAGAAAAGTTTTCGCATTGGTTTTTCTCTTTTCCGTATTATAATGACTTTTTAAATGACAGGAAATGACTAGGAGTAAGTTAGAGATAATGTGCACAGGAAGACGTTTTTGAGGCGAAGTTTTGGTGGAACTGGTTCGGAGAAACTGCTGTTTCTTAAACAGTTGTCCAGATGTGTTGCAGTTAAGAGCAGCGATAAGCTCTATGGGAAGCGGTTTTGACTGTTAATTTTGCAATTTTTTCGGAACTGGGTGAGTTTATTCTGACTGGTGAGCTGTCTTGAGTATATCACAAGTACTGAATTATTCAGTTTAGTATTGATTTTAACTCGGTTGCACTGATTCACGAATATTATAACTCATATCTTCATTATCTTCATTAACCCTTACGTGGTTACTCGGTTTACTTGCCAGTATTTTGACCTCATTTTTTTCATCCATCCTGAATTAAACACTTATTTTCTTAAAGTGGTTTAAGGTGTGAATTGTTTGTACAGAATCAGAATGTTTTTAGGCATAGTTTTATTCCGAAATTGAAAATTTGATGCTTCGTCATTCAGTCGAATAATTTAGTGTTGAGTTCTTGCATTTATCTACACACAATTTCAGATACGGATCTACGAACGGGCTAATAGGGCCGCAGCCTAGGGCTCCCGACGAATACCCGTCTCACGAAATAGCATTTTTAAACTAGAAATAAACTACACTTATTACGTAAAGAATCTGCTTCTCATGAAAGAAAATTTCCCTCTTACGTTCAGCTCGGTTTATTTATTATAAGAGTCCACTAATAAATATATTCCTGGGTCTCCAAAAATA
Source organism: Tanypteryx hageni (assembly GCA_028673005.1). Lineage (NCBI taxonomy): Eukaryota > Metazoa > Arthropoda > Insecta > Odonata > Petaluridae > Tanypteryx > Tanypteryx hageni. The sequence continues at coordinate 13,239,705 of CM054118.1, read as the reverse complement.
GCCATCTGCCAATTTATTTGCGTTTTTGAGGAGAGACATTCCATTAGTGCTGATATGGGTTAAAAAATGGTGATTCTATGCACAGAGCTGCAAATCATGTTGTACATAGCCATATATATGTTCGTTTTTGCAATTTCATTGCGTTATTGATGACGATGTAGCGATCCTTTAAAACGTTTAGTTGTCCCAAAGACTTAATAGAAACGTTGAAATTTTATGACAAATAGAGCTATTTCATTTCCATATTCACTGAAGAACATGCGGTGCTAAAGTCAAAAGCTTAATTTTACGAGTTGACGAAGCGAATAGTTAATTAAAATTCCCTTGCGTCCTTTTCCTTTGGACAGCGGGGGTGTCATATTGTGTCTACCCTTTGATGTCTTTTAAGTGGCTATAATTAGGTATATTTCGGGGAAAGTTAGTTCTAGTCGATGACGCTTCTCCTCTCTGAATACCCTTTAAAAGCGCGAAAGTATTTGTGCTAAATCAATTACTGCGGTCGTGGAGTGTAACGACCCCGCGCTACTTTTCCACAGAATTGATTTCGGCGCGTAAATATCCTTGTTTTGGGCTTACGAGGCATGCGAAATATATTCAGTAGAACTCCTGACCGTTCTTCGTTTATGTTTTATGACATTTAAATACGGAATACTGTACTTGATCACGAATTGTAGATCTTCAATTGGTTTCGTTCATCAGTTAGACCTATGTAGGCGTGGCACCCTATCACTGATAAACAAGAGGAAGAAGTGTTATTCCAATTACCTATCATCGCATCCGAATCATCCATCTACTAAGTACCCCCAAAAATCAGCTGTGGCACCCCAACGTATCATGGCTCCCAGTTTGGCACCTGTTCAGATAGACGTTTCGTAGGATGGTGACTATTCCATTTGCTGAGGTGATTTATCCAGTGTCATTACTGGCGTAAAAGTTGGAGGTTTACTTCAAGCAGGCACTGGTTTTATCGGTGGAAAGTTGTGTTGTTAATCCAAATTTCCGAGTCTTTTCCTTACTTATTTCTTGTTTATTTCTGTGATTATTATGTTAAACCTTGATTCATCAATATGATTCGATATCTGTGAACTTTTCAGTTATTGTGGCTTAATTCAGAACCAGTTAGATTTTCCTATTGTAATTTATTATCATTTGAGCTGTGGTGGCTTCAAGTGTTGCCATCCATTATGTTATTAAGTTCACTCGTCATCTTTTATTCATATATTGATAAATGTGTCGAATGTTAAAAAAATATGTAAAATTCTAAATCTGTACTTCAAAGCGTTACATATGAAGTAAATATTGAAATTCGAGCGAAATTACGGCGGACGACAAAAGACGTGTCACGTGACCGAGACCCTTTCTAGTCCAACAGTAACGGCAGTGCGAGCCCTTTTACCAATTTATGAACCATTATATCGTATGCGGGCACGTTAATTGGCTATGGCGTTTTGTACACGGTTACCAGGATACACGCCTGTGTGTATGTGGCTGTCAATTTGCGAATCAGTAACCGGTTTATTTATTTTTTCCTCTTTCTGAGAGACCGCCATCACGCAATTAACCGAGAGATTATCTCGCTCGTCCGATAGATTTTCTGATTTGTTCTCTCTCTCTTTCTCTCTCTCTCTTATGCTGCGAAATGCTGCGCGCAGCCGACCCTCAACTGTCGCTTCTCTGGATTTGCATATTTAAACAAATACGGTCTTTCCCAATCTTTTTAGTGGAAAAACGCGTTGCATCTGTCACGCCGGCGCGGCAAAAGAAAAAAGCGCTCTTCGGAGAAATTTTCCGGCGTCATACGATTTTTTCCAGCGTTTCAAAAGAGGAAAATGGCCACGATTTCTTTCTCTCTCGTTACACGAATAGGGTTTTTTAAACCTCGAGTACTCGCGCTATTAATTGTGACCTGAATACTCGCTCGCGCTGGGTCGAATCGACCCATGTGTTTTAAAGCTTAAGAAGGAATATTTAAAAATATTTGTAATCCTATGAATATCTCAATACAAAATAACAAACAGCTTAATTAATTTTAAATAACTCATCGACAATTTATTTGGAAATATTTATTTCAGACCAATATTGGGCTCAAGAAAAGCAAAAATAACAGTTGGTCTAAGAAAAGATATTGTTTTCGCTTGTCCTGGATTGTATTGGACGGTCTTAGGGAAGTTCCCAGGCTTTCTCTGTGGTTGCCAGGTTGATATTTTCCAGTTAACGTGCGAATTTCTATTGCGCCTGGCACGTCCTTTCCAAGTTATTTGATTTTCTAGATCTTTATATTTTCGATTCGGGAACCATGAAAGCATTTGACACGTTTAAAGCATCATCAAACTCGGCTACTAGAAGAATGCAGTTAAACACATATCTAAGTAAAATGAAATGAACATTTAGAGTTGGTCCAGGTCGATTCGACCCATACGCGAGTACTCGAGAGTTAAAGACGCCTTTTATTCATTCTATATGTTAACATTTTTTTCACTTTTACTCTTCAAAATTTGGCACAGCATATTCTATGACTTTTTGAAACGAAATATCGTGGAAGTAGTAGAATTTTTCTCTGAAAATTTCTACTATAAAACTTTAATAAAGAGAAAGGTTAGAGAGGTTGAATAATACTCCAAAATATATCTAGACATTCTGGAAATATTTACGGAGGTAAGTAGAGGAGAAGTAATAGGATTATTTCTCTGAAAATTTTAATCAGAACTTTATAAAAAGAAAGATTAAAGAGGTGGGTATTATTCCAAAATATAATTAGACATTCTGAAAATACTTACGGAGGTGAATTGCTGGAATTGGGCGGACAATTAATACGTTATGAAAATAATTTATATTATTATGCGATGATAATAATTTATGTATACTAATTTCAATTGCGTAAACATGTTGGGAAGGTAGGTGCGTATTTGTGCTACAATGCATCCATCCTCAGTGGTAATTCTCCGATAGTAGACTCTAACATTCTAATCAAAATGCGAAAAGTTCCACATATGCGTTGGCGAACGTTTGAGGGTCGGTGCATAGATTTTGGAGGAATTTGCTGCCGAAAGATGGCGGTCGATCAACGCTTTTCCCTTTATATTGGAAGCGAATAGGATTTTCAACAGCTGGACGCAGATTTTTTAAAACGCCTCTATTTTTGCTGGGTTTTTAAACGCCTTACGCCATCGCCCAAAAGGAGACACTCGACGTCCTCAACGCTTCAGAACGTTCTTCGAGACTATTCTCGTGGATGATCCGTATTCGAGAGCTGCGCCACTCCCTTAACCTCCCCGCCCTCCTCCCCTCCTTAAAACTCGACGGATTTTTCTTCCCTACTCCGCGATTTATCGACCTGCGCTTCGGCGTAGAAATTCAATCGCACAGAAAAAAATGAATCATTTCCGCTGGGCGGAAAGCAAATCCTTATGCGTCTAAAGCGAATTTGAGACTGGTGTGTGTGTATATATGTATTAAAAGGGATCGCGTCTGCGTTTTATTACTCGCAGTAAGGGTAGGTCAAATAAAAGGGAGGTAGGATTTTTTTAATTCTCGGAATCGATTGTAGGTGGCACCTAAATCTCCGTACATGTCACCGTCCCTCCCCTTCTCTACTCCCGCCCCCACCTCTTCTCCCGCCCCCACCTCTTCTCCCGCCCCCACCTCTTCTCCCCCTATGCCATGGAAACCCTCGCCATTCCGTGAATTACCTTTTTCTCGTCGCTTATCCCCCCGTTAAGTGAAGTACTTCCATACGCGACGCTTGAGTCCGCAAGGGAATAAGGATGCATTACCGGTGCTCGGTTCGGAGAAGCGACCCGTCCAATCTCGCTCCTACTCTATTTTTTCATTCATTTTTTATCTCTCTTTTAGCGTCTGGTACGTGCGTAGGCGTTTAGTACGATCTGGTCTAGCCATATCGTATGGAAGGAAGTACATAAAGTGAACTAAAAAAACGAATCACGTAACAAAAGTTCCTAAATGTGTAAATATATTTATAGCTATAAAATTTTTGAAAAAATCTTTATATTGGAAACGCTTATTCAGGTTTCAGAGTGGTCATTAAACTAGAATTAAAATTTAAATATAAACACAGCATGTAATCCCCTGCCATCCACCAAAAAGATGACTTGCATGGTACCATGGAAATATAACATAATGTTATAGTTGCGGCTGGCATTCCACGCCTTACATTAAACCGCGTATATTTGGTATATTTGTCAATAAAACTCTTACGAAACCCCAAAAAGCGTTATCCTAAGTTTAAACCGGTGTTGCTCAAACTGGGGACCGAAGAATTATTTGGGATGTAAGGTGAAATGCCAAAAAATATCATTTTCACGAATAATAAAATTCTATCAGGGAATTTCGTGAAACACGATTTTATACAAATTATTAATAGTTACATAATCTGAAGAAATTTATATTAAAGTTTCTTATTTTTACCGTTCTCAATTCAAAGGGGGCCGCATGATATTCAAGGGGGCCGCGACAGTTGAAAGTTTAAGAACCACTAGTTTAAACTATTAGTATCAACTGGTGTGTGCATTATATAATCACGCATTCGGAAATTTTTTCTTTCATAGATACGATGGAACTGTAATTATCAAAACCCTGCGTATACTAGCTCCAACAAAAAGCTGTTTTCTCCAATAGCTATGAAAAGCTTTTGAAAATCATATGCGCTTTCTTTCTCCAAAGCAGCTGTCATCGTTGGTGAGTCACCGATAGTACGAGTTGTTCTAAGGAAGAAAAAACGGCAAATCCGCGTTCAAAGTCTCATGTGAGGGTTCACATGGGTCTAGCATTATCTGTTCAAAAATGACTTCTTATGACTGAAGTGCATAATGCAATTAAACGGCTGAGCCCTGTACCATAAAAATGAGGAAATGAAGATTTTTATGAACTGAGCTGAATATAAAGAAGACGCAGCTGACGCGATCGGCGATAAAATTGTCGCGAGTGTGCTGCGGGTAATTTGCGTTTTTCATTCATATTTATGAGGATACAAGGAGATGCGATTACAAAGGGCCGTCTTTGTTTCCATCGACGACCCGCATTTATCGCTTCGTTTAATGGAGTACTCTTTTCATGTTTTTTATTAACAATTCGGCCTCTGATATTTTGATTGTTTTGTATATATTTTTTTTAGAGGGAACGGGGCTGGGAAATTTAGAACGCCTTTCGCCACACCATTTCGTCTCGTCCAAAAAATGTTTTAGGTCCAATTTTAAGCTTCAATTTTTTTCTCTTAATGAGGCGGCCATTATTCACACGGAAAGGAAGAAAGGAATTACTTGTCCTTAAGGGCTCCTTTCTAAAAATCTCATTTTTTTCCGTCTCGGATTTTCGATTATTTTACGCTTTTTTCGGATGGGCGTTGTTTTTTATCGCAGGTGTTTGCGGCGGTTTGAAATATTATTAACGGCTGGCGTCGACCGTATTGGACGTGTTTCATAGCGTTGACTTTTTCCTTCTTAATTGCCTTAGCGGGATCTAATTGGACGTAATGGCGTCTCGTACCTTGAAGAGACTTTTTTAATTTCCGGGATTAAATTGATTCATTCGTTTCGAATTAAGAGAAAATAATTCGCTCCCGAATTCCTCGTCTATGATTTGTTTTAGAAACCCTCCCCCCCCCTGTTTCCTAGAGGGGGTAGGAAGAATAAATACTTTGAATCGAGGCTCGGTAATAATTACGGTCCTTGATTGGAAACTCGGATCTCCGTGTCCGAGACGAGCGTGTTGCAAACTTTTTCCGAGGAGTTTCATCTCCCTCCAGTTGCTTTGTTTCTTCTCTTTCGTTCGGATATTTGAATGTTATCGTGATTTGTGCTCGTTAATGAACTTTATATCTCTTGTTTTGATAAAGAATGCTCCGCTCTGATACTCGCAGACGTCGTGTTTTTGGCGGTGTGCAGCCTGGATCCCACTTGCTGACGTTGTTGTGGATCGGAGGGTTTTTATGGAGTTTCGGAAGGTTTAAATGAGCTCTTGGTTATGAAAAGATGCGTTGAAGACTAGCATCGTTGTGTAGACTAAATGCCCTTACCACAGATATAAAATGGCTTTGTTAATTTTGATATTATTATACCAATATTCCATTTTATTCGCAAGCTTTGGGTAATCAATTCAAGGCTCACGTTGCTTTATAAGAAGATACAACTTCAATTCTCTATAACTCCGCCCCGGAGTGTCTTTAAAGACGAAGACATTGTACCTGTTTGGATTTTGTTTCTCGCTCATTTGTATGGGAATATACGTATATTAAGTTTTCGTTAATTTATGTTAGTGGAGATATCGCGCAGTTATTTACGTAAAGCTTTATTTATTTCAGCAGTTCATTTTTGATATTCGAGACGGTTTAAAACCTTTTCGCAATTCTATGTCAAGGTATCATTTTGACCTTGGAGACGCATGGAAGGTGAATTCCGAATAAGCGTCGGTGGTATGTGCGCACGCATAATTCTTTCCGTTCACTTCTGTGTTGACATTTCCTTCTGATTTTCTCCTTATATTTTATTATTTATTATTATTTATATTATTATTATAATATTTTATTACTTTTGGTACGCCTCTTGAGTGAATTTGAAACATTTCCCCCCCTTTTCCATTACAAACCAATCGTTTCAAATAGTCGAGGCTCAGGAAACTTTTACTTTTATTTTAGAGATCCTATTGCCTTGATAATGTGAGCTGGACATACGAAAAAGCTTTTGATTTATGAAATTTTGCATGGTTAATTGGCCTAATGAGGAAAAGCTTCTTATCAACGTTGATTGGAAGATTCGAGTCTTAAGAAGGTTCTAAATACCAGAGTTGTGCGGAACTTAATTGGAAATTATTGCCATGTTTGTGTCGGAGTTTTTCGTCCATTTATCGGTGTGCAAAATACTTGGTTAAACTTACGGTGTTTATCTGTTTGAAAATTGTGCAAAAACATTGAATTTGGTGTCAATTTGGTACTTCGTCGCAGAACTGAAGTAGAAAGCGTCGTTGAAACCAGTTTTTCTATAGTTTCTCAACAATGGATCAACCGAACAACCGCAAAACGTAGTTTATCGTTTTGTCATGTCGCCTTGCACACGACGATATGTGCTAATGTTTGCTCTTTTTTGTGTTTTTGGCGGTACATTGTCGGTTAACGGAGCAAATAAATTGTGAAATGGTATGGCTACCGGCTCCAAGAATCATTTTATTTGCATTTTTCGGATATTTTCGACAAAGTCGTTGGTTTTGTTTTCCACTTATTGTATATTTTCGGATTAACCACACGAAAGTTGCGAAAGTCTCGTGGATTTCTGGCGCAAAATTCAGCATTTGACAACACGAAGTTGTTTATCGGACTCGGAATTTGAGCTACGCTATCTCGAAGCAAATTTCCAAAATTAAATCATAACAAGGCTATCGTTATATGAGAAAAGGAAGACTACGGTGAAAAATTGAAATTTACAGTTAAAGATTTTAAAAAATTTCTTGAACCGTAAATTTCAAGACTATCGTTGTTAAACCTGCGACAAAGTTGTAGGATTCGCCGCCTGCACGTATCTATCGAGATGTGTGGTACGACTGTAGTTCAAAGGTGTAGTACGACTGTAGTTCAAGGCAATAGAACGCAAATTCTATTTCCTCCTTCATTCTATCTTTTCCTTCCTCTTTTCCATATCAAATTTCTTTCGTCGAGAAATAAAATACCCGACTCGGGAGAACGAAATAAAACGCCCTTATCTCGGCTTTTATAAGTAAAGCAGAACAAGGGCGGGTCGCGTGTTGCGAAGGATTCCCGGGAAATCTGGTCATACGACAGGAAATTCGAGGAAGCAAGGGTATCAGGAGCGCTTGTGCGCGGATTTTTTAATCGGTTTTCTGGAAACGTCTCCCGCCTCCGGGGTCTTTATGCGTGCTCGCCCTTTATTATTTATTTCTCTGCACGGCTGCTGGCTTTGCTCGTGCGGATGTGCACCCGTGTGTTTGCCCTTTGGAATAGCTTTTATGGAAATCAAGTCCCTTATAAAGTTTTCATCCGTGAATTTTTATTAATTTTTGGGTAGGTTTCGGTTTCTTTACTGTAAGTGTATTCCAGTGGTGGGAAACCTACAGTCCGCGGACCGCATGCGACCCTTGAGACCATCTTGTGCGGCTCGCGAAGCTATGATCTAAAACAGATCATACAAGGTACATCCAAATTACGACAATCCTTGATATTAAAATGTTAGCCCTCAAAACCTAATTTAGACGTGATTTGCGCCAATATGATACCTCAGAATCTCTAATTAACGTCCGATTTAAAGTCTAATCCGTCTCGCCGATACATTGACAACTTGCAATGTGCGGACTGCCACTAATGCGGCCCGCCGCGTAGAAGAGGTTGCCCACCACTCTTCGCCTTATCTTGGATTTTTATTTATTTTTTAATCTTTTATGTTCTTAAAAATAAACCAGCGCATTTAAGGCATTACTGGTCTAAAGGTGAGGACTTGGTCGAAATCTGCGAGCTTACACGTGGCCACGTTTACTTTTCAGCACATGCTATTTGTTCTCATTTGTCTGTCTGTTACACTCCAGTTTTTGCAGCATCATTTCGGGGAGTAGGTTTGTAATAGTTGGTTAAACATTATTCGTATTGTTTGATCTGCGAGGTTCGTTTGGTACGACTGGTGAACTAAAAGTGTAGAACAGCGAGATATTCAAAGAGTCGGATGGCATTTAGATCTATAACGGGGCATTTTTCTTAATGGTTTCGGACACGCGAGGTAGTTAATGCCCATAAAATTGAATGCGGGCTCCCCGGGGTGTGCCCTCATTAATTATCATGAAAATTAGTTCCTTCTGGCGGATTCAATTCGTAGCCATCGGTTTGCGGTTCAAAGAATAAGCTATTAAGAATAGAAATAAGTACTTAGGTAGGTATTCCAATAACCATAACAAGGTTGTTGTAATACTTGAGGTAAGTACTTATTTTTTCAATTTTTGTTTCTTGCGTGCGTATTTTTAAATTTGATTTTACCCGAAAGACAAGGTCGTTGGATTCTCCATTGAACTGTTTTTAGGTGATAAGTTCTACGGCAGAGGAGGAAGATAAATGTTTTTTCATAAACTATTCTGTGCCCATTTGCAAATATTTTCCATTCCGTGATTTGTGTGTAAATATAGGTGTATACCGTCCCTCGAACCCTTTCCTTTGTTATGTAAGTTACCTTGAAATCTTATTACTTTAATGTTAAGCTCGTTTCATTCCGTCTGTCTGTGCAATGGATTAAATTGAAATAGCGAGTAAACGGCAAGAGACATATGACTAAAATTTGCAGGGCGTGTGAGATCTATAATGCCATTCATTACTCTGAATTAATTTTTATTTTTTTATTTTAAAATTCTTAATCGAATAAACAATGTCATATAGTTATATTACTAAATTTATAGAGAGTTATAAATTTACAATTCTAAATAAACATCATTAAATAAAACGCGCTTTTTCATATTGTGTCACCAAATGAAACTTCCATTTTAAAAAACCATTTCTAGAAAATTACGCCAATTTTAAGCCTCTCTCTCTCTCATTCGAGATATCGCGCTGCGACCCCCCTATCTCTTCTACCGCATATTATTTCTCTTGTTTTTCACACTTTCTGTGTTAAACAATGGGAATAACCGTCACCTAGTTAGGACCACGCCCTTCGACCGAATTCTAGGATCCCATTCGGAATTTCGCCGATACGAGATCGCGCGAAAGGGAACCAGAAATGGCGGTAAAAGAAAGTCGGGATAGGCAATTTGCCGCTCTTGACCGCGAGGTTGACACCGTTTGTTTTATCCAGTGACGTAACGAAGATCAATTAATTGTTGATGTCACGCCGCAAGTGTTGAGTTGTCGCTTGCAGACATGTAGCCGTGTTCCGGATATTAGCAAGGCTTCGTTTGAAAAAAAAATATTCGACTTCTCCCGTGATTTTTCCCGAAAGAGTGCGTTGTCGCTGCCGTTTTAATATATCTTTCCATGTCCTTTCCGTACTTCCATTTATCCACGAGGCCGGAACAGTTACGGGACTTAAAATTTGTTGGTTATGAAAGAACATATTGTGCAAGGTGACGCCTTGCTATTGTAGTGGTTTTTAGAAACTGCTGTTACTATGAGTACGGTTTTTTCGTCTGTCGTATTTAGTGCTTTTTTATCATCCGTTATGGTTTCTTAGAACAATCAACTGTTGCTAACGTGAAGCTTGGGTAGCGATAACGACGCCATATTTTCGTTGTGGCGTTGTTTAAAAACGCGCTCTGGAGTTCATCCTTTTTTTCCTCTGAAGCGATTATTTTTTTTCTCTCTATCTCCATCGCGACCTCCCGTGAAAAAATAATCGCACTCCACGGCGGAAAGATTTTAAAGTGGAGATGAGGAGAGCTGGAGAGGGATATGTGGAGGGGGGGGGGAGGGCGCACACAATTGTGTTCACACGTCGCCGTCCTCAAGCGCGAGTGATTTATAAGTGTGCCGCCACCTCCTCTCATCAAATCCCTGTCTCCCGCGCCGAGTTCCACGAAATAAGGCGGCTTGGCTTGAAATAACACTTCGCGAAATAACGCGGCGCTGTTGACACGCCCCTTTCCCCCCCTCCCGCCACCACCTAACTCCTCTCCCTCTCGCCTCCCTCATCCCCCTAACTCCTCCCGCTTAGGGTCCCTGGAGAGTGGAAGTGGGTGGAGATACCTCTTATCCCTCTCCAAAGCCATTAGGATTGTTATTTTTTCGACGCGGTTTGTTTATATCTGCCGTATTTTTTCTCGGGCGCTCGTAGCGGAGAACCGTGGAATTAAAATTTATGCGCGCCATATTTTTGCCGGGATGGTAATTTTTTCATGCGGTTTATTAATAGTTTTAATCCTGCTTGTTTCTTGCCGCATTTCTCCATTTTACGTTTTCCACGTTGCTTTCTATCTGACTCTACCATTCATTTTCCTTGGTATGCTTCTTTTCCTAATACTTCACCCTTTTTTGTGAACGTTTTTCCTAGAAGCTGGGAGCGTTTATCAACCCGAGTGCATCAATTTTCAGTTTCGTTTGTCGTTTCCTACTTTGGCGCTTTGAGCCGATGTGCTTTAACGGTTATCAACAAATAAAATGTGCCTCACTAACGAGAGTATTCAGCACCTTTTTAAAAATCAGATCGATTAAATAGTCAACGAATATCGAATTTAAATTCGCGTCGTTTGGAAGTAGAGCGTTGAGCATCGGGAGGAGGGAAATGCATTACGATCCTCTTCAATGAGATTCGAAAGAGGATTATCGAGCTTGCCCGCTGACTTTTAGAAATTGGCTAAATATGTCCCTGCATTAGCCATAAGAAGGTTGCGAAAAAGCTAGTCGCGGCGGCTAAATGGAATCTACTGTCTGTGGGATCAGCACTGACGACGGCTGCTTTGTAGCCCTAGTGCTAATTTGGCTTTCTCGACCTTATTTTGGCTATTGGTAACACATAAAACGTATACATATATAGGAAGACTTTTTTATTATGCGGTGTTTGCCTTTTGTGGCGATAATTTGACCGTTGACAGTTGGCATTTTCCTTGCCGTCATCGATCGATTTATGCGGCTCACGAGGAGTATAAGAAGGCGCTTGAGGTCATCCTCGCATCATCATCGATTTTTACCCGCGCTTTTTTGGCTTTTTTATGTGGTCGTTACGGGAGCCAAGTTGTTGGTGGGGCTCTTAGCTTCGTTAACAAAGTGGATGTTCGATATGGTTTCTTGTTACAGTTTTCTATCCAGATGGAGGCTTGAGTTTACGGGTTAGTTAGTTGATAGAGATGGTGATTGTGAAATAATGGAGTCTTTTACACTAGTCGTTGAGATTGAGCTTAAATTTGGGGACTATTTACTATTTAGAAATTCCGCTGTAGGATGTCTCTGGCTTTCATGTCGAAATTATCCTAATAACCAAAATTCTGTTTTGATTTAACTATCTTCAACTATACCTCTGTGAATTTCCGCAAAGCTACTCAATATCGGTGAACTCGACATGAAATTTGGAAAGTTCTTTAATCATCTTGAACTCGTTTTTTGACTTTCCCTTTGCGCTTATAAATGTTAACGGGAAAAGTATCTCGTCGTAGCTGTCGAAATTTCGATGCGGAAGCTCGAGTTATCGAGTTTCGATTCTTCGATTTTTGTCTCGGTTTCACAAGTTTTGTAATTATCTCTCGGATGAAAGAGAGGGGCTCTCAGTCTGCCTTAAGATCCCCTTCTCTCTCTCTTTCTCTCTCTCTTTCTCTTTCTTTCTCTCTTTCTCTTTCTTTCTCTCTCTCTTTCTCTCTCTCTTTCTCTCTCTCTTTCTCTCTCTTTCTCTCTTTCTCTCTATCTCTTTCTCTCTCTCTCTCTCTCTTTCTCTCTCTCTCTTTCTCTCTCTTTCTCTCTCTTTTCTCTCTCGCTTTCTCTCGCTCTTTCTCTCTCTCTCTCTCTCTCTCTCTCTCGCTTTTTCTCTCTCTCTTTCTCGCTCTCTCTTTCTCGCTCTCTCTTTCTCTCTCTCTCTTTCTCTCTCTCTCTTTCTCCATCTCTCTTTCTTTCTCTCTCTCTCTCTTTCTCTCTCTCTCTCTCTCTTTCTCTCTCTCTTTCCTCTCTCTTTATCTCTCTATTTATTTCTCTCTCTTTCTCTCTCTCTCTTTCTCTCTCTTTCTCTCTCTCTTACTCTCTCTCTTACTCTCTCTTTATTTCTCTCTCTCTCTCGTTCTTTCTCTCTCTCTCTCGTTCTCTCTCATTCTCTCTCTCTTTTCTCTCCCTCTCTCATTCTCTCTCCCTTTTCTCTCCTCTCTCGCTTCCTCTCTCCCTTCCTCTCTCTCTCTCCCTCTCTGTTGAAAAGGACACCATCGATCTGTTTCCTAGAAACCATCTGAGCTCGTTTTTCCTTCGGCGAAATTGTCGATAACCGCGCTCTCCTCCTGTCGAAATCCGCCGCCACTCAAGTATTCTCTTTGCACGTCAGCGCATTAACTTTTTGAGTAGAAGGTATGGTTGGACTATATTTCAGGATGCCGTTCTCGAAAACTATACTTCGACCACCGCCGTGATGATTAGCTTGGCGTTGTCTTAACGCATTTAAAATGTTATAATTAATTTAACAGTCCGTTATTTATTCAAAAATCGTGTGGATGAAAAATCCACAAAGGCGAATTGGTTTTTAACGGTACGGAATTTAGTCCTCGGTGGAAAATTTTTTGCTGCATTTTCTTGCGCTCGTTTGGATGTTTTGTGACGACGGGAAGCTTCCATCACGTGTCCTTATAGAATTTTAATAAAAATACCTTTACCGGAATATCGTAAGAAGACGGTGATTGATGCGATTGGACTTAGTGGAAGTTTTGAATTGCATACGTATGGAGATTTTCTAACTAAAGTAGGTGACTCATTTTTTCGCTCACGTTGCAGGCTATGACTTTATCACCAACCTACCCAACGGTAGGTGAGTTCATCGAAAGAAGTTATCATAATCTCCGCTTTACATAAAAAGTTGAAAATTTAATTATTTTATCATTAATTTATATATATATATAATACAGATATATATTGTTCCGTTAACATGGTATTCCACAATGTAACGGTGATGAAAATCGGGGGAGGTTATGTTTAACACATTTCATTCCTACTTATTATGGATATATGCTTACATAACAGTTTTCGTCTCCTCGAGGCGTTGACGCATCCATTTGCTGTTTATTTCATTAACGCCGCAGCCAGGATCTTCGATTATCGTCGTTATTATTTGTTGTTTTTTGATGAAATTAACTAATTCCTACTTTCAACTCGAGGAGATCCCTTTTAGGCTTTTCCATGGACTTACTAACTCTGTCTTGCGTTTTGAGCGACGTGATGAACTGTTCCTGATCAAGGACCGGATTTTATTCGTGCGTGATAATGATGTTAAATGATGGAACGACCGCCATTTTAGATTTCTTTAGCATCAATATTTTAATATCGAGGTTTATTCGATACGGGTGCGTGCCGAAACAATCGAAATTCCTCGTCTACTCGTTGAATCGAATCTAGGACGAATCACAGAACTAACTACGTAGTACATATTCGCTCGACCGTTGAAATAGGACGCAGCCGTTTTCTATTCGGCCGTTAATGGAATTCCGGGAAACGCTTTCATGTATTGTTTCAAGGGGAAATGGTCTCATTCTTTCTCTCTCTCTCGTTTCCTAGCGCGCTTCCTAAATGAAGTGCTTTTTCATGCGTTTCCGAATGCCTTCGTTATATGAAAATCGTCGTACCGGGAAGGATATCCGCGGATTATACTCCTTTTCCCAGAAAATAATCGCCGTTGGTGAGCCCCGGGGGTGGCGTTTAAAAGAAACAGTGACGCAAGAGCGTTTCGAAATTATTCGGAGCTCGTGACGCTCGCTTCAGCCTTCTTGAAAATATTTTCATCTCCTCGTGAATAAAGAGTGTTGCAGATTGGGTGGAGAGAGGTGGGTGTGGAGGCGGTGGGTTGGTTTTTTGCGATTATACTTGAATTGGCTCGATGCGTAGATCATAAAAATAAATTCAACTACTTTTAGATGGGTAATATGTTAGCATATGGGGTTTCTTAATTTAAATTAATACATTTTGAGAGTTAACCAAGCATAATTAATTAATTTATATTGTTATTATTGTGTAGGGGTTATGTGGATAAACTTGATTAGGGCGAGATTTAGACTAGACGGTGTCTTCTTCCGCACAACCCACTGTCATTCTCAAAGAAAAAGAAAGAAAAAATACAAAATAAAATGCTACGTAAGTGCAATGCCAGGTTAGCATTATTAGGAATGAAAAGAGACGGATAATTGTATGTGGGGAAAAACTTAAGGATACATAAGTTTCAATTCCCAACGGAAAACCGCACCGCAGGAAAAGTACATACATACATTTGAGGGTGGAATCTTAAAAATGCATAAGTAAAAAGCACCTATTTTTTTATTTCCGGCACATCTCCACTGATGATGGCAGCATCGTAGCCAAAATGCGCGTATGGTTTCCCGAACATTTTTTTATATGTCGAGAGGAGAGACGTAATCTAGTCAAATTGATTACAGCCGGAAGGTGAGCTCGAGATAATTCTCCATCGGGTGGAATTTTCATGCCCAAGATAGGATTCGAACACAAGGACTCACGAATGGGAAATATGCAGTCATCCGAAAACTCTCTAACGATGTTTTCGAGACGTTTCACTTTTATTGATCGAGTGAAGATAGTTTCAAGGTGACAAAGAGAATATTGGAAAGGGAAACTTTTACGCACCGCTACTTTATGCAAGCAAAAACACTTGTTAATATTTTTTATTAGAAAAATAGTGGTGCGTAAAAGTTTGCCTTTTCAGTGTATGCACTTTATGATGGCATACGACAAAGCCCAAGACCTTAGGTTCGAAGATGACAAAAAATTAATTTCCATCTTCGTCTTAAAAATGTCTGTCTTTAACACGTGGAATTGGATTTTTTTATAACTTGCGTATCATAACCCACCGTATTTATTCAATGTTACCCTATTTTTTCCTTTTTCATTCGCGATTAATGAAAAATTCCCGGATGTTTATCGCGTCTCCTTCCTAGAAACGTCTGTCGTAGACCTAATCTCTCTTGCAAGGACAGCGATAACGGCCCTTCTGTTAATTAATTTCGTTTTCTGAGAAACGAATCTAGATAAGGAGTTGGAGTGAAGTTGGTCCGGTGGAGTGGAGCGACGTCGATCGGGCGAAGATCTTTAGCGAGACATCGATCGAAGGCACTGATTTTCCGGCTGATGCTCTGACGGGCGGGATATTTTTTGCGTTGAATGGACATTATTTGAAAATCCATGGAAAAACTCCCTTTTTCCTCTTTCCAGTTGAGTTTAATTGGAGTTATTACGGTCAGCGAACTTGTCTCAGTTATTTTTAAGATCATCGCGGAGCTACGAAATCAAAGGTGTAACTTCCTCGTTAGTATTTTCAATTAGTCAGTTATCGGTTTAATCGGGTTCGGAGAAGAAAAATCTCGGGAAGTTTCGCCTATTTGAGGATTTCGAGCATTTAAAAAAATCAACGCTCAGTCAATACGAGTAAAATTCTACAAAAAATCTCTTACGGCTGGAATACACTGGTGATTAAGTCCCGATAATTGTCGCGCGAGGAAATCACCGAGGTATTTAAACTGGAGACAAATCTTGCGCGTCTGTCTGCGAACAACTCAACGCTACTTGACCTTGGTGTTGTCACAGCAACTCTCGCGGTGTACACTGCTCTGTGACGAGTCCAGTGCGGTATGAGTTCTCGAAGGAAGGTTGTGTGTGTCGCTGCATTTGTATTTGATAGTATTATTAAAAAGAGAAAAAAGAAAATACACAGAATCAAATGTTGGGTCAGAGAATGGATACTCAGAAGATAGAATTTTGGTGCTTACGAGAATTTCTTCATTGGTGGTTTGATAATGTTCTGCAAGAGTCTTTGTTGCGCTTATATTTTTGAAGCTATTTTTGTACTCTTCGGATTTCACATCCCATAACTTCGCATTTCGCTCATACATTTGAATGAGTTCAATGGTTTCTTCCTTCGACCATGTTTTCTTCTTATCGTCCACGTTTTCTCCTTGCCCAGCTCTCAGACAGTAGCAAAAATCTCCAACCTGGCTGGAACCGCGCGAGAAGCTGTCGTGACCTTACCGATACCTGTCTACACTGATAGTTAGTCAACTGTCGTAGCTTCCGCTGCAAGTTGATAACACTGCTCGCGGCGCTGTCTACACTGGCGAGGTTGCTATAAAACAGCTACTCACGCGACTTTAATCACCAGTGTATTCCGGTCTCTAGAGAGAACGTTTATTGCGTGGCGGAGCCCTGGATATCGGGATTTTGGGAGAAACGGTTGCAGAACGCTAAGGCGCACACATTCGAGTCAACGCCATCATTTTAGATTAATCGTCGGCTTCGAGTCGTGGATGCCCGCGTTTTTCGGGTTCCGACTGTGCGTTTCTATAAACTTATATTTTTGCCTGCTCCTGCTGTTTCTCTAATTAACGAGCTTTTTTGCCCGTTGTGGGATTCTTTGAACTAATCTTTTCAAGAAAGGGGAGGTTTGGGAATTTTTTTCGTAGAACTTCATTCGTTCTAAATTTATTTAAGGGGTTATTTTCAATGCAATGTAGTCGATTCAACGCGTGCAGTGTATGGTCCCTGGTACCAATAAACAGTCAGCGGTTCGATTTCCGCAGTTCGCAAGCTTTTCTTTTCGCTAGTGTGCATAAATTTGCAATTTGCGTCTTTTTTATGGAAATGCATTTTAAATGATAGAATAATTACAATTCCATTGACATCTATCGGGTTGGTATTTAGGGTTGCTTTGACGACAATAGAACTTGAATAAAACCTGTTTGAATCATTTGCTTTTTCGTTTATTATCGTAAAGGAATTTACGTTCCCTAGATAACCGTATGGTAAAAAACATTCATTTTACACTCCGAATATTACCGAATGTATTGTATTTAATGATTACACCAGTTTTTCTATAAGTGCGATGATTTCGGAAAACTAGTCGATAAAATTAATTTTATTTAGCGTTACTTGGCGTTTTCGCGTCCAGATATTTCAGCCACAATCATATCTGCTAGCCTCGCAACAATATAGGCCATGCCTCGCAACAATATAGGCCATGGAGGAGACCTTGATACCGCCGCGAGTCACATAATAATGGTCTCTCGTAACGGACAAATCCCGCGATAACGCGCCCATATTTCGTGTTTATACACACATAACGCCCTTCACTTTGTCTATCCATTCGGTTTTCGAGGATCCCCAGCGCCAAAAAAAAATAATAAAAAAAACACGAGCGTCGCCGGCTATCGGCAACGACCGATGGAGGATAACAAGGTATGCGGTCGAGGATGTTTTATAAGGACGACTAGAAAAATGTACGGTAATATAATAGATACTCTCGTCTAGCCTTGTCAACAGAAAGACGCTTAGTCAGGGCTCTTCCTTACGAGAGGGTTTTTGAATAGGAGATGCAACCGAACCCCAGGGATGAAGAAAAAAAGTTTCATACGGAATGACGTGACTCTTCATTCCGAGTGTATGATGCTGAGTATCGTTAAAGGCCCCACGTCGGGAGATGTCTTATACCTGTTAAGGCTGACCCTTTATATTGTGCGCGTGAGGGTGCATGTGTGTGTGTGTGCGTGCGACGCGATGTTGCCAAGTCGCGTGCACGTGTTATGATGGTCTCTCGGTTTGGGTTTGGTTCAAATATTTCGTCGTGCGAGCCCTTGGGATCGCGCGGGGTGATTCGGTCATGTTTCTCTTTGGCTGCTTTCTCTAATGGGTTACACTTTATGAAACATTTAAAAATAAATGATTGAAAAGTTGTGGGCGAATAATTAGGAAATGAATTACTGAGATAGCTAGCATACAATAAAGGATAAATTAATTCTTTGGTAGTTAAAAAACGATGCCGTTCTTATTGTTTTATAAAACTGATTCATTTAGTTTATTCGATTAACTTATATCCAGTTTTTCTTGAGAATTTAGATCGGATTGGATTATTGAATATTTAATAGACACATGTCCGAAGAGAAAAATTGTGTTAGAATTGAGAAATAAAGTGCTGAGCTGGCATTGCATGAAACGGGTGATAATTCGTATAGCACATTAATTTTAGCTTTTCTACTGACTTAAAGTTACCAATATGGTTAATGGGAAAAAATTAACTTTCCGGTGCTTTTTTGTAGAATATTTGGATGTAATATAGAATATTTTATCAACCGAATTTCATATAACATTTCGACCCGATTCATCTAGTTTAGTTTTCAAACTCTTGCTTTTTATTTAGTGGCCAATGAATGCTTTCCTATGCTTCTCGGATGTATATTAAAGTTATAAGCGCTACTTTCAAATCTACACTCACCTTTAAATGGCGTTGGATCTCAATAAAAAAACATTTCAACTTCGAATAATGGAGGACATCCTTTTTTCCATCGGCTTATTATATTAGCAATCGAATAAACAAAGACGTTTCTGTCATTGAATCTAGTGAGCTACGTTCCGTTGTTTTTTATCGCCAATGCTCGCATTTAGAAGGCCCAGATGTTTCTTGCGTGCAGCGAATCTTATTCTGGAATCCTGTAGTGTAATTTTCCAATCGAAAGCCAACCGTTTCTCGAGGTGGC
The DNA here is from genome assembly GCA_028673005.1 of Tanypteryx hageni. Classification (NCBI taxonomy): domain Eukaryota; kingdom Metazoa; phylum Arthropoda; class Insecta; order Odonata; family Petaluridae; genus Tanypteryx; species Tanypteryx hageni. Next base: position 13,220,562 of record CM054118.1, on the reverse strand, counting down.
GCTGCATTCGATAGTGCGTCGGAATGATTATGGGAATCTTTCGTACTTCCCGAGTTCCGTGCCTCTCTCTCTCTCCTTCGTTTATATTTTTCGTCGCATCATCTCGGAGGTGACGTTAGGCTCTAATTATATCATCGACCTGCAGGTGGTGCTGAAAGAGATGTGGTAACCGTTATGCACCGCGGCGGATGTAGCGATGATGCTCGGTCTGAGATTACAGGTGTCTGATGACATGCGGTCAGAGTTCATCTCTATCTCTCTCTCTCTCTCTCCAATGGATGTAGGAAAGTCCTTCGGATTTTCACGCCGCGATGCTTTCATTCCTCGCGTCTATTCACGCGTTGGGTTTATGTAATCCATTCGACATGGGAGTAAGTGGTGGAAGATTTATGAGACGTTGGGTTGGGTTAGTATTAATGCGGCTTGAACTGCGAAATAAGTTCTATGTGATTAAAAACACGGTTTAGAAAACAAACTATCATTTGTAATTTAGTCGTTAAATTTTGCTTTAAAATGCGTCCTACGCGACATATCGAGACCAAAAGATTCGAATGCGCACGTAGTTTCTTGAGTAGAAGGGGGCGAAAGCGATAAGCGAAATTCAAAGCAATTTCGTGTTTTTAACATCAAGCATGGTTTTACAATCATTTCAGCTGATTTTAAATGTGAAAATTTCTAACCACACGGTTTTCGCTAACGCGCACAACCGTAGGTGCCGCCTGCAAAGGGTGCCAAACAATTCCGCAAAAAAAAACTCCAAAGCTCCAAAAAAAATTCCAGCATTGTTTTAATGCTCAAATGTTATATGTCAAATTCTCGGAAGTTATTTTTAATGAAATGCTCTCATTCTCTGTTCGAACGCAGTAAACAAATGATATTCTACATAACTTATGGTGTTTTCTCAAATTTTGCCATTAACACCATATTTCCCAGCTGTGCGTCTCTGCAAATGCAATGCTACCGAGCCTCTTTAAGCAGTGTCGTATTTATTTCTACGGGGCCTACGCGGTGTGTAGGAGTACAGCGGCGGGCGGGGCCTTCTGAGAAACACCGAAATTATCTATGCATGTTTGCACGTACACGTACAAAAATAGTATTTTTCTTTTCGCTTTAGATCCATAGTGAGAATGACCGAAATAGACGTTTTTTCCCCCCAGGGTGGTTTCAGTCTTTCGTCAAATCTTCATTAAATGTCGTACTTTCTTGTGTTCGTGCCCACGCAGCCTTGGGCACGCCGTCGCTGTCGAGCAACTCCCTCAACTCTTTTTCCCGCACGCAACTTTCAGCGCCTGTGAAAAATTTTGCCAACCCCCGGAGTTGTCAGGTGGGTGGTGGTTGTTTTTGAGTGTATGCGTGGGAGGAGCTGCAGGTCATCACGTGGTCCCGCACACGTCACCATCGTAATCGTCCATCATGGTTTCATACCGCCTGGATCAACAAGGCATCCTCCTCCCTTTCGCTTCCATTCTTCTCCTCGATCGTTCGTCTGCTCGCCCTTAAATGGTATCCTTAAATGATCGCGAGGAAATTTATGGATCTCTTTTTGAGTGTATAAGGAGAACGCGCGCGCGCTCGAGATCCTTCTTTTGTTTTTTATTTACAAAAGCGTTTATTCTCTCTACCCGAGGGGGAGGGAGATGACATATCTTTTATGCCGTCTGGATCGATGCGGCGTTTTATTATACTAGTGAAACTGCGTCCTGGAAGAAGATCGATCCTTCGTTACGCTTTTGTTTTTTTCGAACGGTAGGTACATATATGAGGCTACGTACATGCACGAGAGGTAGCTCCATCTGTTAAATGTCTTTAGGTGTCGAAACCGCGTCGCATATTTCGATTGGTCTTCCCGGTGGATGTTTTTGATGCCCGAGGGACGTTTTTTTAAGAGCCGTGGTGACATCTTTATGACTCCTTTTTGTCGTTTCGCATGCGTATGTCGCCGGACTGGTTTTCATCTCAATCGGCGGTCTTCTCATGAGATATTCAGTCGAAATGGATCCGCTGTTTCTTATTTTTGTTTTGAATAAAGGTCTTTATCGAGTCGGACGAGATTCGGGGGACGTCGTCGTATTTGAATTTATTCGGGGCAGCCGCATATTTTGCGCCATACGGTTCATTGGAGGGAGGGGACACACGGCGTGGCCTTAACGGCGGACTGTGATTGATTTTAAGAGGCAGTTTTCGTTGGAACAACAATAAAAAACTCGAAATATTTTATCTCTTGGGCCTAATGCCGTTCGTAATTGCCGAGAATTGGCCTTTTCTTTTAATTTACGCCGCTCTATAAAATCGATCGTTGAGAGTCGTAATCCGAAGAAAATTTTCTCCGTCCTTCAAAAATGTTTTTATCGTATCTCCGATCCTCAGTCGATCGATTTTTTGCGTCTAGGTCTTCCATCTTGCCTAGTTAATTTCTGATTTGTATTAAATCATGTCATGGTCCTTTCACAGCAAGGATACTTGTGGTTGTTTTAAAGAAGAGAGATTGCCATTTTTTTAAGTTTCGCGATGTCGGTGATTATTTTAGAGAAACACGCATTATGATGCAGTTAACGGTTCTTGCGAGATTGCCTAATTGATATGCGTACGTCGACGATAATTAGCTTCGATTTTCGGATAATTCAGCCTCGAACTGATCTCGGGTATTTTTGGGTGAACTTTTCTTTAAAATAGTCTCCACGATCACGAGAACGAGATCAGGAAAATTAGACGCGGGAGTGATTTGTTGTGAAAGGTCCCTTTTGGACCTGTATATTGCTCTACAGCACGAAAGGTATTCCAGGGAGACGATTAATGCACCGTTCTGGGAGTTTATAACGCGCTTCCATTGATATTTTGCGTAAGATGTTCCATAGAAGTAAGCGGCGCAGAAGAAAATCCATTTCTTAGGGTGTATTATTTACGTATCAATGGGTAGTTATGTAATGGACGATTTCTTCGGAATGGTTGAAGATAACTAGCTCCCTTGCAATATTGTCAGACATCATAGATTTACTAAAATGAAATTCTTGAGGTTAAGCGGATGTATTCTAGCTACAGCGAAGAAAAATGTAATGAAATTCTAGAGGTATGTATTCTCCACAGCGAAGGAAAAATAGTTAATGTTAATTCTGTGAGGCATATTTCCAGAAAATAGTCGGAAAATGGATCATCGATTCCACCGTATGCTTTGAATCTAATAATTTATCACGATAACTCGTGTATCCCTAAAACGGTTGCGTATGCCAATTGCTCATTTCAGCAACGAATTAATTACTTGTCTTTGTGGGATTTTCGATCCTTAACATCCAAAATATATTTTTGAAAGAAGTTGCGTTCATCACACAACGACTCATTTTCTCGCGTACCATGCTTTTTTCCTGGCACGAACGCCCTTTTTGAACCAAATTCACAGGAGAAAACCCTATTAAATGTCCACCAGCGCTTTGATTGGCAGAGGGGGGACGGAATCACGCCGACGCGATCCTTAACAATGGAGGGCGTTGTTCTCCGACTCTTTCGGGGAGAAGTTTGTGGAATCGATTCGACCTGGTAAATAGTCGTTTTTCCTTTCCTTTGATCCGTTTGGAAGGCTCGGCGCATCCTGTCCTACAGCATCCATCGACGTACGATATTCGCAGGTCTGAGAAAAAAAGAAGAAACTTTCAGGGCGTGTCGCTTCTTAGTGACATCCTTTCTTTGGACGAAGATGATGATATGCTCGCCCGGAACAATTTCCCGCGTGGGGAAATGGCCTCTCCTCCGGCCGCAGGAGAATTGAGGAAAACGCTATTTCTTCGTAGCTTAAAAGAAGGTTCGAAAAATTCTGTTACGTTTTGATATTCGGATAAAACGGATAGATAACTAACTTTTTCTCCCCCCCCCTCCCTCGTCCTTCCCCATCTGCGTCAATCTCGTGTTCGGTTGAGCGTGAAAAATCGAATCGCCCCAGTCATGTGTGATTTATTCGTTGCCAAGGCAAATCCCAGACTGTCGTAAGTGGATTGCCTTCGGATACCGGAGGAGTGATAGAAAACTCCGGCGCACGCTTTCGGGATTGGAAAATTTAATCACGTCGAAATATGTGTGAGGGTTTTTGGGATGGGAGATGGGGGGAATGATATTGCATTTGTGTGTGTTGAATCGCGTTTGAGGGTAGAGACGCGCGGCTGTTTCCGTGGAGAGATTTCGATTTCGTTGGAAGGGAAATCTTTTACATGAGATTGACAATATCAGTGACTATACAATTATTGAGGAATCGATGGATAAAACGTTTATAAGTGTATTTTTATGACTCTACTCGCGAGAAAGTTATTAAATAACGAAGTTATCGACCTCAGGTTGTACCTCTTGAGGAAGCCTGCGTTGTACTAGGACATCTTGGGTCCGCTCAGCCGTTTCTTTCAGCTGCCGGATTTATATACTTACTATTTTTCGTGTCCCCCACCATTGTAAAAAAAATTAAACTTACCCTAACGACCAGTCTGCGGGCTGAATGGTAATACTATATTATATCCTTTGTACAACAGAATCATTCTGTGTGGTCTGTGCGTACAATGATTATTCGTCGTAATTCGTCGAGGAAGCGACTGCAATGAGAATCGTCTTATTACTCCTATAATTCGGCTCGCAAATGGATGAAGTTTTAAATAAATCGCTTGCTGTGCATCAATAAAATCTTATATACAGCAATCCTCGAAATCTGTCAAATTCTTAATTAAATTAATTAATTAATTCAATTGTGAAACACTGATATTTCGAAATTATAATGAAATTAATTATATACAAATACATATTTTATGAAATACACGATTAATTTAATATGCACGCACACAGAATTAATTGCCAGAGGTTTCCTGGTCATCCCGTAGTTACCCAGTGGATTTAAATAACCAAAACATTTATTATTTTCCATTATTTTTGTGAGCCTCCAGTGCTGCGTTGACTCCATGGATATGTGTTTACCGATGCAAAGCAGTGCTTGGGAAACGAATTTAACGCTACAAAAATCTGCAATTAATCGGAAGAGTGAGTGAGTTGACGCAGCGGGAAGAGATGGAGGCAGCAAACCGTTTAAGCTTATTCTCGAAAAATTAATAGCACTCAGTTTATAAGGCACGAAAAGCCCAAAAAATATCTGTGCGTCCGCACCTTTCTTTTCTGTTAAACGTTTCCGATTATGTGATCCGAGCATCGATCTCGGCGATTGACGGCGGATACGCTAACAGAAAAAACCCGACTCGTTTGTTTTTTCCTTGAAACGTCGTTTTTTTTAACGAGTGCCTCGCTGTCTCGGCCTTCTTCAGAAGTTTAAAGCCAGTGAAATGGCACGGCGTCGCGAAAGAGCGCGGGGAATTCTTTTTGCGGGCAAATGTTCGCGCGTTTTCCGTCATTTTCTTTTACAGCGTAATTGCGATACTTAGTCGCGCTGGGAACAATGGCGAGGACATTAATGCGATCGCACATTGCCAACTTGGCGGAGGTGGAGCTCACCTGGAGACCTCGCGAAGAACGACCGTCGTCTGCTTAGTCATTGATACGGCACACAGCTCTATACGTCACGACTTCCGTTCTGACTGTGAGTCACTGCGATGTAATAACTCGAACGTAACTTTTTGCGTGGATGATGGTTTTCATATTCGTCTATTGCGCTTCTTTCCAGTCTAGTTTTGTCCAAACGATGACTATTTCGCTATTTTGGTACATACTTTTCTTTTGCGATTAGCTTTATATATAATGTTATTTATTTTTTTCTAGGTATTTACCTCACCGTTCCCCAATAGCGCGTGGAATAGCCCGTCACGTTATCGGAGTGATTTTAATATGTTAATTAAAAAATCTGAATTAATTTTATTGGTAATAAAATCCTCTACGTTTTAGCTATTTTTAAAATTATTCGTTATAAACCACAAGTAGTACTTTTCCATAATATATATTGTGGAAAAGTGCTGCTTGTGTTTTATTATGAATATTATTAAACACTTTCACGAAGTCACGCCTGATAAAGTAAGTTATATTTTTCAAATATAAGCTTTTGTTAGTGCAAAATATTGTATTAATATATTATGTCAGCTTGATCCTAGTTTTAGCCTTACGATAATTTACCTTTATCTTCACAGTTGACTGACGTCAATTCCAATCTATACTTATTGTTTTAGTATTATTTTTATAAACGAGGCCAATTAAAGGTGGTTTAACAAAAAATAGACTACAAAAACCTACTACTCAAAAATTAATTATGAATCACACATGGCTTATATTATCCGTTTTACAGCCACATGAGTTATTTTGATAGCCAATTAAAATCTTCGTGGAATATAAAGCCCATTATATACTCCATATTTTTTATGCTGTTTATTCACAACACGATTTTACTTTGTTGTACGTAGCTGAAAATTTGTTATCATCCATATACTATTTTATTTATTGTTGATTTATTGCTGCGTTTTTCATTGTGGATGGCTTTTTGCGATACGTATATAAATTAATTTATCATTAATTTAACGAACGCTTTTTATCAAAATATTGTTTTTCTTCACGACTGTTGATTATGGAATATAATAATATTGCAGCATGATAATAATGGAATATGGTTGGGGTAGAGTAGCATTCTCCACGGCCGCCGTTTTTCACGATGACTCCTCGTTAGAAAGTGGCACTCTTAAACAACGGCGGCCTTGGTTCATTTCCATGACAACCCGTCCCTTCGCGGAAACGGGGCCCGTGAATAGCCGCTCCAATTCTCGCTTCACTGAGCTGTTCCAATTTCCCTTTGACTACGACGGACCCTTTCCTCCTGTTTTATCTCCCAAACGAATCCATTCCCCACTCCCGATTTTATAGCTCCTCTAATAACATAACGTACGCTTTCCATCGGAACGTACTGCCATTTGCCACCCGTGGGAAAACCCCATTAACATCCCCGGACATGTTCCGTAAAAAGGCGCCTGTGCCAGTTCCTTTCTCCCCAGGCGACATCCCCGCTCCCCCAGCCATTTTCTCCTATTCATTTTTGACTTTCTCCGCTTCCCCTCGCGCCGTCGTCCCACCCGCTGGTCTAACCCTGGAATCACGGAGCTCGTGGGGCGGACGCGGGAAATTCCATTTATCATACGCCCGATCTTATACCCTTGTCTCCCTCAGGATTCGGAGAACAATTTATGACAAACCATTTTTATCGGTTCTAGGACTGAACCCTGCGGCATTTTTCGCGAGGGGATTTTCGGTTTTTACCCCGCCTCCAGCAAAGACATTTTTTTAATTCCGGATTTTGGTTTAAATTAACGTGATCTAACCAAAGTTAAAATCGATTTTATTGGTTTATATTATAATTATTATATTATTATTATTATATTATATTATATTGGAAAAATATCTCAAAATAAGTTCGGTTGTATCGCTACACCTTGTTTGATTCGAGTCAAAACCCCACCGAGCTGGCCCTCCAATTCCGAATTTACTGAATGGCTAGTTTGGCGCCATGAAACCCCCAACAAATTTGTTGAATTACAGGGTAAAAGAATGCCACCAGTTACAGAGAATACCGAATTCACATAGTGAAAGGGAAAAACAAGAAATGATCTCAGATTTTATTAATTATTCTAGGAAATATTCGATCTGTCGAAATCTTGCTTCCGTTTAATTGTCTTCCTAAATATCTCGGCGTATTTGTTATTCCGAAAAAATCACCCATTCGCTCTTTTTTCCCTTTGCCGCTTTCAATATTTTCCTTTCCAATTACGTCGACAATGATGCTAGGCTATTGTTTCTTTTCGTGGAATTTTCTTTTAGAATCTAACTTCCCTGCGGGCATTGACATTAAAGTATATGAATCCCGTAGGATCTGAGTCATGCAGAATCGTGTGGCCGTCTTCAAATAGACGCATAAAATTCATATCTTGCTCTGGCGAATCTTGTCCCGCCCCACAAATTGATATCCTAGACGCTCAGTTTCAATTGTCGCCTTTCCTCTGTTTTCTTCTCAGGTGGTGGGTGGGAATATTTTAGTGCACTATTCGTGAATTACGTATGAAACTCGATTTTCGCCGATATATCTCACACATTTTCTCCTTTTTTCTTCTTTCTTATTGTATTAAAATTTACGTTGGAAGAAGGACGGCATTTTATATCCACATATGCGTATCAATCTGCAACTCGCCGGACTGATGGCGGGAGGTACAAGTTAATGGAATGTTCCAGACTATGAAGATCCCGATGCGACTTTTTTCTGTGAAATATTCCACCAATGCCTTTGGTTAGGGGTAAAGATGGAAAACATTTCTCTTTCTTTCAAAACATTTTAATGCCTGCCTCATGTCACCAAAGATGGCGATAATGCCAGCTACTTCACGATCGCCGTCGCGATTTTTGATCTTATAGAAGTAGATATTACGTACGTTTATTATTCTACGTTTAAAATAATAAAATAGGGATCGATATTCAGCTGTATTTTTTTAAAAGGTTATTCAGCAAGGAAATGTAGGAAGGATCTCCGTAAGAATGCTCACCGTATTCATAGGAATGGCCTCATTGTAGTGTTACCTGACGGCGAGTGATGAAAGTTTCCAGTCTTTTTTTCCTGGGTAAATTGTAGGTACAGGCAACTACCATAACAGTTCACCTTGACTCAAGCGCTCCGAAGAATTTACAGACGTTTCGCAATTCTAAGTTTGCGCTACCGACAGAGGATGGATAAAAAGATTTTAAACGGTCTCATTTCAACCAATCGTTTAAAGTTTGTTTTATTCTAAGTCGCCCATTGCTATTTGCTAATCCAATGTCGCGTATAGGGTTACCAACTTTAAGACCTTCATGACCCGGATATTTTAGTGTGAAACCCGGAGATTTTGGAAGAACCCCCTTTTTCGCTTTTTATAGTTTTTCTGTTATTCACAAATTGTTAATTATAAATTATATCTATACATTTTCATTTATCAGTGGAAATGTTATTTATTTCGCTATGCATAAATGGTGCAAGTAAATGCGTTATTCTCACCTCTTAGCTAGATCAAAATGTATCAAAGTAATTATCTAGGAGAATTTATTCAGGGGTTAAAATTTCTACTGTTATATTTATTTAAAACTGTAAAAACGGCATTTTTTACTCGAAATTTACATCTTCCACTATATTCATTTTCTCTATCTAGCCAATTTTTATATTCTGATCGTTTGAGCCGGTTTTCATTAAATGCAACAAAATAACATTTTTTTCTTCACTTTCTCGTCTTCACGGTTAGACATCTGGGTTGTATTTGATGATTCTAAAATGATAAAAACGTCATTCCATTTATCAAGTTAAACACATTCCATGTAAATTTAAACGCATACAATTTATGAAAAGCATTTTAAATTACTCAACATTCACATGTCTATCGAGGTAACTTCCGATTCTAAGTACAGGACGTAAATTATTACCCGGATTCCTAATGTAATGTATAAATACAGAATTTATGTATAAAAATACAACGGAAACAATCTTTTTCAAGCTTAAGGTGACTTCGTTACTTCGACAGCTTTATAAATATATACTATACTTCTGTCTGTCGCTGTTTCCGAAGTTGCGACGGGAGAGGCAAAGAGTCCGGGGGCCTTTGGATTCCAAAGAAATGTTATATTTCGACCAAGATATCATTTTTTCAATTCCAAAAAACACGTAAAAATTGCATTTCCTCATTCAAATCAACATTTTATAAGTAAATGCTAGGTGATTTTTTTGGTAGGTTTGTGTATTTACAAAATTTGTAGTTCCGCTACTGTCACTGACCCGGAGAAATTGATGTAAAACCCTGAGCCCGGAAAAATAAAACTTCACCCGGAGTCTCCGGGTCAAAATGACCCAGTTGGCCTACCATTTGCAGACTAGGAGGTGATTTTTTACTTTCTCCATATACGTTATATATATCTGTTATCCGTATGTATTGCCGAAATAATTGCAGCGTGTGCTTAAATGATGTGTTCTTTATACTTTCTCCATATACGAAGTATAGAGAAAAAAATCGACTTCGAGATTTCAACGGAAATACACTTTTTGAGATCCCCCGAACACGTTTTGACCATTTTCTTGATGATGTCTGTGTGTGTGTGTGTGTGTGTGTTAATGTATGTGATAGCTTTTTGTGGCTGCTCTAACTCAAAAACTATTAATCAGGTCAACGCGAAATTTTACATTTAACATTTTTATGACAGTCACAAGAACTGATTAGTTTTGGGTAAAATCGATCAACCGAAAGTGGGTGTTTACTCTTGTCACTTATCCGTTATTATGAAATATTTGCTTTAATATTTGATAAATCTAAAAATGTACTGGAATAAAAGTTATAGGAAATTTAATTTTCCACAACCTTTGTTTATAACATTTTTCCATATAATGCATTGTTTAAGAGATATCTTATATTTTTAGCTGACACCACCACGCCACCTACAGGCGACTATTGTTAACAATTGACCCTTAGTTACGTCTTAGTAAAGCTCCGTTTTCTTTTCTTAATTGTTGGAGCCCTGTGGCTATATCCAATATTAGAAAGCTATGGTTGGAGTTTATTTGTTTTTTGTAAAGTCAAAATTTTCTCGGTTTCTTAAAATATTTATTGTTGTTGGAATTTTTAGAAATATTACAGATATGGAGAAAATCATGTGGTGGCCCCATCAGATTTTTTATTCGAAGTTTATATTCATACCATTCCACAATTAACTAATTAGATTTTCTTATTACTCTCACCTGTTATATTTTTATAATTGTTATGTTCCTATTATTATCATCGTTATTATTTTATTGTTTTTGTTGTTTCATCCATTGTAATAGGACATGTAGGCCGTTGTTGGATAATTGTTCAATTAATAAGTATTCAGAACATTGACATTGACGAAACCAAGCAATTGTATGCTGGTTTGGATACCTTGCTTCAAATATTTTATATAAAAAAGTTCTCTAAAGTCAAGTCACAATTTCAATAGAGCGCGGGGGTGCCCGGTACGCCATTGGTGTATATAATATAAATTACGTATAAATATAATTACAATTTTATATTGTGTTGCTTATGTGCGTCATTGGTATTCGTGTTCTTATTTTATCCATTTTGTTTCCCCTCTTTCCTTCCTGCTCACATTTTTCTTTTCATCTTTATTGTCTCCGTTTCTGAGAATCGAATGACTGGATATTGTTTTCATTAGTGGGCATTGGGTCTTAATGGCAGATCATATACCGAGATACCTTGTAGAGAGAAAGAGCTTTGTCAGCAATGCTAAAGTTCCGGTCGCTGGATGTTTCCTGCATACTTGGGCGCGTCAAGATCCTTTCCATTCATTCGGGGAAGTACATACACTTCGTACTTGTTCCCCTGCGGCGAGGGTCCTCCCTCCCTTAATCCCCCACCCACCAAGTTCCGAGGATTCCGGGAATGGGTCAGCTTTGTCCTGTCAAGCTCCTTTGTTGCCCGCTCCCCCCCCCCTCTCTCTATCCAACAGGCCTTGTTCCCGAAAACCCTCCTCCGACCCACATCTGTGGAATTCGGCTCTACCCTTCAACCTTCCCACTCGGTTCGGAAAGTGGGAAAACCCTTCTTTTGCAGGGTTATGTTTGGTTTTCGTGCGAATTGCGATTATCGTCTCAAGTCGCTTCCCGGTAAGGTCTCCTGCGGGCACATTGTCCTCTTCACCGGCTTTGATCTCATAAGGCTTTTAACGTTGTTTTTCCCTCCTTTTCTTGGACCCCTGAGGGAGTGGTATCCTTTAGTTCCACAGTGGCGCCTTTTGCCCGTGGGAGAAGGAAAAGAGTGACGTTATCTCTCTTTACTAACTACTTTCCAGAGTTCCTCTTCAATTTAGGGCGTGCTCTTTCACCGGAAGTGATTTTCGGGGGTGCGATTACGCATTTCAGTGTCTTACAATTGGTTTTACTACGTTTCGTCTCTGGAGTTGCGAGTTGTATTTTTTGTTTTTTTTTGTTGCTTCGTAATTGACTATATTTTGTGTTTAGCGGTGGTGTAATTTAATGTCGACAAAATTCTCTTTTTCTTACGTTTGGCTTCAAGCGAACAATTTTTAAATATCATATATGAAATAAAAACGATATTTTTAGTAGATGAATGCAATATACTTCTATTGTAGGCGTATAGCATGGAATTACATTACAAAATCAAAGGGCCTACTATTTCGTAGAATTATACAAACGAACGGTTATTTTAAAGGTTGCATGATGAGGCCCTTCGAGTAAAGATTTGCTGATCCCTGATTTAGAATCATCTCTTCCTCCCGCAACGCATTCTGTTACTCTCGAATTTTCTTCGATTTTTGTAACTCGATTCCCTCGTGCCCGTAAATTTTTTAAGGGATACCTTTCCCAACGAAGGAAAGCATTTGTGTTTGGTGAATCGAATTACCGACTTTTTTTTACCCAATGGCACGACGTTTCTCCTCGTAAATCCACCTTCCCCACGTTTCCTTTTGAAGTTATCGGCTCTTCCTAATAATCCGACTGATACCGAAATGAATAAGTGGTGGAGAGATATTTCGTTTCCTATGGATTGAAAAACGCCTCTACATTCCGGTATATTCTCATAAAACATTCGATTTCGCGCTGAATTGAAATTATTCGGAAACTTCCACCCAACTCTGGAATGGATTTGCCGATAGGGAAAATGATTAGATTTAATGAAATATAGCATGATGGTATCTGAAGACACTAATCCTCTTCAACATATGGATACGTTTTCGTAAAATTCTAACTGGGCCGGGGAGTGACAATGCAACGCAGAGTAAAATATTGTGGTGTTGAGGCACGAGCCGGTCGGCTGCCCGGGGCGCCCAAGTTTTGGGGGAGCTATCCTGATATCAATGCATTACTTGCAAGTGAATAAATATTAGATAACAATTTATATCGAGGAACAGGCTGGAATCTTGATGGCATCCCTTTTAATTTTTCATTATCAATAATTTTTACAGAGCGATGAATAAATTAACATGTACTTTGTAAATATCTCAACAAACATTAACGGAGGGGAGAGCTGGAATGCTATCACGCCAAGGGCGCCAAAATTCCTAGAGAGGTGCGGGGCCTGGAGCAAATAGGCTTGTGCGGGACTCAGTTAACTTTTACCACCACATGTAACTTAGGGTTTCCTTGCGGTGATATCGAGGCACGGAGTCCCGCTAAGTGCGGGGTCCGGGGCAGTCGTCACGATTCGCCCTACCCTTGGGAAGGCCCTGCCTAAATGTAAAAAAAATCGCTTGACTATTATGTGATGATGATTTTTTCATTTTAATATCGGTTTACATTCATCATCAAACACAATAAATAGAATATATTCCAGAACTTCACATTTTGGGCAGCACGATCAATTTTCGGTACACCAGCGTAATCTGCTTTCGTTGAAAAAAAAAACTCATCGAATGCAAAAAATCAATAAGGCTTTAGGTACTTTGTTAGGAAGAGTTAAAATCCTTCGGAAGAGAATTTTTCATTTTAAGAGAGATGGCCATGAAAAATAACGCGATTCAGGGGGGCGCTGGAGTGCTATCTCGCCCGGGGCGCCAAAATTCCTTGGGCCGCTCCTGTGTTGACGTTTATTACATCTACATATTGTCTTGTCTTATATTATATAAGGAGATTCCACGTGTATGATATTCACTTAAATCCTGAAAATCTGTTGACTTTACGCATTATCAGATGGAGATCTACAATGAAAATTGCTTTGCAGCTTAAATTCATAACCTGCATCATCTTTATTTTGCAGTTTTCTATGGTTTATATTTTTCACCAACCTCAAAGACGTTGGAGGGAAATGAAAATTTTAATTATTTACCTCGATCGTAGGTAAAATTAAGTCATCCGCGTTGCTTTTCCCATTTGTTTAGTTTCTCGTTTTTGTTCCTTTATGTCTGGTTGCCTAGTTGTGTCACCAAATGCATTTTGGTTTTAAACGACTTGGATATAAATACTATTTTTACAATGGAAGCATTTTTGCTGTCTTCGTAGTGATTGTTTTATTTTAAAGAAAATTAAGGTACCTGTCAAAAATCTTGGATTGCTCTATTTTTACTTCGTTTTTATCAAAATATAATTTTTCGTTTTATTTTTTTACAGGTGAGTAAAAGGCATTGTCATACGCACGATATCTACCTCGATAGTACTGGAAACAGTAAGTACAAAATAATTTTATTCGGGGAAATTATCAATTAATTTCTTGAGATGCTGTCAAATTTTCAGTGAGTAACAGCCTTCAGTTTCATTTTTGAAGAGTGGCATTCTACGGCAACAATTAGAAATAAATTTTTTAGGAGCATGCAAAATGTCATTAATTATCACACCTGTGGCATGTTTTTACTCGTCTTCGTTAGAATGGGCAGTATTTTATTAGAATGGGCAGTATTTTATTAGAATTGGCGGATTTAACACGGTCGACTTCGTCGTCATGACGAAAGCAGCTAAGCAATGTCGTCTTTTGACGAGGAAAAAAAATATTGGCTGAAATTAAGAAACATCCAGCAGTGTAAAATTATATCCGGATAATAGTACTTCCGGATAATCGGCGTTCGCATAGTCGGCGCTCCGACGTAATTATTACTCGATTCGTGAGAATTAAAGTCCTCGCGCGCCTGAAATTTGACCCGGATAATTAGACATCCAGATAATCGGCTCTCTCAATCGTAATTATTATCCAACGCGAGAACTTTTAATTTCTCGCACGCGAGCGACAAGGTTACCTATCCTTTTAAAAAGCGTGAAATGACCGTGTTTTACGACGGCAAACTTGGGGGATTCTTATTTTTCTCAACGACTTCATCTCTGGATAGAGAGATGCGTGCGAAACTCGTGTGTGTGTGTCTCCAGTTCCGAAAGTCCCTCGCAGTCCAAACGCAATTGTTCACATAACTTCCCCCAACCTGGGATAGGAGAAAAAAGAAGGGTCCTTTCAAAGCCGCAATATTTATGGATGCGCCTCTATTCCCCGGATGAGAAAGGTCGACAGCCGGTTATGGGGGCTGAGAAGAAGACTTTTTAAGAGAGCGGGAAAGTGGTTAGCGTGGGGGTCTATGGACAGTTTAGGGGTGGAGGAAAGGAACGGTCGAGGGTCTTTGAGAGGTGTCGCATCGGAAGAAATATGGAGGGGAGGTGGTGTGACCTCGTGAGTGTGTGCGTGCGCGCGTGTGAGAAGGGGAAAGAGTTTGGGTTACGAGAGAGAGGGAGGGAGGGAGGGAGAGAGCGAGAGAGAGAGAGAGGGAGGGAGGGAGGGAGGGAGGTAGGGGGGAGAGGGAGGGAGGGAGAGAAAGTGGGCGAATGGATTGAGTCGAGAGAGGGAAGGAACTCGAAACTCGGAAGATGAGGGGATATACAGGTACAGCAGTCCCTCGTCATCCTCGTGGTTTGCGTTCCTGATTCAACCCGCGGTTGGGAAATTGGAGGTTAGTGATCCTTGAGAGACATACCTAAAGCGCTATAATGTCAATTCAATGTTAAAAATAAGTACGCTATACTTAAAAAGTTTTCTATATAAAAATAAAAAAAGCTCTAATGCCCAAACTGTACATTAAAAATATGATGCTAGAGAAGCTGCTGTCGCCGCCCGCTTTATCTTACGCTTCTAATTACAACAAATAGATCTCCTCCAACTTCCACCTCTCGACTGATTTTCGTGGTTTTATCGAGAGCTTAAAATTCTCTTTCCTATGCCAATCCTGGTGCAGACTAGTTAATGCGCAGCTTCTTCAATAACATAAATTTTAATATTGTTCAAATTAGCCAGCTAGACACGCCCGCTCGTAGAACCGCGAATACTCGAGACCGGATACCGCGGTTGGCAAAATCAGATGCAATTACAATACCGCGGTTGGCGAGGGACTGCCGTATATATATAGCCGGTTTCCTGTTTGCATGAAGGGAGAGAGAGGTCTTTTGTGAGGTGGAGGAGGACGAGCGCCGTGGCAGCCGGTAGGTCCGTTCTTTTATGTCCGTAGGAAGAGCGTGGGCGGGTGGATAAGGAAGAAGAGATGTGGAGGGGGGATGTGGCGGGGCACAATTCGATAGTAGGGGGGGATAAAATAAAAACTCAAGACTCCTGAGAAACTTGTCTGATGTGTTTTTCGCTCGTATTTTGTTCTTTTTTTGCGGGTGGAGGGAATGATATTTCCATATCTCGGAGTCGTTCTTCCGATTTTGTATTTTTATTTTTTCTTTACGCGCGCCATTCAAGTAAGTTTCATTTCTGCACGTCGATCGCCTACGTATACGCCATGTTTCTATTTTAAGAAAATTATTTAAAAAATCGAAAGTAATAAACAGAATAGATAGCAAGTGTTTTCGGGACCTATCGCGATTTTTTCTGAAGATCTCTATTACCACCTATAAGAGGCATGCCAAACTCGAAGCGAGTGATATTAAGGAAGGGCCACATTAGAATAACAGTTGTTTAGTGAAGGCCACAGTTGGCAAAATGCTGTTTATCTAGAAAATAGGACGTCTATTTTGCAATTAAAAACTAATTTAGAAAACTAATAACTCAATAACTAGAAAAAAATCTCGTCTCCCTTTTCACAAAAATAAAGTATTTCTATAAAATATCGAACGATTTATTTATGACAAAACTTGGCATTCGGACCACAGTAAAGCACAAAAAGGGTCGCCAGTTTGACACGCCTAATAAGGTGACTTGCATGGCATCATGTAGATGTATTACAACTTTGGTGCCAGCCATAAGTTTATCTGCAAGATTCGAATTCGTAATGTACCGCAAATGTCTCAAGGTGGACTCGAGGCAAAAGTTAACGGTGTGCTAATACCCCGAAGTTTCTCGGTAAAACATTCCGCCTAGAGTTAGGGGATGGGGTATGGAAAATGTGATATCATATTCTCCTTTGCAGAGCTAGTTTCGCAGAACGAAGGCACTGCGTCAGTGATAACGTCACGCTGTGGACTGTTTTCCTGTTCAATTTCGCTACCTTCTTCCTTAGAAACGAGGAGCTGGGGGATTTTCTTATCTTTCAAATGCTCTCCAGAAAGAGGATTCTGTGGGAGTGACCACGTGAAAGGTGGTGGAAAAAACTTGCGAAAAACGAAGCCATTGACGTCGGGGAAGGTAATTTGCACTGCAATAAAATGAGAAAAATGTTTATTAAAATCGACCACGGGTAAAAATATTTGGCGTCTCTCTGCCAGAAGGAGCTGAAAGATAAACTTACAGAAATACCTTCTTCAACACACGTAAATAACGTAAGCGTACTAGTTCCATGTTGCTTGACGCTGGAAGACGCAAGGAGCAAATGTGTGATACAAAATGTCGAAGCGTGACATAAGCCGTTTTGAGGCTGGCTTAACTCGGTGAAGTGTAACGCTTGCCTATGTGCATTGACGATTAATTTAAGAAATTTAATGGGAGATGGGAAGGAGATTTGCCATAACGCGGTTCACGAGGTCCATATCGCGAGACCGCTTTGTTCTTTCAATAGCGCGTAGTAGTAGCTGGAACAATGATTAAAATTCATACTTAACTTGAAGTAAACGAGCGAACTTCCAATAACCAAACGAAGGCAACCAATTTTTATAAATTATATTTTTATTCTCGTCGAGATATAATTATCGGTAATTCGTAACTTTATTTATGAATGCGATAAATTTAATTTAAAACACTTTTAACCCAAGATGGATGCGAATGATGCCGAATTAGCGCGGTGGCGTATTTATTCGCTCGGAGAAAAAATGTTTACTTTAATTCATAAAGAGCAAAATAATTTCGCCGTAGTTTCTCTGTATGCTGGATTTAGAGAGAGTGAATTTTATATAACATCTGTCGTACATTTTAAGAAATATTTTTTAAATTTAAAGTATTCCAATAACTCATTGAGATTCAAGAATTAACCCATTAAAAATTGTTCCTCGCCTCTTGATGCTGCATTAAAACAAAACATTTAGGACATGAGTGGCTACTTTCGCATGGTGGATATTCATAGGTAGATAACGAACCGAGCTACTCCTTAGGCACCGGGTTCGTTTCCCGGCCGAGGCCATGATTTCCTAATCTAGTACATATGCTCGCGAGCACGTAAAATTGCGATACTCTCGTGTGGAGTTAAGAGAGTTTCCTCTTCTCTCTGTCGGATTTTTCTAATCTAGCACAAGCTCAAGCGCCCTATCGAGTCGGAATATTTTTCTTTCCCATCTTGCGTGGCGTAATTTTTTTATCTCGTGCGGGCTAATAAATCAGGTTTTTCCGCTTTACTGAGAATAGATAATCAACTTCTTGCGGTAAACGCGAGCGGGAGAGAAAGCCGTGACGAAACGCGCCCGAATGTGTGCCAAGCGGTATACTAGCGTGCATTACTCCCTCTCTCGCTTTTAAGTATCCGATTTGAAAAGTTGGGCGAGAGCGACTCGGTCTGGGGAGCAGTGGGCGCAGCGGCGACTCGTTCGCAGAATGCGGCGAAGGGAAGGTCGGAGGAAAAGGTTAAGAGAAAAAGAATGCGTCCGTTAGCCGTAGAGATGAGAAGGGTTGATGAGACCATTAGCACCTGTTGAGCTTCGCGTTTGCTTTACTCCTTCCTCGTCGGATGAAGTTAAAGACGGCTGACGTCACATCTTCCCCCCAAATGACAATCCTCATCTCAGCCTCTTTGCGCCTTATCTCCCATCGTGTCAAAGGCGAATCCAGGGCAATTACCCCAAATTTTCAGAACACGGAAAAATTATAAAACAATAAAAAAGAATATACTTCCATGAAATGATACTTTATTACTGTATTTATTTGATTGCGCCAAATTTTTCCTTTTTACATTTTAAAATCAGTATGCCTTTAAAGATATTTTCAGTAGTAACTTTTTCATCGTCGATTATCCAAAGGATGAGGCCAGAATCCGCCCTTGCCTCATATATGAAACGGATACTTTTAAAAACGTCGGCGTTCATTTGTGAGGCTGTTGTTCTTTTAGGCTTTTATCTAGATTTTTTAAAACTCGCCGGTTTTTGTAGGCGCGGGACCCTTTCGAAGATGAAAAGAATTTTGCGTCGCTACCACCTTGAAATAAGGTTTTATATTCATGCATATGGTTATTATAACGTTTGGACTCATGCAATTGTTTGTGTTACCCCATACCTACTCAATTTGTTCGAACAAAAGTTATTGCCTGAATGGCCTGTCAACATTTCCACATCTTCGAATTATTTACATAGCAAAGCTTTTTGCGGCACCCTTAAAAATCAGCTTGGCGCCCCAGCGTGCCCTGGCACCCGGTTTGAAAAACGCCGTTTTAACTCGTCATGGTGATTTAATGCTTCTTTTTTCGAACTCGTTAAAATCAGCGCACTACCGTTTTGCCGGTCCCTTGTTGTACGATCGGTGCAGATGTGAAGTGTAAAAACCTTTTTCCGAGCACTTACGTAAAAATACCGAAACAACCGCGCAGCTATATTTACAACAATACCTATATGCGTAGCAGAATGTACCAAGAACTTTCTAGTGGTGGTAAGAGGTTTGCTCGAAATTAAAAATACTTTTCCTTGCTGGAAGGGAATGTTTATGTGTTGCGATGAACGTGGGTAATATTCGGACTTAGCTGTTTTACCCTAAATAATCTTCTTTAAATTAAACATTTTAACTTCAGGCAGCTCGCATATTTATTTTTCATTAATCTTCTTTTAATAAGAGGTGGACATCTTCAATTCACTAAGAAGATGGAAGACAGAGATGATGTTGCCATCTATTAATGATCATAAGCGTTAATTGTTAAAATCGCATTTTTCTTCCAGATAATAATCATTTTAGGATTAATTTACATTACACTGATCGTGTACACGCAATTCAAATAGATGCATAGTTAGGCATGCGATCGATAACGTATCAATAATCTATACTTGCCAAATCAATGTCGACAGAAGTATGTATGCCTTTTTAATTTTTGAAAAATAGACAATTTCGTTCACATTTTAACGAAGTCATGTTTTCGTTGAAAGTCGATTAAATTTTGGTTTAAACCGATAGTACCTTAATCATTTCCAAAAAGTAATTTCTTTCTAAATTCGACTGTCACGAAGTATAGATTTTACTCTTTAATTTGAAGGCTGTTTCATATTTTGCATGCATTTCGATAAATTGGTGTTTTTTGAGTCATATTGCGCATGCAAGGCTTAGTACCCTGCATTCTTGTATTGTCATCGTGAAAAGGTCGACTCCGCGCTCAATTTCTTCATCCTTCCAATTCGCTGCAAGAGTTTTTAATTAAGTCGGATATCGCATGACCCAACCCTTCCGTTTCGAATGGGATTCGTGACGTGCTTCCGATTCGTCTATTAACGGGTGCCGGCGCAAGCATAGCTCGTGGCGTGGAATGTTCGAGGTGGATAAGTCGGAAATTCGTCGAGAGGAACTCGTGTTTCTTCGCGTATCTTTCGCTAGATTGAATTTAAGGGTTGTTTGAAATGAGATGATCAAGAGAGCTCAACTTCCGGTCAGTGTCGAGGAACTTTCTTGTTTGAATTAACAATAGGTGAATTGTCTATTACGAAGGATATCTTGTAGTTGACGTGCTCGTATTACTCAATGAATCGTGGAAAAGTTAATTTTTCACACTTCACAATGGATGCGGATATTGTGGTTTGGGAATCTGTTATCTGCTTTTATCATCAGTTCCTTTTGTTTTGGAGCGATATCATTTCAGTCGTCGCAATCCCTTCACTGTTGGCCGGTTACAATATACAAATACACGCGAACTTATTTTTAAATTTATATACATTAATATAAATTAATATCTAGTAGATGACCGTGTATGGGGGTCTCTGGAGAAACTGCGTGTCAAGTCCAGGCATCGACTATTGAAGAGATTTAAATCAGAAGAATTTAAAGATGAATTATCAGAAGTAATTAAGAGCCCATCTTCCTGACAAGATAGAAGAAATTGATTGCAGGGCGGATAGATGCAAGGGATCCTTTTTCCCTAAGATAATAAGAGAGCGTAACAGTAGAATAACATGATAGGTCGGTGATATTCTCTCCCTGCCACACACCAATTGCGATGGCTTTCAGGGTATGTATTCATATTCAGGGTAATAATAATAATAACTCGAACAGGTGTATGTATATTCACCTAGATAAATATTATATAATCATTTTACCCCCTAAGATAATTGGTTGCAACGACACAACTTGTTGTCGGGGTTTCATAAAGGTTTTTCAGCGGCGTTTCGTAAAATTTTAACGCTAAAAGAGTATCAGTCCGCTGATTACTTGTTTTTGCGAAACTTAAGGAGCGGTCATGTGAAGTCTTTTAAATTTCCCATTTTCTCTGGATTTTCTCTTCACGAAGGGCGACTCGCATCCTCCCGAGCAATTTAAGCTTACTCTTTTTATTTTATTGGTGTATTGCGCAAGTTCTCTTAAAGGTCACACGAGACTTCGCAGTTTCCGTCCCTCAAGATGCTGCTCGCGCGGGAATTGTCGTATGCTTGCGGTTTTTTGTGTGTTCCCCTTATCTGTCGTAGGAGTTTCCTCGAAACCTCTTCGCACAATTATCTCTCCGCTTAGTCTTCCTTCTCCTGCCTTTCCGTCTCTGAGAACTCTTTATCTTCTTCATCTACATGTTACCCTGCAATTCACCTAATTGGTGGGTGGCAGGGGGTGCAAAGCACCATAACCTACCTAAAGATTGTCTATCGCAGGTTGAAAATTTCTATTGTGATCTCGTATTGTCCTCGGAAAGAACGAGCCTAGATAACGCTCCGTCCTACAATCGATCTCACGTATCTTATCGTCACGGTCTTTTCTACCTATATACGTTGGTGCTTCAATTATTCCTACAACCTCGTCTTTTAGACATTCCGATCTATACTTCTCCAGAAGCCGCACACCTTGAGTTCAGTCTACGATCCTCCAGTGGTACCCAGTTCAAATCCCTCACTAATGAGGTGACGATTTCCTTATGTTCGTACTTTTGTTTTACGAATCTAGCTGCTCTGCGCTGCTTCTCGAGAATTAGGCAAACACTTGTAAGATTTTGAGGTTTTTTCTTAAAGAAGATTCCTATTCTCAGATAGTCCGCTTAACGTAACCTTTTCTCAACTCCTGAAAGCTTGTAAGGTGCGTGTTAGAACTACTGTTTGTTTTTCGTCTCGTAAAGGATAGATTATTTGAATCGGATCTAATTATAATCTCTTAAAAAACCTCAGAGCGCATGCATAAATTTTGCCCGGAAATATTTTATCATTGACCAAATGCTGCCTGGGATTGAAAGGTTACGTGATATACTGTCGCATTCCGTAAGGGTTTTTTTATTTTTGCGAATAGCATGCTTTGTATGGTAAAAAAATAAGCTGAATGAATTTTATTTTTATTTTAATCATAATACACGGGTAGTAAATCACCCATTTACAGAGGTATATGAAACATATAATAGCACAAATAAAATAAATGTAGTAAGATGTTACATTAAATCAGACATATACATTCATTGAAGTTATAGTTACAAAACAGTAATAAACTTATTGCATTTTATGATTGCAGGAAATGTTCGAAAAACGTCTTTCGTCCTCAACTGACACCTTTTTGCTACTGTGCAGCGGAGAAATGTTCACTCCACGCTGGAGATACGCGTTTCATGAATTGGAAAGCTATCGAAGGCAAAATTTAAATTTGTATTTTATGCGTTTATAAAACTTAGGTAACTCCTACTCGTGTGTTGTTGGAAATGTTTTTAAATCTTTGGAGACTACATAGTGTACTCTGTGGGCAGGGTCGTCCTTAGAGAGCTACGGGGCCCGGGGCAATTCGGCTTTTGCGAGATCCTGTTAACGTTTACCACCAAATTTAACTTAGGCTTTCCTTGCGGTTATATCGATGCGCAGAGCCCCCCAAATTGCGGGGCCCGGGGCGGTCGTCCCGATTCGCCCCACACTAAGGACGGCCCTGTCTGTAGGCGTACTTTTTTATTACGAAGTAAAGATAGAGTTTCGCTTTAATTGCGCAAATCTTAACCGTGCGTCACGTTGTCGTAATGACGGTCTCATCCGATTTCACTCCATATTTCCATTGCTTCTTTTCCTGCTTCGGATATCTGTCGGGAGACGGAGATTAAAATGTTAATGGATGAGATCCTTTTTCCACTCCCTCTTTTAATCGCCGGTGACGTTTTTTTTCGTTGTTGACATCTTGACGACGGTTAATGGATGGTGGATTATGCCTCTCCTAGATATCTGAGGATTTTATTTCGCGGTTGAATGAGAGTTTTTTGCGTGCGTTAAGTGTTTCGGGGACTTTATTTGAGGTCACACACGGGTAGTTGATAGATTGAAACTATTAGGAAGATGTAGATCAGTATGCTTAGCCGAGGAAGTAGAAGAAATAATTGGAGCACCCAGGTATATACACGTGTATCGGATGGCACGGCAGCCATAATAAAATATACGTGGGATAGATTGTAGGAGCTATCGATGACGAGGTTCGTTATTTCCTAGGACGATCAGATATAATAGGATATTCGAGGCTGCGAGCGTTTTTATGGGATCGGGTTCACGGCGCTTCTTTCCACCATTTTTGTCCGGTAAATTGGTATTTACGTAGACCAAGAAAACAGCGTTTGGGAATTTACCTTTAGAATTTGTGCAGGTATATTTTTCTTCCTCGCGAATTAAATTAAGATTTTGATCGATTGAGTTAGTCGCGCCTCATTTTCCTCCTCGACAACAGGATTTGGTCGATTACCTGATAGTCGGGTAATAGTCGCTGGCGTATAAATGATTTCCAAATGAAAATCAAACCCTTGAAAAGTGGCCGTTCATTCAGTACACCCCGGTCGCTTTTGCGTACACATCATTCCCATTACATCTCCTATTGAGCCGTGGCGACGATACGCTATCTACGCATCTATCGCGGACCTCCATTGATCCGTCATATCACATCCGAACACTTTATGACGCCACTCATTTCGTAACAATTTCGCAACAGGAGAACGTTTGTTTAACTCCCACGGCGATGTATGTACATATGTGCTCACATGCCGCCACCGCATGGCGCACGAAGCAAGTCTTAAAGCTTGCGGGAATGCCCCGAAGAGTATAAGACAGAGAGAGAGGACTAATTGCAGTCTGTGCGCGCATTCCCGCCGTCTTGCCTCATAAACCAGACGAAGAGGTTATTGCAGCGGTGATTGGAGAGAGAGAGAGAGAAAGCAAGAAAGAAATAAAGAGAAAGACGAGGAGAGAGACCCTTCTTACCTTGCCCGCGCATTTTCCAGAGTTATCCCGCACGGCAGTGACATCTATGCGGGGGAGAGTAGAATTTTCAAAAGATTCGAAGGGAAAGGGTGGCCACAGTTGAAAACTGCGCGCTTGATTGGTGGTTGCCGTTATTTATTAAGCGGCAGTTTGGTTCATTTTGGAAGGGATACACCCGTGTATAAATTATACTTATAATTGGCTTTCTCATATTGCTCCCATAGTCTAGAAGCGTGCGACCTAACCAATATACTTCGCAATATGTTCCTCGAACATTGTCTGTACTGTTTCGGACCAATTTTCCTATGAAAGACAATTTATTATTAACTGCAACAACCATCCGACGAATGTGTATCCTACGACAAATTGAGGCGAAACAATAATTTTACATGTACCGCCTATCATACGTCATTGGTACTAATCAATAACAACGAGTGACCTAGGACATCACCTTGCGGAACTCTGTAAGTGACTGACAGGATTAGTAGAATTTTTCAAGAGTAGGAGTGAATGAACAGATCTATCAATTAAACAGCCTCAACGATAGGGATACGATTAGGAATTCTTCATGGCGATTCGATAATTCTTACCGGCGTCTTACGTATGGAAGGGTTCACAACAGGCCACGGTGGGACGTCTTCGTAAATCCTTTGTGACTTCCTCCGTAGATATTTTTGCGTGGGTCACATTTCTGACGTCTTTTGTTTTTCCCTCCCTCGCTTGCTATCTTGGTGACGTCACTCACGGACCGCACCGACCCGACGGACCAAAAAACTTGAATCCGACCTTTCCTTCTCCTCTCCCCCCCTCTCCCTCCCCCTCTCCCTCCCTCTCCCTCCCCCTCTCCCTCCCCTTCTCCCTCCCCCTCTCCCTCCCCCTCTCCCTCCCCCTCTCCCTCCCCCTCTCCCTCCCCCTCTCCCTCCCCCTCTCCCTCTCCCTCCCCCTCTCCATCCCCCTCTCCCTCCCCCTCCCCCTCACTCCCCCTCTACCTCCCCCTCTACCTCCCCCTCTACCTCCCTTCTCCCTCCCCCTCCCCTCCATCCTCTCCCTCCCCCGTCCGCGACACAAGACGTGATTGCCTCTGGATTCGAAATCGTGACTCCCTGGGGAAAAAGAGCACGCGGAAAGGGAAAACGGGGAGGGGGAGAATGGAAAGATGCAGGGTTGCCAACCGAAATGCGTTCCATGTCGCGGCGAAAAAAATATAAAGCTCTTGCGCAAGCGGATAATGAGAGAGACATACGTATCCGTTTTTTTCCTCGCGATTTTTTTCGTCGTTTTTCGGAATCCTTCCGCTTTCTTCCACAGAGTTGCCCTTGAAAATAAATGTGAAGGAGCGTGCGTCGGGCTTGTTAAAGCTCCGCACGCAAACGTAAAACGCGCATCTCAGGCTAGGTTGAGACATTTCGGTCGTCTGGAGGAGTTTTCGCAGCGCCGAGCTCTTTTTTAATGATGCGGTCGGTTCTGTAAAATCGTCGGCGTCGTCGATCTAAGAACGCCGTGTTATGCGTGCGTTCGCGTAAAAAGGATTCGCGTTTTAATTGGTCCGTTGGAAACGACGCGACCGTACCTCGTTTTGCGCTCTCGCGAAAGCGCATTAATAACCGAATGCTTCGAAATCTTTTTTTACGAGAAAACTGAACGGACGATCAGAAATCCGCCACGACAGCAGCTTCACTCGTGGTAACATGACGAACTAACGCAAGGAAGGTCGAATTGTTTGCCCGTGGGCTGCATGCGGCCCTTTCTATGGTTGCTGCGGTCCGAATGCTAATTTTTGTCTCAACTACATCCTTCGAGAATTTAGGTAAATGCCTTAATTTTCTGAAAAGGAGAAAAGATCATTCATAGTTACTACTTTTTGTGAAAAGGAGAAAATATTATTCATAGTTACTGAGGAACAACAGTACGCATTTTCTAAATAATGGTTTTTATTGGAAGAACAAAATAAGTATTTTTTTCAAATCTGGCCCTCATTGAACAACTTTGAACCCAAATGCGGCCCTTCTATAAAAAAATCCACCACTTTAATGCGGCCCTGATCCCTCTTCAACTATGACATGCCTGGTGGACTGAGGCGAATTCGCTCGTCTTCAAGAGACGTTGCGCGTCCAGGTGTACGATGCATGCGTTGTTGTCCTTCCCGAAGTCGTTTTGCCTACCTTGCAGCGGGCATCCGATTCTTAGTTACGCGGGTCAATTTCCGTCTGCATTTGTACGCTCCTCTTTCCCTCGGTGACATGTCTTGATTGGTCGTTAACCATCTTCTCCTTCTTGCCCCGCTCTTGACTTTCTGTTGACCTTTCACTTCCTTTATGTGACGGCGAGCTTGCGAAATTTCTTTCTTGCGAGGTGAAAAAAAGGTTTTAAAAATCGCGCAAGTGGAACACTGCCTTGTTTGCGTGTCCTCATCGTTTTTGTTTACGAAATCATCCTTAAAAATAATAACACTTCCATCCTCAGGGTCAGTGCGCGGAGTCGAAGAACCGCCGAGGGCGGCTTTTTGTTGCTGTAACGCTCATCTGATTTACTCGAGCGCTTTGTAGCTTTAGAAGCATCTCGTGGCGTTTGTTTGCTTAAAAAACAAGCCATCGTATTACATTAGGGTCAATTTTGCTGAAATCGTTTTCGGTTACATGTATGGCATACGAAAACCCTGCGAGCCGTCAGAAGCGTTTGGCAGAGGATGTCGTTCTTATCCCATCTACACTTCTTTGGAGTTCTCTATTAGCCTGTTTTAAAGATATAACTAAGGCCAGTGGCGTCCGTGGTTGCGAGAATTTTATCGTGTTTTCTTCTATGTACATTTTGTCCAGTTTTCGTCGGCAATGCAACGTGAGGATATTGTTGGGAGTCCTCAACGACATGAACGTGGTGGGTAGAGCTATCGACGCTGCGGGAAGATGCATTGCGCAGTATCTGCCGAATTTGAGTTGCCGGGAACCGGTTTCGAAGGGGGGGAGGGAAGTTCGTTGTTTTTCCTTCTGACCGATTTTCAAAGCAGGACGTAGAGCGTTGAGTTTGTTGGTTCGCTTTTGCGAGTCCACCTAATTCCCGATATGGTCTCCAAGTGAGGGTCTTGCCGCGAAATTTTCAGACGCGTACATCATAGGTCTTGTTCGCGTTCGGATGTCGAAACGGAGAACTCGTTTAATTTGTCGTAAACTTTCGTCATCCGGCACAAAAAAGTAAGATGCGTATTTTTTCCTCGCGCAGTCGTCTCATTTTGCGTGTTAGGTTGCCTTTTCGAGCGATTTTAGTTCATTTGAAACAGAAACATGTTTGATTAATTTTCTGTTGGGAATAATTTTGGAACGAGAAAAAAAGTCTGCTATGATCGGGAATCGAACCCGGATATTCTACCACTGAACTATCGTAGCAGATCAATTTTCTCGTTTCTGAATGCGGATGTTTTCTTGGTTGGGACGGAGCTAGCCAGGCTAGTATCAAACTGCCCCAACGGATGTCCTCGATAGTGTATCGGTAGGCGATGCCATTTGAATGCCTGTCATACATATTCCAATTATGTATGTGCATTGTTTTTTGCTGCCTTGTATTTTTTAAAATATCGTGGGCGGGAGATGCATTAAAATCTATTTCAAACTAACATTCTAACCGAAGGGATCTCAAACAGGTGATCCGCGGGCCCCATGTGGTCCTCCATGGAAAAAGTGCGGCCCTATCAATACTTGATTCTACTGTTAGTGGGCTTAAGGGAAAGCGTGGACGAGACAATATGGAGTAACAAATATACGAAACAAATATAAAAATGTGCTGTTTATGGATTGACTAAAAAAATAAATAAATAGAAATTGTATGCTCATTTCTTCTTAATTAAAATAGATGCCATTTTGAGACGTGTGCTTTTTTAAGTTTCAACATAATGCTTAGAGACTCAGCATTATGGCTTGCGATCTCCATGAATGTTGAAACATTGCGGCTCGCACAATTAAAAAACGCTACCTATCTAACAAATAAAAAAATGTGAAAAACATATTTAGTCTTTGCCTTTCTTTTCTCATTGTACCAGGTAATATCGACCCCCACTTTACCCTCTAATTTTCTTAAATTTTTCTTCAAATATATTTTCGAATGCGTGTGGCCTACAATGAGTTCAGAATAGAATTACGTGTCCCTCGAATCGAAAAGTTCGGACGCCACCGATTATGAACGAATATTTTTCTGTTATCGGCGTATGCATCATGAATCCGATTGATTGGAATATTTTCTACCGTTCGGCGGAAAATTTTCACCGCCCTTGGATCCTTATCGGTTGTCGCGGGAGATATATATATTTTCGATGCCGACGAATGTCAGTTCACGTCTCTTTTGAGAGAACCGGCTCCGAGAAATCCAAAATGGAGGATTAGACCGATAGCAGAACGAGATACCTCGACCTGTTAGGTTTCCGGTAAATTCTTCTCCCTCAGGAATTTCTTCTCTTCCTGTCTCCCGAGTGGATAGTTTTATTTTATTTTTTTGAGGGAACTACGAGAGAAATTTCGACGAAAGCTTAGAAGAGTGCGGAAAACGTGCGGCGCGAGCGTTTTATTTTTTTACCATAATGTTTCCGGTGCATTTTCCACGGGGTAGTGGGCGTGACATGCTTATTACCTGAGTATACTTTTTAAAAAGTATTGTTGTTATTTGGGGTTTGATTGAAACAAAGGTCACCTTGTGTAATTCGCGGTTTTTGGCGTAACTTTGTGAAATTGATCCGCGACAAAAACAAATTACTTAACTATGTTGGAATTCCGCTTTTCATTAGCGAACTTAAGATTTAGGTTTCATCTTTCTTAAGGGATCAATTAGGACCCTGCGAATCTCAAATTATGAAACGAATCGAATCTCGAATCTTTGTAAAGTATTCGAACATCGAATCGGACCCTTTTTTTACATTTAAGTCTCTCTAGGCTGAAGTGTTTTATTTCTAATCGCTCTTTAGTTAATTATCCAGTTTTTGTTTTTCTGTTTTGTGTCAAGAATCTTAAAAAACACACACCAAAAAAGGTCACTTAGAAACACTACACAACACTATTAATCCTGAGGGTGGCGGGATGTTTTCGTCACGTTGTATCAGAATAATAATTAATATATATCTTGAAATATTAACAAAATTACAAGAAAAGGTACGTTTTATTTAAAATAAAACATACATAGTTAGGATTCTTTAAAATTTCAAATAGTAAATCTTTCTTCTTTTTTGCCCGTATCATAGTCTCGGCATTATGGTTAGACAGAGAATATCGCACGTTGGATAACATTATGCCACCCACCGAATTTGCCCGTTCTGATGAAGTGTTTGTAGCCTGAATTGCCAACAAATCTCTCCCAACTTTTTCCAGAAATGGGTAGGATCTAATCTTCTCTTTCCAGTAAAATAATGGGTCACTATCGCGGTCCATCACGGATTGTTTGTGTATTAGTGTATTTTCTCCTGATGTGTGGACATTTCATCCATTTTTAAGATGCTTCTTTTTTGCGAATCATTACTTTTTAAAAATAACGTATCCCAAAGGTTGTCCTTTTCTGCTTAGCTTTTTATACATCCAGTATTAGAAGTATTAGCTCTTCGTCTTTTCCTTCTAGCCGGAATTCATCTTCTAAATCTGAAGTGATTTCTTCCAAAAATGCTTTATAGTATTCGCTTGGTTTTCCGTGAATAAGACGAGTTTAAATCTTGGATCAAGAAATGTTGCAGTCATAAGGTGGACACTGGTCCATATTTCGACCGCTCTGTATGTTTGTACATACCTTGGGAGGGGGAGATGATCCAAATGACAAAATTTCCCCCACCAGTACCTTATATTTAGAGTATTACACTATGATGGTTAAAATTAGACCAATAATTTAATAAAAACATATCAAACTTTCGTTGGCCGATATGTCGGCTACCAATTCGAAATTTACGAATCGTTATTTGCGATATCGAATCGAACCTTTAAATCCGATTCCAATTCGAATCGAATCTCGAAGCTTCGCAGGGCCCTAGGATCAAGTGACCTTAACATCAAATACATCGAATATATAGAAAGTATTGTGAGGGCGAGAGCGACCCGAAATATTTTGGCGCCCCGGGAAAGAAACCGCTCCCTTACTTCAGTAAGTTTCTGTCAAGATATGTTTTTAAAAACCTGTTAATTTATCCATAGTGAAAAGTAAAAGGAAATTCATCTAGATTCCCGCCTGTTCTAGGATAAAAATTGGTATCCACCACCACTTGCAGGGTATCGAGTAGGTGTATCCACCATTCACTCGCAAGTAATGTATAGATAGATGGACGGTTTAGCACCCTCAGCCTCCAGGCTCGCCGTTACCTCAAGAGAATGGTGAACATACTTGGATGGGTAGAGGACGTCATAGGAGAGGTGGGGCGGAATAGATAGGGAGAGTGGAATGTTGAGATATTCACAAAAGCAAACGTGGAGGAGGGAAGGGGAGGGGAGTTGATTGGGCCCTGTGTCACTCCAGGGGCCTGGGGAAGGCCTGCACCCTTGGTTCCTATAGTTTTTGAGCTGCGGCACACTTTCGCGGCACCCCAGTCTTGTGACAAACTTGTTATATTTTTAGATACGAATATTACAACCTTTGGACACATCCATTTGTTGATTCTGCTACATCATCAATTTATTAGAAGAAAAATTATTGCCCTAATTACCCACCAAGACATTCAAATCGTTGATTTATTTACTAAACAAAGTTTTTCGCGGCACCACTAAATATCTACTGCGGCACCCAGTTTGAGAACCACTGCTATAGTGAATGTAGAACATTGGGGGGGGGGGATGTATGCTCGTTGATGATCTACATTGAGAGGTAGACATAAATGAAAGTGTTGGTAAAGTTTGTATGGAGATAGGCATATGCTGGGCATGAAGGTTTTTGAAATTAGAATATCCGCCCAGCAAGTGGAAGACCCGGGTTCTATTCCCGGTTTTTTCAGAAATCTTCCTTGAGACGTAGGTTTAACGAGTTTCCGATTGTTCTAAGGGGTCCAGTCGGTATTCTTTGGTCTGGAAGTGGAGGAGCTCCGCGTCCAGGGAACTTTGATGTAGAGAGTAGAGTAGAGAGTAGAGAGCAGGGTAGGGTGTAGGCGTAATAGGAGATTTCATAGGGGCATCGAGTGTAATACAGTTTCTGGTCGCGAAGTGAGAGAGTCCACCTGCAAAAACCGTAATAGAGCAGTTTTTGCTTCAGGCGATAACGAGAAATTAAATATTGTAGTTTTAAACTGCCGCAGCGTTCGTAGGAAGTCTGCCGAACTCGAACACGTAATTCGCACGTTGCATGCTGATGTAGTTATAGGTACGGAAAGTTGGCTCACCGAAGATATCGCTAGCCAAGAAATTTTTCCGAATATCTATAGAGTGTACAGAAAAGACCGTGCCAATAGAATAGGTGGTGGAGCATTTTTGGCAATAAGTGAAAAGTACGATAGTTGTCAGATCCCTATTACCGATGAAACGACCGAGAGCGTGTGGTGCCGCATAGGTAAGGATAATTCGAAAAAGATATATTTATGCTCATTTTACAGACCACCTAATGCCAAAGTTGATTATATTTTAAGTTTAGAGAGGCAATTAGCCGAGCTTAGATCTATTATGAACGACGGTTATGTGATAATTGGAGGCGATTTTAACTTACCGTCAATCGATTGGGAAAACCTATGTTTCGTTACGGGAGGTAAAGAACGCGAATCGTGTAAAGCCTTAATTGACACGTTTCATGAATATTCCTTAATCCAGATGGTACGAAAAGCCACGCGTTCGGGAAATGTTCTCGACTTGCTTGCTTCTAACATCCCGCATAGGATAACTAAGGTGTCCACAGAGGAGGGACTTAGCGACCATCGAGCTGTGTATGCGGAGTGCGAATTAAAGCTCAAAAGACATCCTAAGCCCCTTCGGAATGTATACGCTTTCGCCAAGGCCGACTTTAAAAGTTTCAGCTTACATCTCAAAAGTACCTTTGTCAGTTATCGTGAAAAGACAGAACGATTAGGTATGGAGCCATCATGGTTATTATTTAAGGATATACTAGGAAAAGGTATCAATAGATTTATCCCCAGTAAGTTAAAATCTGATAAGAAAGAACCTCGTTGGTTTAATAAGGATGTCAGGAATGCCTTAAGACGACGCAAAATTGAAAAACATACCTACCACCGCTTCCGATGAGTATCGCACAGCTATAGTCCATGAGTATAACAGTGCCCGCGTATTAGCGAGAAAAACCATGCGTAACGCATTTAACACCTTCCGGAATGAGGTATTAAATACAAAATTGAAGGAGGATCCAAAAGCGTTCTGGTCCTATGTAAGAGAAGTCAAGGGAGGGGATCCTTCAATACCCTCCCTGCGATGTGATTCCGGAGACATCCTTCACGATGGGGAGGATAAAGCTAATCTACTAAACGTTTACTTCGCAAAGGCGTTCACGGCAGGTGGAGATAGACTTGAAGATAATCTTATTCCCAATGGATGTACTCGGATGGATAATATTAAAATCTCTGAGGCAGGAATAGCGAAGCAACTGGGTGCGATAAAGCCCAACAAAAACCCAGGACCAGAAGGATTTCCCGCGCGTGTATTAAAAGAACTAGCAGAAGAAATAGCTCCATTCCTTCGGATAGTATTTGAGAAATCTCTTACCCTCTGTGAGGTTCCTGATGATTGGAGACTAGCACACGTCACACCCATTCACAAGGGAGGTGACAAAGAAAACCCGGAAAATTATAGGCCGATTTCTCTAACATCATTATCATGTAAGATTTTGGAGCACATCATTGTTAGCAACACAATGCGTTATCTCGAGAGTAGATCGCTCTTAGTCAGCTGTCAACATGGCTTCAGAAAAGGTAGATCCTGTGACACCCAACTCGGTCTGTTTGTGAATGATGTTTTATCATGCGGCGAAAATAATAAGCAGGTCGATGCAGTGTTCCTTGATTTTAGAAAAGCTTTTGACAAGGTTCCTCACCGTAAGTTGTTATTAAAATTGTCAAATCTTGGCGTTAATGTTAAAGTCATTAACTGGGTTCGCGCTTTCCTTTGGAATAGAAAACAAAAAGTAGTCATCGATGGTAAGTCCTCAAGTGTGGCAGATGTAGTCTCTGGAGTGCCGCAGGGTAGTGTGATCGGACCTATGCTTTTCTTGCTTTATATAAACGACATCAGCTCAGTTGTAAAAAGTAATATCAGGCTTTTTGCGGATGACACCGTAGTCTATAGAGAAATTAGTGGTCCTAGCGACCATCGTCAGCTTCAGGATGATCTGGATGCGCTATCTGTTTGGTGCAAGGAATGACAGCTAGAAATCAATCAGAAAAAGAGTAACGTTCTAAACTTTTGGAAATCTAGAAGCCCATCGTCCGTGTTTACTTACTCGATAGATGGTGAGAGCATTCCTGTTTCGGAATCCGTGAAATACCTCGGGGTAACCTTGAATCGTGACCTGTCTTGGGACACCCACATAAGACGAGTGATAGGTGCGGCAAATAAGAAGTTGGCTTTTGTGCGTAGAATAGTCAGGAAAAGCACGGAAAAGGTGAGAGAATCCTGTTATTTATCGTTGGTTAGACCTCAAGTGGAATACGCAGCAGCGGTTTGGGATCCATATCAGAGGGGACTCATAAAGGATTTAGAAAAAACACAGCGGCGAGCAGCTAGATTCGTGAAAAAGAATTACGATAAAAAACAGCGTTACGTTGCTCATTGAAGAGTTGAGTTGGCCATCGTTGAAAGATCGTAGATTACAGGCGAGACTTAAACTTCTAGATAAATATAGGTCAGAGATATTCGTAAATGAAATGAAGGATATTATTCGACAACCAACGTATATCGGACGGAGGGATAATGAGGACAAGATTCGCGAAATAGATAGTAGGACGGAAAGGTATAAGGAGTCCTTTTTCCCTAGGACAATACGTGACCACAATAGATAAGTGAATAATAATTAGTAAGGAACTTGGTGCGCGGCACCCCCTGCCATCCACCGTCAAGGTGACTTGCAGGGTAATATGTAGATGTAGATGATTTCAGAAGTGCGAGGTGGGGATTATTCGTCTCGAAGCAAGCAATATAGTTGTTAATCCACCATTTTCTAGAAACAGAGGCTCGTTCAGTTGATGTAAATGGCACTACAAACGTAAAAGTTCACATACACCGTTTCGTTGAAGTTTCTCGACCCTATCTTTGGCATCGGCTACTTATGCCAGGGAAAGAGGTGTTTTAAATGCAGCCTTTGGTGCTTGAGGTCTCGTATACGTTTTCGAAATAAATGGCCCGGTAACGCTTAAAAGTCAAAAATTTATATGGGGGCCGTAACGTTTTTACCGTGTGATATTAGGTAATTATCGTTCTAGGCTTTCAATGGTTTTATTTGTAGTAAACGCAGTAATTCCTGAACCCCTAAATTCCGTTTTTGTGGACTTTATATTTATGCCGGAAAAACCTTGAAGTAGAGTATTCAGTTATATTGCGATTTGAAATAAAAATTTCATAGGAGCAAAAAATTGAGAATACGCACTTCCTCAACCGGCGTTAAACAGTCGAACCGCAACTGGTTACCTTGGACACCACGGTATTTTTGCTCGCTCATCCCAGTCTAACCATATTTAAAAATTCATCGAGTCGGAACAATCATTAATTCGAAGGCGATTTATTTTTAGGATAAAAGTCACCCAACTCATTTCAATTGTTCGCTCAAAAACGGGAGACTGGACAAAATGTCGCGATAATGCACTGCGGTCGGACTGGCTCATATCTTGGTTGAAACTTGCATGGAGCTCTTGAGAATCCGGATGCCGTCCACCTCCTCTCCCTCCCCGCTCCCCCTCTCACTCCATTCTCTCCTCTCCGCCTCCCATTGCCCGGATCGGCTCAAAACCGCATTGCCTTTCTTCTCCTCTCTCCCTCTCTCGGAAACAGTCCACGATTTCGCCGTCTCCTTTCGCCAACATGTCTCTTCCCTAAGGCTCTCATCGTCGCCGTATTTCCTAACCCTATGTGGACAAGACGGGGAGAAAAGTGGAGAGGGAAAGGGGAGGGAAGGAGGGGGTCGGAGAATGTCCGGTGAGAGGGAAGGGCGGAGTGAAGGGGTTGTTTCAGAGAGAAACGGAAGGAGGAGGGAGAATTTGACAGAGTGACGTTGAGGTTCGAGCTTGCCGAGAATATGATTGTTGCTGGGTGGGCGCAGCCTCTTATTACTCCTTTAACGACCATAAAATGGAATTTTCAATAGCCAACTCGGAATTTGTACGTAGAAAAAGTTTGTTAAGGCTGCCCTGACTATTATTAACAAATCTTTGGGTTTGGCGGTTCAGAGTTCAGAGAGCCAGGGTTTCTTAGTAATGTCGATTGATGAATTGGAGAGTGCCGCTAGATATGAGGAAGTGTGTGCGATTGAACTTTCGATTCATTTAAAGCGAGATTCGTTACACGAGATCGGGAACAATTATCCACTCTTTCGGACGGCATTGTGCGATTTTTTTTGCCGTTATTGTTTGAGATCCTGCCTGACCCCGTGAAAGTTGATCCTAAATGATTTATGTAGATATATAGCGAAAACGTCGTATAATTGCCCGTATGTGATTTTTGAAGTTAAAATTAGTTGGTAAAAATCTCATGGTTTGTTTAAATAGTTTTTATTACAGAACAAATCAGCTTTTCCTAGTTCGCGCCGAAAGCACTATGGACGCACCAAAGTGAAAGGGACGTATTCGCCTTTTGTAATGGATTCCCTAAGTATTGTTTTTTCACTAAAGAACTATAGAATGTTTTTGGACCAGGCAGCTATGTCGTAAGTGGAAGAAAAGTCATCACTTCGGTGATGTTTTAAGACGCGAAATCCAATCTTGCTGTCAAGAATATTCCTTTTCTTCGCCCTGAGTTTTTCCAGTCTATGGAATGGAGGTTAATTCTTTATCAACTAGGCTTGTAGCTCCATAAGCTTTTGATCTACGAAATTTGGGACACCCGATGTTTCTATTTTGAGACCCGCTCCGTTTTTATCTCCCAAATTGGTTTCTACGGGAACTAACAAATTTTCCTTCTTGGAGAACATCCACCCAATGACGCAGCCAGGGGGAGGGGGCGGCAACCGGGAGTTTTCTCTCCCCGTTCCCCCTGCATCCATTCTCAAATAATTTCGCCATTCAGCCTAGAGCAGGGGTCGAATCAACGAGAAGAGCCGCATTGCTGATGAATAAGACGGTTTTTATTTTAAAAAATATCAATTTATATTTCAGAACATTCTTATGGGCAAACGTGTACCTTCGGAAATTCAAGTTCCGAGCGAATTTGAAGTCATATAGTTGGTCACAATTAAGTACTTAAAAAGCAGCATGCGACTCACTATCCGCAGTTTGCTGATCCGTGGCCTTGGTTAACATTTCACGTGGTCCGTCAATTGAATATATGTATCTCGTACGTCTAGATCAGTGGTTCTCAACCGGCGTGTCGCGGCACAATTGCGTAGGTGTCGCTCTGAGCCGGGAGGTGCGTCGCCGAAAATTTTCACAACGGCTTGTAAAGAAATGAAGTAAATTTTGTTGACGAGTATTCTTTCTCTTGTTTAATTTTTAACAACAATAGAGACAGTTTTTAGGATTCAACTCTCCATTATTGCACATTACTCCTTCTTTTAGTTCCGCGTAGTGTTGCCAATCTAGTGAATTTGTTGCTAGATCTAGCTACTTCACATTCACAGTGGCTCCTAAATAAAGGCCTTAGCGACTTCTTACAAATCTACCGAATCGATAAAAAAATCTAGCTATTTCTAGCAACTACCCAAAACAATCTCGTTTAACTTGGAAATATGTAATCCCAGATAAATATTTGATAGATTTAACGGTCAAAATGCTCTTTGTCCGCATCCATTCCTTATAGACGACCCTATGAAAGCGTCCCTTTGTAATATTATGTACACAATCAACTTGGAAGATGGATACATGAATAACAACGTCTGTTTTTCGTATTCGTATCATATAATGATTTGGAAACAACAATGGGAAATCTCTTACCCATTACATGCATTGTAATGTATAAATTAAAAGATTTACTCGGACAGAGATCACCAAAAAAGTCTGCGATAGCAGATAATTACGACATTGTTTTGCGAGTTAAAAATTAGAGTATGCCCTGCAATTCTTATGGGGGATAAATGGAGTAGTGTTGGGAAAAAGACTTTAAAAATAAAGTATTTTTAATAACCCGTAGAAATTGGTTCAGGCTAAGGTTCCATCTTCTTGTTAGAGTGTAAAAGACTAATAGCTTTAAAATTGTGTAGTTATATGCTGTGCACACAAAAACAATACTCTTATTATATGAAGACACCTTTTGGTCAGCTTCCTTACGTAGCCATGAATATCATTGGTAGTTATACAGCTATAGCTACTTTCTACCTACCAGGAAGATGAAATCTAGCTCCCAAATGCTAAAACAAAGTGGCAACACTTTCCGCGGATCGTGGAGTGCAGTGCCGCGCGCGAGCATCGACCACCGCGTGTGTCGCGAAGGAAAATGAAGGTGGTCTAGAGCAGGGGTCCGCAAACCTTTTGAGAGGAGGGACACATAGGAATATTGAAAGTGCTAGGCGGGCCGGATCGAAAAATACCATGTTTCAAAATTTAAAATATTTTATTCTATAATTACCTAAGCATACATGCATATATCGTATAACTATAAGTAAACGTGAATAAATGGAAGAAAAAATTCTAATGCGAACAATGCGCTTGTTTTTAAATTGGAAACACTGATTTTATGATGTTTAATATAATTTCCGCGGGCCGGATAAAACGCTTTCGCGGGCCGTAGTTTGGGGACACCTGGTCTAGATTAAGGGGGGTTAAACGTATCAGTTATGCCTTCAGAACGCTTTTGGGTTAACTTGCATTTTGTATATGTTCTTAGACTTAACGTTCGGAAATTATAATCGCACGTTTTCTGTTTGACGCAGCAAACGAATTATCCCATCTTTTACATTGCCGTATATCTATAATTAGATCAGGCTGCTGCTTTTGGTGGTAACTTCGATAAGCTTGTTCAAAATTTCGGTCGCCGACACAAAGGAAATGGAATTGGCTCGCGGCGCTGTGGAAGGGGGAATCGGCGATCCCATTTTTCCCGATTTCCGACCTTTTCTTCTGATCTTTTCCTGCCCGTGTTCGTTTGATCTTTAACGACCCACCCCGTCGTCAGTCCGATGTTCGCAAACGTTGCGGATATACGCAAATTCATTTACGGAGAAAGCGCAATCGCGTGGGACGAGATGCTATCAAAAGCTCCGTTATGAACCCTGGGAACGCTACGAATTACTTTTCCCTAGTTTATTTATTTATTTAATTTATCGAAAGAATAATCGGAAAAAACATCCTCCCTTAGATTAGATCTCGTCTCGCAAAAATCGGAGAGGAAGAAAAATTGGTGTCGAAGCAGATGAGGTTTGCGGCCGATCGCATCCGGTTCCCGCTTTTGAAGAAAAATTATCGAAAATGCGTTCACAGAAAAATTAACAGAAACCGATCCGTAGTTTTCTTATTGTTTTTCTTGGTAGAAATTAATCCTCCTATAGCCTTTACGTTTACCTCTTTCCGTTCCCTCTCTTTAGAGGCTGACGATCCTATCCGTTTGGAAGAGAAGGGTTCGTTAAGTTATCGGTAGGAAAAATTCCGGACGGTCTCTTTTTTGTTTTTCTTATTCCTTTGCCTTTTTTGGAGTTCTTTCCATTTGCGGAAAAAACAGCCACCGCCGCCGCCGTGGTGTTTATGCTTCTGTTTCCACGGTGATGATTTTTAAATCCATACTCTTGTTCCTCTGCGTCTGCGAGTGGAATTTTTTTTAAGGCGTCTCCTGCCCCGTGAAACAATGGTCGTCGGTCATTTCAAGAAACGCCGTGGCTTCCATAAGAATTAATATTTCTCGTGCCGATTAAGTGAAATTCCATGCGAAATACAAGACCAGAATACTGTTTGGTGAATGTGTCTGTCTGTGTGCGTGTATGCGCAAACGGAATGCCCATAAAGATTCTACCTCATCTCTAACCTTTCACCAGTTACTCTCTTTAAAATTGTGTTCTTTGGATCTTGTAGCCATCATACTCTTATTGTTTTGATCCTTTTCTCTGCGTCATACATTTACAGTTTTATTAGTATCTCTTGAATAAGTTGTATTTATTGTTGAAGTTTACCGATAAAGATTTTATGGCATTTCAGCTAGTTTAGTTCCTCGCGTTTTTACAATTTTTTAAAGCTTTAAGAGGTTCCTTGTTTTTTGAGTGAATCCACTCTAATTAAAAAAAAATATTATGAACACCCTCATCCTACAAATGACCGATCAAGATTTAATGGCATTTGTGCTAGTTTAGTTCCTCGCGTTTTCCCCGATTTATTCTATCTTTAAAAGGCTCCTTGTTTTTTGAGTGAATCCACGCTGAGTTTTTGTTTGAAATATCATGAACGCCCTCTTATCTGCAAATGAAAGTTTTGATACTAGCTTAGCTAGCCTGACCTAGTAATACCCGCTTCTGAAACAGGAGGGTTAGTCTGCCTCAGTATTTCAGTGGTGGAATATGTGAAATACTCGGGTTCGATTCCCAGTCAAGACAGAATTTTTCTCCTGCTTTTTCAGTGTCTTCACCGTCTTATCTGTTCTTAAATGAAAGCTATTCATTGGAGTCGTAACGAACTTAAAGGTATTTTTCTTTAAAATCTCGTCTCTGTGTTCATCTAATTAGTAGACCCGTCTACGAAGCGCTTCGAAAATTTTAGCGACAGATGTTCTCGCGTGGTTTCCGTAGTTTTGTTCATTTATTTATTCCCTCCTTTCCCAAGTCCTCGCTCGCCAAACATTTGATCTCCCGTCCCGGCATAACTCATTGCCGCTCTTTCGATATTTTTACTTGGGAGGTTTTTAACAGGAGATAATTATCCCCACGCTCACTGTTCATTTTTCGAAAAAGCGGGTTTTAGTGTATTTAACGAAGAATGTTCATCCAAAGGTCCCATTTCCAGCTTCTTCTTTTTTATATTCTTATCTTCTTCTTCTTCCTCGGAGCGCGCAAAAGACGCAGTTCCTCTCCAGTTGGCTGCTCTTAAACGCCCCGTGCCTTAATACGTGACGCGCAAACCGAATGCTTTTTATTAACATGGAGACTGCCTGTCCTTAAAACCGGACGCCATCGTTTTTAATAACACCCTTTCTCTCTCTCTCTCTCTCTCTCTCTCCGTTCACCCTCTCCACCTTCCTTCCAGCTCCTCCCTCCCTCCCCCTCCTGGGAGGTTCCATTTTTCCCATTATGGTTTTTTATCGGAGGCGAGCTTGCTTTTGCCATTCGGGCACCTGTTAATTGGTCGGGTGTGCGTCACGGGTTGTATTCCGTCGAAGGATTGTTTCGCCTCGTTACGGTTAGGGAATAACCAGTTATTGCGTATGGAGTGGTCGTCGCCGACGTTTTTAGCGATGCCAACGGTTCACCGGTGTGTTATTAATTTGGCATTTTTCGATCCTGATGTGAATAGCAGAGGGGTCGTAGGATTCTTGCGCAGTGTTGCTAATGCGCTATATGTACTTGCCGATTCCCTAGGACATGGATTACAAACGTGTGCTACGCGACACGATTTTGTTTGACAGGAAACAGGAAAAAATGTTTGTCTTCGGTCTCCTTAACATTTTTCCATTTTTGAGAAAATATGATAGACTATTTATAGCAAGATTGCGATTATGTTGATAAAATTACCTACTGATAGTGATTTTTTGTCCGAGATTTAAAATTCAAGAACAAGCAATTAAAAATATGTACTTGCATCAGGTATCTCCAATAGGCACAACAAGGTTAAAAACTATATGCGCATTTCGGCTACAAAGCAGCCGTCTTCAGTGGTAATTCACTGAAAATAGATTCTAAAAGATTCTTTTTTCGTTGAGTGATATATCGAATGTTATATAGCCGATGCATCGTTTTCTGAGGTCTTAAGTCTGAGAATATGTGGTCATAGCGAAACCATAAAATCATTTCTTTTTGAACCGTAAAATCATTTATTTTTGGATGTATTTTAAATTGGCTCGTAAGTTAAAAACATAAAACCCAATTTTTATAACTCCGACTCGCGAACAAAAAAAAGGTTTGCCTTCCCTGCCCTAGGAGTTCTTCTGAGGCATATTTGAAATGTGACGTGCAGGAAAAAGTATTCATTTACAGGTCACAATTGTGTCTGGGGGGCCGATACGTAAGTCAATAGTTTTTCGCAAATTTTTGGCTCATCGGGTCTTAAAAAGTTTTAATTTATTTTGTAATTTATACTAAAAATCAGGTCTCGTCGTGAAGATTTCCGCTGAAAGATCTAAAAAAAAGTTTTAACCGCTATATTGAATGCTACGTTACACAAATTATTCCTCTTAAATTTGAAAAAAAAATTGGCTGTTGTAGTCTTGTAGAAGTCTTCGAATTACTTTTCGCGGCAATTTCGGAATTTCCGTACAGTTACGTATAAAAATCGAAATGGACTCCTCTGCGTCCTTTCCTGGCATGAATCCGGCGCCTTTTTTTGCCTGCGTTTTGAGCGTTCGCTCGCCCTAAAGAAAACAGTCGTCATTTTTGCCGAAGAGAAAATTCTAATCCGAGACGAAAATGTTTATAATCGCAAAAAACGCCGAATTTTCAGTCCTTAACGATGCGAAAACGTAACTGCCATGGCAACCAATCCTCTTTCAGCTTTCTTTCTTTCTTTGAGCCTCTGCGATCGTCTGAATGCTGGCTGCTAGCGATTCCACCGGAGTGTTTCGCAATTGCATTAGCCATTTAACATTCTGCGATTGCTTACTTAGTGTTAATGACAGGCGGAAAAAGTTACGATCGAAAACTACCGTTTCGACCGCGAGGTTGTTCTTTCCCTATTAAAGCGCATTTTAAAAGGCCGAAAAACGCTGTTTATTATTTAAGCACGTGTTTTAACATCGTCGAATCATTTACGCTCCGGGAAACCGGTTTCATCATCACCAGTCGATGAAAGGACGAGACAAATGACCGTCGGTGACGTCACCTTAATGATCGAGATCGTTGCCCGTTATGATTGGAAGGTCTTTCGGATTAGTAATTCTGCGCCGTCTGTTTTCATTACGAGTCGATGCTCGCAGTAATCGGTCGTACTAGTGGGAGAGGATTTCAACGGTGCGATGATGCACGGATCGGATCTATGAAGGAAATATCGTCATTAATAGTTGTTGATTGCTTGACTCATCGCCCGACTATTTAAATATTATAAGTTTTAGTTTAAGTTACTGTAACACCTGAGAAATCAACATGCAGTCAAACCCCGATTTAGCGCCTACCTATATAGTCCTGCCCTCGCACTCTGCCCATGAGTCGCGTTGAACAAAACTTCCATCTTACGGTTACTACATAGAGCTATCATTTACCTCGTTTTACCGCTACCCCCGCTTTAGCGCCAATGTCAGTGATGGACAAACTGTGGCGCTAAATCGTGGTCTGGATCTAGTATAATGAATGAAATGCAAACTTAAATAACTATACATAAATGCCAAGAAGTTTGACTAAATATAATTCAGTGGCAAATAAATTAATACAAATAAATACAACCAAGTGAAAATAGGTATTACTTAATTAAATATTTATCTACACGAAATAAATAGTTATTCGAAAAGAATTGAATGGGTTTTAAAAAAGATATACCGCTGTTTTAGAATAGAAAGGACTGCATAATACGATGCCTTTTCCACTGCCGTCCATTAATTGTCGAAACAAAATTGATCGCGCTTATTCCATGAATAATGGAAACGGTACTTCAGAAGCATTAGAGCGTTGCTTATTTACCATGTATTTACGTCATTCTCCCTTTCTCGGCCATTTTTCTCTCTCTCCGTTTGTGGCCGTTGCCAAATATAGCGTTTTTTACGGAGTTGTATCGAGCGTGGGAGAATTATTGAATTTCTCTCCTACGAAGAAGTAATCCTCCAATATCTTTTTTGTTTCTAGGTTCGCTTTTTATTAATGGCGCAAGAGATCGTTTTTTTCCTCGCGAACTACGAGAATGTCAGATGAAGAAGTTGGAGTAAGAGGATCTTAAACTTAAGTCGCTTTCGAACCAAACAGTCGATTTCGAAGGAGATTTATGTTCAACTGTGATAATAAAGAGCCCAAGTTTTTTGTTGAAATTTAAACATTTCTCAGAATGGTGTTTACTTTAATTGAAAACTAAAATTAACGTGGAATGTCTAAGTATATAACATTTATACCCAGAAGTCCCTTGCGCAACGCGAGGTTCTTGGAAAAGGCTGCGGTGAACAAAACCGTGTCGCGCACGTTTAATACCTTCGTACAGGCTAAGAGTCACACACATACGTAAAATACAATGCGCGCCTCATTCATGTACGCGTATAATTAAAATTTACGCGCATGCTTGCCACATTTACTTAACCGTTTATAATCAAATCCGCGTTGTACGAAGATCTATTGTTTCGTAACCTTGTCTCGTCTAAGCTTCCTTCCACCCACTGAACGTATAATCAAACCAGAGGGCCGCATACTTCGAATATGCGTGCCTCATGCAGACTGATGCGTTTCTGAGATGGTCGAGACTAGAGGAGTTGAGAAAATGAGGATGGACGGCGGAGAGGCGGGGCGGGTGAGTTGAAATGCGTTGAAGGTTATAAAGAGGCTCGGGAGTTATGTGCCGCATAACCGTGTTCGGTCAAAACTTGGTTGGCCTCGAAGAGAAAG
Organism: Tanypteryx hageni; assembly: GCA_028673005.1. Classification (NCBI taxonomy): domain Eukaryota; kingdom Metazoa; phylum Arthropoda; class Insecta; order Odonata; family Petaluridae; genus Tanypteryx; species Tanypteryx hageni. The sequence goes on along the minus strand of CM054118.1, from coordinate 13,176,665 downwards.
AATATGGCTATCCGGAACTTTCGTAAAAACGCTTCCCGGCGAAATTTATCTTTCAACGGTCACGCCTTCAGTTAAAAAGAACGCGGTTAACGATGCGGCCCGTAATTTTATTATTCGCAGTAAGTATATACCTGGTGCATTCTGGGAACTCGTTTCGAAATATCAATTATCCACGGCCCTCTACGCGCGTGTAATGTGCGATGTATTTCTCAGAAGACGTAGAAACGATGATGGTGACTTCGGTATGATTAATACGGCTCGCCAAATTCGCGTGTCATTTGTTAGAAAATAAAGGAACGAGCATCGAGACTATTGTTAGGCGAGTAACAAAAAATCGAAGAACAGAGGTTTTAGTTGGAAAATGTTTTTGCGCCAGATAGCCTCTTTGTCACCTCTTCGATTCATTGGCGGTAGTTAAGTTGTCGAATTTATTTAAACGCATTTTTTAATTGATAGCGTAACGATGGGGAAATTAAAGCAAAAACAAAGAGACGATTATGGTAACTTCGTCATGACTAATACAACTAACCAGTCTTGTTGTATTTGCTCCCCATCCTAAAGTCGCGGGTTCGTATCTTGCTTTGGGCATGGATGTCTGTTGTTGTTTCTTTTTAAAAAAACGCTTTATAAAATACCATGGATATGCTCTTCAAGAACTAATTTACATAAATAAGAACGAAAAATTTTGTATTTTTACTGATGCTCCATTTTTTTCAACCGCTTAGATTTATTCGCGGCAATAACTCTTCTGAATTTATTTCAGCACAGTATTTTTATTTGTTAGAAGAACACCAATGTTGTGAATACCTTATCACAAATAAATATCTGAGGAGCAGCTGAAACACCCGTTACGTCGTCGCGAAACGACAAATCTCCCGGGATGAATAATCGACCAAGTTATCCGACGAGTAAATGAACTGAGCGCTTTTTAAAAAGGAGCAAATAAAACCTCTTCCGAGCACCTGCGATACGGAAGGGAATACAAATGAGCGGCCATTATGCCCCTTCATTTGTCTCCCCCTTCGTCTCGAATCGAGTGAGAATCTTTGAGCCCCTACTGGGCTCGTTGAGTTTCGACGTCCGCGTTTCGACGCGGGGTCGGTTCCGAAGGTGATGGAAGAGGGAGGCTTTGGGATGGGAAAGAGAGCCATCTCGAGAGATTGTGGCACGGCTTAATAGGATTGGGTGGGAGGGAGGGGGAGCGGAAATTGCGATCGGGAAAGGGAGGGGCCGGATGGTCTCCCAAAAATAAAATAAAATAAAATTTAAAATGTCGGCGGTCAAAACATTCCGACCGACCTCCTTCGGCCGTTTCCTTTTGCTCTTACCGAAATCACCTTTTCGCGTCCCTTTTTCTCTCCGACCTTTCCCTTCGTCTCCCAATCGCTCCTCCCGTATTCACCTCTTTTCCTCTCATGACTCCCTTAGCTTCTCTCTCTTTCGTGGAAGAATGGAGTTTCTAGTCCCAATCTCGTTCGAATAAAGACGTTTTGTCCGTCTGTTGGTCTGTCTATCCTGTCTTTCTTCTTTCCTCTGCCCTCCTTATCTTTCCAACCTTTCACTCGCTTTCTATCGCCATCCCTCCCTCTCCCATCTCTCTTTCTCTCTCTCTTTTTCCCTCTCCATCATCTCTCTTTCTCTCCATCATCCTCCCTAGCCCATTTCCCCGTCCTCTTTTTTCCTCACTCAACCCTCTATCCCTCTTTCAATCCCTCTCTCTCTCCTTCCTTCAATCCCTCTCTCTCCCTCCTTCAATCCCTCTGTCTCCCATCTTCAATCCCTCTCTCTCCCTCCTTCAATATCTTTTTCTCTCTCCTTCAATCCCTCTCTCTCTCCTTAAATCCCTCTCTCTCTCTCTCCTTCAATCCCTCTCTCTCCCTCCTTCAATCCCTCTCCCTCCTTCAATCTCTTTTTCTCCCTCCTTCAATCTCTTTTTCTCCCTCCTTCAATCTCTTTTTCTCTCTCCTTCAATCCCTCTCTCTCTCTCCTTCAATCCCTCTTTCTCCCTCCTTCAATCCCTCTGTCTCCCTCCTTAAATCCCTATCTCTTTTTCTCTCTCCTTCAATCCCTCTCTCTCCCTCCTTCAATCCCTCTCTCTTCCTCCTTTAATCTCTTTTTCTCTCTCCTTCAGTCCCTCTCTCTCTCTCTCCCTCGTTCAACCCTCTCTCCCTCCCTCCATCCCTCTGTCTCCCCCCCTCAATTTCTTTCTCTTTAATCTCCATCTCCCTATTGCTTTCTCCTCATACTCACTTTCTCCATTATTCTATCATTGGTTGCATTTCTCCTTATTTTTCCCAGGATTTTCCCTCGCCCTCTTTCCCCTGCCTTTTTCTCCATTTCTTTACTCTCCCCTCTTTCCGGTCGTTAAAAAATTTCTGCCTTCTCCTTTCATTATCCCTCGGATCTTTTTGTTACCTTTAATACTTAAGTGCTTCATCTCTATCTTCCCCCACTCTCCCTTTACTCCCCTCACCTCTCTCCTTCTATTCTCCGCCTTTTCTCCCAACCCACCCTTTTTACGACGTCCCGAACCCACCAAGACCCTTCCGCAGCGCAAAATGGGGGATGTTTTTGTTCTTAAATTTTAAACTTTTCGTCAAAGCGAGAGTCGGTTCCTGTTACCGTTTTTATTGGCTTGCAGACTGGGAGGTTTTGCGATTTTTTTAAAAATCTTCGTGCGCCTCTCCGCTCGTCTTATTTTTTTCTACGAAAAGGTGGAGGGGGTTAGGTGAGAGAGGAGGCAGTCCTTTCCTCTCAGCTCGCAAATTTCGTCCTTCTCGGTAAGGATGGGTTTATTTTCGCCGGGGAGTTTCGAAGGAGGAAGGAAGTGAGTAATTGGCGATGAGATGTTTGGCGTTCCGTTCCCACATCGGAGCGTGTTACCAGATCCAGGGTGCGCTCCGCGCGTGTTCGGCGTCGTGAATCACCGAAGGCTTCGTTTGTGCGCGGAATAGAATTTTTCGTTCGGGAAGGGTTTCGTTAGAACTTAATTTAAAACGCGAGAAACGGCTGCGTGCGATAAATACGATTGGAAGAAAAGAGAGAAATTGTCGAAGATTTTTTGGGTTAATTTTATCGTAATTAACTCAAAAACAGCAGTGTAACAGTATTTTTCATTTAGCATATGCATGTGCGATTTTATACGCATTGGGTGTCAGGCATGGTAACCAAACCTAATCTTGTAAGACATATGCGGCCAACTTTACGACCCGCGAGGTCATCTTGTAGGAATGTATGAGGATATGTAAAATTATGGTCGTAAAAAACTTTTTAGATGATGTTTTATCGTTAAAAATTCGTTTATATCTTACATATGTTACTTTTTGTTGTATCCTTCTAACATCGAGTCACAAATTCTGTTTAAATATGTATGACAGAAAACTGAAATTAAAAATTAATATTTTTATGCACATTACTGAACTGATGAATAAGACAGATGCTTTAGCTTATGTGTTATACATTTCAGTTCATAAAATCCCAATAGAGGAGCTTTAGTGCACTTATTAAATGGCGTAACGGATAAGCAGCTATTTTAAAACTAGGGGATATATATGACTTTCACTTTTCTATTACCGCAGTCTCTTATTGTAATAAAAATTCAATATATGAACAATGGAAATGTCATTCGTCCTTTTAAAAACCTACCAAGTTCATTTTTATCCAAAACCTTATCGAAAGAGCCTCCTGTATGTACTCGATTGATTGCCAGCGCATCTTTCAGTTAAAAATCCGCGAAGTTTTAAAAAGTAGAGAAAAGGACGTATAGTTATCGTCGAGTCTCTCCAGAACCAAACTGCTGCGAATAGCGCAGATTATGCATTCGAGAATTCACCGCTCTGAATTGTTAGTTTAATTTGATTAGCGTTATATTTTGTCACCTCGGTGTGTCTCGTATTTTTTTAAATGTCTAATTCGACCTGCGTACTGATTCGCGAGAATGTATTTGCATCGAATTTGCCTCCGGTTGCATTGTTCACATATCCTTAGCGTGATAAAAATTGCGAGTCTTAATTATTGTGACAATAAATGCAAATTTATGTTTTTTTACGTTTTCCATAACGTGAGGTATTCGCGTAATTCGCTATCCAATAGATATTTTTTTGTTCGCCCGGTTTATTTTTTTAATGAAACTCAGATTCTTTATCCCTCTCTGACAAATCTCGCCGCCGTTATAAATGGTTCCGCGAAATCCGTCTCGAAAATATATTTCCTTTTCTATATCTTTCTCTTCCGATCCAAAAATATTCTTGATTTTTTTTAATATTTCGCGGTAAAATTCTTCGTTTATCATGAAGATAGTTTTAAGAGCCGCGTGGGTTTAAAATGAATTATCGAATCCGACATTTTAGCGCGTGGGGTCGAGGTGGGTCGGTATTTTTGTCCAGGTCAGGTCGTGGTATTTAGTTCTTTTTAGGCGTTCTTTACCAGCGAAGCGGTAATAGCGGAACGCCATATGAGCATGTCTGGTCCGTCCGTCCGTCGTAACTATCATCTGCTAAACCGTTGAACGGATTTCAATTTAATTAGGTATGAGTGATCTTTATTAAAATTTATTGCCCATTTGTGATTTTCAACTGAATCCGTCAATTAGAACTTCCACTTTACATAATTACTTCAATAAACTTATACTCGTATCTCGTTAAATGGCATCAGTCAAGCAACAATTAAATGCCATAAATTTCTTTTTCTAGCTCTTATATGATATGCAAGGTATAAATTAAGACGATTATTATTATTTATCACAAGAAAGTCCTCGAGACCTCATAATTCGTAGATAGAAATTCGAGAATCTTTCGATACCGTTTCATACGTATTTTCCATAAAGATCGCCGTTGAAATCTCTGTGTATTCCATTTATCGAGTATACTTTTCCATTTTGTTTTTTTCTTCCGAAGATGGACGAGAAAATTTTACTTTCTCTGCTTCCCTTCTGTTCCCCATGCTTTCCCCCATTCTTCCCATTCTCTCCCACCATTCTCTCCTCCCATTCTCTCCTCCCATTCACTTCTCCCACATTCTCTCCCACATTAATGCTCTGTTATCTACTTCCCACCATTCTCTCCTCCCATTCTCTCCTCCCATTCTCTCCTCCCATTCTCTCCTCCCATTCTCTCCTCCCATTCACTTCTCCCACATTCTCTCCCACATTCTCTCCCACATTAATGCTCTGTTATCTACTAACAAATATATTAACTTGTAATTAATTTGTATTTTGTTAAAATCTGTATGTAATTAATTTCTCATATTTTGTAAATATTGTAATTACTTATATGACGAAAGGGTTAAATGTAAGAAGGGACTACATAGTCTCAATTTCGCCCTAATAAAGTCGTTTGTCTGTCTGTCTGTGCCACATTCTCTCCCCCATTCTCTCCCCTCATTCTCTCCCCTCATTCTCTCCTCCCATTCTCTCCTCCCATTCTCTCCTCCCACATTCTCTCCCACATTCTCTCCCCTCATTCTCTCCCCTCATTCTCTCCCCTCATTCTCTCCCCTCATTCTCTCCCCTCATTCTCTCCCCCATTCTCTCTCCCCATTCTCTCTCCCCATTCTCTCTTCCCATTCTCTCTTCCCATTCTCTCTTCCCATTCTCTCTTCCCATTCTCTCCCCCCCATTCTCTCCCCCCATTCTCTCCCCCCATTCTCTCCCCCATTCTCTCCCCCCATTCTCTCCCCCCATTCTCTCCCCCATTCTCCCCCCCATTCTCTCCCCCCATTCTCTCCCCCCATTCTCTCCCCCCATTCTCTCCCCCCATTCTCTCCCCACATTGTCTCCCCACATTCTCTCCCTCCATTCTCTCCCTCCATTCTCTCCCTCCATTCTCTCCTTTCTCTTCCTCCATTCTCTCCCTCCTTTCTGTCCCTCCATTCTCTCCTTTCTCTCCCCCTCTTTCGCTCCACTCCTTTTCTCTCCCTCTCTCCCCCCATGAATGGGGTCGCTGCGTCGCTGGAAACTTCAGGACCAAAGTCTGACCAATTTTATTACGTCGTCCGTCTTTCTACATTACGCTTTCCGGAGGAAAGGGAAAGGTGTGACAGTGGTTTTATTACCATGGAGACGGCTGCGTAGGGCAGATGAGTGAGGAGAAACCCTTTCATCGTAATGCTTTTTATTCGACCTGGAAAGCAACCCTTTCCCTTGTGAAATGTCGTCATTGGAATTTTCTCACCAAATCGGGCTGCCGAGTTTGCCTATTTTCGTGTGCTTAGTGTCGTCGACAAATCTTATTTTTTGCGATTAAAAATTTTACTCTTTGGATGGTTCTCGCTGGACATTGTTTATATTATTTACTTTATTTTTATATTTATATTTTCGTTGAAAATGTATCAATTAATTTTTTGACTGTCATAAAATATGAACTCAATTCTGCTTCAATGAAACGATTCTAACGATTAAAACATTTTAAAAAGCGTTGGACCTATGCATTTTATTTGTATATTTCCTCGTGTAGTTGTAGAATTAACGAAGTAAATGCTGAAATAAGTATGAAAAATCCGCGTGCCATTCATATGGCAATCTTTTGTATTTGACTTGTTTTAGATTTAATTAATCGTGGCGACTGTTAGTTTATTTATCACACAATTGTAGCCGTAGTAATCAACAAACGCCACCCAACCAAAACTTCAAACTTTTGATCTGACAGATCCTCAAAATTTTCTGACTATAGGTTCTGGGAAATCTGCCAGGTATCATCTCGTTAGAGAGGTTAATTATCTTCTGTCCTCTTCTTATTTTAACAAAAAAATAAATAACTCAATAAACGCATCGGAATTTATAAGGTTATCCGTAGATGGGGTTCAAGGTAGGTTTAGGTCTAGGTCGTTTAATGACGTTTAAATATTAGTTTCCCTCTGAAAGAGAATTTTCTGCTGAAATGTGCATCCGTGACTTTTTCGGCGGAAGAGAGTGAACCTCACTGGTTGGTTGCAGATGGCGGTGGCAGATGGGAACGGTGAGGAGAGAAAAGGAATGGGCGGGGAGAGAGGGAAAGCGGGGGTGTGGGGTGCTTGCACGGATCGTCACGGAGTCTGGGTTCATTTTCGTGCCGCCATTACGCGAGCGCTTTGCGGATGCGGACAGACGCGGATCCTCCCGGTTTTTAAGCGGGAGTCACGCACGGACGAACCGTCTAGCAACGGCGATCCCGAAGCGGGCACGCCTCTTTCTTAAAACGAGACTATATAGGTCGGATTTTTTTGTTAAATCCGGAATTAATTTAGGCTACGTGCGTTATATTGGGTGAATATATTCAAAATTTCGCTTGATTTAAAAAAAAAAGTTTTCCGAGGAAATTTATTTGCCCGCGACGGGAATGTTGCTTGTTGTTTTTAATGCATTATAAAGTAAGATCTTAAACGTTGTTTCTATTGCTCGTACTCGATCCATCGCCGTAACTATTAGACCAGGGATGGCAAGCCTATTGCATGCGAGACGATTTTGGTTGGCACGCAATAGAAAATTAATTTATAGAATTTCACCTTATTACTTTTCCATATCTGACAATATAAAATAATATTTTTAGCGATATTGCGAATATGTTCATTAAATAACTGATAGTGACTTTTTGTCCGAGAATAAGATGCTTGTTGCTCTATAATTGGTATTTAACCATAATTGATCGGGGAGTCTTTTTAGAGATAAATTGTATTTTATATGCCCAATCTATCGTTTTTTTGAGATCTGAGAATAAATGATTCTAGCCAAACCTAAAAATACGAAAGGTAAGTTAGAAAATGAAAGCTAATTTTCGTCATTTTGGTACTCGAGTAAAAAAATTGCCATTTCTGTCCTCGACGTCTAGTTTCTCCTATCCCTCCCTCCAAGAAAGACCAATGAATTTCTCTATGCATTAACTTTTGGCTGTTATTGATATTTTTCTGGTCGCTGTTGCTGTCTCGCATATCAATTGCTTTGTATTTTTGCGCTAATTCGTTTAGCTGTATTATTCGCTTGCTCCGTTATTTATATCGTCGTCGGTTTGACATATTTTTGGCTATTTATCAAGTGGCGCTATTTATCTTAGGGAGATCGATTCGCCATATTTTCCTGTTTTCTCCAGATACCGAAATCTGTCTTGCTTTCTATTGATTATACTATTAGATATCTCTGATGTTGACATTGTGAAATTAAATCCATCCACTTTATAAGGCAACATGTTTGATTCTCGTTTTTGCACCGCGGACAGATTCTTGACTCTACGTCCGAATATATGTCTAACGAATTCTTTCGGGAGCCATGCAACATCTCCTTTTTCTTGCTCGTGACTGGGTGAGACTCTTATCTCTTATGACAACATTCTTTCTCGAATTGATTTTTCTTGTTGGCTCCCTTATCTCGGTGTATTATTCCCAGAAATGCATTATCTTTATCTCTGAATCGATTACGTTATATCTAATACATTTTCATCTCTCTTTATTACCCATTTAATGCTCAATCGTTCAGTGTCTTTTGAGTTTGCTAAAATAATGCATTTCAATATCGAGTTCTGTGTGGCTTTCATTCGATTGAAAGTACTTTAATTGCATTAGAAATCATTCCCTTTTGGCATTTTTCTTCAAAACGATTCAAACTATAATTGAAGATTTTTTGGGGCCTTTTGGGCATATATCGATCGTGGCAGATTGATATTTATCATTTCTTGGTCCCATTTGTGTAATCGAGTCGGGATATATTAATTTGGGAATAATACGTCAATGATTCATCATTTCTACGATAATGTAAGGAATATGGGTCTGCATTCTGCCGGTTTAATTTTTTCAATGGCACAATTGCAAATGTGTTGAAGAACTTTGAAGAAGAAATTACGCAGGTCATTAAGAGGAATTCTGTCAATTTTTTATTATTCGTACGTTCATTATGTATTTTACCAGAATATCGCGAATTATTAAAAAAAATTAGAGACACTAGTATTCATCTATTCCTTCCAAAAACGAGACCACGGGTGTCCAATTTCGTTGCTCGTTCAACTAGTGGCGATAAGATAACCATACGTTGTTTTCCGAACTATCATATAATATACACGCAACGTCAATAAATAGGATGTGCATTGTTTTACATGTAGGTAGGTTTGAGTTTGCAAACCTACATCGATCAAGTCATATCGTGCACATTAATTAATGCGTTGTGAAATGTTGACAAATTACGGTCATTCCTCCAACACAGGGAGTTGATTGAACTTATGATAAATATTATACTCCGAATTCTGTATTATGGGAAGCATTTTGCACTCGCCACGAAAACGTAATTTAAAAAATATTCTTTCAAAACCAGAAGAAAAAATGAGTGGCGTTTCCGGTAACTTCCAAAGGAAGGGGGAGGGGGCGATTTCGAATATCTCTGCACCTATCAGAATCCTTCTTTCCGTTGCCTTAAGGGCCTTATCTTCCTAATACTCCATTGTGACATACCCTATGCAGGGTTTTCGCAGGTTTTTCACACCCACCCACCCTCCTCAGTGGGCGTTTTCTTGCGTGGGTTTTACTAGGTAGGACAAGCCTGTCTTTACCTAGGTTTTCTCCACAAACTTAAATCTGTCATCACATATCTTTTTATATTTTGTATACTGTTTATTGTTTGTTTTAATATTCATGATATAGACAAAGGGTTAAATGTAAGAATGGACCTTATGGCCCAAATTTCGCCCGAATAAAGAGACTTGTCTATATTTCCAATCTGCGACGAAGAATCGAGAAATTTGGCGCGGAATGGGTTTAAGAATGCATCCAATGTAGGGCAGTCGGGACATTGAGAAAAATACATAACTGATGAGCGTTATCAATTCGCCACAGGTGGAGAACGCATCGGAAGATTGGCGATCACGATTTGCTCTAGTTGAGCTCGAATTTCCATTTTTCCTTGGTATTGACGAAAGCTGTTCGATAATGCGCCACCTCGAGGTGCGAACGAAAAAAAACTAGGTTTCTCGGCTCACTCGTGTGAATCGCCCGAAAGAAAGGTCGATTCGTTCCGTTTCCATTTATCAACTAATCACGACGTAGCTCACTCTTGCAAAGGCGCTTGCTTTTTGCGGAATGTCCTGCGAGATAAGGACGTCTTTTTAATTCATTCGTTTTTATATGCGATCCACTTGACAGGGCTGCGCATCGAAGGCGCAAACAAAGGCGACTGTTAAAGGATCGAAAGAGAGGTGACGCGATTTGTAGAAACGGATGTTTTTTTTTTACTTTTGCAAATGCCAATTATTTAGAGCAGTGGTTCTTAACCTTTTTCGTCTCGCGCCCCTCCCTTCTGATCTTCTAATACCTCCACGCCCCCCTCCTTTTCATCTTCTAAGACCTCCACGCCCCCCTCATTTTCATCTTCTAAGACCTCCACGCCCCCTCCTTCTGATCTTCTAAGACCTCCACGCCCCCTCCTTCTGATCTTCTAAGACCTCCACGCCCCCCTCCTTCTGATCTTCTAAGACCTCCACGCCCCACTCCTTTTCATCTTCTAAGACCTCCACGCCCCCCTCCTGATCTTCCCCGGAAAATTTTATTTTATGCTTTTAAGGGTTTTTATCATAAAATTATTAGTAATAGTAAACAATGTTTTCACATAGGTTTCTAAGTGAGCTGAGTTCTACTGTTTGTGTTTCTATAGTGAATTCGAATCTGTTTAGTTTTTATTTCGACGCACAATTCAAAGCTGACAGGCTAGCATCATTTTTGGGCAGTTAGCAATCAGTTGCCATTACCTAAAAATATCCGTGTAGTTCTTCATATTATTTCTACGTATAATAAAACTATTCGTCTGCAGTACATCTGTTATTGATTTGATAAGTCGACAGAGCATTTGGACACATCAGTACAAGATTTATATAATCTAAACAGTTATGAAATAAATGAAAAAATATTAAAGCATGTAAATTGGCCAGCATTGGAAACATATGAGAGATGGAAATTGAGGCAAAACTGATTTAGATCCACAATGCTTCCCCCCTCCCCCTTCGGAATCCTCATACGCCCCCCTATGGGGAGAGGGCCCCCCCCCATAGGTTATGAACCACTGATTTAGAAGAATCATTGCGTTAACATAAAATATGAATTCAAGATTTTGACGAATGTGCACGTTTTAAGTGTCCTCGAATCGGAAAAAATTGGCTTTTCAATTCCGTCCGTTGTCTGTGTGAGTCTGTAAGGCAGAGGTTCCCAACCTTTTTGGCTGCAATCCTAAATTTCCCACCGCCTCTTCAACTCCGACCCTCAGTTATATGATAAGATTTAAATATGTACATAAATGTGTACAAATACACTTTCAAATAATAATAATAATAACAATGATGATTTATTCGACACATGCAGGTTGTCCCAATTACGTGTTATATAAAAAAATTGCAACAATCGCGTCTACATTAACGCACACATTATAAAATATGATTCATTCTGCAAAATATATTTCTTCGTATGACCCTTCGCGCTCCTACTGAAGACATCCGTGACCCTAATTTGGGTCGCGACGAGATTGAGAACCACTAATCTAAACTTTGTTTTATTCCTATCGACTATCGCCAAATGTCTATTCAACCAAAAATGGCTGCGTGGATTTTAATAAAAATTCATTAAGATATAGTGCTCAATGGCGTAAACAATATTATTTAAACTATAGGTCGAGAAATATAAGTGTATAGCGATCGGTGAGATTATAACGCATCCATTTCTACGCCTAGCTACCACCAAATTCTCCTCATGAGCTGCTTTCGTTGCTATGGGTAAAAGGCCGGCGTTAACAGTGTTGCCAAATGCTAAAAAATAAATCCGCTAATTGGTTGTGAAAAATCTCCTAGAATTAGACGAAAATAAGCTAGGGATTGGGATTTTATCCACGTTCCTTTCCTATCTTGCCTACAAATTAGCGCGCAACATTTTACAGAATTTCTGCAAACACTTATGTATTAAATACATAAAATATGAATTTTTTTGTAGAGGATTTAAATTATTACAGGAAGATTTAAACTTTTTAAAATTTTGTAAATACATGAGCAAAAACATCAAAATTCATTTATAAAATAACCCAGTTAATCCACTTAGCGGATTTTAAAGATTTTTGTACCCCAGATGATCAGCAAAATAAGCTATATCTAGGGGAAAATACTCCAGATTGGCAATGCTGCGCGTAAATAGGTATTGTTCAGGCATGCCATACTGGCGGCTCGAGAGCCGCACCCGGCCATTTCTGTCCCTTTCCACGGCCCGAAGGGTAATTTTTGTAATTCGAGATTTTATGTAAATTTTTGTGAAAGGAGACAAGATTTTTTCGTAGTTATTGAGCTGCAGCAGAACGCGTTTTATAAATTATTGTTTTTAATGGCAAAACAGAAGTTCATTCTTCTAGTTAAAGTCTATTTTGCCAACTCAGGCCATAATTAAACAACTGTAGTCGTAATGCGGCCTTTCTATAACATCCACCGCTTCAATTCGGCCCTGATGTCCCTTCGAGTTCGGCATTCCTGTATTAATACAAGCTTGATTGTATGAGAAAGAAGCTTAACTGGTGAGAAAGGTCGTGCGGTGTGGCAGCGAGCTTTGCCCTTTTTCTTGTAGATGAAGGCGTCTCGGCAAATTTTCCTCTACGTCCGATGGAAATCGACGATTCGATGATCGGCAAACCTTTCGGCGGGAATCGATTCGCGACTTACCGACTTCATGAGGTTGCGGCAGACTTCGTGTCGCGATTAAATGGGCTCAGTTCTTCGCCGCATCGCCGTCTCGTGCCAGAAGAGTGCAGTTAACGCTCTAAAAACGGTTGCAGCACCACCCAAGATGGTTCCCTCCTTTCTCGAACCCTTCTCTCATACCCGTTTCTTCGTCTCCATCGTCATCACCACCATCAGCCGCCGACGACGATCGGCCCTCCACCTCGCGGCGGTTTTTCCCAACCTCTTATGATCCTCCAGACGTATGGGGTTCTCTCGCCCTCTGTCGGGCGGTCCGTGTGTTAAGTTCCGTCATCTTTTTCCGAGTCGGGGATTGTAGTGTAACGGCATCTCCGTTCGACGAATGGCCAAAGCTTTTTAAATTGCGGACCGCCAACCGTCTCTCGATCGACTTATTCTCTCTCTCTCTCTCTCTCTGTTATCGCCATCTTGAGGCCGCGATGGCCTCTCTTCTTCTCAACAATTTGATGGGAGGGGTTTCAAGGTGGAGTCGTTAATGCCGCGCGCACGGCGTCGTCCTTTTCATCATCGAAAAAGTTTCGATTTCTTATATAAATCTTCGCGGAAGTTTGAAATTGCTGGAAGAAAAGAAGCAGTTATTCTTCCGCCTAGGGCGTTTTTTGTTCGACTCCAGCTCTCTGTTGGGCGTCTCTCGTACTACTCGCCCAAGAAGATCACGGCTTTAGTTGTTCGGAGAAGAATAATAAAATCGAATTAAGTAAAAAATTCAAAAGTTTGTTTTTTCCGTTGAAACATGATGTCATATTTATGTTATGTTAACGTTGCTTTTTGAGGGCCTTTTACTTGCGCCTAGTGCATTTGTAGGTTGATTTTACGCAAAAACATCAAGTAAAACAAGCTATTGTTACAAGATTTTGATGAAAAACAATTAAATGCGACGTTTTATTTCGCGCTGAAGTTTACGCATCCCCTGCTGTTGGTGCAGCTGCAGCTGGGTGAGCGGTGATGCTGCCCTGGGCACATCATGGAAAGGGGGCGCAGAATGAGGCTTCCTGTTCGCTTTATGCCGCAGCGGGGGGCATTCGACTAAGTTTGTTCCGGGATAAAATTGTCCAACAACGATGTTCTTTGCTACATACGTTGCATACATCGGTTTAGAAAAGTTGATGTAAAAGTCGGTCAACGACCACCTAGCCGTTTCGATAATGGATAGCTTTAGTTTAGTGTGTATTTGCTTTAACCCATAGAACTACCAAGTGATTTTCACTACCGTGGACTACCATGGGGGGAGGGGGAGGGCTCTGAGGCCCACCATCTAAAATACAGTAAAAAGACATAGTAATATTTTGAACCTATCGTTATATATTTCAAAATGGCATAGAAATATAACTATGCAATTTAAGTAATTTATTTGAAATGATATGTACATTATACACTATAAAGACAAAAATATTTACATTAAAAGAATTTTTTGCATTTTTAATAATATTTTCAAGATAAGATTAATATTGCGGTAAGATTGTTTTTACAAAAATAATAACGAATTGATTAGAAAACGATTTAATCTGATTCATCTGACACAATGGAGCAAATAGCGCGCTACACACTGTGCTCTCCACATGTTTTTTTAGAACATGGTGCCTTATAAGTTAGGCCACCCGCGTGCCAAGGCATGCAGCCAATTACGAAATAATTTGCAGAAAATTGAAATATGCATACATTGATGAGAAACTTTGGGTAATTATTTTACATAAGTCTCTGCACCATGTATTAAAATATCAAGAGTTTTCCTTTGTTTTTAAAAGAGAAACAAGAAAAAATAATTTGTGGGCCTCGGAGCCCCGTGATAGTTCTAGAGTTAATGAGAACTCAGTGATGTGCGTATTTAACTTAGATAACATTTAAGAAATATCGCGAATAATTGGTTATATTTATGAAAACACATTCCAAAGAATTATTCTCGGATGCAGTGATAGAGAGGATACCGAAATTACGACCTGCTGTTCTCCGAAATAGCTGGTTAACGATGTATTATCATTCCTTACCTAACTCTTTAATTTGTGTGTGTTGACTGAACTTGACGCGTATCCGTGACAATTAGATTTGCAGTATTCCCAGAAGACTGAGCGTAATGTTTAGTTTATCGTTTGATGTTCTTTCGCTCCCCTCGATAAAACTTCCGTTTCTATGCGCGATAAAAAACTTTAATATACGCTTGCTTTTTTGCAACATGTCTTGCCTTAAAGTTAACAGGACTGGTGTTTGATGTTTATGCTCCTTATATTTATAAGGATTCCGAGAATAAATGCTTGACGATTTTAATTATACTTAATAACCAAAACAAAACTTTTCATAAAGTTTCCTCTCGACGAAAAACTCGAGTACTTTCTATTCCGGTCGTTATCTACAAGAAGAGAATGTCCGCCCAAAGAATTCGTAGAAGAGAGTATGCTAGGAAATAAGCAGAGATAGAGAGGTAGGGAGAGAATGGGAACATTAGGTGACTTGAAAGAAGGGGATGTGGAGGGCCTTAAAGGGAACAAATAGGGTTTTGTTAACCAAGAAAACATACGAAGATCAAGATGCGCGATCTAAACACATAACAAGATGGTTGCTTTGGGGGGAGGGTGGGGCGGCGAAAAGAATATTTATTATATTTTTATCCGTGCTTTTGTTCCGTTCTCAAAAATCTTATAAGCCTCTTAACATACATCTTTCTGGTTCGCGTCGCGAAAAGGCGTATCATTACGCTCCATTGTCTCGCGGATTAATCCGGAGAGAATAATAATATCAGATCGCGGTGGAGAAAGAAAAAGAATATCAAGCCTTTTGATTACGTTCCGAGAAAACATTAGCCTCGACATCTCCCTCGGAAAAGAAGGAAAAAATCCAGTCTCTTCCTATTCACTGAAGAGAGAGCAGGATGAGGTGCCTTTCCCTTGCAGTGAGAAGCAATCATGGTCACGTGACCTCCGGCCTGCCCTTCTCCTCCTCCCCGCCCCTTTTGCATTTCTTTCTCCTTCATTCCTCCTCCCCCAGCTTTTCCGAGCGAATGCGCGAATAAAAAACCAGCGTCCAACTCTCTCTCTCTCTCTCCAATCTCTCACCCCGCTCATTATGTGCACTCTTCTACTGCGCGAAACGTGTCATTAGCTTCCTGTAACCGAGGCTGCGTGGGACCTTCAGCGGTATTATATACTACGTCTCCTATTTTTCTGTTGTGGTCATTTCTCTCCCACCCCCCTCCCTCCGTCTTTCTCCTCTCTTCTCGCTTATCTGATATTCCTCTCTTTCCTCCCCCTTCTGTTTAACCCTCTCTTTATCCATTTCTTCCTCCATATCTCTATCCCTCTCTCTCTCCATCTCCCTCCCTCCATCTCCCTCCCTCCATTTCCCTCCCTCCATCCCCCTCCCTCCATCTCCTTCCTCCATCTCCCTCCCTCCATCTCCCTCCCTCTCTCCCTCCCTCCCTCTCCCCTCCCTCCCCCTCCCTCCCTCTCCCCTCCCTCTCCCCTCCCTCTCCCCTCCCTCCCCCTCCCTCTCCCTCCCTCCCTCTCCCTTCCTCCCTCCCTCTCCCTTCCTCCCTCCCTCTCCCTTCCTCCCTCCCTCTCCCTTCCTCCCTCTCTCCTTCCCTTTCTCCCTCTCCCTCCCCCTCTCCCTTCCTCTCTCCCTTCCTCTCTCCCTCCCTCCCTCTCCCTCCCTCTCTCCCTCCCTCTCTCCCTCCCTCTCTCCCTCCCTCTCTCCCCCCTCCCTCTCTCCCCCTCCCTCTCTCCCCCCTCCCTCTCTCTCTCCCTCCCTCCCTCTCTTACTCCCTTCCTCTCTCTCTCCCTCCCTTCCTCTCTCTCTCCCTCCCTCTCTCCCTCCCTCCCTCCCTCTCCCTCCCTCCCTCCCTCCCTCTCTCCCTCCCTCTCTCCCTCCCTCTCTCCCTCCCTCTCTCCCCCCTCCCTCTCTCTCTCCCTCCCTCCCTCTCTCCCCCCTCCCTCTCTCTCTCCCTCCCTCCCTCTCTTCCTCCCTTCCTCTCTCTCTCCCTCCCTTCCTCTCTCTCTCCCTCCCTCTCTCTCTCCGTCTCTCTCTCCCTCTCTCCCTCTCTCTCCCTCTCTCTCTCCCCCTCCCCCCTCCCTCTCTCCGTCCCTCTCTCCCTCCCTCTCTCCCTCCCTATCTCCCCCCTCTCTCCCCCTCCCTCTCTGTTCATTACCTCATTCCTTTTGTTTTTTCCATATTATCCTTATCTTCCACATCTTCTGTTGTCCGTTTCCAGTTTCTCAATTTGTTTCCCCCATTTCCCCCTATTATTTCGCTTCTCCTTACTTCTTGCCCTCCCATTTATTTTAATCCTCCACTCCACCTTCCCTTAATCTCTCCGTTTTCCCCTCCCTCTTCTTACGCTCTCCCCTTCCGTGCTATTATCCTCTCCCTCTCTCCTTACGCTTTTCTGTCTACGCTCCGAGATCTTACGATGTTCTTTATTTCCACGTGTCTCGTCATCCTTCCCCCCTCCCTACGAGATTTTAAGGTTGGCCGCCTTTTATTTCCGCTCCCTTTTTTGTTTTTCCCTCTTTCTCTCTTTCTCTCTCTCTCTCTCTCTCTCTCTTGTTGCTCGTAATTCTTATTTTTCGTCAGATTATTCTTGTTATTTTTGCGTAAAAAACGGGCGCCCGGTTGAAAAATGAAGGTCTACAAGGCAAAGGGAGAGAGGCGGGGTCGTCTCTATTCGCAGCGCCCCGGTCGAGTTTTCCACTGCGTCATCGGCGTAAATGATGACAAATGAGGTTAGAAATCCGTGGATATTTTTTCGAGAGTGGACGTTGTGTATGATTAGAGGCGGTTTGCTTTTTGTCGCGAGGATGGATCATGTCGATTATATTGTTATTTTTAACAATCAAGCGGTTATGGCGCCTAGGCTACCTGGATTTTTCCGATCGGGACTTGAAACGCGCGCTAGTTAGCTATTTAAATGGTGGAAATGAGACATTTGGTCGTTTTGTGAATATGATTTATAATCTTGAGAGGCGTTCCAGATCGCGATACTTTCGTCTTTACCTAATTTTTTTTGCGCTCTCCGTTGGATGGATGTACAGGATGCATGGCTGTCGCGTGGCATGGATCTGGATCTTCTCGTTCTTATATCTGTTATTGCTAATCAGTCTTTTCTTGAGTAAATCCCTAAAGCCACGCACAACTTTCGTCAAAATCTCAGTTACGCGCAATGTTGCGCTCCTTCCATAAATTTTATATGTCCATAATAACAACAGGCTTCGCGATGCATTCACTCGTTCTCAACGAACTCGGTGCTCTCGACGTATTCGTGTTGCAAAGAATAAGCCGGTAACGTTAACGAGGAAGATTTACAATAAAAATCGTTTCTTTTATATATCGGGTAGGATGAAGGTTGAGATTTGTTACAAGAAATCACCTTCATTCGGAATATCGGAATTTTCGTTCTGAAATACTCTCGTTCTGGAATATTTTTTTGGCGTCGAGAGATTTAAAAAAGTGAACGATGAATCGCGTTATTTTTCATGGCCATCTCTCTTAAGATGAAAAATTCCCTTCCGAAGGATTTTAACTCTTCCTAACAAAGTACCTAAAGCCTTATTGATTTTTTGCATTCGATGAGTTTTTTTTTCAACGAAAGCAGATTACGCTGGTGTCCCGAAAATTGATCGTGCTGCCCAAAATGTGAAGTTCTGGAATATATTCTATTTATTGTGTTTGATGATGAATGTAAACCGATATTAAAATGAAAAAATCATCATCACATAATAGTCAAGCGATTTTTTTTACATTTAGGCAGGGCCTTCCCAAGGGTAGGGCGAATCGTGACGACCGCCCCGGACCCCGCACTTAGGGGGGCTCCGCGCCTCGATATCACCGCAAGGAAACCCTAAGTTACATGTGGTGGTAAAAGTTAACTGATTCCCGCACAAGCCTATTTGCTCCAGGCCCCGCACCTCTCTAGGAATTTTGGCGCCCTTGGCGTGATAGCATTCCAGCTCTCCCCTCCGTTAATGTTTGTTGAGATATTTACAAAGTACATGTTAATTTATTCATCGCTCTGTAAAAATTATTGATAATGAAAAATTTAAAGGGAATTCCATAATGATTATAGTCTGCTCCTCGACATAAATTGGTATCCAATATTCATTCCTTTGCAAGTAATACACAGATAAATGATGAGAATAGCGCCCCTAAAACTTTGGCACCCGGGCAGCTGCCCAGCTCGCCCGTAGCTCGGGCCGTCCCTGCATATAGCTATTCGTTATGCCATACTATTCGTAGAAAACCCGCCGTAACAGGAAAAAATCCCGGGACATAATATAAACATCTGACGAACACTGAAAGCCGCCCGGCACAACAGTGTAAAGCCCTCCAATTATAGGCAAAGCTGCAAGTGCGACTCATAGAAGGAAGGATGCTAGGAGAGAGGTCAAGGTGATAGGCAGAGGAAAGGAATATTAGATGCCATCAAGAGAAGGAATTGGGTATGGGACGATGGAGAGAAAGGCTGATGCAGATTGGACTGGGTGAGCCAAAAACCTGCCGAAAGGTAGAATGACTATGAGTGAATGTAGAGGAAATTGAAAGATTGCTGTGTCAGAAATTGAATTGAGAAGTGAGGTTCTGGACGGGATAACCATGTTGATTATCCTCACATTTTACTGGATCCGTTCGAGGGTGTGTGCATGCAATATAGCCGCTCACACACCAAACTCGCGCGCCTGTTGATACTTATTGTTTATTTATTGAAAACAGGGAATCTGGAAAAATTCTGATGAAAAATTACCAACTACGTTTTCAGCTCGCCTGGCATGATTTCATAAATGCATATGTAGCGCTCATCACACACGTTTGGTTTCCATTTTCCTCCGCCGTTAACCCTTTCGCCATTGACTCCATGCCGATCCTCGCTTGTTATTTTGGTGTTACGCACGCATAAACTCTTGACGGATAATTAAAAGCACACAGTAGATTTCCGAGTAAACATTTTTTCGCTTCACTTTGCGAATTTTATTTAAACGTTAAATTTTGAATGGAGCAGCGATCCATGATGAAAAACAAAACAAATCAGGCGGCGCTTTCATTCACGCTTCGTATCACTCTGAGAATTTATCGAAACACGTCAGAGCTTTCATAAACACAGAATTTTTCGATATCATCTTTGCATGTCTATGTGTACGCCACCGCATCCCGCGTAGGGGGACCTGGATTCGAACCCTGGCGGTGGCCGATTGTTGTTTTCAACCTGGGCTTGCCCCGCCCCGACTTGTGCGTTGTGAGGAGGTCGCGCAATTACAGTGCTCCGTACTTCGGAAGGGGCGTCAAGAACTTCGTGGCGCTTTTCGTTATAGTCGGATAATGGCGGGACCGGGTTTCCTTTCAGTGTGTGTGTGTGTGTGTGTGTGTGTGTGTGTGTGTGTGCGTGGATGGAGAAGGACCTGGGAAACCACTCATTATCCCCACGAGTGCCTTATAACAGCGAAAGTGAGATAAAAGCTGTTTATGAGGCTACGAGTTCTCAGCGATGAGGAAATCGATGGAGGGAGATATGCACACAGTTTTAGCGCGTTTTCCCCATCGGCTTGTTTTATTTTTTCCCGCGTTCGTTCACGTTCCATTTAGATTCGCGCCTGAAATTGCTTTATTCTGCGGAAATTCCTTCGTGTGATATTTCGAATTATTCAGAATCGGAATAGTTTTCTCTTTAAAGTCGCCACCACTTTTTGCTTCGTCGCAAGTTTATAGTCCATGGTGATTGTGGGGTGTTCGTTTTCTTCGCGTCACTTCTTTGCATAAGAAGCCATTTCCCGTCGCAACCCACCCGATTAACGCGGCTCATTAAAGTAGCAGCGTTTTAATAAGCGCTCTCCCATGAAAGAATCGTTCCCAAGCCCCCGCGGTACGCCCACTTGGAAATCTGGTTCCACGCCGCTCGCAAGCGCATAGTATTTTGGACGAGTGTAATGAGACACGCAAACCCACTTCGTTCCCGAAATGCCCAATTTTTTTCCTGGCTTCCATTCACATATCTCGGGATTTATTTCCCAGATCCCCTTAATGTTTTGCACTATTGTTTCCTCGGACGCATCGCTACCTAATGAAATGAATGGCGACCCATAGATTGGAGTTATACGTGAGTGTAGCTGAAATTTGTAAAACAGTTCGTAAGTTTTAAATACGCCCGTTTGAATTTTATATATATATATATATATATATATATATATATATATATATATATATATATATATATATATGTGTGTGTGTGTGTGTGTGTGTGTGTGTGTATGTAGGTATTAACAAAGTCCGCTTGGGAAGGCTCTACTTTGTGATGATGATCACCCGATGATGCTGTAACAGGCGAAACCGGACGGTTAATAAACTTTTTTGCGGAAATTTACAACTTTCTTTTATCATTTAAATATATATCTATTATATATAGACTTCTTACTCCTATATATATATATATATATATATATATATATATATATATATATTCTTACAGAGGAGGAGGATATAACATACTGGTAGAAGGTGCTTGCATACTGCAGGCATTTCATCTCACGTTGAAAAAACTTTAATTTTTCAGAGAGATATTTCATCATGGGAAATATTTCTTTAATTCAAAAGATTTCTCCTAGGGACCAATATTCCTTTCTTCTTATGGAACAATAATGGAGTAAAACAATTGCTAATTTTTGCATATTTATGAACATTATACGTTTTCCACATTGGGTTAATAATGCCACACATTTCTGCCAAATTTTTAATTTATAGCAAAATTAGAAGTGAAATTACATTTATCTATTTGTTTAAATTTAAATAATTTTTAACGGCAGAAATAACAATTTCATGGATACAATAAACTGTTTATTCGTTTACATAGACTAAACCCTAAATAATTTAAAAATTTCAGCTCCCTAACTCGCCACATAGTGTCTAAACATTTACCTATTTGTTTAAATTTTAAAAAATTTTAACTGCCAAACAAATTAAAATATCAGAATTTGTATAATCCCCATTTTTTTACAAATCCTACCCCAAAAAAAAATTCAGCTTCGTAGCACCTTCGGAAATACATAAACCTTCATAATTTGTTTAAACAATTGCGAATTTTTAGCGTCCGCATTGTTGCACTTTTTCAAGATTTTCGTTTTTTCTAGTCGGTTTTGCACAAAATCCTACGTAAGAAAAAATTTCGAATCTCCAGTTCATCTGCAAGTGCCTAAACATTAGTATCTCCTCTGTAAGAAAGGTCGATATATAATGATAACATATAGGAAGATACTAATATTTAGGCACTTCCAGATGAGCTGGAGATTTGAAATTTTTTTCTTAGGTAGGATTTTGTGCAAAACCAACTAGAAAAAACGAAAATCTAAAAAAAGTGCAACAATGCGGCCGCTAAAAATTCGCAATTGTTTAAACAAATTTTCAAGGTTTATGTATTTCCAAATGTGCTATGGAGCTAAAATTTTTTTTAGAGGTAGGATTTGTAAAAAAACGAAATAGGGATTATAGAAATTTTGATATTTTTATTTGTTTGGCATTTAAAAATTCCTAAAGTTTAAACAAATAGGTAGATGCTTATACACTACGCCGCAAGTTAGGAAGCTGAAATTTTTAAATTGTTTCGAGGTTAGTCTATGTAACCGAATAAACATTTCAATTCATCCATAAAATCGTTATTTTGGCCGTTAAAATTATTTAAATTTAAACAATTAGATAAATGTTATTTCGCTTCTAATTGTACTATAAATTTAAAATTTGGCAGAAATGTGTGGCATTATTAAGTTGAGGACCAAGCTGGCAGGTTGCTGGGGGCGTCGAAGAGACACGTAAAACACACGAACAAAAAAAAACAAAAAAACACGCAAGCTTATCGGGCCTATGCCCTTCTTCAGCGAAAGAGTATCTGCAAGTGACCATATGCACAAATAAGCTATTGATAACCACGATGAAGTTGTTATTGCGGCCGTTAAAAATATTTAAAATTTAAACAATTAGAAAAATATTATTTCACATCTAGATGTTCTATAACTTTAAAATTTAGCAGAAATGTGTTGCATTAGTGCACCATAATGGAAAAATTATAATATTCTTAAAATTGCAAATTTGAGGTAGTTTTAATTAAATATTATTCCATAAGGGAAGAACGAAAATTGGCGCAGAGATGAAATCTTTGGAATTAAAAATATAATAATGAAATATTTTTGTTACAAATTAATTAATTTTTAAAGGTGAGATGAAATTGTTGCAGAATCCAAGCACCAACTACTTGTATTTACTATATTAAAGCCAGTGTGCGGTCAATTCCCCTTCACTTTTTTCTGTTGAGAGCATATTTTTTTGCATTTTCTTTCATTTGTTTTCACCTTCGTTTTTCCGTTTCTTTACAGGTACAAGGATGGGATCGCTTATCCGTGGCCCAGCGGCGTCTCCAACCTCATACTCTACCCGGAATCGGCCAACCAGACCGTGTACGCCCAGACAGTTTCGCCCATAGATTCGGGAAATTACTCTTGCGTCGTGAGGAACGACTCCCACGTCCTAAGTCACTCTGTCTTACTCTTCGTGCTGGGTGAGTGTCCGATCCCACTGTTGCATACGATCCTCCTCTTATAATCTTATCCGTAACGGTTTTTCGCGTCGATGATTCCATTTCAGCCGGTTAAATCATTCCCTCTCTCTCTCTCTCTAAGTATCTATAAAGTCGTGGGTAGTTGTTTTCCATTCCTCCGAGGGCGTTCGGTTCATGCCGGAAATTTATCGAAATGACGGTACGGCTTTTTTACGCTCCTCGTGTGTTGGCTGTTGGTGGAGAGTAGTGACATCTGTTGTCGGATGAGGCAAACAAAGATGTGGGAGTGGTTACGTCGACGATTTTAAAGCTACGTACCATGACGTGCGTGATGCGTAATACTGTAAGAATAGCGTTGAATAAGGTGCACTGGGTGGGGGATATTTTCGGAAGATTTGAAAGAGTTAAGGTCGAAAACATCAATTTGTTTTATGAAAAAATAATTCGTTTCCTCTGATAGAAGAATGTAGTTTGCAGTGAATTTCGTCGCGAATGACTGCTGAAATGGTTGGATTTATGCAGCGTCTTGTTGTATTCAAATTTGCTTTTGAGATTTTAACTTGTAGCTTGCAAGAGGCTAACGGTTTTGTTTGCTCTTTTATAAATAAGAAAGTTAGTTCATCTATTGGGGTATTTGAATTCCAAAATTGGCGTCACCGTTTATTTTCATATAATGACGATCATTGAACCATTATCTTGTGACTTAAACGATAATTATTAATTTCAATAAAAGGCTCCCATGTTTCTTTTGCTTCCTTCCGCATCAAACTTGATTTTGGAACTTCTCGTGAATTTCATTTTCACTCGGGTGCAAAAGCTTTTTTTGGCGCGTCGAGTTCGGCGAAATATTCTCGCCCTTTGTGCTTCCTTAGAGATGCGAATTTCAACCTTCCAGGAGTTCATTCTCTTTGCCCGTCAACTTTTCCTTTCTCTCTCTCTATCTTCCTTCTTTCAATCTCTTTCGCTTTCTCCACCTTTCTCCCGAGACGTAACTAGGGAAGGGCCTGTCCCCCCCCCTTTGGCGACTCTGCTGAGTGCTATATTTTGAAAAAATGAATTAATAAAATATTGAATGTTTTTGTTCTCAGTAAAGAAAAACCTTCCGTTCCTGTGAGTAGCGTAATAAAAACTAGTTAAAACATTGTTTTCGTATTACTATTTTTTATTTCGGTGTTCCCCTACAAATATTTAAGCCAATCATACTGCCCCTCCCCCATAGTTGGGTGGTTGGTTACGTCCCTACACCTCTCCCTTTTCTCCCCACTCCCCTTTTAATCTCCCCTTCCCCCTTTTAATCTCCCCCTCCCCCTTTAATCTCTCCCCTCCCCCTTTAATATCTCCCCTCCCACTTTATTCTCTCCCCTCCCCCTTTAATCTCTCCCCTCCCCCTTTAATCTCTCCCCTCCCCCTTTAATCTCTCCCCTCCCCCTTGAATCTCTCCCCTCCCTCTTTAATATCTCCCCTCCCCCTTTTTCTCTTCTCTTCCCCCCCTTTCTCCATTCCTCCAGTCAATTTTATTGTCTTTCTCTCTTCGTCGCTCTCTCCTTTCTCTTCTCTCTCTCTCTCCTTTCTCTTCTCTCTCTCTCTTCTATACTTCGTCGGAAATCCCTCACTCCTTTTTTACCAATAATTTTTTTTCATCTTCCCTTGTTTACAGAGGCTGAGGTCGATGAGGTTGGATACACGGGCTCTCCCCTTCCAACTTACGAGCCGAAGGATCGATATGCAAGGAAAGGTGATTCGGCGAGGTTCTTCTGCGAAGCCTTTGTCGGTAAGTGTTTTCCGCCTCCGGCTTTGTTTGTGCCGGTTTTTTAGGCGGGCGCGTGCGAGTGTCTGCGCCCTTTGGACCCGTGTAACGTTTCTCAAGGTATTCAAAGACGTTGATTTTTTTTTGCGATTCGACCAGCTTCGAGACATTCTACCCGAAGTTGTTTCCGTCCCGAGATATTGTGCGGAAGAAAAGTCGGCTTACTGATTGGATTTGATGGAGGTGATGGTGATATTAAAAACTTCGTTTCGGACGGCTCTGCGTGGTAACCCTGTGGCCGAATAATCCTGTCTGAACGATTCGAGCAAACGACGTTGATTCCGATGAAGTATGAGAATGTTGTGGTCAGTGCCGTAACTAGGGCGGGGCAAGCGGGGCATCTGCCCCGGGCGCAACTAAAAAAGGGGCGCAAAAATTGTTAATAGTTAGTTGTGCGAGGTTGCATGGCACACGGACAAAGCGATTTCACTACTATAATTGTTACAGGCATGACGCATAGCAGAAATTATAAATTTATAAGGTGTTATTGATGAATTTGTTGCATTAAAATGACGTAGAATAACTCTTTAATATTAAAATATTTATATTTTCTGTATTTAAATTATGTATGTATGTAATTACATTTATAATTATGTATTTAAATAATGTACACTTATAGTGAGAAATTATATCTTTTATAGTTTATTTTTATTTATTAATTGTTCACCCAAAATCCATATATTTAACAAGTAGGTATTAGAGAATTTTTTATGGAGGGGGCGCATATTTGGTAGTTCGCCCCGGGTGCTAAAATATCTATTTACGGCGCTGGTTGTGGTGTTGGTTTTTTTGCGAAGCGCAAATTGCAGAAAGGATTTTTTTGGGCCGCGTATGTCACAGCATTATAATTCAGAGACTACTTTTTGATCACCACCGCTAATGATATGTAGTGATCATGAATGAAACTCCATTATCCATGGCCATAAAACGTTTGATACAACCAGATGCGTTTTTTGGCTGCCAAACGGCCGTCCTTATTTGTCATTAACTCTTTTACGAGCACCCGAGTAACATTTCGTTAGGGTAGGCCAATGCCGGCGCCGGGTTGCCCTCCTCCCTTGTGTGTTTGTTCTGTGTGGAAGGAGTAATGACTATAATAATCCAAGAGGTTGAGTAGCCAGAAATTCCATGCAAACAAACATTTCGTTAGGGTTTACAAGGGCTTTCGCGAGCACCGCCATAAATATAGTCTTTATTAATACTAGAAGGGAAAATATTTTTAATACGTTTAGTTGTTCTATCGCAGTGTTTCCCAAACTTTTTGGATCCGCGAGCACCCTTATAAAGTCCCACAATTTCTGCGGACCTCCTCCCTATGAAAAATTCATGCATTTTTCATTTATTGTATCGTGTTTTCACTTTGAAACGTTAATCAGGGTTCTCTGCTGGATAAAACAAGTTATAGATAAAAATAAATCCCATGTCCTACTCAATCCGCAGACCACCGAGAAGTAACCCCTGCTTGAGAAAAATTGCTCTAGCGTAACGAGATAAAAAA
Organism: Tanypteryx hageni; assembly: GCA_028673005.1. Classification (NCBI taxonomy): domain Eukaryota; kingdom Metazoa; phylum Arthropoda; class Insecta; order Odonata; family Petaluridae; genus Tanypteryx; species Tanypteryx hageni. The sequence goes on along the minus strand of CM054118.1, from coordinate 13,150,167 downwards.
TAATTCTTTTATTTTAAGCCAACTTGGTTCGTCTTTCCTTATTTAATCTGACCGTACCATATGCACACAACTACTAATGAAAGATTTAGTCGAATATCAGCCTTAAAGTAAACTCCGTAATTAATATTTGGAATCTGACAGTTCCATCTGGCAACTGAGTTTCGTGTAGCGCTATATATATATATATATATATATATATATATATATATATATATATATATAATTATATATATATATATATATATAATTATTTTTAGTGTGATACATATTCATTTTAAATAGCTTGCTCTGGAGATCGCGTTGGTTTATTTACGAGTTTATATCTTGGTATATGGAGTGAAATGTTAGCGAAGGTTGGGGCCAGGGAGATTGAAGGAGTTTAGAAGATGGATATGGGAAAGCTCCCACTGACGGAGGTGGGGGGTCGAAGCATTATCGTGGAGAGCGCGAATGGCTCTCACCGTGAAGCAATCATTAAATTTTAAGTTGTGATTGTTCGCATGAACGGTAGAAGAAGTTATGGGGTAGGTGATGTTATACACACACACACTCCGGGCAGGGCCGGCCCAAGGTACTGACAAGCAAGGCGGCTGCTCGGGGTCGCTATCTCGATCAATCATCTATACATGACTTGCACGCGAGTAATGTTGAGACCGATTTATATCGTGGAACAGGCGGAATCTTGATGAAATTCCTTTTATTTTTCAATCATCGATTATTTTACGGAGTGATGGATAAATTAAAATGTACTTTCAAAATATCTTAACGAAAATTTACGTAAAGGAGCGCAGCAGTGGTTTGCTTTCCTGGGCGCTCCTCGCTACGGGTCATGTCTGAAACCTGCCATTGTGTGTCTATGTGCGAGTTTCATTTCTTCTATCGGAGCTCAACAGAAAATTTCGTAGAAAAGAGTCTGTGCTGCAACTTAAACCTGTTACACGAGTCGGATTTCAAAATTTCTTTTATTATCACGAATACACAGAACTGTGTTTATAACACGCCGCTTTTTTAAAAACAATACTAACCATTCCCAACCCATGTCTACGTCACCCATAGTCTGGATATTAGTCGTGTCGTATAAATTTAAACCTCCTAGAAATATATATATATACATACATACGCACGCACGCACACGAACAGACACACACAGACAGAGGGACCGTGAGCTTGTGAATTTTTTCGGATCAACTTTCAGGAGGGAGGCAGTTGATAGGGAAAACTGGAAATCTAGGGAAGGCCTTCATCCGTCAATGGATTGAAAAGGGCTGATGATGATGCTATATATGTGTCTGTGTAATATTATATCATAGATTCGCTGGATGGGGGAGTTAGGCGACGCGTAGGCTGGGGAAACCACAGGTGTCAAAATGCCGATTTTCACTTTATGCTTCAAACTCGGGTGTCACGGGAGAAATCCCGCCACCCCGTGTCCTCCAACCACCCTTTTTCCGATGGAAATAAATTTATTTATTTTTTAATTTCAAATAAAATTTTAGGTCTCGTTCGACCAAAACCTCAAACGATGCGTGCGCATTTCAATTTCGTTCCGTTCGAGACCGTCTGATAAAGTCGATAAAATGAAAAGGTTTACGGACGTTTCCGAAAATCGCTTTCGAAACATGGACGGTGGAATGATTTAACCAGGCTAATTTGTCTGGTTGCGTGCTTTGTGGAGTTTCTCTGTCAGTATTGATCGAATAAAAAAATAGCGGAGATCCGCGGAATGGCGTTAAAAAACTATGAATTTCAATTACTTCAATTATTCTCTCGACGTATGGTGACTAGAGCAACGTTATCGTAATTGTTTTTGGCAAATTAAGTTATTCGACGTAGGGTTTCTCGCGAGTGCCAAGTGGATGCGAAATGCGAGCATAAATTCTATCGGAAATTTTGTCTCTGCGACCTTTTTGAAGAGAAATTGAAAATGGAAATCTTATAAGAAACTTCTTTGACTCGAACTGAAATGGCAAATTATCTTTCCAAGAAGAGACAGCGGGTTTCCCGTAAAATTTCATTTGTCCTTTTCTAATTTTAGATGGAAATAATCTTAAAAGCCAAATCGAATTTCATACCGCCCTTTTTAGAGGGGTTGTTATGAATGTCTAGCTCCCAATGAGAGGGCCGCTGGTTCGAATCCTGCCGAGGGCACGATCGTATGAATTCTTATTTGTTATTTTTGTTGCACTCGCTGTCAAAAGGCCGCAAACGCTGTTAATGAGCTAGTTAAAAAGACAAAATAAACAAATAAACGAGATTTCAGGAAAAGGCAAAAGTCGCGTAAATTTACGATAGGTATATGATTTACCGATTGAAATAAAACAAACATCCGGCAAAAAATTCGGTGAATTAAAATGGTAATGACGCAGTAGATGTTGTTTTTAATTAATGAAGGTTCATGTGACCGGCTCTTTAACCTTTCAAAATTTTTTTTCCAACGAAATGGAATTCTTGATAACATTTTCTTCGATTGCCTTCCAAAGGATATGCGAATCCTGCGTAATTAGAAAAAATTCCAGGATGGTAGTTTGAAATGATGCCCAAGGATTCAATCGAGTATTATATTAATAAAATCAGAATGGCGGTTTTTCCCCGTTCGGCTCAATTAGTCCGCTGCTTCGAGTATGTGATATTATTTCAACGTGTCTCAGGTAAAGTGCTTTTTTTACAACTCGGCGCAGAATTTTATTGCATTTGATTGAATAAAACCTCTTGGGTCACCGTCAAGTTAGGAAGCACTGAGTGAGGACATCACGTATTTTAAATTACTAGTAAGGGGGCATCCATAAATTACGTCACGCTCTAGGGGGAGGATAATTTTGTGACGGATCGTGACGAGAGGGGGGGATAGAATTTTTTATAACGTGACGTCATTGGTTTGATGAAAAAATAATAAAAACATTTTCGTTACTAAAATTTAATTTTGTAGTATCTAATTTCAGTTGAAAAAATTTTGAAAATTCTTTTGTACAGCAAAAATACAATAATTAATTTGAAAATAAACCCAATTTAAATCAATTAATTTCAGAAAAAGGGAAAAAAATGATTTGTCGATGTACACCTTTCATATTTTTCAAATGAAATAATTTAATTCACCTAACCTCATTGAATTTAATTAATTCAAAATTCAAAAATAAGTATAATTTGTGTGTAGTATACTAAAATATAATTAAAGTAAAATCTTAATTGATGTTTTGCCAATGAAACCAAATCCTGTGTATATATATATATATATATATATATATATATATATATATATATATATATATATATATATATATATATATATATATATATATATATAACAACTTACGGAAAAGGAAAGGTAAAATGAATATATGGATGCCAACAAGGTGTTGGGATGAGGGAACCCAGTGAGCACTCACCAATCAGACGACTTCAGGTTGGCGAGGCCCCGGGGATGTCGAAGAGGGGGTGAGGGAGGTTGAAAATTAGTGATAATTTTAAGGCGAAGGTTTAAATTTTATGACGATATGTGACAAAGGGGGAGGGGGGCTAAAAATTTTAATTTTTCGGGTGACGTATTTTGTGGGTGTCCCCTAATGACGCAGTCATAGCCCTGACGTTGTTTCTTAGTCTTACAATTAGTTTTTAAAAATTCCCTTAACGCCATAAATGTGCTAACTCATGATCTGATTCCTTTTAAACGCTTGGAAGTCTATCACAATCAGACATTATACAAGTTTCCCTCTCTTTATGCGGGGGTTGCGTTCCAGGAAAGTGACGCATAAAGCGAATTCGCATAAACAGAACCCATATTTACATGTAAAAGATAGAGATACGCTCCACAAGCAATCCTAACTCCCCTCCAAGACGCTCTTCTTTCGCTCCATAACGACTTCTTTTGCGCTAAATACAAAATTAAAACAATTAGCACTAAGTTATACTCGCCAATAAAAGGAACCAGCAAACACAAGTGGTGGCTGTTGTGAGTGACATAATTGTGGGGGGTTGTCTTGGCCCAACGCAAGTTACGTGGGTAAGGAGACAAAACTTCTCAAGTGTGCTCAAACAGTATCACAAGAAATTTCCACTCGACTATATCCTCTCCACTCTCATCTCTTTTACTGTAGTAACGCAAAGCATAAGAGACTGAATGGTCGCCTTGTGGTGTAGTGGAGAACTTTCTTGCATTTGTATTGCCCTGGCAGCATAACCGCATAAGAGCGAATCATAGACGCATAAAAAGAAATTTCGGTAGCAATACGTTTGTCGCATAATAGCGAATTCGCATAAAGCGAACCCGCATAAAGAGAGGGAAACCGGTAATCCTTTAACGATCCGAGTTAAAATCGAATGAAGATCAATTCCAATAATTTAAATCCTCATCTTTTTCGATTTCCGTGACCAATCCGCGACCTGCTAAACAATTTCAATCCCATTATAACTTAAGGCACAGACTGAGATTTTTACGAAGCTGAATTTCTCGTAATTAATACTGGAATGAAATAAGAAAATGATTTAAATGTTTCTGATAACCCAAACAGTGGTGCCGCCTTTCTGCGATCAAAAAATGAACTTTCCGTCATATCTCGTAGAAAAAATATTACTTGCGTCAAAAAAGGCTTCTAAGAAAAGTTGTAGAATTAGTTATTTAACACAATTACATAATCCGTAAAGAGGTCCTCTGCCTTGAATCTATACGCGCATGGAGTGGATATCTTTCTTCTCTTGTTTTCTTCCGCGTTTATCAGGCGCAATTCGCTTCCAGTTTGAGCGCCTGTTAGCTTGTCCGTCCGTCCGTATGTTCGTTCTCGGCTTCTACCCAACGGATTTTCATGAAATGTGACATTAAGGACTTACAGTCAAAGGCAATAAGAAAATCACATAAATGAATCATCTAAGCCTATCAGAGGTACCACTTTACCGGTGACAAAAAAGAATTTTTTTGTCATATTTCGTAAAGTATTGGAATTAAAATTTAAAACTCCTGAACCGTAAATTAACCCAGAGAGCACTCACACGTCAATAAGAAATAAGGAAAATTAAATTATGCTTACAAGTTTGCAGGACGATGATGGCCTACAGGGACCTGTTGTCAAAAACTAGCCTAAAAAGAACAAAATTCAATCCGTGATACAACAAAAAGTCCAAAATAAAACTGACGCACTTCACAAAAAATACTACTTTCTCACAAAAAATAACCAGAAAAACACTTCCTGCAATTCCAAACAAAACCAAGACAATGTAATAAACCTTACAGATACGACCTTCACCAACGAAGAACTCTCCCTACTCGGAAAAGGACTTAAATACGCACTTCCATATAAAAACCCACCTATGGATGACATCGTGGCAGACATTGAATCTTCTATTAAAACCCTATCAAATAACTGCAAAAATATCATCAGATCCACCGCATTATCGCAGATAACAGAAAACATTTCCAAAAAAACGAATAAAAAACAACATAAACATTCCGAACACAACACAATCAAGTCTCTTAATAATAGAAATTGTTTTTATCTAAAGGCAGACAAAGGGAACACTAGTCATAATGCAAAAAGACCAATACTTCGACAAAGTTGAGCAAATGCTAAATGAAGGGCCGTACACAAACATACTAAAAAATCCAATCAATAAAATGATATCAGAAACCACCAAAATTGTTAAAACATGCACCACACTCATCACGAAACAACTCAGCCTCCAACTTCACACCTCAAACCCCAGGGTTCCTAGGATGTATTGCTTACCCAAAATCCACAAAGACGGCATTCCCCTCAGTCCCATTGTTTCGTCTATCAACAGCCCGGCATATAAAATTTCACGTTGGCTTAATGGCCAATTTAAACAATTTCCTATCAAACATGATTCAAATATAAAAAACAGTCCTCATTTCATTAACGAAGTTAAAGTTATAATACTACAGGACAGTGAAATTTTAGTTTCTTTTGATGTTTCTTCTCTCTTTCCTAGCGTTCCCATCAGTGAAATATTACAATTCCTCGAAGAATGACTCACCGACCAAAACTTACCATTAAAAACAGTAGATGAATTAGTAAGACTAACACGCTTATGCATGAACCAAAATTTCTTTCAAGTTAACAACAAGTTCTACCAACAAAACTACGGTACAACAATGGGAAACTCTCTTTCACCTTTCTTAGCCAACCTATTCATGGTTAACTTCGAGAAACAATGCAAAAACACTTTCAAATACTTCCCACGCTTATGGCTAAGATACGTTGACGATATTTTCGCGATTTTCGATACCTCCAATAATAACATAACTGATTTTCTACAGCAACTAAACGATCAATATCCTTCCATTAAATTTACACATGAAGTTGAAAAACAAAATACATTGCCATTTCTTGACCTTCTCGTAAAAAGAGAAAACAACCAAATCAAGTTCGGGATTTACCGCAAACCCACACACACAGACACGTACATTCCCTCTGATTCCAACCACCATATTTCACATAAATTAGCACCATTCCACTCAATGGTACATAGACTCTTACAGGTTCCTCTTTCTAAAGTTGATTTCCTCACAGAATTAAAATATATCAAAAAATGCGCTAAAGTCAATGGTTACGACCCTCAGATGATAGAGAATATTTTACACAAACACAAGCGCAGTCTTTCTTTGAAAAAACAGATTACTCTCACAAGCACGCCCCCAAAAAACCAAAATACGTAAAAATCCCCTTCGTCCCAGGCATCATAAACGGCTTATCAAACATCTTCTCAAAACAGAACCTTAAAGCAGTACCTGTGAATGAAAACAAACTCTCCAACTTACTACACAATCCAAAAGACACGATCCCGACTCTACAAAGATCCGGCATATACAAAATCGCTTGCACAGACTGCGAGAAAGTCTACATAGGGCAAACTAAACGGAAGCTAGAAACCAGGTTCAAAGAACACCTTGCACACTTCAAACACAATAGAGTTAACAGGTCTAGCGTCGCAATACACATACAGGAAAACAATCACCCGATTAAAATCGAAAACATGTCTCTCTTAAAATCAACACAAACCGACTGGAAACTAGACGCTTACGAGAGTATTTTCATAAACAAATTCAAAGAGACGGTTATGAATAACGACCGCGGACCTATCCCTTACTCACCCCTCTACTCGCTAACCGTTAAGAATTCCCCCACCCCTATGCCCTCCTTTCACTTTTATCCGGAACACATAAATACACAAGACCAAACACAAACAATTCATACGACTTCAGCTACTGAAAATAGATAGATAGATAGATAATCGTCTTTATTCGGGCGAAATTTAGACCATAAGGTCCATTCTTACATTTAACCCTTAAGATGGGAGCAAAGCTCCCGAAATACGTATCTAGAGATTTCCAGAGTGTTTGTGCGTGTGTGTTTTTCTTTTTCTTCTTTTTAGGCTAGTTTTTGACAACAGGTCCCTGTAGGCCATCATCGTCCTGCAAACTTGTAAGCATAATTTAATTTTCCTTATTTCTTATTGACGTGTGAGTGCTCTCTGTGTTAATTTACGGTTCAGGAGTTTTAAATTTTAATTCCAATCTGTACACCGTAGTCTCCAATTCCTTTTTTATCGTAAAGTATTGGTTATGTGAAAATAGTTTCCAAATAAACTTTATAGATCCAATAAAGTATTTCTTTTTCTTTACATTTTTATCGTACGAGTAACCGTCATCAATAAAATAAAACAAGAAAGTCTTAATTCGGGTTGAACTTAGAAAATTTCTGGCATCATCATTGTTGCTAACAATAATAAACAATCTCACCAAAATACTTATATGAGAGAAAGGAGACTACGGCGAAAAATTGTTATTGTTGAAAAGTTATTGTAAATTCTCACCAAGATACGTTGATTAAATATTTACGTTTGATGTTCTGCGTATAACATGCAATTTCAAAAACGTTTATATAATCATTTATTTCAAATACTCCATTGCACGAAACGCGTCCATTTGTGATACGCTGTGCACTTTCCTAACTTGTTCTTGTTTTGGATCTTCTTCCGAGGATGAAGCTTCATTCCGCACCGCACCAATCCAATATTAAAAAAACCTGTTACATTATTCCCCCTCTTTCGGTTAAACTTCTCTCTAATTAATACCTTGCGGCATCCCGCGGGAATTCCATTAAAGAGTTTTTAGAAGGAGAGAAAGGGTGGAAACCTTAGGTACAGAAGATCCATCAATCTCCCTATGGTTCACTAATGCTATTAGCTCCCCTTTCTGCGATGATCAACTTGGCGTTTACCCCTTAAATAAAACTCCTGCTCTCCTTCACCCGTCTTCTCACCCTCCAATCAGGCAGCCTCCTCGTCTCCCACTCCATTCTGCTGGGCTTGTATCCATCTCCGAACCTTATACTGATGTCCTATCCGCTCTTTCTCTCTCTGACCCTCCAATTCTCGGAATCGTTTATAATCCCTCTCGTCCAATTCCACATCAAGCGGGAAATCAATTTGCCGGCTATGATTAACCTCATCCGTCGAACTTGCTGGGCAGCCGGCATTTTGCGTTCGTGTGTGCGCGACATCAAAAGAGTCGACTTTAATGCCTCCTCGGGGCTTGCGATGCTTTCTCCCCTTTGGTTTACCTCCCCTCCGCCATTGGTTCACTTAATCCTTTTGACGTGCGTTCGGGCGCCGCGCGGTACACGGTACGTGCGTTGCCTGGAGACCAGATTCTTTTTCCGGTTTTGCGTCGCGAGGGAGCGTGTTTTTGCGCGGGGTGGTGCGTGTCATACAAGGCGTTCCGATAAAGAAGGGGATCCTTTGCTGTACGCCGGGGATCGGCTACCCTTTTTGGCATGGCGGGCCACATTCGTAGTTTTGAATGCTTCAGACGGCCGCATTGGAGATGCTCAGAGCTTCTGCGGGTCGGATGAGTGTCTACACCATAAGTTACCTAGAGATTCTTCGAAAAATCAAGTGTAAATAATTTATTATCTTTGAAAAATGGTCAAGAAAGGTTTTGAGACCATAATTTTGCTGGAAATTATGAAAATTTACCGACCCCTTTTCCAGCATAGCTTCGCGGGCCGTAGGTTGCCGACCCCAGCTGTAACCTATAATATCTAGTTTTAAAACGAGTCTGATTTGATTTTTATGCGTTAAAATATGTTTAGCTATCGTCCTTAAGTGCAATTTTGAAACCCATAGCTCCACACGTTTAGGAGTACCACGAAAATAAAATAGAAAGGGTGGTACAATTTGTGTTGACATGGCGATTTTACTTTATCATGAATTAAAGCAATGTTGTCACCAAACCCTCAAATGAGGGTGAATTTCTAGTCTTTGTAATAATCTTTTTTTAATAAGCCGCGGAATGATTATTATGGATGTTTTAACGGTTTAAATCACAAAACGTGTAAATTGACGATGAGTATGATTTTTCCTCTGCCGTAGCTGCTTGAATGTTTTTGAAAACTGTGATTTATGTGACGTAATATGTTATATTTATTGGTATAAAAGATGTAAATTCAGATGTGTATATTTTGTCAACTTTTAATATTTTTATATCCTTCACTAATCAGTCCAGAGTGCCCACGCTCTTGTTGCGTTCTTTGATGCGATCGATGTGTGGTCACCGTTCAGTTAGAATTATCAGAAATTAAAAACTAAAATTGCACTAGATTACCAGCTGACCTATTTTATGGCTTCGGAAATCTTTATATTTTTATTTAGCTCCTTTGTGACGTATAGCTTTATAGAAAAGGTACAAGAATCAGTGGCGGCTCGTAGCTAAAATTAGTGGGGGTGCTGCTCCAGAAAATTTTTAGCCTTTGTTTTAAAATTGTGTAAAAGGAAAAAAAACATGTATAAAAAGAAAATTTATTCAGGAACTTGATAAAATCTTAACAAAAAAAACAAACATTTTTTACTTACTTTTACTTAAATTGTTGTTGATCTATTCATTTAAAAATGAAATCCATTCTTCTTGTTTTAATTTGCGCAAAAAGTTCAATAATTTTCTCCTTGATCTCTGGATGACAATTGAGGAAATTTTTCTCCATTGAAAGTACTGCAAGCGCATTTAGTCTTTCCGAATTCATAGTGCTTCTTAAAAAAGTTTTTATTCTTTTCAATGTTGAAAAGCAGCGCTCTGCCTCTGATGTAGTCATGGGAATTGTCAAGAGGATTTTTATCAGTTTCGTAATTTCACTAAAAACATCATCTAGATTATTTTCCAAGATAAATTTCAGCAGCTCAATTAATTTTCAATATTCATGAATATCAGTCCTACAATAGAATACTTTTAGTTCAGTTTCAAGATTTTCTTTGTCAATCATGGGATAAGCTTCAGTGGTCAGTACTATCTCTTTTGTGAGATGTTCATTCTTAAATCTAGTGAAGCATTTCTTGTTGAACAATTTAGCAGCTACTAAGTGTTTAGTGGAAGAATATCTGTCCATTATATCAACACATATATAGTCACACACTTCCTTAGCTTCTGCCATGAGTGTCTTTGAAGGATTCTCACAGTACTTTGAGTTTCTCAATTCTAAAATAGCAGTTTTGAAATTTGTTATATATTCATTAACTTTAAACACACTAATTTCTCGAGATAGCATTTGGTTGTAAATTATTTCAACATGAGGCATAATCTGATGAAAAAGCTCTAACCAAAACTTGAAATTATCATCATTCAGATATTTTAAAATTCCTGTTGCTTCTGCAATGGTTTGATCTGCATTTGATGTTGACTGAATTTCAGTAAGGCAGTTTTTTAAAGGTTGCAAATTTTCATGAACTCTGTTTATGGTCCGTATGATGAAATTCCACCTTGTAGAGGATGGACGTGGAATGCTGACGTCCATATGTTTCTTGAGAATGGACACACGTTGTGGTGATCTTGAGAAGAATGTTGGAATAGCCAGAATGTTAGAGAAAAATATTCTTGCGTTTCGTGTAATACTTGCTGCATTTCTCATTATTAAATTAAGTTGATGTGCATAACAGTGAATGAAATGTGCATTACTATAAACAGCTTTTATTTTTGCTTGATCTCCTGCTTTTTTGCCTTTCATGACATTTGCATCATCAAATGTCTGAGCTATCAGTTTTTGTCCATTTCCTTGAAGGATTATGTCCAATTGTTCTAAAATACGTTTTAATATGCCATCGCAGTTTGATTTTCTGGAATAAAGAATCCCCAAAAACGCTCAAATATTTCTTCATTCAATACGTACCGTAGAACAAGGACCATTTGAGTGTGTTCCGAAACATCTTTTGTGTCATCAGCCATGACAGCTACAAAGGAAGCTTTTCTAATTTCCGTCCTTATCTCCTCATGGTATATTTGTAGCAGGCAGTCAAGTATCTCATTCTGAATGGTCTTAGAAACACCTTTGAAAACTGCAGTGGTTTCTAAGTGATTCTTCAAATCTGAATCTAATTTAGATGCAAAATTTACTAATCCTCTAAATACCCCTGGATTTTCTGAATCGTCTTTTTTATCATGTCCACGTAAGGGAGTTTCAAAGTTTCCACAAAAGTAAATGCAGTCTATTATTTTGGACAAAATTTCACGGTTCTTTTATATTATGCTCATTGATTGAAAGTCTGTATGCCTCACTAAGTTTCTCCTTAATACTTACGGTTCCTAAAAGTGACAGTGAAACAACATTATCAACGTGCTTCTTTGACTTCTCATGCTTTTCAGTTTTTTTTTCATTTTGTTTATATTTCTAAAACCATCTTTTGTCCACGGTACATCACCTCCAAACAGCAAACACGGGAAGCAAAACAGTGCATTTTTTACTTCACAGCCGCAAAGCCAACTTTTCCGTTGGTACCATTCAGAATTAAAGCTACGAATATATTTCTTGTTGTTGCTTTTGCCTGGCTGAGATATTAGAATATCAGGTGTTGAACGACCTCTTTTCTTAACTGTAACTTTCTCATGGAGAGATAGCTGTGAAAACTTAAGCTATTGAAGTTCACTTACAGTCACAGAACTTATTTCTTGGGGATGCAAGGCCATGGTTAAAGTTTTCTGTTAAATAAAAGAACCGAAAAAAAATGAATCAAATAGAATAGCTGGAAGCAGAATAATAATCTAATTCTACACTCTTCTACACTTTATCACATTCAAGAATATGGTACACGGTTTTTAAGCACAACACACGCTGAGTAAAAAAAACTTCCACCATCACTGCGAGAGCAACATTGCTCTCTCTACCTGGCAGTCCCGCCTTCCTCCGCACCCCTCCTCCTATGTGCGCATGCGCACAACAGTCAAACACCACGTCGCTGGCACTGTGAAGCGCACAGTTCCATACAAAGATTTTTGTATCTTTTTCATAAACTGGGGGATGGCTACTGAAGTACTGACATTAAGCTTAAGGAATATATATTGTACTACAAAAATAAAGAAAGCATTAAAGAAAAAAGGACTCATTATATTAAATGTTATCGATAAGAATAGAACTTTAATTTATTCTTCTCGGAAACTCCTAGCTAACTGGCCTTCTTTACCAGAGCGTTTTCAAAAGTTCTTTGAAATTAAATTTCTCATTTCATATACCAGTTATTTATTTCGCCTAAAGTCTTATGGCGTCAACCAAATAAGTGTATTTTGACCGTTCAGGAGTTAAACGCGAGGATTTCGATTTATCATCCAGCCAACAACTTCTAAGGAATTTCGTCGATGCATATTTTGGTTTTAAATTTTTATATGCGGGAAAAGTACGTCTTACGGGTGGTTCCGTGTTTATATTGATTGTTTGTATAGGCAAGCCTACCCTTGTGCGTGGAGTCGAAATGTCAGCGTATATTCGCATGTGCAAGCATGGACTCTCCATTCGTGCGGGTTTTATCGATTCAGATGCTCCACTAAACCAATAGACAAATATCGGTGTATTTTACTACTTGCATAATAAATTCATCCAGGATTTACTTAATGTTTATTTTGTTAAGTTTTGTGGTATCTGTTTCCATTGGAATTGGTAGTTCTTTTCGATAGATATTCTAACCGCTAATTGTTACCAATTTTCTCATTTGAATAAGTATGCTTTAATATAAAATCTAACTCTGAATGACTTCTAATTCCCCAACCTTACACTTTCAGAGGGTAAAAATTTAAAAATTATTCTCTTATATATATAACAGACTCGGAGGCAAAAGTTGGCGGAGTTAATGGGTTTTTATGGTTTCCTTATTAGTTATAATTTTACATCTAAACATATCGATCCTCTCGTCAAACCTGTTCGTGAAACTGCATCTGAAAAGTTGGATCCATCCGTGCGTTTATCGTTTTCAGACTAAAGCTTATTGCGGTGCGCGAGGTTCGAGTTCCGAGAAATTTCCGCTGTAAGTTTTCCGCCCGACGTGTAATATTTCCTCAACGGTATACTTCCTTGGCTTGGGTGGAAGAGATTAAATCCCCCGAAATGTATTTGGAGCATAAAAAAGGCGGCACTCGTTCAAATTGGCGGTTATGCTCCGACTGTTTCGCAAAAGCCGGGCGGATCGCAGGATGGCTCGAGGAAGAATAATGGCTCGAAATTGCCCGCCTCTCGTAAGAATATTATTCATTATTCATGAATTCCGGAAGCTCGAACTCATATCTCAATCCGATCGATCAGAAAAAATATTTTTTTAACTCCCTCCCTCTCTCCCTCTTTTCGCGAAGAAGCTGCTGCGGACGGATTCGCCACATGGCGATCCGGGCAGCGGATTCCGCAGTTTTGCTCGAGCCATTATCCGTCCGAATGCCTTTTATGCCGGAAATTTCGATGCCTTTGTATCGTAGCAACTGTTTTCGAACAGCTTGATCCAATTTCCTAAGCAAGTGGACGCAGTACGTGCGGGTGCAATTTCGTATTTTTAAAAAATGTTTTTAGCCTACTTTCCAAAAATGGAAAGTAGTCTTATGAGACCGCCTCGGTGTCCGGGTGTGTGTCCTCCCCTAACATCTCCTTTATGAATTATTAGATTTAAACTAAATTTGGTACCTAGAATATGCACATATATTAATAACCAAAATGACATATTTGGACCGGATCGACAAAGCAGGGGTGCCACAATTGCAAAGTTAAACTTTTCGATAATTATGAATTAGGGAGGAATTGGCTGAACCCATTTCAACGAAATTTTGTATGACGTAGACGTGCAACATAAAATAACAAAATCAAGATGTTTAGTATAGATATAGAAAGCAAGGCTGCCACAATGCAAGGAATAAAAAAATTCTATTTACACGTATTTGTGTTGAACTGTCCACATCGGTTTTAACAAAATTTAATACTTATAATATACACATATATACAAAACCATATTAGCCTTTTTTCTAACCGAATCAGCCAAACAGGGGTGCCGCAATCACAAATTAGACTTTCAGTAATTAATGGTTTGGAAGGAATTGGCTTAACGGATTTCAATTAAATTTTGTAAATAAGATTCGTACAACATATCATAATGAGAGCAAGATGTTTAAAGCGGAGATAAGGAGCAGGGCTACCATAAAAGGTAAAATAATATTTCTTTTACACGTATTTCTAGAGAACTGTCCGCATTAAGGTACATTTAATCTTCATATAAATAAATAACCAAAACATCATATTTCATCTGGGTCGACTATACAGAACTACCACAATATCAAGATTAGAATTTTTCTATAACTATGAATTTGGAAGGTTTTGGCTGAACGAATTGCAAAGAAATTTCGTTTATAGGGTGAGTATAGAATGGGAAAACGAGATGAATATGTTTAGAACGGATCAAAAAAGCAGGACTACCACAATATAAGGAAAATAATTTTCTGATTTCAAAGCAAATAGTTACATTAGTATACGATTATAATACGGCGAATTTGACGAACAGCACTTCTGTACAACGGGAAACCTGTGTACACCCCTACTTGTGATAAATTAAAACTGTATTAAAAGGAAAGTAGGCGGATTTCCAGAACTACTTGTTTTAATTTCCATTTATCCGGCTCATAAAAACGGTGCCGAAGTCTCGTAAGAGAACGCTTTTGTTCGAAAGGGTTTCGATTGTACATTTCGCTTCGTTTAAATCTGCCAATCTGCCTCGGATGTTTTGTGCTCGAATAATCTGGAATCCGTTTGGTATTCATCGCGACGTAGAGCAGGATTTACGTTGGCGAATAGAATTGCGCTTGACTTGAATAGTTTGCAATCGTGTTTATCCAAAGCATCAACGGATTTGTTTATTCATTGGAGAATTATCGACCCCGCCCTATGCCTTAAATCTTATAAACATAATATGTCTCTCCGTTAGCCATAAGAGGTTGAGGAAAACTATATACCATGGGTGGTCAAACCGCGGCTCGCGAGCCGCATGCGGCTCTTTTAAATTTCCATTTAGTGACGTCACCGTTTTTCTCTACAGAACACAATGACGTCATGTGACTTGAGACGTGTTGGGGATGCCTAAGGGACATACATTATATCTGAATTGCTTCGCTTGCAAGTTATGTTTTACTGTTCGTAAATTTCTGAGCGCAGAATGTGTGCCATGCGGCTCTCAAAACTCGGAAAGTTATTGTATGCGGCTCCGAGTGCAAGTAGGTTTGGCCACTCCTGGTATATAGATGCCCATTTCGGCTACATGGCAGCTGTCATCAGTGGTGATTAACTGGTGTTAACTTCTAATACTATGGTTTTAAAATCCTTTTAATAAGAATATTAGTAATAATAAATAACATTAACAGTAATAATAACATTAACAATAATAATATCAATAGATAATAATATTATTACAAATAATAAATATTGCACCTATTTGTTTAATAACGTGCATTTCTCCAAGTCCGTAAAATAATTCTCGGCATTTTTGTAGGTAGCCCATCGGATAACGTTGTTATTAAGGACTTTCAAATAATTTCTGTGAACACATTGCTAGAAATGTATGCAGTGGGAGAGAAACGGGGAGAAAACCACCCATCGCATAGTCGGAAAAATTCCGTAATGATTGGTCGTCTTTGTGTCGATAAAACTCGATTCCGAGTTTTCGAATTTATTATATTCGTTTCTGCCTAATGCCGCGATGTTTCAGTTGCTTCTGAGCCTCTTTTAGGCCATATTATTTTATTTTAATAATTGTCGAATGCAAGGGGCAGGATAAATTGGCCTAATTTTCTGTCCGATAGTAATTTTTCAGGTTGTGGATTTCCAGGGAGTCTTAAGAGGAAAGATTTTACGTCCAAGTCGTCGAATATGGGATTCTAATAGCTTTCGGAGTCGATTCGAGGAAACGTTTTTTTTTTCTACGGGCGTGAAATTCTGGTTTCTCGTCCGGCGGCGGCCATTTCATGCGGTATTAAAAGGACATCTCTCGTCTGAAACACCTATCCATTCTTTGTTTTTTGCGTTTTATGGGCAGGTGGCGTGGTCGTGTGTTTTTGCTCCTCTTATTGCAGTTGGCATTCGTCTCATTATCGTTAATTCCGGGTTAAATTTATTAGTTGTGGTGTAGCACCTGTCGCCCAAAAAGTTATCCCTCGATTATTTCAGTTATGCGATCAGAAAGGAGAAGTAGTCAGCCTTCGCGTACCGCTTGCCTCTGGTCACGCTCGTCAAAGGATTTTTACGTAAACGGAATTATTGTCATATTTTTCTGATCAGAACCGTTTCCGTTTCTCAACGATGTTTTATGAATAAATTCTGTCATAAAATGTTTGCGGGAATTTTATGAAAACTATCCAAGCTGCTTGGGATACACTTCCACTGGCAGCACCAAGTCATCTATTGAAACAATCTCTCATCAAGAAGAATTAGTTTCTGAATCCTCTGCCATAGCTGTCTTAATGACCACTTTCTCAATTCCGTTTATCAACCAAATGTCTTGTCTTCTCAGTCCCAAATGTCTTACCCAATAAATCTGGCTGCTTTTAAGGCCATTTTTCTACATCCCACTGATGGAAAGGAGATTATGGCAATTTTTTATAAAATGTGATCCAAAAACTCTTGTGGTTATGATGATATTCCAGATACAGTAATCAGAGGTGAAATTAAATCTTACATTGCTTCCCATCAAGACCTCTAGTACACTTAGTTAATGAATCCTTGCATGGAACATTATCTATAAAAGGCTTAACTTTTTACAAGATGAAAGGCGAGGAAGAAACTTATAATATAATAATGCTGGTAACTATGTTAGTTTACCGAAATCTGACGCTTCAGGAAGTCCGGATTGCATACGTTTAAGGAGATGTTATAATACCTCAATCTTTCGTATACATACAGACATATATGGGCTAGTTTGACTTCTGCCTATAGTAGAATGAAGACTGTGAATTGAATTGAATAACATCCTTATTGTGGCGAGATTGAGACCAAGTCACTCTCCTTTTCTACCTAATGAGTTATGTCGAACTATATTATTAATAATCTTTGTCATTTGCATCGCTTATATCGATCGTTTATGGAATATGGAAACAACTATAGTCCAACCACGATACGACTAATAGTCGATTTTTCTACTAATAGAATGGGGCATTTTTTTTCTCGTTCGTATTCGTATACGTTAAAATGTTCTTTTTAAAAATTTTTTAATGTTGGAACAGGATAATTCTTAGTATTCTTACGAATTGAGTTTCGTTTAGTTCTATCGCACGAGCTTTGTGTATTTTGGATTATTTTAGTGTTGATCGAATTTCGGTCGTATTTCAAGCTCTTTTCCTCTTATCTTCTCCGAATCGGTCCGACCTATTAACCCTTCTCGCTTGTCTCACAGAGGACAGCGTTGTTGAGGCTTCGTTGACCCTTCCGCATGTCGGACTTCTCTTTTTTTGCTTCCCCTTCGTTAGAGTACGTCACACGCGAAGAAAATATAACGAAAAGTGATCGATGAATAAGTTCGATTCAAAACTCTCGTTTGGCGCTAAGGAATGGACACGAAGGGATTTTAAAAAACATTCACGAGTCTTTGTTAATAACTTTTATTTCAACCTTTCTATTCTCCTTTAAAATTTTCTGATATAGATTTGAAAAATGAATTTAAATGGAACTATATCTGGCTTTAAGTTCAAATCATACGCCGTGGAGACCGTGATTGTTAGAAAAGGTTGATGATGTTTTTTTTACATAATGGGATACCTGTGTGTCGGTGCCGCCATTGTGCCCGGAGGGTGCGTACATGATTGTGTTTGAAATGCTGAGCTGTGATTTCCATTCGTGTGTTTGCCGTTGAAACGGACCCCAGGGTCCAGTTCTCCGATTACCGCAGTCATGCAGATTTTTATTTAGCGCTGGAAGCTCTCTTTTCCTCTTTTTTACATCCATCCATACCTCTCCCCCATTCTCCTACACTCTCCCTACTTCCTATCCTTCCCACCCTCACTCCCTCTATCTCCCTCACTCCCTCTATCTCCCTTCTTCTTTCACTCTCTCCCTTCTTCTTTCACTCTCTCCCTTCCTCTTTCACTCTCTCCCTCCCTCTGTCTCTATCTCCCTTCCTCTTTCACTCTCTCCCATCCTTTCTCCTTCCCTCTCTCCCTCCCTACCTCGCTCCCTCCCTACCTCTCCCTACCTCTTTCCCTCCCTTATGGACCTTGTGGTCTAAATTTCGCCCGAATAAAGACGATAATCTATCTATCTATCTATCTCCATACCTCCCTCCCTCTCCTTCCCTCTCCTTCCCTCTCCCTTCCCTTCCCTCCCTCACTCTCCCTCTCTAAGAATGGACCTTCTGGTCTAAATTTCGCCCGAATAAAGACGATTATCTATCTATCCCTCCTTCTATCTCCCTCCCTCTCTTTCCCTCCCTCTCTCTCTCCCTCCCTCTCTCTCTCCCTCCCTCTCTCTCTCCCTCCCTCTCTCTCTCCCTCTCTCTCTCTCCCTCCCTCTCTCTCTCTCCTCTCTCTCTCTCTCTCTCCTCTCTCTCTCTCCCTCTCTCTCTCTCCCTCTCTCTCCCTCCCTCTCCCCTCTCTCCCTCTCCCCTCTCTCCCTCCCTCTCTCTCTCTCTCCCTGTCTCTCCCTCCCTCTATCTCCCTCCCTTCCTCTATCTCCCTCCCTTCCTCTATCTCCATCCCTTCCTCTCTTTTCTTCCTCTCTTTCCTTCCTCTCTTTCCTTCCTCTCTTTCCTTCCTCTCTTTCCTTCCTCTCTTTCCTTCCTCTTTCCTTCCTCTTTCCTTCCTCCTTTCCTCCTCTCCCCTTCCTCTTTCTCACTCCTTCCTCATCTCTGTCTCCTTCCTCATTTCTCTCACTCTTCCTCTTTCCTTCCATCCCTATCTCCCTTCCTCTCTCTCTCATTCTCTCTCCCCCTCTCCTTATCTCTCCTTTCTTGTCTCTATTCTTGCCTTCTCCCTTTCTCTCTCTCTCCCTTTCTCTCCGTATCCTTCCTCTCTCCCTTCCTCTCCTAACTGGCAGTTAAAGAATATCGAATTACTCTCGGCTTGGAGAATTTAAATTTGTTTATTTATCGATCAATTGCTTTTTGTTAGGGGACTCATTAATCGTAAAAATGACAATCAAGAAAAAGAGATTTTTGAAGGTTCAACATGTTTTTTTATATCCTGTAAAGTAATTCCTTTTTATTATAGCGTAGCAATTCCCGTGAAAAAACTTAAGTAAATCCTCAGTAGATGTAATAATTTCGCTGTTTTACTCGAAACGGATTTCCTTAATCCGAGAATAGAAAAGCGGAAAACATTTGCGAACCGGTCCGACCGAACGAGAAGCTGTTTTGATTAAGATTTATTTCCGGTTTCACGCCGGAGAGCATATCTTTCTGGGGGGCCCGCTGGAACGTTAATCTATGCGTTAGGCCGCATTTCGATGTTTCGGGTCCGTATTTCGTTCACCCCACTCGCTTCGTCATTTCTTCATTTTCTGAATGGATAGCACGCGATTCGTTTTTGTTTTATCGATTCAGGAAGAACTTCACCCTCCCTCTCCACTCTCTACCTCTCACCCCCATAATCTCTCTTTGTTTGGAACGCTTGGTGCCTCTGGGACAAAAATTTCAATTTTCGCTTCCACGGTTTCGGAATGCTTTGAAACCCGCTTTCTGGGAATTCCGCGTTCGGTATCTCGCGCGGCAACTCGTGGGGTAATTTGTCGATAATTCGTTTTTAAAATATTTCAAACAGGCTGGTGCCGGTGGAGGCTTTTGGAGATTTATTTTCATTGTGGTGCCTTAAAAAAGGAAATAAATGAAAGGAGACGATGAACAACGCCCAGATGGTTTACCGGATGTCATATTTTCTCCTTTCTTCGCATGAATCTGTTCGCGGTTTTTTTGCGAAAGGTGATAATCAGGCTTTGAAAGGGATAGCGTTCCGTTCCTTGCAACTGACAGGTTTTTTTTGCGGGAGTGTCGTCGGCGAGGCGAGCTCGTCTTTCGCAAAGCTAATGTCGCGAAATTCGTATCCGTGCTGCGCCGAAATCGTGAAACTTGCGCTTTCTAGGAATCACGGTAAAGTTGTTTGCACGCGATGCTTTGGACTGTGTTCTTTCGCCAAAGTTGACTCGGATGCAGTTCTTGTGGAGCCGATCTGAGTATCGGCTGCAAAAAGCTTGGCTGTGAGACTGTCCGTAGTGATTTAAGCACATGTTGTTGGGTTTGCCCAGCGGCAGTTGTATTTGCTAAGGCAAGCTGATTAGTCTCACCTCAGTTTTGCGTCTTAGGTGGTGGCAGATGGTCCGGACCAAGTGATGCAATTGGGCACTTATAGCGATCCCAAGGCGTCACTCTGATGTCGGCCAGTGCTTTAATGAGTGGAACGTTGGTGGTTCCACTTTTGAAAAAAGTTGCAGCTCTGTGGCTTAGAACCTCTGAAAAGGGTTTAACTCCACTTGTTTTGAACATCTCCGTCAAGGAGACAAAGTTGCTCCAGGTGAAATGTAGTATCTTCCTCAGGGCAACGGTTTGGACCGAGGAGATGCGTCGCAGAAGATAGGACGCTCCCAAAGCCCATATGGGCGAGGCGTAGAGTATGACAGGAAGCACGCACGATTTGTATATCCTAAATCTGGGTTCAATCGTCGTCTCCTTCGAGCCCAGTAGAGGACCTAACGAGCGTACCACCTCCATTCCTTTACTCCGCAGCGCTGACAGGTGACTTTTCCAACCGAGTCCTCTGTCGAGGATGACTCCCAGGTATTTCGTCTCGTCGGATCAAGGGATGTTCTGTCCCTGCATGGTGGTGTTGTCCGGCAGGCGGGCTCTTTCTGGACGATGTGCTGTCTGCGAAAGCCGGACTGCTCTGGTGGGAAAATGTCATTTGCTGTCAGGTGTCTTTGCAGCGGCATGAGTAGGATCCGCTCGAACATCTTCCCAAAGATGTTTAGGAGAGAAATCTGGCGGTAGTTTTCAACCGTACCCAGAGATGTGTTCGTCTTTGGGATGCAGATGAACTTTGCTCGCTTCTACTCCGATGGGAAGTGTCCGAGCCTCTGACAGCCGTTGTAGAGCGCCGTTAGGCATCCAACAGCTGCTATTGGTAGCTGCTTGATGACGGCACTGATGCCGTCGTTCCCAGCAGCACGATGGTTGTTTAGCCTCTTCATGACGGATATAACGTCCTTGGGTTCAACGATAGGCAGGCTGTCATGCTCGGCCTCAAAGTCTTCTTGCAGCAGTTCTGCCATGGTCAAAGTTGATGGTGTCTTTGTGCGTTAAAAAATGAGCTTGTCTCTCACAACGTCGATATTTTGGAACTTTCTCGGAATTAAATACAGGCGTTGCTTAATTGCGTCGTGGACATCATTTGGTGAGGCCGCAAATGAAAATGTTGGAGAAAATTCTATGTAGATAGGCATACGCTGGACATGAAGTTGACACCTGCTTGGCTGGCTTTACCTCGGCGCGAGGAACACTTATTCCGAAGCGGGAGAATTAGCCTGCCTCGGCAGTTCAGTGGTTGGGATATCCGCCAGACAAAGTGGAAGACTCGGGCTCGATTCCAGTGCAAGACAGGAGTTTTCTCCTTCTTTTTCAAAATTGTTCATTTGGTGAGATGTTTTTCCCCCAGAAATGTCCGAGTAATGTTCATTTGTAATACCCCAGCATCCTAGGTAAGCATTCGCGTTCAAGAAAGATTTTTCGATCTCGCCGCATCGCTGTTTTCAAATTGAGAAACTGTGCTTCTCCGAAAGATATCAAAATGTTGGGAAAACCGAACTTTTAATGGCTATTGGAGAAACGCAATTCTCAATTTGATTACAGCGATGCGGCGAGCTCGAAAAAACGTTCTTGAATGCGAATCCTTACCCCAAACTGATGCTGGTACAAATGAACATTAATCGAGCGATTTCATGCAAAATTACCACACCAAATGATATCCACGACGCGATTTTAATAAACACCGATATCTTATTCCAGGGAATTCCAACAATGGCAGTGGTATTGGCATTGTCGCAATCGCAAATGTTGGTTACATATACATTATGAATTTTAAAAAAACTTTAATCCTAAATCTGTTTAGGCGTGATCATCATTTAGTCATTGTGAATTTACTTTTGCATTTAGCGCATTCCGCTGCCGTGCGTATCGTTCTGCGGAAAAATTCGCGTAATATATTATCACCAATAGCCGTCTATAAATTTGGTGAGGTTAGGCTAATTGGAATTCTATGGATTAAATGTTCTAATATTCTCAGGTACTACGATCTTCGCTCGCCGCTTTCATCTTTTAGAAAGCTATTCGTATTTCAAGTAACTGGCGAGGAATTTGTGGCTCGAAAATATTTTAGGCAATTTGGAATGGAAACGTGCCTCGTTTGGAACATTTCCACGAAGTCGGTTCTTTGGAAGTGTAATCGGCGAAAACGTTTAAAATCGGATTCGATTGTCGCGTGGGCTGCAGTTGATGGGGCTATCTCGACGGAAAAGTTCCTATCTCGACGGAAAAGTTCCTATCTCGACGGAAAAGTTCCTATCTCGACAGAAAAGTTGGTGCGTCGAGCGAAGCAAATGATCGCATCGAGTGTTTTTTTTAACTCGTGAGCTCGGATTTTGAATCATTTTTCCACCAAAGTACCTCCGCAAATTCAATAAGCGGACGATTTTTGTCGACTCTTCACCGCGTTCAAAAACTATCCTTTCGTCCTGAATTTTGCATGCTGTGGTAATTGCAACCGAGGCGACGGATGTGGAAATTGAAAAAAGAGCCTTAATTATGCGCCAGTCGAAAGGAGGAAAACAGTTTTACTGGCTGTATTATATATTTGGTTGGATCTCTATATGGCCGACGCGTAACGGCAAATAGTTTGATAAGTAAACACCCCATATTATTTCGCTTTTAAATCACGAAGAGATCATGATAATGCGGTACTGTGCTGAATGGCATTGGGCATTATGATGCCACCTACCATCTATTGGCACTTGCCCTCACACGAATGAGAGTTATTCATTCTCAGTATTCTATAAAAATGCAACGTTAGTGAGCTCGAGAGCATTTCATAGGCAAGGATAGGGATATCTTTTGTCGTGATGAAGTTACCCTGAATATTTTCACGAATAAACGCCATAGCAATTTTTTTAAACGAACGTAAGTTGGAAGAAAAAAAATCCTGTGTCAGTGATCGGTGAAATTCCGACGAAGAAGTTCAAATTTAAACGTGCATCTGGTTTATCTAACCGTTTTATGATTGCAGGAACTTTCTTGAAAAAGAAGATTGATTCTAATTTACATTGGA
The DNA here is from genome assembly GCA_028673005.1 of Tanypteryx hageni. NCBI lineage: Eukaryota > Metazoa > Arthropoda > Insecta > Odonata > Petaluridae > Tanypteryx > Tanypteryx hageni. Next base: position 13,126,586 of record CM054118.1, on the reverse strand, counting down.
CAAGAAGATATGAGAATTTTCATGGTCGCGTTGAAAGCCTTAGCTTTGTCACTAAGTTTCCAATTTTAAAAATGATACCTAGTGTTGTAAATTCGCAAGTTTTATCTGTAAACGTAGCTCTTCCATTTTTAACCGATGTAAATGACACAATTCGTATTGCGGTGATTTGCGTGCCATATGTTTGTCATTATAGCTCTGTACGCGAATGCAGGTTTGATTTATTTGCGACATTACGAAACGGTTACAGGTATGACTCGTGCACGTTTCATTCGTATGGCTTATCTGCGGTATTTGCTCGCATCAAGGCAAATAACTTATATCTTATCGCGTTCCCATAAAATCTCCTATCGGCGTAGCTCAATAGTGACAAACGATATTAAAATTACATTTATTCCAAACATTCCAATTCTCTTTTTCCCCTCAATTGAGGATAGAACACTTGGTTTAATGTGATGTTCGTATTTTAGAGGCGCTGAGCACACATTTTTATTTCTCCTTTTTTCTTCACTAGAGAATAATCGAATTTGTCTTATGGATGAAAATAAATTCCAGAGGAAGCTCTTAAGTGTCAAAAAGTGAAAAATAAGTAGGTACTTGTGTTAGGTGGCTCCTATTTAAAACTACTTTCGGCGAATCATCACTGAAGACGACTGCTTTGTAGCCGATATGTGAATGTTTTTATGTGGCGTTGTCATGGTTATTGGAGATGCCTAAAACAGTTACGTAATTTTTCAATTTTTTTATACTTCTGTGCTTATACTGGAACTTCTCCTTTTTTGTAAAACCGACATTAAATCATCTTAGACCGCCGGATCGAATCTTTTGATCCGATAAAACGCTCTTCATAAGCCGCCAGCGTAAAATTCGCGTTCTCTAGTTCATTTGATTCGAATATATTATATTTGAATTGTTTATTAATTAGCTTGACTGTAGCCACCGTGTTTCGTCATCCTTAATGCTCTTTAACAATTTAGTATATCCTGATAACATTAATGTTAGCGTGTAAGGGACGCGTTCCGATCTTCAATTTTTTTTTAATTTTTCAGGTCGAGTGGATCTTCCGGACGCCAAGAGCGAGGTGAGGTGGTGGCGTAGAATCCCTTCTGAGGACGAGGTGGGCGCGGAGAACGAGGTGCCTCCGGAAGGACCAGGTCTCCCCCAGGAGGGAAGCGGACAAGAATTCCCCGACGTCTTAGCTCCGATGCAGAACATTGGTGACGCATCCAGGCACCACCACCACCACCATTACCACAGGAAACATCACGTCAAACCGAAGCCGAGGTTCCGCCAAGAAGTCGTACCAAGGTAAGTTTTGTCGAAGGCCAAGTAAGGTCATTGTTGGATGGATTGATGTTTTGGCGATATTTAAACGAAAATAAGTCTTCTCTTTTTTAAAAATGTACTTGTGACTTGTCCACATTTTATTCCGAACAAATGGCCTTCCACACGTCTTGGCGTTTCTGTGAAATTCGCTCAACGCCTTGGTAAGTTCACGAATTGGTATTTTCTCTATGGCTGGGCTGTCAGAGATGAAAGCGAGTAGAAGATAACGGAAAGAATGAACATGTCATTTTCATTTATCTTACGTAACGATTTTGCAGCGGAAATTTTTAACTTTTTAATGTAAAAGGTATAACTGATATTCCATACCGCGTTTCCGCGAACGTATCAAATTCTATTTGCGTTTCAAGGATTGTCATTAGTGAAGTCTTATTTTCCTAATTTAGCTGGAAAGGGACTAAACTTTGATCTCCGGAAGCCACAATCCGTTCCAGTAAATAAAGTAATTTAATTCATTAACAAAAATATCCAAAGTTTTAAGTTAATAAATTTTCGTGCTGGAATAGCCGAAGCTCGTCGTTAGAATCGATCGATCGATTTGCGCTTACGTCTCGGACGTATACTGTAGTGTTAATCGGTGATACGTTGCGTTCGTACTTCATTTGTTTTCATTCGTTTAATTCGCTTGTTTTCCCATCTTACCACGCAACGCGATCAGCTCACACTTGCGGGAAAACGAACCATTTGTTTGCATCACGTCATTAATTAAGAGGTGCGATGGAACAATTGCCGAATTTAGTACGAACCACGTGTCTCTAATAGCTATAATACAGTTGTGAAAGTCAGGCGTGCGTCAATGCTACGAAGCATCCGTCATCAGTGGGATACTGATCAGGACATTGACGATGGCTGCTTTGAACCCGAGTCGCGCTTCTCCAACCTTACCTTATTTTCTGACGTAAACCCTCGCAATTTTTTTTCTCGGGATTTTGCGACCAAAAATATTCGGTGCGAGAATTATGCCAGGATCGATTAGGCGCCGGATTTTCTCAATGGTATTACCGCAAATATTCACAATTCACTTGCGCATTCGACGGGAAAAACTGTATTGGGTGGGTATTTATGGTTTAAGTCAGCGTTTCTCAACATTTTGTCAAAAAAACCTTTGACCCGCCATGATAAAAACAAAAACTAAACCACGTTTTCCAAAAAGTGGATTTTCACGTTGAAAACATTTTAGTATTATATGAACCATTAATGAAAAATATCGAGAACTTTAAGAATTGTAGTAATTATATTGATAAACAATTTTAAAATAATTATTTTAGAAACTTCGCGTCCCACCTGGACGACTTTTGCGTCGTGAAACGCTGCTGTAACAAACGTGAAATCCACTTTTAAAATATAATTTTGAACTGAAATAGTGTCATTTTCAACCTCTTCAAACTATATATACTGTAGATCAAGATGAACAAGGAAAGAAAACATTGTTTCATCGCCATGCCTTGTATGTTACCACGAATTTTCGTTGAAACTGTTTTGAAAAAAGGATATGAAGGGATTCGGGGATTGCGCTAAGATTTAAATTTTCAGCTTCTCGAATGTCAAAAATTTTGGGTGCGAGAATTATGCCAGGAAATAAGGTATGTATTGTGGCTCGATAATCCCCTTTCGTACAAGATTGCCGAATGAACTCTGGAGCCAAGTTCGTCACCTCCGTGGAAAGAGATCGTATAATCGGTTCCAAGTTCTTCTCCCTCGGCCATGTTTGCCGACAAAATTAACGCTTCCACCAACAAACAAATTTCAGCCCAAATTCGTTGTTTTCCTTTATTTTTAACGCGAGTCGCGGCGCTCTGTAAACGTCCCTCGCCGCTGCATTTCTTCTTCCCCTCTGTCTTCGTGTGTGTATGTGCGCGCGCGTGTAGTATTTCCCCCCGCCTTTTTCTACCTTCGCATAGAATGGGGAGGAGCCAATATTTGCTCCATGGCGGCGGAACCCTTTTTTAGTGTTTCGTGAGCGAAGCCCCGCGTCGCCTCCTTGGAAGGAGGATGGAAAAAAAATCCCGTCCCGTCTCTCCACGAAGTTGTTTTAGGCGTTGTCCTTCTCGCCCTTCCGATGCCTTCAAACGGCCCGATTGGAAGAGATAGCAGAAGCGGAAGTCTTGAAAATGGTTCGAAGTAGAATGAAAGACCGATTCTCTCTCTCGCCTCTTCCGGAATCGCGGACGAGAAATGAAAGACGTTTGAACGAATCGATTTATGAAATAAAAAGGAAACAAATTAAAATCGGTGCGGCGAAAGTGCGAGGGATGGAGAGAGGCCGGATGATTTTTTTCGGTGTGCATAACCGACGACTCGATAGTGCAAACAACATTTTTCGGGCGTTGTTTGCTGGTCGGTTTTTTCCGATCTTCCAAGTTAAAAAAATCCCGTCTTTCGAATACTGGAATGATTGGTTAGCTTAAGCTTCGAGAATTGTTTTCCATTCTCTCGCGAGATGGTCCAGAGTGTTGTGTCGAGTGATGGCGAAGAAGCCAAGTACCTTGTTCTCAAATCTCATTAGTGGTGTGGAAGATTTACCCACTTTCTAGAAAGCTCGATGCTCTACAGCTGTGCTGAGCAACCCACGGCCCGGGGGCCGAATGCGGCCCTCGAGAGCGTTTTATGCCGCCAGCGTAACTATGTCTAATAATAGATTGCACACACATTCAAATCACGAGAGCAAAACATTTGAGATTGAAATGTTAACACTAAAAATTCTAATTTAGACTTGATTTTTACTGATATGTTACCTCTATTTATCGTCCGATTTAAAGTATAATCTGGCCCGCCGAAGCATTGCCAACTTGCAATGCGGTCTGCCGAGGAATTTGCAACCACCAATGTGGCTCGTCACGTGGGAAAGGTTGCCCACCACTGCTCTACAGGGCGTCCAGGAAGTTCCTGGTATCTTGACAAAATCATAATTAAATTATTAGGTTAAACAATTCAGTTCTGCTACTCAAGCATTCCGAAATATGATGAAAAACGCTGTTTTAATGAAATTAATTATATACAAATAAATGCTTTGTGAAATGAATGATGAATGTGATATGCATGCATACACAGAATTGTCAGGGTCTTCCTGTGTGCTACCCGGGTCTCCATGGTAACGCGACTCTTTCGGGAGAATCTTATTGGCTCGAGAGTCTGCCTTAAGAATTCAAGACGTTGTTTCCTCCGTGAATATGGCGGTAAAATAAGATTGGATGTGAGGTTGACCGATTTAGCTTTAATGTTGTAATGGTCTAAGGAAAAGTAAAATTGGAGATATTTATCAAAGGCGAAGTTACCGTTTAGAAAATGAAAATGTTAAATATATTATTAATACTTTTATTTGCTCCTTTGTAGCGCAATGTGGTTTGCGACGTAAAAATTCTTTATAAAATTTTTGGAGAAAGACGAGTTCGCAAGATATCTTGATTATGTCGTTTATTTTTCTTATTATTTTCCTTTGCTTCCCTTATATAATTTATTATGTAGAAAGTTATTTTAATATTTGTTTTTAAAAAAGTCACTGTATAATGATCCCATTTCGCTGAATATAGATTCACGTGCCGTCAATTAATTGTTAAATTGTTAATATGATTGCGAATTGATAATTTAAGGCGCTAATGCGGTCTAGATGCGGCGTCCGTTTATTAATTTATCCGTGTGTACATAAAATGTCTTTTTACTGCGTCTTGTTCGCATTAGAGCTTAAAATTTCCAATTAGCATTGGTGTTAAACGAGGAATGAGTAATTACCGGCTTATCACAAAGAACGAATCAAATTTTCCGTCGTCATATCGTATTTAAGAATGCACGGAATCCAAATTTGTACGCGCTGTTTTTGAGGGATAAATATATCAGAGATCGTCCCGCGCATTCTCGGAAAATGTTAACGGCGATGTTACTTGGCTGTCCTCTTTATATCGCTTGTAAAGTTGATGAAGATTAAATTTATTTTTTCAAAGATAATCTTATAACAATTACAAAAATAAACCTTTCCAAAGTTCATTTTAATTAGCTTGCGCGTCAGTGTTGGTCGTTCATTTGCATCTAAATTAATGGAGCAATTCTGGTAAACTGGAAAGGATTCTCCGGAATGCAGTTGATCGATTCCTAGCTGTGTAAATATTTCACTAATCCCCTTACTCTTGCTGAAATATTAAGTATCTGGAAGGATTTGTTTTGTTTTCAAATTTAGACTGATGTCCATCTTGGCTTATCTGTTAAGCGTATTTCGTATGTAATATGAGTCACCCAACTTTCTACCACGTCTTGTTGGGTTGGGGCGTATTGCGCTTGCATCCAAATTCTGAGATCTCGATGTTTGTGTTTCTTGACACGGCCTTCATAATGAATAATTAAAAAAATACGTCTAACAAATTAGTTTTTCAAATGTTCGTTAAACGCCTCAGTAAAGTCAGATTCGCGATTCGGCTACAAATTAGCCGTCTTCAGTTCACCGATTGTAATTCATTTGTCCTAATTGTGCCTCCCGGTTGGTTTTAGGCACACCCAACTCAGCCTGTGTTATCCGAGGCATTTCTCTTCATGTTCTCATCCCAATTCTTTTAATGTGCTTAGGTAATGCATCTTTCCTCTTCCTACCTCATAGCCTCTTTCCTTTCAGCAGATTAATTTTCTCTATCCACTTTTCAAACGTCTGTAATCTGTTTGCATCTTCTTTCCTCATTGCTCATGTCTCGCACCCATATAATGCTATACTCCATACAAGAGTTTTCATTTACCTCTTTTTAACCCCTTCATTCAGACTTACTGTCGGCAACTCTCGTCGACTCGTAAATGCCTCCTTTGTTCTTGCTATCCTTTCCTTGATCTCTTTCGTACCTTTTCCATCCAGAGTCAGAATTCTACCAAAATAAGTATAAAATTCCACCTGTTCCAGCTTTATTTAAAACGATATGTTTGTCGGTAGATTAACTTTGAGAACGGATGCTTTGTAGCCGAATTTCGCCTTTGATTTACTTGATCTTTTTATTTCTGCAGGAGTCACCTGTATAGTGGACGGTCGTTAATTGTCTTGCAATACCGACGATGAAGTGTAATGCGTAGGATTTTTGTAAGTCTTCGGGAAAAGGTACCTAATCATATAACTCGATAAATTCTAAAATGGTAATCATGATAGCAGGTAGATTTCATATTGTAAACCTGGAGTGATTATTTACAGCATTTTAGTCTGCTTAATTAACTATCCATCGCAGAAATAACTTATATGCAGAGAAACCAATAGGTAAAGGTAAATCCTCAATGCTGCAACCGGTGCATAAATTGTATTCTCATTCATAGCTATCTAGGCTTCAGAGAAAATTTTGTAAATGCGAAAGGAAGGAGAAATAAAGATTTCTATATCGTTTTTGCGACATAAAAACGGCCTCAATTTTAAAGCAACCTGGGAGCCGTTTAATGAACGATATTTTTTACGGAGACGTGGGCGAATTTCCATTTGCCTTCGCATAGTAAATCACTCGACCCAGGTGTTCTTTTTTTAATAAGAGAATAGATTAAATCCAGAATTTCTAATGGTTCGACTCGATACGACTAACAAAAAAAAGAAAAAACGACCCGCGAAGAGAATATGTATTCGAAACGCCTCCCAGCCCCTCCCCCCCGATTCCCCTGATTTGCCCATAATGTAAGAAAAAACCGTCCTGAAGCCGTTTCAATTTCAATTAAAGTAGAAAACCTCTTTTTTGTGAAGCATCCAAGAAATAATTTACCGGGAAGCGAGGTGACTGAGCACAAAAAGGCTCTTTTTTCAAGAGACCACCTCCAAGTTCTCTCTCTCTCCTCTCTCCCTTCTGGCAGTCCTTTTAGCATCCGAGGCGTGAAATTGAAGGTTGAAAGGGTCGATTGTGTATCACGTCTCTTGCTTCAATCCTACACTTGGGCCGCCATTTCGTCGGCCCTTTTGGGCGTTTCTGTGACGCCTAAACCATTATCGGCATTCGTCGTCGTCATCATCATCATATCACGGAGTTTGTCACATTGACGTCATCGCTCTCCATTTAATAATATTTCTAAAAAACTGTCTGAGAGAAGCCTCGGCCAAATTTTGTGTGCGGAAAGCGGGATCGGTTCAAGTTCCATTGGAGTTTTATTGCCGCGTTCTCTTTCCGTTGTGGCGTTCGATATCTTCTCTCGAGTTATTTTCTTTAAGCGATGGTTAGTTGTGTGATAAATGTTAATTTATCTCTTTTGACCAGATAGATCTCATGTTTTCTCCTACAGAATTTGGTGGCCAATTTTGAAGTATTTTATAGAAAATCTACTCCAAAAAGGCTTCAGTTTTTCCAGGTTGTTCATTGCAGATTAAATTTATTCTTTGATATTTCGGAAAATTTATTTGTTTAATCCTCAGAAATCTAACAATAACTACATTTTGGATTATTCAGATACTAGTTGGTTGAAATCTCGCTATTAAATCTGGTTTCCGCGAGGATAATTTTTTATTCTTTGAAAACTCGATACGCTTTCGAAAGGTCGCGTATTATCTTCATCACGCGCATTATATTAATTCGAAATACGACGTGTACTTCAGACCACATTTCCCCAAATATTTTCTCTCCGATTATATGTGAGAAAATTTAATTTAATCTCTCTTACTACCCCATTGCCTCCCAGAAGAACTTTTTATGCGTTATGAGCAGGTAATGGGGAATGCTTAAGGAGGTTTTTTTTAACCAGACAACTTCTAAAAAAAGCGAACGATATTTTGATATTTTCTTAAACCTTCTCATGCTCAACTACGTCCGCTTTTAAATTGGTGATGTTATATTTGAGATTAAAAAAAATATTTTTAGTAGCGAACTACTCCTTTAGAAACTAAACCTCTGCACTGTCTAGTACTCGCAAAACTGAAGTCTCGAATTTTGCTGTTGAAGCGAAGTCGCTTCCTCAGAAAACTGTTTGGAGTCGATTTTTTAGGAATTCATCTTTTTATACGTTTTCAGTGCCTTTAGACATGGTAATCGTGCGTCGAGTTTGTTTATTGTGGACGTAATTACTCTTTGTGCATAAAGAAATTTCCATGGAGTAACCGTTTGATAAAGTCGGAAAACATCCTTTCTTTTTCGTTAATCCTCTTGTGGTGGGAATACTTAAATTATGAAAACGCCCGCGGAGAGCTGTCCCCGTCCGAGTTGGCCTTCGAGCGTGACGGACCGACCATCATTATTTAATGCGTAATCTTCTCCATCTCCTCTTATAGCTTTTCTTTAATAATTTTCCATCAAAACTTTTTTCAGAGCGCACCAAGTTCTGTATTCTCCCTTTTTCTCGCGGCCCTTTTCTCCCCTTTTCTCCCCCCATTTCCCTCCCTTTCTCTGTTATCCTCATTTCTCTTTATCTCCCTCATTTATCTCCATTTATCCACGTTTCTTTTCCCCATTTCTCCCTCTATCCTCCACTTCTATCTCCCTCATTTTCCCCCATCCCCCCCATTTCCCCCTCCCATTTCTCCCCCATTTCTTCCCCCCATTTCTTCCCCCTATTTCTTCCACATTTCTCCCCCATTTCTCCCCCATTTCTCCCCCATCCTATCCCCCATTCTCCCCCGATTTCCCCCCCTCATTTCTCCCCCCCTCGTTTCTCCCCCCCCCTCGTTTCTCCCCCCCCTCGTTTCTCCACCCCCTAATTTCTCCCCCCCTCGTTTCTCCCCCCCTCGTTTCTCCCCCCCCTCATTTCTCCACCCATTTCTTCCCCAGTTATACTCATTTCTCTCCCCATTTTCCTCCTTTCCCCTATTTCTACCACATCCCTTCATTTTCCCCCTTTCTCCCCCTTTCTCTCCCATTTCTCCCACTTTCTATCCCCATTTCTCTCCATTTCTCTCTCCGTTTTTCTCCCACAATTCTCCCTCTTTCTCCCCCTTTCTCTCTTCCCCTTTCTCTCTTCCCCTTGCTCTCTTCCCCTTGCTCTCTTACCCTTTCTCTCTCCCCCTTCTCTCCCACTTTCTCTCTCCCCCTTCTCCCCGACTTTCTCTCCCTTTTTCTCCCCTTCTCTCCACTTTCACTCTCTCCCTTTCTCTCTCCCCTTTCTCGCTCTCTCCCCCTTTCTCCTTTCCCTATCTTGCTCTCTCCCCCTTTCTCCTTTCTCTCACCTCCTTTCTCCCACCTCCTTTCTCCCCCTTCACACTTTCCCCTTCTCTCTTTCCCCCCTTCTCTCTTTCCCCCCCTTCTCTCTCTCTCCCCCTTCTCTCTCTCCCCCTTCTCTCTCTCCCCTTCTCTCTTTCCCTTCTCTATTTCCCCTTCTCTCGCTTTCCCCTTCTCTCTTTCCCCTCATCTCTTTCCCCTTCTCTCTCTCCTTTCTCTCTCATTTCTCCTTTCTCTCTCCTCATTTCTCTCCTTTCTCTCTCTCCTCCTTTCTTTCTCATTTCTCTCCCCTCCTTTTTCTCTCCTATCTCCTCATGTCTCTCCTTTCTCTCTCCTACTTTCTCCCTCCTTGCTCCATCCTTTCTCCCTCCTCCTTTCTCCTCCTTTATCCCTCCTCCTTTCTCCCTCCTCTCTCCCTCATTTCCCCTCCTTTCTCTCCCCTCCTTTCTCTCCCCTCCTTTCTCCCCCTCCTTTCTTCTTTCTCCTTTCTCCCTTCTCCCTCCTCCTTTCTTTATCCTTCTTTCTCCCTCCTCCATTCTCCCTACATTCTCTCTCCTTTCTCCCTCCTTTTCCCTCCTCCTTTCTCCCCCTCCTTTCTCTTCCCTCCTTTATTCCCCTCCTTTCTTCCTTCTCCTTTTTCTCTTTTTTCTCCATTCTCCTTTCTCCCTTCTCCTGTCTCCTTTCTCCCTTCTCCTTTCTCCCTTCCTCTTTCTCCCCCTCATTTCTCCCTCCTTTCTCCCTCCTCTCTTCATCTTCCTTTCTCCCTCCTCCATTCTCCCTTCATTCTCCCTCCATTCTCCCTTCATTCTCCCTCCATTCTCCCTCCATTCTCCCTCCATTCTCCCTCCTTTCTCCGTCCTCCTTTCTCCCTCCTTTTTCCCTCCTTCCTTCCTCCCTCATCCTTTCTCTCCCCTTTCTCCCTCATCCTTTCTCTCCCCTTTCTCCCTCCTTTCTCCATCCTCATTACTCCCTCCTTTCTTCCTCCTTTATCCATCCTCCTTTCTCTCTCCTTTCACCCCATTTCTCTCTACTTTCTCTCTTCTTTCACCCCCTTTCTCTCCCTTTCTCTCTACTTTCTCTCTCCTTTCTCTCCCTCTTTCTCCCGCCATTTATCTCTAATTTTTCCCTCTCTTATCCACCCTCTGCTTAGTACCCCTATAGTCGAGATTCCCCGAATGCGCAAACAAGGGGGTCTTTAGCGTAAAAGGCCTTTGTCACCTTTGAGGGACGTCTTAAAGGTTGTGCCTCCGCCTCCTCTTTTGATGGAGGAGATTCCTGTCGAAGAAGAGAGAGAGGGAGAGAGAATCGATGATGAAGCGGAAAGGGACGGAAGAGTTTACAGGCGGTTATATGGCTTGGGGTTCTATAGACATTCCGAAAGGTCCTCGAGGGTATTTGCACAAACCCTTCATATAGGTGCTGCCCGTGTGACTAGATCGTGGGACACAAAAGGGAGTTATTTGTCTAGTCAAGGTAAATACCTCCATTCCGAAAGGCTTATTATTGTCTTGAAAACATGCGGCGGATATACATGTCGCTTCGTATACCTCCTATGTTCCTCGTCGTTCTTTTTAGTTCGGTTTTGATTGCCTTCCGGAAACGATGATGGGTCGCTTGGATATATATATATATATATATATATATATATATATATATATATATATATATATATATATATATATATATATATATATATATATTATAGGCAACGTGTTATGATTTTTCGGATTGATGGTGTAAAAAGAACTTGTTAAATACGCTTTGCGTGAGTAGGAAATGCGCCGCTCATATTTCGAATGCGTCTTACGCGAAGCCAGTACTATTTGGAAACATTTCCTTTCTAAATTGAACGTACAAACAAGGAAGCCGAAGGAAATGTTTTTAAATTTCATTGCTGTTTCGCCTACGCTACTACGGAAATTGTTGAAATAGCTTTAAAAAAACTTCAAAGAACAATTCAAAATTAAATTCAGTACAACTGTATAAATATAAAAGATCTGTGATGCGAAGCCATGGTTGTATACTCCACGGTGCAATTTGTAACAGACTTATATCAAATTTGGTTTTGTATTATCCGTTGGAGTTTTTTATGCAAATGCTATCTCGCGGAATTACGGATTCCTCGGTGGATTTCCATCGAAAACACATCTAATTTTAGTAGGATTTGTTTTGCGCGAATGTAAAAATTTCAGTTCTTTCCCTCGTTTAAAAAAAACTCTTCGAGTTCATTACCATAATCGCCTTTTACCCGTTTTTTAATATTGCTGCGACCGGCTTTTGTCTGTTCCTTTATGCATTTTTGAAATCAGGGCTGAGCAGACACCGCAGGAAATAATGGAAGCTTTTCTTTTAAACCTCTCCCCACCCCTCTTCCCCTTGAGAGACAAAGCTCGTCTGGTGCGCAATACTTCGAAACGAAAGCGAAATGATAATTTTTTGCAGCCATTCGCTCGAAATTACCTTTCTTTTTTAGATTGTTTCGCCGCCGTTTTTCCATCACGCCAGTCGCCCACACACACTTACACATACAAACATACACACACAAACACACACACACACACAGAGGGAACCGGATGCAATAAGAACGAGTTGTTGTTGCTCGGAAACCAACTTTCTCACTCCCTTTCCGTCCCACCTCTCCCACCTCCCATATATATATCCTGTCTCTACTACCTCTGCTTCTCCATCTCCTACCTCTCTCCCTCTATCCTTTCTTCCTCGCTTTCCCCATCTTATTTCTCTCATCCACTCTCTCCTCCCCTATCTCCTCCCCTCCTTTTTCCTCCCATCCTCTCTCCCCCTCTCTTCCCCATCTGATTTCTCCATCTTTCTTTTCTCTCTCTTCCTCTCTAATCTCTGTCCACCTCATCTATTCTCTTCTTATCACTCCCTCTTTTCCCCTTCCTCTCTCTTCCTCGTCTCCCATACTATATTTGCCTCTCCCATTCTCCCTCACTTCCTCTCTCCCTGCCCCTTTTCTCTCTTCCTGCCTCTCTCTTGGCTTTAGTTGTAAGAGGGGGTTCGCAAGCCTCGACATCTCCCAAATAAAGGCATTTATCTTTCTCTCCCCCTCTATTCTCCCACTACTCTCTTCCTTCCCGTCTCTCATTTCACATTTCTTCCTTCTTTCTCCCTGTACTTCCTTCTGCTATCCTATCTCGCTTTACCTCTCCTTCCATCCTATTCATTCGTCTCTCTATACCCTCTATCTCTCCCTCTCCTCCCAAAATATCCTTTTCTCTTCGGCGTCCTCCCTCCCTCTCCCCCTCCCTCTCTCTCCCTCTCCCCCTCCCTCTCTCCCTCTCCCCCTCCCTCCCTCTCCCCCTCCCTCCCTCTCCCCCTCCCTCCCTCTCCCCCTCCCTCTCTCCCTCTCCCTCCCTCTTTCCCTCTCTCTCTCTCTCTCTCCCCCTCTCTCTCTCCCTCTCTCTCTCCCTCTCTCTCTTCCTCTCTCTCTCTCCCTCTTTCTCTCTCTCCCTCTTTCTCTCTCTCTTCCTTTCTCTCTCTCTCTCTCTCCCTCTTTCTCTCTCTCTTCCTTTCTCTCCCCCCCTCTCTCTCTCCCCCCCTCTCTCACTCTCTCTCTCTCTCTCCCCCCCCCTCTCTCTCTCCCCCCTCTCTCTCTCTCTCACTCTCCCTTCCACCCAATCTTCTCCTTTCCCTCTCCCTCTCTATATATCCCCAACCCATCCGCGTAATTGTTTCTTCTCTTTAACTCCGTTTCACTCTCTCGTGCAGAAAAGACCCATCTGCTACGCTTTATTTCCTTTGCTGAGGCCGACCATCGCCTGTCACGTATGAGACGGCGGTCGATACTTAACGCGTTTTTTGTTTCGTTTTTTCTCTTTATCCCTCCCTTTCCATCTTCTTACATATCCGAGGTAAGTGCAGCTGCTCGGGAGAAGCGAGTGTACATGTCACTAATTTGAAAGCCTAAATTGAGTAAAGCGTACTAAAATCGCGGCGAAATTGATCGGAAACTGTTTTTGAACGGTTTTTACATCTGTAGATTTATTTATGTTCAAAATATATCTCCTGCGTATTTATTTTCGAATATACGCTCAAGTCGTTGCAAGATATAACGCGAATAATTTCGTGCTCGGGTTTTAAAAGAATTATTTTAATCGCATTCATTTAACAATTCGGTTTCTCTTACGGAACGCTTAAGTGAAAGTCGGTCGTTGGTTTTAGTGCTAGAAGTCATACCCCCATGTCTCACGCCAGCCATTGTTTCCTTGGCGTGGGAGGTAAAAGTGGCTGAACCTTTCTTATGACCTCCCGGGAAGATTCTGATGCATACGGGTTAACGATTTTCCACGAATTGTCCGTTATTGCAGTTTTAGCACTCGAGTAATGTCCCAGAAAAAGCATTTTTCCTTTCCCGTGGTGGGGAGGAATTGGAATGGGGATAAAGCATCCAATCAGATTGCACCCTAGTTCAGGGGTGCCCAACATGCGGCCCTCTAAGCAATTTCATGCGGCCCACCATCAGTGTTTTGTAGTTTTAAAAACTTTTTTCATTTATATTTTGATTTGCCCACCAAATGTTCTTTTATATCTAGCAAAACCTGTTAAAATGTCTAGCATTAAATTGAGCCCCTAGTAAACATTTCTCAATTCAAATAAGTTATTTTTAATTTAGTTTTTCATCATATGGTGCCTAGAAATCTCTAACTTCCGATTTAACTTTAATCCAGTCCACCGAAGCATTGAAAATTTCCAATGCGGCCCACCGAAGGCTTCACTGACACCAATGCGGCCCACCAAGTAGAAAAGGTTGCCCACCACTGCCATAGTTGAAGAAATGGAATCCTTTGGCAATAAAAGTACCTTCAAAATATAATTTCAAATAACAATTTAAACTTTACTTTCTCTATTCTCTCCCTCTATCGCTCCCTCTCTAGCCCTCTTTCACCTTCCATCTTCCTCTATCTCCCTTGATCTCTCTTCTCTATTTCTCTTCCTCTCATTCCCATTCGCCCTGTATCTCATTTATTAATATTATCTATTATATCATTATTCTCTCTCTCTCTCTCGCCCTTTTCCATTTCCACACTTCCCTCTCTGCTTCCCATATTTTTCTCCATATTTTCCCTTATCTACATCCCGACACCTAACGATCGTTCTGCAAAACCACCCAATTTCTTATTATCTTCTTAGCGCATGTATATTTATTTATTGTACGGTAAAAGTTTCTTGGAAATATCATTTAATGCATTTGGAATAGCTTAACCTCTCTAAAGGGAAAATTCGAGGCATCCGTAAAATTCTGGCTCCGTAGAAACTGACTTTTTTCAACACCTATACACCGTTCAACAGGTTGTAAGCCATTATTTAAAACATTGCAAAAATAAGCAAACAAAAAATAGACGTAGTGGTTGATATGAGAACGTTTGTCTTTTTTTAGGACGAGTGCCAAAAAAGAGCAATGCTTCATCGGTCGTTATGGAAAGATAATTGAAATCTCTGTCCGCTTTTTGAAACGCATTTTGCCTTTCAGAAGCGGCGGCCGTCTGCCTGTGGTCATGCGGTCGGCGATATTTTATTTCGCTTTTATTCCCGCCTACGCTGAATAAATAATCTGATGTGGCCACCGCATGACTTTCTCCATATCTGTAATAATTCTAAAAATTCCAAATAGGCTGCATAATAATATTTTACCTTATTAATAGTTGATTTTTTTCATGAAAACAATACTTTCCTCTATACTACGTATGGAGAAAGTAAAAAATCATGCCTCGGCTCCTCGGTGCCTTTTTCAACGAGCATCGACTGCGTCCGTTTCAATTAATCATGGCTTTGTGGACACTTTATTTTTACCTGCGCCAGACTCATATCAGCGTTGTTTTTTACTTTCTCCATACATAATATAGGAGAAAGTATTGTTTTCATGAAAGAAATCGATTTCGAGATTTCAACGGAAATACACGTTTTGAGGTCCCCTGAACACGTTTTGTCCATTTTCTCGATGATGTCTGTGTGTGACAGCTTTTTTGTGGGTGCTGTAACTCGAAAACTATTAATCAGGTCAATGCGAAATTTTATATTTCACATTTTTATGAGAGTCACAAAAACTGATTAGTTTTTAGTAAAAATCGGTCAACCGGAAGTGGATATTTACTCTTGTCACTTATCCGCTATTTTGAAATATTTGCTTTAATATTTGATGTATGTAAAAATGTATTGGGATAAAAGTTGTAGGAAGTTTAATTTTCTACAATCTTTGCTTGAAACATTTCCCCATATAATGCATTGTTTAAGAGACATCTTATATTTTTAGCTGCCACCACCACGCTTAGTTGTCTTAGTAACGCTCCTTTTTATTTTCTTAATTGTTGGAGCTTAGTCGCTATATCCAATATCAGAGGGCTATGGTTTGAGTTTATTTCTGTTCTTTGTAAAGTCTAAAATCTCCTCGCAGTTTCTTAAAATATTTATTATTACGTAACCTAAGTATTTGGAATTTTTAGAATTATTACAGGTATTGAGAAATTCATGTAGTGGCTACATCAGATTTTTTGTTTTTGGAACGTCGTGTCCTTCTCTCTTTTGCGTTTCGTTCGAACATCCTGATTCCACGTATTGTCGAGTCCCTTCTGGTTATTTTCAACCGACGATACTTGCGTGACTTTCAATTAAAATTATGTGCGTCGCGAAAATAAACGTTGGCGGTCGGATGTTTCTGCTGCGAAGTCCACCGCTTGCCTCGATTAATTATCGCGTCGGAGAAAAGAATCGCTTAAGTTTCAAATACGGAATGCAGTTTTAATCGTGTAAATACGATGTTAAGTATCAAAGCGACAATTATTTTGTTAGTGGCGGTTTGTTCCAAATTGGGTGTGTAGGAGAGTTCTTTATATTTTTATTTAATAAACCCAAAACAAAATACATGTTATTATGGCCTATTGCATTGTATTATATGAAAAGAGAGAAAATACCAACGAAATTAAAGTATGAATAAGAAAACAAACATCGCATGCAGCAAAACAGAAGAAGAGAAGAGAGACTGGATAATGGAAAAATTAACATCCATTAAAACGATATGGATTTAGATGTAGATTTATAAACAATACTGAAATGATGCGTAACTTTATTGGAACTTTTTAACAGTGCCGTAGCTAGGCTATGGCAAAGGTGGCATTCGTCTTCGGCACTGGTCGCAAAATGTACATACTATGAAATATCTTGTAAGTATTTATTTTATATTAAACGCAGTGAACCTAGTTAATTTAGAATTAAATCGTTCTTTATTACAGCGCAGAAAAAGGGATAATCCGCAAAAAAGTGTTTTTGGAAGACGCTTACCTTAAATATTACCATTTCCGCAGAATCCTCGAGCTCAGGGGTCGGCAACCTATGACACGAGTGCCAAAATGTGGCGCGCGAAGAGAGTTTTACGTGGTACGGTATTTCAGGGAAGAACGAAAAATGCATTAAAAAAAGAATATTTTCCTTCATTTCAATTATATTTTGCACTGTAATGATAAATCATTATATTCAGGATGTCTTATGATATAATAATCGCTTTTCGTAAGCTTTATGGGCGAAATAAATTTAAGGATCACGCGCGGAAGATCGCAGATGATGGATATTGATAAAGATTGGTACCTAAATGGAAAACGTTGCAGACTCCATTTCTGGTTACAGCTCTGCTTTCGAGCAATTGGCGCTACAACTGACATGCCAAACTGGCGGGCCGCACGCTGCCCTCTCTGTGCCTTAGTGCGGCCCGAATCCAAATTTTCGTCTCAGCTAAATCGTTCGTGATTTTCTATGAATATTTTTATGAAAAGGAGAATAGTTTTCTAAATTATTGTATTTTTTTAACAGATCTTATAGAAAAAGACTTTTTCCAGCTCTCTCGTTTAAAATCCGTAACCCTAATGCGACCCTTCCATAACATCCATTGCCTTAATGCGGTCCTGATGCATCTTCGAGTTTGGCTTGTCTGCTCCACAGGAATTCTTGCTATTTATTTTTTAAATCGCATTCCTCCGAGTACGTTAGGGACGCGCCGACGAAAGGGGTCGAAACAAAAAATAAGACTCGGAGGAACGCGGTTTTACGCGCCTCTTCCTTCCCCAACACACACATCCCGCTCACACACACCCCTTCCAACCTACCCCGAAAATTGAGGTGCTTTCCCGCAATACAGAAAGCAGGTGGCTGCTTTGGAGGATGGGAGATGGGTGGGGGCGTTGCAGTCGGAGAAAGCTTTTCCAGACCTCGTTCCGAGAATCTTACATTTGTTTTTAGAGGTTCGCGTGATGTCCCACAGGGTTCTCTCGTTTTCGACGGAGGGCGGGAGGTTACCGAGATAGAAAATAATACCGATGTAGAGGATATTGCGGCATTAAATTTTTCAGTTCCGTACGGCACGCACTTCGGAGATGTAATTAGTGTGGGCATTCGCGCCGTTTCCTGCCTTCCCCTATAAACCGAGCTTAATTGCATCGTCCTTGTCGCTTTCATCGGATGGTTGTTGGATGGAGTGTTAAAGGCGGGGGCGGGATGCGGATTTCGTCATTCTCTCGTGATCTCGGCGGTTAACGAAGTTAAACGTGACGACAGTGTTTTACTTTATTAAGCGGATTGACTGTTTTACTACGACGTCACGATCTCCTGCCGTTGGTATCATCGTTGCGCAACGCGAAGCGTGTTTGTTTTGTTTAGTATTTTCTTCGGGAGTGTCGGAAGGATTCAGCGAATGAATTGCTGCATTGCCCACATTCGATCTAACCTCTCGTAATTTTTGATAGGATTTAATAAATGTTTATTAAATCGATTATAACAACAGTCAGGCCACGATTTAGCGCCCCTTATATATAGTGCCATCCCCGCATACCGTCCACGAATCGTTGTGAACGGAAATTCCACCTTATGATTACTACATTGAGCAAGGATATATGTCGATTTAAAATGTCAGTG
The DNA here is from genome assembly GCA_028673005.1 of Tanypteryx hageni. Taxonomy (NCBI): domain Eukaryota; kingdom Metazoa; phylum Arthropoda; class Insecta; order Odonata; family Petaluridae; genus Tanypteryx; species Tanypteryx hageni. Next base: position 13,108,242 of record CM054118.1, on the reverse strand, counting down.
GTGGAAGAACGGTGGCGCTGAATCGGGCGTTGACCGTATTTGAAAAAAAAGGGATTTAATTTCTGTTTCGAATGTCCAACGCTCGGTACTTAACCCTTTTATACACTCAAGGCGACGATATATCGGCTTCGCGCGGCTGTCTGAAAAAACTCAAGCGGCCGATATATCGGCTCCAGCTTTAAATTCGTATAACTAACAAAGGGAAACTATTATTGCATTGCGATTGTTAGTAAATGAAAGTTTATACATCAATTCATATTCTGCGTTTAAATTTGTAATTTTTATTACGTTCAAGTATTTTTCTAAGCGGTGAGATTTGCTAGTCCTTCCTTTGCGACTATAAACCCCAGCTAAGGGATTTCAAAACTGAAAATCATCGACAAATGTTCATCCCAGTTGCCTGAGAAATAAAAAAGTGATATTTATGCTCTTTTTGTATCTTACAGATATTTCTTGAATATTTATTTCAACCTTATTGTATTATTTCCTCCCAATGATGATTCGGGTTTCTCGTTCGCAGATTATGTGATCCCGCTCTTCGACCAGGCATTTGTATTTGATGCATACTAGTTCATTGTTATAGTTAGTTAGTAAATTCTGCGCCTATTTGTTATTTCGCGTTACCTAAATAATACTTGCATGTTCTTGTGTGCCTTTCAGCTTACATGCCTCGAAAGATGACGTTTTCAACAAGTGATTCATGACGAGGGAGCGACCTTGGCCAAAAAAAATATGCACGCCCTTTTGTTTCGTCTGCACTTGTGTAATTGTTGTCAGCCTGGGATTTGTAGTGACGTTTTTAGTTCGTTTGTCCGCGCCATGCTCCGAACACTTTTTTCCGAGTATCCGATTCACTTCATTAAAATATTTCCAATTATAATGAAATATAATTTAAAAACAAAAAATGTAGTCCGTGCGAAGAAAAGTTCCTTACGAAATCCCTAAAAAACTAACGCGTTCTTTACTAACATAAACTCTACATCTGGATAAGTCAAATCCTTTCGCGCACTATTATTTTTTGCTATACATTTAATGGACGTTTTTCTGTTTTTTGTATACATTGGAGGAAGTTTAAGTTAAGAACTAAGGGAGGCCGCCCACTAAATGATGTAATTAATGACGTAATGCATTATCCAACACGCAACACGGAGTATCAGTTTTATAAATTTGACATGCATGTTTGATGTCGCGCTTTCCGGATACATGTCTATTGTAATTTTAACAATTGAGGCGCCGCTGCTGCGTTGCGTGTTAGTTCGCGTGTCGTATCATTTCAGCTGGCGCCCACCCAGAAAACAAATTATGTTATTATTTTCATTAACTACCGTTCGATGCAGAAGTAATATTTGAAGTAAAATTTGAAATTGCCATAAGCACTAGCAAATTTAATATGAAAACAAAACGTATCCTTTGCGTGTGTGCTTAAAATAATTACTACGGCTTGTTGCACTGTGTAAAATATTCAATTCGTGAGTTCAATTCATGAATATTTTTTATATTAATTAATTAATATTAATATTTGATTTCGTTCGACCTTATGTTATTAAAATATGGCGTCACGAGGGTTTTCGCTCACCAAAATGCATGGCGATTGTTACGCGAGCGAAATTTCTTGATAAAGCCCACATTATCTTTTATATGGTTTCATCACTGCAACTTCAACAAGAGAGCTGTTGAAGTCGACGTATTATTATTATTTAACTATTAAGGCGACATACCGCCAGCACTTCAATGCCCGCGTTATCTTTACCATTGTCCCAGGTGTCTATATCTCCTATGAGGGAATTCATAAAGGAAACACCCGATGGTCATCGTTTTCGCATTGTTCCATACCCTCCGCAGAGGCGAACAGCATTTCTCAAAAACCAAGTAACTTATTTTTAGAGACTTAAAACTTGGTACTCGTACTAAAAAGGCCTTGAGGATGTGCACCTTGGTGACAGAAGTTTAATTTCTTGTGGGGGGTGGGCATACAAGCCATACCCTGACTCGAGGCCCATGTTAATTTTTTTGTAAAATTATACAACTTATTAGCAAAATATCAAATTTGAATCTATATTTAATTTGTTCATAATTAAGGGGGGATATTGGTCACTTATCTCGAGAGTTTGAATGAAAATATTAGCGAGTGAAATGAGTAATTAGTAGTTAGCTAGTATTTTAATATAGATTGATCATCTCCCTTAGGGGGAGTATTTACCCCATTACACTCCCTTTGTATCCGCCATTGATCCTGCCTAATTTTTCTCTCTTTTATTTTAATCCGTATGCCGCGGCGAAAAATGCCCCTCGCGCTTCTCTTTCCAAATTCCCTTCCTCGGAAACAACCTCATTCTCCTTTTCAACGCTATACTTTCCTAGAAGAATGTGGCCTCCTTCCTCTCCGAAGATATAATCTCGTGGAACATTTTCCTTCCCTCGGGAAATGGAAAGGAGTATTCCGAAAACTCGATTCGGTACCTACTCTTCTTTGTCGCTTGGGCCTAAATAAATGTACGATTAAAAAAATAATGGTTTCCTTTGTCGAGGGCGGTTCTTGTTAGCCGAAATGACGTCGCGAGTTTTTTTTGCAAACGCTCTATTTAAACGAAAGTTAAACGTTAAACAATTTACCTTTCGAGATGCATTTTTTATAGCGTTTTAGGAGAAGGCAATATCCGTGACGAACTTCCCGGGTTTCTATGCGCATTTAACGAATTCAGAAAATTACATTCGTCGGTACGCGGAACCATTGCCGTATATTTTACGAGTTAAAATCCTCTATAATAATTACCCGGATGTTTGCCCGTCTGTCTGTTACGCTCTGCATTTCAAGAGCTGTATGTTGTAAAGCAATGCGGTAAGCGCCATTTTGTTTCTACCGGTTAGGAGACCCCAGAAAAACTATTTTCATTTTCCTACAGCATCTTGAAAAAATGGCCGTTTAAAACATTTAAAAAATTATACTTCGGAAACGGTACGTAGGAGAAAAAACTTTTAAAACAATTAGCCTCTTGGTAAGGTCAATCTCGAAAAATTATTTTCAGCTTAGCGAGGCTTAATGCGAAGCGCGTTTAGAACGGAAATATGCATTGGATTATTAAAACGCATCGAGTTACCCAGCGATGCGAGAGATTATTTTGAAGCGTACCGAAATATACCGAGAATTCGTTCGTGTCTGAAGAAAACGCGTTTGTTCCAGCTTCGCGCATAATAAATTAACTTTTCTAAGGCCCAGTTGCCACGTCGCATTAAGTGATGTCTTGCGAATCATAAAGGCAAAGTGGTTTTCCCAGAAATTCATGGAGTTAGGACGAAGAGAAACAAAAGCTCCCTCCTAGAATAGAAATATCGACCGATCTATCTTGCGTAGAAGCGTGATTTTTTCACCACTGCTTACCCGCCTAAACTCGCATTATGCTATGAAATTACGAGTCTTCCAAGTTTTATTCTTTTATGAAACCGCTAATCCGATCGCGTTCTGCATGCTAACAAAATAAAGAGGCAGCAACGAAAGTTGCGTTCGTTTATTTACGATTACATCGAACAGCACGCGAGAACAATGGTAATCAGCTCGGCGAAAGTAGCTGAGGACAAATATTATCTATGCCCGCATCGGGGTTCAAAACCGCGCACTGAGCACCGGAAGGCGGTGTTCCCCCTACGATTACAGAAATATCCCGAATGCTTCCTCTATCCAAATGGGTCGCTTAGCTGCACGCGATGTGCGCGCGCAACTCTCGGTGTCGTCAACGTATCTAACAAAAGCGAAAACTTTTTACTCCGTCCCCTCCCTTACGCATTTTCTCTTCCACGACTCTACTTATTTTCTCCCCTCCTCTCTCTCCCTCCTCTATCTCCCTCCTCTATCTCCCTCCTCTATCTCCCTCCTCTCTCTCCCTCCTCTCTCTCCCTCCTCTCTCTCCCTCCTCTCTCTCCCTCCTCTCTCTCCCTCCTCTCTCTCCCTCCTCTCTCTCCCTCCTCTCTCTCCTTCCTCTCTCTCCTTCCTCTCTCCCTCCTCTCTCTCCCTCCTCTCTCTCCCTCCTCTCTCCCTCCTCTCTTCCTCCTCTCTCCCTCCTTTCTTCCTCCTCTCTCCCTCCTCTCTTCCTCCTCTCTCCCTTCTCTCTCTGTCTTTTCTCTCTCTCTCGCTCCTCTCCTCTCTTCCACGTTCACCCCCGCCTATATAACCTCGTTTCCCTTTCTTTTTTAACCCTCCAAACTTACCCTCGCCACGCCCCCCCCCACCTACTCATCCCTGGAAAACTGCGAAAGGTTGAGAAAAGTGATTCTGGGAAAATTGTTTGAAGAACTCGACCCGATCCGCTTCCCCAGGTCCCTCTCTCCCTTCTCTTTCCCTTCTCCTCTCTCCCTTCTCCGCTCTCCCTCCTCCCCTCTCCCTCCTCCCCCTCTCCCTCCTCCCCTCTCCCTCCTCCCCTCTCTCTCTCCTCCCCTCTCTCTCTCCTCCCCCCCTCTATCATCTCTCTCTATCTCCCCTCTCTCATCTCTCTCTATCTCCTCTCTCTCTATCTCCTCTCTCTCTATCTCCTCTCTCTCTCTATCTCCTCTCTCTCTATCTCCTCTCTCTCTATCTTCCCTCTCTATATCTCCTCTCTCACCATCCCTACTCCCTTCTCTCTCTCTCCCTCTCTCCTCCCCTCTCCTCGTCTCCTTTTCTGCTCCTCTTACTTTCTTCTCCCTCCTACTTTCTTCTCCCTCTTGCTTTCTTCTCCCGCGTCCTCCTCCCTCTTCCTTTTCCTCCCTCTTCCTCTCTCATTCTCCCCGTTTTTTTCCGTTTTCACTTTTGTAAACATTTATTATTGCGAATATTTCATTTAAATTCATGTTGCAAATTAAACAAGTTATTGAATCGTTAGTTGGAAAAGGGGTAATTTTAGCCCTCCCTCTTGCCTCCCTTTTTCACTCGTATTTCTTCCTCTTTCCCTCTCTTTTAACTTTATATTCCAATTGTTCTCATTTGTTTACCTTTTTATTGACCTTTTTCTACTTTTCCTATCGCTTCACTACAATCTGTAATGTGTATTGACATTTTATATGGTAAATTGTAAAATACTTGACAATTGAATTTAGTTATCTATATGAAGGGACATAAAGCCTCGACCTCGCCCAAAGAAAGGCGTTTGTATGTCTCTTTTTTTCTTTATGGAGTTAATTGTCGATCGAATCTTTTATTTCGCTGCGACCTTGGAGATATATAAAAAATAAATTCAATCATAAGTTTGTATATCCTTATCGCGGGATGATGCGCAAAGAAAATATTTCCCTGGCTACAGATATTTCCATGTTTTAAGATAAGGGAGTCGTTATGTAGCATGTCCGTTCGTTAATATGTCACATTTTAATCGTTCTTGCACGTTATATCGATCGATCGATTGATAAATAACTTAATATTTCTATGCGGTAACGTACCAAAGGCGTTCTGGGCCCCCCTCCCCCACCATGGATACATATTCCTGAATATTGTGCTCCCCTTTGGTCGTGCCCCCCTTCCCACCCTTCCAACCCCCTTCTCTCCCCCCTTGCCCCCTCTCCCCTCCCCCCTCCTCCTCCTACCCTTCTCCCCTCCCCCTTCTCCCCTCCCCCTTCCCCTCTCCCTCCCCCTTCCCCTCCCCCTTCCTCCTCCCCCCTTCCTCCTCCCCCTTCCTCCTCCCCCTTCCTCCTCCTTCTCCCTCCCCCTTCCTCTCACCCTTCCTCTCCCCCTTCCTCTCCCCCTTCCTCTCCCCCTTCCTCTCCCCCTTCCTCCTCCCCTCTTCCTCCTCCCTTCGTCCTCCCCCTCCCCCCTTCCTCCTCCCCCTTTCCTCCTCCCCCCTTCCTCCTCCCCATTCCTCCTCCCCATTCCTCCTCCCCCTTCCTCCTCCCCCTTGCCCCTTCCCCCTCCCCACTCCCCCTTCCCCCTTCCTCCTCCCCCCTTCCAACCCCGCATCGCCACGCTGAGCTGCGGTGGCATCCGCTGCTTCTACGGTTTCATCTTTTTCGGGACCATAGATATTACATTGGTGATGTCGGTGGATATAATTAAAGAAAAATTTTACCAGAACCAATATTTGTAATAGGAGCATGAGGACATACAATGGCGTATGTAGCCGGGGTACTCGGCACAGCAAAATCCCGTTTTTACGGAATGAAAATCATATCATTCCGCAGAAATGCATTTTCCGAAAAAAAACGGAAAGCGGCAATTTGCTGTAAGGATTTTATTTGAAATTTATCCATAAAGCTCATCTGCATGCTTTTATGGAAGTGGCATTACTGGTCGAATTAGATGCCCTCAGGTCGCTCCGTAAACGATTCAGAGAGGTTATATTCCGTTTCAAACAATCAGAGTGCGATTTTCGGAACTGAAATAGACTTGTTAGCAGCACCTATCTAACCACCGAACATTTTTTTAGCTCTTCCCTATCAGCTATTTCCTTTTCGTAAAAGCGCCATTTCCGTTAAAACAGTATTCCGCATTTTGTTGCGTAACGATACCCGCATGTACCCCCTAATAGTTTTATTACTTTGCCGCTGCAATCCGTTTCAAGAACTGCTCGCATTTCTAAAAGTAATTGAAGGAGATTTTCTTTTCCTTCCTTCCTTCCTCCCTCGAGAGAAGAAAGATCCGGCGCGTTTCTTGTCCCCCAACGGATCGCCGTTTTCCGCCCCAATTCCCGGTAAAAAATGAACCCCCTACGGGGCATTTCGACGTCACTACGGGTACACTTTTTCGAATAGGGGAGATTATATAAGGCAGGCCGAATGAAGTGGAGGGTTAACATGGGACAGATTCTCTTTCTCTCCCTCGACCTCCTTTCTCTGTTCCTCCATCCCCTCCCTCTGCCTCAAATGTCATTCATCTCTTCCTCTCCCCTCACTTTCTCTCTCTCTCTCTCTCTCCGAAAATGTGTATATTTTGCCACCGGGAAGCTCGCGCGTCTGCTTGCTGCATCCTGCGACTTTGTGTTTATCCCTTCGCGGAACTCCCACAAAATCTCTTGTGCGAGCGTCAATTTCGAAGCCGATTCCAGGAATTTCGCGAGTTTATTACGGGCAAAAAAATGGGAGAAACGGATTCTCGAAAGGAATGGGAACGGCGACGCGTTCAAATATTAACGCGAACGAAGCCGGTTGTCTCGCTTCGCGTTTCGGACGTGTTTTGTTTCATAGAGTCGAAATAATTCGCGCATTTCGCACGGTTTTCTAATGCGTGTTAAAGTTTTAATTGGTTTTATGTACGCTAGGAACTCGGCCCTACGAAATACGGACGAGCGAAATGATGACTTTTTTCGCTGTTTTAGAGTTCGTTTGTATCGGATGTTTTAATCGATAATAGAAAGACACTCAAATTCCTTCGTAATTGAAGAAATTTTTAAAATTACTTCGATTTCAACACGCGGATTCTCTCAATGTTGTGAAATTTCGAGTTACAGTTTAAATGGCATCCTTCAAATGTCTTCGTCAGTACAACTTGAAGATGTTTTCTGAAGGTAGAGCGATCAAATCCTCGGGTTTATTATCCCATGTCCAACAGAAAACCTAAGAACATAGTGGTCGTCCCGTGGAATTTTCGGAAAAATAATGACGAACGTTCCACACGAAATGCGAAGAAATTCTTCTCTCAATTGTTTTTATCCGTCCTGATAGCAGGTATCCTTGCGGGAGGCCATTTGGTTTGCATTTGCATCTCACTCTCCGTTCTCACGAAAATTCCTTTCCGCGTATGTGTGACGAAGACCAGGCACTTCTCTCGTGGATGAACCAATGCTTTTGGCGCGCGGAATTTTTGTTTCTTTCGCCAAGATTCCGGAATCCGTTTTTTTCTGTTGCTGATTGGGTACTAAATTAACTCTTTACCCTCTAGAAGATATTTTCGGCACAGAACAGAAAGGAAATAAACACAACTTACAGCTCTTAGCCACACATGCGTTGCAGATAATTTCAAAAGTGGATCGTTATGCACTAGAGACCCAATTAATAAATTAATTATTAATAAATTCTTATAAATATAACAATTGTAAAAGCGTAAAATTCTATATTCTCTGATAAAGAAAAACCAAATAGTCCCCAGGTCGGTCTCGATCGAGTCAACTTGCTGAGAATCACACTCCACTTATAACAAGAACCGATTGTGCCCCCGTCAAATCTTTTGTGCCCTCAGTTTGTGCACCCCTGCTCTAGAAACTAAAATATTAACATTCATAATGCCTCGAATTAAAGTTTTAAAAAATATGTTATTATAAGTTAAACCTTTCATTAGCTAATTAAAACCAGAAGATTCAAGTCATAAATTGATCAAAAGTTTTTATCACACTAGAAACAAAAAATCAACAGTTATAATGTTCAGGTCAAAATAAACAAATCTATAAAATAATTTCCACATACAGAGCAGCAAAAAATTGAGAATTGAGACAAAACCGATTAAATTGAATTGAATTAAAATTTTCAGTTCGGGTTCAGAATAATTTTTTCTATTTGGTTCCACACCGGCCAAAAATATCGTTTTTTTTGTTCGGGTTTTGATTCGATTTTGGTTCAATGCCCTGCATGAAAATGAGCTGAGAGTCTCTGTAGGAATAATCTGGTTTCTAACCTGCCTTGCATCTTTTTCCTCAATGATGCACTGTTGCACTCCTTAGGAGTAGTTTTTATAATTTACTATATTATTTTAAAAAAATATATGAACTGAATTAGATGCGTGAAATATAATCTGCTATACTGATATTCAAGAAAAGTACACGAAGCTGTTATTTCCTAATATAAGAAATCTGGTCTCCAATATGTCACAAAAATCTAACATACTAGTTGGAAACCACTGATACAGAGAACGATGTTTTTGCTATCAAAATATTTTTTCTTGATAATTATTTTATAAAATTCACAAATAGTTGCAGTTGGCAACAATTGCTCAACTGAATCGATTTTTCTACAAAATGGGTGTAAACATTTACTGGATTTAAAGATATATGAGTAAGCGCCACAAAAAGACCTTAGGGCAATGCAAACAGCAGCATCTAATTCCATATATGACTTCAAATACCTGTAGTAATGGTCCTTTATCTGTCATTTTAATAGTCATTACTTGAACTTGTGTTTTTAACTATATTACTCCTTTTTGTTCTAGGGAAGACAACCAAATTCTTGGAGCTTACTTGCTCATTCGGGAAGTTCAGGATGAGGATTTTGGAGAGTATCGATGCTCCGTCACGAATGCTGTGGGAGAACACACACTTAAGATGTCCTCATGGCTACGAGAAGAAGGTAAAGGAAGTGACTGATGACTTCTTAATACATAGTCCCACTCTTGATTTGTGAAGTATTTGTATATTCATATCCATTGTATACATGAAAGCATTGCCTTACCATGAGAAATTGGCACCTATGGCAAGATTTGCAAATGCGCCTTAAGCTTATAAAATGATTTGAGAATTTTTAGTGAACTAATGTAACAACATCTGTTGAATGCCTATAAGAGTTGCTGTAAGATTTAGGATTTCATATGGTTTCAACTTTATAATCTACCATTGCAGGCATAACTTTGTGGATCTTATTCATACTAAAAATTTAAAAGTTACCTGGTAAAAACATCTTCCTATTCTTATTAATGCCCCCCATCGATGTGATCTGGAATATGTCACCAGTCACCTGACGATGCTCTAATGCAACCTAGGTGGTTGTGAATTTATTAAAGCTAGTGGTTCTACTAAGTTAATTTTTTAATTCTTAGTTGTTTTTAAATTTGTTTTTGCATATTTTTTGCCCTGACCTTCAATTTTGAGCTAACGTTTACAGTCTGTAAGTCATATTTTGATTGCACGAAATAAAACCTTCCTTTTCAGTATTTACAGTCATTAATTTTCACTTCTATAAGGTGACTTTTTTGTAAGTCGAATGAATGATTTCTTCCCCTTAAGTTCGATTTATAGAGGAGGTAATGTATTTCAGAATAGGCAATCTCAATAGACAATGCCATTCCAAAGCATTCAAGCGCCTTTATCCAAAATTTTGTTGTAGCCCCTCTTAATGATTAAAAGAATTTCTTTGACGAATGACAACAAAGCAAAGAATAGAATTTGATCCTTCATTAACACTGTTTTTCAAGAAATATAGGTCAAAAATAAGTTGACTACAGGAATAAAATTATATAACCATTTATGATGGAGTGAATTGAACATTGGCGATTTGCATCCTCTGAACTAGGCGCCCATGTGCGATGCACGCTCTGCACACCCTCAGGCCATGGCTCTGTCAATAGGGAACTCGAAAGACTGTTTAAAAGGTTGACAAAATGAGGCATGCATTTTGGCTACAAAGCAGCTGTCCTCAATGGCCATTCACCGAGAGTATATTCTAGGTGATTTAGAATCTACTATAAGTGAGTCACCACTGTTGACAGTTGCCTTGTATCTGATTGTGAAATGCAGATTCCCAGCCTTTTAGAACTATCTAACTTCTGAAATGGATTCCAATCACAAAATGAGCTCGATAATTCTTTTTTAAGCAAAACCATCTCAGTTTTCTTAGCAGTGAAATCAGAAATGTAGCTAGAAGATATGGTGCTTATGGTAAAATTTTAGGAAACACCTTAGTTATGTAAAATGTTATTTTTCCTGCGCTCCAATAAATAATGATAGCATTTTTATTAAAAATAATTTGAACATCTGAGTATTAAATTAATATTTATTTATGGCAAAATAAACTTTTGGAATTTTTTTGCGGAAACGTTTGGCGCCTTTTTCAAGCAGCACCTATGGAAAATGCCACCTTTACCATACCCTAGTAATGGCACTGCATGAAAGAATGATGTAATAAATATTTACATTTAAAAAATATGTAAAGTACTGGCTTTTTAGATATTTTATAATATGTCATTGATAACATTCAAATGTACACTACGAATGAAAAAGGGAAAATAATATATTTTGATTATTTGATCTAACTCCCTTTGATACATTCTGTTATGTCTCTGTCATTTGAAAATGCATAATTTTAGCAATGGTTGAGTGTGTTGTTTTTATTTTCCAAGTGACAAAAAGTTGGCTCATGACAAAATGGAGAATCGGGTAAATTTAAGATGGAAATGAGAAATTAGAAGTAGAAGTGTTAGAGGTATTACATAAATTCGGCTCTATAATCTTGGTACCCCATTTTAAATTAGTATTATAATAATTCAGTTGGTTGCTTAACTGTTCAATATTAAAAATTTTATCAATTGTTGGATATCTAATGACTGCATGGTGTTTCTAGCAGGGATGATATAGAACCAGATGACTTAGGTGACCGCCTAGGGCCCCGCGTCTAGTGCCGTGAGAGAGTTAAAAACAGAGTCAGTAGCTTATTGTGGGAGGACAAAGAAGTATATAGATTGAATGTGAAAAGTCTCATACATCCCAAATTATGATGATGATCATTGTTAACTGTATTTGGTGATGACAAGCCTAAACTGACGGGTATCATTGAGAAAAAAAAGAATTATTTCTAAGGGTTCCACTCTAAGACTTGGGGCTGTGATCAACATCAACCTTAGAAGCTTGCCCACCAAAATTTAAATATACAGTAGAGCGCCGATTATCCAGGGCCCCGATTAATCATGGAGTGGATTATCCGTGGTTGTGGCTGAGGAGTCGAATTATTTTCACGTTTACATTGTTTGAGTCTGATCTCTTATTCTCACTCCCGTTACATTTTAAGTTTAATTTGTTGTCGTTCTTTGGCGATGTATTTGCATGTTTACATTGTTGGAGTCCGATCTTATATAAATTCATACTCCCATTAAAGCAAGAGTTAGTAGATCGAGGTGTTTTGTGGTATTTCATGGTGTGAAAAAGTTCCTGGTCTTTTGGAATTTTCAGTGGGAAATTCATAATTTTTTTGTCCTCTAAGCAAGGTATATTTAACGCAAAAAATTTTCTCTTTGTCAAAGTTATTGTAAACTCTTTTAAATGTCGAGCAAATGAAAACGGGTGGTTTTAATGGTAGAAAGGAAATGTGAAATAATTAATAGATGTGAAAAAGGTGAAACTGTTTCAAGCTTAGCAGACAAATTCAGAATTGGCCAACAAATGGTGTGGGATATTATCAAATACAGGTCAAAACATGAAGAATTTGTCTAATTGTGAAACATTTGCCGGAGCATCTCAGAAAATCAATGAAATGTGTGATGTATGAGGAAATTAATTTGGTCATGATTGAAGTGGTTCCACCAACTAAGAGCAGAAGGAACTCCAATATTGGGGCAGATGATTTTGAATTGGGCAAAATATTTTTTTCAAAAATTAGAGCTTACTGGGACATTTAACTTTTCTTCCAGTTGGTTAAAACGATTTAAAGAGGGGCATGGCATAAGGGAGCTACAAATATAGTGTGAAAAAATACAGTAAAACATTGTTTATTCGATCTATATTTGTGGTAAAGGAATTATGAATACGGATGGGAAGATAGTCTCAGAAACAAAGGATGTAGCACAGGTATGGGAAGAATACATTAAAGAATTATACAGCAAACAGGCAGGAGCGGCAAAAATAGAACTGGAAAATGAGGAAAACATTGAAGAAGACAACTTAGGACCAAGTATTATGGAGAGCGAAGTAGAAAAGGCGATAGTGGAACTAAAGAAGGGGAAAGCCACGGGCAGCGATGGAATACCGGCTGAGATACTTAAAGTCATAGGATCAGAAGGACTAAAAGTGATCACGAAATTAATTAATAAGATTTACGACACGGGAGAGTGGCCTCAGGATTTCCTAGAAGTAACAATGATCCCTCTAAAGAAGAAGCCAAAGGCAATGCAGTGTAAAGATTACAGAACTATAAGCCTTCTGTCACACACATCGAAGATCATCACGAGGATTCTTAATAAAAGGCTGGAGAAAAAGGCAGAAGAAATAATAGGGGAAGATCAATTCGGTTTCAGAAAAGGACGAGGAACTAGAGATGCTATAGGAGTAGTTAGAATCATATCAGAAAGGGCAATAGAATACAGTCAAGATATCTGCGCATGTTTCGTAGACTGGCAGAAGGCCTTTGATAGAGTAAATTGGATAAAGTTGATGAAGATATTAAAGGATATAGGTGTAGACTGGAAAGACAGGAGACTGATTAGGAATCTATATGAGAATCAAGTTGTAAAGGTCAGGTTTGAGAATGTGAACACCTGCGGAATAAATATCGGTAGAGGAGTAAGACAAGGCTGCTGCCTATCGCCAACCCTATTCAATATATATGGAGAAAGTCTAATGCAAGAAGCTTTAGAAGACACAGGGGATTTCAAAATTGGAGGAAGGATTATAAGAACAGTAAAATACGCAGATGATCAAGTACTTCTAGCAAGAAAGGAAGAGGAGCTACAAAAAATGATAAATAGACTAGTGATAACAGGTAGAAAATACGGTATGGAAATAAATACAGAAAAATCCAAGGTCATTCGAATATCGGGTAAAGAAGAGAATCTGAACATAACTATTGGGGGAAAGCCATTAGAACAAGTTTCAGAATATAAATACCTTGGAAGTATCATAACACGAGAGGCAAAATGTACGGATGAGATCAAAACTAGAATAGGAAAAGCAAAAGCGGCTTTCAAGAGAAAGAAACAACTACTTACAGGGAATATAAGGGAAGATATCCGCAAGAAGTTGATAAAATGCTACGTATGGAGTATAGCATTGTATGGGGCAGAAACATGGACGCTAAGGAAAAATGACATCAAATACTTGGAAAGCTTTGAAATGTGGACTTGGAGGAGAATGCTGAAGATAAAATGGACAGATAGGATGAAAAACGATGAAGTGCTACGAAGAATAGGAGAGAAGCGAATGATTATACAGACTATCAGAAAGAGGAAGGCTAACTGGGTTGGACATTACCTGAGGAGAGAGAGTATGATTAAAGACGTGTTAGAAGGAAAACTAGATGGGAAAAGGGAAAGAGGTAGGAAAAGGTTTCAGCTGATAGACGATTTGAAAGGGAAAGAGAGTTATCAAGATATAAAGAGGACAGCGGAAAATAGGAGTATATGGAGAACCAAGTTTAACCAAGAATAATCACGGACCTGTCTACGGACAGACTACCTATGATGATGATAGGAGTCGGATAATTCGTAAATAATGGAAACATTGCTCATTTAGGAACATTATGCATTTATTTAAGTATTTCACATACAGCATACATTTTAGGGTGAAATTTAAAATGAAAAATAATATAGTAAAATATTATTAACAAAAATATTAAAATTAAATTATATCAGTGAATCAACTGTCATTAGGGTTACCACCTCAGATGAAGCTAATTCTGGGAGATTTTCTTCTAGATTAAAAAAAAGCTTTATGTGAACTATGAGACTTGTTTTATTTATCGATTAGAAGGCATTTAATGAATATTTAATCATAATTTTATTTTTATAGATTAAATAATTAACGGTAATGATCTCCCGTGTGAATTATCAATCGAGCAATCTCTTGCATTAACCGACTTCTGGTGGATGCAACTGACATATGTTTTCTGACTATGGTTAGACCTCATCTATTTTTTGTTGTTTAAATCAAAAGTTGGATAAACGAGGGTCAGATAATCAAAGTTTTACTGTAAATCATTAATAATTTGATAGCCTATTTCCATAAAATTAAACCAATTTTTCAAAAATTGTGAGTTGTGAGCTATGCAAACTATAATAGCCTAGGCACCGTACCTGGTTTTTAGTCATGTTTTCTAGTTAAATTATGTGAAATTAATTGCATTAAGATTTGTTGTAAAATGTCTTCTTTAAACTTTCTTATATTTGTACAGATGTCGTAGAGGAGAAACCAGAAGAGGAGGTGGAAGTGGAGGAGGATGAAGAGGTTAAATTTCTTATCCCAGATCACTCAATGCTCTTCTATATTGTGATTTTTCTGATTTCTGTGATATTCGTTTGTTTAGTGGTGATATTGCTTTTGAACTGGAAGCTAAACATTTTACTCTTCTGGAAAGACCATTGTGGAAAAAAGGAAGCTGGAGGTGAGTGTATTTAGAAATTTACTTTCAGTCACTACTGCTCTTTGTTTTTAGTATCAAAGGGTTTATTTTAAACTCAAGGAAGGAACTTGTGATAAAATATTTACAGCTATTCTGAACCAGTATTTTTGCTAAAATGAGACTATGTGTGAGTTGTTAATTTGTGTTAATTTGAGTGGTAAAAAGATGGAAAACCAAGTATAAATCCCATTATAGTATTTTCCTCAAAGCACATCAATTCATGGGTAGTTTTAAAGGGCTTCCATGCAACAGACATGATTAACCTTGGTTTAATATTAACATGGTTTTGCTCACCAGAAAAATGAAACATGACTTATAAGTCCTTGCTTTACAATCAGGATTTAAAATATTATTATGATCACCGACATGTCATCATCACTTGGTGGATGAACTCGAAAGTCGTTAAAAAATTCTTTTGTATTTTATATGCTTGAATGTTTAAATACCTTAACTCATCATTTCTCCACCATACTGCAAATAAGTAAAGATTTTGTTAATTGCAGAAAATTTATTTGTATTTGTTCTTCCGCATTTTGGTAATGTGCTTAGCATTAACAGAAACTAGTCTCTCTCTCAATTTTTAATGTACGACCTCTTCCGTAACTACTGCTTCATTTATCCTGTTGTTTTAATGCAATCTTTTTTCCATGAATGTAAATTTCAGATGGAAAAGAATATGACGTCTGTGTCTTCTATGAAAACAAGGGGAAGGCAGCAGGAATAGGACCTCATTCTGATAACCCAAAAAATGTTGCTTTGTCTCATATTATACCCAACTTTGAGTCACACCAAGGATATCACTGCTTTACTCATCCCCTTCCTCCCTTGGATCATTCTCCGTTGACCGGTAAGAAAGAAAAAAGTTCCTAGCTACATTTTTTTACATGACTACATATTAACTTTAGAAAGTATTTCTGACCCATTATAATATATCCAAAGCTTTTCATGTAAGTAATGATAAGTTTAATAGCGCCTTCGATGATATTTGTGTAATTCAAAACATTGAAAACTCTATAGTTGTTAATTTTTTTAAAAATTGCTATTAGCGTTAAATGACAAGATACTTTTGGTGACTAAAAGTACCGCTTTATTTCCCAAATTATTCTACTATAGCTCTAGCTGGTTGTGTGCTAAATTGAATTAGTAAAACTTATAGGCTGCAACTGAGATTTGGGACATTTTAAGTGTCAGTCTTTCATAAAATTTTCACTGCTATGTTACAAACTTTGTTAATCGTGGTCTATTGTTAATTGGCTTGTGGTTAACCTTATTGAAAATATTTTTCACATCTGCAAAAATAGTGCATAACCTATACTGATGTACAAGATGGTAAGTATCTTAATTCTGATAAAATGATATTTCCTTTGACAAGGCTGTATTTTGGTGCGGCTATAGCTTATGCTTTGCCTTTTTAGCTAAAGCTTATTGTTTTAACATTAATCAGTTGATCTTAGCAAATTATATCTCTTCTCATTCTGTAGCATAAAACATGCTTTAAAAAGCTTTTGTTTTACTTAGTTTGAAGTAATTTAGAGTAATGCTTAGTGTTTGTTAACATGAAATTGAATAAGAGCATTTGAAACTATCTGTATTATAATTCAGCCAGTAATCCTGAAAAACAACAAGAAGTAATGCTGCCTTAAGAAAGTGATTGACTTGTCAAAGCAAGCATAGTAATTTTTTGTTTATTCTTACGTAGTATGTATTATTTTTTAAAAACATTATTTGATATACTTACCACATATATCTGCATTTACAAATGCTTTTATTAGCTTTTGTGGTTGGTCTGTTAATGTAGAATCACTATCAAACTGGAGATGCACAATATTTTGCTATAGTTTCCATTTATCAGTGAAAAAAAATAGGAATGGTTTATGAAAAAGAATTTTTATTAGAAGCTTTTGAAAATATTTTTTGCCTAAAGTTTTGTCAGTAGTTAATTAAAAGACATTTTATATAAATAAAATAAAAAACCTATATACCAGTCTCAGAAAATAAATTTCAAATGCTAGTGCATGGTTGATATGGAGACTGACTCCATGCTTAGAATGTACAGCCGTCAAGGTAAACACGCCAGAAATTTCTTGAACCATCCACAATATGTTCTTTAGGTTATAAGAATGCTATATTAGTGTACTTTCTAGTACACTGCACATGCAAGCTTTAATCTGTTTATTTGTATGCAATTAAGCAAACTGAAAAGTTTTTCCCTGAATGATAGTGATATGAATTCAAAATTACTGAAGTTTAATGTTTACCTAAGTTAGGAGGAGGTTACTTAGCCATCTGTTAGCATTACACAGATAAAAATGAACAAAAGTTAACCATTTAAACAATTGAGATTGATTATTTTAATTAAAACATATTTTATAGGTTTACAAGCTGAATAACATAATCACTAATAGAAAAAAAATTGTAATAAAAAATAAGTTTTCTATAAACTTGGAAATAAACTGATGGCAGATTGTTATGAAAACAGAAACTTTATAGAAAGATCTAATTTTTTACCTATTTAAAGCTACATCCAATAATTCTCACCTTATTATCTCCAAAGTGAATGTAA
Source organism: Tanypteryx hageni (assembly GCA_028673005.1). Classification (NCBI taxonomy): domain Eukaryota; kingdom Metazoa; phylum Arthropoda; class Insecta; order Odonata; family Petaluridae; genus Tanypteryx; species Tanypteryx hageni. Next base: position 13,090,694 of record CM054118.1, on the reverse strand, counting down.
TGGGATAAATAATATTATTCTACTACTACTTTCCTTATGATTGGTTAACAAAATTTTTTAGTAAAATTTGAGACTTTAAAAGGCTATTGCTGAGCTTATTTTTTGGCCCTATTTTATTGTTAGGTTGAATACTTAAGTTGACGGTAAAGATAGTGTTGCACAATACCACTGCATCTTCGCTAAAGTGATAGAAGCCCAGTCTAAGATGAACATTTCATTCAATGTGCTAAACATTAAACAAGAACACAACATGTTAAATATCAACATGCCATCAGAAAATCAAGATACTGTTTTTATGCTTTCAAAATTTTTTATTGAAATATCAAAATATGTCCAAACAATTAAATTTTCAAAAAGCAATCCTCAATGACTTGGAATGCTGGGCAAAAATTTTTTGCAAAGAAATCATTAAACAAATTCAAATTTAATAATGAGAATACTTAACCATTTCCATTTTTCACATTGAAAATTTTACATTTTGGGCATTCTTCTAGATTGAAGACATTGAGGTAAAGTGTAGAGCACTACTATGTCTATTAGAATTACTTGCTGCCAAAGGAAAACACGTCACAGCAACAATTTTTTCCTCTACTTATAGTTCCTCAAGAGGTACACAGAGCAATTGAGAGGAGTCGACGTCTGTTGCTAGTGATCAGTCCTTCAAGACAATCTTACAAAAAAATTTCTCCAACTACAAAGCTGGACTGGTTTGAGACTAATTATTGCGATTCCATTTCTGAACTTCTTAAACTTCATCCAAAAGCTATCTGCCTCATCTTGACTGAGAAGAATCAAGGCCAAAAAAGGCATCCAAAGGTAAATATTGTAGAAGATAATGTTTGACTTAAAATTGGTCTATAGTAGGCATTGTAGGTATACACATAACACAGACATGTCATAATTTATAATTTTTTGGCGAGATTCCCAATTAGTTGAAAAGGTAATGTGATTCCAGGCTATGAAATACAATTTTTCTATCAAAAATAGAAAAAAACAAGCTTGGAAACTTATCTTGCTAGATATTTTATCAATGTTCAACATTAACATGCATTAATCATTGTGCTTTTTTGGTACTGCTTATGAGAAATAAGTAAATTATGTTTCAAAATATTTAAGCTTCTTAAAGCTTTTTTTTAGGTGATACAACAGGTTGAAATATCATTCTTTTCATTTAAATAAAGCTTCACTGGATATACAAATAGCACCCATTATAAAAAAATTGGTAATTACCTATTGTTATTAGTGCTGCTAAACTCATTATTAAGTAGGTTAAGAAAATAGAATCTCATTTTGGAGAGTCAAAGGATGATTTAATAATCTAAGAATATTTATTTAAGGCATTTGAAGCCATCCGTAGTGAATATTACAAACAAATTATGGTAATTGTTTAAAACTGATGAAATAAATATAGGATCTTGCGAATACATGTAAAAACTGTGCACTAATCAATGGAGGAAAACAACAGTTCCTGAAGGAATGTAGCATTTTTTGTGTGCAAACTATGACATTAATAGATATATCAGATTACATCAAAATGTCCTTAATATTATATATACAAAAAAGCTGAAACTAAATGCAGATAGAAACATTTGTTCTTAAAATCTAAATGTGTTATTTTGAAGCTTAATAAGCTATAATATGTAGTGCTCATTGATATATTATGCAGTTGATCTCATTTTTCATGGAATTAATTTGGTATAATCTTATCAAATGCATAATAAGCTGTTTCCTCTCATTCAGCATGAATTTATTATGTTACAAGGAACATTTTTGCTTGTTTATTTCTGGTTGTAGCAGATTTAATATTTGTTTGAACAAAAAATTTTCAATAAGGAAGACTATTTGCATAATGTGTACTCCATATCATTTAAGAACAGCAACAAAAAAGTAGTGCTAGGAAGCATTTTACAAACAGCAATTATTGATTTCCATATTTAGTGTAATTTATGTAAGATATTTTTAATATGCATTGCATTACCTTCTGCTTTCAATATTCTTTAACTAGTGGGATTGCCTGTCAGAAAATGATTGATCAGCATGAATGAAGAATTTAATTAATATTAAAACACTTGAAGATATATGCCATATCGTTAATTAAAAATAGCAACATGAATAAACATGGTCAACATTATTGAGTCCTCATCATAATAAAAGCCTTTGTATGTCATATGATGTCAATAACATTGTTGTTATTATACAATGGTTTTCAGTGTTGTTTAATGTTACTCTCATAATTTTCCAGACTGATTCCTTCTGACAACTTAATACAACACAAATAAATCAACTCTCCTCATTTATTGCTATGTAAAAATAACTAAAACTAAATTGCATAAAGTAATTAAAAATGGAATTATGAGGAATATATATACAATATAAATAAAATACTAAATTTATTATAAAATAAAATGAAAAACCTGAATGTAACAATTTGAAAATATTTTAAAAAATTGCGACAAATTTGTCAATTATTTCTTTTGTTATAACTTATACTAATAACTACATTGTTAAAGTGTATCTAAACAATACAGAATTACGCTCTATATGACTCAACTTTAATTTTCACAACTCAAGAAGTTGTATTCTATGCCACATATTATTAATTTAGGCAAAAATATAATGCTGTCTCATATCTAAATCCAATTTGGTGTACATAATCCCGGGAAGATAGCAACAATATAGTTGCCCTTAATGATGACAGTATAACATGCAAGGACTTTTATTATAATATGGATGTGCTGGTGGTCCATAGTTTAAACTAGTATGTAAATTTGCTTACAGTGAGACCCAGATTTAGCCCCCTCCTATCTAATGCTACTCCTGCATACCGTCCATGAATCGTGAATGGAGCTTGTGATTGCATAGAGCAAACACATACCTCAATTACCACCACCCCTGCTTTAGCACCAATGTCAATGATGGACACACAGTGGCACTAAATCAGGGTCTGACTGTATTTTCAACTAGAATATGGAATTTTTTCTGCTGGCTATTGTTCATATACATTGTTTGCTAGATATTTTATAATATTTGTGAATATTTAGTACTCATATTGACCTTTCAAAGGCGCTTGGGTGATTTATAACCTCTATTTTTCTGAAAATCATTATTTGATCCCTTTTATCATAGGTATTAGTTTAACTGCATACTTATGTAATGATCTGTTTTTACCTAAGTGTATATTACGTACTAGTTTCTTCATCTCTTTTGGTATTGGCTTTGTGGTTTCTATCTTGTAATTTATTAACAAAAATTTTTGAAAAACTTGCTACTTTATTTTGATAAAAAATAAATATATTTGGAACATTTGGCTTTATGGCTGAATGCTGGTAAGGTAGATATTAAAATTAAAAACATGTTAGTCTTTTTGCTACTCGACTGATTATGGGTTGTAAATTTGCTTGCATTCCTGGTTGATACTTATCTCACTTAATATATTTCAGTCATATATGTTTAATTTTCTGTTTATGTTTCCAAGTCTTATTTTAAAGAAGTTGCAAAGATTAAAACGAGTCAAATATTAAAATAAAATTTACTCGCATATGACTGACTTAGGAGAACATGCTAGCTGAATCTATTTCACATATTGTATTTTGTTTGCATTTTTTACCCTTTTTGGTGGCTTATTTAATGTGATCGTTATAAATTACTCCAACAGGAGAAGCAAAATGACTGGCTGACATCATTCAAATGGGGTAAAAATGAAAACTGCGAAGATGATTTGCCAGTTGAGGAAGTTTTAATGCCAGACTTGAGGAATAAGTTTGGAGAACATGTGCAAGTCATGCTTTGGTCAGGGGTACCTTCATTTAGTTCCACTGATTGGAAGAACCTGCTTCTTGCAATGCCTCCAAAGAAGACAGGACACAACTCAAATCTCAAGACAGTTCCTATAAGGCGCTCTGCTTCCCACAATGCTTTAACCAATTCACATGAGAGCCTCCAAGTTTTAGTATGAGTGTTTGTGTCAATTGATCTCCTGTCTATCTATCTTTTAGGCATTCATTTGTTTCGTTCTTTCGGAATTCCCAATGACATTTTTTAATTAGCATTATAAATCAAATTCAGCGTTCATAATCTTGTGGTTAAATTGTCCCATTGATTGAGTCTCAAACATTCTACTCTGTGTGTAGGGTAGATTTTTGATCATTCTGTTGCACTACAAAGAACATTCTAAAGATTGATATTTTTAAAGCATAATTTTCTTTTTAAGTATGGGACAATGAATTGAATTAATTGTTTTAGCATAATAACTTGAATGAATTTGGTGAAAATGGTTGACTCTGAGAAAATGTTGTGACATTTATTTTTTGAGTGTGTAAATTAAGTAGTCAAGACTTGAATATTTTTTTGTTCTTCGACGTTGATTAAAATATTTTTTTACTATCAGAATGTATGAGTGGAACATATTGATAATTTGAGCAGTGTGTTTATTTTTGTTTTGTACAGATTCATACACATGAGGCAAAGTAAGCTACTTTTCCATTAATAAATATAGGAGATGGCCATTTATATATTTAGTCATTGATGTAAATGGCAATCCTAAGATATTGATTGAAATCTGTAAAAATTACTTATTTCTATAGTATTAATATAATGTGAAATAAGTTATGAATAGGACAGTTTTTCACGAGGAAAAATATTTTGTTTGAAAATAGAATTCTTTTCTGTCACTTATTTATTCTATATTAACAAAGCATTTCATGATTTATAAATGTATGTATGAAGCAATGGCAATGTAATGCCTGGGAAAAAATTTGTACACATTATTCAATATATTGTAAATTTATTGTTCATTTTTATGTGGTTCTCCCATATAGACATCAAATTGTATGTCTTTGTGTCTTCATAATAAATGTTACAAAATCTCCTTATAGTACTTTTTATTCTGTAAAATCTCTCCTTGGAAAATTGCAGAGCCTAATGCAAAGTCTGTGATTCAAAAATTTTTTATAGTAAATTTTAATAAATAAAGCAACTTTTTCTCATACTATGACAGTATTCAATATTTTTTCCAGGTTTTTTAAATATTTGTATTTCACTTATACAATAAATATTTTTCAGAGAGAGTAAGTGATATAAAGAGAGCAATGACTTTCATGACAAAACTTGCTGTACAGGTACTTGTGGCCATGGCAAAATATCAATTGTCATGCTAATACCATATTTACTTAAATCTAAAGTTGGTTGTTTTTTATATTTTTGAAGTTTTATAAGATTAAAAGCAAAAACTTTCCAAATTTATTTTAAAATTCTTCTTTTATGATTTGCATAATAGTTTCTATTATAAAAGCAGTATATCCAGTGGTACAGATTGAGCTGAGTAAACCAAAAGAAACCTATCGTAAGGTAGAATAAATATGGTAATAACTTAGTAGAGGCAATGGTGGCTCACCAAGTGAAGTGAGGGAAGTGGCAAAACAATTTGTCGCACCATTAAATTGATTTGTTTTCATTCAAACTCTTTATTTTTTAATAATTAGGTAGATGTACAAGCCAAAAGTGTGAGCACTCTGTTTAAAATAACATCACAAATGCATTACAAGCAAAGTGAAGAGCTGAGAGCTCTGAGTGAAAAGACTTCTTTCTGGAGTAGATGTGCCATGCTAAGGTAGATGGGGAAGGCTGGTTGCTTGGCAACAGGTGAGGTCAACCGCTGCCTCGTTTGGGCCACATTTCACTCTCCCGTCTCCCTCAGTCTTGAGTTTGTCTTTGATTTTGGTTGTTCATTGTGTGGTGCACTGCTGCATTTAGCTGATAGTGTTTTCCTTTTCGAATATAGTGTTGACATTGGTGTTTCTTGTTAATTGCATTAATAATTTCTCTTTTGCTTTTTGTGAAAAATGATTTATGTAGCATGTAATTTGTTAGGGACTCCTTTTTCTCCTGCTTAAAAAGAATAAGAAATTACTAAGGAACATTATATCGAAACAAAGATTATTGTCTTGAACTAATATCGCAATACAAAGAGAACATCTATGTGTACTTGTGGATAAACATCCTTTCTTCGATGACATCATCGACCGTCATGCTGCCTTGAAAGATAGGAGAATTTATCTACTCCATTTTTTTTTCATAATGCTGTTTATAAGGGTTGATAGTCTTCGAGCACATTTCATGGTGTTCCCAAAAAATCATTTTATTTTGTCTTATATTCGATATCTCAAGTTTGTTTGCATCTAAGAACGTATTTATATATTCTTTATTATATATTAAAAATATTGCGCTAATATGCTAATGAAAATTTTAAATATTTTTTAGTTTTTACCGTGACGTATGAGCTCAGCGTCGAGATGGTCGGATAACCTTTGATAATGGGAAATCTAAGAGGGATAGGTGATATCAGTACATATCATCAAATGCTAATTATAATGGTTCATAGTCAATATTAGTGGCTATTACATATACATTGTAGTTTTTTCATTATTGCAGATTGTGTTTTTTGTCGTTACTTGAGTGAAGTCGGTAGCGCATCCGAAATCTCCGTTGAATTTCTTGTTTTTCGATCACAACTCATTGTCAACAATTTTAATACACATAATATGGTATATTCAAATATCTCTGAAAAATTATTTTGCTAATGTCCTTATTATTTTCAGAAAAAATATATGCCTTTCGTGCGTGATTTTTTGAGTCTTAGATAACTCGATGTAATGGAAAAACTACGGGAGGTAGATGATAAAGTTTTATATCAGCATATGTTAAATATAATGCGTTATTGTCATAACAGCAAACAATACCTAATCTACGTAATTTTCTCGCCATCTTTGACTAAGCTTGTCTTCCAATGTATAGTTCAGCAGGTAGCGTATCTGAACTTTTTCCACTAGGTATGCTATGGAAAGTTAAAGGTACTTAAAAAGTACATCAATACTCTTATAAAATAGTCCATATATGAGCAAAAATATATAACGGGAAGTCACCTTTCTTCTTAAAATTTTTAAACTGACCAGCTGTTCATTGCACTACCTCTCAGATACCCATTGGCATAGGCAAGAGAGAATCAGCAGGTCGTAAAAAAAGTCCATAATCTCTGATATTAATCTTGATCTCTTACCTTTCGTAGTTTTTTCGTATACGATAATTAACTACGATGACTGGACTCAAACCCGTAATTGACAGAAAAATAATGGATATTCTAAACCAGGTAGGTTATACGATTATATATCAGAATACATAAAAATCTATACTTGATCACCCCTATTATGCATGACTTCCTATCTTCCATTTCTTCACAAAGCATAACTAAAACCTATTGTGTAATTTGATAGTTTGTGCTAGCTCTTCTGATAAATTAAAATAAAAGAAATTGACACCTGGAAGGATTTAATGATGACATAAATAGATTTAGAAATATCTGCTGTTTATTACCTGTTATTGTTGATCTCTAACACTTTATTTTTCTTGTATTCATTTCCTTTTTTGGTTGTTATTTAATGACATCCATCAAACAAAAAAGAATATTTCATTATACAGCACAAGAAACTAAAAATGCATCAACTATTAATCACTATAAAAAATACAGAAAAATACTTAAGTCAGTCATCAACAAGGCAAAAATAATGGCAAATGATAAATATATTCTTTGTTCAAATAACACAAGTAAAGCAACTTAGACAATAGTAAAAAAAGAGATAGGTTTGAAAGAAAATAAGAATAATGAAATCTCTAACATTGTTCTGAATGATAACAGTACTTCAGATCCAGAAATTATTGCTGAGTCTTGTAACACCTTTTTCCTAAATGCCGCAAAAGAATTATAGGTTAGTCCCTCAATTACCAAAGCCATGGCTAAAGTTAACTCCATAGTAATAAATCCTTCAATAACAAGTGCCACCATTCTAAGTCCAGTAACTAAAGCTGAAGTAAAGAAATTCATATCTTGTTTAAAAAATAAAAAATCTAGTGGTTGGGATGAAGTGCCAGCATTTATAATTAAAGAAGTGATGGAGTACATTACTGACCCACTCTGCAAAATAATAAATCAGTCATTTCATACAGGAACTTTTCCAGAAAGGCTGAAGTATACAATAGTTAGGCCACTACATAAAGAAGGACCTCCTGAATTGTTAAACAATTACTGTCCAATATCTCTTTTGTCAAATTTTTCTAAAATATTTGAAATGGCTGCACAAACCTGTCTTTCTAATCACTTAGAATATAATCACCTGTTATCAAATAGTCAGCATGGCTTTAGAAAGAAATACTCAACTACTACAGCATTAATAGACTTTGTAAATAATGTTTCTGAATCCATTGATCAATCACAGCCTACAGCAGGATTGATCTGACATATCCAAAGCATTTGATTGTGTTAGACATGAAATATTAATCAGAAAATTAAAGCACTATGGTGTCCATAACAATTCTCTCAAATGGTTTGAAATTTATCTTTTTAAAAGCAAACAAAAAACAATAATTAGTAATAAGAATCAATCTTTTTGTTCAGAGTGGAGTGATGTGAAGATAGGAGTGCCACAGGGATCTGTCCTTGGTCCACTACTTTTTATTGTTTATATGAATGATCTGCCCTATGATGTGAAAGCAGACATTATCTTATATGCAGATGATACATCAGCAATCTTAAAGGAAAAAACAATAGCAGATCTAGGTAAAAATTTTCTTCAAACAATAGAAAATATGGAGGAATTGTTTTCTGCAAATGGACTTAAGTTAAATATAACCAAACTAATGTTATTAATTTTAGAACTGCCAAAAATAAAAAAGCTGTCTTGGAACCGATTAATGAAAATTTTAATGTAAATATCAAGCACTCAACCAAGTTATTGGGAGTATATATTGATGATAATAAGAAATAGAAAGACCAAATTAATAATTTAGCAGTAAGATTAAATAGAGCATGCTTTAATATGTCAATACTTTCATCAATAACTAGCATGCCAATCAGATTAGTAGTGTACTATGGGTATTTCTTTTCAATACTTAAATATGTCATAATTTTGCGGGGAAATGCTTCTGGCTGGGAAACTATTTTTAAAATTCAAAAAAAGTGTTACGTATAATGACCGGCTCAGGCTTCAAAGATTCCTGTAAGCCAATATTTAAAAAATATAATATATTAACTCTTCCATCACTCTATCTTTATGAGCTAATAAGCTATGTCAATAAGAATCAAGATTACTTTAAAAATCTTCAGTCTGAGCATCAATATGATACAAGAGGCAAAGATAACTTTAATCTACCACAGCACAAATTAAAACTAATGGAAAATAGTCCATATTATAATGGTATCAAAGTTTATAATAAATTGTCCATAAAATTTAGAAAAAAATGTAATAATGTAAAAGATTTCCAGGAGAAAGTGAAAGAGTTTTTGTTGAAAAAGTGTTATTATTCAGTAAGGGAATATATGGAAGACAATGATGTGGCATTGATTGATTGATGTAATGTTAAGTATATTGTGAATTATAATTCAATGTAACATTTATATTGTAATGTATGTATGTATTTGACGAGACACCTATTTACTGACAGACTTGTACTGAAATCATGAAAACGTAATGTGTCAATAAAAATTCTATTCTATTCTATGAGGAATGGCCATCAACGTGAAAAGTATCACTTCTATATACCATTATATATCGTTTAAATTCTCGATCATGATAAAATACGATGTATTTCAAATTATCTAAATATTCTTACGCATCTTAATGGCATATATTTTGCATAATCTGCAATAAATAACTTTTCAACACGTTACAACTATGTTGTTGGTCACACCGAATGTCGATATATCGTATATGGTATATCGTATATAACTTCACAGACATGTTTAGGAAAAGTCTGCTGAGTATTACCTTTCATTACTAATATTCAACACTCTATAGTTCCTTAATATTCCGTTCCTTTATCAGTTCTTGATTGATGAGGAATCGGGCTAAATGTATCATTTATTTTTTCCTACGCATTTGCATCATAATATGTCCATTAAATAAGTGATTATGATAATTTGCGATATAATTTAAATTACCTGGTCTTTTACATCTTCAAATTGCCTATATTTCTCATAATTTGTAATAATTACATTTTACACATTAAAATTCATTGAATCGCTATACCCTTCAGTTCTGTCTGCCACAGCATCTTTTCCATACAGGTGTAGTTGTATTTTTTTCAGTTTAATTCCGTAAGGTTGGAAAAAATATTCGATGCTTCTTTTTTATCTCGATGTCGTATACGATCCACTTATGAGCTTATGTCATATATAACTTCACAGACAAGACAGACTGAGAGGGGGTGCCGGTGGTGTAGTGGTTAGGACGCTGGCTGCTACTCGCCTGATGCTTGAAAAAGTCATCGGGTATGAATCCTGTGCAAGTAGGATTTTTTCCAAGGTCGCCCGGCCCGTTTGTGTGGTTTGAGGAGACCGCGCAAACTCAGCTGTTCCGTCCTTCGGAAGGGATGTTAAACTGTTGGCCCCCCTGATGTTCTTCGTAAGAGCAGGCAAATGCCGGCACCAGAAAGTGGGTCCCTGTGATATACGGCCACACACGATTCTTATCTTTTAACCCTTGAACTGCTCCCAGTGTCTATTGGTCGTCTTCTTAGCAGACTGCTCCCATCATCTATTCACGATTAAATCTTTCTCACCCTTGTTTGAAGGAATATTTTCCTTATACTTTCTATGGAGGTCACTAGGTGCCTTACCGATGCCCACAGGTCCTTTTCTTCCTTTTATGGTCCGTTAATTGCCCGTCAGAAATGCTGAGTGAAAGATGTGCATTGAACTCGGGCGGAAACCTATCCAGGAAACTTGTTTTATCATTACGTGACATAACAATAGTTTTTGGTAAACTTAGTGATAAAGAAGAGATCTTTTGTGTATGTAATAAATAATAAAAATTTTATTACGTTTTGATAAAAAAATATTTCGTTTTTTGACAAATAATATGAAAAAAATATAAAAATGTGCAGTTTAGAAGCAAAAATGAATAGATTGCAATTCTCATTTCAGTATCCTATAATGCCCTTATTATGGAAAGAGAGCAAGTTCCTTTCATTTTTCTATCATTTTCATTGATAATTATAACGCTTAAGATCAAAAAGTAAAAAATGTTTGCACCTGGGACAGGCAAATTTTGAGAGTAATTGCGCATTTAAAGGGTTAAGAGCTGAGAAGTACTGTGTTATCACTTCAGTAGTCTTTCATTTCTTCTCAGTATTTTAATTTAACCCTTAACTATGCGTGTCCGCTTATGGGGAGTAATTATGCGCGTGGTGTCCTGTGTTATGCTGGTTATGATTTAAACCAATGATGCATGCCTGAAGAAATCGACACATTTATATAGGTGGGGTGAAAAAGACCCGCTGTGAAATAAGAATACTTTGATGCTTTATTATTATTTATTGCATTATTTTTATAATAATCTGTACGTTTTAAATATTATAAAATATTTGTTAATTTAAAAATAATTATTAACATTTACTGCAAACATACATTTTATGTTCCTTACATATGGTTATGCAACACTTGGAGCATCTATCACATTTACTGTCCTTTGATGGGCAAAGTGAACATCTTCCTTTTCCTGCTCTTGGTGTCTCACTAATAACGTTTACCGGTAGAGGAATGAATTTTTCTATATCCATCATCGTAGCTTTCGACAAACGAGGAATTTTTTATCTCCTTTCCATGTACGGCAGAATCAGTTCTTTGGATAGCTTTTCTAGAAACAGCCTTCTTCTATGGCTTTTTCCACATTCAAACTGTTGTTGTTTCTCTAAAAATACTTGCATTGAATTGATTGCTGTGACATCCATAACGTTGCACCGTACTGCAAAAGGTCATCTCTTTGTTTGTCGCTTGCACGTATAGTTACCTATTTTCTGATCCTTTACATCAACGGCACCTTGTGTTTTATTATAAAAATTAATTATTTCTGGCTTTTTTTTCTGTGTTCCATCAATCGCACTATCATAATGTTGTGTACTCAATGATACTACAGAATGGTTCTTTTTTGGTACATAACTAAGGTCATCTGCTTTTTGAACCCAAATATTGATGTCAATTCTCATAGATTTGAATATTTCTTTGGAATACCTACTCCTTTGTAAATCCTACGAAATATTATTCAGTGAACTGTTGAGAACTGATTTTTAACAACTTATTATTGGCAGTTAAAATCGATTTGAATATTTCTTTAGAATACTCCTTTTTAAGTCCTACGAAATAGTATTCAGTGAACTTTGAAGGTAATTATTAAAAGACTATGTTATTAAATATTTTCGTATCATTGATACTTGATGCAATAATTGTATTTAGAAATATTGTTTTTATATTTGCCAGTCTTCATTAGCTGTTCATTTGTATTTCTATACAGAGAATATTTCTTCAGGATACTTCTTCGTGAGTCCTACGAAATATATCGGTGATCTAGGAATATTCAGTGAACTGTGGAGGCAATTATCAAAAGATTATTATTGGAATTTTAATGGGATGGGATCTACCTTTGCCTCAAAATAGCAATTTATTAACTTTTTAGTACATGCAAAACATGATTTCATAAAATAAATTTAAATAATTTTTCTCTTTTTAGCTAAAGATTAAAGACACTCATCTTTCCTATAAAATGTCCCCCAAGTCCTTAAATATTCATAAATTCAAATCTCTGTATCTGACTTCATTAACATAATTATTTATTTAACATACAAAATAAATTATCTTCATTTCTATTTATTGGCAACAATACTGATGTTTTCTTTCACTGTTTTTCATTGATTGGCACTTCCAAGACAACATAAATGTTTATATTTACTTGAGATAATCCAGAAAATAAAATAATTTTACTTGCAATTGATTCTGAATATACCTGTGGTTACACGATAATGTTTGCCGTAAGTTTTTGTGCTTTTTTATATTGTGTATCGTTTAGTGTTAGTTGTGAGATGGCCTTTAGAAATCCTCTGTAGCAGTAATTTTCATTCGTCTCCTCCAATCATACGTTTTATCTTCAATTTTGCAAAGACGATGGATCATAAGGATATGTTATAAGAGAGTCATCTGACTTAGAAATTAATGCAAAATTGGTTCAATTCAGAAACAAATACATCCAATTTTTATTTTAAAATTATTATTCCTTGTCGCCAGATGCAGGGCTGTCGCTTCTCGACAATCCAGACAGAAACTCACGCTTACTCCATTATAGTATAATTTCTTTGGATTATATGGAAAACGAGAAATAGTTGGTGAATTTACACCCGTGACAGCCAATAGTAAGTTTTTACTGAATTAAGTATGAATATACAAGTGCTGAATGTATATACCATATCTGCCCAAATATAAGCCAATGTTTTTTGTCAAAATCTATCATGAAAAAATCACCCCTCGGCTTAAATGCACGTTCGAGAAAAAAATTAGAGGTTAGGATTGTCTATTGCTGTCGCATTCAAATGATAGTACTATATTTTTTGTCAAGTAAATATTTGACCTACGACAAATATTAATGAATAAATAACAAAGCTAGAATATTAAATTTAACAGTACTCATGTTTTTTTTCCTGTTCTTTCGTTTCTAAATGCTATTGGATATTTTGTTACATTTGTCAGGGCTATGCATAAGCATCATTAACCCGGGAGCAGGCATGCAGAATGACTGAGTCACCCCACCAATGTTTACACTACACTCATCCACCCGTGACGCATGTTTTTTCCCTAAGATAATCAGTACCTTTCTTCCGAACTCTTTTGAGCCTATTTATATAACATTTAAGTTTCAGTAGCATTTAGTCCGTGAAACGGCATTTCATACATATTTCTTGGGTGAATCAGTCATCCCGCGCCCTTCGACATTACATTTCTTATTGCGAGTCATGATAAGCTTTTTATTCTATAGCTGGCTGTAATTTTCATAAACCGATGGAATCTCTTTACAATGGACCAGTTTAATGTTTCTACCCTCTCTTTACGTTTTATTAGGCAGGTGAACGTTTCGATTTACATCGTGACTTGGAGAAAATCCATGAAATTCTTCTCAATAGTTAGGTAATATTTCTATCAAATAATCCAAATACAGTGCTCAAAAGAAGTACGTAGTTTCATAAAAAAAATTTTGGGGGGTCTGCTTATATTCGGGCAGATACGGTATTGTCATTTGCTTCTCGAACCAGAAGTGCCAACGATGATATATCATTGTCTTTGCAGAGTTAAATGTTGCAAAATATAATCTTAATAATTAAAAATTTCTTTTGATGATGCAATACAATAATAGAGCATTTTACACAGTGTTGGTATCTTCAGCAAATTTTATATGGTTTGTCAGTTTAATTAAAAATAATAAATGACATACGCTCGTATTTGTGCAAGTTTCAGTATAAAAGCTATGAAATTGACTATTTTGTAAACAATGGTGGAAATTTGTGGAGGGTTAGCTTATATTTGGGCAGATATGGTATAGGTGCTTCAAACAAAATATTTTAAATAATGTAACCAAGTTATTGAAAAAAACATTACGTTACTGCATATAAAGTCATCTATATAAAAGTTATTTATAAAAATGCATTTCTATATTATTACTTGCTTTTATTTTTGTTAAAACTTAATTTTTTAAATTCATATTTTCTTTTTTATTATTTTTTGGCATGGTATTTTTGCAACAGCTGGCATACTCTAGTCAACCCAGCATAAATTACTTCTTTGAATTTGCAATGTTTCAATTCAATTATACCAAAATTACAATATTTTTAAGCATCTATATATTTGTGATGCATATTAAACATTCTCAGAATGCAATGTTTAAATTAAATTTATAGATATAAATATAGCAGGTCTCCTGAGTTTAGTTGTAGTTTTTCTCTTTATAGTGGGCTGTTTTTCTTTTCAAATGACATAATATCGATCTGAGAAAAGAAATGATTTAAAGTTCAATCAATGCTTTCAAATGGTTTAAAAAATTTATAACAGAAAAGTATCTATTTAGATATTTGTGCAATTTGCCTGCCTCATTCCTTTTTTCCAGTTTATCTTGTTGCAATTGAGTATTCAAGGATAGGAGATAGAGAAGTGACACTGAATCAAAGCAATAGTGTTAATTTTTACCTCATAAACTAGGTCTTGTTGTACTGAAGGCTTTACGTCAAGCAAATTGGAAGTCTTTTCTTGCTCTTCTTTTAATGGACGTTCTGAAGATGTCTTCTTTGACTGTTTAAGATGAAATGCCTTCAGAAATGTTTAAGTAATCTCACTCTCTTATTCAATGTGGAATTGTGTGAGAAATCAATTTCTTCTGTTTTTGTGAAGTTGAATGAAAAAGACAATTTAATTGATTAAATAACAACTAGAGGTGCTAGGCGACTTGAAATTGTTTATATGAATTCACTTCCATTTACATTTGCCAGTAGTTATAATTTATTTTTTGTGAAGTCTGCTAGTATTAATTTAGGACAATAATGGCTAAAAAGACAATAATTTGAAATGTAAAATATATCATTAATGTTGAATTCATAAAACAAATGAAAGTGAATTGAAAGCAGATATTCTTCAGTGTGAAGATAAAATTATTAATATTTTCAACTCATTTTATTCATAAGACGAGAACTTGCCACAACTTTTGGTGAATCTAGTGATATTTAAGTCTTCAATTAAACAACAACACTATGTTCTTTAAATTTCAATTAGATTGCATGCCTGAAAGACAAATTTAAAAATCTTGCTGTCCAATGATTTAGTAATATTATTCTCCAAAATCTTGGGAAAATTTACTCAAATAATTCTTATGCCGTATTTCCTTATTGAATTCACTTACATTTTGAATTTTTCCTCTTTCTTCAAGGCATTTGCACTGGATACTGAGCAGAGAAGAGTGAAGCCGTGATGTGCAGAGTCCTGCTGAGCTGCACCCAGAATACAGTCATCTGGGTGTGAGAGTGGAGAAGAGTTTTGGCTGGAGGATATATGGGATGGGGGAGGGTTTTATGCTCAGACGTTGAAAATTCTGATTTGTTCTCAAAAGCAGACAGCGGTGGTGGGTGGAATGGGAATTCATTAAGAACTGTTTCATCTGGATTAAACGACCTTTCATAATTTACGATTGCTCTTGATTATTTGATTTTTCTCTTGTTGAAGAAATGGAAATACAGTGCTCCCTGTTTTGCATCTGGACATTGCAGACTGTTGTTTTGGATGTAGGCTTATTTTATTTCTCAGAATATAAGGCATAAATTTTCTGTTGCTCTCACTATTTTGTGGCAAATGCCATCCTCTAAATATTTTTTAAATGGTACCTCATCATACCCGAGCTAGGGAAGGTTTTTCATTGTTGTTACCGAAACAATCTAGTGACTGATGTAAACAAAATAGCAGTAATCTCAAATTAATCATGCAAGAATGCCACATTTTTCTGTATTTTTTGTCTTGCAATCGGAGCTGTAAGCTGTAGATACCTAGTAATGCATTTTTGTTGTAACTTTTTTACTGACTGACCATTGTTAATTTTCTGTCGGAACCTGAGTAACTTTTCGATTAATCTGAACTTGTAATAATTTTATTTAACGTTGTGTATAACATTTTAATATTGTCCTTAATTTAACATTTTATCAAACATATTGATTGCCGTAATACTAGTATTGTACTGAGTTTCTTAGGATTACAGAATGGTATATAAATTATTTATTGGTGGAAGCCTAGTTGATTCTCTGAAAGTATACTTTGAATTAAAAATCCTGAAAATATTTCTGGTGGCTGATATGCCAAATTTTTATATTAGATTATCATTTGAGGTGGCACTGTATTCACGTTTATAAACTTGCTCAATTCCATCATGAATAATATTATAATATTTGGCAAATTGGATGGTGGAAAAATATTCCATATTTAAAGTTTTCAAGAAAAGTTTTTTATGCTTAATAATTACAAAATTTAAAAGCAAGGAAAGGAAAAATGTAATTGATTTTTCTATATATTTTAGTCTGGAGATTTAAGGAAGTAAAAATTCCAAGTTTTTTAACTCTATATTCTGAATTCATATCATGGATAAAATTTTGTCTTGTAAAGATTTTGATTCTCAATTCATGTATTAAGAGTCAACTAAATCAATTTGAAAAAAAAGTTTTTCAACTGTTCAAAAATTAAATGTTCTTGAAAAATTCAGTGGTGCTTATTCTTTTCAAGTTCCACGAGCCAATAAATTTCTCAAAAAATAGTCCGAGTTTTTCAACAGTTATTTTTTAAAAAATTTGGAACGGTTATTTTAAAATTCCATCCACACAATTTGCTGTACATTTTTCAATTTCTTTTCCATTTACATCAATCAGTGAATTTAAAAAATATTCTTCTTTTTAATCCAAATGTGAGTTCTTTCCATTCCATTTACTGCAATTGTTTTTCTTTTGTGGACAGATGGGATTTTTCATCGCCTGTGTCTAACAACTCTCCTTCGTTTCATCTTATTTATCTAGCCCTGCACACAGACTTCTCTTTGCTCTCACACCCACGTTTGGAGGGGATGAAGGGGTGAGGGATTTTTTCCCACACCCCTTTTTTGAAGAAAGCAGAAACAACATGAAAATAATACTGTTCTTGTAATAATGAAACTTGTCATTTATTGTAATTTTTGTTGCAAGTACAATTTGTATCATGACAATGTACAATTTTCACAGCAATGCAATAAAGAGAATACAACAAAATATTGTTAGTCACAAAATTGAGAAAGTCCAGATTGTCCCGGCCCCTGTTTTAGGTATGTTGGACTTAGGGGGATTTTTATTAGGCATTTTTTTGGAAAATCCTCTCCTTCACTTCCATTGTAGATTTCTTCTCTGCTTCCTCCATCCTTGTTCTGTATAAGGCAGCTCCTGCATCAACTAGTAGTAGTCACTCTCTTCATTTCAATTGACTGCCTCAAGTCTTCAGCACAATTTATTCACTTGCACATTTCAAAAACAAATATTTGACTATAATAACAATTGCCCCCTCAAAATAAATGCCTCCTATTGGTCAAGAGGAGCAATGTATTGGACGAATGGAAAAAGAATAGAATAATGCCAGCAGAATTGAATCAAAATGCACTACTACAGCCATGATAAAAAATCTTCCAATAAATCACTAAATTTCCTAAACAGTGGCAGTGAAAATTCTAAGACACAAGAAATATACAATGTTGAGCAAACAGGTGCTCTAAAATGCAGGCTTGTTTAGCAAAAAACTTTTTTCAGCATGACATTAATTAAATAATCCATGGCATTCACTGTATTTACTTGAATAATAAGATTTTTTCTTAATATTTTATAAATTCTTACAATGAGTTACTACTGCTAGCTTTTCATGCTACATATTGAGCTGAAATATTTTGTATCATGCAGAATAATCTCCTTGACTGGATTTCGAAACTTTTACATCAATAACCTGAGCAATCAAGACTAAAAAAGGGGTTATATTTACTTGTTCTTAAGTGAAATTCAGACTCAAAGTGATGCTAAAATATGAAAAAATGGGGTGTTATCAAAGTAAATGCTTGATGAGAAGGAAGCAACTACAATTCAAGAGAAAATGTTACGGATTCAAAGAAATAGCACTTGCTACTTGTTCTTAAAGTAAGTTCAAATTCTTATATCCAGGTAAATACATTAATGCACAAAATTTAACGATTCAAATTAATTTACTGAGGAAGTAGTAATTACATTTCTTGACTCAACACTGCTGGCATTACTAGCTCTTCATCCACACACTACATTGCCCCTCTGATGATTTAGCCATTTCAAGGCCAAATTAATTTTGGGTAAATTCAGCAAAACAAATCAATTTTATTATTTTAAATCGCTATCAATAGTTATGAATCTTTGAATTTTAATATAAAAAATGTTTATCAATTACAATTGCTAAAATAGATATGAATTTAATAGTAATTCATTAAATATTTGGATATAATTAAGTAATTTATGATAAATTTAAAGAATCCATTCTCAGAAGAGCTGAGAAAAAGTCAAATGTTCAACAAAATTATTATTCAGTATAAAAAAGGCAATACCTGAATACAGAATTTTTCCAAGTCCCTAAAAAGTCTTACTAGGTGGCAGCATACAAAACTAGGGAATTATAATCACCTTATGTGATGCAAATAATTTTTTGAAACATATATCGTACAATAGTTAATTCATCACAAATCACTTAACCAACAGGAGGCATTAACAACATGACGAGAGACAAAAGAGTTGAAAAATCTCTCTCAAATAGGAAACAATAACTACCTATGAGTTATCAACAAATAGAATTGAATGAGCTTCTCACGATATATATTTGAGCAAAGAACTTGACGATATCATTTTAATTGCTTCTTTGAACAAGCCTCATCCAAATTCTCAACTTATACTCTCAGTCTCCTTTAGAATACCTTTCCTCAATTCATATTTAAACATTTGTGTGCCAAATAACTATACATACAGCTGTTTGTGTAAATATTAAGACATATTTTAAATTTGTCAATATTTTTTATAACAGTAACTTTTTAATTTCATGCTTCTCTCTGAATCCTCGCACTGTATTGTCATCCTTGATGAAAGAATTTGTAATTGAGATCAGCGTGAACTTTTTATCACTGAACAGACATTCCATTATTTCTAAAATTGTGCAAACAGTAACATTTTGCCAATGCTATTTGATCAGAACTTCGAAAACATTTAGTTAACTATACAATTGTATGGTAATAGCTAATTATTTAATGAAAAATGATTATGATAGTTTTAAATAATACTAGTCATTGCAATAAGATAGTTCAGCATATAAAAGTTAATACTCTGTATGATATTATATTCCCAAACATGCATCACTTGAAATTTTTCCATAATTTGACAAAAAAGATATGTAGCTTACTAATTCAAAATATAAATTTCATAGTTTCCCAGAATGCATTTAATTACCGTATCTGCCCGAATATAAGCTGATACTTTTTGTCAAAATCTATCGTGAAAAAAATTACCCTCGGCTTAAATGCGAGCCCGAGGAAAAATTTGGCATCCTCGTACGACGCCATCGCTGAAAAATGTCTTCTTTCCATAGCATACCTCCTATATTCCACTGATAAGGCACTCATTGTCTGAAAAACGCTCCCTTCTTACAGCGATTGCCCGGAGCTGTAATTTAAATTGCTATTGAAGGTTATTTATATATTTTAACACGTAGTTAAAAGTAAATGGGTTCTTATCCAAAGGAAATGGCGGTATATAAAACAATCGAGTTTTAACAACCCACCAGGTTCATAGTATGATTGCACGCTACAGCAAATTCGTTTTGATCATAATTTGCAACGAGTTCTTAAGATACCAACATCGGTCTTATTCGAGGTTTTTACAAATTCTGACTACACTAAGCTTCTTCAACTCTTTGTTTTAATTGCACTTCTTGGAGCTGCAATCGATTTAAAGTTCAGATGTAGCAGATGTCGTAGCTTTTACAGATCATTTAAATGGCAGGTACGTTAAAGTTAGGAGCCGACAGTATAAAAGAAGTTCATATTAATTTTTCTTGTTAATTTTATATTTTGCTATAGCCATTTGTATGCATGTTAAAACCCTCTTTCATAGAATGTATTAAAAGTGCGTATAATGACTAGGATTCGATGACAACTTTTGATGCACAACTGTTTGAATTCCGCTAACATAAGATACATCTGATTCGAAGGTGTGAGCAACGGCGTTAACTGTAATACATCTGATAATTAACAGCAATAATAATAAAACTTGGAAACCTCTTTCATAGAATCTATTAAAATTGCGTATAATGACTAAGTAGACGATCATGCCAAATTCGATGACAGCTTTCGATGCGCAGCAGTTTGAATTCCAGTAAGATAAATAAATATACTTACATTTGATTGTAAGGTGTGAGCAACGGCGTTGACTATATTTATAATTAACAGTAATAATACCTAATAAAACTTTACATGGAACGTATATAATTATATAGATGTAATGTATAATGTATTCTGGGTTGTGCGTGCATGTCTGGTACACTTAAGCATAAAATTTACGAAAATACTTTTTTTGTCAAAAAATGTTGGAAAATTTCATGGGGTCGGCTTCTATTCGGGCAGATACGGTATACAAAAGTTAAGAAAATAGAAACAAAACTACTGAGAAATTGGCCGTTCCATTAATTTTCAAACGAATCTCAAACTTTTTTCAATGCTGAATTATTTCTAAATTGGCAATGTTTTGTGATAAACGTGCACAATATAGCATTTTCTAGATAAGTACAAAAATTATAGCATAAAGTCTTGAAATTTGGAAGAGAGACGAATTTCCTGACATGTCTAAATGGAACCGTGGACACCTTTGTCCAAACTTGCCATTGTATAGGCTTTGGCTTTTAAGGTATTAACCACACAATATCATTTTAATCGATTCCATCAACTGGCTTAGGCTTTAAATCTAAACTTAGGTTCTCTCCTTCAGAATCTCTCTCTATCTCCTAAACAGCCCTGCATTCAAAACAACATAACACAGAATAAACAACCTGAAAACTACCACTTGAAACATTTACTTTGTATCCCAAACACACATCTGCTCCGGTCAACTCTGTTTGCTACACTAGTTAGATAGATGGCCTATTGCTTCCAATCCATAAAGTGTGGTGCATAATTTACTTAAATATATAAAAGCATATACATATAGTGTACTATTGCACTTGATACTATCACAAAGCAATTTTTATTTTTTCCTTAAACTCATTTAATGGGAATGCATCAACTTCCAGGGAGGGTACGTCATCTGGGATAATTATTCATCCACAACCCACCAAATTAGCTAATATATGATATATATATATATATATATATATATATATATATATATATATATATATATATATATATATATATATATATAACAACTTACGGAAAAGGAAAGGTAAAATGAATATATGGATGTCAACAAGGTGTTGGGATGAGGAAACCCAGTGAGCACTCACCAATCAGACGACTTCAGGTTGGCGTGGCCCCGGGGATGTCGAAGCGACACACGTAAAATAACACAAAAGTTCTCTCTCTGTAGCTGAAGAAGGAGTAGTTCCGAAAGCTTTACGTTTGTGATGTTTCTGTGTTTTTGTGTTATTTTACGTGTGTCGCTTCGACATCCCCGGGGCCACGCCAACCTGAAGTCGTCTGATTGGTGAGTGCTCACTGGGTTTCCTCATCCCAACACCTTGTTGACATCCATATATATATATATATATATATATATATATATATATATATATATACACACACACACACTCATACAGAAAAGTTGAACTCCAAGAGTAGAAACAAATGAAGTCTCAGAAAATTTTAGCAGTGGAGATTGTAAGGGGAGTATGAAGTTTGTATACTATATTAAACAATATAGGAGATAAAAATTTCAATTTCAAATTATATTTATATGTCATGGACATACATGAAACACTATTAGTTTATACATACAGTAAAACCTCCATCTTATGAACCTCCCTATAACGAACTCGGATCTTGGTCCCGCCCCCAGAACATGTAAAATGCATAGAAGCCTCCCTATAATGAACCTCCGTAACTATGAAACTCCCATAGAGCAAAGGCTGAACCTGGTCCCCAAAATTTAATCCACCTGAAATTTTGACGAAACCAAAATTGTAAACATTGACTGTCGGTGGATCGTCCCAGCGCAAAAACAGCGTTGCCCGAATGCCATATGCCTCTCTCTCCACTCCTGCTGAATCACCATCCCTAGTTGGGAATGGCCGAATTAGAGAACCGATCATGTTCACCGATTACTCTTTAAGCTAACACTATTGCAAAGTGCAATTGTTGGATTATTATCGTGCTTACAACGCTCATCTGAATCTATCGCCATCGCTTATGTGTAAAGTTTTTCGCGGCTGTTTTCACTCAAATGAAAAACAATTGTCTTAACTGGGAGAATAAGAACAAGGTGCTATATACATCGCTTGTGTCATGGTATTTCAACATTGCATCTTTTGGAGTTGCTGCACTCACTATTTACAAAACCGCTGACTTATAGACTGCTCATAAATTTCGTGATACAAAGGAGAGAGTGGAGTCTGTTACTTTGTGCTACAGTAGGTAACAGGGTTGCCAAACATCCATATATTTTAGGACAGTCCGTAAAAAAGAGCAAAAATTGGACGTGTCCATAAGGTCCGTAAAAATATTTAGATGTCTGTAAAAACGCTAAGAAATTTCCAGAGGTTTAAAGCAGTGGTAGTCAACCTTTTTAGTCAGCATACCCCTTAAAATATTTTTGACGAAATTCGTGTCCTCTGGTATATTTTAAAGTTAACAAACTCGGTTATTATTGGGTCGAGTCTACAAATTACTTTCTAATTATATGATATACGTATATTTTATTAGATGTAGCTTCGCTATTTTTTAAAATTAGATATCCTTAATATTGTATCTCTTTGAAAGATCTCGCATATCCCCAGAGATATGCATACTTTAGGTTGAACACCGCTAATTTAAAAAAATGTTTATGTTATATGTTCTCATTTTGGTTATATTTTTCTAAGTAAAGCAATCTTTCTTATTCAATGAGCACAGATTAAAAATATGAAACAATGCTCTGAATGAAAAATCAGGTAGTATTTGTGTTTCAAGAATTTTTACTGAACACATTCGAAATTTCCTGTTTAACTAAGACAAATAAGTAACGCAAATATCATTTATGTTGCAATGTATGAATGACTAAAACCTCCTCTCAGTATGAACACCTCACTGGCAGGGTTACGTGAAGAGTGTGGGGGGCCTTCGGATAACATCAACTTTCAAGTTGAAATAATCTTGGCTTATCATTGGTCAAACAAGTCGCATATTTTTCCATCCTACTTGTGCTCATCCCACTCCTACCTCCACCTTCCACTGCTTTGCGGGGATTTTCCAGGTATCTCGGTGAGCCAACATTTACCTCATCTACGTAACTTTTTTACTTTCTCATATACGTAGTATATAGTAATAATGCACTGGCGGTGTAGTAGAAGGCATGTCGGCTTCCCATTACAAAGTTCTGGGGTTCAAACCCTGTGAATGGAGGTTTAAAATAATAAAAACTATCATCGGTGCCTGGCAGTAGGCAGCAGTACTGTCGGTATGGTACAGAGCCGAAAACAAATGATGTTGGCTGGGTCTATATCCAACACAGCTGTAGGCACGATCAGGACGATTTGATGGCTACAGTACTGCGATGTGTAAAACAAGACAGAAAGTACCACATTACAATCCCTAGTAGTGATTATATGGTTGGGCAATATGAGCTCTCTCGAGGCAAAATAGTCCCCCAATCAGATCTCTGGCCAGGGACTGCCTTGAGGAAAACATTTGCCAAAAGTAATTTACGAATATGCACTTGGAACGTAAAAACTATGAGAAAGGCAGGAAAGGTAGAGAACTTGAAAGAAGAAATGAGAAGAAATAGAGATGACATTATAGGACTGAGCGAAACTAGATGGGAAGGAGAATGACAGTTCGACTCAGAAGAGTTCACAGTAAGTTTACTCTGGAGGAAATAATGGGGAAAGGGGAATAGCTCTGGTACTTAGGAAAGATATGATGAAAAGTGTGACAAAGATAATAGCAACGAACGATAGACTGATGGCAATAAAGCTAAAAGCAGTCCCAGGGGACATGCTGATAATCCAGGTATATATGCTAACGTCAGCTCATGAAGATGAAGAAATCGAGATTTGAGCAAATTAATGAAATTTACGAAGAAGACGGAAGAGGAAAGGTAAACTGCATAATAATGGGAGATTGGAAGAGCATAGTTAGAGAAGGACAAGAAGAAAATGTTTTCGGGCAATACAGACTTGGGAAGAGAAACCGAGGAGGGGAAAAAACTGAAAGAATTCTGCATCAATAATGATCTTGTTGTGAGTAATACATGGTTCAAAAACCATACACGAAGGTTATACACACGGAAAAGTCTAGGAGATAGAATGAGATGCCAAATAGATTACATCTTAGTAACACAAAGATTCAGGAACAGCATAAAGACTGCCAAGGCATTACCAGGAGCAGATATTGATTCAGATCACAGGGAACCTAGAAAAACTGAAAGAAAGGCAGGATGTAGTCAGCATGAAGTTGGAAGATCGCCTAAGAAATTTGGAAAACAAACCAAAGACCATGCATATAGAATGGGAAGAAATTAAAACCGGAAAACCATGGATCACTAAGGAAATGCTGGAAAAACGGATGAGAGACAAAAATGGAAAATTGTTCACAGTGAAGAAGGTAGAGCCAACTATAGACGTATAAACAATGAGTTGAGAAGGGTAACAGATAATGCTAGAGAAAATTGAATAAAAGAAAAAAGTGATGAAATACAACAAATGGAGAAGTTAGAACGGTATGATATGATGTATACTAGAGCACTGGAATTAGAAGATAGGAAGTCAAATGGAATTTGTAGTAAAGGAATTATGAATATGGATGGGAAGATATTATCAGAAACAAAGGATGTAGCACAGGTTTAGGAAGAATACATTAAGGAACTATAAAGCACGCAGGCAGGATCGGCAAAAATAGAACTGGAAGATGAGGAAAACATTGAAGAAGACCACTTAGGACCAAGTATTATGAGAGCAAAGTAGAAAAAGCGATAATGGAACTACAGAAAGGGAAAGCCACAGGCAGCGATGAAATACCGGCTAAGGTACTTAAAGTAATGGGATCAGAATGACTAAAAGCGATCATGAAATTAATTAATAAGATTTACAACATGGGAGAGTGGCCTCAGGATTTCCTAGAAGTAACAATTATCCCTCTAAAGAAGAAGTCAAAGGCAATGCAGTGTAAAGAATACAGAATGATAAGCCTTCTGTCACACACTTCGAAGATCATCACGAGGATTCTTAATAAAAGACTGGAGAAAAAGGCAGAAGAAATGCTAGGGGAAGATAAATTCAGTTTCAGAAAAGGACAAGGAACTAGAGATGCTATAGGGGTAGTAAGAATCATATCAGAAATGGCAATAGAGTACAGTCAAGATATTTGCGTTATGTTTTGTAGACTGGCAGAAGGCCTTGGATAGAGTAAATTGGGTAATGTTGATGAAGATATTAAAGGATATAGGTGTAGACTGAAAAGACAGGAGACTGATCAGGAATCTATATGTGAATCAAGTTGTAAAGGTCAGGTTGGAGAATGCAGAAACCTGCAGAGTTAATATGAGTAAGACAGGGCTGCTGACTATCGGCGACCCTATTCAATATACAGTCAAACTCGGATATAACGAGCGCCACGGGACCGTCTAGTTTTGCTCGTTATAGCCGTTAAACTTAATATCCGTGAAGGCAAAAGCATGCATGCGTATGGTGAAATAAGACATAAGAAGTAAAAGTGAATATATAAACAGAAAGTTTATTTAGTAAATTTATGAAAAAACATAAAAATGAGAATAAACTAGAAAATTTAAAATAAACATTTGTACATATAAAATTTACTCACAGCTGCATCCTTAATCACTCCCCTTTTTAGAAAAATAACTTTGAATGGTAGCCTGTTTCATAGATTTCACTTTGAAGTCTCTTAAGTTTCCTCTTATTACACTTATTGCACTAAAAACACCATCGGAAATGTCAATGTTTTCAAAAAAATCATTTAATGTTTCCACAGCATCCTGAGCTTTCGTCGGGATTGTGTCTTCGACACATTCAACAATGTCTTCATCACTGTCTGCTGTGTTTTGTACTGTCTCTATTATTTCACTCTCCGTAGGAATTCCACTGGTAATCAAATCATCATCAACATGAACAAAATTGTCAATGTCATTTACATGGTCAAAATTCGCAATTCCATTTTCTTTAAGCCATTCTGACAGAGGTAGATCAACTTCATCAACGTTATGGTTATCAATCGAAAATTCTCCCGATATTAAACCAGACTTCCGAAAACAGTTTATGATCGTTGTAGGTGAAACATTGTCCCATGCATCTGTCATCAAATGAATTGCATCCAATACAGAGACGTTGCCATCTAAACCTCTTTCCCTCCTTTCAATCAACTGTAGAACAAAAAATCGCTTGAAATGGCCTTTAAAACTTTTAATTATCCCCATGTCCATTGGCTGCAAAATAGAAGTCGCTTTTGGAGGCAAAAACACCAGTTTTACATTGGATAACTCCTGCATATGTGGGTGCGCAGGACAGTTATCGACAAGGAGTAAAATGTTTCTATTTTTCCTCCGTAACTCGTTGTTCCACTGACTTACATATTGCTGAAAAATATTGGAAGTCATCCATGCCTTTTTATTAGCTGCATATTCAACGGGAAGCTTCTTTACATTATTGAAGCAACGCGGCTTTTGTGACTTACCAATAACAAAAAGTTTTTTTTTGTCACTCCCATTCATGTTTGCGCACATTAAAACTGTTAAACGATTCTTAGGTCTTTTGCCACCAACACATTTGTCACCTTTGAATTTAAACGTTGCATCAGGCATCATGTTGTAAAACAGTCCAGTTTCGTCGGAATTGTAGATGTCTTCTTCTCTGTAACCTTTTCGACACTCCTCCCAAACACTTTTCACCCATTCACTTGCCGTTTTTGAATCTGGTGACAGGGCCTCTCCACTGACTTTCGCATAAACAATGTTATGCCGATTTTTAAAACGATCGAGCCACCCATTATTGCATGTGAAGTTTTCATGTCCTAACAGTTTTGCAAATTTATCTGCCTGTACCTTTAAAATGGGGCCGTTGATGGGGAAACCAGCATTTCTCTGCGTCTTAAACCACTCCAGTAGTGCTTGATCAACAGTACCCAAGTCACACTTCCTCATTTTCTTGTTCGTTGTTAGGTTGTTCTCTAGTGCAGATAAAATCGCTTCTTTGTTTTTCCATAAGGTTGAAACCGTAGACGACGATAAATTAAATTTTTTGCACACTTCAACATTTTTTTCACCACGTTCTAACTCTCGAATAATATCAACCTTTTCGCGAATAGACAGACACTTCCTTTTATGTACGGACATGTTACTCGTTCAAGGGCAAAATCTCAACTGATTTTTGTGATCAACGCTACGAACTTTCTTTGCAAACTGCGAGCATACCAATTCCAGGAAGAGTTAATGAGGAGACGGATTAAATCTGGGATTTCCCATCTTTACGTGGGAAAGGGTGTTGGGTGCATTCGGCTGAGCGACGGGGGCGGGTGCCATTGTACATGCCCTTAGCCCCTTACCCCCCTTCCAAACACAACCTCCTGGCTGTAAAAGAGCTGTGGGTTGGGAGGAGAGGACAAAGGACCTCCGCGGGTGCCACTGTACCTGCAAGTTGGGAATTCTTGGTTTGGACGAAGGGATTATTTTTTAACAACAACGCCGCGGTCTTTAACCTCCCCGAGGGATAGGGTCTAGAGACTGGACTCGAGAACACAAGGTTACATATCTTGGGTCACTATGAGGATTGAAGGGGCTGACCGCCACCGCGTTTGAGACAGTGAGACGTGGTCGAAATTTGCTCGATATATCCGTGAAGCGTGCTTGTTATATACGTGAAATATTTGTATGTAAATACTCGTAAACTTATCTTGGAGGTAGCATTTGCTCACTATAGCCGTGACCTCGTTACAACCGTGCTCGTTATAAACGAGTTGGACTGTATATGCAGAAAGTGTAATGCAAAAAGCATTAAAAGGCACAGGAGATTTCAAAATTGGAGGAAGGATTATAAGAACAGTAAAATATGCGGATGATCAAGTACTTGTAGCAAGAAAGGAAGAACTCCAGAAAATTATAAATAGACTAGTAATAACAGATAGAAAATACGGTAGGTATGGAAATAAATACAGAAAAATCCAAGGTCATCCGAATATCGGGCAAAGAAGAGAATCTCAACATAAGTATTGGAGGAAAGCCTTTAGAACAAGTTTCAGGCTATAAATACCTTGGAAGCATCAGAAAAAGAGAAGCAAAATGTACGGATGAGATCAGAACTAGAATAGGAAAAGCAAAAGCGGCTTTCAGAAGAAAGAAACACATACTCACTCACGGGTAATGTAAGGGAAGATATCGGCAAGATGTTCATAAAATGCTATGTATGGAGTATAGCTTTGTATAGGGCAGAAACATGGATGCTATGGAAAAATGACATCAAATACTTGGAAAGCTTTGAAATGTGGACTTGGAGGAGAATGCTGAAGATAAATGGACAGATAGGATGAAAAACGATGAAGTGCTATGAAGAGTAGGAGAGAAGTGAATACTTATACATACTATTAGAAAGAGGAAGGCAAAGTGGGTTGGACATTACCTGAGGAAAGAGAGTATGATTAAAGACATGTTAGAAGGAAAACTAGATGGAAAAAGGGAAAGAGGGCCCAAACACATACATGAAATCGAATGATATTTCGTATTTGTGCAATATATCATCTTTTGCAGACCCTTTTTCATAAAAATGATATTGTGCAAAAATTAAGGGTAGTTTATTCTTGGTGATTTTTTGAAAAATTTTATTTACTCAAAAATGGCTCCAGAGAATTTGATTAAAATCATACCAATTGTAGAGCCTGATGGCACAAATAACACTACGTAAGCCATATATCTCTTGAACACTATATGCCATCCAGTGACATTACAATGTATGCTAAGCTACCTTACCTAAGCTTTATGGCATCATGCCTTTGCTTCAATCCATTCAAACTCTTACTACAGCCTTACGGTTAAACTAAATCGAATGATATCTCAAATTTATGGTTATTATACATAAAAGACATTCTGATGAGATATATGATATTGCGCAACAATTAAGGGTACTATATTCTTGGATATTTTGAAACAACATTCGATTTACTCAAAAATAGCTCTAAGGATTTCATTTAAAATGCATCCAAATGTACAGCCTGATGTCACAAATAATACTAACTAAGCAATATGTCCCAAAAAAGTTACTATATATCGTCCAGTGGCATTATTTCTGTACAAGACGCTCAGCGCACGCGTCAGAGGGGAGAGTTAATTTCGGGGCCAAAAGTGTAGGGAGATGAAACATATATACGTACATGAGAAAGTTTGTGCAATGTATATTTATTTCTCTAGTGGGGCTGGTTGATGACTAAATGGTAACATTTTACCAGCCAGTCCATAATGACATACATTTTTTGACTCGAAATATTTAATTTTGCCTTACCCTCTCGTTTTCTGTACCGCCACGGAATGAAAAATAGGATGTGTAATAATCGTTATCGCTATTTTCTGCTAATCGGGTGTTCCCAGATTAATTTTACACTAACAACATTCATGTTCTGTCAGCAAGAATACTTCTGAAATCAGCGATTATTTAAAGCTAAAAAGAATAACTGTATTCCCGAGAATGCAAAACGCACTATAAATTTTTGTCTATATTTCATGAGAAATTGTAATATGTACCTCCCTACAACAAACCTTCGTACAACAAACATCCCTTTTTTCGGTCCTGCCAATTTCATTATATGGAGGTTTTACTGTAATTATACCGCATTAGTCTGAATATAGTCTCCCTCCCTATTTCTGAAGCCTCAGTTTGGGAAAGAAGTTTGAGCCCCATTACAGACCTCACTTTTAATATTCTAAGCATTGAGTTTTAATATGTACAAGCAATTTAGTTACAGCTATCAATTTACAATAAAATGGTGACATCATGTTTTGGGTGTTACAGTTGTAGGCGTAATTTAAATATGTATCAAGTGTTACTGGACTAATTTAAAAAACTTTGCATTTATGAATGTTATTTAAATTCCATTTGTATCCTTTGGATGTTGTTGACAATGGCTACTTGAATCATGCCTGTATAAAAAAGTAATTACCACCAGATTTCCAGTTAATATATTTGTTAGGGATTAATTGTTGATTTGTGCATGGCTTGTTTGGTGATGTTGTGTATTTTGGTTAATTATAATTTGTGTAGGAGAGAACTATTTTTCTTCCGCAGTTATGTATTATTATGCCCAAGTGGAACGAGCGGTAGCAAGTGAGACTCGGGAGCAGTCGCACGTGAGTCTCATAAGCAGTCCCTTGAAAGACTCTGGAAGTGTTGGTTGCTCCGTATCAACCGGACAATGGTGGGATGGCAGTATATTGAAGAACAATGCAGTAGTGATTACCTTGCAATAATTACGCTTGTGATTTTATTTACTTGGATTAATCCTGTGATTGATTCTGTGACCCAACATCTTTATTTCTAATAAACAAGTTTTTATTTAATACAGTTCACTCAGCATTTAATACAATATTCTTTTCATAATTTATTTTACCCGTATTTTCTTTACTTCTGATATTTATGCCTTGGAATATCACATCAAGGAATACATTCTGTAGATAGTTGAGACACCTTCAACACCTCGGTTTACTTTACTTAAGCAATACTTTTATAATGCGATTGCATTATATACAATAAACAGCTGCGCAAGCTGGACATTCTGATCAGCTGACAGAGTTGTCTACAGATTGATGGGTAACGAAGATAATTTCTTTCATCGTAATGAATTTTCTCTAAAATAATGATGGATGGCACCACTATATATCAATATTTGGGACTTAGAGAAGGGATGAAGTTGGCCAATCAATGCTTTCTAAGCAAAAACTTCTGCAATTCCCACTATTATGAAAATATGAACATTTAAGGCAAGGACTCCAAAGAGTGAACAAAAAGAATTGAGTTACTGAGGCATATCTATCAAGAAATTCTCTGTAAAGCTATCAAATTAAGTGAGGGCATTAATTGTTACCTATACTTACTGCTGGCGATGATGATATTTTCGTTTGCTATTTTTTTGGGCGCAAATATAATCCCCCCTTACTTTCCTTATTTGACAACATTATTTTGTATAGCCAATTCACAATAATTGCATTTAACTTATCTCAAATCCAGCATCTTGCAAAATCCAATTTAATGATCAACTTTGCATAATGAAAAGTGTCGAGACATTATTGCACAAAACAAGAATTTCGTACCAATATTTTCAATAACATTGCACAGAACTAATATTTTATTAACCGTCATAAAATTACTATGCAATTTACAGCTGGCAAACAAATCTTGGGTTAAAAATAAGTAATATACTGCATTTTTGTGCGATGAAAATATAAAAGTTAAATGTATTACCGTATTAGTCCGAATATAGTCCCCTCCCTATTTCTGAAGCCTCAGTTTTGGAAAAAAAGTTTGAATCGCATTACAGACATCACTTTTTAGCCTACTTTTTCAGAATGAAAATAGGCTTATAGTTTTGTCTGTCCGTCCCCCCTATTAACTTTTGAACCAACAGACCGACTTTCATGAAACTCGGTGGAAATCTCTTGCTAGATGAGCCCAGCTCCCGAGGATAGTTTTTGTTGCGACGATTGAAGTACTGGGTTCGATTCTAGGAACTATCCTCCCATTTGATTTACATGGGAAAGCTGAAATCCATCATGCAAGGTAATTTTATCTTGTACATTAAAATATATTAGAATTGTAATATCGGAGGGAGTTTTATACTATTCTCTGAGGAAAGGAATGAAGATTTTAATTTTTATCGTAGAATTTTGCTTATCGATTGTATTTCTTAGAATTTCGCGTAAATACTGGCGATTTTGCAGTTTTTATCACTCATTATGAGAGTGTTGCCATAGTAACCACTATTGTTGGACCCAGAATCTGTATATTCTAATACATACACTCGTTATTTTTGCCGCACAAATACGTGTGATCAATAATTCAAAAACGACTGAAAGTTGAAAATAAAGCACCATTTCTCAATCAAATTTAAGATAAACTTTGTATAATGAAAAGTTTAACACTTTGGGTGCTAAAGACGTTTGATTACGTCTTTGGCAGCCAGTAGCTTCCGCGCGGGAGACGTTCGTGAACATCTTTCATATATCCATGCTATTTTACGCTGGTAGACGTTCAGCAACGGCTTCATTATTTCATTACTGGATATAAACGACTATATAGTTCATAATGCTGCCACTAGGTGGCAGATGACTTCGCTTTTGTGATTTTTTCAAGATACTTATCATTCTCTACCACCTATAACTTACGTGCTTTACCGTGACATGGCGCACTATATATCCTGTAGCGTCTGCTAGGATTTTGTTGTGTTTAGATCGCTTTTTTGTAATAATAATGAGCGAAAAAGTATATTCAGACACAGAAGTACTTGATATACTTATGGGTTCATCTGATAGTGATAACTCATGTTCAGATGATGATAATTATGAAGATGATGTGGATTATAATCCCGAATCAGAAAATTCTGATGACGGTCGGTGAATAATTTCTTAGTTTCCTTTTAAATTACAGTATATTGTAATCTATGAAATAACAACCGTAATAGTGTATTTTTAGATAATGAATGTGAAGAGGAAATACAAGTGACTGTTTCTGCATTTACTAATGCAATGCGGGATTGTGTGTGGATCCATGTTTCATTACATACCAGAAAAATTTTTTTCATAATTTGTTTAGAAAAAACTTGGTCCATTTTTATTGTTCTTTTGTTCTATAACCATTTAATGTTTATACATATAAAATTTTGGCACAAAAAATATTTTTAAATAAAAATATAAATTTTAAATTACTTTATTTTTCCAAAAATAGCATGTATGTTAACATTTTTTTATTATAAAAAAATATGTAAATTGATTGAAAATCAAATTAAAATAACTAAGAAGGTTATCAGCAAGCAAAATAAAGAAATTAAACAAAAAAGTGAAAAAGTTTTTAAAATATGAATTTTTGTAAAAGGGCAAAATATGCCAGCATACAGAATGGGAATGGCCACACATCGGTCAGCACTCTAAGTGTTAAATGTTGTAATGGACACTGTCCCACAAAACAATAATTTTCTTCTGGCAATTTCCAATGGCATCATACAAAACTAATATCAAACCTTATACTGCACATCAAAAATTATACTGCAATTAATTGCTGGCAAACAAATCTTTGCTCATAAATAAGTAATACAGATATTGCATTTTTAAGTTGGAAATATCACTGGCTAAATACTTGGCCTAATTTCCAATTATATGGCAGAAATTAATATGCTATTTATTGTATTGCATGGTTAAAATAATAAAATTTTGTTATTTTCATTAGGTAGGAATCCTACTTTACAACATCTTGCCTGTACATGCAAAAATCTATCTCGGAAAAATGCTCTTAAATGCTTTAAATTCCAAAAAACTTTTGCATGAATAAATAGATCAACTGGAGACATCGGAATGTCATTCGATACCATGCTCGATTTAAACGAGTGTGCCGCATACAATAATCAATCTGATAAACACAATGCAAGGTGAGAAGCTCATTTGTTCTATGATGTAACAAAAATCAATTACTCTCACCAACATTCTTCCTCGGTATCGCAAAAGAGAAGAGGTCCATGCAAACCCATGATGTCGGCTATGTGGTCCACTAGATGCTCGAAATATCCTCATAAGAATCTCTTGGAACAACACTTCTGAAACAACAAGAGAATTAAATAAGAAATCTTGAAACACAGGACTTTATGACATTCTTAGTTTCCTCATATTAAATAATTCTATCATTTTTTCTGAATTAAATTTCTATAAGACCTTATAATTTGAAAATAACACTAAATTATTTCTTTATATATTTACAAAAACATTGTTTTTGAGTTGCTAGGTGAATATTAGTTTTCTTTCCAAAAGCAGTGAATAGTTCTTTAAATTTTTGTAAAATATTGCCGATCCCTTTATCGCTGTAACTGTTATAAGTTTTTTGCTATGCTGACTGATGCCACATGCCTATCTGTAATTTTTACATTAAGTATTCAATAAATAAAACGAAAATGCAGTCATTAGTATTTATAAAAATACATAAATAATAAAGGAATTTCATGATAAAAGTTTCTTTTTCTCTTTTTTAAAATAAAATTTTTTTAGATTTTGAAAATCTTGTTACCTTATAAAAATGCTAGTATTTGTTGGCTACAAAACTCGGTATAAACATAACTAAATTCATCATTACTTTTAATGAATATCTCCATGGACAATTAATGTTATAATTTAATTTAATTAACAAAATCCAAGTTTCGTGGTTAAATGCGCACGCTACGAAATGTAAAAACAATAAGTCAATCCTGCATTGATATTCGCTCACAATAAGATAATTCTGATCAAATTCATTAGATGAATTCGACGTTAATTCCATGACAATTTTTAAAAATTTCATTACCTGTTAACGACTAACCAAATTTCCACCATGCCATGTCTGTGACGTAGTCGGATGTAGTGGTGGAGAACTATCGACAGTGTGACAGTGTAGACTATCGAGAACTATCGACAGTGTAGACTATCGAGAACCATCGATAGTTTAATTTTACGGGAGAAAATTTTAAAAAGATATACTAAAAAGTGGTTAGAAAGGATAAACAATTAGCAAACGACATATATATAAATAACTAAAAAAATAAGTGTTAAGGTGCGTCCACACTTGGCGAACGAACATACTATCAGGGTCGAGCCAAGACAATTTGCGCCCGAGGCAATATAAAAATGGCGCCCCTTCAATAGGTATTGATGGCCCCAAAACCCAAACTATGTACCTGTTAGGGTAAATTATAAAGAAATACAACGTTTTAAAATCACCTACCTTAAATAAATCACAAATAATCAGGTACCTACTTTACAATCCCAATAAGGAATAGAAAAATATCTTATTTTTACAAAAATGTTTCGTTTCTTGTCATATTCAAACAAATCACAGGAAAAAAGTACTTAGGGTACATAAAAATAAAATTTACAAGTATCAAAAAGTTCATATTAGTTTGTATAAATCGTCAACCTAAACGTGGCCTTAGCTATCTAAGTCATAAAACATTTTTAGTAGCTCGTATTATAAACCATTCTTCTTAAAGCGTGTAATATTCCAATAAAATTGCCATTATTTCTGTTCTTGAATTATCTTGTTTCGCCAATCTTGAAATAGTAACTAACATTGAAATGTTCGAGCTGTTTTACGCAAGTAACGTGTGCAATTTAGGAAGTTCACCCGATACGCAGCCAGCAACGTCACGCCTCAGATGAACTTGTCCTGTAAAATTCCGATATAAATGTATATGTGAAAATTGAATTTTATAAAGCAGAAAAGAGAAATCCAGGACTGAGCCGAAATGTCCGGTACGTCTGGTTTAGGGTTGCCAGATGTACTGATTTAGGAAGTACAGTACTGATTTTCTACTGTCTTGCTTGACATGTACTTCTTTTAGGTAATGTTGTATTTTAGGGGCCTAACGGTGACGCCTTGAGTGGCCAGGAATAGAACTACGTAGTGTACATGTAAATTTCTCATAACATTTGTAAGGTTATCTTTATTAATGGTTAAGCGGCAATATAAATGTGTTAAACACGGCTTGTTGATGACATAATAGTTATTCTTTATCGGACTTTAATTAAGTACTCTTAAAAAAACGAGTGATGCAGTGTTTTCACGAATCCCGTTCATTTTAACGAGACATAGTACAGTACAGTAATTGTTTCGCATTATTAGCAATATGAAATAAATATTTACGTAACTTAAATTTCCAGTTGATGTTTTTATAAATTATATGTTACATTATTAAGGAATATAGGCTCAAACACAAGTTAATTATTCGTTTTGTTCATATTCAAGTCATAATTTCATGTAAAAATGTGAAGAAAAGTTTTTACTGAAAGGGGTTTAGGGATACATTTTGAATTATAGGAAAACGCTTTTAGGGAAAGGTGTCAGACATATTTTCAATAAGAGACTTGGAGAGTGGTTAAAGTGAATGAATATCAAAGCAGACAGTGGTAACACCGTGGTCATAATGCAAAAAGATCAATACCATGACAAAGTAGTAGTAGTAGTAGTAGCAAATGCTAAAGGAATGGCCATACATAAATTTCCCCCTGTCAATAAAATGATCTCAGAAACCACCAAAATTGTAAAAACGTGCATCATACTCATTACAAAACACCTCAGCCTCCAACTCCTCACCTCAAACCCCAGGGTTCCCAGGATGTATTGTTTACCCTAAAACCACAAAGAAGACATCCCCATCAGACACATTGTTGCTTCCATCAACTGCACGACATATAAAATTTCACGTTGGCTTAGTGATCAATTTAAACATTTTCCTCTCAAGCAAGATTCAATTATCAAAACAGTCCTCATTTTATTAACGACATTAAAGTCAGAATACTACAGTACAATGAAATTTTACTTTCTTTTGATGTTCTTTCACTCCTTCCTAGTTTTCCCATCAAAGAAACATTACAATCCTCCAAGAATGGCTCACCGATCAAAACTTACCATCAAAAACAGCAGATGAATTATTACAACTAACATGCTTATGCATGAACCAAAAGTTTTTTCAAGCTAGCAACAGGTTCTACCAACAAAACCAGGGTACAACCATGGGTAACTCTCATTCACCTTTCTTAGCCAACCTCTTCATGGTTAACCTTGAGAAACAATGCAAAAACACCTTTATCTCCTTCCAACGTTTATGGCTGAGATACTTAAATGATATTTTCCACGATTTTTCGTACCTCCAAAAATATCATAACAGATTTTGTACACCAACTAAACGATCAATATTCTTTCGTCAAATTTACACATGAAATAGAAAACAAAATACATTACCATTTGTTTACCTACTCTTAAAAAGAGGACACAACAAAATTAAGTTCTGGATTCGCCGCAAACCCACACACACAGACATGTACATTCCCTCTTATTCCAGTCATCATGTTTCACATAAATTATAACCATTCCACTCAATGGTACGTAGACTCTTACAAGTTCCTCTTTCTAAGGTTGATTTCCTCATAGAATTAAAACATATCAAAAACTGCGCTAAAATCAATGGTTACGATCCTCAGATGATAGGAAATATTTTATACAAACACAAGCATAGTCTATCTTTTAAAAAAACGCATTACCCTTACAAACACGCCACCCAAAAAACCAACAACAACACACCTTGATGCTTTCCCTTGCAGGGTAAGCCATGCCATATGTCTTTCCAATCACCAACCCATCACCACATGCGTCCTCCACACACTTTCATCCCCTCACACTTCTTTTGGTTCACTTACACTCATACACTGAGTCACACATTTCCTTTTATTCCTCATACTTTTCACGTCCCTTTTTCTCAGAGTCTCACCAATCACATCCAACCAAGTCTTGTGCGGTCTGCCTCTCCCTCTCTCGCCATTCACTCTTCCTTCATATATTTGTTTGGTAATTCTACTCTCCTCCATTCTTTCTACATGCCTGAACCACCTCAGCAGACCTCTCTCATACAGACTCACACTAGCTTTCATACCGCATTCGTTCATCACCTAATTATTCCTTACTTTGTCCCTCCTAAATTTTCCACAAACACTTCTCATGTATCCTATCCCAACCGCATTCAAACTACTTTTATGCTTCTCCTGACACACCCATGTTTCACTGCCATGCAGCAAGGTAGTCATTAAAACACTCT
This sequence comes from Tanypteryx hageni, assembly GCA_028673005.1. Taxonomy (NCBI): domain Eukaryota; kingdom Metazoa; phylum Arthropoda; class Insecta; order Odonata; family Petaluridae; genus Tanypteryx; species Tanypteryx hageni. The sequence continues at coordinate 13,052,280 of CM054118.1, read as the reverse complement.
TGTATACAGACATTTTCGCTTCTTTTGACAACCATTCATTCTTTGCAATCGACCACACACTCCCTGCCACCTTTCTACCAGCATTCAATCTCCTTTTGATTTCCCCATCTACTCTACCATTTTTACTGAACATTCTACCAAGGTATACAAATTCTTCCACTACCTCAATCGTTCCATCATTTATGCTAAATTGACATTTGTTCACCTCATTCTCCCGATCGAACACAACTACCTTGGTTTTGGCCACTTTTATCCTTAAGTCCATTCTCACTGTCGTGTCATGCAGGCTATCTAACATTCACTGCAATTCTCCTGGGTTCTCAGCCATTAACACAGCATCATCAGTATACAGAAGTACACGAACATTCTCTCCACCAACCATAACACCCACCGTATCCATACATGCCTGTCTCACACATTTATCCATGAACACATTAAATAACCAAGGGGATATGACACATCCTTGTCGTACACCTTGCTCAACTCTAAACCAATCACTCATCATGCCATTTACCCTTACAAATGCACAGTACACTTTCTTTCTTACATCCATGCACTTCTCAACCACTTGCTGTAGGGCAAATATTTGGTTGGTGCAACCCCTTCCAGGCATGAAGCCACATTGCACTCCCCACATTTTATCCATAGTTACCTTTTGTACTCTTTCAATCAAAACTTTCCCATATACCTTTCCAGGTATACTCAGCAAACTAATCGCTCTATAATTCTTACATTCAGTCCTATCTCCCTTACCCTTGTAGAACGGTACAATTACACCATCCTTCCATTCAGCAGGCACTCTCGAACTCCTTGCACACAGATTGCATAGATCACACATCCAACACATAAGCAAATCACCTCCATACTTCAACATCTCTCCCCTTATGCCATCCACACCTGGAGCTTTTCCATTTTACAACATATTTACTGCTTTGACTACCTCGTTCTTACTATTCCCCTCATATTCATTAATATTCACTCCAACAGATTCACTCGGATTTTTAGACCCATTCACAACATTTCCATACAACTCTTCAAAATACTTTTTCCAACACTCCCTTACATCACTCTCATCCCACATCATATCACCATTCTTTCCTTGAATTCTGCTCACACCCTTACTCAGTCCTTGCCTTGCTCTCTTCACCCATTTCCAGAACAACTTCTTATTCCCCTCAAAATCATTCTGCATTTTCCCAGCTTCATTCATCCGCAATTGGTCTTTACTCTCTTTCACAATATTTTTTGCAGCTCTCCTTTCCTCTTTATACATTTCATACAGTGCCTTTTGCTCATTTTCATTCTTAGCAGCAATCATTCTCACATATGCCTCCTTTTTCTCACTCACAGCCACTTTAACTCTCTCATTCCACCATGCATCACCTCTCATTATTCCAACAACTGCAGTTCCACACACCTTAGTAGCACACTGCAAGATGATACCTTTCAATCTGTTCCAAGCCTTCTCCACATTCTCTTCTCTCATTTCCTCCTTCCATTCAATCTCTTTGGCCACTAGCCTTTCTTTTAGCACACTTTCATATTCCCACCTATTCATTTGCTCTTGCAATCTTTCCACTTTTACTCTAGTTATCTTTTCCCCTTTCCTCTTTCTCACAATCCATTTTCTCTCAAGATCTACTCTAGAGATCACTAAATAGTGGTCTGATCCACATTCTGCACCTCTTACAACTCTCATATCTTTCACAAGCTCCCTCAACTGTTCATCATACACAACAAAATCTATCACACTCTTCGCTACCCCTCTTGTCCATGTATACAAGTGGATTGACTTGTGCTTGAACCATATGTTCGAGACAAACAATCTCATTTCCATACATACATTCACCAAGCTTTCACCATTATCATTCACTCTTGGGTCACCAAATGGTCCAAGGACCCTTTCCGTGCCTTATCATATCCATTCTCACCGTCAACCGGAGCATAGCATGCAACAAGTATAATCCTGCACACACCCACTTTCATCCGCACCCAAAACAGCCTTGGTGGCACTAATTCATGCTTTCTCTCATGCATCTTAGCCCTTTCATTCAGTATCACTCCCACACCTTGACTACCATGCATGCATTCATCCACTCCAGACCAAAAGACCAAACTACTGTTATTCATTTATATCACATCCCTCCCTTTATGCTTTGTTTCACTCACACACAAAACATCTATCCTCCTTTTATCCATTTCATTCATCAATTCACTCTCTTTCCCATACACACCTCTTACATTCCATGTTGTGATCTTCCATACCGGGTCATCATCAGATGGGCCAACCTGCTTCGACCTCCGCCGCCCATCATGGTTTCGGTCGTCCAAGGCATTCTTATAGCACATTGTAGTAACGTTAAAATATAGGGTAAGCAAGGTTACCAGCCTATACTGTACCCGTGCCACATGTAGCATTCCCTACTAACGGTAAGGGCACTATACCGGCCAGTTTTGGTACAATTTTGCCATCATGCTACAAGCGAAACCAACACCCAGTATTACCCCAGGTATGCTTACGCTATTCTAGACAAGCTAGGATCTCTACTCTAGAGACTACCTTGTGAGCCAACATTCTGTTACCCATGTTCTACCAACTAGGAGGTATGTGCAGTTTACTGACACACTTTGGACACCCCAAAAAAAAACAAAAAACAAAATAAGTGAAAATCCCCTTCGTCCCTGGTATCACTAATGGCTTATCAAAAATCTTCTCTAAACACAACCTTAAAACAGTACTTGTGAATGAAAACACTCTCTCCAACTCACTACACAATCCAAAAGACATGATCCCGAATCTATAAAAATCTGGCATATACAAAATCGCTTGCTCCGACTGCGAGCAAGTTTACATAGGTCAAACTTAACAAAAGCTATATACTACATTGAAAGAACACCTTGCATGATACAAACACAATAGGTTTAACAGGTCTAGCATCGCAATACATATACAAGAAAACAATCCTCCCATTAAAATTGAAAAAGTGGGTCTCTTAAAAGAAACAAACTGACTGGAAACTAGACGCTTATGACAGCATTTCCATAGCCAAATTCCAAGACATGTTAATGAAAAGCGACCGAGGGCACATCATCCCTTACTCAACCCTCTACAGGTTGACTGTTGGGTGTTCCCCCACCCTTCCTTCCTTTCACTTTCACCTGGAACGCAAAAAACACAAGACAAAACCAAAACAATCCACACCACTTCAGCTACTGAAGATGAGAGCTTAGCTATCGAAATACCTATCTAGTGAGTTTTTCCAGAGTGATCTAGCATTCATGTGATCTTTTCTGTTCTATTTAGGCTATTTTCCGACAACAGGTTCCTGTAGGCCATCGTTCTGCAAACTTGTAAGTATAATTTTTTATTTTTCTTTTATTGAAGTGTGAATGCTCGTTTGGATTATTTTACGGTTCAGGAGTTTCTATTTATTTCCATTCTGTACAATGTAGACTCCACATATCATTTTCAACATTAAGTATGGCTTTCCGGCATAAAGAGTTAAACCGTTTTCATAAAATCAAAACACGCATCCACACCATTGGGGCAGATGTAAAATTTCTTAAAGATTGCTGCAAAATAAATATCTTCCCAAATTTCCTTAACCATTTTCCAAAAAGCACAAACCCCTTAGTTTTAAAAGCTATTCTTTTTGCCAAGCAAAAATGGCTAGACTTAGAAATCAAAAACTTCTATAGAAAACGATCCTCTCTTGAATTAGAAGCATACGATTCGCACCTAAAAATAACCAAACATTTTTCCGGTTTCTAAATCCCCATATGGGGATCTTAACAAAATTCAATCCGTGATACAACAAAAAGTTCAAAATAAAACCAACAGACTTTGTAAAAAATACTACTCCCTTACAAAAAACTATCTGAAAAATCCTTCCTATACTCCAAAAAACACCAAGACAATATCATAAACTCTACAGATATGACCTACACCATTGAAGAACTCTCCCTACTCGGCAAAGGACTTAAATACACACCTCCACATAAAAAACCACCCATGGATGACATTGTTGCAGACAATGAATCTTCTATTGAAACCTTACCAAATAACATCAAAAATATCATCAGACCCAACGCATTATATCATATAACAGAAGGCTTTGCCAAAAAAAAGGAACCAAGATCAAAATATACATTCCGAAGACAATAAATTTAAGTCTCTGAATGATAAAAATTTTTTCATATCAAAGTATTCAACAGTAACACTGTTGTCATAATGCAAAATGATCAATGCCTTGACAAAGTAGAGCAAATGCTAAAAGAAGGGCACAAATATCCCCAAAAATCCCATCAATAAAATGATCTCAGAAACCACCAAAATTGTAAAAACCTGCACCACACTCATTATGAAGCTACTCAGCTTCCAACTCAACACCTCAAACCCCAGGGTTTCCAGGATGTATTGTTTACCCAAAATCCGCTATGAAGACATCTTCCTCAGACCCATTGTTTCTTCCATCATCAGCCCAACATATCAAATTTTACGTTGGCTTAATGATCAATTTAAACAATTTCCTCTCAAGCAAGATTCAAATATAAAAAACAGTCCTCATTTTAATTAACGAAGTTAAAGACATGATACTACAGTACAATGCAATTTTAGTTTTTTTTGTTGTTCCTTACTCTTTCCTAGTGTTTCTATCAAAGAAGCATTAAAATTCCTCCATTTGATTTCAGCCAACGATGTATACATATGGTGACGTGATAATTTTAATTAATTTTTATCCGGATATGTACTAAAAGACATGGATGATGACACCATAATCATAATTGGTAAAATATCCTAATTTTTACATATATTTTAGTGTAACATAGAAGCTATTGTCTTAATGATGATTATAGTTATTGCTTCAAAAGGGTGATCTGATCCATGAATCTTGAAATTTGAAAACTTGGACGTGAGCCATTTGCCAGAGAATTAAGGAATTCCTGATAGATGCCTTCATTTATTCAGAAAATGAAGACTATTATTATCTTATAGTTATCTGCATATTTCAAGTGCTGTCGCATCAGTTCATTTATGAGTTTAGTTCTTGCTATATGGTTCCTTTTTAAGCCCTTGCAGTATGCAGGCATCAACAACTCATATTCCATATAAGCATATGGAATACGTGCTTGGAATGATTTAATGTGAGAGATAGGAAGAAAAAAAGAAAGGAGATAGTCAAAGAGGGACAAAATTAAATGTTCCATAAATTAAAAATAATTTTGGGCATATAAGAATTGTATAGTGTAATATATTTCTTTGTCATACAATTTCTAATCTCCTAAAAATATTTTTATTCTCTGGAACACTCAATTATGTGAATTTTATATTTATTGTTTACTTTTTGGTGCCTATACAAGTTGGTTTAATTAATTTTCATTTCAGTTTGAACTTAATGCTTAATTCACGCATACTTATCATATTTGATGAGCAATTATGTTAGTTTCTGTATAAAACACATATTCCTTCGCCATGTGACTGTCTGCTTGAAAAAGGTTCCTCAAGGAACTACACAGCAAAAAATTACTATCAAATCTTGTTATAGTGGACTTTTACTGTATTAAAAAATATGATTGTCCTTCTTCAATGAATTACTTAAACAAGTAATGTTTATGACATCCTATATTTGCCTATACAAATCAACTGGACCAATGACATCCAATTCAAGCAATAGTGAGTTGGAAGGATAACACGTTCTAGAGATGATTCAACAACTGCTGGCAATCTATACTTTATTACTAGGAAAGGGGAGTATAAATAAAAAATTAAAAACACATTTCAAGGCAGGAAAAATTATAATAAATAAAATGTTATTTATTAAAAATTTCTTGAAAATTTGAATAAGAAACAAAATCATTCTGGAGTTATTTTTAGTTTTATAAACTGATGTTCTTACAGTGTGCCATTATTGAAATAACAGCATCAACACTGGAGATACCAGGCATTTATATTTGGACCGGAGAAGGTTAATAGGTAGATGAATACTGTATAGTTTTTAGATTTACAGCATTGTTCAAAACTGTGATAAGGTATATAAAAATACTGCTAATTGGGACTCAGTTTCCATTTTCATATTAATCATGTCTATTTACTGACAAATTCAGGGAAACAGCATTTTTATGACATTATACTCGGCTATAATTGTGAGATTATCATCATCATATGTGCTTATTGCAGAGAAAATTGTTTTTCTTCTGGGTAAAACTTATGATGTACTACAATAGCCTTTTCCATTTTTAATTTCTTCTTAATGAGAAAATTGAATCAGCAGGACAAATACTGATCTCTTCAAATAACATGTCTACACACTGATTGGTGGACAAATGGTAAAATTTACAATTTCTTGAAATTTATAAAGGTTCCATAAAAATAAAATAAAACATTTATTGAATTCAATGATCGTTTATAAAGTTTAGTTGAAGTTATTCCTCAATATTGCCATGTTTGAATGATTATTATTGATTGTCTTCTGACAAATTACAAGGAGAAGTAGTACTAAAAGGTTCTAGGAATTTGCTTTAATAATGTCAGAAAAAATAAATTTTATTTTCCTTCTGTTTTACACCACTTCTTCCATGAATGCAAAGTGTTTTGTACATTCAAGTATAATTTTTTATGGCATCTTCATATTTCATACCAAGAAAGACCATATTCACAGATAAAAGGATAGGTCCATGCTTATCACAAGAAATATCATTTAAAACTCCTGTTCGATGAATTGATCCACAATCTTCATTACCATCATAGTTATCTGGTGTGCCTGGATACCAACTTGTAAATCCAGTTGTGCTCAGAGGATAACCTGTAATTCAGTTTTAAAAATTTATTGCTGTCATGAACATCACCAAATATTAATCAGTTGAATAAGAATTTTTTGTAATGTTAAAATTATCAAGACAATCACATTCATAAATATTTGCATCATATTAACACAATCACCACAATTCAAACTCTTATACAAGGCTATACATTGTACACATTGTAGCTAAGGCTTATATAACTAATCTGAATATTTAACTGAATTTATAATGCAACAAGATGATCAAACAGGTGATATACACATTAAAAATTCACTACAACACAGTATCTGGGGATATAAGACATCTACATTACAAGGGATATGCACAATGCACAAGGCAAAAGGTGAGAGAGAGTATTGGAAAATCACTGTCATAAAAGGAAACATTTTTATCAAATGAAACTGAAGTGTATTAAGTATTAAAATGCCTGTGTAATGCCAAGATAGAAACAAATTACTGACTAATACTTATGGTATGTGAATCTCTATAGGAGAAAGATAAAAGAAATGGATGGGCAGAATTTTATGAGGTAAGTGTCCATTGAAGGAAGTCGTAGAAGGGAGAATGGTAGGAAAGGCAAAGAGACATAGGAAGAGGAATATTAGGATTCTTAAAAGAAGGGATGGCAGTGAGAAGAGAAAGACCCTGAATGGGAAAGATTGGGTTAGGTAAACCAAAAACATACTGATAGGTAAAAAAACATATGATGATGTCAGAAAAAAACAGAAAAAGTGCCAACACTATCGATATTTCATAGAACTTCAAGCAATATAAATAATCATCAACATATTTTAAGCCATTATTTCTTGTTTGCACAAAATAACAAAACATTGAAATTTTTTCTAACAGCTTAAAAAATTACGTTGAGCAAACTAATAAGATCTTGTTAAATATCTCTCTTTTGAATTAATATACACCCAAATGTGACATGCAAAATAATATTAAATTAATTTAAGACCACAAAATTAGTTCAAGCATACTAGTTATTCATATTAAAAAATTAGCATAGAAAATATTGTGACATGTTTGTCCTCTTCATTCAAGCCATGAAAATCTTAGGTTTTGGAAACTTTTCATAGAGCATTTTTAATATGTTAGATTCAGCCTCAGAGTTCAAAATAGCAATATGAGCCCCATCATTTGCACATACTTCAGGTGCCTGGTAAAAATTTGTTGCATTATCTGGATAGAACTTATAATGTCCAATACCAGGAAACAACTGATAATCAGCAGGTTTAGGAGGGGGCACCGAAGAGGAATAATATATTTATAATCTTGATTTAAAGAGACATAAATGAAAGATTCTATTGTGACGCACCCATCAATCGCTAGATCTAACTGTAGTTTAGCAGATGCAATATTATCTGATATAGCCCCTCGTAGTTGGAATGACTGAATTCCTCCAAAGTTAACCATGATGCTAATTGCATCAAACTTTATATTGTCAGGAAACTTTGTTGAATCCTTATTAACTACCCATTGGGTGACATGGTGGCCTGTTTGGTTTTTACAAGTAATGAGGGACAGACTGAACATTCTGTTTGAGTAAGGACTAACCTTACTGTCTTGGAGAGTCAGTTGTGCTTGGTCAAATAAAATGAAGAATGTTGTTGTTGAGAGCAAAATAACAATTGAATATTTAGTCATTTTATGGAAAGTCACTCGCTACAAGAGACTCAAGTTGCATAATGATCTCTGAGCAAAATTTATTTATTTATTTATTTTGTGCAAACAAGAAATAATGGCTTAAAATATGTTGATGATTATTTATATTGCTTGAAGTTCTATGAAATATCCATAGTGTTGGCACTTTTTCTGTTTTTTCTTACATCATCACACAAGATGTAAAAAATAGACTTGGTATTCTTGCAACTCCACAACAAAAACTTGGTAGAACACTTGCAACAAATGTAAAACAAGATATTGTGAACTTCTATGAGAATGACAACTACTCACGAATGAGTGCAGGGAAAACAGACTCTATTGTAGTAGGCAAAAAAAGCTCATACACAAAAAAGACTTCTTGTGAACCTAACCTAACCTACATTGAATTTTGTAAAGAAACTGAGTACAAGATAGGATTTCCTAAGTTTTGTGAACTGAGACCTAAATGGTGTATTCCTGTTGTTTAGAAAAGCCACTCATTCTGTCTTTGTCTGCCAGTATCACCAAAATGTTAAACTTATGGGGATTGTTGTCCCTCAACACTGCTCTGACTATAAATTGCTATTAAAAAAGTCAGCATGTGATACTGGTAACAGGAATTGTATGTTGTGCATATGTGAAAAGTGTCCTGGAAAAGATGCTGTATACTTTTACTTACTAGGATTGTTTAATGAGGGATTTAAAGATGACAATGACACTGTTACTTTTCATAAATGGTTGCATACAGACAGGACTACATTAGTCACTTTGCAATTGCCAGCAAGTGGATTTAAAACAATGCAAAGAAAATTTCTCTGACTCTGTAATCCTGCTGCTTTTAGATTTTGCAGAAAATTAGTTTTGCAATCCAGGATGAGGTGCAAGGATACCACTGGGATAATTCACATGCTACATTACATCCATTTGTGGTGTATTATAAAAGTGATGATGCCATAAAGTGCCTCTGTTTATGCTGCATCTCTAATCACCTACAGCACAACACAACTACTATGCATGTATTTATCAAGCATTTTATGTCTGAACTCAAAATGTTACTCCCAGAGAAGCTTACTGAAAAAATACTTTACTTCAGTGATGGGGCAGCATCCCAGTACAAGAACTACAAGAATATGATGAATTTGTGTTTGCATGAACAAGATTTTGTTAATAAGGCTGAATAGCATTTTCTTGCCATCTCGCATGGTGAAAGTCCATGTGATCAAATTGGAGGAACAACAAGGTGCCTAACTACTAATGTAAGTCTAAAAGCAAAATCGACATGCAGCTATATACTTATACTGCAAGATTTATTCAGATGGGCATATGAAATAAAGGACAGCACTTTCTTCTTTGTTCTCTCATATGAGATTGTTTTTCATGAAGCAGTGATGGAGGAATGATACAGCAGTGTCAAGACAATACCAGGAACACAATCACACCATGCATTTTTGGTTACTTCAGATAATTCAATATTAATGAAAAGACTTTCATCTGATCCATATGGTACTCCTCGTATTTGAAATCCAGAATCACTTAAGTACTTTAAAAATATTTCTATCTTCTCTTTGGAAGACAGAGCTCCATCACTTCTCTCTTGATATTCTCAGAGTAAATATATTTAACATTTTCTTCAAAGAAAAAATATAAATTTTTATAACCGTTGGTTGTTGAAAATTTTCTCATATATTTTACATTTTGTGTCACCATAAACTGCCATATTTGTATTTAGGATCAATTATCATGAAAATAGAGTACATAGAAATATCTTAACAAGCCCTTTACCTCACTTTAAAAAGCTTAAGCACATGCTTAAAGCATTTACCAAAACCTCGGTTTTATTCAGACAATTTCAAGCAAATGCCTACGAAAAATCTTTAAAATAAGCAAATGCTTATTCTTTCTAGCAAAAGCAAATTATATTTTTTTATCCACCCAAAATCAAGCCTTTGCTTAAAAAGTGATAGAAATCTTAAGCATAAGCATTTGCTTATTTTTTATTCACTCTACCCATTATACTCGAGCTGTAATACTTATTATTGCATAGAGCTGTAGAGCTAGAAAACAAAATCTAGAGCTTATAGAGCAAGAAAAGGTATGCTTGTTACTCGGTTTAAAGACAAATTTAGTACTCACTTATTTGGTTGGTGAAATAAAGTAAAGAATGTATAGACTTCCGATGTCCTTCTTCAGCAACAATAATAACAAAAATTGATATCAACTGTGTTTCAAATAAAACTTTGACGGATATTCCAAATGACATGTACGAGTACACACAGGCTTGCTCGTATCGAATGAATAGAATGAACTTTGAGAAACAAATTCATCTAGGCTAAATACATTTGGCCTCATTGGTGAGCTTTGTTGTGAAGTCATTTGTAATAAAAGCCACTTACTTTGTATCTAGAGTCATTTATCCCACTTCTACGTTAATATGTTCCAATAAAGAGGTTAAGGAAAATTAACAATGCATCGCGTCGGCTTGAATCAAACAATGTAATACATACTTTGAAACTGTCATTTTGCCGCCCCATCGAGGTGGCACCCGTAAGTGGTCACTTACATCACTTACGCCTGAAACCAGCCCTGCTTACATATATCAATTCCTTCCTATAAATCAATACCCAATTGGAGGGCATTTTATTAATTAGATCGAATTTTGGTTGCTTGGAGTGAATGTTACTGTGTACATATTTGTCATTTTAAGAAAATGTATGTAATTATATATTGTATGGTATTTGTAATATTAATATCTAAATTCTACATTCAAATATGAATTAGTACTATTGTACCTGTTCAAGTACGTGCATAAGTACTGTTGGAGTAAATACATTATGAAATGAGAGTCTGCTTATATTGGAATTGTAAAATCAAATAAATGTTGGCTTTTGAAAGAATAACAATGGTTTTACATCAAATTAAAGGCTAAAAATAAATAATATTTTTAATAGCTTTTTTACGCGCTAAAAAGGAAAAAATAAATTTTAAATTCTTATAGAACAGTATTAGACAGAGTCATATAAAAGGAGCTGTTTACAAATTGAATAACGAAAAATGTAAGAAGGGAATTCATACAATGTTTTACTGTTCGTTACATGGTGAAAGGAGGCACTTGCACGATGTTACGTGTGGATATCAATTTTTGTCTTCTTGACTTGCGATAGTTAAGTCATATTTGGTTTTAATAAAAAATAAGATTAATTAATAAAGAGTATTTTGGAATTTCCTTGACAACCGACTGCTTACATCGAGAAACAAAATCAGTATAAATAGTGATAGTTAAAATAATTTATTTAAAGTTAAAAATTTTAATTCCATTTTTGATTTACATAATGGAATCTTTCCACAAAGTTGAGCCTTTCCAAGGGGAATCTATCTCCATAGATATATGTTATAAATTTAAAATTTGTAGGAATGGTAGCAAATCTTTGTTCCACCTGTGCTAGAGTTGTGACAATGATTACAAAGAAAATGAATGGAAGGAAATTGAATAAGCAGTTGGGAAAGGAAGGCAAAAGCAACATAGTGGCAAAATGTTACAAAAACTTGGTAAAAGGGCCAAAGACAACAACGTTGATACAAAGTATTTACAAAATATTCGGTAAGCTAAATAGAGGAAAATGATTGTGGAAAAGGTATTCATTTAAGAGGGGCGAGTCTTCACAAATAATTATCTCTAGCTGTTCGAGAGTGTCCAATTTGCGACCTTTAATCTCAAAATGGAGGAATTTAGGGTTGAAGGAAATAACAAAGTGCTTTTTTCAATATGAGTAAATTCTACCAAGTTGAGCCTGACCTCATTACTGATATTTGCTTCAATGGAGTTAACTTCAGCTTCCCATCATGTGTTATACAAAAGGTTTTCAAATAATTAACACATAGATAGGTAAAGGTGGAGACTACAATGAAATTGATGTTAAATGAGAAATCTAATTCCTTAACCATAAAGTTCAAAAACTAGAGACACACAGGAAAAAGGGGGATTTGCACATGTTTATTCATAATTTTCCATCCTTTGTACATGCAGAAAAGAGATTATATTGCCTCTGTTTTGTCCCAAAATATTTACAGTAAATATTACAAGAACCCACATAACAAATTAATAAATTTATTTTTATTTATTTATTAGCACAAATTCAGAGACAGCACTAGGACAATTAGACTGAATATAATAACAAAATAAATTATAAATAAAACAAAAATAGAAGAACAAAAACGATAACAAAAAAGTTTAAATAAATAAGTGCATAAGATTACGATGACATGAAATTGAAAGAATGCGGAATGTAGGGTACATTAAAAGCTAGCAGATTGACTTGTAAAATTCTTGACTGAACTCCTTATATATTTTTCCTTCGTGTTATTGCCATTGTCATATGCCTGACCTCTGCAATTCATTATATCTAAATTCAGATTACTTAATTTTTAGTGCATTTTATTTCATAAGTTAAAAAACCTCACTATTCGTGTGACTTTTGTTGACATCCTGAAAACTGTGGAATAAACATTTTTGAAAAATCAGAGAGCATCAAGGGGGTCCTTCTTTTGGAGAAATCAGCCCTTTTTAGTAATGTAGCATGTTCATATCATAAGCCAATAATCATTTGTTTAGAAACATAACATAACATTTTTTCTAACAAGGGGAGACTACATACCTTGGGTCGTCGATTTCGACAAAACTTTTTTGGGTGGTTGAATACTTAAAATAAGAAGAGCCATGTATCAGCTTTTGATTGAATGAACCTTAGTTTCGGCAGAATCTTTTTTTCTTTTTGCAGGATTAACTGTGGCTAGATGTAATTAAATAATAGGCCAATAATGTTGAGCAGGTGGCTGTGTGGTTACTGTACTGTCTTCCGAGTAATTTGTCCCGGGCTCAAATCCCACATCGTACCATTTTTTTTTCATTTAAATCCACTTTATTATTTTTAATTTATTGTATTATTATTTATATATTTACTTCATTATATTATTATTTATTTATTAAATATACTATTATTTATTTATTATATTATAATTTATTTACTTCATTAAAATCGATGCATAAGAGCTTATTGGTACAGAAATGAGGATCGCAGTTATTGAAATGCAAAGAACAAGTATCACAGTGGAGTATAGATAATGCAAAAGGAGGAACCTGCTTGGACAAACATAACATGATTAAAAACTGTACATACGACAGATTTTGCAAAGCAAGGGAAAGGAAGGACCAAGTTACATCCAGTGGGCATTAGTTGCAGCCTATCAACATACATCGCTGGGGTTCACCTTCACTGCATTTCAAGCGTGGCTAATAAAATTCAAGAAAGAATTCCGAATTCGACAGCAAAAAGCTGCAAACTACGTTTTTCAAAAAGATGAAGCATCTTTGGAAGAAACTTTAAAAGCTGCTGAGGTTTTTCAAAAACAGCGCCTAATACCCAACCATGACCTAGACTATCTATGTCATTAATACCGACCAAACTGGATGTGAGTACAGAGTTGAGCTGAAGTGAACCTTGATTCATCAAGGCAAAAAGGCTGTCCAAAGATATATCAGAGACAGGAACAAAACCACCCATTCATATACGTCACAGTATGCAATCACCACCTCAGAAAATTTGCTATGTCAGCAATTGAAGCTAATATTTATTTGTAATATTGCTGTCGGATCCTTGCCAGATGTACCTTTAACATCTACCAACCCAATAAACTATTCTTTAATGATTTCTCATGAATGTCTACATATCTAGTTTGTTCCATATTAGAGGTATGTGGTGTATAATCCATTTTTATTCCTCACGCTGACCCTAGTAGTTTTACGGTTATCTTGTTCGACTTCTGTTACAAGGGTTGAGGATTCAAATACTGCCATGGGTATAGATGTTTGTTTGTTCTTTTGGTTGCAGAAAGGCGCTAATAACTTTTTATGCGCCACTAAGCAACACAAACCAAAGCAAATACCTCTCTCTCTCTCTTACTCTCTTTCTTCCTCTCATGCATGCCTATTCATATAAGGACAAAATCAACAATAGAATTTAATCATTTCGTTTCCATGAGCCTAAGTCGTTTAAATGCATAAAAAACTTAAAAAATCGTCATAAAATGACTCGATGTTTTCGAATAAGAATTTTCATAATAAAAAACCTCCATACATTTTTTAAAACACAATTATACGATGAATAATACAATATTTACTCTCAAATATAATCTAAACGTCCAGGAATACCAACTTCTTAATAGTTTTAGGGACGGAATTGTATTGAAAGCAGTTTATGACTACTCGTAGGAACAATTCTTGCCCATTCTATTAATATATGTGGCCTCCGTAACAAACGACTCTCTTAACCACTAAAATTTCGCTTGTTCTTTGACAATAGCAGTTCGCAAAACGCTCAATATTTTAGCTGATGAATTCATTGCGATAAATAAACAAAACTCGATATTGGCAACTAAATACGATTGAAACCGAATCACCTCTGCCATTAGATGCCAATAACATACGTGTTTAACTTTTCTAATTTTACCTATATCACAGTAGGTCTAATAAAAGAATGAAACAGTAAACTGAAATGGTCAGCCTCCGTATTTTTCTTTGCATTTAAAGTTAATTTTCAAACCAATTAAAATGCACAGTGGATACTAATATCATTGGAAATAAATAAAAACTCCTGAACCGTAAAATAATCCAAGTGAGCAATCACACGTCAATAAGATAAAAATAGAGGGGGGAAATAAATAAATTTATACTTACAAGTTTACAGGACGATGGACTACAGGGATCTGTTGTCGAAAACTAGCCTAAATAGAAAAGAAAAGCACACACAAACGCACAATCACTCTGGAAAAACTCACTAGATACGTATTTAGAGAGCTAAGCTCTCATCTTCAGTAGCTGAAGTCGTGTGGATTACTTTGTTTTTGTCTTGTGTATTTATACGTTCCGGGTGAAAGTGAAAGGAGGGAGAGGGTGGGGGAAACCCTAACGGTCAACGTGTATAGGGGTGAGTACAGATGGGCCCGCGGTTTGACCTCGTGGATATGCATTTATCTACAGCTACAAGATACCCTGCAAGTCAACTTTTTGGTGGATGGCAGGGGGTGCAGTGCACCAAAGGTCCATAGTTTTCATACGTTATCTTTTCCTATTATTTTATCTTATCGTTCTAGGGAAAACTATCCTCTATATCGCTCCGTTCTACAATCGATCTCGCGAATCTTATCCTCGCTGTCCTGTCTTCCGAGATACGTCGGGCTTCTGATAAGTCCTACTACCTCATTCGCTAGTCCCTCCGACATAAATTTTTCCAGTAGTTTAATTCTAGCCTGCAGCCTACGTTCCTCTAACGATGTCCATTTCAGATTTTCTATTAATGATGTTACGCTTTGTTTATTATCGTAATTCCTCTTTACAAATCTAGCTGCCCTGCGCTGAACCTTTTCTATCTCCTTAGTCAGTCCCTTTTCGTAGGGATCCCACACAGCTGACGCATATTCGAACTGCGGTCGAACCAAGGATAAATTACATAATTCTTTCACTTTTTCGGAGCTATTTCGAAATATTCTCCCTATAAAGCGGCACCTATCAATCGGCGAATGTGGGTGTGATACGAGAGATCACGATTGATCGTGACTCCGAGATATTTAATCGAGTCTGAAACTGGAATCTCGACTCCGTCCAACGAATAATTAACATCCAACGAGATAGTCTTGGTTCCCCAGAAGTTGATGACGCAGCTTTTATTTTGGTTGATCTCTAGCTGCCATTCCCTACACCATTTTGGAGATACTGGTGGTCTTCCGGATTGCTTATTTCTCTATAAATGATGGTGTTGTCCGCGAATAGCCTAATTTTACTTCTGACTACTGAGCTGATATCGTTTATATAAATTAGAAATAATAACGGACCAATTACACTACCTCGCGGAACGTCAGAGATAACCTCCACCAAATTCGAGGATTTTCCATCTATAACAACCTTCTGCTTCCTATGATTTAAAAATTCACGGATCCAACTAACAATTTTGGAATTAACGCCTAAGGCTTATAATTTCGTTATTAACTTCCTGTGAGGTACCTTATCAAAGGCTTTCCTAAAATCTAAGAAGATGGCATCGACCTGCCTATTATTTTCTCCGCTTCTCAATACATATAAAATTCACAAAAAGACCGAGCTGAGTATCACAAGACCTACCTTTCCTGAAGCCTTGTCTAATCTAACAATGAATTACTATCAAGAAATCGCATTATGTTGCTAACAAGTATACGCTCGATAATCTTACACGATATCGAAGTTAAGGAAATCGGCCTGTAATTTTCTGGGTTCTCTTTGTCGCCGCCCTTGGGCAAAAGAATGTTCTGCATGAGAGGTTAACGCTTCGGTCACATTAGACCAGCACCATCGCTTTCGTGGAATAACCTTTAACAGTACATACTATCGAAGTTGAGCCGGCCAGAGTTGGCACTTGGCTGCTCGAAAGCAGTCAAGTGTCACCTCTGGAGGGGGGAGAGCTTTAGCCAATGAGACAACGCCAAGAGTGAGCCGCTACCACGGCAACGGTGCGCTGTTGTCATTTTCTCTTACCCATCCTGTTTCATTAGTCCCACACGCGTAATGACGGTGACTCAGAAGTATGTGGTAACCGATGGTCGTAACAGCATTTGGCAACATCGCATCCCCATTAGTGGGTAGGCAACCAGCTCTTCAGGAGCCAACTAAGGCCGGCTCGACTATATATGCGCTCTAATATATCTAATTTTACTCTGCCTGTGACATTGATATTGCATTAAATTTACAACAGGAAACGCATCGAATCAAGGTCTTTTATTCGTGGTTAGCGATGAGTCAGGCTGGCGTCGACATCTATTCTATTATTTAAGAACACTATCAGTAAGTAGGTTTAAATTTTGGAATAGTTTTACCGTTGGAAATGAAATGTGACATTTTGCAATCACGAAAAATACTCATTAAAATTCAATGGTTTTTTGATCTCTTGAACTTACGCCATCCCGAATTTTTGAGTTACAAAGGTGGCATAGCTATGAAAACCTTCGCAACTCACAGATTCGGTTCATCTTCTACCAGCGGAGAGTTTAGGCCCTTTGGATGGTAATAGTAAAAAAACGGAAAATATAAATATTCATGGCACAAGGAGCAACATATAAATGGCTGCATGGTGTAACTTGGAATCCAAAAATCTCGGATCAAAAATCGTGAAAATATTTTGAGTATGTGAACGAAGCGGGTAGAAATGACACTTTGGTCACCCGGTCGGAGGGACACGCAGTCTAATTGAGCTGGGACGCAGCTAATTGCCCTGCAATCAATTTCGGGTCCCGACCGTCAATATATTAAAGACATTTTATGAGAATTAGCTCCTTTACGATTGTTAGGAAAGGACCTCCCGTGAGTGGCAGATGCACATATTCCGAAACGGAAAAATATTGTAAAGGCAAAAGGCTATGCAGGTCAGATGATATATTGTCCGAAGGGTCTAATTGTCTCCGCTCTTATGCAGTTTTGTCTTGACATTCGAGAGTGATAGGAACGCCTGCGATGGAATCCACACAGTTTCCTTGAAAAATCTTGAACATTTGTAGGAGCAGTGATCAAGAATAGTAGGAGTTAGCAGGCACTTTGCACTATTGTGTGGAATTAGTGAAGAGTCGCAACATGGTTTCGAAGAGCATCAATGATACGATAACATTGCGATCATCGCTAATAGGCCATGAAGTCTTCGAGCGAGTGATGGAAATGGTGGAGGAAATGGAATTTGCGGAGGATGAAGAGGTGGATGAAATCCACACGGAGATGTCGACGCCGCGCCGGCGAGTGAGGAACTAACCTTCCTCGTCCACTCCGTCTCCCGAGTCCCCTGCTTCAAGCGAAGGTTATGTGCTGTCTTCTCCGGAGGCAAAGAAAAGGAAAGACCACCTGTATTATATTTATCTTTAATTCTCGCAATGAACTGCTTCTTTCCGGAAAAATGTTTTAAACTTACTATAATAAATGCACGGGATTTTTGAAGGAGTCGGATGGGAATAAAATGTGCATGGAAAGAATAGTGGTGTACTGATTAAAAATAATTTTCATACATAAAAAAGTTAGCGGCGAATAATTATTTCCTGAAGATTGGGATATAAAAATCAGCAAGAAGGACATTTTGCGGGAGAAAAAAAATCGACAATTGGGAGTCACGAACGCCGAAAGCGCAGTCTACGAGCCGTACACGTTACCCCTAGGACACATCTGATACTGGCCGTGAGATAAAGTGCGAAACTGTAGTTCGGTCCATTTTTGTACTTTTTGATTAATTATTTTTCTTAAACTAAAAAAATTCCTAAAAGGTATTCTTATATTGACCTAAACTCTCCGCTGGTAGAAGATGATCCGAATCTGTGAGTTATAATCCGTAGCCTCTCTGTAAGCTATTTATACGTCATTCCTCTCTGAAGCATTCCGCAAAGATTCATATCCCTATCATCGCGGGTAAAAATATCATGGCCGACTCACGTTTTCCTGATACAGTCCTTCATGAATATTTCACGAGAGAATCCAAGATTCCAGTGCCGTAACTAGGGCGGGGCATCTGCCCCGGGCGCAACTATAGATGGGGCGCAAAAATTGTTAATGGTAAATTGTGTTAGGTTGCATGGCACAAGGACAGGGGCGATTTTACTATTATACTTGTTCCAGACTATAAACTATAAATTTCGATGACGTTATTGATGAATTTGTTACATTAAAATCACGTAGAATAGCTCTTTAATATTAAAATATTTATACTTTCTGTATTTTAATTATGTATGTCTGTAATTATGTATGCCTTTAATTATGTATGTCTGTAATTATGTATGTGTGTAACTATGTATATGCGTAATTATATTTATAATTATGCTCATTTATAGTGAGAAATTACATAATTTATAGTTTATTTTTATTTATTAATTGTTCACCCAAAATCCATATAGTAAAAATATAGGTATTAGGGATTTTTTTATGGAGGGTTAGTTAGCCCCGGGTGCTGAAATATCTAGTCACGGCGCTGCAAGATACATTCGCTCCAAGTTAGTTCATATTGTTTTGTTTTTATTTTTAAAAGGGCTGAATTTTCGATTGTTGGGTCTTACAAGTATATGGATGGTTTTTGGGCACACCCATATTTGAAGAGTCTTGTGTTTTGTTCGACCTGGCTTTCCTTTAAACCCTGAGGCAAGGAGGGATTCAGGATCTCTGTCGCTTTCTCTCTTCCATTGTTATCGGTCCTTCACGTGCTCAAACTCCATCTCAAGGAAAAACCTCCCACCTTACTCCCTTCCCCCCCCCCTCATTCTTTACCCCTTTCCATCGCTTTTCCTTAACGCAGTCTTCAACTCGCGTGAATCCCGACCTCTCGTAGTTGAGACGGTGGCCAACATAGGCGCTACCTTCCCTTTCTCTCTCTCTCGAGTCATTCAAGCGTGTTGACTATAGAAGGCGCCACTGGTTTCGGTGGAACAATACGTCTCTCCACCCCCCCCTCCTAAATTCGCCTCTCTTTATTTTCTGCAGTCCTTTAAGGTCTCTCTCGCTCATTGAAAGGAGACCATTGTTTCGTTCAGAGGGAGCGTGCGCGAAAGATGAAACCTAGGTATGTTTACATTTCACCTTTCACGTGGTGGTGATGCGGGGGAGTGAAGGGAAAGGGAGCTTTCTCCTCATCCTTCCCTCTTATTCCGACTGCCGCTATTCCGCGCTTCTCGTTTGCCTTTCAAGTGTGGTTCAATTAATTTAATGGTAGGGGCCGGTTAACGGTTGGCAAGCGACTATATTTCGCGTCCGGTTTGAATTATTAAGTGGTATGAGGTTCTTTTAATTTTTAAATCTCGCTCGCCACCTTTTGGGTTTATTTTTTCTCGAAACACATTACCTTGTTTGCACTATTATAGCCGCGAATTCGAAGTAGTTTCATGGCCGTTCTCGAAAACGGCGGAAAACACGAAAACAAATATATGTTAACACGAAGCCTATGTTGGGTCATTTCCCGCCTATGTATTTTTCAATATATATATATATATATATATATAAATATAAATAATATATATATATATATATATATATATATATATATATATATATATATATATATATATATATATATATGGGTGTGTGTATACTAGTAGAAGGTGCTTGCACTCTGCAAGCATATCATCTCACCTTGAAAAAACATTATTTTTTCAGACAGATATTTCATCATTACACATATTTTTTTTATTCTAAAATTTCACCTCCGCAGCGATTTTCGTTTTTCCCTTATGTAAAAATAATAAATTAAAAGAATCCCCAAACTTTGCAATTTTAACAATTTTATACTTTGTCCATTATGGGGTACTAGTGCTACACATTGATGCCAAATTTTAAAGTTGTAGCACTTCTAGAAGTGAAATAATATTTTTATAATTATTCAAATTTTAAACATTTTTAACGACCGCCACAATATATTTATGGAAAGATTCAAATGTTTATTTGTGCAAATGCACTACTCTGTAAATAACTTGAAAATTTCAGCTCCCTAGCTCATCCCGGAGTACCTAAACAGTTATCTATTTGTTTAAATTTTAAGAATTTTTAACGGCAACACATATTAAAATATCAAAATTTTTATAATCCTTATTTCGTTTATTTACAAATCCTACCTCTAAAAATAAGTTCAGGTCCGTAGCACATTCGAAAATACATAAACCTTGAAAATTTGTTTAAACAATTGCGAATTTTTAGCGGCCGCATTGTTGCACTTTTTGAAGATTTTCGTTTTTTCTAGTCGGTTTTGCACAAAATTCTAACCAATAAAAAATTTAGAATCTCCAGCTTATCTGAAAGTGCTTAAACATTAGTATCCTCCTAAATATTATCATTATATGTATGTCGACGTTTCTTACAGAGGAGGAGGATATAGGAGGATACTAATGTTTAGGCACTTCCAGATGAGCTGGAGATTCGAAATTTTTTTCTTAGGTAGGATTTTGTGCAAAACCGACTAAAAAAACGAAAATCTTGAAAAAGTGCAACAATGCGGCCCGTAAAAAATCGCAATTGTTTAAACAAAATTTCAAGGTTATGTATTTTCGAATGTGCCACGGAGCTGAAATATTTTTTAGAGGTAGGGTTTGTAAAAAAAACGAAATAAGAGCTATAGAAATTTTGATATTTTTCTTTGTTTGGCAGTTAAAAATTCTTAAAGTTTAAACATATAGGTAAATGTTTAGACACTACGCGGCGAGTTAGGGAGCTGATATTTTTAAATTATATAGAATTTTGTCTATATAAACGAATAAACATTTCAATGTATCCATGAATTTGTTATTGCGGCCGTAAAAATTATTAAAATTTAAACATTTTGAAAAATGTAATTTCACTTCTAATAGTGCTATAAATTTAAAATTTGGCAGAAATGTGTGGCATTATTAACCCAATGTGGGAAAAGTATGATATTCCTAAACTTGTAAAAATTAATGATTGTTTAACTCCATTATTGTTCCATAGTGAAAAACCGAAAACCGATCCTCAGGAGAAATCTTTAGAATTAAAGAAATATTCCTCATGATGAAATATCTCTTTGAAAAGTTAACGTTTTTTCAAGGTGAGATGAAATGCTTGCAGTATGCAAGCACCTTCTACTAGTATGTTATATCCTCCTCTGTAAAAAATGTCTACATATAATGACTAGTAGAAGGTGCTTGCATACTGCAAGCATTTCATCTCACCTTGAAAAAGCATTAATTTTTTAGAGGTATTTCATCAAACAATCACTAATTTTCAATTTTAGGAATATTATACGTTTCCCACATTGGGTTAATAATGCCACACTTTTTTGCCAACTTTTAAATTTATAGCACAATTAGAAATGAAATAACATTTATCTAATCGTTTAAATTTAAATAATTTTTAATGGCCGCAATAATGATTTCATGGGTACATTGAAATGTTTATTCGTTTACATAGACTAAACTCTAAATAATTAAAAAATTCAGCTACCTAACTCGATGCGTAGTGTCTAAACATTTACCTATTTGTTTAAACTTTAAGATTTTGTAACTGCCAAACAAATTAAAATATCAAAATTTGTATAATCCATATTTTGTTTTTTTTTTACAAATCCTACCCCTAAAAAAATTTCAGCTCCCTAGCACATTCGAAAATATATAAACCTTGAAATATTTTTAACAATTGCGAATTTTTAGCTGTCGCATTGCTGTACTTTTTCATGATTTTCGTTTTTTCTAGCCTGTTTTGCACAAAATCCAACCTAATAAAAAAATATCGAATCTCCAGCTCATCTGGAAGTGTCTAAACATTTGTATCCTCCTGTATGTTATCATTATATATAGACGTTCCTTACAGAGAAGGAGGAGGAGGGTCTAACACCTTTTCTCGTTGATTCAAAATTTTGCGATTGGGTGGACGCAACATTTTGCACACGAACGGACGGACAAAGTGAAACAAGCGATTTGAAAAAGCGCTAAAAATGATAATTTTACCATAAAAATTTTTACATGAAATTCGGATAGGTAATACGAAATGTTTGTTCTGGATTCGAACTTTCGCGTTAATCGGTTTCCACCGCATTCCACGAAGTTATTGCGCTGCTCCGGTGTCTTAGGACGTCGGAGAATGGAAGAGAAATTCAGTCTCGTCGATCTAATGGATTTCATCGAATTTATTTTGGGCGTAAAGTTAAATGTACGGTGTGCGTATTTTTTACGGTATCAGAAACATTTCCGTTTGAATTTGACTCATTCGTTATCGAAGCCGGAGGTCGATCAATCGAATTTGAATTATTCGGACGATTGCCAGTAATTGAAGTCATTGATGCTGCTCTGCATAGGTTTCGCCTGAAATATAAAGACATATTCGGTAAAGAGGAATTGATAACATAAATTACGATATTTTTCGCCCCTCGCAAATGGTAATGTCATGTAGTTCAAATGCTTATTTGGTCCGAGTTGAAATTAAAATTTTATTTTTTTGTCGTCTTTGATTACTTAAGAATATTTTTACGTATTATTTAGTCATATAGCCTTCCTCTAACCAAGCACGATCTCGTTTCAAATATTATGGTTCATTTATCCCAGTCTATGTCCTTGTAAATGATTGTAAAGTATTTTACCTCACACCGAAAGGTACCGGGCAACTATACAAAAACATGCTTTATCTAACGTTGCATAATCTCAAGAATAAAAGAATAGAATTTATTGAAATAATTTCTTATAAAATTTTGATAAATTTCTGTAAATTAAAACATAATTTCAATTTAGTATGCCCTGACACTTTTCAAAATATGTACGTCGTTTTTGCATAGACCACAAAATATATAATCTTATCGTTAAGTAGTACAACTTAAAAGTTGTCTTTACCAACAAAGATTTATATCATTCAGTTTTCCCTTTCTTGAATATAATGAAGATCAATATTTCCCGAATTATTACAATGCCAAAAATCGTCTAAAATTAATTCATCCATCGAAGCTCTTTAAATGGTTCGTATTCGGCATCAGACACCTTAAAATGTCTCAATATCAGTTCGCTACCAGTTTCACAATAATGCTCTATCACAGCGCCATTCAAGAGGATTGAGATACTTGCCAAACAGTTCAACATATTCGCCACAAAATATAATGCGGAGTACATAATTTGAAAGTGGTTTTGAGATTGTATTATTCATTATAAACTTATTATTGTTTATTATTCATTCATTTAGAAATTCTTTATTATTATTTATTCTAATAAATTTTCTATTATTCGTTCAGAAAAATATTGGCAGTAGACTGTATGCAATTAACATATCATGATATACAGGTGCTTTACATTTAATTGCAAATTTAAATCTTCGTTGAAATACTTTTGATTATTTGTCTTTCAAAAATGCTGTGAAATCGGGAGGGAAAGTAGAGGAAAATACACGCATAACTGGTGAAGTGCTTCAATTCGCAACATTCGTGTGGCGAGTGTCCATCATGTTGGACGTCCCCGCTCTGTCAGGTTAAAGTACCGCATCTATTTTTGATCGGTATAAAATTAAATTTAAAATCTGGGACATTGCAAGCAAAGAGATACGTTCTTAGGCGCGTTTCGCTTCCAGCGTGAGCGCCTGTTAGCCTCGGTCTGTCCGTCCGCATGTTCGTCCTCGGCTTCTACCGAACGGATTTTCATGAAATTTGTCATTAAAGATTTAGTCAAAGACAATAGGAAATTCACAAAAAATGAATTACCTAAGCCAATCACGGGTACTACTTTACTGGTGACAAAAAATATGAACTTCCCGTCATATCTCGTCAAGTTACTTCATCATTGTTGATAATATAAGTAAAAAATCTCAAGTTCAAAAACGTTTATATAATATTTTCTTTTAAATACTCCATTTCACGAAATGCGCCCATTTATGATACTCAATACACTTTCCCAACTCGTTTTAAATCCTTGCAGGCGTATCTTGTCCGACCGGTGTCACCCATACTAACGATATGCGACTGCATCCTAATCGATTTAAACAGTCTCGATCCCCCCCCTCTCTCTCACTCGGAACCCCTCCAGTCTCCATGGACGACCAATTTGACGTACGTATTTCGCCAGAACATTTTTTCTTATTTCCTTTCCCTTTTTGGCAAACTTCCCCGCCTTATTCACATTTCTTGTCCCCCAACCCACCCTTCCCCCATCCGATTCGCAGCCAATTCACTTCCTATTCTTACACATTTCCAATCTCTTATACTTTTCCCTTTCCTTGCCTCTTTCTGTCCACTCCATTTCTCTCACTCGTTTTTTTTACGCCATCATTTTCATTTTTTCACCCCGTTTCCCTCGTTTGCCAACGCTTTCCCCTTGTTTTGCCTTCTTAGCAATTCCATCTTCTGATTCGCTCTTTTATTCTCATCCTTGTCTCGTACATACGCATTTTACATTCTCATATAGATTCCGAGAAGGAAACCGGGACATAACGTGTTCTGAGGAAGAAAAACCAGAACAATAAATTATTTTTAACCATTTTGTCGCTGGTCTGCTATATAAATTTGATTGTCTGCTATATAAATAAATTATACATTGCTTGGTTATGATTTTGTTCAAAATACTGCAGATAGATATACAGATTCCCGTAAAGAATTATTACAGAATTGATCAGAAAGTTAATTTGTTTTAGATTTTTAATATATAAATAAATTTTACATTGCTTTGTTATTATTTTGAACAAAATATAGCAGGTAGCTTAACAGATTCCAACAAAGAATTATTACGGAATTGATCAGAAAGCTAATTTTTTTAGATTTTTAATATTTATCACATGCGTCCTATCATAAGCTCGCGTCTGCTCTGCATACATCGTTCACTATCTAAAGGTGCGTTCACACTATATACATGTATGATATATGCAAATCTTATACATGTATAGACAGAAATCTAGAATTCATCTTCATGGCCTATACTGCATACGACAAGTCGTATACAAATCTGAAGCTTCCGCACCGAATGGGAACTTGGATTTATCCACCAACTCGCGCATGCGCTGTAGGATCTAAATCATCTGTCATTGTCACTGTACGTTGTTTACGTGTTGAGTTCGTCTATGATATAAAGTAGTGTCTTTGACTTTTAGGCGTACTTTTCAAAAAGTAAAAAAAGAACGCCTTATATTCAGGTCGTGTACGTCCGTCTGTCCGCATGCTTCATCTCTGCAAGTACTGGACGGATATTCATGAAATTTGGTATTTAGGACATAAAGGCAAAGAAAATAAGAAAATGATACAAATGGTTTACGTAGCACAATCGGGAGTGCCACTTTATTAGTGATAAATAATGAACTTTTCATACATCTCGCAAAATATCACATAACAAAAAGTTTTCAAACAAAATTGTAGAACTGACAAAATAGCATCTGTCGTAATTCCCTTTGAACTTATAAAAATTTTCCCGTGTTTTTTAATCTTTCTCAACGAAAACAATCTTCGTGACAACTGAAGTAAACAATATCTGCTGTAAATACCTTATTAAATTTTCCTTTGTGCGCACGCAACATTTGGTAAATGAAGGGAAATGGATTATCTACGACGAAAAAATGAACGTAAACACGTTTATTTTCATTATGTACACACAGCGTTTGTAAGTGAGAAGAAATGGGTAATTTACGACTAAAAAATGAACGTGAACATAAAGGTTATACTGCAGCTATTTGTGTGAGATGTTTTAAATAATTGTCGATTGTTTTATTAATTACAGCTGATTAGAAAATAAGTCGGTAAATCAAATATTCGTTATTTCCTTGACATCAATATTGGCCCATCATTTTTCATTTCTTAGACATAATAATAAGGCGTAAATATTTATCTATTTTGAAATGATTGCATAAAACCCGAAAAACGCCATTCTCGCATATTGCACGCATGCTGTGCGCATCATTCCTCTCTTGTTAAACTATTCGTTATTGATTTATATGCACCGTGGCTACTTTATTTGCACAAAAAATTTCCTATCCAACATCGACGTTTCTTCTTTTTTCCTACTTGGTTGTTAATTACATAATTTGCAGCAGCACAATTGAAGAGATATTCTTCGTTCAAGGACATATTGTCTACTGACTTGTCTAACCAATGTGAACGCTTGAATCTAGGACAAGTCTTATATTTGTATATTAACACTAGAGATAGAAAGATAGATCAATACAGAGAGAGGGAGAGAGTGAGAGAGAGAGAGAGAGAGGGAGGGTGGGGGAGAGGGAGGGAGAGAGAGGGAGAGAGAGGGGGAGGGACGGTGGGGGAGAGGGAGAGAGAAAGGGAGGGGGAGGGAGAGGGAGGGAGGGAGAGAGATAGATAATAGTCTTTATTCGGGCGAATTTTAGACCATAAGAGGGAGGGAGGGAGAGAGAGAGAGAGGGATAGAGAGAGAGAGAGAGAGAGAGAGAGAGAGAGAGAGAGAGAGAGAGAGAGGGATAGAGAGAGAGGGAGAGAGAGTATATCCTATTAATAAAAGAGAATGTTTGTCTGTCTGTGTCTGTGGCAGCCCTAACTTTTCAGAAAATAAACGGAGCTTCAAAATTTGGAAGCAGCTTCAGGATGATCCTGAGAGTTGAAGTGCCAAAATTAATTTAAATCGGCCCACGGGGGCCCGAGGGTCTCCATTGTTGGTCCGAATGCCGGTTTTTAGATATCTCATCAACCAATTGACCGAATATTATGAATTCTCCAATAATATCAATGTTTTGATGAGATACATTTTTGAGTCAAAAATGGATAAAATCGGTCTACGGGATCGTAATGTAGGGTCGATCCAAATATCACGATTTCGAGAGGTCCCCATGGAACGGTCTGTCCAAATTTCGGCAATGTCCGTCTGCCTGTACGTATATACCAGGGAAGATCTGGCTGAACCGATTTTAACCAAATTAGGTAAGTACATAGAATCTTCACATAAATACATGACCAAAATGACATATATGGACCGGATAGACCAAGCAGGGGTGCCTCAATTGCAAAATACAATTTTCTGTAGTTATGCTTTTGGAAAGAAATGGCTGATCCGATTTCAACCAAATGTGGTACTTAGAATTTTCATAGAAATTCATGGCCCAAATGTCACTCTTCCACCCGATTAACTAAGTAGGGGTGCCGCAATTGCAAAGTTAAACTTTTCGGTATGTTATATGTTACTCCTCCTCTGTAAGGAACGTCTATATCTAATGTTTAGGCATTTCCATAAAAGTCTCGAAATTTTTTGTCGATAGGATTATGTGCAAAACCGACTAGAAAAAACAAAAATCTTGAAAAAGTTCTACAATGCGGCGGCTAAAAACTCGAAATTGTTAAAACAAATTTCAAGTTTTATGTATTTTCGGACATGCTAGAGTGCTGAAACTTATTTTATAGGTAGAACTAAATGGAGATTATATAAATTTTGATATTTTAATTTGTTTGACAGTTAAAAATTATTCAAGTTTAAACAAATAGGTAAATGTTTAGACACTACACGTCGAGTTAGGGAGCTGAAATTTTTAAATTATTTAGAGTTTATTTTATATAAACGAATAAACATTTTAATGTATCCATGAAATTATTATTGCGGCCGATAGAAATTATTTAAATTTAAACAATTAGATAAATGTTATTTCACTTATAATTGTGCTATAAATTTAAAATTTGGCAGAAATGTGTGGAATTATTAACCCAATGTGGGAAAAGTATAATATTCCTAAACTTGTAAAAATTAGTGATTGTTTAACTCTATTATTGTTCCATAATGAAAAAAACGAAAACCGGTCCAGAGGAGAAATCTTTACAACTAAAGAAATATTTCTCATGATGAAATATCTCTGTGAAAAATTAATGTTTTTTCAAGGTGAATAGAAATGCTTGCAGTATGCAAGCACCATCTACTAGTCATTATCATTATATATCGACGACTCTTACAGAGGAGGAGGAGGAGGATATAGGAGGATACTAATGTTTAGGCACTTCC
Organism: Tanypteryx hageni; assembly: GCA_028673005.1. Classification (NCBI taxonomy): domain Eukaryota; kingdom Metazoa; phylum Arthropoda; class Insecta; order Odonata; family Petaluridae; genus Tanypteryx; species Tanypteryx hageni. The sequence goes on along the minus strand of CM054118.1, from coordinate 13,023,381 downwards.
AGATGTGCTGGAGATTCGATATGTTTTTCATAGGTAGGATTTTGTGCAAAACCGACTAAAAAAAACGAAAATCATGAAAAAGTGCAACAATGCGGCCGCTAAAAATTCGCAATTGTTTAAACATATTATCAAGGTTTATGTATTTCCACATGTGCTACGGAGTTGAAATTTTTTTTAAGTAGAATTCATAAAAAAACGAAATAAGGATTATACAAATTTTGATATTTTAATTTTTTTGGCTGTTAAAAATTCTTAAAATTTAAACAAATTGATAACTGTTTAGACATTACAGGATGAGCTAGGAAGCTGAAATTTTCAAGTTATGTACAGAATTATGCATTTGCACAAATAAACATTTGAATCTCTCCATAAACGTATTGCGGCGGCCGTTAAAAATGTTTAAAATTTAAACAATTGGAAAAATATCATTTACTAGAACTTTAAAATTTGGCATAAATGTGTAGCATTAGTTCCTTAATAATAGAGAAAGTATAAAATTCTTGAAATTGCAAAGTTTTGGGATTGTTTTAGTGTATTATTTTTACAAAAGGGAAAAACGAAAATCGCTCCCGAGGTGAAATATTTAGAATTAAAAAAATATTTGTAATGATGAAATATAAAAAATGAATGTTTTTTATGTTGAGGTGATATGCTTGCAGAATGCAGGCACCAACTACTAGTATATAGATGTTTCTTACAGAGGAGGAGGATATAGCATTTAACATATGACATATAGGAGGATACTAATGTTTGGGCACTTCGAGATGAGCTGGAGATTCAAAATTTTTTTCATAGATAGAATTTTGTGCAAAACCGACTAGAAAAAACGAAAATCTTCAAAAAGTGCAACAATGCGGCCGCTAAAAACTCGCAATTGTTTAAACATATTTTCAAGGTTTATGTATTTCCAAATGTGCAACGGAGCTGAATTTTTTTTAGGAGTAGGATTTGTAAAAAAACGAAATATGGATTATACATATTTTGATATTTCAATTTGTTTGGCAGTTTAAAATTCTTAAAATTTAAACAAATAGCTAAATGCTTTGACACTACGCCGCAAGTTAGGGAGCTGAAATTTTAAAATTATTTAGAAGTTAGTTTATGTAAACGAATACACATTTAAATTTATCAATAAATTGTTATTTTGGCCTATAAAAAGTATTTAAATTTAAGCATTTAGATAAATGTTATTTCATATCTAATTTTACTATAAATTTGGCAGAAATTTGTGGAATTTTTAACTCAATGTGCAAAAAGTATAATATTCCGAAAATTGCAAAAATTAGTTATTGTTTTACTCCATTATTGTTCCATAATGAAAAAACAAAAACCCATCCAGAGGAGAAATCCTTAGAATTAAAGAAATATTTCTCATGATGAAATATCTCTCTGGAAAATTAATGTTTTTCAACGTGAGATGAAATGCTTGCAGTATGCAAGCACCTTCTACTAGTACTAGTATATAATAATATATATGATATAGGAGGATACTAATGTCCAGCCCAAACTACAAGAGTTAGATAGTTGAAACTTTCAGCGTTTGTAGATGCCATGGAGGAATTTCCAGAAAAATAGAACTTCTCACCTAGGTGACGTAGGTTCGACTCCAGAAATTACGAAAATTTTGTTTTCCCCATAAGAAAAGCGTTGCGCCATTTTTGTAAATTAATTTCGGGCACTTGCCTATAAGCTGGAGAAATGAAGATTTAAGTGATGCTAAAAGGCCACAATACCTATGAGGCATTGGTGTCAGTTTTGCTTACCGCGTTCTGGGTTCGATTCCAGATGCTTCGGAAAATCTCCCATAAATTAGCATGGGGTAAAGTTATTCAAGTGTGTAGACCAATCTAAGAGATTTAGGGATCTAAAATTTTTCCGATTATAGGATTTTGATCACAACCAACTATAATAATATTGAAAATTGTTAAATTTTAGGTTAAATTTAATTTAATTTATACATTAAAGTTTTGTAATCTTTATCTTGGAAACTAAAAGTAGTAGGTACGAGTTTTTACAAACATTATATAGAAATTTCTATACAGAATTTTTTTTTGAAAAAGTTCAAAAATGCGGCAGCTAAAAACTCGCAATTGTTTAAAATAATTTTTAAGGTTTTTGTATTTCCGAACTTGCTACTAAGCTGAAATTTAAAAAAAAGTAGAATTTGTAAAAAAAACGAAGTATGCATTATAGAAATTTTGATATTTTAATTAGTTTGGCTGTTAAAAATTCTTCAAGTTTAAACAATTGGGTAAATATTTAGGTACTATGGGCGAACTAGTGAATTGAAAATTTAAAGTTATTTATAGGTTAGTGCAAATGCATAAATAAAATTTTGAATATCTCCATGAATTTGATACTGCAGCCATTAAAAAATTTTAAATTGTAAACAATTAGATAAATGTTATTTCACTTTTAAAAGTGCTACAACTTTAAAATCTGGCAGAAATGAGTGGTATTAGTACCCCACAATGGAAAAAGTATAATATTCTTAAAATTGTAAACTTTAAGGATTTTTTAAATCCAATGTTGTTACATAAGGAAAGAATGAAAATCGGTGCAGAGGTGAATTAAAAAAGATATTTCCAATGGTGAAATATATCTCTGAAAAATTGATGCCTTTCAAGGTGAGATGAAATGCTTGTGGATTGCATGCACCAATTACTAGTGTGTGTATGTGTATAGATTATATATATATATATATTTGTTTGTGTGTGTGGGTTATATATCCTCCTCTGTAAGGAACGTCTATATATAATGGTATATATATATATATATATATATATATATATATATATATATATATATATATATATATATCAAAATCATTTTTTTCTCTTCCCACTGATGATTTCGATATATATATATATACCCGGTTGAAGTATGTATTTTCATCTGATAATGTTGCTCTGCAACGAAACCTTGGTAGTGTGAAGTATATTTATGTGAATTTACAACGTTTTTTTATTGCATGAAGCATTTCCAACAAATTACACCGAAAAGTATTACATTATTGTGTGGATTAAAAGGGTACGGCTATGAAAGAGGTTATCGATGTATGTTACGTCGATTCCTTTGGGTACGTTTTCTATACATTCTCATTATCTCCAGCATGAATTTTCCGTCAAATTATCGAATTCGACAAATGAATTTAATTTCATGGAATCCACTTGCAGTACCCTCCTTTTTTAACAGACCTTTCGGGGAAGTTATTATGAGCGGAAGCTATTAATTTTTAAATAACTTTACAGCTCAAAACCGATTTTCTAGGAATGTTTAAACACATTGTAGGTCCCTCTTAAAGGTGAGGGGAAGGAGGCAACCATACAATTATGAAGGCCAATTAGTAATTAACAGTCCCGGAAACTTGAGCCTTCCGATATTAAAATTTTAATCAACTTGATGTTTTCAACAATCAGCGTGCAGAACGAAAAAGATATGTACTAAACGGAAATTTTTTATTCACGGAAACTAATGTATTCTTAGGTTTAACAATCTCAGGAAGAGCTATCGGAGAGTAGTGGTAGTATTAGCTTCAGGACTTGCAAAAGATTCTAGTAATTTTGGCAAAAAAGGGTTCAAATATGAGAAACGGCGCTTCATTTTCGTGATAAAAAATCCATTGTTTTTGCACCTGATGAAAGTTGGTTATATTAAGTTTTTGATACTTGAAAGATGATGTGAAGTCGATTGATTTATTGAACAACTAAGGAATTTGAATGGTAATGTATACCTATAACGTGAAAATATATTGATGGACTATTGATGATGAATTTTTCCGTACACATCGGGTACTAAATTGCTATGAAAAAATTGAGTAAAAATTTCTCACGGCTGGATCTGAATCGCTCTCTGGCAAGGTGCTTTAATTCAGGAGATCAATTCAAATTTTGGCAAAAAAATTATTCAACTTCAAGTTACTTGTAGAAGAAAAGGAATAGTTCAATGTCGAGCATAAGTCCCACTCACTTCATGAAATTCAGCTTTTATTAAAGATAAAATATAATCGGTCAATCCAGAAAGTCTATAGCCATAAACATTACCTATTTAATAATAAAATTTTGTTTTACACAGCAAGGATATTAGGCCTCACCTAAAAAGCTACACGATTCGTAAAAATATTCATTTCTCCGAGATGAATTAGGCCGGGATTACGATCGACGTTTGCTGACGTGAAGGAAACGGACGGTGGCGTTGAAGTCCTCGGTTGACGGTACGATGGAGGGGTCTATTATGATCGACGGGAGTAGTAGCGCCAACTTTTGACTGTTCAAAGAAACAGCGTTCTTGGAGTAGGTTGCAAGTGAACTGAGTGAAAAGTGTTATAATTGCTTTTATTATTATTATACCGGCCTGTTTTTATTTTGTTATTATAAAAAGTATTCCGTGAAAATTATGCGACATAGAGTACAACGAAAAATTGTACAAACCCGAATTGAAATTTTGAGGCATATTGTTCAATAAGGATTTCTTCCCTCATTTTTACGAATTTGCGAATTATTCAGAAAGAGTGCAATCTCGTATTTACACAGTTGACCCACAACAAGCTGGATTCCACAGTAAGGGGTCGTTTACACAATCAATATTAATTGACAATACTTAAGTATTGTCAATGTTATTTATAGGGTGAATTTATTATTGATGGTATTGGCAATACAAAATATTGATAGAAAAGTATTGTTGAGTTTCAAAGTATTTGACGCATTGTGAACATTAATTGACCGTGTGGAATGATTACTGTCAATATCATTCCCCGTGGTCTTACCTGGTTGGCTGACGTGAAACAACGTGACGGGAAAGCTAGACTTGGACTGGGTTCGCCCCGTCTCCGTCAACGTTGACGCCAACGTACGACGATCGTAATTAGTAGCATGGTTATCACGCTACCCAAGCTTCTGAAACGCCACCGTCCGTTTCCGTCAATTCAGTAAACGTCGATCGTAATCCCGGCCTTAAACAATTTTGAGTAGGTTTAGTGGTGCGGGCGGAAGTATTACTGAAGTAGATAAGGGAAAAATAGGAAGAGGTCGCTTGAAAAGATATTGAGATTTAAAGTCGTGAATTGTTTGAAAACGAAGTTGCCCTAAGAATCGGCTCGTCCACGGCAGAATCACCGTTGCAACAGGTGACGTATTTTAGAAAGCGAGATTGCGAATGTAGGTTCGAGAATTGGAAAAAAGGGTTCGCAATAGAATCAATAAGGGTGTTGAACGGGTTAATTAGTTTAAAGTTCTAATGGGAGGAAGGGAAAAAGGAGAGCCAGCAGATGGGTATATTTATTATCTCGGGATAATGGCAATCGACTCAAATTTTGGAAAATTTTATAAATGAAAAAAGCGTTGTAACTTTTTCATCAAGAATTTATCGGACGAATCTATTTAATTGTAACTTCTCATATCCATTTTGTTCTGTATTTAATAGGCATCATTCGTATCAATAGAAAAATGTTGTTTTTAATGCATATTTATCTTATTATATTTATTATCGAAAATTAAGTTGTAAGGCAATGCGCATTTATGGTAGAATATTTACTTTGCCCTATGGATCAATTGTAATGAATTTCTAGTTATGCATGGAGATAATTCTTAATTTGACTTGGGAGTCTTTCAACTGCATATAGAATTTCCTTATTTAATATCAAAACAGTAAACTTGCAAAGTGGATGCATATAAAAATCCACAATTAGGACGACTTATTGATAGCCAATGTAAATTTTGTAGCCAGATAACTGTTAAGTAAGCCAGATGCGCATTTCAGCTCCGGTATAACGTTAACCCGTCGTCAATCAATCAGTTCTGTACCTATTGAGGATTTTTTTAGGTCTTTGCCGAGGTCTTACAATTAGCGCCAGAGCAGGCAAATTGAAAATATAATCGCCTATTGATGAAGTTAATAAGAATAACGGCGAAATCACAAACGATAATTTGCATAACCTAAGAGTTGGGATGACTATTGCGGTGCGATAATAATTCCTCACCTGATAGTATTTATTAAATGACACGCTGTAATATTTTTATAATGCTAATTCGATGTTTCCTATGAAGGCGCATTACTTACGATTGATTTAAAATTGAACGTCAAAAGTTCGTGTACTTTTAGCATATTTCATACAATTTTTTCCACAATGAACTCTTTTAAGAATAATATAAATTATTTTCAGAATTATAAATTCAGCTTAACCTCAATGATTCCATTTGTCATCGCATGTTGTAACCTGGAAAAGCATCCCGTTTTCGTTGCAAAAGACGAGTCGATATATTTCCACCTCTTTGGTATCTAAAAGTGCACGCTTTGCGCTACTGTTTGCCCTATAGAAATACCGCTAACATCTCGCCTCACTTAGGAAAGATAACACGGCATATCAGGTGAAATTTTCATGGGGCGGCATTATACTTTTTAATCGAATTTCGAATAATCGGTTATTGGAAATTTCGGGCGTCTTTTTTTGTTTGTATAATCAACATCTTTTCTTGCGCACGTGCGCCTCATCTCTGCTCGTTTGGAAATTGAAACCGCCTTAATATTTTTCTAACGTGCTGCGGAATCGCCCCTTATGTATCGATAACCTCGAAGGTTTGCTTAATTGACCGAGTCATTCAGGTCATTGGAGTTTGCACTGTGTTGCTGACCTATTAATAATTGCGAGGAGAGCAAACTTACATGCATTTTTGCGCGCGAGAAAGTGCAAAGTCATAAGGATGGCAAATCGATTTCGGAATTCCGTCCAAAGTTTAACATACTTGGATCAACGTTGGGCCCTCGGGGCTCATGCAATCCCAAGACCGTTTTCTTGCGGCTCGTGAAGCTGTGATGGAAAAGCGATCCGGAAATACGCAGGCATAATTTTTTTCTGGCTATAAAACCTTGAATATTAAATGTTAATGCTAAAAAACTTATTTGGACTCGATTTTAATTGAAAAAGTGCTAAATTACTATAATTTATAATGGATTTTTTATATAACATTTTTTTTTCATTCATTCCAAACGTAATTGTTAGAGAATTTATGACAATGATCAATTTAATGAAAACACTTCAAGTATTTAACAATGTCACCTTTAACGGGACGGATGATTGCCGCAGCCAAGAATTTACTTTGAGGGCGGTAAGTAATAATAGGCATTTTGTCATAAAGAGATTACCGTCCTATTTTTGTTTGATAATTTTCAATAAAAGCTCGCTATAAAATTAAACAAGATGATCAAAGCGGAACTTATGAGGTCTACTTTCCATTGATCATTTATTTAATACTTATATTGCCTTTAATAGCTTTAAAATCACTGCGTATGAGTTGCACTTTGTTCCCAAATTTCATAATTTAGCGTTATAAAATATTAAAAATACATTGGAAAGGAAAATTAAATTGATCACGCGTATATATGCGGCAAAAATAACGCGCGTATGTATTAGACTATACCGAATCCGAGTACAACAATTTGTTGCTATGGCAACACTCTCGTAATGAGTGATAAAAAATGCAAAAACGCCAGGATTTACGGGAATACAATCGATAAGCAAAATTCTACGATAAAAATCAGAATTTTCATTCCCTTCCTTAGAGAATAGTACAAATCCCGCGCTGATATTACAATTCTAAGATATTTGAATGTTCAAGAGAATATTACCCTTCACAATGGATTTAAGATTTTCCATGTAAATCAAATGGGAAGGATAGTTCCTGGAATCGATCTCGGGACTTCAGTCTTCGCAACAAAAACTATCCTCGGGAGCTCAGCCTCAGTAGCAAGAGATTTTCACCAGGTTTCATGAAAATCGGTCCATTGGTTCAAAAGTTAATAGGGAGAGACAGACGGACACAACGACGAATCTATAAGCCTATTTCCATTCTGGAAAGTAGGCTAAATATCACAACGGTCATTTAATAAATGTATTTATTTTCAAGTTAAAGTTGAATTTTATGAGAAATCAGTCACAGCTCAGGTTATTTGCGATATCGGACTAAGCAATATTGAAATATGGCTTTTCCTTATCCGTGCGCATCGGTGGTAGTTTTGTTGTTTTCACTGGTATTGTATCAGTTTAGTTTTATCACGAGTACTTAAAGGGAATTCATGCTGGGCCACCTTTCACTCATCGAACTGATCCCATTCTAGTTTGAAGGTCTTCTGGCAAAGTTTAAGCGAGGATCTTATTGTCGCCTCTAAACTTATTTATGAAAGCATTTAAAATTTAAATTTTATAAAAATAGCTGCAAAATTACCTCTTCTTAATCATTATTAAAAATTAATCCTCTCTCTTACGCAAAGACGAGTTACTCGTGATGTTTTGCATTCCGTAATCATGAAAAAATGCCGCAACTGGAAAATAAACCATTATTTTATAATAAAAATTATTTGTTTAGCCGTAACTTTGAGGAGTTCCATTTCTTAAAATGAAATAAAAGATGTCGCCTGAAGATGAGGTGTAACCGTTGAAACCCGGGTCTTGTTTCAGGTAAATTGACCGGCGGTCTTTACAGCTACGTCCTTGGTAAATTAAGACTAAACTTTGTAAAATCACAGAGACGTAAAGACAAAATCTATTGAAAATGTGCCCTTTTTGCTAGTGAGCTTGTAGGGAAGAGCTTCTTAAACTTATTACTTTCAGAAAATATTTTATATTTACAAAAATTTTGCTTGTTAAAATTAATAATGTAAAAATCAGTCAGTATCCTATCAGTTTCTCAGATTATCCTTAGCGTTTACTTTAAAAGGTTCAAAATAACAATACAAATGTTAAAAACTATTTAATAGGTAGGTTGTCTTATTCTAAAAATGCATACGTTTAATTTGCCGGTAGAATAAAATAGAAAAAAAATGTCGAATGAATTTTCTATTTCGAGAATTCTTACCAATCTATCAATAAAATTAAAAACTAAACCGTTCCTAAAATAAAGGACCGATCCCCTTAGAGTGGTTTTCCTTACCGTTTTGTGATTATTTCTGTTATATATATATATATATATATATATATATATATATAATATATGATCAGTTCTCTCTCTGTAGCTGAAGAAGGAGTAGTTCCGAAAGCTTCTACGTTTGTGATGTTTCTGTGTTTTAGTGTTCTTTTACGTGTGTCGCTTCGACATCCCCGGTGCCTCGCCAACCTGAAGTCGTCTGATTGGTGAGTGTTCACTGGGTTTCCTCATCCCAACACCTTGTTGACATCCATATATTCATTTTACCTTTCCTTTTCCGTAAGTTGTTATATATATATATATATATATATATATATATATATATATGGATGTCAACAAGGTGTTGGGATCCCTCTACACCAACATCCCTCACAACCTAGGACTGTCCGCCCTGAGAAAATTATTGGACTCCAGACCACCTGACACAAGACCATCCTCCCATTTCCTAACGAAGCTGGCTGAAATGGTGCTCCAAAAAAACAACTTCTCTTTCGGAGGGCGCCACTACCTACAAATAAAAGGTACCGCGATGGGCACTCGCATGGCGCCCTCCTATGCCAATGCCTTCTTAGGCGAATGGGAGGAACGCTTTCTTGACGTTTCCCCCAGACCACTCCTATGGCTGAGGTATATTGACGATATTTTTCTTCTCTGGACACATGGACCCGACTCGCTACAATCCTTTTTACAACGCCTCTCATCCCACCCCACGCTTTCCTTCACCCACCACTCCTCTGCCTCCAACATCACCTTCCTGGATGTCGATCTCTCCATCCGGGAAAACAAAATCCACACCAGCGTGTACCTCAAGCCTTCCAACCGCCTTCAATATCTCCAGTTCAACAGCTGCCATCCCCTCCACACCAAAACCTCTATTCCCTATGCCCTAGCCCGACGAGGGCGGAGAATTTGCTCGGACAGAGATTCCCTGTCCGAGTACTGCTCCACCCTCGAACATGCCTTCTTACAGCGCGGATACCCGCCGGATCTGATCCGAGACCAAATCCGGCGGGCAGTCGCACCCGCCACCCCTAACTCCCACCTCAATACCCACACCACCACCGATTCCACCCTCCAACTCACCCTAACCACCCTGTATTTCCCCGGCATCCACGACATCCTGAAAAACATCCTGAAAGCCGCCCACCTTATCCTCTCATCCTCCCCTCACCAGATCCCATTTCCCAGACCACCGATGCTCTCCTTCCGCCGTCCCCCTAATCTGGCAAATATGCTATGGAAGAAAGAACCCCCAGCACCCACGCCTTTACACCCTGCCGGATCTTACCCCTGCGGTAGACCCCGATGTCTAACATGCCCAATAAACCCCCCCTGCAACTCCTTCTCCAGTCCCACAACCAACATCACCTACCCCATAACTTCCACCACCAACTGCACCACCCGCAATATCATTTACCTCCTGAGATGCCCCCAATGTCCCGCCTTTTATGTTGGCCTCACCAGCAATCCCCTCAACATCCGCATGAATGGCCACCGCAACAGCGTCATTCTCAAACGACCGCTGCCGGTGGCCGTTCATGCGAACAAACATAATTTAAAGTTCAACAACTGCTTCACAGTGAGAGTCATTCGCGCTCTCCCCGACAATGCTTCGGCTCCCCAACTCCGTCAGTGGGAGCTTTCGCATATCCATCTCCTAAACTCCTTCACTCCCCCAGGCCTCAACCTTCGATAGGTTTTCACACCCTTTCTGTCTTCTTCCAACACCCTACCCATCCCCAACCCCCTCCGTTTCCTCCAATCCTCGACCTTTCCGTACTACCCTTCCACCCCCATGCCTCCACCCAGTGTCACCGCCATCAGTTCTCTCTCTGTAGCTGAAGAAGGAGTAGTTCCGAAAGCTTTACGTTTGTGATGTTTCTGTGTTTTTGTGTTATTTTACGTGTGTCGCTTCGACATCCCCGGGGCCTCGCCAACCTGAAGTCGTCTGATTGGTGAGTGCTCACTGGGTTTCCTCATCCCAACACCTTGTTGACATCCATATATTCATTTTACCTTTCCTTTTCCGTAAGTTGTTATATATATATATATATATATATATATATATATATATATATATATATATATATATATAATCAATTGGATTCCGGCCATAAATTGAACGACTTTAGCTTAAACAGCGCCCTTGATGTGGCACTTCTAATTAAGGATGTTTGACGAACGGAAATATTCCGGGAAGATATCATGATTTTTGCCTTAGGTTAAAATAAAAGAGAAATGGAGAGTGTGTGTTAACTAATACGCGCTTCACCTGAAATTCTTTCGCGCTTTCGCATCGAGGCGCCTTTCAACACTTTGATCAACTGCTGAAGGGTACCTTACGAACTTTCCACGTTTCCCCAGTAGATGTCTCTGTGATCCCTTTCTGGAGGAGAGAAACTTCGGACTTTAGTCTTGGATCTCGTCCGAAGCGCTGCAGTTAATGTTAGGGGTGGAAATGGCGGGAGATTTGTTAAGTCATCGATCGGATGATGTATGCCTGCCAAAAGGGGAGTGATATAAACGAAGGTGGAGGATGAGATAAAAGTGAAAAAGACGACAAAAGAAGCGAGAGAGGATAGAGTGCTTTAGAGATTAAAAGGGACGTAGTGCGGAATGGCCCTTTCTCTCTGATTTTTGATCACGCTTCGGGAAACGTTTCTTGACTTCCTGCAAACCACCTGCCGAGCAGAGCTACACCTACGCCACGTGCATGTATTTATATATGTATTTACATATATGTAAACACACATATATACTCAGACCACACACACGCACGCACGCACGCTCACGTACGTGTTGGAATACTGTTTGTGGGTGTGTGTGTGTGTGCATACATCTATACCAGGGGTTGGCAATTTTTTCATGAGACATTTACAGTTGCGGGTGCTTGGGAGCATTGACGGATGCAAGTGCTTCGGTGGACCGAATTGGGATTCATATCTGAATTTACTTGAGAGAATAGGAAAGATCGTATTGGTGTAGATCGATAATTAGTAATGTTTTAGCGTCATAACTTCATTAGGAAAGGTTTTTTCGGGCCATCATTTCAACAAAAAATATGAGATTATATGTTTTTCGTTTCATGGCTGTCTTTTGTAATGGTGTCGCGGGTTTTTCTTTCTCATTCGATCGCATTGGCGCGAATTGTGGTTACTTTCTCCTCTCCTTTCATTCACTCTGAATTGGCCGAAGCTGAAGAATAGGATAAGTCACGGCCGACGTTGGTTTTAAGTTTACGAAGTGGTCGTGGGCGACAACTGAAAAATGAACGAGATTTGCTTTCAATATATATGCCCGCTCGACTTTCTCTGTCACATTGAAAGAGTAAGTACTTACTAGTGCCGTTTCTCTTGACTTTTTATGGCTCCGTAAGCAAGTGCTTATTGCTTCAATTTGATTTTACCCGTGAGGTGAGCTCGATAAATCTCAATTAAATGTCTCTCATGCCTCTATCCGTGCTTGCTCATCTTTTTGTTCTCTGGTGTTTTCGGAAACTTCTTATTAACACTAGTTACCGAACTATTTAATGTTAACAACCAAATAAAGGCAGTTGAATGAAGGATGCACATTTCTGCTCAAGAGAAAAACCAACAAAAAATAATCTATTTAACACGAACATGTTTTTCTCATTGATTGTTTTATAATAGATTTAACGACAAGCACATAACAAGCTCTCAGCGGGATTCGAACCCGCTACGGTTGCATTGGTGGCCAGACATTCTGACCGACTCTATATCAAATCTTATTTTTATAGAAATGAGAAGGAATTAGGCCGGTTTTAATCATTTTCTTTTCAGATTGGCTTGTTGAAAAACAAGTTGACATTTTGCGGAAGAAGTTTTGAAGCCAGGCTTTGCAAGTATGGGACTAAATTTCCCGTTCATACATGCATTTCGTTCCACTCATTCGTTTGCTCGAATATTTTCATTTAAAATTGAAGGATTAAGAGATAATGGGCAAAATCAGTTGGCATAGCGAAGACTGCTCGCGACCCCCTCAAAATTGTCTCCCTACCCCTCTTGGGAGTCGCGACCCTACGTTTGAGAACCACTGCTTTGGAACAATGGGAAATCGTGGGATGGAAGTCAAATATTTAAGGCTTACCTTGCGGTATAATTTTTCCAAATACTTGTCGATTCGCTTCCGTTGTCGTCCAACCCTCTGTCCAGAAAGGATTTGTTCAGTCACCAGCGAATATCATCACTAGCCTTTTCCTGGATTTCCTGTTATTTATAGAGCCTATTTATAAATTGTGGGTAGAACTGTAGTTTTTTCAGCTAATGGATTCTCCTGATAGATGTCATGAGATCTCCGTACGGAACCTCATTGCCTCCATTAATTGTTTTGGATTTTTTCGATTTGAGTCTTCTATTCAGTGAGGTGGGAGATAGTGAGAGAAACTGCCCAAACAAGTATACGTTAATGACACAAGTATACGTTTATGTGTCTATACGTGCATACGTGTATATATATGCACGTACTGTGTGTGTATATGCACATGCACCCATCCCGTTCTCTGAACTATGCATGCGTTCCTAGAAAATGCCGTGAAAATCTAAACCGTGCAAAGAGGATAGATTTAACCATAGGAATACATGGGTCTACATTGGAACGCCATTTTTAGCTCAACATGCGAGAATTTAGTTTAATTGTATTTAGTAATTCTTCTTTTTATCCTTTCTTATAATCTTTTGAGTTGAACTGGAACATTTAACGCTTTTCTTAATGCTCGGAGACCGTTTCAAAAGCGTGCTAAAGCGAAATTGGGGGATGAGTAGGTGTGATTGTGTATATATATTTATATATGTATATTTGAGCCCGTCCGCAGTTATTAGCCGTACTCCCAGTCATGGACATGCCAAACCAACAATCTATCAATGTCCATTAAGAGAGTGACTGCGTTGCGTCCTTGTAGTCCCACGGTTCGCCATGACTTCGCCTTTTCCACTTTCGAAAAGTACCCCTTCCAACTTATTTTGTCGTCCTCCTCTCTCTCTCTCTCTATAACCCATCGGGGTTTATCGGTGAAGTTTTCAGATCCCGCGGAATATTTTAAGCATTTCTAACTGAAGTTGGTGGCGTCAAAATTGGAACGTGGAGAGAGGAGTCGCTATGGTTTTATATTTTAATTTCGAAATTTTTAACGGTGCTTGAAAATGGTTGTTTTATCGGATATGCAATATCTGCTCAAGTTTTGATTAGAGAGACTCCTTAGAAAACTAATAATTATTTATAACTTGCGTTTCTTAATGTGGATTATGTTTAATGACAGAATGCCTGCAAGTCCGGAGAATTGTCTTGATAGGTTGTTTTACTTAGGTTATCGGAGCTGTTTTTGCCGTAATATACTATTTGGGTTTATATGAAGAGTAATGATGGAGGGAATAACTAATGGAATACATATTTTATATTGTCGTGCATTATGAATTTCAATCGCGGTGGCAACAGCTGTTTTGTCTTTATCTTCGCTAAATTCATTCTGTGATTTATGGAAAGTCTATCGAAAATTTCTTCTTTGATAAATTCATAACGTTTTTATTTATAACTTGGAAAAGACAATGATGAAATGATTTTTTAATTATCTTTTGTACAGTTTATAGGATTTATTTTGAACTTTGGTCAAAATGTTTTCGATGCTCATACAGGTTTCATTTAATTAGCAGTAACTCGATATTTATGATCAGGAAAGATTTTATTGAGTTGTTCTAATATTCTAATATTAAATTTACTCACTTGTACTTAACTGGCTGAAAAAGATGATAAGGATTGCATTTATTTCATTAAGTAATTCAAAATACACAAAATGAAATATGATTTCAATAAGTTGTATTTATATTAGGAAGGTCTGGGAATTAAGCTCTATTGTACGAATGATACTGTTTGACATCAGCCAAAACTGTCAGTTAAGACCACGCGACATTATATGTGGTCGCAGCGTGGCGCAGTAATCATATATGAATCAATTCGCATAAATGGTTTGAGATATATGTACGGTTAAATCTCACATAAACGAAATTGTTGATGTGAATTTTATGCAGGCAGACATGTACTGGATACGAAGGCATTCTGCAAAAACAAGAGAAAAATCCTACCTTAACCGGGAATCGAACCCGCCAGCGTGTGAAAAATGTGAAGTGAAATATGAAGTGGGCTGATTAGTCTACCTCGGTAGATCACTGGTAGAATATTAGCCCGTCAAATAGTAACACCCGGGTTCCATTCCCAGTCAAGGCAGGATTTTTCTGCTGATTTTTTACGTCTTAATGTTCCAAATCGTAAAAATTTAATCCGATGCGGTTATTTAGTTTCCTGACGATTAAGGTTAACCATTTCCGAAAAACATCCAAACATCGAAGTTAGTAAAAAAATATTTCGTTGAAAAAATTTCGAGATGCATAAAATGAAAATGCAACGAAATATTTGCTCTCTTAAAACTATAACTCGTAACCAGACGAAATTCTCGGACCGCGTTGCGGCGGCGCTCAATCAATTTCATCAGGGTGCGTGCGGTCGGGGCAAATTTCGAGTCTCCTGCTCTTTTTTTTTTTAAAACCTCGTGCGCCGCTCCGTAGTCGTATCGCAGAAAGTACACCTCCGGAACACAGCCTCATTTACCTTTAAAATACGGGGAGGAGGGGAGAGCGAGCTTCGTGCAGATAATGGCGTTTTAAGAGGCAGACAGTCTCGTAACCCATAAGGGTCTTGACCCGAAGACCGTAATGCGCGCGCTGCTGTAAGTCTTTCGACGTTATGACTTCTCTTTTGAAAAACAATCCGACCTGAAATAGGCGAGGGCGGGCAATAAAAAAGGGGGAGACGGTTTTCATTTACAGCTCCGGGTCCATAAAAGCTAAAACCCGTTGTTTCGTGGAGATCTCGTTCCCACTCCACGGCTTCCAACGAAGGCACGAATTAACCTCTCCTAAAATCCCCGTGTTATATTGGCTAGGGAATAGGTCGGCTTTTTCAATCCTTTCTTTTTTCATCCCCTTACCTTCCGACGCACCGGTAATGAGCTGTGCGGAACGTTTCATTTTTCGGGAGCTGGAGGAAATTTACTTTATTTTTCGTTAGTGGCGTTCATAAAATGATTATTGATCAACCGGGATGTGGGGGATGATGCGTGTCAGCTGCTGAGATAACGAGAATCGTAAACTTTCGTTTTATTCTCCACCTTATTTCACTTGTCTCAGGACGTTTTGTCCTTCGAAATTCGCGTCGTGTTCTTCACATCCACATCTTTTGCTTGTTTTCTGGGATTAGGACTCTTTTTTTCTTTCTCTGCGCGATTGCCTTCATAAATCGCGGCCAGTAAATTTTTCAAATTATAAGGATTTGTATATGTTATGGTATAATTCTTATGTTTAAAAATTTTGTTCAAGCCTTAGTTTAATGGTGGAAAATAAGGCAATTTTACATATTTGTCCTCTTTTTTGTTGTTTAATTTGAGGGAGGTGGCATTGGACAAGGTTTTATTAAAGTTATGTTTTCTCACTAATTTATTAATTAAATTATTATCGTATCCAAGTTTAGCGGCAATTTGTTTTATGTGTTTGAGTTCCTTTGCATATCTGATTTTATTGAGGGGGATGTTACATAATCTGTGTGTTAAAAATTGAAACACAGCTATTTTTTGGTACAAAAGACACAACAGAATCTTTGAACAAGACCGGTATTTATAAAATACAATGCTCACACTGCGATAAAAAGTACATAGGACAAACAAGAAGGAAACTAATAACACGCTTCAAGGAACACATGGCTCACTATAAATATAATCGTTTTGAAAAATCAAGCGTTGCCAACCACATCTTTGAAACAGGTCATAGTATACAAGTAAACGATTTAACATTGATAACTTCAGCCAATAACTCACTAAACTCGTTAGAAAACCTTCACATTTACAAAAACCGCGATACACTTATGAACACGGACACAGATTTCAACAAGACCCTATACAAACTGACAGATTTAAACGACACACACGCCGAAAAATCTTTCCGCGCTTCACTTGTTTCTCGGTCGTCTTCTTAATACTTTACGTTTTAAACCTGGCAGTTGGCTCCCAGTCACTGTTGAAACAGGTTTTACCCCTGACGATGCTCACCTTGTGGGCGAAATGCATTGGGTTTTGTAGCCCTCTAGTTGTTTTGGCTAAAGGAGTATTTCACCTTTGACAGTTATAAATTATCAGAACTTTTTGTCATAGAATTTGAGGGAAAACAAAAAGACAATTTTTTGAAATCATCTTTTAACATACCCTAAGAGGCACCGAAGAATATGCTAATTATTCCTGAATTTTAGTGCTGCAACAATCTTCTACAATTTTAAAAGTCGTCTTACAGAGTTCGTTATAAATAGCAATAATAGTGGCTCCGATTATTTCACCTATTTAAATATTCGATTAGTTCTGTCAGATGGTGAATAGTTTATCGTGTGTAATTTTAAGAACGTCATCTTGCTTGAATTGTCCTATAACTAGTCGAAACCCGAGAAAATTTTGCGGTTAAAGTCAAATTCTGGTGCTTAAAATTTTATTATACTTCACTTATCACGACCGTAATTATTAGTAATTTCAGTTTCTTCTCATATCTGATTTTTATCAAATTATTATTTCCGAAAGACAAAGGAAGAAGGAAAACGTGGCGAAAACTAAATGTTTATGGCTGTATAACTTATCTATGTAAAGAATTTATAGTTAATTTTTCGCAACACTTTTACGGAATTGAAATTTATCGCTCTTGAAAAACCCACGTAAAGCTGCCCATATGTAAAAACAGGCTGTGGAATGTGAATACAGATTTTATCAAAAGTTTTTCCCTCTGCTTTGTTGATTATAATGGAGTATGATAACCTAATGGGAAATCTTTTCGATTACATTGAAGTGGTAAATTACATTTGTGTAAAAATAAGTAAATTTGTCAATTTTATGCCTACAAAATGGCAATATTACAAAAGAGATTTATTTCCGATGTATTTCTCATGAAGCGTTCCTTGCATTCACGGCAGCCAATTAAGCGCTTCTAGCGAATAACAATTGCGTATTATTGTAATAGATTTATGGCAGCCAATAAATTTAATCGAGTCGAAGGAATTTCGTGGAACATGAGCAAGTAATGCTCTGAGCAAATTTCTCCGTCGATTCCTTCACCAGCATGCGTAGCGGTAGATGCATAATATGTAGGATGCGGAACGGTACTGCGTACTGAGACGGTCGCACTTGAGACAGAATCGCTAGAACTCCGGATTTATGCCGACGCCCCGTTTTCTCATAAATAACATTATGCTCGAGATATTTTTTACTTCCTTCGCTACTAATGGGGTGTATGTCCCACAGCATGTTTAAAGATTCTAATGGAAAATTATAACCATATAAACACTTGGATACATCTCACAGGTATTTCATTAGTAGCAAAAGGTTTGGATTGACATAATTATGCTTTAGATTAACTTCTACCTGCATTTTATTTGCATATAAGATGCGTATTTGGAAGGTCAAATAAATGAAAAATATATGATTAAGTAGTTTCGAAAGAGTTGTCGTTTCCCTCCTTCGTGTGTCAAGGAAAATTAACGATTCACCCTAAGTGTTAACCCTTTTGTTACAAGCAGGGATTTAATTTGATGCAGAATTGAATATAATTTGATAAATAGATTGGTTAAAAGCTTTCTAACAATTATAAATCAATACAGCAGAATATGCGTCATGTTTAAGAGTGCGTACTTTGGCCGCCCTTCGGGGTGAACTTAGGCTGACGTCTTGAGGACGCACAGTCGCGCTTCTTTTTTTGGCTCTTTTGTTCGGGCTAGGTGCATTATTGAGCTGCTACGTGTTGAAAAGTCGTGAGGTTAGGTATAGCATCCCGTTTGTTATTATAGTTGAGCCGGCCAGAGTTGGCACTTGGCTTTTCGGAAGCAGTCAAGTGTCACCTCTGAGGGGAAAGAGTATTAGTGAAAGAGACAGCGTAAAGAGCAAGCCGTTACCATGGCATCGGTGCGCTGTTGTCATTTTATCTTACCCGTCCTGTTTCGCTAGTCTCACACGCGTAATGAACGGTGACTCGGCAGGTTGGGGCAAACCGATGATCGTCATGCTCGCTGAGAGCCATGCTCCTAATGGGTACTTGTGTTCCAAAAGCCTACTCCACTGCACTACTTTTTGTCGTGCTTTGTAGCCTAAAACTACAAACATACTGTCTTTCTGATCTCGACCCTGCTTTGTTTGGACTTAGATTTTGGATTGCGGATTTTGTTTGTCCTTCTTGCCCGGCGAAATAGGGGGAGTACCTTCTAATACCTATTTCGCTTCCCTCCATTACGGAATTATTGACCCTGAAAAGAGCCCTTGCTATCCCCCTCTCCTCTGGAAGCCCTGAAAAGGGCCTTCGGTTTTTATGCTTTCTGCAGATGACCCGAAAGGGTCTGGAGTTTTCATTGTTCCTTGGTGTTGGAATTGCGAAGTGGGGGGGGGGGCTAACTCACCTCCTCCTCATCACCCTCTTCGCCTCGACTCCTGTCGCGGACCCTTTCCAGGGGCCTCTCACTCCCTCTCCCCTTTCTACCCTGAAAAGGGCCTTTGCTTCTTGCTTTTGCAGGCTGACCGCTCGTGGTCCTGGGGATTTCTAATTCTTTGGCTATCGTCTGTACCTTCTGGTTGAGACGTTCGGAATGTCATCCTCCAATTCCGGAAACGCTCCGTCAAGCATGATTCTTCGATGGCAGCGTAGAAGAAGCATCTCTTGCGATGGCCTTATAGCGTTCAAAACCCCCGATGGACAGATCAATCATGTCTTTCAAGACTATTTAAGGACCATGCAAATCGCATCCGTCCTGAGAGCGGAGGATTCTGACAACCCCCGCAATATCACGCGTCCTTCTAGGAAAGACAGCACGGTGACTTACACGGCATCTTGTGCCACCGGTCAGTCCTCCGAACCCGAGCAGGACTCCTCCAAAGGCAAAAGCCTAAGTGGTGGAGCTCTAAAAAGAAGGGTGCTGCCACCAGGTTAGCTCAGCAAGGAGAGAACCCTGCCACCTCAGCTCCTCTGAAGACTCATGCCCCATCGTACGTGGCTGTGGCGCATTCAGAGCCTGCCATAGAGAAGCCTCTACACCTAAACGTATCTCTGATTGAGGAATAACCCACGGAGGCCGAAAACTCAGGAGCTTCCTTTTCTCAGAAGGGGTAGCTAACTGATTCTATGGAGGGTGTCTCCCAGCAGCTGCACGCACCCAAGGAGCTTGCCACCTAGGATGCAAAGACCGCAAAGACAGAGAAATCGGAACCTTCCTCAACCCTCCCTGAGCCTCCACTGACGGTTGTGCCTGAACCACCTATACCACTTCCTGCGGGTGAAGAGCCCATGGAGGCTGAAACTTCTGCCACTTAATCTGCCCAGAAGCGGAAGTTGTCCGTTTCACTGGAGGACGAAACCTCCCGGCAGTCGCACTCACCCACGGAGCCTGCAACCCAGGATGCGACAGAGGCCGCCGAGGGGCCTTTTGAGGAGGTGAAGAGGAAGAGGAGGAAGAGGTCCTCCAAGACAAAGGCCAATACTACTCCCGCGAATAATGACCAACTCAGCAGGCCGCTGGTAAAACCCATTAATATATCTGGGATCAAAAACCACCCTGAGTATATTGACACTCTGCAGGAGAGGTGTGGCAATGACTTGTTACTAGCTATCCAGGATGTCTCTACCAGAGTCATCGTCCCCACACAAGAGCAGCATGAGAACGTTCTCCAGGTTCTGGAGGAAGAGAACCTTGTGTACTTTTTACAACCTGCTTAGTATGTCAGAATAGCGAGACCACTCATTAGAGGACTAGCCAGTGATTTCCCCCCGGCTAAGGTAGCCGCAGGGTTAGCGGCGCTTGGGATCACGGTTAAGTCGGTCATGCACATGGTACAGACAATGGAGGGGAAAAGGGAATCGGACAAAACACATAAATCCATTGCCGTAGTTGACAAATAGCTGGGAATCACCCCCTCTACAAAATCACCTACATTCAAAACTGCAGGGTAAAGGTGGTGTACTTCAAGGGCGGAGGGTCTGCTCGTCGATGAAGTCATCCCACTACTCCATGACCATGGTGTCTCGGTCGCTGTCATCGGCGAGACCATGCTCACCCCAAATATCACACATAAAATACGGAGCTGGAACTAGTTAAGAAAGGGCAGTCACCGGCGCTGGAGGGGGCGTCGCACTTCTGGCCCAGTCATCACTCTGGTTCCTTGAGTATCCACTCTCCGATATGGTTCTGCCGGTGGCAGTGGCCGCTGATATTCACATGACAAGAAAGAGGCTGCGGGTGGCGGGGGCGTAATACTCCCATTCCCAGTTCATTCCTAGAGGAGGACGATATCTACGCCTTATTCTCCGCTGACGGAGTTCCGACGGATGTGGTTGGCGACTTCAACGCCAAGCAAGCAACCTGGAACTCCAGAACATCCAATTGGAGGGTACGTTAACTTCACCAACTCGCTCAGGTGGCAGGGTTGACCACCCTGGAGCCCAGGGTCCCAACGTTATTCCCAGTTCCAGACGTCCTGGATATTGCCATTGCCTGCAATTCCCAGTCGTCGCTGACTGAACGACCTGTCGTCAGACCACCTGCCGACCCTCCTTCATTATGGCAACCTCTCGGTGAGGATCCCACCGCGCCAGCGAAGCGACTTCGCCAAAGCTAATTGGGAAGCCTTTCGCTCTACTATCGCTTTGGCCCTTCCAGTCAGTCTTGAAGAGCCAACCACAAAAGAGCAAGCTGATGGAATGACAGCCTTGCTGCTGGTGTTTCTAAGGCCGTAATGGAGAGGAACATCCCCTGGAAGTACAGTCCTAGGCAGATCTCCCACCGGTTCCCGGAGCCGGTCAGTAGGCTGATTACGCACCGCAACAGCGTCCGGAAAAGGTGGGAACGCTACCGAACGCAAGATCTGCGCAGTATCCTCGACGGCCTCAATAGGAGCGTCCGTGAGGTAATTCGGGAGATTAAGACATGTCTGGGAGGAACACTTGATAATTTAATCTGGCGGGTCTGTAGAGGGTTGCGCGCAACCCAACGGAGAGACCCTCCTCTCAAATCCACGGTGGGATTTGCCTGCTCTCCCAGAGCGAAGGCAGAAGAATTCGCGAGACACCTCAACGACACCTTCCATCGAAACCCCTTCACTGCTAGCTCGGCAGAATTCGAAAGGGCTGTTGAGTCAGCCATGGCTAAAATCCTCAGGAGCACCGAGTCAGATCAGAAAACCTTTCCTCGTATCGGCACTCGAGAGATCGTTGCTGTGATAAGGAAACTATCCGCGCACCAATCTCCAGATGACGACAACAGCAGCGTCGTAATTAAACAGCTGCCCATCGCTGCTGGTGGGTACCTTGCAGCCTTTTTTAATGGCTGCCAGAAATAAGGCACTTATCTGAGGAGTGAAAGAAGGCGAAGATCATCGGCATACCCAAGGCAAACAAGGTCGCGGATGCCGCCGAGAACTACCGCCCGATATCACTTCTCAACAACTTGGGGAAAATCTTTGAGCGACTCATCCTTCCAACATTGCAGAGGTGCTTGTCTGCCAGAAATGTAATCCCTGGAGATCAGTGCGGCTTCCGCCAGCAACACTCCACCACCCATCAGCTTGCCAGCGTCGTCGATTACTTTACCGTCGGCTTTAACGTCTGAAACAGGACGGCGGCTGCTTTTCTTGGCATCAGCAAGGCGTTCGGCTCTTCTTGCCAAGAGGCTGTGGGTCGGCTTGCTACTACCCCTTATCCATCTCCTGCGCTCCTACATGGAGGACAGGAAATTCAGGGTATGCTCGGCAGAGGAGCTATCCGGGCACCACCCGATTCAGGCGGGTTTTCCCCAGGGATCGGTCCTAAACCCAGCACTATTCAACATCTATAACCACAACTTCTCCAGGGACCACGGACCCCAAGTCATCGTCTGTCTTTATGCCGACGACGCGGCCATTCTCGCCAAATCCGCTAGCGCGGTGCAGGCGGTGAAATACCAGCAAAGAGCCCTGGAAAAGTGAATGCCTGATACTGCAAGTGGCGGATTGCAGTCAACGCCACCAAAACTGTAGCCGTCATGTTTCGGGCACGACACAGGAATCAGCGGCAGTCGCTCTTACCCTGCAGGGACATGCCATCCCAAGGTCCTCCGAGGCTAAATGCCTCGGAGTAACCTTGGACAGAGGATTTACCTGGTGCCAAAATGTTTCTGGCCTGAGAGGGTTAGGAATAGGTGCAGTACGCAGACTCGGCCATATCCTGGGCTCCAGGGAGGTGACCCTGCAAACCAACGTGAGACTATATACGGCCTGCGTACTGCCAATCTTAACCTACGCCTCACCTATCAGGTCCAGTGCAGCGCCAACTCACGTCAAGAAAGTTGCCGTAGTGCAAAATAATGCACTACGAGAAATGCTAAGCGTGAAATGGCAGAGCTTTTTACGTGTGACGGAGCTTCACGCGACCGCAGGGGTCGAGCCGTTAGAACGGGTCCTGGAAAGGAGGGTTCTTCGGCAGATAGCAACATCTCACGCCACCTGATATGGAAGCTCTCACAGACGAGAGTGATGCCCTGGGATCGCTTCAAGTGTCCAATGGCATCGATGGGTCAGGAATTCGCTCGATCGCTCAAGCGGAAAACACTGGCGTAATGCCGTCAATAGCATAAACCATGTCTTTTAAACCTGACCAAGCAACAAAACCCGACAGGGTTATATCAAAGCTGGCAGCCTGGCCGGAAGTGACAAACGACCTCTTCCATCACCCATACTGATCGACGATTGTCGTAAAATCGCCTTCCCATCGTTGGGTAGGCAGCCATCTCTTCAGGTGCCAACTCTGGCCGTCTCAACTATAAGATGATTTAGGGTGGGTAATTGAAATATGATTTTTTAGCCTACTTTCCAGAATGGAAAATGCCACTTGGTGGAAATCTCTTGCTACTGGAGCCAATCTCCCGAGGATAGTTTTTGCTGCGAAGATTGAAAGTCCCGGGTTCGATTTCAGGAACTGTACACATTTGATTTACATGGGAAACTGAAATCCATCATGTAGGGTAATTTTATCTTTCCCGTTAAAATATCTTATAGTTGTAATTTCGGAGCGGAATTTATTCTATTCTCTGAGGAAAGATGAAGATTCTAATTTTTAGTTGCTTATGGATCGTATTTCTTCGAATTTCTCGTAAATACTGGCGTTTTTGCAGTTTTTATCACTCATTACGAGAGTATTGCCATAGAAACAATTATTGTTGGACTCGGATTCGGTATTGTGTAGTACCTATAGGCGTTATTTTGCCATACAAAAATGCGTGATCAATTTAGTTTTCCGTTTGAATGTATTTGTAATATTGCATAACGCTAAATAAAATAGCAACTAATCCGTGGTGATTTTAAAGCTATTGAAGCCAACATAAGTATTTGCCGCACCACAGTTAATTTAAATAATTATATGGAAAAGAGACATCATAAGTTCCGTTTGGAACATCTTGTTTAAAATGTTGAGTTCCACTTTGAATTCTGCTCGCCAAAGTTTATACGTATTCGATTCGCAACAATTATTCCTCCCAAAAACGCTGTCATTGCAGCAATAGCTTCAATATTCCTTGCATTTATGTGTGAACATTAAGCGTAATCGCTTAGCAGATGATTTTGTTTCCTCATTTTTCCGTAAAAACATACGGTACGTAGGAGTCGCTCGTTGAAATGAGAACCGAGATTGGATTTAAGCGAGGATATCAGCGTTTATTTTTTCAACGTCAACGTCCTTTCTCGCAGCGGAAACGAATTAGACCCTCGAAGAGGGACCGGATGAGACGACAAATGTACATCTCACTTATAATTCTCTCACGGGTCGCGTACCGAAATTAAACGGCGTCGTCGTGTGCGAAACCTGCGCGGCGTAGATGAATGTTAAAAGACACGGCATCTTTAAAAGGATCGGAATAAGGAACGTTATGCCGAGTGAATAACGGTGCCATTTAGCTCAGAGAGAGAGAGAGAAGGATGTTGATGATCAAGGAGTCGGTCTTTTCCACCGGAAATGGAAGGATCGACGGTGGAGAAGATTTGAGGCATCCTTTTGAAGACTAAGAGATATCTGGGTGCGCGAGGAAATGGCTCCTAAAAGGATCTTGTGTGTGTTTGGAGTACTTCACCTCCTTTCGAGTGTGCTTTCTGGCTCCATCCGAAAGCGTTCGTCAATCCAGGAAGTCGACGTAGCAGAAGATGACACGATGCGTTTTCGAGCATCGCGCAGCAACCGGGAGATATATGTATATATGGAAATGGAGAGAGAGGAGGGAAAGAGGGGAGGAGGAGGTAGGAGAGGGGGAGATAAGAGGGGGGAGGAGAGGGGGAGGGAAAGGGGAGAGATAGGGGGTGGGAGAGAAATATGAGGGAGCGAAACGTTGAGGGAGAGATGTTGTGCGGGAAGGGTGGGAAAAAATGGGAGGGAGAGGGGGAAGGGAGGAGAGTGAAATTGGTTTAGATAAGCATGGAGGGAGTGGAAGGGGCTTATGGAAAGGGGAGGTGGGGGTAAAACGGAAGGAATTGTTCAAGAAAGTGGTGGGGAAGAGAGTGAGGGTGAGGGATTGGTGAGAGGCGGTGAGAGGGAAGGGATTTAGGGGCAGTGGGAAGATTTGGAGGGGGAGAAGAGATGGAGAGGGAAAGAGATTAAATTACATTAGATATGGACTTTATTTGGGGCGAGATTAAGACTAGGAAGTAGTACCTTTCACCTAACCCGTTGTAATGACACAAATATAATAATACATTCAAGAATTAACAATAATGCTTATATAATAATTATCAAATATCGGTCCGTCTGTCTGTCCCGGTATTTTTGGACATTTCCCAATGAAATTAAGAGCTGAAACTTCCACAACCGTCAACCCCCATGAGGTGGTTTCTAGAAAAATCAAACATCCCGGAAAAAGTCTCGGATTCGACTCCGGGAGACAATTATATTTTCCCATAAGTTTACACGGGATTTTCGTTTTTTCAAGGTGCAAGGTTTATTTCCTTCATTCATTAAAATATGTAAATATGTTTTACTCGACGTCTAAAACTATAAAATATCTTATTCTTGCGATGTTTATATGTTACACGGAAGAATTTGTCAGAAACACGCATTTCTTTTCGAAATTTTATGGCTTTTTCTTAATCTTTCCGGGCGAACCTCATTTTTGCCTCCGATAAATTTGCGTCTATTAAGCCTTCAAATAGACGAATGAATTGTGTTATTCTCTTCGCGTAATGTCAAACTTAATAGATTGCAACGTTAATAATTGAAGAATATTATTATTCATTAAACATACGAAGAGGAAGAATAACGGAGCCAAAGAGTGGCAGATCAAGTCGTATATTGATACCAGAATGCAATAAATTTCAAGCGCTTCATTTTCTGGGAGAATTCAAATGATTGTCAGGAATTTATTAATTAACCAAACAATTACATTTACTATATATAGGTTTTTACACACACACTCAGAAGTTATATTTTAATCACACTACGAAGTCCCGTTCATGTTCAAAGGGTAATTACGCTCGTATGTTAATAATACAATAATTGTAAAAAGATAATAATTGTGTGGGAAAACTAAACAACAAAACCCACTGCAAGAAAACACCCACATAGAAGGGGGGTGTAGAAAACCTGCGAAACCTACTAAGGCTCCCTAAACAAATCATATATATATCATCATCATCATAGGTAGTCTGTCCGTAGACAGGTCCGTGATTATTCATGGTTAAACCTGGATCTCCATATACTCCTATTTTCCGCTGTCCTCTTCATATCTTGATAACTCTCTTTCCCTTTCAAATCGTCTATCAGCTGATACCTTTTCCTACCTCTTTCCCTTTTCCCATCTAGTTTTCCTTCTAACACATCTTTAATCATACTCTCTCTCCTCATGTAATGTCCAACCCAGTTAGCCTTCCTCTTTCTGATAGTCTGTATAATCATTCGCTTCTCTCCTATTCTTCGTAGCACTTCATCGTTTTTCATCCTATCTGTCCATTTTATCTTCAGCATTCTCCTCCAAGTCCACATTTCAAAGCTTTCCAAGTATTTGATGTCATTTTTCCTTAGCGTCCATGTTTCTGCCCCATACAATGCTATACTCCATACGTAGCATTTTATCAACTTCTTGCGGGTATCTTCCCTTATATTCCCTGTAAGTAGTTGTTTCTTTCTCCTGAAAGCCGCTTTTGCTTTTCCTATTCTAGTTTTGATCTCATCCGTACATTTTGCCTCTCGTGTTATGATACTTCCAAGGTATTTATATTCTGAAACTTGTTCTAATGGCTTTCCCCCAATAGTTATGTTCAGATTCTCTTCTTTACCCGATATTCGAATGACCTTGGATTTTTCTGTATTTATTTCCATACCGTATTTTCTACCTGTTATCACTAGTCTATCTATCATTTTTTGTAGTTCCTCTTCCTTTCTTGCTAGAAGTACTTGATCATCTGCGTATTTTATTGTTCTTATAATCCTTCCTCCAATTTTGAAATCCCCTGTGCCTTCTAAAGCTTCTTGCATTAGACTTTCTCCATATATATTGAATAGGGTTGGCGATAGGCAGCAACCTTGTCTTACTCCTCTACCGATATTTATTCCGCAGGTGTCCACATTCTCAAACCTAACCTTTACAACTTGATTCTCATATAGATTCCTAATCAGTCTCCTGTCTTTCCAGTCTACACCTATATCCTTTAATATCTTCATCAACTTTACCCAATTTACTCTATCAAAGGCCTTCTGCCAGTCTACGAAACATGCGCAGATATCTTGACTGTATTCTATTGCCCTTTCTGATATGATTCTAACTACTCCTATAGCATCTCTAGTTCCTCGTCCTTTTCTGAAACCGAATTGATCTTCCCCTATTATTTCTTCTGCCTTTTTCTCCAGCCTCTTATTAAGAATCCTCGTGATGATCTTCGATGTGTGTGACAGAAGGCTTATAGTTCTGTAATCTTTACACTGCATTGCCTTTGGCTTCTTTTTTAGAGGGATCATTGTTACTTCTAGGAAATCCTGAGGCCACTCTCCCGTGTCGTAAGTCTTATTAATTAATTTCGTGATTGCTTTTAGTCCTTCTGATCCTATGACTTTAAGTATCTCAGCCGGTATTCCATCGCTGCCCGTGGCTTTCCCCTTCTTTAGTTCCACTATCGCCTTTTCTACTTCGCTCTCCATAATACTTGTTCCTAAGTTGTCTTCTTCAATGTTTTTCTCATTTTCCAGTTCTATTTTCTCCTCTCCTGCCTGTTTGCCGTATAATTTCTTAATGTATTCTTCCCATACCTGTGCTACATCCTTTGTTTCTGAGACTATCTTCCCATCCGTATTCATAATTCCTTTACCACAAATTCCATTAGACTTCTTATCTTCTAATTCCAGTGCCCTAGCGTACATCATATCGTACCGTCCTAACTTCTCCATTTGTTCTATTTCATCACATTTTCCTTTTATCCAGTTTTCTCTAGCTTTATCTGTTACCCTTCTCAAATCATTGTTTATACGCCTATAGTTGCCTCTACCTTCTTCACTGTTAACGTTTTTCCATTTTCGTCTCTCATCCATTTTCTCCAGCATTTCCTTCGTGATCCATGGTTTTCTGATTTTCTTCTCTTGTTTTCCAATCTCTTTATCCAAGGTATCCTTGATACTGGTTTTAATTTCATCCCATTCTATATCAACGGTCTTCGGTTTGTTTACCAACTTTCTTAGGTTATCTTCCAACTTCATGCTGACTACATCCTGCCTTTCTTTCAGTTTTTCTAGGTCCCAGGTCTGTCTTTCTCTTCTCGTTTTTCTTATTTGTTTGAGCTTTGCACTCACGTCAACTATTAGAAGGCTGTGATCTGAATCAATGTCCGCTCCTTGCAATGCCTTGGCGTTCTTTATGCTGTTCCTGAATCTTTGTTTTACAAGGATGTAATCTATTTGGCATCTCATTCTATCTCCTGGGCTTTTCCATGTGTATAACCTTCGTTTATGGTTTTTGAACCATGTATTAGTCACTACAAGGTCATTATTGATGCAGAATTCTACGAGTTTCTCCCCTCCTCGATTTCTCTTCCCAAGTCCGTATTGCCCGACAACATTTTCTTCCTGTCCTTCTCCGACTATGCTGTTCCAATCTCCCATTATTATGCAGTTTACCTTTCCTCTTCCGTCTTCTTCGTAAATTTCATTAATTTGCTCATAGATCTCATCTATTTCTTCATCGTCATGAGCTGACGTTAGCATATATACCTGGATTATCAGCATGTCCACTGGGACTGCTTTTAGCTTTATTGCCATCAGTCTATCGTTCGTTGCTATTATCTTTGTCACGCTTTTCATCATATCATTCTTAAGTACCAGAGCTACTCCCCTTTCCCCACTATTTCCTCCAGAATAAACTACCGTGAATTCTTCCGAGTCGAACTGTCCTTCTCCCTCCCATCTAGTTTCGCTTAGCCCTATAATGTCAACTCTATTTCTTCTCATTTCTTCTTTCAAGTTCTCTAGCTTTCCTGCCTTTCTCATAGTTCTTACGTTCCAAGTCCCTATTCGTAATTTACTTTCGACAAATGTTTTCCTCAAGGCAGTCCCCGCCCGGAGATCCGATTGGGGGACTATTTTACCTCCGGATTGTTTTACCTCGAGAGAACTCATATTGTCCAACCATATAATCTTTATAATATATATATATATATATATATATATATATATATATATATAACAACTTACGGAAAAGGAAAGGTAAAATGAATATATGGATGTCAACAAGGTGTTGGGATGAGGAAACCCAGTGAGCACTCACCAATCAGACGACTTCAGGTTGGCGAGGCCCCGGGGATGTCGAAGCGACACACGTAAAATAACACAAAAACACAGAAACATCACAAACGTAAAGCTTTCGGAACTACTCCTTCTTCAGCTACAGAGAGAGAACTGATCAGATCAGATCAGTTCTCTCTCTGTAGCTGAAGAAGGAGTAGTTCCGAAAGCTTTACGTTTGTGATGTTTCTGTGTTTTTGTGTTATTTTACGTGTGTCGCTTCGACATCCCCGGGGCCTCGCCAACCTGAAGTCGTCTGATTGGTGAGTGCTCACTGGGTTTCCTCATCCCAACACCTTGTTGACATCCATATATATATATATATATATATATATATATATATATATATATATATATATATAAGATAACCATACAAAAATACAAGCAAGAGAAGTGTATTGGCGAAAAAGAAAAATGGAGGAAAGAAACATAAAAAAGAACAAATAATTGCGCTACAGGATAACACACATACCAGAAGAGGGGTGCGTGGAACTGCGAAATCTACTGAAGCTCTCTTCATAAAAAAAGAAAGTGAAAATAAGGAAAAGAAAGAGATGGAATGATGGAGAGGGAAAATAGAAGGAACGAAAAACGCTTTTGTTGGCGAGATTGAGGACGATTAGTCCATAATGTTGGTGCGTATTGTTTGCATTTACATTTATATTACGATTATACAACGTTGAATTCGTAAAAAATATTAACGAGTACAAAATTTTATATGGCATTTTTTGAAATAATCCCATAAAAGATGTTTAGATTATTCATATAAGATTCGATAATTATGATAAGAGTTTACGATAAAAATATCGATTGCAGAAGCATCGATAAAACTTTTGAAGTACATGGTATGCACAAACATTATTTACAAATTTCAGTGTAAATTGGGGAGTGGAGGGAGTGGAATGGGTGAGCAGTGAGAAGTTGGAATGGAGGAAAAGAGGGAGAGGGAAGGGAGATAGGAGAGATGCGTGTGAGAGGGGGTGAGGATGATGGGTAAGCAGTGGGTAGATGGGGAGGGATGGAGGGAAAGAGCGGAGGGGAGGGAGAGAGGGGGAGGGCGAGAGTGGGGAGGGCGAGAGGGTGTAGGGAGAGAGGGGGTAGGGAGAGAGGGGGAGGGAGAGAGGGGGGAGGGAGAGAGGGGGAGGGAGATGGAATGCGGGACGGGAGGACAGAGAGGAAGGGAAGAGGGATAATACAGGGAACGAAGGGATG
Organism: Tanypteryx hageni; assembly: GCA_028673005.1. Classification (NCBI taxonomy): domain Eukaryota; kingdom Metazoa; phylum Arthropoda; class Insecta; order Odonata; family Petaluridae; genus Tanypteryx; species Tanypteryx hageni. Next base: position 12,992,396 of record CM054118.1, on the reverse strand, counting down.
GAAGTAGAGAGAGAAAGAGATGAGGAAGAAAGACAAATAGGGAGGAAGCAGAAGAATATTGGAAGGATGAGTGCTTTTTTTACGTGCGAGCGGCTTGTAAGAACCTTTTCACTCCTAAAACGTATTCAGCACATGTTTATCGTCTATTAAACAGTTCAATATTGTATAATAAATACATATCACCCTTTCGAATAGCAGGGTTTCGCGTCACGCGCATTCTGTTTTGTTTTCGAGAACTACCTCCATTGCACGGTCATCAATTTTGCTTAAGCAGTTCAGAAACGGTCTCGAGTATAAAAAACGCAAAAAATATATTTCAGGTTGGCTCAGAAGTAATAAGCGAGAATAACGGATGCAATGGCAGAAATTGTGTGACTAAATTAATTAATGTTGACATGAATACGGAACGCAGATGTCAGATGTGACGTCATGCTCCCCTATGGGAAAGGCTACCCATTTAGAGCGGTTGTGTTTTTACACGGTGTAATCCAGGGACGCATGTGCAGAGCAATGGGGGGAATGGGTGAATAAATGTAAGGCAAATGGAATGAAACATACGATTTGACACATGACATACAATAAAAGGATTAAAATAATAATCGAACGGGGAAAAAGCTCTCGATAGTCAATAAAGCGGGAGAGTGGGAGAGGTGATGAGAGAGAGAGAGGGAGGAGTGAAGAGAGAGAGAGAGAGCGAGGGAGTAGTGAAGAGAGAGGAAGAAGTAAAGAGATTGAGAGGGAGGAGTGATGAGAGAGAGGGAAGAATGAATAGAGAGAGAGGAGTGAAGAGAGGAAGGAATGAAGAGAGAGAGAGAAGGTGTGAAGAGAGAGAGGAGGAGTGAAGAGAGAGAGGAAGGAGTGAAGAGAGAGAGGGAGTGAAGAGAGAGAGGAAGTGAAGAGAGGGAGGAAGGGAATCGTATAACGGATGATTAGAATAGCGAGGGAGGATGTTGGAAAGTGGAGGCTCATGTTGTACGGTGAAGCTATGGGATTAGGAGGAGAGAGTTGGGAGGAAGGGACGGCAAGATTGTTGAAGTTATTAAGGAGACAAGGAGGTGACACCTCGCATACTGATGCTCCGCAAAGAAAATTGTCTGTATTTGTCAGTCATTAAGTCCAATTTTTTGAACGATTCTTGGAATCCATCACAAATATTGTCATCCCAACTTTATTCTGCATTCCCGCATACTATTGTGACAGAACCAAAGTACTCTTTTCCAGTATCTGCGTTGTTCAGAGGTATTAATTATTATATTTATATATAATCCTTTCCATAAATTAATTAATCATTATAATATTGAGTATGTCAAAATAATAATTATTCGCAAAGGCTTAAAATTTCAGAAAGTACAAGCATAATGTTTATATTAAGTCATTGTATAATATTTCAATTGGTTCATAGAATTATATTTCAATTAATTAAAAATATAGCATTTAAATTAATTCACAGTATAATAGTTCAGTAAATTGACAATATAATAAATGTTTAACCAGATTTGCATCAGGGGGCTGGTTGCAATGAAAACATTCATTGGATGATGGGGTCGCAAATTCCCGATGCCAAACCATATACATAAAAATTAAATACAATACAGTTTAAGATAAGAGATATTAGCAATTCTCTCTTTGATTGGGGAGAGCTGAAGAACAGCTGTTACAGGAGATATGAACCTTTTTATCACCTATTTAAAATGGGTTACCAGTATGGCTTCTATTAAAGGCAAGAGTCTGCCTACGCCTGGTTCTTTTGAGGTTATTAAGTACATCTTGCCATAAGGAATGCCTTTCTGAGTGAGTTTAGTCCTGAGCAAGGGCCTGAGGAGGAATTCTCTAGAAATTAGTTAAGGGGGGGGGGAGTTCTCTGCCCATGAATACCTTTGCTGGGGTATAGCCAGTGCTACTGTGTTTAGCCAAATTAAAGGCAAATGTTAGACTGGGTAATAGTTCATCCCATTTTCTGTGGTCATTCTTTGACAAAATAGTTAGGGCATATTTCAAATTATGGTGGACACGTTCAGCTTGGTTAGACTGGAGATAATAAGGGGCAGTGAACACTTGCTTGATACCATATTTAAAGCATATATCAGACACTGTGGCAGAGCAAAATTGGGAACCGTTATCAGAAACAATAAATTTAGGATATCAACATTTAGGAAATATTTGTAAAATGAGACAGAAACAACTTGAGAGGCCAAGGGGGAACACAGAGGTTTGATAAAGGTAAATTTAGTAAATCCATCTATTATGGTGAGGGCACAGGTGTTGCCAATCCGACTTATAGGCAGGGAACCAATGAAATCTATATACACCCTTTCCCAGGGATAATTGGACAGTGAGGAAGAAATCTCACCAGGGGGAAGGGTGTTCCTAGGTTTACAGGTTTGGCAGTCATGGCAACATTTAACCATCTGCACTATTTCTTCCTTCATATTTCTCCACCAAAATTCCCTACATATTCTTTCGCAAGTTTTACTCACACCCAAGTGTCCAACAGTAGGCAAACAATGGAAATATTCAAATAACATAGCTTTGAGTAACCATCCCTTTTTTAATCTAGTGGTGCCATGAGACAATAAATTATCTAAAAGAAAATAGTTCAGATGTGGACGTTCCTGTCTAATTGAGTCGATCAGCTGTTTCAATTGTGGATCGGAATTAGGATAATGAGATCTTGTGGAGGAGCAATGAGTGGGCTTTTCCTTTGATTGATGGTTCACCCTGGACAAGCAATCGGCCACCCTATTCTTGGAACTAGGGACATGGTGAATTACAAAGTGGAAGGAAGATAATTTTAAAATCATTTTACCAATTTTCCCTAGCTGCTTAGGATGTTTGAAAAGCCACGCAATTGCCCCATTGTCGATATATAAATGGAAGGTTTTTGTTTTGAGGTAGGACCGAAACTTATCCGTGGCCCAACAGCAGGCAAGACATTCCAAATCATGGGAAGGGAGCTTCTGCTCATAATTGGTTAAGGTCCGACTAGCATAGGCAACAGGCTTAAGCTTCCTGTTAACTTGTTGATTAAGGACTCCACCAAGTGCAACTTGATTGGCATTCACAAATAAATGAAATTCTTCCTCGAAGTTAGGAAGATGGAATATTGGGGGAGAAGAGAGACATTGTTTTAATTTGGGAAATGGGTTTTGATGGGAGCTGAACCATTGGAAGATGGCGTTTTTCTTTCAGGAGGCATTGAGAGGTGCAGCAATCTCCACGTTACTCGGAAAAAAATTGGAATAAAAACCGCATATACCGAGGAAACGTGAAACCTCCTTAACCCTCCAGTACGGTCGTCTACTTTACAAACAAGATTCAGGTCGCTGGGTGTCGGACACCCAGCATATTTTTTCTTTGTTTTTAATGAGCGTAACTCTTATTTTTAACAGTAGATGATAGCTCATAAACACTTTGGCATCAAGTTGATCAGTGGTGGAAAACTCCTTCAGCCAAAAATTATAGGATAAGCCCTATGCATTTCGCCTACTAAGTGGGCATCTTCAGGGGAGAAGCTGCCTTGGCAGTGAACTGGGTTCAACAGTTGAACCCAGTTCACTGCCAAGGCAGGTTCTCCCATGAAGATGCCCACTTAGTGGGCGAAATGCATAGGGCTTATCCTATAATTTTTGGCTGAAGGAGATTTCCACCACTGATCTTATTTTTAACTAAATTTTACTTAATGTCTAATTTTAATATTTATATTAAACACATGACATTTTTTTATATTTTCTTAAACTGTGTAAAAAATATGTGATGAATCCACGTCAACCATCTGAACTCTCTAAAATCTCCATTCGGGCAGATATTTTGTTCTGGCAATTATCACAATAAATATGTGAATGTTCCTGACATGCGTGAATATCACAGAATGAACACATAGACTTAGTTTCCGGTCCTTACCTTTACATATTTGGCATCGGAAATATTTTTCGGAGATTTTTCTTTTTTAGGAATTAGGAATACCTCACCACTTGTGCTTCCTTCCTCAACATTTGGAGTCGCGTATTTACGACATGCGCATGAAAGATTGGAGGAAAGATTTGGTAGTTTCGCTCGAATATTAATTAGTGGCTGCACAAGAGCAATGGCTAAGTCTTTTAAAAACAAGTTTTCTGGACTTATACTCCGTTGGTGGATTTTCAGAGGAAAGCAAAACAATTTGTGCATTTATGCCTGCAACGTTCATAAATGAATAAAAAACTAGAAGAGGCCAACGTCTGCAGTTTCTTGCTACATTGTAATTTGCACATAATTGATCGGTGGTATCCACTGCACCTTTAGTGGAATTGTAAAAGGAAATTATTTCTGGCTACATGTTATCTTCTGATATGTTGTCATCGTGATGAAGCGTGGAGAGCAGCAGAACACATTAATTTTTTTCGGCACATGGGACATAATCGTAACTTTTTTTTGATAACCAAATAAAGTTGATTTTATATCTCTCCCCTTAGGATTTGAAAATGATGGTGGAATTTCTCTTTTATTTTTTCTAATCGTCCCCACTACAGTTGTGTTTCTAGCTAATAGCTCTTGTGCCAAGGGATAGCTCGTGTACCAGTTATCTATCGTAATATTACGTCCAGAATCTAGAAATGGGTTTGATAAACGCTTCACAACAGCAGATGGTTTGAACTCTGTTTCAAAAGGCCCCTCAGGTTGTTTTCCGCAGTACACCTCCATTTTTACAGTGTAAAATGTTCGTGAATCTACCAATGCAAAAATTTTGATTCCGTATTTATTAGGCTTGCTTGGAATGTACTGTCTAAAATTACGTTTTCCACGGAAACCATGGTACTACTATAGGAGGTAGGTCGTTCCGGTGGACGAAAACGCGTCCAGTTCGCGCATGACGTCACGTGGTCGTAAGCTGTAGCGGGAAGCTTAAAATTTGTATAAAAATTAACGTAAATCGGCTGCTGATATCCGTCTTTTTATTTCTTCACCCTTCGTTATTATAAATAATACATTTATAAGTCATGCTATAAAATCCCGGGACGTTAATTTGTATATACAATGATTTTTTTAACGAATTACCGGAATCGAAAAAAGTTCAAGTTTGTTATGAACATTCGGCATCAAGTGAACTTCAAAGAAGGAAAAAGACTTCTAAGAAAGGTCCCAAACTCATCTCAAAGAGAAGGGCTTCATTTTCCGTATGATTCTCACTCAAAGGCCGATTTTTCCAAGTTAACTTTTTAGTTTTTTCGTCATTGATTTCTTCGAATTTCGCGTAAATACTGGCGTTTTTATCACTCACTAGCGTAATTGCCCTTCAAATATGACGGTTATGCGTGAATTATTTTGAAATAAAAAGATTAATGAAACCAACTTTTAGATACACTAAAAAGTAAACAATAGATATAAAATTCACATAATTGAGTGTTCCAGAAATAAAAAATAGTTATGGGTGAATGGAAATTGCATGACAAAGAAAAATTCTTTTACGTCCGAAATTATTAATTATAATTAAGATAGGTTGTAGGGAAAATAATTTAAAAGAAGAATAAAATATTTATTGATAAATGCAAAAATGTGTAGGATTCGGAAATTTATTTTGTAATCATAAACAACACATCTGGTCCAAACATGGACCATATGTTACATAACAAAATATGGTACAAACTTTCTTACCATTAACTCCATTGCCATTTTGTCACCGATATAAAATCAATATTAACAATATTGTGACCAAACATTTACTTGTAAAAGCTAAGATTGATTGATGGAAATATGAAAACCACTGATGATGCACAGAGCAAATTCGTGCTGCAAAAATTTATAATTAATTAAATAATTGATTCATAAGCATTTGATAATGGCTAATTAATTAATGGAAATGATTGTAAAACGTCAACAGTATGATGGGCTAAGCCACAGAGTCAAACATAATTTTATGAACTACCTTTAAAAGCACATTCTGGCCAACAGGTAGGAACATTACAACAAAATACTTTGGTGGAGGCAAAGTTTAATGACTGAAGATTAAACTCAACTAAAATTTTCACCGATCACGAAAAAATGGGCAAAATTGTAGCTTTATATTTTTCAAAAACTTAAATCGATCAGAAAACTCACTAAATTTCAAATGTAAATAATAATTCGTTAAATCATATGATATTTAAATTTATAAACACTGCGCATGAACATATGTAGGAAGAACTGGTGCTGTATAATTAGAAGGCACATGCTTGTAAACATTGCTAAATTTACATAAAAATGGTCATTAACGCAACAGTAAAATTTTGTATTTTAGTAACGCTTATGATGTTAAGCAGGTACTTATTGTAAATTAAATAAATAATGTTTCATATCTTGTTAAGAGATATTTAATAATAATACAAAAAATACAACTAATTTTTTAACATGCTATTCTCTCAACATACTGTATTTGTGACAAATTTATATTGCACCAAGCATTTTCATTCTGAATATGCATAAATACACCGAAAAGACACTATATAAATCGATTAAGTAATAGTTAACATCATACCGAATGAATAAATTTCATAATATTGACGCTTTAACTATTTATATCGACATGACTAGTTTCACTACAACCAGATCACTGAAGTTCAATTCACCAGCAATAATTACATAAATAGATATAGGTAAAATTAATAAGTAGCATATTTAAACCAAAGAATACCTGCTCTTACCCGTTTTCACGTTTATGTTGTCTCTTCTCCGGCATGCTCGAATCCATGTTACTTGAATGGACTTTTCTTCGGGAAATCGAAAAAATCTCACCCTGTAACTGTTATTACAACCAAATACCGCACAAGATATAATTTCACTGAGAAAGGCACAGTTCAAGAGAAAACAATAATTTTCTCAAATCCGCGACCGCAGTCAATGCTAATTCATAGGCGACAAGCGAAATCTACCACCGCGTGACGTCACACGCTCGAAGCGACGCTCAGCTGAGATGACGATGACGACCTACCTCCTATATTAGTACCATGACGGAAACCTTCCAGTTTTTCGTCTATTGTGAGGTAAATTCCAACATTATAGGCTTTCTGAATATTATTATTGAATTGAGTGTCAATACTCCTTATTGCAGCCTGTTTATCAACTTTTTGTCTTTGTTTGCAATCAAAAATGTTATCAAATCGAATAGCACGCATTAGGAATGAAAACCTGTCGTAACTCATCGTTGCGTATACAAGTTCAATTCCAGTGCCGTCTGCTGCCCACAAGTCTCTTACGTTTGTATGAGAGGCTTTATGAAGGCTTACAAAATACAAAACTCCAAATAGAGCTCGCATTTCAATGTTGCTTGTTTGTCTGACATTGCGCTTATTTTTATATCTAAAGTCTACGTTATCTATATAACGACTGGTACACTCTACAATTTCATCAATATAAGTAAAAAATAATTCCCAACTTTCTAAAGGACATTTTACACTTTTCGAATGATCATTCAATGAGGAATTTGTTCGGCGAATGTTTTCAGATCCAATTCGGACATTTTTGCGGAAAGGTTTTCTTCGCCACACTATTTCCTTATCCTTTCCATAAAACAGTTCACTGTCTCCTTCGTCTGACTCATCGTCACTCTCAGACATATCCTGATCAGTGCTCGTGTCGTGGCAACTTTCTTGCAGACTACCTGTATCATCTGAATCAGATATACCGCCAATGATATCTTCCTCTTCTTCCATAACTTTTAACAGTTGCAATATTTTTTCTTGATCCCTTTCATATGCCATACTGCAAAACTAAAAAATATTTATTTTATGACCTCAATAATGAAATAATAAGAAATTTGTTATAACTGTAAATTGTGGAATATGAAGACATATTTAGCTTTTACATCAAAGTGCAAAATCCACAAGCGTGATGAATAACGAGTTATTCACGAATAGGCGTGTTTTCACTGCAGAAGCCACTCACATCTAGAAACCAGCTCCAACTTTTACACCGTAAAACACAGCAAAAGACAGCACAAGGAGAACACGCTAGCGTGGACACAACTCAACAGCTGAGAAGAAGAAAAATAAAGGGAATACGTTTCGAGGGTCCCCTTATCTCTCGACTACAGTCATTACATGCGATGACGTATTTATTGCGTCTCAACTCTCGCAGGGGACTCTGATAGCACGGCTATTGGAGAGACAAAGTTTGTCACGCCAGCACGGTCGGTGGGTGTCCGACACCCAGAACACCAAAAAATGTATTTTTTTCCCTACAGAAAAAATTAAATCATGCTAATATTACTTTCAATATACTCTAAATGCCTAAAAACGCAGCTACTAGAAATTTGGATACAACAATGTGGACGAGTTGAAAAAATTGCATTTCTAAAACACTCCGGGTGTTAAACACCCTGGCGACCGTACTCGAGGGTTAATTGGCTTGGGAGCAGGGAAGCTGGATAGCACACGAGTTCTCTCCGGATAAGTCGTAATTTCGCCATTTGAGATCCGATGTCCGAGGAAGGTAATAGTTTTCTGAGCCAGTTTCATCTTCTCCGGATGGGCACTAAGACCAGCAGCTCTCAATTTCTCCACCACCAACTTGACGTGATGGACATGCTCTGGGAGGCTCTTGGAATAAATACACAGATCATCAATGTAGGGATATACACAGCAATATTTTAAATCACCTAGCTTTTTGCCAATCAGCCTTGAAAATACTTGAGGTAACGTTATACCGAAGGGAAGGCGATTATACTGATATAGGCCGAACGACGTGACGAAGGCAGTATATTGCTTGGAGATCGGAGTTAAGGGAATCTGGTGGAAAGCCGAATTCAATTCGAGGATTGTGAAGTATTTAGCAGATCCCAAATATTGTAGGGCATGTTCTGTATAGGGAGTGGGAAAGTTGTCCACCTTCACCTGTTTAATTTGCGATAATCGACCGCGAGTCGCTCTGGTCAATCCTTCTTGGGAATGAGGAAAGCTGGTGAACTCCAATTAGAGGAAGATGGCTGGATAATTCCATCATTAAGCAGTTTATTGACGTATTTCTTGATCAGAGCCGTCTTCGGCGGAGAGTACTAGTAAGGATGTGATCTGACCGGAGTTGAATCGGGCAGTTCTATTTTGTATGCCATTAACTTCGTCTGGCCGAGATGACGTCGGAATAAGCGTCGACGAGGTCTTTTATATCGCGGGATGGAACGGTGGAATCGTCTTCGCCTGCAAAAGGGCATTTCTCGGAGCGAAATAGGCTCTGTTTCTAACGGGTGCCCTATTCTGGCATTGATTGTTAACAGCTGATCGGTAGGGGATGATGGGCGAAGCCGATGGAGTATCAGAATTGCCGTGAAAAAAGTATTTGTTATTCGGGCGGCATTCAAAGGAGATCGCGTTTTGAAAAAGCACCGTTCGCGTTCATTTAATGAATCTTCACCTATTGTCATTTGCACGGGTAAGTCGCACAAGTAAAACGAATGCCTCCACGAGAGATTTTGAAGACGAACTTTCAATTTAATGGATCTCGTCAAAACGAGGGGAAGGGTGGTGACGTTCCGAGATTTGATCAGACATTGCTGAAAGCCCACGGCGAGGAATTTTTCGTCAGGTCTCGTAGTTAAGCAGCGGAAAGAGCCGACATCTAGCAATGCTTGAATCTTTGCGGAATGAAAATCGCAATTAACAAGCGGCAATTGGAGAATTTTGGCGATGCTGGTGTTTGAAATAACCGGATAATTGGTTCGTGGTCTCGCGGAACGATCTCTCTCCCTTCATCTTCGGCAGTTGCGGGAGGAATATCCGCGCTTATTACAAAAGGAACAAGTTACTTGAGGCTGAGATATAAGAGGCATAATGGGAGAAGGGAGTGAATTCTGCGAGGTTGACGGCGCGTGGACTGAGGCTTACTCGAGCCAGTTGATCATGCCCTTGGCTGCATGAGTCATCAGGGATTCCAGCTCCGGTAGGGTCTGGGGGCGTTTAGCGAAAGTTAAGTTGGACTGGGCTATTGGACTTAAACCTTCCAATATCATTTTGATAAACTCGTTATCGGAGTACATTTTTCTCAGCACTTTAGCGGCAGATTGCACGGAATAAAGAAAGTCGCGAAGGGACTCGTGCGGGAATTGGAATCTTTTAATCTTAATAGTTACGAGCCGTTCATATTCCCTATTAGAGACGAAAGTTTTCCATACTCTCGGTATAATCTGTTCCTAGGGCATCTATTGATTGACTACGGACAGCCAAAATTGGCGATAATTAGCCGGAAGTTTTGACAATAGCAATATCAGCAAGTAATGTTCTGAAATAAGTGACAAAGACAAAAAATCGGACACAGCGGATATAAAAGTAAACCAATTCTCTGAGGTGGCTTCCTGGGAAGGGGGGAATTCGAGTAACAGCTGATTAGCGACTCTAAGGCAATCAGAAAATTGGGGCATCATCTAGGCTTCGTTAGACTGGGTGCCTTCGGCGAGTACAGTAACACCCTTTTTACCTCGTTCCTTAGATATATTTGGGGGGGGGGGGGGGGGGAAGACAACGACAATCTAAGACAAATGCTTAATTGGTAGAATTGGGGGATGAAATAATGAAACATCACAGCGGAATGGAGAACGAAATACGAAAAGAACTATAGCACGAGAAGACAAGGAATATAGCATAAATCTAGGAACTATGCCACGAGAAAACAAGAAATATAGCAAAATCAGTTTAGAAAATCAACAATCTAATATGAACTATCTCTCCGGTGCCTCCAGCCTCCAGAAATACAAATTTAACTATGAAGAACACTTCGAGACGAAACTTGTCTCTTGGCCAAAGTCAGTTTATAACACCAGATAGTTACGATAATCTCTTCAGGCGGCTGGAATAATAATGTCCACTCGAACACCGAATAGTGACTTCAGCTGCCTGGTATAATACTGTCCAATCGAACACCGAATAGTGTCTTCAGCTGCCTGGTATAATACTGTCCACTCGAACACCGAATAGTGTCTTCAGCTGCCTGGTATAATACTGTCCAATCGAACACCGAATAGTAAGCGGTGATCTCTCCGTAGGCTCGTATTTGAGGTGAAGATCAGCCACAACTCGTGAACGCGCGCGAAGGTCTTCACACTCGGCATGCACTCCACGCAATGGAATATCACGTGATGCCGGAAGTGGAGAGGGGAGCGGAATGACGTCAGCCGGCCCTTTTGAAATGGTGGTATCATAACTAGAGTTGGGGACTGTGACTTTTTTCCTGTCACAGTGACAAACTGTTCCTGTGACAAAAAAATACTTGTGACTCAAACCTGTTACTTGAGTCACCGGTGACTTTTTCATTGTATTGACCTTGTGCTGGTGGAGTTGGTAACAGTGCCATAAAACCAAGTATCGGCCGATAACGAGTACTTACTTGGTAGCCTAGTGGTAGGTAGTATATATTAAATCGGTGACTAGTGAAGTAGTGAGCAAGAAAATTAAAAAAATTAAATAGTAGAACATTAGGTATATTTCAGATAATAATTATCTCTATCATATTACACAAAGAGAAATGTTTTGTTTATAGAGTTTGTATGGTTACTAACAAAAATATACAGTTAGTAATGTTAGTAAATAAACTTTCATATTTGCAATTAAAGTTACAATGCAATGAAGTTCATTGAATCTGAAAGAGAACATAATGATTTAACTCGATAACTGAATGTACGATTATTTAATTTTAATAAGAGTCACATAGTGCATTTTATGATTGGAAAATATGGAAGAGAATGATGAATGATTGCTTAATTAAATGTGATAAATTATTAAATTAATTATTGGAAGTCATTACTGGTTCTATGGCTGGAATCATTCATTTTCTCCCACGTATAAAATTGAAACGTCAAATGATCCAACAATTCCTTCTAACATGCTTCCCAGACAATTCGTAATCAAACTCTTTTGGCAATAGAGTAAATAAATCGCAAGGCCAAACCTTAGCCAAAGTTGATATTTTTATGCCTGAACCTTGCTTTACACATGGAAATATGTGGGGTGTTCAAGACATTTTTTAATCTGTACCTCACGGATAATATAAGAGAATGGGGGAAAAATATATAGATTTTTAATTGTTGTTTGCCGAGAGAACCGTCTTAGAGATCGATGTAAACAGCATTTACGATGTTTTTCTCTGGATTTTCTCGAATTTTTTTCTACGAAACCATAACTCGTAATTATGTAGCCTCGCAGACCTTCTTGTAGTAAATGTTGTTCTCTATTCGAATAATCTTTTTAATCTATACCTTACAGATCATATAAGAGCTAGAGAGATAAAAGTTTGCTATTTCATTGTTGCTTGACGGATGCCATTTAACGAGATACTAGTATAAGATTATTAAAGTAATTGTGTAAAGTGGAAGTTCTAATTGACAAATTCAGTTGAAAACCACAATTGGACGATAAGTTTTATTAAAGATCACTCATATATAATTAAATTTAAACTCATCCAGCGGTTTAGGAGATGAAAGATACGACGGACGGATGGACGGACCAGACGTGCCCATAAGGCGTTCTGCTATTATCGCTTTGCTGGCAAAGAACGCCTAATAATTCATCGCTGTTTCACGCAGAAAGAATAAATAAAATAGGTATGTTTAAAATAAGTTATATAAATACACATAGTTTTGTGGGAATCTCCAGAAAAATTCAGGTAAATCCATTAAAAAGGTGAACAGTTATGTATTTTTAAATAACTTCGCTCCAGAATAGTCAATTTATTTAAATATCCCCCGGTCTCCCAGATGGGTCCGATTAAAATGTCGCCGCGCTTGAGGGGTTAACTAAACATGACAAAAAAATGTTGAAGGTAATTTTAATGAGAAAATCTTACCTTTGTTTCTATTTTCACAGTTGGGTGTTTTCTGCTAAGATGTTTCCGCAAATTAGTGACAGAAGACTTGAAGCTTAACTTTGCTTTGCACAAATCACACTTGGCCAGGCCTGTTTTGGGATCTCTTTCAGTAAAAAACCGCCACAGCCCGCTCGTCCTCCGCTTTCCTAGCTCCATAGTACAGCACCTCCCAACACCGTCAATAAAGAATTAAGAACTCCTCGTGGTTTAAAACATCTCCAGAAAAATAATTAACAAAAAGTTGAACATTCATGAGAAAAGTACGAGCAAGTACGATAAATGTGGCCACGGCAATGGCTTGAAAGCAAATCCTCGTAACGATTATGTATGAATCGCGAGGAAACGAATGCGACCGAACGTAGTCAATCCAAGTCACAGACTGAAGTTTGAAGTATAGAATGGTTCTGGGAAACACTGCGTAGTGCATTTCCTCTTTAATTTGTATATATATTATTAGTAACAAACAACACGTTCGGTGACACCTCTCAATAAATGCAGGCGTTAGGAAAAATGCGTGATAAAGTGGGCAAACGAAAAATTCATGGGTAAACAAGACGGTCCTTGTGACCCCAAGAGTATTCGTAAACATCCGAGTTTCTTCGATTTGAGTTGGATTCATGTTATTTAGTTCGTTAAAGTAAACAAAATTTTCGACTAAAAGTAAAGTTATAAAATTAAATTCATTCGTTAAAGCGAAGATTCGTTCAACAAACGTTCGTTCAACGAGTTACCTTACTGCACTGAGGGGTTGTCCATAAATGACGGCACGCAATTTTGGCGGATTTTTGACCGCCCCTTTCCTCCGTCATCATATTTCGTCACTAAAACTCAGACCCTTTCCATTTATGTCATCACAAAGCTTTAACCCCCCACCCAAAATACAAATTTTCAAAAAATATAATTGGTTTGAAATCAATTGTTATTTAGAAAACGCAACAAAATAATAAAATATTGAATTCTGAATTACATAATACTTTCGTAAATATCTTTGAGTAGGCTTGTTTGTGCAATGATGTCAGATAAGTGATTTTCTCTCACTCTCATTATATATTGTTCTCAAGAAATGCTGAACCAAACACTTGCCCAGGCCAGAAGACCCTTTCCCTTTCCATTCAAGCGTTGACGCATAAAAAGAACTATTCATCTCAAGAGTCGGAGACGACACAGAGCAGATAAACAGTGCCTACATCCCCTCCCTCTACACAGTTCCTCTCGGCCGTTGGGAAGAAGTTGGGACTCGGGTGAATGGGAGTGGGAGGAGTGGGACTAGGGACTGCGCCCTTCCTGTTCCACCGAGCCAGCAGTAACAATCTGTGACGGGCGGCCGGGCGGTGACTGAATCTGTGACGGCCGGGCGGTGACTGAATCTGTGACGGGCGGCCGGGCGGTGACTAAATTTGTGACTGGCTGTGACTTCCATACCTGCTACCCTTCCTGTTCCACCGAGTCAGCAGTAACAATCTGTGACGGGCGGCCGGGCGGTGACTGAATCTGTGACGGCCGGGCGGTGACTGAATCTGTGACTGGCTGTGACTTCCATACCGGCTACTTTCCGCGAATACCTGTTACCGGTCACAGTCTCATGTTAGTCACTGTGACAAAATAGCAGTGACTGCAAATACTCCCCAACTCTAATCATAACCGTCTATTGGCTACTTCTTTGTTATCCTTACATAACCGATGGAAGGAGGAGAGGTTAGTAAGGTGAGGGGTACTTAGGGTATATAAAGCAGGCAGGTACTCGCAGGGAGTGCCGTCCTGGGGCATGGCGTAATGAGGGCGAGGCCATTACGCCCTGCGATGCACGAATATCGGCGAAAGAACTGCTATCGTATAAGTGCGATAGGAAAAGGGGAGGGGGAAATCGCTACAATGGAGCAGTTGACTCATAACGATAATTCGTTCCAGGAAAGTAATGTACTCGAGCACTAATTTCATTTTTCGAGTAAATAAACACCAATAAAGACTAATTTAACAATAATTTTATTGGTTGGTGTCCGAGAGAAAAATATTTCATATATTAAATGAACAACCTTTCTTAAATTCGTAAGCTTCTCAGATTCACATTTATACGAAAACAAGCCAAATAAATAATCACGTCGGAGATTATGTGGAGTCAAAGATGGAGGAGTGTTTCTGAAAGCTGCGATGGGATGAATATCACCCTGCTGGATATCCTCTCGAGCATTTTTCATCAGGGTTTTCGACGGAATCAATAACAAATGATAGATCGGTATATTCAACCAACAGAGAACGCCTTTCAGAAATGACTTTTTTTGGGTCAATATTTACCCACGACCAGTACTTCAATGATATTCCGTGAAGTTTTGAAATTGCTAATCTAAATGCAAATGGCGGATATTGATGGATCCTCCTTCATCCTCTTCTCCACCTTCCCCTCGCGTCTCCAGAGGGAACTTTTAAATAATTTTACGCGGCACAATACCCGCCATTGGCGGAGCGAGGGAGGAATCCGCCACGAAAAAAATATGTTGAAGAACACCAAGAATTGTTCTAAAAGTCGATTAATGATGAGCGCATGGTGGGGTCGTGAATTCGAGGCAGCGTGAGCTTATCTGTAAAGCGTAAGGGAAAGACAAAGCATCAACGGGCATGTTTCGTCGTAGTGATGGCGAGGTAATTAAGTCGATGGGTATTTTTAAACGTGGAAACTTGTCGAGGGAATTAAAATGATCAAAACTTGAATGAGAACGCTTTAAATTACAGAATTTAAGATTTTGTCTTACGAAATAAGTGTTTCTCTTGCCGTGCATTTATATAAATTTAATAAAAACAGAAGGCTTACGTAATTATACTCAAAGCATTTTTCATAAGAAAAGAACAACTAAGTAACACAAACTAGTTTGTGTGGAAGTTACTTAGTTGCTCTTATCTTGTGAAACATTCAACACTTACCACAAAGTTGAGCCGAATTCCTTAGAATATGCAAACGATTTGTCTGTCAAAATGTCTCATTGCATGTAATTCCTATTGATTTTAACATTAAAATAACGTATAGTGCAAGTATTATACAAATGTTTAATTTTTGTGACGCATTAGCTAAAATTTTATGCAATTATTTTGGTTAACTGTTAATGAAACGTCTGTAAAACCTATCGTGTCATATTACCATAAAAGATGGCAGTTAAGTAAAAAAATTGAAAATTTTCCGCTTTTGCCTCATTATACTGGAATATATATAAAATTTCGGTATTTTAAGTTTAAAAATACGAAGTATGGTAAACAGGTGAATTTAAGTAAGAGATTACATACATGCATTGCAGGAGTTAATTATTAAACTTATTTAAAAATACTTTTAATAATATAATTTTAAATATTATTCTCATTGGATTGCTCATCGTTCCAGACCTCGGAAATATTGCACGCTGCACGCGTAGCACAAGTGTCTTGTAACCTTGTTATGTCATTTCTATGCTCGAAAAGTTTACCAAATGGAAACGCGGTCCTGACAGTTTCCGTTTTCTTTGAAAGTGGAGGGAAAATTCGCGAGAAACGAAGAGTCACAAATATGTGGTTTTTCTTTGAGTAAAAGAAGCGTCACACATACTTTACCCCCTTGAATCCATTTGCAATTTCCGCTTCGAGACTCGTATTGCTATCTCTCTCACTTCCACTCAGAACCTCTCTCAAACCGAGCGTCACCTTACATTCCGGATGTCAACACAATCTTGAGAGATCAATAACTCTCCAGTCTTAACTCCCATTCTCACGCCAAGGCCATCAATTTCCACTTAAACCTAGAAAGCGCGGGAATGCCGTCTGTCATGGCGTCTCTTGCGGGCGGCGTTGCTCTTTTGTCAGCTGATTCCTACCGCGAGTCTATTTCCCCATGCTAAACCCATCTCCTATCCACAAATAAATATGTATATATATTTATAATTCAATAAGGGCATAAGCCAAATATACGAGACGAATCGGGAGTCCATCTGCTATTTTTTTAAAAGGATTTTTGGTAAGGATTCAGTTTTCATTGAGCTGCTTTAATTCTCTTTATTTAAGGAATTCCATACATTTTTCAGCTTCCTGGCGAACAAGCATCCCGTGTTTCCCCTTACAGAGTTCGTGAACGCGTGACTGAGTGCCCGTATTCAGTTATGAGGACGATCGCGACTGGTTGAATCGGACAGTGTTTTTGCGCTATTTAAATGCAGCTGAAAAGCACGTCGTATTTCAGTATATTTCTTTTTTGAGTGACTTAAGAGTTTTTATCGAAATGGTTTCTATAAACCTATTAAAATAAAACAAATATTCCAGTAAATGATTGGTTTCGGTGAACGCTGCGTATTTTTGATTATCGTTTACGCGTTACAATCGGGAATCGAAACCGAACCTTCTATTCTACGGGTGTGCGCATTTACCATACGTGAATCGTCGATCTTATACAATATTTAGGAAAAGTATTCTGTTTCTAAAACTATTCTTTCAGTTCATTTAACACGAACATAAGAAGGCGTTTTACTTTAGCAGTTGCCATTAGTTTGAGTTCTAGAAGCAAGTTGTGGTGCTTTCCTAGGTTTTGAGATCTAGTCGATATGTAGCCATAAAATGTTTCGAAACTCTAAGAAACTTATGGATATTGAAGCTACTTAATTCTTACAAGTTTGGCTTACAAAAAAGAAATCTATGTTTTAATTTACTCCCACTTTCTTTGTTGTTTCGCAACTATCTTAAGCTCTTCCAATCTTCTCCCCGATTCATTCGAGAATCGATGAGGTCAAACGTGAAAATGTTTTGAAGAGTACAGCGCATAGCGTCGTTCATTTATTTTTTGTCGTTCTTCTCTGCGCATACATATTATGTCTCACGAGAACTAGGTCATCGCCTCTTGTTGGAGGCTTGGGCAAAATGTCGAGGTTTTGCATTTCTCTGATGAGCACTTTGACGGAAAACCTTGGCTCTTCAACCACCGTTTGCTTTACGCTGGGCCATTCTTTTAAACTGCCTCCTTTAACCTCTTCTGACTGTCTTTAACGTTTTCTTTGTCTTCTTCGTCAACCAAAAGGAATCGTATATTTGTTGTAAAGTGTCGTAACTGTCCAAAAATCTCCGGACGTGTTGTCACTTTTTCAGAAATCCTACGACACCAATTAGCCTAGACTAACCATTCAGCTGTAGATTTTCTACCGCAACCATTTTTATATGAAAATTTGGCAACTTCACATTATGCGTATCGTACATTTAATTCGCATAAAATCCCCATTCGAGTTGTAGGAACATTTTATTTGATGAAATGGATAGTTTATACACATATTCTTGTTTTGATGAGATTTTTGTAATGCAATGATCCTTGATTAAAAGACCCGTACAAAACATTTCTAGCGGTTTTCAATTTTCCACTCTCGTTTATATTGTAGTTATATCACACCAGAGAAAATTGAACTGATTAACTCATTCCCTCCGCCCGTGGTCATTGACGTAGTTTTCAATCTCAACTACCTTACGGGATTTGTAAAATTTAAATTAAAACCCAAAAATGAACGTTTGAATTTCCACGATTGTCGTTTTTCAACAGTAAATTGAAGTAAAATTTTAAGTGCAGGATTACTTTTAATTATTCTGTAATTATCTTTTCGTTCTGACGATAAAAAATGAGAAAATACTAGGTCTTATAATTAATTTTCGCATAGTGATACATTCACCCATGAAATATTTGTGGAAGCTATTTCGATAGGTATGTACATTTTTCATTCGCAATTTAAGGTGTTACCTAGTGTGATTTTCTTCTAACTATTTACTCCTGAGGATGGAGTTGGATTTATAAAAATGAACAACGTTAAAAATTTGTTCGGAAAGATGGAATATAGAAATTTGTCACTGCTGCAGAATTTTCTAAACAGTATGTTAGAAATCCAGCTTGTTTAATTACAAATTCATTTTCAGAAATTATCACTCGTTTTATTATTATTACCTAAGCATTTTCCAATGCTGGTTAAAGAATCCTTTATTATATTTCCTTTCCGCGGAAAATTTAACTCGGGCTTAATACCATTTTGAATTTGGTATCGATGGATTTTCGTTTCGCTTTTGCTGTGAGGAGAGGTGATTTATGCTTTGCGCCAATTTCCCTTTGATCTCGAAATGAGTAATCGAATTTTGATGCTATGGCAGATCCGGCATATTTGAAGAATATGCGGTTTTGACGGGAATCCTGCAATTGCTTAGAGGTAAAGCCGATAGGGGTCTTCACATAAAAATGTTGCCAGAGGAAAGTAAGAATCCAATTTATCCAATTAAAAATTACGTCAACACAGAAAGGGTGACGTATTTATGATTTATTTCTGCTGAAACGTTTATGTGATTATTGCCGATAACGAAAGTCAGTTCAGTATTTGGCTTGATAATTTTAGGTTGACCGATAAGCCATGATGAAATGATTTTTCTCTGATTGAGTTAAAACTATTATGATAAGAAACGGTAATATAACGAAACATTAGTTGGTTGCATTTAGAAATTTCTGATGATACATCCATTGAGGCAATACAAACGGAAAATCATTCCTAGAGGGACATTTTTTTAGGTGCAGAAGTCAATCTCTCCAATTAAACGAACGACTCTTTAGTGATTGGGCATTATAATAAAAGAATCGATAAAACTTAATAGCACAATACTAAATTAAAAATATGTATTTTATTTTTATTATCGTTATATATTCACGCTATTTTAAAAGCTTTTGATTGGACATCTCGAGATCAATAAAAATATAGGAGCCATAGTTTCTCTACTGCGCCACTTCGTTTCGTTTATCTTCGGGAAATGATTTCATTAGATATATTAAAGGAAGGAAATATAGCGTACTATATAAAATGTTTTTATCTATGTTTAAAGTTGCGACGCACGTCGCGGATAAAATTCGACTGAATTAATTTTGCTCTCCCACGCTCTAGAAATTGCGCCAAAATTTAGGTTCGTTTTTTCAAAAACCTTTATGTTTTTCCTTCCCTCAACGCACACATTTCACCCGCAAAATTCTATTTTTCCTCTTCGATATTTGTGCAAATAGAAAAACGATTTTTCAGACGGAGTGGTTCCTTTCATTTGAAAACACCTCGCTCATTCTTTTTCCTTCGTCACTTTTTTCATTTCACCTTTAGTCGTTCGCAAAAACGCCGTCGACGTCGCTTCCGAGAAAAATATAAAACTCGCGTCGCGTCTCGGTTTTTAATGGATGAAATTCAGATGAAGCGTTACGGGATATGTTGCATTCCGTGCGTGAAATTTAATCACAATGGGAGTCGGTAGAATTGACGTTTTTTTCTTTTGGTTATGTCTGGTGTAAAAGAGATCGTTGTCTAAATATTTTGAAGTTGATGCATGAAGTATACTTTTTCATCCGCATAGGCAACTGTATCCTAATTATTTTGTGTGTGACGTTCGATGGAGAAAAGTGCGTTTGTTTTGATTGATAGCAGTAAGGATATTGCATTTTCAAAAAGGAAGCCTACTCGTTGTTTTGACAGTATTTTTGTTAGATTTTCGTTTGAGGAAAAAGGTGAATCATCGTACATACATTTTGAATTACGATGGCATCGAATAAAAAATTTGAAATATCGAAAATGAACCCTCCGAGAAGAATTTTATCATAGTATCAAAAATTACATTAGTGTAATCGACAATCTCTTTCGCACGAAGCGCCAGGAAGTTAATAACACAAAAAGTGTGAACATTTTATAGTTTTCTTTTGAAAGTTTAAAATAAAAAATTAGAGGACAAAAACAGCAGAAATACTCATATTGACTTCAAGTTTAAATGATATCACAATTATGTTTCTTACTCTTTATCACTAGTTTTTTTTTCGAGATGGAAAGTGTCAGATGTTAAATTTTAATCCACAGGGTGCTATCCATTAACTCTTACCTGTTTAGTTTAGATAGATGTTTCCTCTTAAATTTCGGATAAACGCTAGCTGTCAGAGAAAATAACTTAAAATCTTCTTATCGGCCGTTTTACTTCAACGCCGTAAAAAGAAGGGCCGAACAGATCTTGCGAAAATATCCATTAATTTGGCGGTGCCGTTCGAGAGTTGATCTCCCTTACGCCGTCGAGATAGCCAATTTCAAGCTCAAATCTAGCATTCTGGTTGCTCTTAGTATCACGGGAAGCATGAAAACGCCACGGATAACGAAGACTTTGCTGCCAAAATATCCTTGCGAATACCGCAGGGCGTTTGAAAGCTTCCTAGAATCGTCAGCCATGTATATCCGTTCGGTATTCCTCGTAGGATGCTTGCTCACTTCAATCCGGCTTTCGAATTTTGCGCACGCATGAAAGCGTTTAGTTCATGTTACGGAGCGGTGTTGAAGAAGGGAATAAAGATTTCCGCATCGTATCCGTAATTTCGGAGCGAGGTTCCGTTTGAACGCCTTGGCGACTGCGAATCCTGGCCGTGTTTTTGGGTTGCGATGCGCACTAGGGAGAGGTTTGCAGAAAATATTTTCGTCCCGATTTTTCAAGTGCAGACGCCTAATCCTTTAATATTTTTCTAGTCGCTAGTGTTACGAAACCATATAGCACGATTTTTATGGATGGGATTTCCTTGTTTCCAGCTTTTTAATATTGATATATTAATTTTTGCCGGCATTTTATTGTATCGAAACAGCTCGAGAACTTTAAACAATATCTTTGACCGGATTTATTCATCTGATACGGTCACTTTTTAGTAAAATCAATATAATATTATCTAGGTTTTTAATAGGACTTTATAAATTAATTCAGAATTTTCATTTTTATAAAGTACATCCTAAATGGTTTAATATATGGGATGGTCGAAGATTTTTATTCAATGCATATTATATTTTTGAAAGGGGCGAATCGTTACATAATTATTATCATTATGGTATAACAAAAACGTGAATGGCGGTTTTAATGACATTTACACGCTCAGATTTCGTAGAATAAGGTAATGATAATAACTTCAAAATGTAGATAGAGCAAAATCTCAAAAGTATTAGCGTGCGATACATTTGTTAATTTCACTCCGCCATTGTGAATCGGAAGAAAATTGTGGAATTAAAGATCGTTAAACCCGAAGATTTGGTAAGAGAAATTTAATGGTGGTAAATATGTTCTTGACAGAAAGTTTATTTTTAATAGGTGCCGAATAGGGCTTCCAATTAGCCGGAATTTTTGCTAACAGATTTTTGGTTAAAAGATCATCAGATAACCGGTTAACCGCTAATTAACCGGTAAAAATAGAAGCACTCAAATAATTTTAGTCGTTTATTTAAATAAATTTCAAAGGAATACAAATAATTTTTTTAAAGAAATTGAAACTCATTCAATGTTTGGTATAACAAAATTTTGAACAGAACACTTACAAGAAAAACAAGTTATTTTATGATTTAAAAATAAAGCTTTATAAATAAACGGCATTCAATGATTAGTATGTACAAAGACATTATTGTTTGTAAAAAATCACAAAAGAATACAAGAAATAATATTTATTAATGTTTTAAATAAATAATATTTCAGGAATACCAGAGCATAAAGTGATTCGTATTTCATAGAACTACGAATTTTGGCCGAAACGTTATTGGCCAGAAAAAACTCGTTCACTGGCTGTAGAAATAGGCTGAATACTTGCAATTGCGTTGAAAAGGTTCTCCAATTGACAGCCGAAAGTCAACTGGAAGCTTTGATGGGCAGCGGCCGCTTGAGACAAGTCGATGCGCGGAGAACGCCGCGCACGTAGGAAAAGTTCCCGCCTTAACCTTGACTATTCCTAATCTACTAACCTACCAAATAAACGATCTTAAAAATAGTTTTTCGTTATTCCCTATAAATCAATTCTAACAGTTCACAAATCCTGGTGCTTAAAATTATTTTTATATTTTTTTATGAAATAACATAGACTGGAGGGGTCCTCTAAGAATACCTATTTAGTCCAACAAATTCTTTTCACTCGGATTTTTGAAAACAGATTATGACAAGCATTTTTTCCCTTTAAAAAAATTCGGTTAATCGGACACAATTAACCGGTTAACGAATAGTAAGACTATAAGAAAAATTTCGAAAAATAACCGGTTAACTGGGTACGATATAAACCGGTTTGGAAGTCCTAGTGCCGTAGCAATCGAAGTATAACTGGTGTTCTTTCGTAAGAATTAATGAAAACACTACTTGGGAAATTAATCAATTAGCGCATTATACTCACGTAAATCTATAAAATTAATATTTATATAAAAAAGTAGTGATTCTCAACGAGTAATTAAGGGGTTATTAAGGGTTATTAAGGGTTATTAAGGGGTTATTATATATCATTACAAGACGCCGGAGAGAAACGGTAGCTGCTAGATGAGTGCCATGTTGGAATGTTGGTCTCGAACGATGATTTATTTTCGCTGGAAGTTCTATTTCTGGGTTTTTAGTGGCAGGAAGCAAAGCTGCGGCAGAAGTTTCATAAAACATGAGCGATGAATCGTAAAATTTGCGTCAAAGAGCGCGATGAGAATCTCATTCTGAATCTGCCCTAATTTGCAACGAAAATATTAGGCCGTCATCGTCAGATGAATTTAGAAGGTCGGACATTTCGGCAACCTATTTTCCGCCCCTGAACGTTGATGAACCGAATGCGAGCAACCGCTCCGAAGGTTTCCAAAAATCAAAGGTGTAAAAGCGGTCGTTTTTATTCACCTGCCTTCCCTCATTCTTCTCTGACTCAGTTCTCTTATTTTATCTTTTACCTTTTCTTTCTCTTTTAATTTCCTCTCCATGTCCTCTTTTCCTTCTCTACCTCTGCCTTCTCTAAATTCCGTCCCTCTCCCTGTCTATGCGAGTGCACGAAAGTCATTATTTATATGACAATTATATTGTATTTATAAATGACAAGGAGAAAAGATTGACTTAGTCTCAATCTCGCTCCAGCAAAGACGTTATTCAATTCACTTCAGTTCTCTCCATCTTCTCTATCTTTTTTCTCCATCTCTTCCTTCTCTGTTTCCTTCCATATTTCCCCATTTCCCCATTTCCCAATAATTTACTTTCTCTTACACTTTTGGTCATCTCTTCTCCATTTCTCTGTTTCCCTATCCCCTTACATTTCTCTCTTTTACTCTCTCCCTTTTCCTATTTCAGTATTTCTCACTCTCCCCTCCACTCTTAGTATTTATCCACTCCCCTCTTCTCCTCTCCATTTTACCCTCCATCTTCATCACGCCGTTCCTTACTTTTTCTCTTCTCCATCTTTTCCTATCTTTCTCATAATTCTGTCTGCCTCTTTCCTTGCTCTCCCTCTTTTTTAGAACTTTCTCTGCCCTCTCTCATTCCCCTTCCTCCTTTCTGTCATTCCCTCTCCCTCCCTTTCTCTCATTCCCTCTTCCTCCATTTCTCTCATTCCCTCTCCCTCCCTTTCTCTCATTCCCTCTTCCTCCCTTCATCTCCTTTCCTCTGTATCCTTATCTGTACCTCTATCACATTGCCCTCTCTCTTCTCTTTCTCCCTGTCCTTCCACTATTTCACCTCCCCACGATGATGTATGGTGCTGGAGGATGAAAGATCTTTCGTTGCAGGGGCCTGAGTTTTCCGCCATTCCTTACCTTAATCGGAGAGTTTTTGGCGGACACCTTTCGGCGAAATTGGAACGTTTTCTTTTTTCTGCTCTTCGGGAGAGCATTGAAATCCACATTTGAAAGTTTTTTGTTTTTCATTATCGTTTGTGGTGATATCCCACGTTCTTTTAATATTTATTTAATTAAGAATATATATATATATATATATATACGCACAGAGTGTAACCAAAGGTCCGTTCTCGTAGGAAAATAAGATATAACAAAAAAATGTCTATTTTCTGATTGGGATGGGTTTTTAGGCGTTTTTACCAGCAAAACGATAGTAGCTGAACGGGGGGCACGTCTCATCCGTCCGTCGTAACTTTCATCTCCTAAACCGCTGGACGGATTTCAATTAAATTAAGCAGGAGTGATATTTATTAAAATTTATCGCCCAATTACGATTTTGAACTGCATCCGTCAATTAGAACTTCCACTTTACATAATTACTATAATAAACTTATACTCGTATCTGGCACCCGTCAAGCAACAATTAAATACCATAAATTTCTCTCCCTAGCTCTTGTATGATCTGTAAGGTATAGATTAAAAATTTTATTCGGTTAGAGGACTTCATTTACCACAAAGAAGCCTGCGAGGCCACGTAATTACCAGTTATAGTTTTGGAGATAAAAATTCAAAAAATCCCGAGCAAAACATCTGACATTTTGTTTATATTGATCGCTAAGACGGTTCTCTCAGCAAACAAAAATTTAATACCATATTTTTCTCTTCTTAGCTCTTATATGATCTGTAAGTTATATATTTAAAAATTATTTGGATAGAGGAAAACATTTGTTGCAAAACAGTCCGCGAGATCACATAATTACGACTTTAATTTTGAGTATAAAATTTCAAGAACCGCCCAATCTTTTGATGCCGTTTTGCACGTATTTCCCATAAAGAACGCCTTTGAAATCTCTGTGCATTCCATTTATGGAGTGTACTTTTCCTTTTGTTACATATCACTTTCAGTTGTATGAATCAATACCTCGAACGATCCAGCAAAGTTAGCGTGGGAACACTATAAAATGTGATCAACAACTTACAGCGACGATTAGAGATGTGTCAATGACTGCGTGAAATGCAATTTGAGCGTGAATTGTGTTAATTGATAATTTTTATTGATTTGTAATGTACAATTAAACTTTCCTCGTTTAATTCTGCTATGTATTATTTCTTATTAGACCAAACTATTTTACACCCTGTATATGTATATTAATTGTACAAATAGAGTCAGTTATTTATTACGCGAGTTATGAGGGGATATGTTTTCAGTAGCGCAAAATAATAAAGTTTTATAGCAAGAATATTTTATTTTAAAGTCAAATTAGGAGTCTCTTTCTACATGTTTGGTGTTGTGTGATGTTTTTTGTACATTAAAATAGACTTTTTATTTGATGTAATCCATAAACGACTTCATCATATTTGCTCCCTTTCTTTTCACTAAAGGAACGTCTCTTTTTGGGGAGAAAGCTATGGTATCAAGGAAAAATAAAGACTTCAATAGAATGCCCTCGTCATTTTTTGTTAATTAAAACGGACGTCCTGCGGCGTTCGTTTGGGGATCATCCGTCTGTCGTCACATCCGTACTGAGTTCTTCTTTCAAACGAACCAAATGAGATTGAGCGATAGGATCAATCACAATAACAGATGCTGTCGACTATGCTTTGAAGAAATATATTTTTCCGCGCTTCAGAAAAAATACCCTTTCTGATTCTCCGTCCTACGCGGAATTCCAAGAAGACCGTTTTAATTAATCATCCCTGTATCTGGTTTTCCTTTTTCAGTTTCTTTCTTTCTTGTCTCCTTAATTTTGATGCTTATATTTGCCACTTGAGATGTCATTTGAACTCATTAAATTTCGTATTTTAAAGTGTATGATGTCATTGTTTATATTTTTTTGTGAACATCAACCCTTCATTCTCGATTTTGCCGGAATCAACATGGCCGCCATTCGTCATATAACTCCTTATAACTTTTTTATTTATTTTTATGGGAGGATAATCAACTCTCATTTTCATTATCACCATCAAGGCAGGAAAAGGCAAAAGACAATAATTTCCTGCCTTTCCTCCCTCTTTTTCATTGTGTGTCTCTAATTTTGAATTTTACGGTCAAGGAGTTAATTCTATTTAATATCAATTTCGCCGTAGTCTCCATCTTTACCTATATATCATAATCAAGTATAAATCGAATGCAAGCTGCGATATTTAAAAAATAGAATTTTCTCTGACCGGTGTCAAATCGGTGTCATAGTCTACTATCATATACATAAATCGAGCGAGTAAATCACGCAATACTATTCATTTAGAGTCCAATTACTTTTCCGAATTTTACGAAATTGAGGCCACCAAATATAATTTTCAAAGCAAACTTAGCACGAAGCTTCGCTTCGTTGTTTTTCCATATTATGCTCCTTATCAACAACACAACAATTTGCAAAGTAGCCGTTCAGCGATTGTCGATAATTGTAATCGCACCTCGTTTGAGCAATCCGTGGGGGGTATTTTCGGCAGAATTATTTCTGAGCCTCGCTTATTTATGAAGACAAGACTCGTGTAACTTCCACATCGCTTTTAATCTGGAGAGAGGACATTATTTGGCATTTTCCCACGGCGCTTCGTGACCGTGTAGGTTACAGTAATTTTTCCCCGTTTTTACTTCACCTCTGGAGCGCATTAAAAAACAAACATATTTTTTAGTGTGTAACTCGGCTTGTGGGAAAAAATTAGCCTGCCACGATGGCGAACTATTCAGAACATCCCACATGAGCAAAATAAAATGGGCCGGGATGGATTTTTCTGTCGCGCCAGTTGGTTTCTCATCCGTATCTATGTTCATTCGTCTGTTTATATTCCCAAGTGGCAGGAAGCTAATTTCATCTCCCGAGGAAAGTTTTTTTTAACAACGCGCGGGACAGAAAATCATTTTTATTCGGATTCATGTCCGATTAATCATGCAAACGTCGCACTCGGAACGATTTTGTAAGCGAATGCATTCCAGAAAAAAGTTCCCAATCTCAAGTCTCTTTACCCGGAAGTTTGCGAATTTCACGAATCATCTTTTATTTCTCCTCCAGCTCACTCCTCGAATTTGATCCACTCTGCCGCGTCAGCTCGCGTGCCCCGTAACGGCAAGGAAACGAGAGGAAAAATAAAAAAATGAAGAACTGACCGATGGCGCGACTAATCCGACGCCTCTTTTGCGACGAGTGACGCGCGCCAATGCGTTTTCCTGATGCATCGGAAAAAAATGTTTCGTCCAGGTCCCATCCGGGTAGATGAGAGAACGGAAGCGAGAGGGTGACGGGCGAGTGCGGAAGTTTAAACATAGGCCTTGAAAATACATATATAAAAATACGACTCGAACCGTGCTCGCCTTGATTAGCATCTCAAAACGACGCGCTATTTCGTAGAAAAAATTTCTGCTTAGTTCCCTATACGAAGGGGACGATTAGATTGGCGTGGGTGCCTTTTCACGACCTCGCTTCAATGGAAAAGGCGTGTCCGCATGTAGAGGGACGTTTCGCAGAACCAGCGAACGAGGAGCATCAACAACTGCAGTGGTGGTAGAGTGCTAGTAGGTTAGTTACTGTAGAGATGGAGATAGCGTAATGGAGGGTTGATATGGCGACAGGGTAGGTAGAGAGGGAGGGAGGGGAGAAGGGAAGATGGTAAGGACAGAGCAAATGAGAGCATGAGGAGAGCGAATAGGTAATGGGAGCATGGAGGGAGGAGATTGTAAGAGGGTTGGGGTAGCACGGGAGAGAAGGAACGAGGGGTGAGGGAGTTGGGAGAGAGAGAAAATGGGAGGGGAAGAGATGAAGCGATAGGCAATCATAGAGGAAATGGAAAGAGTGAGAGGATGAATGTAGGGAGAGGGAAATTAGAGCAAGATATAAGAGGGAGGGGTATTTGAAGAGGAAGATAAGGAAGAGATGACAGGGAGATAGGGATAATTAGGGGATGGAGAGGGGATGAAGGGAGAGGGAGGAGGAAGGAGAGAAGGGGGAAGGGGAGGGAGGGAGAGAAAGAGATAGGGAGAGAGGAATGGTAGTAGAGGGTAGAAAGGGAGAGAGGAGGAAGTAGGGAGAAAGGGTAGGGAGGGCGAGAGGGGGAGGTAGGAGAGAGGGGGGAGGGAGGGCGAGAGGGGGAGGTAGGAAGAGAGAGGGGGAAGGGAGAGGGAGTGACGGAAAAGGATAGACCGGGACGGAGAGAAGGGGAAGGTGAGACAGAAAGAGCCAGAGAGAGAGGTAAAATTCGAGTGAGAAAGATTTTTAGAGCGAGTGAGGAGGGGAGAGAGAGAGAGAGAGGTGGGTGGGTGAGGTGGAAAGGGAGGGGTAGAGAAGTGGAAGAATTGGGCGGTGGTGAGCTTTAATAGGCAGGGATAGATGTATACTCATGTCTATCAGAGTGGGTCACTAGGAGTCTTCCAAATGAAAGATAGTGATGGAAGAGAGAGATTGAAAATAGGAGATGAAGAGAGGGAAGACAGCGACAGAAAGTGGGGATGAGAGAGGAGAGTTTAATGGGAGATTGGAGAGGAAATGGCAAACAGCGAGGGGATCAAAAAAAAGTAGCCGAAAAAATAACAACGAAAAGATTTTCCGTGTTGGGAACGCTCGTTGAAGTGAGCATCAAGGGATAAAGAAAGACCTTTTGAGTCTCGCTGGGGCTTCATCCTAATTTATCAGGGATAAAATTCGCCTCTCGTTAATGAGGTGGATGGAGGCAGTAGAGTGAGATAGAGAATTTCATAGCACCAGATCGTTTTTATATATTTTCATAATCTCTCAAAGTTTTGTGGGTCACTGTAAAAAAATGAATAAACACAGAGAATGATTTTTTTACTGTTGGGGAAAGTATTATAATGCACAAGCCAGAAACGTTTTTAATTGCGAGCGAAGCTGATAATTGAAACGAAGATTGAGTAATATAGATAATTCTCGTACTCGTGAAATACCGTATGAGTAGAGCTACCAAGCTCTGAATTGGAATAACGAGCACGCCCTTACCAAAGACGAAGTTAATGGGATTTTTTGCAGTAATGTTGCGATGTATATAATATTATATTCTGTTACGCGATGCGCACGCAATATCTGTATCGGAGAAACAATTATGTAACATTTTTGCACCTATTTTGGCTAAGGAATTACAGGAGAAATAGTCATAGGTCTTGGATGGGCAACCTTTTTTGCATGACTGGCCACATTCGTACTTTCAGTTTCTCAGGCGAACTGCGAATTCTCAGATGGCCACGCTTACAATTAGATGTGAGATTCGTTCGAGTATCGTGAGTAAAAATACGGCATGAACAATTTTTTGCATTAAATGCTCTACATGCAAGCTTTTACGATCATAGTTTTAATTAATAATATTAAAATTGAAAATTGAAGTTATTATTAGAGTTATATGCTTTTGGTAATAAACTTGATGTTAATTCGATTAAAGAAAAATGAAAAAATATATTTGCGTAACTCGAAGTTTCTATAACTCGAATAATTTTTGCTTTCCTTTGATATTCGAGTTATAAAAGTTCCACTGTACAAATATTTAAAAATGTATTTCCATAACTTGAATTTTCTATTGCTCGAATAATTATTACTTTTCCTTGAGATTCGAGTTATGGAAGTTCAACTCCAATTCGTTATGACGGCATTAATTTCCACTAAAAGCATTAAATCACTGCAATCGTAACGTATAATAACAGATTCCTTTAGAAGCATTGAGGTCGTTTATTTATTTAAAGATTTTCATTATTGAAAAGAGGTATAAATTCACACTTATTTCCGATTAAATGCAGATATTTACGCTAAATCGCTAAATTAATAACTCCGTTTTTTCACATAGACAACTATTCTTTTTGAAAATTCGTATCTCAATTTTAAGTAATTTAAAAATGCATTTTTAGAAAGCCTTGCATTGAATCTCATGCTTTCTTATGCGGTATTGAAATGGAACATTGGGGTTAAAGAGGCCCCTTAAATATGAACGTTTTTATGATTTTCGATTTTCTAATCGATTGTGCCACTCGACCTACCTTCATGACAAATTTCAGATTTCTATCCCTTCTAGAAGTACCTTAGAGTTTTGTGTCAGTGAGTGAGTGAATGAGGCACAAGTAGCTATATTATATACAAGATACTGACGAAAAATCAATTTTCATGGGGGCATTAAAGTTAGATTAGTGGCGTTACCAAGGAGACAGCGCCAAATATGGTTGATGAAATTAGAGCCAAGCATAAGTACAAATCTAATGCAACTTCGTCCCTAGTTTCATTTCCCCTCATCGAAAGGGGAAGACGCTATGGCATTGTATCTAGGATACCGCGTGGAGCGCCGAAAAAAATCTTTCGGTTGCCATAGCTCCGTAACCATGGAGATTCGGACACATGTTTATAGGAACTTTTTTGCTTGGAATGACGTTTCCCACACGTGAATGAATTTATGCAGTAGTGTGTTGAAACACCCTGTAGAATTTGCTACAAAATATTTGTAAAAACTCGTAGCTACGACTTCTAGTTTTCGTGATACAAATTAACAAACTTTATTGTACAAATGGGCTAAAAACAACCCCTAAAAATTAACAATTTTAAAATTTTCAATTTTTCTAATTGGTATGTGAGCAAAATTCTTCTATCGTGCAAAATTTCAGCACCGTATTTCTTTTAGACACATTAAAATTCCTTTTCCTCATGTTAACTTATTGCAGATTTTTCTTTATTATTTCCTATTTTTGGATTTTGACTTTATAAGTTTACGCTGTAGTTTTAAATAAATTGCATTATAATACAATCTCCTGATTCGCTTTAGAAGCACTAAATTAAAGCTATTATTATATACAGTTCATCAACCCCCATAATTGAAAGGAGTAACGTACTTTTATTTAATAAAATATATCGCGTTTTAAAATTATGGTCATAATATGTATACGTCTTTGGTTGAAATCAATGGGACAATAAGAATTTCCCTATTAAAAAACATTAAAGCGATGCTATTATAATACGGATTGCCAATTCCCATTGAAAAGCATTGTCCTGATTTCTATGGTAGCTGATCCTATGCAGACAGGCATAAGCTTATGCCTGTCTGCATAGGATCTTCGGATCATATCATTCCATCAATTTCATGGTAGCTGAAGTTCTTTATTGTTGAGCAACTTCTTTTTCCGATTAAAAACATATTTCTTCGTCAATTCGGCACCGATTTGAATTTAGTCTCCAAAAATAAGAAACCTCATTCTTTTAGCTATAGAACTGTTTTTGTCCCGTGATTCAATCTGAATTATAACTAAATTAAAAATGCGAATTTATGAAACTCTACACAGATTTCCATGTTTTTCTTATGGAGTATCGAAATGGAACATTGGGGTCATGATTACCTCATCAAAAATAAAAAAATTGGAATTTTTGATTGGTTGGTTGTACCTAATAACCAATCATCCTGCCAAAATTCAGGTCCGTGGCATATCTAGAAGTACCTTAGGTATATATATATATATATATATATATATATATATATATAACAACTTACGGAAAAGGAAAGGTAAAATGAATATATGGATGTCAACAAGGTGTTGGGATGAGGAAACCCAGTGAGCACTCACCAATCAGACGACTTCAGGTTGGCGAGGCCCCGGGGATGTCGAAGCGACACACGTAAAATAACACAAAAACACAGAAACATCACAAACGTAAAGCTTTCGGAACTACTCCTTCTTCAGCTACAGAGAGAGAACTCTCCTCATCCCAACACCTTGTTGACATATATATATATATATCAAAAAGAATATATATATATATATATATATATATATATATATATATATATATATATATATATATATATATTCTTTTTGAGATGTAAATTAGAAAGAATTAACCTAAGACCATCTGATATGAACCATTTAAAGAAGAAATTATAAAGTTTCTTATTCTGTTCATCTTTTTCCGCTTACAGTTCGAAATCCCTCATGTTAAACGTTTAATTCACATATTTGAGGAAATATTTCCATTTTAATGGGATGTTGTCTTGCCAACGAGTTACATATATTAAAATCACTTAAAATCATCGTAGGAGCTCGAGACTTGAAACAACGAACGCAAAAAAGAACGAAAGTTTGTTTTCCTGCCATCGATTTTTGAATACGCATCGAATCGAACAACAGATCACTTTTTTATGATAGAATTCGACTCATTCTTAGTGATTTGCGTGCTGTCGGTTTCGTGCAATTGGGTACCATTAACTTGGATAATTTATTGACGGAATTTTAATTAAAACCTTTCCTGTAGAATTCAAACGGGCATCTCCTTAGTTAGCTAATAAAGGTAATTTTTGAAGAATATATAAACATATTCATATAATTCCCACTAAGACCGAAAGGAATAATTAAAACAAATAAAAATAAACTTTTTAAGTCAATAACTTTTATAAAGCGCACAAAATGTGTAAAAATAAAAATATAATTTTGTTATTAATAACATATAAATCGCAGAAATCTCTTGTTACATGGGCCGAACGCCCAAGGATAGTTTTTGTTGCGAAGATTGATGTCCCGGGTTCGATTCCAGGAACAATCCTTCCCATTTGGTTTACATGGGAAATCTGAAATCCATCGTGCAGGGTAATTTTCTCATGCACATTAAAATATCTTAAGAACTGAAATATCGGAGCAGGATCTGTACTGTTCTCTGAGAAAAGAAATGAAGATTCTAATTTTGATCGTAGAATTTTGCTTATTGGTAGTATTTCTTAGAATTTCGCGTAAATACTGTCGATTTTGCAGTTTTTATCACTCATTGCGAGAGTGTTGCCATAGCAACAACTATTGCAGGACTCGGATTTGTTATAGTCTAATACATACAGGTATTGTTTTTGTCGATAAAAATACGCGTGATCAATTTAATATTCCGTTCGAATGTATTTGTAGTATTTTATAACGCTAAATTATGAAATTTGGGAACACAAAGAGCTACATATCCGCGATGACTTTAAAGCTATTAAAGCCAATATAAGTAATAAATAAATGATTAAATGGAAAGTAGGCGTCATGAATTCTGTTTGGATCATCTTGTTTGTCATAGGAACTATCGCATCGGGCCACTTCACGCAAGGATCTTTAGATGTTTGCTGGAAATAATGCAACGGGCCCATAGTGTAAATTATAACTGCTACAGCAACGACTCCAATGCCTTTCGATGGGAATTGATTTGACATTCTTTAAGAGCATTGATTTAAGCTTTCAATGGGAATCAATGGACTCGATTACATAATACCGTTAATGTCAACCAACTAGGTAAACATATGGTGACGTTTTAAGCCTAACACAAAATATTCCATTTATTTCTATATTATTATTATTATTATTTTTAGTGTGATACATATTCATTATAAATAGCTTGCTCTGGGGATCGCGTTGGTATATATACGACTTTAGTTCTTAGTGTGTGGTGATTTTTTTTAAGCGTTTGCATTTTGCAAGCACCGACAACTCGTATAATATAATAATAATATTAATAATAATTAACATTATGATTAAGAAACAAGTTACATCAAAATGAAAGGAGAAACATTTGTACAAGTATATGGGATTCCCTTCCTCATTACCCGCAAATTGCATATAACTTGGCGTTCAAATTATAAACTTATTAAAAATAATTTTTCGTCCTGATAACCATCTATATACCATTTTAAGAATCAGTTGAAAAACGTAAATCCTAACCGTTTGGATACTATAAGTTAAATTTGTATGTTGAATTGAAAAGCGGAAATAAAATATTTGTATGTTGAATTGAAAAGCGGAAATGTTTTGCGCCAAGTGGTCTACTGAGGGTGATGGGAATGACGCATTGCATTTTAATATGAATTTATATTTGTTATTTATGATTTTATTTTTATAATTTTTGTCTCAATTTTGATTTTCTCTGCGTTCTTTTACTTCGACTATGCGTGAATTGTCAGGAAAGATAGTGACTGCTCTCCTTATTAAGTATTATCGCATTCGGTACATTGAATTGAGAGATTACTTGAACTAGCTTATAGACTGACTGACTTGGCTTGATTTTTTGGATATGTGTGTGTATTTTTGGCTAATCAACCTCTTGGATTATTATAGATTTTTTCCAAACCTTTGATCTGTGCTCCCTTGGTGACCTTGGCAATCCACGGTAAATTTGTCCTTGCCACATCGGGAAGATTTTGCGGGTATTAATTCCGTCTGACATTTGGAATTTAAACCGAAAAATCTCTCGCACAAAGACGGTCCCTCATCTCTCTCCCCTTCCATCCAATACGAAGAAGCATTTTCTTTGTGCCCCCTCTCTCTTATTTTTTAAAAACTTATTACCGCCAGATGTCTCCGATGATCGTCCTTCATCTTACATTCTCTCGATCATGTACTCTCCCTCATTAGCGGCCAATCAATCACTCCTCGCGTCTTCTGGTTTCCTTTTCACTCCCTCTCTCACTCCACTTTACCCGCTGTCGTCTACATTCACCCCTTCCCTCTCCGCCAATTACGCCTCCACGCCATGTAATATTTACATTACTACAAGACACAAAAGGGAACAAATAGACCCAAATGACGAACGTTAGGATAAAATTGAGCGTTATTTTTTTCTTTAAAATACACCAATTAATATGGCGCTCGTTTCCACCAACTACTACTACTGCTACTGTTTTACTGCCTTACCCCATCCCCAACGTCCCTTGAAACACCTTTCTTGCCTCGAACCTCTCTCTGCCTCCGTCCTGTCACTCCTCGCCCGGTCATGAAAGGATATAGAGGGCGGTTTCATCGAAGTGGATAAAGATATTGAATTTGGGAGGGAGGAGAAAGGAAGGAGGGAGGAAGAGGAAAATAAGAAGAGGAAGGGGAGAGGGAGTTGGTAAGTGGAAGAGTCAAAGAGAACGTGAGGGAAAGGATAGTGACTGGGAGAGAGAGAGAGAGGGACGGAGAAAATAGAAATGGAAAGAGAGACGTAGGGGCAAGGAGAAGGAGGTAGAGAGGGAGAAAGAGGGAAAGTAAGAGAGAATGCTGAAAGTATGTAGGAAGAAAGTAATAATAGAAAGAGGGACAAAGAAGGAGAGGAGAGAGAAATGGAAAGAGGAAGGGCTGAGGGGAAATGTAGTAAAGGAAGAAGAAAGGGCTATGAGACAGATGAATGGAGAGAGAGAAGGGTAGAGGGGCGAAGAGAGCGGGGAAGGGAGTGAGGGTTGGGGTAGAGAGAAGAGGATATTAGGGAGAGAGATATAATAATAATAATAATAATAATAAATCGACTTTATTTAAGGGCGATATTTAGACCATCTGGTCCATTCTTACATATAACCCTGTGCATACTACGGACACAGACGACCATGCCCTTGGCGGGATTCGAACCCGCGACCTTGGTCTCCGTTGTCAGATACTCAAACCACTCGTCTACCAAGGCCGGCAGAGAGAGGGAGAGTTAAAATGACTAAGAGAAAGGAAAAAAGCGAGAATGTGGGAAGGAGAGAGTAGGAGAAAAGTTGTGTGGAAGAGAATAGTAAAATTAAAAGAGATGGAGATTTGTTTGTTAGTGGGGGAAAAACAAGAGATGATTAAGGTATTGTTCCCTAGGAGAAACCCCACTGCAGGGAAACACCCACACAAGAAGGGATGTGTGAAAAACCTATTGATAGCAATATTTAAAGATTGAGAGGAATATATTAGAAAAGTACATCAAATGAAATATACATAAACACAGATTTGCGTGGAAACTTAGAGAAATACATAAGTACTCGTTAAGACGTAGAAGATATGGAAGGAGAAAGGTACAGAGATTGGAAAGAGAGAGCGGAGAAGTAGAAATAAATGAAAAGGTGACGGAAGCGGAAGCAGTGGGGAGAAGAGGGTCGAGAGGGAGCGGAAAAGGAAGGGGAAGCGTACTGGAGGATCGAAAGAGTAGAGAGAGAATAATTGGGGAAAATTATATGAGACTGTTGAATAAACGCCATTTTTCATCTTGTTTTTTGTTATGTCGTTTATTTGAATTTTTAACGTGTGGTGATATGGTTCCATTTTAATATATTCATTTATCAAATGGATAAACTGAATCTTTTTATGAATAATAGGCTCCCCCCCTTCAATTCTGAATTCCTAAATCGAGTTTTTGTAGCATCGAAAGAATGCTCATTTGAAAAGTTCCATTTCCTAATCTTGTTAAAATGGAACTCGATTGATCAAGCGGGAAAGTTATGTGGAAAACGGAGGAAATGGAAGGAAAGGACGGGGGAATGAGGGGAGAGGATATGAGGGCAAGCGGAAAGGGAAAAGCGGCAGAAAAGAGGGGGTAAATAAGAGGCATAGGGAGTTAGGAAACTGCACAGGGAAAACGGAAAATAGAGGCGAAAAGATGAGGGAGGTGATGATAAAAATTGTGAAGTCATATGAAAGCAGAAAGTGAGTATTAGTAGGAATGAGAGAAGAAGAATAATAATAAAAAGATTAATTAAGGCAAGATAGAGAATGGAAGTTCTTTTATTTCCTTCATCTAAACCTTAACCATTTTCACGTACCAAAAAATAAACTTAAGAAAAATTAGAAAGTATTAAAAAAGCATAGAAAATATAAGAAAGGGGTCAAGCATTGGTGTCTAACAAGCGGCCCGCGTAGGGAATTTATGCGGCCTGTGAAGTTAGATACTTTATACTACGATGCAGCCGAAGCTCTAATGTATTTAAAAAAATAGTTTTAAATGATCTTCTAAGAAATTTAAAAAACTTATTATAGCTACACTTCCAATATGTACGCCACTTCTTTTCCATTCCTCTTTGCAGCACTCCTGCCACCGGTTCCCAAACATTTCTTTTCATGTACCGCTCACTAACATTTTTATGACTTTCTGTATTACTTGCCTCGAAAATGTAATTTAAAAATGTATTAAGTACCTTTTTTATTGCGGTGTAAAATCCATGTCAGTACTAAAAATGAACAAAACAAATAATAAAATAAGATACAGGGAGAAAAATAAATTTATTTTCACGAAATAGCAAAACATTAATGTCACCCACAGCACTTTTAATTCTTTTCGAGTACCACTTAAAAATCTCCACGTTTCACTAGTGGTACGCGAGCCACATTTTTGGAACGGCTACTCTACGCGGTTGGGGTAGAGATGAATGTTCTTTACTTAGGAAAGTGGCTCGCGGATTTGTTGCGGTGCCTTAATGCGGCGTGTGGATTTAGTGCAATATCATCATGATTTCAGCTTGAGACCCCTGCACTACGGTTTCAAAAATTGCAAAAATAAGTACAAACAACTCTCGTTCAACGAACGACATGCGTTTCTGAAAAGCGTTCGTAAAACAGATATTCATTGAACGATCGTGATTTTTCCGTTGACTTCGCCGTTAAAACTCCATATGCGTTCCAGACAAAAGATTTCTTATTCTTGAATTTATAATATTTAGCTGTTAAAATGAATGTCAAAACAATTACAATATTGGATCAACTAGAAAACCGATGCAACAACAATCGAACATAGAAGTGTGCTATATATTGTATGATACGAGAAAATTCAACTTTTGAATGAAAAACAGAAAATTCCAACACCGTCAATAAAGAATTAAAAAATCCTCGTGATTTAAACATCTTCAGGAAAATAATTAACAAAAAGTTAAACAGTTATGAGAAAAGTACGAGTAAGTACGATAAATGTGGGCACGGCAATGGCTTGAAAACAAATCCTCGTGATGTAACGATTATGTATGAACCGCGAGAAAACGAATGAGATCGAACGTAATTAATCCAAGTCACAGACTGAAGCATAGAATAGCTGTGGGAAAGGCCGAGTTGTGCCCTTCCTCCTTATCGGTACATAAGAGGTCCTTCAAGTCTAAATGGATAATTGTAAATATATTTTGAGTAACAAACAGCACGTTCGGTGACGTCATATTAAGCCTCTCAAGAAATGCAGGCGATAGGAAAAATGCGTGGTAAAGTGGACACACAAATAATCGATCGGTAAACAATACGATATTTGCGACCACAAGAGCTTTCGTAAACATCCGAGTTTCTTTGATCTGAGTTAGATTTAATTCGTTAAAGTGAACAAAATTTTTGCGAAAAGTAAAGTTATAAAATTCAATTCATTCGCTAAAGCGAACATTCGCTCAACGAACGTTCGTTGTATGAGAGTTACCTGTACATACACTTGCCTTAGGTAATACCATTGCGCGTAGGCAAGAGGGAAGCAGCAGGTCGAAAAAAAAGAAGGTTTAGGCTCCCGGTTCGCTAGATAATTTGGAATAAAATATTTTAGTAATAAAATATATTGTCGTTTATAATGATACAATTTAATTTAATATGCATAAAAGATAACGATTATTCAAACAGTAAAATTGTAAAAATATATAAAGTGAACTTGATGAATATCCCGGTTAATTCTTGTGTATGGGGAAGAAAAGACCTTCGTCTTTTCTTTGAGGAACGAGTCATTTGTGCTAATGCGTAAGTGAATTATAATACGGGCGTAAAGGAACGCCAAATTTCGCGTAAATGTTAATTGATTGCTTAAAATTTTTTTGATTATGATGAGTTGTTAAATCTGTATAATTTACGACTTTTATTATGCTAAAATATAAATACGCCATTTGCATAATAACCTACAGCAGCGTTTCCCAACCTTTTAATAGCACGACCAACCTAGGCTTATTGAGTTTACCTGGGACCCACCTATTATCTATATAAGTACTATTTTTTCAAGCTGTAGATAATACATGTGTGTCCACATTGTACTACCATGAGTTCTTTAACTATTTTATCGCGAACTCATTAAAAAAATGGAAAAATTTATCAACTTAAACTATATAGAAATCTTT
Organism: Tanypteryx hageni; assembly: GCA_028673005.1. Classification (NCBI taxonomy): domain Eukaryota; kingdom Metazoa; phylum Arthropoda; class Insecta; order Odonata; family Petaluridae; genus Tanypteryx; species Tanypteryx hageni. Next base: position 12,953,184 of record CM054118.1, on the reverse strand, counting down.
CTCCGATCCACCTCGTTCCTTTGCGACCCACAGGTTGGGAAACCCTGCCCTTCAGTATCTAGTGCTATGCGGGCACTACTTTCTTCAAGGCGATTAGTCCGCGAACGACAAAGCTGTACCTCAAAAACTTGGTCGCGAATATTCGAATCGGCGAACTTATTTTTTCAACTTTTATACTTAAATGCTTATTGTGGATTATATCTTCAGCCATAAGACGGAATCGATCATTCCCTAGTCCAGGGCTCTCCAAACTATGGCCCGCGGGCCACATATGGCCCGCTACCCCATTTAATGTGGCCCTCGAGCCTGTAATAGTCTTTACCATTTTTCACTAGATATAACAATAAAGCAGTGTTGTAAAATGTTATACGTAACGTAGCGATATAAAGAAATTATTTATTAACAATGAAAGAGAAACCTTAACGAAATTTGCAAAATAGCTGTAACGAAAACGAAAAAAATCGTTATTTAGTTATGTCTACGCTTCTACTGCGTGACATTTCGTCCCTTTTTTCCCATTTCGTTTCTTTTCTCTGTCATTCTCAGCAGTCTTATTAGCCCCCACGTGCAGTCATACCGTCATAAAATGCACCGAGGACTGGATGAGATGGGGGGGGGGGGGCTTTCTGGTCCTAAAGCGTGGCAGAGATCCGCATAAAAGGTTGGACATATCGAAAAATTTCTCGGAAAAATCTTAATTTACCCAATTCACTAAACCACCTTTTAATGTGAAAATATCCTACATTTGTATATTGCGCTCCTATATTTTCAAAAGGTTTTTCATTTTGATATCTTGGCCCGCGAACAAAATTTATCGACCAAGTGGTCCACTTGTATAAAAGTTTGGAGACCCCTGCTCTAGTCAATTACTTAACGTAGCTAAAAATTTAAGCTTTTTATACTTATTAATTAATGTAAAACATTTTACATATTAAAATGGTTAAGGTAGTTAAATATTTATTTAAGATTGTATTATTTTAACGATTAAAAGTAAATAATATGAAACAAAATAAAACTCCTTTTACATTTACTAAATAAATTATACGCTTGCCGTTAATATACACGGTGCATTGATAAGTTTAAAATCTAACAAGTAGTCAGTCCAATACTTCCTGGGAAACAAAAAATAACAGTACGACAGCACGAGAAGGGGATGTCGGAAAACATGCCTCCCGAGATATATAAACGGATAACGAAGTAGGCACGAGTCAAATTCTTACGGGTCACTTTACATCGATGTGCACACGTGCACGCGCACGCATTCTTGTGGAAGGGGAAGGTGAAATGTAAGGAAAAAGGGGAATGGGGGAAGGAGGAGAGGAATTTGCGGGGTATTAGGGGAGTGGCGGATGTTGAAGAGGGATCACCGGAATGAGACAGAGGGAGAAGAAGTTGGTTAATTGCGTCGTGAAGCGACGATCGAAAACTAGTATATGTGAAGAGAAAGAAGAAGAGCGGGGTTTTCGGACGAGGTTTTGCTCCACGTTCTGTTGCTGTCGTGTCGTCGTGTGTGTTGGTGAGGAGAGAGAGAGAGAGAAAAGAGCCATGCCCGGCGGCGATCCGTTGTTAAAATCGCATAGTTCGAAAAAAACACAAACGGAGAGGTTTTTGGGCGGAAGGGAACGAAGGGTGAGTTTTATATTTAATACCCGAAACATTCGCCTAAAGAAGGGAGAAAATTGTTTTTATGCATGGAAAATCATTATGAAAGGCAAATGTGGAAAAAAGGCAATTTAATCACACACAAGGCCTCCCACGATTGTTTCAGTCATGGATTACTCTGGAATAAACAGGTAGTTCAGGAAACTTTCCTTTCAGTACAAATTTAATACATAAAAAGTAGAGGTGTACACAGGTTTTCCGTGGTACAGAAGTGCCTTCGTCAAATTCGCCGTAGTATATTCGTATACTAATGTATTTGCTTTGAAATCGGAAAATTAGTTTTCCTTATATTGTGATAGCCCTGCTTTTTTGATCCGGCTTAAAAATGTTTTTCGTCTTTCCATTGTGTACTTGCTCTACAAACGAAATTTCTTTGATGTCCGTTCAGCCAATACCTTCCAAATTCATAGTTACAGAAAAATTCTATATTTGGTTAAAATCCATTGGGTCAGTTCTCTTGAAATGTGTGTAAAAATAATATTTAACTTTTTATTGTGGTAGCCCTGCTCTTTAGCTCCGCTTTAAATATCTTGATTTTACTATGGTATGTTGTACGAATCTTAGATACAAAATTTAATTGAAATCCGTTCAGCCAATTCCTTCCAAACCCCTAATTACTGAAAGAGTTTAATTTATAATTGTGGCACCCCTGTTTGGCTGATTTGGTTTAAATATGCTAATATGGTTTTGTATATATGTGTGTATTATAAGTATTAAATTTGGTTAAAATGGATATGGACATTTCAACACAAATACGTATAAAAATAATGTTTTTATTCCTTAGATTGTGGCAGCTCTGCCTTCTATATCTATACTAAACATCTTGATTTTGTTATTTTATGTTGTACGCCTACTTCATGCAAAATTTAGTTCAAATGGGTTAAGCCAATTCCTCTCTAATTCATAATTATCGAAAAGTCTAACTTTGCAATTGTGGCACCCCTGCTTAGTCGATCCGGTCCAAATATGTCATTTTGGTCATTAATTGATGTGAATATTCCATGTACCAAATTCAGTTGAAATCGGTTTATTTATGAAGAAGACGTTAGTGGGGACACACGCACACACAAACGGACACCCGGGCTATCTCGTAAGACTACTTTCCATTTTTTTGGAAAGTAGGCTAAAAAAGGGTTTTATCGGGAAAAAATAAGGAGCCCTTTTTATTTTACTTTTTCGGCCTGGATAACCATTACGCCTTTTTTATCGAAACAGCCTGGTGTGAAATAATAAAAAATTGAATCTTTTGAGAGGCAAATAAATAGGCGGATTCCGCGAATTCCGCCTTTTGGTTTTCATTTGTCATCCTTTCCCTCTGCATCCGTTCTTTTATCCCCTTTGCCCGGTCGCTATGATGGATTGTTTTTCGTTCCACTCTCGTTTTATTATTGCTTCGGGCCAACAAAGGACCTCGTGTCGCATCCAGGCGTATTTTTTGTCCGTTGTTAAGGAAAACAATTCTTTGGGCGCGGGATCCTGCTATTTTATTTATTTTACACTTTCTGAGGAAATAAGGCGGTAATTTTTGCAGCGAAACACGGTTTCTTTCTGAAAAAAAGAAAAATACTTGTCAAACATGTCTAACTCTCGGAGGAAATATAGATGAATAATGAATACTGAAAATAGCTTACCGAGAATCTCGTTTTTTATAACACGTTTTCACCTTTTAATAGTACTAATTTAGAAATAACAGAAAGTAAAATTAGTTTGCACTGAATGAAAGCAAATAGGATTAATTTTTTTTGTAATGGAGTCTACTGAACAGAATGACTTACGTTTGCATATTTGTTTTTGTGTCAAAAAGTTTTTGTCTTAATATAAGTTTGTGATAGTTGTAATTTCTAATAATAGACTATAATCTCATTTCCTCTAAATCTTTGAATCTCTGTCACTGTCCCATTTCTATGGAGTTAAATGGGAGAATGGGAAAGCTAGAAATCTTTTCATTCCTTTACGATCAAACTTTCAGGAATCGCTTGGCAGCTCAGCTTTTATATTTTAAGCTGCTTGCCGTCAACATTGAAGTCATGAGTTCGATTCCAGTAGTGTCAATTTCGGGGGTCGACAAATCCCGGCCGCCAGGTTGCCATGGCGCCTAAGATTTTCTTGCTGGCGCCTAGATATTGTATATGCGTGCTCTAGTTAGGTTCTGGTTATACTGTAGTCACGTGCTGTAGTCATATTGTATTGTCGGAATCAGCACTAGGGGCAGCAAAATATAATATATCTTTCGGAAGCGTTCCTGAAAATAAGTGCAAATATTTTTCTTGTTCGTAAACTACCTGTTTTCAGAATATCGTTAGATTTTTAAAGATGTATAAAGCTCATTTTATTTTAACTTAATGTGACAGAAATGATTGTGAGTGGCTTAATTATTGTAGCAAATTCGTGTCTAATTTATTAAACATTTATTTTTCTGATAATGATAAAAAATATCCGCCAAAATTATGTAACCTCTGCGCTGGCTCCTAGGTTTTGGAGCTGTCGCCTAGGTTTTTAGAAAATTTGTCGAACCCTGGCTTATTTACTACATTTGATTAACACGAGGATGAGAGTAGCACATTAATCATTCGCATTTTAAAATTAATTAGAATCATCGTAGGAGTTCGGGGCTTAAAACAACGAATGCCTAAAAGAACGAAATTTTGTTTTCCTGTCATCGATTACGAATTGACAAAATTTCGTCGTTGTTTTGAAGTTTAAACAATATCTTGGTCGTGATAAATAATACGGCGGTGGCGAAAATATACAAATATTCAGTTTTTAGTTGATATTATGTTAATGAATTCAGATATAGAGATTAAAATTGCTGTATTTTTAAAGTCTTTGAGGAAAATTTTTGCCAAAACCTTTTAATACCTATTTGACTAGAAACAGAAAAATGAAAAATATATTAAATATATTAATTATTTTTTATATGCACTAAAAATTAAAATAATCTAAAGTTCTCATAATTTAAAGTTTTGTAAAGTGAAAATTGTTTTGGGGATATAAAGGTTGTCTAACGTAATGTTTAACAAATAATTCTTTAGTAATATTTCTTTGTCAGACAACTTTTGTATTCCTTAAAGCTATTGTTACTTTTCGAAACATTCAATTATGTTAATGTTATAGTACATTTTACTTTTTAGTGCATTTAAAAGTTGGTTACATTAATTTTTTATTTAAATATCATTTTAACTTAATACTTAACTCATACGTACCCGTCATTTTTGACGGGAACTAGCTAGTTTGGATGATTTCAAATTCATTGTCCCAAGTTCCGCCTCTTTTCAACTCGTTTGTTAAAGGTTAACGCTTTTCTACGCCGAATAGGTTTTTAACGTTCTCTTTTTAGTCAGTCAAATTGTACAATTGGATTACTTGCAGAGAGAAAGATATATTATTTTTTCTTTTGGAAATAATTATCGAGCCTTTTTCGGTATTTATCGTCTTCTGAAGTATTTTCTGTGCAGTCTTTATGGTTGATTGAGAATATCCGCAACGAACGGTTTATTTCGAAGGCTCAAACAGTGTCTCGAATACCTATAAACCGACAGGAGTTGTGTAAAGATAAGGTTTTAAGATAGTGATTTGTGATCGGTTATAAAATCTTGAGTGAAGTGTTTTTTTTAACCTCGTTTGCTAAGATGTCGCTCATTGACAATTTCAATAAATTTCAGTTGGATGATCCATCCCAGCCATTTAACGAAGATATTTTATTTTAATACATTCTATATTGGTCTGAATTATTTTTTTGTCTTATAAAGTCGGGGAAACATTTATTCGGAAAATTATTTTAATATTTTTAGGCAAAGCTCAATGATCATGGAGGATGATCCTGTGGAAAAATAATGACTACCGTATTGTCCCGAATATAAAGCGACCCTAAGATTTTTGGAAAGTTTTTCAAGACACCGATTCCTCGTTCATCCACCCCTTCTCCTGCGCGTAAAAGATTACACCTGACGGTAACTTTTCTTTTGGCATACTTTTACGATTTAAAATTACACAGGGAATCAGTTTTCGCCCGTTGGCCGTGACTGCAAGCATGACAGTTATCGTTGATTCCTCATTTCCGGTGGATTTTAACAACACCGATTTTTAAATTCATGGGATAACTTCGTCGGATTCCTATGTTAACCTGAGATTTGGAAGAACCTTTTTTCTCAAAATGATCAGCGTCCTTTTTGTCACTCATTGTTAAAATAATGGATGGCTAAAAACTCGCTAAGTAGTAACAAAGAATACGCCGACTCTCTTACGGACTATCGAAGGGTTCTGCCGCCGATTGAACTCGATCTATTCTCGCCTCGGATACTTTTCAAGTACAGTGCAACGTACGCCTAATGTGTCTACAATGTAACAAGTGTCTTGTATCTCGTAAACAGACGCGCGGAATGTACGGTGATTTTTGGAAACACGATTTTACGATATTTTAAAATCACTATAGTACTCGAATATAACGTCACGTTATATTCGGGACAATGCGGTATTCATAATTTTTTACATCGTTTTATGTTTATAGTTGTATCTCCGTGTCGTATTTGGCTATTTATATAAATGGACAACTTGTGATTTAAGTTCTTATGTTTATTTCCTTGAATGCATACCGCCAGAAAAAATTCAAACCGAGATTTTCATTTCCATTTTCCGTATTTTTATTTGAGGAGACAATTAAATCACGCCCCTTTTAGTCGGTTATATTTACACTGAAATGGCGCAATCAATTTCGATGCTTGGAAATGGGTTATAAAGAAAAAATCTTTGTGGGGACACCGTAAAATGTTTATTTCATTTGACATTAGATGCGGCGTCTTAATTTCTTTCCTCACCTCGTTCTGCAGACGGAGCGACTTAATTGCCAAAAGAAACGGGCGACGAAAGTGTAGTGCGGAGGGGACTGTTTCTTTGAGACGCCATCCCGTTTCATCTCCCGATTCTCCTATGTAGAAAATATCGATTCATCGAATACAGTTGTACAGAAAATTTCGCTGCAACGAAAACATTCCCAAGCCCCGACCGAATCCTCATAGGACTTTGAAAATCTCCACTTTTATAAGCAGATTTTTTTATTCGGAATGTTGTAAGTTTGAAGATCATATTTATTTCTGGTGCAATCAATTGCAATTTTTTTATTTGAAATGTATTATAAAACGTTATTTAGGTGAAAAATCGGTCTTTTTTATAGATTATCGAGCGGTATTCGTTAGAGCAAATTTTCAGTACAACGGAATGATTTACGCATCATCCGGAAGTTAGTTTTAAAGGAATTTCACTGTAAATAATGCCTTATCAAAGGACAGATTTTTATAGCCAAACTAAAGTGTCTCCGTAAATTTAAAATTTTACTTTTTTCAACCAATCTTGTCCTCTTAACTTCAAAACAACCGCTAACCTATTCTCCCCCGCTTCGGCCCTCCTTCCTTACACTTCTCTCTCCACAATCTCCCGAAAAAATACTGTTTCGCAGGACGATTTCATTACGCCTAATAAATTAGGTGAGTTGTGTGGAAAAGAGGGTTTTACAAAGGAAGTGGACTTCAGGAGGGCTCGGAACGGATTGAAAGGAGGAAAGGCTGGAAGGGAAAGAGAGAGATGAAAAGAGAGAGGTGTAATGTGGAGTTTGAAGAGAGATGGGTGAGAGAGAGAATTCGATGTAAAGAAAGATGTGAAATAAAGGTAATAGAATAAGAGGTAGCCTGGAAAGAAGTAAGAACAAGAAAAAAGGAATGAAAAAAGAAATAATGAAGAGAGAGGAGGGCGAAAGTAGAGGGGATTAAGGGGAGGGAAGTAGACACACAAGTAGATAACCGCCTTTGCTAGGAAGAAATTGGAACTATAAAGTCTCTTGTTACATTTAACCGAAAGATCAAGGAGAGAGGATGAAGATGGACGGTAAAAGAGGGAAGGAGAAAAAAAGGGCGGTAAAAGAGAGATTAAAAGAGGAAAAGGGATAGAGAGAGTGTGATATAGATAGATAATCGTATTTATTTGGGCGAGATTGATGCTAGAGAGTTTTTCCATCTAGGGAGAGAGAAAGGAGAAGAGAGAAGGGGAGAGCATGTAAGAGAATGAAAAGAGAGTGAGGGAGATACTGAAGTAATGGTAGGGACAGACATACAGACAAATGTCTTTATATGTGCGATGCTGAGGCTTGTTAGCCCCCCTCTTACACCTAAATCCATGGGTCAAATAATTTACGATTACCATAAAGAGCATTAATGAATATTTGTATATATTATTGTCAATAAAAAGTAAACAATTGCAACTAAAATATTAAGTTACAAGAGGTGTAATGATTTGTTTAATTTAGCTAGAAAAAGCTAAATATAAATATTGATTACCATATTTAGTAAAAACTCGATTACAGGATAGCTCCCACAGAGGAAGAGAGAGGAATATAAAAGGGAGAGTGAAAGAAAAACCGTCAGGAGAGTGAATTTAAGCAAGAAATTACAGAGAATGATCGTGAAAAAGACAGATGGCGAATGGGAGACAAGAATGAGCGAGGAAAATAGCGAAGTGCAAGAAGTGCGAGAGAAAAATCAGGCGGACACAAGTAATTGGATGAAAAGGGGCAAAATTAGACGGAAAAATAGCGGCAGAGATGAGAAAAATAGGGGTACATAGTTGAGACCGGATCACAGAAATGACCCAGAAGTCCATAGCGTGGGTGTGGTATTGTCGGGTTTAGCAAAAGGAGAAAGGGTTAGAAAGAGATGAAGGAATCGTGAGACGGAGCGAAGGATGGAATGGGGCAGGAAAAAGGAAGAGAAAAAAAGAGAGAGAGGCAAAGGGACGAGGGAAAGTGAGATGGCCTCAAATGAAAATTAACAGCTCCGAGCCAAGGGACGGAGGGAATGGGAAAAATATAACAAATGAGAAATTAGCCCGAGGGGATAACAAAGTAGCAGTAGGGGAAAGACGAGCTGACAAATTGGGAAGCTGGGAAAAAAGAGAATGAGAGAGGTGTTGAATGCGGTGTGAGATTATTGGAAAGGGTTTTCCGTAGAACTCATCGAGTGGGAGGGGAGAGGGAGGAGGGAGAAGATGGGAACGAAGCGTTACTACAAAAGGTTTTGTTTTGTTTATCTTCATTTCGGAAGAGGAAAGCGACGGTCTGTGAAATGGTTATGCGGGATATGTCAACGCTTTTATTATTTTGTTGATTTTTCTTTATTTTCGGTTTTGGGAAAGATTAGTGGAAAACCGTGAAAGTAAAAGGTCGGTAATGTGATTTGAAATGATTTTGATTAAAAGTCTGGCGAAGGTCGTTTTTCAGCAGTGGAATACATAATATATCTCTCCTTGCGAAAAGACGGAGGCAATTTTGATAACCTTTCCGGTCCGTCAAATGTCGTATTTATCGTAATTAAAGGTTTTAAGTACGACTGAAACCCTTTATGAAATGAAAACATGCTAATTTTTTGGAATAATTAATTAGGCGTCGGTTCTCTGTCTCGTTTAATTTCGTCGAAATATTTTTTTTCTTAGGCACGATTGTTGAAATGACTTGTATTTTAATTAATTTTCATGTCGAGGTTTCTCCAGTGATCGATGCCTATCCATCAGTAGGACCTTAAATACTAAAACAAAGGGTCGAAATATGCGCAGAAATACTTTTACGAGAACTAAGGGTTTCCACCATCTCCGATTTTTTTTTTCAAATTTGGAGGTTCATCCGTTCCGAAACAACTTTCAAAAAAGATTCGAGTTCTTTTTAGCGGCGTCCCACAGGGTGGCGTTCTGCGCCTGAAGGAGTTACATTTTGTTTTTCTTTCTTTTTTTTTGTATCGCAACCGCGGTGACTTCTTTCCTCGGTTTTCACACCACCTCTTCTCCGGAAATTGTTTGCGTGCTTCTAATTAAATTAGTCAGTCGGTTTGGAAGAGGCGAGGGAGAGGAAAAGGAGGTGGTTTTAACGTTTGCCTAGAGGTTCGTCGTTTAAACTAATGAATAATTTAGTAAAGAGGGCCTCTTTTTGCTCCACGGAAACAAATCGCGATTCGTTCGGAAATGGAGCTCCTAGAGAGTGACGAAGGCAACGGAAACCTCGGAATTGTTTCACCACATTCCTTTCGGAAGTTTCACGAATCTAGGTCGAAGATTTCTAAGTTGTCAGAAGTCAATTCTGACACGACCTCAATCCCACTTAACTCATGATATTTTAAGAATTACATGTTATAAATTTTCAAAAATCAAATTAGTTTGATGCAATAATTACAGGTTTTTGTATTGGATTGATGTGTTTGTCATAGGGTAGCATTTTGCATCAACCAGTTTCGTATTGAAGAGGTTTTAATGGCTTCATCTTCAATGTTTTCTCTTATTTTAAAATTATTTTTATATTATAAAAATAGCAGTCAGCTATATCGTTTTCCATGACACATGTTTACGATAACCAAGTTTCAAAGATATGAAAAAAGTCAATGTAAGATTATCGACGGCCACGTAAAATGACTTGATTTGTTACGTAAAATATTTCCATTCTTATTTTTCAAGTGCACACAATATATTTGGTGCACAGACCTTGCGAGACAATGCATCACAAATACTACATCAACGTGAATCATATGAAATTTATTTAATTTAATTAGTATATAATTTATGCAGTCATATTTTTCCGTCTGATATCTCATCATTGAGATCTCATTACCATTCTATACTAACGGAAGATAAATTGGGCTTTTCAAATAATATAGCTAGTAATTTCGGCAGTACCTTGTATTTATTCGCCATTTTAATTCCGAATGACGATCTTATCATCTTTACGTAAATCCAAGCATGCCAAAACGATTCTCTATATTTATTCTTATTTTCGATCTACCTTTTACGCTCTTTTTCAGTCGCGTAATCTGTTGAGAATAAAGCCTTAATCCTTTGAAGTCAGGTTTTCAACCCAAACTATCTGCCTTATATTCACTTAGTTTTCTATATTCGAGATGGAAGGTTAAGTCATTACTCAGAGCACCGGTTTTTAAGCATATTTTTCCACCGATTCTTATGAGCCTCTTTTAAATAATTGCGTATTCCCTAACGTGCTTTAAAGTAACGTAATAAACTAGTGATAAAAATATCTCATGTTCATAAATGTTAGTAGTGAAAAAATAATGACAAATTTCTGTATTTGCGTATTTTTCCACAACGGACAATATTAAATATGTACCGCAGGAGCACCACCAATCACTGCACGTGACTTCTTGCAGGGAAAAGACCCCGAAACATCTCAATGGTTAAATGTATTCTCTGTCAAAGTTACTTAAATAGAATATATACACGAATACGTTGATGTAATTTCTGTATTTCAACGCACGCCTCGGTAAAAACGTGCCTGCAATATTTTTATTTTTTTTTAAATCCAGAGGGTTTAGTTTAGAAATCATACATTAAAGATGAAATAAATAGAGGAATTACTATTTGTTAATAATTTCGAGAACCATAAAACCATAAAAACAGATTTATGAATATTTATACCGATAAAGTTAAATTGATTCAATTATCGAGCTCGTCTTATGGCTGACAAAAGAGTATTACAAAATCTATTTTCGGTGAATTTTCACTGAAGACGGCTGCTTTGTAGCCGAAATGCGCATCTGATTTTTTCTAACCTTGTCTTCGCTATTGGAGATATGAGACAAGTATTTTTAAGTGCTTGTTCTTGAAAGTTAAATCGATTTAGAAGCTATAACATAAACTATTTACAATGACATTATGGAGCAAGAATAACTTAAATAAGTGTCTAAATATTGAATTATTCTTAAGATATAGTTTTTTAAATAGTAAAATATTCTTCTGGAGTGAAAACACTTATTGTTAGCTCCATTGCGGAGCACCGTATTAGTATGTATGCAATTTATTTTCTTCGTCAGGTTTGTTCATTTTCGGCTGTGTTGGTTTTAATTATTTTTGTGCAGCAAATACTGATCGAAGAAGTTAGAAAATATCCGTTATTTCTCGATGAAATGCTTGGCTCAAAAACTGACCGCAATACATAATGAAAACCCCCGCGGCCGTCCTTCCTTCCCGGTTTGATTTTGCCTTATATAGGCTTTTGGGTAATCATCTTTCATAGTCAGGGTCTGGGTTCGGTTCCAGGAGTGATAGCAACATGCTTTAATTTGAATAACATGGGAAGGGGTGCAGCACCTATTATTTGTATCTTAAAATTATCTATAATCATCGTAGTACTTCGTGAGTTAAACCAAAAAACACCTAAAAACGAAAAATCATTTTCCTACTGTCGATTTTTAAATACGCTTTGAATTAGCCGACAAACTTATTTTTAATGCGAATATTCTACGTTTTCTGAGATGAAAATCTTTCGTCCTCAAAGTCAACCGCATTGTTCACAATTTCGAGAAATTCCGTACTTAAAATTTGGTTAAACGGAAGAGAAATTTTATGAATGTTGTCATAAAGATTTTATCTAAAAAATTTTAACTTTTAAATTTACACAAGTGGAGAGAGAGAAAGAGAGAGAGGGGGAGAGAGAGGGGGGAAGAGGGGAGGGGAAGAGGGAGACAGGGAGAGAGAGAGAGAATCAACCAAATAATTGATAAATGCGTTAAATTTGAGATCCCCTCATTTTGACGGGCACCAGCACCCGCATTGTCAAACAATGTCCTCCCCTTTCATTTACATTTCATCGCTTGTGTATATTATGACGTCTTCCTATCCTCTTTCTGTTTAGCAGTAAAATAAAATCACTTCACTCTGTAACTTATCGCAAAGATAAAACAATCCACCGCGGTTTGTTGGCCTGGAACGGGACAGGTTCTCTCTTACACAGCGTTTAAAGCATCGCACCGCAGTCCTATTTTCGTCTGTTTTCATCATTGTTATCTGCGAAAACTGTTAAATATTCATAACCTGAATTTAATACTTCGGGGAGGGAGAGTAAGGAGAGAGAGAGAGGGGGGGAGGGGGAAGCTAGAGAACATTACCATTTTATCGGTTGGATTTAATTCCGCCCGTTTTAATTTCAACAATGAGTCTCAAGCCCCCTCTCGCCGCACCTCCCCCTACTTCCTCCTCCCTCCGCACCTCTCCAACAGGCGCTCGCGTCGTCATTCGGTTTCGCGTGCTTCATAATCCGAGACGATTCGGAGAGTTCCCTCCCTCCTGCATCGCTACCTATTCACGCTTAAACCAACTCCTCTTCGGTTTTAATAATTCAACGTTCAATTCCCGGCGTTAACGGACCGAGGAAGGAGAAGTTTCACGGAGGGGCGTTGCTTGAAACACCGCAGACATTTTGAGGTTATTGCGTTATGTTGGTGTAAGATTTCCTGCGTATTTACGCCTAGGAGTGAATTTGTGATTAATCGAGGTAACGGAACCTTTTTTTTCGTTTTGTTATGGCGGAGAATCGCATTGTCGGGTTTCGTGGCCTCAATTCTCTTGTGGTATGGGCCAAAAATCAGAGTGAGTGTTTTATTTATGTATTCTTGTGTTTTAAACAAAAAAGATGCGGTCTCGTCTAAAAGTTAAAGCTTGAAGTGAACTGATTATGCGATGATAAATTATCGTGAGGTAATGTTTAATGCAGCGAAAATGTTTATAATGGAGTTCTCGAAATGTGTGCAAATGTTTTTTTTACGGTATGGCTCTGTTTGTAACGCGTTTTGTATCCTGCGTGCAGAAACTATTTGTAAAGTTTAATAGCCCCGAATCAATCGAAGACTTGCGCGTCATAATTGTACCAGTGAGCGTAGAGTAAGACCGGAGCATACAAGAAAATATGTCTAAATAGTCATTAGAAACGTGAAATACTACAGATCATTCTTCCCCGACGCGACAAGACAGGCCAATAGAGGGTTTATTATGTAGAGATTATGTTTGTTCAGTTTCACCCCCTGCCAAACGCTTCTGGCGGCTTACAGGGTATTAATGTAAATGTGAAAGAGAGTGCCGCGAAGGAATGCACGACGTATCGTCAAGGGGTACTATTCATCGCGATCTCTCCCTCGGAGAAACTTTGGGCGGGTCACCACTCCTGCTCCTCTTCGCTTGCATTCTCCTGTATTTACTGCGTTAGGACACGTTATCCATTAGCGGCATAACTACGACTAGCTGTGCCCCGGTGCAAGAATTAATGATGATGCCCCCATCTGGATAAACGAACAAACATTGAAAAAATAACAAGATTTGTAATTTTATTAATTACTTTGTTATCTTAAAGGTGAACATATTATTTTCCATATGTCTTTGTGAATATAAATAATTGACAACTGTAGCGTTTCTCCGTGAGCCTCCTCTGCAGGAAAATCTCTACGCACTGCCTAGGCCAGCGGTGCCCAAACTTTTCTAATGGCGGGCCACATCAATGGTTGCGAATTCTTCGGCGGGCCGGATTAGAGTTTAAATCGAAAAATTTCTATATATTCTGAGATGCCATTAAGTGAAAATCATGTCTAAATAAGGTTTTCATGTCTAACATTTCAATATTTAAAGTTTTATTATGAAAAATTTCAAAAAATGTATGAATTTGTGTGTTAAATTTTTCGAATTGATTTTTCCCCCTAGCTTCGCGGGCCGAACAAAAACCCTTCGCGGGCCGTAGTTTGGGAACCGCTGGCCTAGGCTGTACAGCTACTTCACTGTCATCCATGTTACTTTAATTTATAGTTTATCTATACATTATCTGTAGTCCATTGTCAGAGTATCCGCATGTGCTGTTGTGATCGTTGTTAGACGATCGAGGAAAACAGCCACCGAAATATTGTTCTTATTAGTCATTGGGTTTTTGCATCGGAAGTTAGTAATTATCCTTGAAAATTTCCTAAAATGCAGTTTTAAGATATTAAATAACAGCTGACTGTGTTTTAAAGAAAAACAAGCCCCTCAGCCACATAGAGATTCGTTTGATAAGAGTATTTGTGCCCGTAGTTCTTTAACGTTTCACGTGCGCAATTGAATTTCACGTAAAATTATTTGGTTAACATATGAAAGTTGCATCAATATAATTAACTCTAATCTCTTCTCTAGAGACTTCATTCACTTTTATGATACAATTACTATGGGGTTCCCTCGAATGGTGTACATCATGTTTAATTCGAGTACATTAAAATTAAGCTAGCCTCTATGAAGCCACACCTTACAAACAACTTTATAGGACTTGTAAAGATGCGCTTGCACGGATACACATTAGCATATAAACGTTTAATTTAATCTGAAATTAATTAATACTAAATAAAACTCAAATGCGGCTAAGCAAACACTTTAGTTAAATGTCGATTTTTCGAAGGTGTCAACTGTACGCTTCTTTGAGACCTCGAACAAAAATATTGGCCTTATTCGAATATCGATTAATTGTACCAAGCAAAGGAGAATGCGACATTAATTCGGCAGAAGTCGTCTTCTTTATGATCTGTTTAAAACCCAACCTTATATAGGTAGACGTTAAAATTTACTTCCAGATACATTAAAACAAACAAATACCCACAAGCGTAAGTTAACCTTATGTAAAAAGTATTAAAAAATATTTTAGCGTCTTCTACATTAGTCGCACATACTTTTTATGCGAGTTGGAGCGTGAAACGCAGTAAATG
This sequence comes from Tanypteryx hageni, assembly GCA_028673005.1. Classification (NCBI taxonomy): domain Eukaryota; kingdom Metazoa; phylum Arthropoda; class Insecta; order Odonata; family Petaluridae; genus Tanypteryx; species Tanypteryx hageni. The sequence goes on along the minus strand of CM054118.1, from coordinate 12,937,990 downwards.
GTATTACTCACGCACAAATAGGTTAAGAAGACCAGGTTGCGTTTATCGAGGTTTTCTACCTCGCATTTTGTCTAGGGTTTAAAAGCATTGCCCTCGCTGTCTCTCTCTCTCACTCTCCTTAATTTATCTCCGTGCTTAGAGAGTGCCATCTTTCAAACCGAAATAGGTGAAGCTTTGTCGGGCGCATGCCATGCTGGGGGAGGGCAACCTAAATTAGGGAAAATATCAAGATCCCCACTCGTAACCATTTCTTCGCTCTTCTCCTTCAACGTCTTAACTCCATCTTCATATGCATAGTTCTTCACTGGCACGTAAAACTGTTTTCTCTTCGCCTTTATACACGTATTCGTCCCTCACTCTCCTTCGATTGACGTGGACCACACTTACATTCCCATGGACGTGCTTGGTCTTCTACCTTTCACCGTCTCAAAATCGTGTGCCGTTTTTAAAACTAAGCCTCAGAAGATATTAGCGGTCGAGGAAAATGCGGTTCAATCCATTCGGGTGAACTCCAATGAAGAAGGCTTTGTTATCTTTTTCTTAGAAATGATGTATTCGGCTTTGTTTATGCGTCACTTCTTTAGAATCATTATCAGGATTTTTCGTAGAAATTAAAAAACTCGCTTCGCAAAATAGCCGCATGATGATTTCCTTATGGCGATATCGAATTTGTTGGGAACTTCAGTCTTCGCGTGAGTCAGGTAAACGGAAGGCGCGTTTGAGGAACAAAGTAATCGTCTTAAGGGATAATTAATGTAGTTTTACCTATTGCATTTGATAGGACATGAATAGCGGTCGTATATGCTACTATAAGGGAAAGACATGATGGTTCGTTTGATGTTGCAGTAGAAAACTCGGGCGTTTAATTACAGCTTGAAACTAATAATTTAGTTAGCTCCAATAGCCATAGAAAGGTTGTGAAAATCAAATGTGCGGTCAGCTAATAAGTAGCAATCATCAGTGAATAAATACTCTGTTCTGTAGTCAATATTGTCATTTGATCTTCCGAAAATTTTGTACATGTATTAGAGGCACTAAATTTATCAATCGGATTTCTGCCATTAGACGACTGCAATTATTCTTTTTTGAACAACCCTTAGAGAAAATGCTTTTCATCATTTGACAAAATTACCTATCATAATAACTTCTACTATTGGAAAGAAATCGTGGGAATTTAGCTGATTTTTAGTGCATTTCGTCATTGCCGAAAAGCACTATTATCTTCGTTATGTCCGTCCGTCCGTACATATTAGGGAAGAATTGAACCGATTTCAACCAAATTTGGTAAATAGAATATTCAGATAAATTCAAGACCAAGATGGCATATTTGGACCAGATCAACTAAGCAGGGGTGCCACAATTGCAAAGTAAAACTTATCGATAATTATGAATTTTGAAGGAATTGGCTGAACCGATTTCGACGAAATTTCGTAGAAAGGAGGCGTGTAACATAAAAAAAACAAAATTAAGATTTTTTGAATAGATATAGGAAGCAGGGCTGCTACAATACAAGGAATTAAAAAAATCTTTTTACACGTATTTGTGTTGAACTGTCCACGCCAATTTTAACCAGATTTAATATTTATAATTTACAAACACATGCAAATCTATATTAAGACCGAATAAACCAAACAGGGGTGCCTCAATTACAAATTAAACTCTTTCAGTTATTAAGGATTTGGAAGGAATAGACTGAACGGATTTCAATTACATTTTGTAAATTAGATTTGAACAGCATACCAATATGAAATCAATATGTTTAAAGCGGAGCTAAAGAGCAGGGCGACCACTGTAAAAAGTAAAATAATATTTCTTTTACACGTATTTTTAGAGAACTGACCTCATGGATTTTAACCAAATATAGTATATATAACCTTCATATAAATAAATAACCAAAATATATTTAAATCGGGTCGACTAAACAGAGTTACCGCAATGACAAGGTTAGAATATTTCTTTAACTACGAATCTGGAAGGTCTTGGCTGAACAGATATCAAAGAAATTTCTTTTGTAGGGCGAGTATAGAATAGAAAGACGAAACAAATATGTTTAGAACGGATCAAAAAAGCAGGGCTGCCACAATATAAAGATAAATAATTTTCTGATTTCAAAGCAAATAAATTAGTATATGATTATACTACGACGAATATGACGAACAGCACTTTTGTACCACGGAAAACCCGTGTACAACCCTACTTGTTTGTACTTGTTAGCCCACTTTTTAAGAGTAAACAACTGTTTCAGCACCTTGTACGAGCAAATGATTTCCGTAAATATAAATACATGCTAAAAACTTGAATTTTATTAAATATTAAAATGACGATCAAGTCAAAAATATATAGAACAACAATTTCTTATCGATCGTTTAGATTTATATGTGATAATAAAATTTAATTTGATATCTGATCAATTTCTTACTCCGCATTTGTTTATAGGGCGCGCCAAGATATACTTACGTAGCTTTTAAAGCGTCATTAATATTGGCACGGTCATTTATTTTTCAGTCAAACATCTCACATGAACCTGGCGAAGAGAAAATTATTTAAGTGCACCCTAAAATTACATCAGTGAGGAAATGTGATTAATGTTTTAATGGAATCTTTGTTTAAAATATGCATCTTCCGCAGTCCCAGAAATACCCGCTCAGTTATATATGGCCAGGCGAAAATATCCTCGTTTTTAACCTTTAGTTCAGCCCATTAATTTAATCTTAAATCCGACTCGGGCGCATTCTAGATATTTAGGAGTTATGAATAGTTAAATAAAAACGCGCGCGCACCCAGTCAGGTCGAAGATGGAAGTTGCTAGGAAACACCGAAAAGGTCGGTAAAAAAGCGGCTAAATGATGAATCGTCATCAGCAGTTCCCTTTGATTTGCAGCTGATCCTTCATCTCCAATTCTCTCCCTCGCTCTAATTTATCATTCTCTTCGTCTTAATGTCCTTTTTGAATAATATATAATAGCTTCCTACTTCCTCCGTTAAATCCTCGACACTCTCTCGTAAGCTGCATTTCTTGCCTCGGGGTAAAATTTTATCGAAATGATAATTCGCGAATGTTTCGTATCCATCTGTCTGCGCGTTTGTAGTTTCGCATTTACTGTGCTTACAATATTAGGGAGAGGAATTTAGATTTGGCGAATTCCACTTAATCCAAAGATTTGGACGGAAACGATGCAGGTTTTGGCGATCTCCTGTCTTGCCTCCATTATCACGAAACATGTTCTTTTTAATTAAAAGATTTTTATCAAAGATTTCAAATACTTTTAGATATGGACGAACCGGGAAGAATAGTTTTATGTTTCAGTGCTCGTCCCACCATATATACATAAGTCCTAATGTAAAGGATGAAATTAAAGCGCTCCTAAACGTAACCGCGATCAACTAAAACTGCCCGAGTCTTGTTGTTCCTCCCTCATGTATGTAGAATTTAAAGTAGCTTTTTGTTACTTGTTTTTTATCATTAAAATGACATCGCATTATTTTCGATTCGGCTGTAAAACCTGGTGCAACGGTTTTCATTTAACTCGTACAAAGTTTTATACGGCTTTCGGCAACACCTTATTCGAAAATTTGTTATAAAAGAAGTATAAGAAATTTATTTGCACAAAATAAAAGGACTAGGATTCCGCACAACGGTGTTATACTTCTCGCGTATCGCAGTTTGGGAACCGCTGATTGAGAAAATTGTCCAGAGACAGAGTTTCATAATACATAAGTGAATTTTCAATTTATCACGTGCTAGATACAGGATGATACGCTTCAAGCACCATACAAATCGCCGCAGTGCTGACAAGTGTGTCCTTCACATTATAAATTTAGTCCTTGTGGAAAAGGAATATCAATTTATGTATACATTTATCTTGTTGTATGAAACAGATTATTCTTCATCAATGTCATTGTTTAAAATAAACTCGCTTACTCAATTGACGCTCACCGAATTTGGTATATTTCATCGTCGTATTACCACGTTTTGGAAGCGCTCGATTTACAATTACAATTTCTTATTTTCCGATCGCTTAACACGGGAATTACCTCCGAGGAATGGAGCAAAATTAATTTCGAAATTCCGTGTGTTTTTCTTACGCGTTAAGGAAGTAGGGCCCAAACTTATCGGCCCGAGGGCAACTTAACACACATCGCGGGCCACATAGCTCACTTCTGTTCTCTTCGCGGGCCACACAGTGGAAAATAGTGTTGAAGAATAATTTAAGGAACTAAATGGTTTGTTTTAAATGTATTTATTTGTTATGGGAAAATAGGGGTAAAGATCAGTGGCGTAGCGGACACTCCCGCGCGGCGGGGGGAGGGGGGGCATGGCCAAAGCAGGCCCATATTTTTTTCGTGAGGCCCTTTAATTGTTTTCTGGGACTTCAATTTTGTTTTGGCGGGGGGCCCACACATTTTCCGGTACGCCACTGGTAAAGATGAAACATATTGTTGCTATAATTTTCTATTTTCCTTTTGCTACATGTCCTTTAATTTTTAAACTCATGGAGGGCCGGATGAAAACACTAGGAGGACCAAATGTGGCACAAGGGCTGTAGTTTGGGCACCACTACCTTAAGGGATGGGGAAAAACCAGATTTAACCTTCCACGCGGCGATTCGATGGAGTGAGATGGAGTAGGATTTCCCAAAAGCCGTTTTCTTCGGCGTTCCCGGACTTGTGTGATTCCCTGGCCCTTTCCGACCTGGACTGGTTGGATACGATAACTTTACCTGGAAGCTCGGAAAGGATGGGGATAGAGAGAAAGAGATAGAGGAGAACGGGTTGTTACATGTGTTACCGGCGGTGGGGGGAGGAGAGAGACGGAAGGAAGAGGGGGAAGGACGAAGAAAAGGCCAGTATTTCCGCAGTGGCAAATTTTTAATGAGAATACGCGGCCGGGATTAGATTGGGAAAACGGCCGCTTGAAGCACTATAGTCGACGAGCCCTGGCGAGATAAGGTAAGGGGGGTAGTAGGAGTGGGTCGGGGTTTTTTTTTTAACCTCCCCCTCCGCCCTGCGCATGCTTTCGGACTTGCGGTTCTGCTTCGCTTTCGAGGGAGACATGTCGGGTTGAGATGCAGGTTGTTTGCGAGCCCGTTGGTGGTCCAGACACTCGGCTTCGGATGCTGCGGAATCCTTTAACTCCGAAAACGAGGAGGGAGGAGGAGGAGCGTAGGGAGGAGAAGGAGGCGCAGGAGGTATATTACATTCGCGGGGAGAAGAGACGGAAATGGAACGTGCGTCCGGAAATGAAATAAAGCATCGTAAAGAGGGCGGCTCGGGGAAAAATTAACAGTTGAATGTCTGGAAATGGGAGTTTTAAAATTTCACGCGCGAAGGCGTTGCTGTCGTTTTTTCGTGTGTAAGGTAGGGTGGGTGGTGCGTTGTCTTGTCTCGTTTCGGATTATTCTTATTTTTTTATTTCCTTTGGAAAGGGACGAGAAGTTTTTAAAAAAGTAGTATCGTATCGTTTCCGAGAGTAAAAATGATGCCGTTACACTCAAGGTTGTGTCGGTTCGTTCGAAATGCTTTTTGTTCGCCCGGCTTTAGTGTTTTTTTTTCTTTCGCGGATAACTGGCTGCATCTAGCAATTTGCGAATTTCGCATGGGTATATCGCGGAAAAAGAGAGGGTTAGCATTTTCTCATTGAAGCTTAATCAGGAATTCGGGTGATTACCTGGACGGTCGTGGAAAACTAACAGTATCAGCGATAGAATATAGTATGAAGTTTTTACAAATTTATTTAAAAAAATAATAATAAATAATACATTTTCTTACTTGACGGACCTTTTATTATGGAAAAGAAACAAACCGTATGTATTTGAAAATGAATGTAAAAATGAAGGTAGCATATTTAAATATCACTCGTTATAATTGTGCTATGAAACATTAGAGTTTCCTTAGAAGAACAACCAGGATTATCGATTTAATCCTTCCAGCCGCTTATACCGTGAGATTATCCTTGTTAAAAATGCCCTCTAGTTCATTAGTTTATAAGGTAATCGCGAAATTTAAAAAAAATACGTGGGTGTTTAGTTGGTCAGTCTAGGCCGAAAACTGTTTCGCCTCCGCGGGACGGGCAGCGCAAAGCTTTGCAATAGCGCCGCTATGCGCTGCGGTCTCACTGAAAGTTGAAACTGGATTGACCCAATGTATGGATGGCTAAAGGGGGTATTCCCAGAATTGAGGGTATACACGGAGGTGGTATTTTTTTGGTAAGCGTGAGTGGAAGGGGGAGAAGAGAGATAGAATTTGCGTGCCGATTCTACGGATATTGGAGTTTTGTTGCCATAGACCAGAAGAGGGCAGAAACCACATCCGACCATAAAGTATACAGCTTGAGCGCTGCCGCGGTAAACTCGGGCGTTTAATTACGTTTGCAACTACCGCTTACGAGTGCCGTGGAATTAAAAGCTTTTCGGGGAATGGTGTGCGCGTTTATGCGAATTTTCGCATATTTTTTCGATGGCATTTTGTTATTAAAAAAATACTTTGGTCCAAAAATTTTTTTTAATGACTCTCTGGGAGCTAAGAGATTAGGATGCAGATTCGAACCCGACCAAAATTTATTTAGTTTTTGACCTCCATTACGGTTTGCAGTCTTGTCCATAATGCTAGGGGCGCTTTTGGTTACATGGTAGGCAACCTTATGTAACAAATCCGGCGTATATTGCTTGATAATAGGCGACAGAGATGCATAGAGCGAAACGACTTCCGCTTTCTGAAAATCATTCGATTTGAAAGGTTTGGTGCCAGGAATCTGTACTATTAGTTTGTTTTTAAAAAGGTTCAGTTTATATTATGATTAATTCTTCCTCGTTGGTATAATGTGTTTTTACAGCTTTATTCACAATTAAAAACTTCGGATAACCAGTGTGCCTATAGAACATATTGATTGTTTTATTCCAGGACCCAGGGGGTAGATTGGTTGATTCTCTAAAATGGATTTTTTAGAGGTGTCTTGATCGTTAGGTTAGACTTGTAGTCGTAAATAAGACTTGCAGGCCACATGCGGCCCCAAAAGCTACGAAGAAAAAATAATCCCTGAAATTTAACTTGGAATTTTATAGTTCTTAAAGAAAACTATGATTGTACGAACTTTTCTACAGAAGTTTGAACTCTTATAAGTATTTTATACTCCATATTCCCTAATATGATATTACAGAATCTCTAGATAATGCCCGATTTTAACGCCTATACGGTCCACTGAGGTCGAATGTGAACTGAACCATTCGCAACTACGAATTAGAAAAAAATTTCGATCCCTGCGTTGGAGGAATAAAAAGATCTATATGTTGCCAGTGAACCACGAAGAACAAAAATGAATGCTATTTCTTATTATGGATTAAGGCGTGCAAATGTAAAGCGCTGTTTCTGCAAAAAATTATTTATTATCAGCGGAACTGTTAATTATCAGGCAGTGGTTCACACTTTCACAGCATATGGTTTACTATATAGGGGAACTGATGTATTTTCCTGCTTTTCTGCAGAAATATAACGTTTTTAACAAAAATATATAATTTATATCAAAGAGAATCTCGAAGTATTGCATAGATTTTGCTTGATATTCAAATACTAGTGCCGCTTTTATTCAAAACAAATGCCATTAAACTTAAATTTGACGTGGTTCAACATTAATTATCGCCTTAGCATAACCCATTCCCCATATCGTGGAAGTTTATATTCTCTGTCGAATTTTCTTCTCACCCATTTCGTTGTATTACAAAAAAAAAACATACGGATTCTTTATCACATCCGGATGATTTTGAACAGATTCCTTTCGTGTTAATGTTTTTACTTTATCCGAATTTAAATTAATGCTTCGTAAAAGTTTTCGAAAGCAGGGAATTCCCCAGTACAAAAAAAGGGGGTATTTGAGGAAGCGGTCCAACTTTCACTTTTCTCTTCCCGAGTTTAATTAAACTGAGAAAACAAAATAAATACCTTTCCTTTTTCGGCGGAGTTTAGAAGAGCGGTTTGATTTTTTTATATCGCCATTCCCTCTCTATCTCTGGCGCGCGCGGATTGGAACGATTTATTTATTTTTATTTCGGTTCTTCGCGGATGTTATCGAAAACGGCGGAGCATTTTCAAGGGAATAAGTTATAGATGCCGTTATGAAGCATCTTGTCTCCGTGCGGACGAAGATATTAACTTTAACGAAAAAAAATCCCGGCGTTTGAGAAGGGAGAAATTTGCGTCTGGAAAAAGCGAATCTTTCCTTTTTTTGAAGTAGGGAAACTGATCGATCAGGAAAACGATCGATTATTCATGAGGCGTTGATTTTTATGCTGCTTTCTACCATAAGAAAAATCTGAACGTGGAATGAATTTCTGAATGTGTGTTTTATAGCGAATCAGCCACTTGGGCTATTATCGCAATTACTATTACTTATACGACTCAACACAAAAGGGGGGAGAGAAACCCGGTGCCAACATTAGCCTACTCTTTACGAAGAGCACCAAGGCGACCAACAACCAACCGAAGGACGGAGCGTTGACTTGCGCTTTTACCTCAGACCACACAAGTATGGTACCCTAGGTTGAAATATCCGACCTCTGCCGGATTTTAACCCGGGATCGCTGCGTGGACACTATAGCCACTCCACCAGCACAACCTCCAGAAGTATTTCTGAATTCCAGTTTCTTGCCGCGGGGTTTAGTTAAAAATGCCATGGCGGCATTTGGCGCTTATGAAATTGAACGTTAAGGATATAATTTAAAATCATCTAACGTTTTTCTGTAATTCATTATTTTATTAGGGGATCGGTGAGACATTTTAATGCTAGGCATCCTAAACCCGCAGCCCGCGTCGAGCATTACTGCAGCCTAATGCCGTCCCTCAATACTTTGCGTCCCCACCACAATGTGCCTATGCATAGTTTACAGGGCTAATTACTCATCGAAAATTAAAATTTCGGTTACACTATCCTTTTCCCTTCCCACGTTTTCGCTGAATTAAGAAATATTTAGATAAATTTTTACGAATATTACCCACAAACAATATTCCGTAATCATAACTCGAGCAAGAGAATTTGGTATTACGTCTACCTAGATCGCTATAGTCCCGTATCCAGGGCCTACATCTGTGTTTAAATTGAAAGCGTGAGACCAGAATTTCTCCTCCAGTAGCGAAACAGGGATTACCATATATAAACACGAAGTAAAATGTTCTCGAATTTTAAGCAATGAGATAATTTTGACGTTCTCATCCCGCTCTGCGGCCCGCGAAGTTACTGTGATGGCAGTTGAATTCAGACATCTGCTATATAAAAATGGCTTGGTGGTGGTGGGTGGGATATAATTTGAAAACCCGGGCAACCCAGGGTAACCTTTGCTAGTAAATTATAAAATATACCACGACCATATTTATGACTAATCTTCGAAATTTAAGTCAAGCATTATGTCTACCGTTCCAAATTTTCAGAAAGAAACATCGAGCATACCTTATGGCTAAAACATCTAACCTTATAAACAATGTTTCTCCAATTAGCATAAAAAGCATCGGAACTGATCAATAATGTATTCGAAAAAAGCAATCCTTTTTATTGCTATTGGAGAAACGTTTTTCAACTTCCAAAATATAATTCACAATTAAACCATCTTAGACAGCTGAATGTAATTCCTGTTGTCAGCGTATGCTTTACAATTGCCCGAAGAGCCTAAACTGCTAGACCAAATTTAGTACAAACATCCTCGCTTTGCATCGTACTTTCGCTCCTGGATAAGGCCGTGCGAAGTGGGATATGTTTTCACGTAGAAATGCGTGAAGCTACATTTGGGCGTCCTCTTGCGGTCATCATGCGACAATTCAGTCACGTTGTATTCAGCATCAGTTTCTTTTATTCTTTCTTACACCTGAACCAAAAGATTTTTTACTTTTTAATGCTCGGACACGGTTTAAACACCGTGCTAAATAGAGACTGTTTGCCGTGCAGTTCGAGGTAGTTCTCTAAAAAAAGAACCACGCTATACCGAAGACGTGTAAGGAATGGGAAAGGAGAAGGGAAGGAGGAATGGGAAAAAGGGAGAGAATGAGAGAGAGAGAGAGAGAGAGAGAGAGATAAGGAATGAAAATTATTTTAATAATAATGTACTGGATTCTTGCATATCCGTGATTTTTGACGGTAGAACTCTTATAAAACTTATAAAACTTCATATCCTGATTTTCCATCTTAAAAAGAAACTGATTCACGAATTAATATTCTGTAGTAACTTAGTTATTTTGTAAATTGATTAAGTTGAGTGTGTAGTGCACCACCTGGGAATTCATAGTATATTCAGGATAGTGCACATACATTATTACAAGATTTCTAAACGTGTATCATTATACCGAATAACTCACGCGGAAAAAATATCATTCGAAGGAACTGTGTTTAGAAATTTGTTGACGAAATTCTTGAACGTATTTGCGTAACGCGAGCGAAGCAAAACAAAAGGTCTGCATCTGAAGAAGAAAGGTCTTATCAAGTAAACAGGAGCTCAGGCCCAATAAAAGGCGACAGTAGCGCCAAGTGGGAGATCGGAAAGACAATGAATTATATCAAGGATGTAACAGCTGCGGAAGAAAATGCAGCTTTGAAATCGAAGGAATACCGGTTATTGGAATCCTTGTAAAGATCCGCAGAAGGTTTTTTTTTCTGGTTTCAATCCATTAGAGATCCTATATTTTATACTTTTTTGCGTAAAAAATTTTTCCTCCTTAATTGTGTCCTATCCTGGTCGATCCTTGCGTAAATAATGGAAGGAAATAAGTTTAATCACAGGTGATGGAATCCCCATGGCGCACTTCTTCGTAACGAATTTTGACAATTAGTAATAAACAAGTTCCAAATTTATATATGATTAACATGTTTTTATTACATGGTTTATTTGAAGTTAGCTGCGCATATTTCTAAGGATTTCTTAAAAAGGTGAGGACATTGAAGATGCTCACATTTTTATACTAATGTAATTCCCCGTCAAAAATGACGGGTATGCATTAAGTATTAAATTAAAATAAAATTTATATAAACATTTAATGAAACCACCCTATATATGCACTAATAAGTAAAGAATAGATATAAAATTCACATCATTGAATGTTCCAGAAAGCAAAAATAGTTTTGGGTATGTCAAGGTTATGTGGAAAAGAAACATTAATATTTATTTGTTAAACATAACGCTAGACCACTTTTGTATGCCCGAAACTAACTTTCTGAAACATATTATTATGTGAATTGTATATTCTGTACATTTAAGTTCGTATAAAATGTCGTTTCATTGAAATAAATTTATAAATTTTATTTTTTTCTTTTATTCAGTTGTACACAAAATATTTTTTTAAATTGGCAGTTTTAATCTCTATATTTGACTTCATCAATACAATATCAATGAATAATTGAACATTAATTTATATATATTCATTAATGTCGTGTTATTTATCATAACCAAGTTATCGTTTATACTAAACAAGATGGAAAAGTGTACCCCATAAATGGAATACACAGAGATTTCAAATACGTTCTTAATGGGAAATACGTATGGAACGGTATCGAAAGATTAGGTGATTCTCGAATTTTTATCCCCGAAACTATAGTCTCGGGAACTATCTTTTAGTAAATTTCGATCTCTATCCGAATACATTTTTTAATCCATACCTCACAGATAATATAGGAGAATGGAAGAGAAATATATGGATTTTTAATTGTTGTTTTGCTGAGAGAACCATCTTAGCGATCGATGTAAACAAAATATGCGATGTTTTGCTTGGGATTTTCTCCAATTTTTATCTCCGAAAATATAATTCGTAATTACATGGCCTCGCGGACTTTCTTGTAGTAAATGTTGTTTTCTATCCGTATAATTTTTACTTTCTCCATATACGAAGTATAGAGAAAGTATTGTTTTCATGAAGAAAATCGAATTCGAGATTTCAACGGAAATACATGTTTTAAGGTCCTCTGAACACGTTTTGACTATTTGATCGATGATGTCTGTGTGTCTGTCTGTCAGTCAGTCTGTATGTATGTGATAGATTTTTGTTGGCGCTCTAACTAAGGAATTATTAATCAAGTCAACGCAAAATTTCATATTTAACATTTTTATAAAAGTTAGAAGATCTGATTAGTTTTTGGTAAAAATCGGTCTACCGGAAGTGGGTGTTTTACTCTTGTCACTTATCCGTTATTTTGAAATATTTGCTTTAATATTTGATAAATGTAAAAATGTACTAGAATAAAAGTTGTAGGAAATTTTATTTCCTACAACCTTTATTCGAAACATCTTTTCATATATTGCATTGCTTAAGAGATATGGTATATTTTTGCTGCCATCACCACGCCACCTACCGAAGACTATTGTTAACAATTGACGCTTAGTTACGTCTTAGTAACGCTCCTTTTTATTTTCTTAATTGTCAACCGGAAGTAAATGTTGACAACGATCCCAGAGCTAACAACATGTAATTTGCCATATAAATATGGAGAAAGTCATGTGTTGCCCACACCAGTTTATTTATTATTGTTATACCTTTGTATATCACAGCTTTTGAGCCGGTTATTTTAATGAGGTACGGGCTTTGCCAAGCACTCTCATTACTCGGAACTTAAAAATTGACGTACTATTGTCGTTGTATTTAGTATGACAGCTTTTTGTAGGAGGGTATATTGCAATTTAGGTAAATCTATTATTTTTATACTGTTGTGTAAGTCTGTAGGGATAATTCCTGTGGTCGATAAAACTATTGGGACAATGTGTACAGTATTCATGTTCCACATTCGTTTAATTTCTTCTTTCAGTTCCATATATTTGTGGTGCTTTTCTACTATGGTTTTCTGAAGATTGTGTGTATTTGGGATAGCTATGTCTATTAGATAAGTGGTTTTGGCTACCTTGTCCTGCAAGACTATGTCCGGTCTATTGCTGTGTATAGTTTTGTTCGTGATTATTACGCGGTCATAATATAACTTAAATGCATCAGATTCCAAAACTGGATTAGGTTTGTATTTATAGTAGGGCGTGTTGTCTTCTATTAATTTATGCTTTAGAGCCAGTTTTTGATGTATAATATTTGCGAGTTGATTGTGACGGTGTAAATAGTCAGTCTGTGTTAGTCTGATGCATGCTCCTGTAATGTGCTGTATAGTTTCCGGGTGTTCTCTACATTTTCGGCATCTGTCATCTTGAATTTGTCTATTCTTTATTATGTACTTCTGGTAGTTCTTTGTATTTATCACTTGATCTTGTATGGCTAGCATGAATCCCTCTGTTTCTGGGAAGAGATCTCCGTGTTTGAGCCAGGTGTTCGACGCTTCTTTGTCGACATCAGATCGGCTCAAATCTTGGGGGTGTCTCCCGTGGAGGGTCATGCGTTTCCACCTATCAATTTTCTCTGCTATTGTTTGGTGTTCTTCATGACCTTGTGTTACTGTATCAGTTAGATTCAAAGGTGTATATTTATTATCTGATTTACAAATATTTATGTGAAGAGGGGAATCTTGACGCCCATGAAAGTATTTCCTTAGAAGTTTGATTTGGTTATTATGTAAGTTTTTTATGTCTATTATACCTCTGCCTCCTTCTGTGCGTGGTAGAGTCAATCTGTAAATATTTGAGTACGGGTGGTGCTTTCTGCACTTCGTCAATTCGGTTCTTATTTTTCGTTGTAAGTTTTCAATATCTGTGTCTGTCCAAGTTATTATACCGAATGAATATGTTAAAACCGGAATGGCATAAGTATTAATAGCTTTTGTCATATTTTTACTATTTAATTCTGTGTGGAGTATCTTTTTAAGTCTATTGGTAAATTCTATTGTCAGATTTTTCTTAATATCAGTATGGTTTATTTTCTTTGACTGTTCGTATCCTAAATACTTATACATTTCTAAGTCATCCATAGGTTCTATTATTCCCTGATTTTCTGTTTCGAATCCTAAGGGTTCTATTCCTCCTTTTTTTGTTTAGCGTTCTACATTTATTCAGTCCAAATTCCATTTTAATGTCTGTCGAAAATTTCTCTACTAGTTTTATTAATTCACTAAGTTTTGGATGTGTTGATGCATAAAGTTTTAAATCATCCATGTACAGTAGGTGTGATATTATATGTTTTGACTGATTATTTTTTATTAAATATCCCGTGTTCGTTCTGTTTAACATATTTGAGAGTGGATTTAAAGCAAGACAAAACCATACTGGGCTTAAGGAATCACCCTGAAATATACCTCTGTTTATTTTTATTTCCTTTGTATAAACATTTGTTTTGTTATCAATAAGATTAACTATTGTGTGCCATTGCCGCATGGCTTTCTCCAGGAAATTAACTAAGATCGGGTTTATTCTGTATATTTTTAGTACTTCTATTAACCAAGAGTGGGGGACTGAATCAAAGGCCTTTCGATAATCTATGTAGCAGCATGAGAGATTTTTCTTGTGTCTTTGTGCTTGCTTGAGTATTATTGAGTAAATTATCAATTGTTCTTTACAGCCTTTCATACCTTTGCGACAGCCTTTTTGTTCTTCAGTGAGAATGTTTTCATTGTCTAAGTGAGAGTTAAATGTGTTATACATGATGTAATAATTTTGTAAATGGTTTGTAAGCAGGTTATAGGACGGTAGTTAGATGGGTCATTATTATTCTTACTTTTTGGAAGAAGATATGTTTTGCCTTCCATTAGAAATCTAGGTACTTGGTCAGGGTCTTCAATGAATTTATTTATTTGGGTTAATAAATGTGTGTGTGTGCATGTAAATCTTTTGTACCAGTAGTTGTGAATGTTGTCACTGCCAGTGCATTTCCAGTTATGTGTCTTCCGGATGATGGTTTGTAATAGATCTAGTGATATGTCGGGGGCCGGCATACTATGAATGTTATGAAATTGTTCTATTTCTGTCTGTATCCAATGTACTTCAGCGTTGTGTATTTCAGTATTTGACCATATTTGAGAACAAAAATCTTCTATGGCATCTTTCGTTGGCAGTTGAGTGCTTTGTGACTGTTTGTCACCAGTTGATTTTAACACTCTATAAAACCCTCTCTCATTATTTTTAAATTGTGCGTTCTGCTGTTTGCGTCTAGTGCACTTGTTATATCTGTTTAGTCTAGCTTTGTATGCCGCAAGTTTTTGTTTGAGAGTATCTATGAATTCTATCATGTGTTCATTCGGGTTGTCATGTTTCGTGTGCATTTGATATTTTTTAACTACCATTTTAGCTTTACCTTCTAATTTTTTGCTAGGGTTACCTTTTGAGTATTCTATTAGACGTGCAATTTCAACTCTTATACTTTCTATTTTGTTTAACAGTCTCTTTTTCCAATTTGGGATGTATGGTACTTGTTTTCTGTCTGATTTATCACAGTCATTTTGTTTAACAATTTTTGAGCCATTGCATTTAGCCGCAGTGAGTGCAGCGCAGTATATTAATGTGTGGATTTCTTCAAATGTTTCTATATTTTCTATGTGTTCAGGCATTATTACCTCATTTAATATGAGAATTATTTTAGATAGTTTTACTGAAGTGTGTTGTTTTGGTATGTAAGCTCTTTTTGTGGGGTCTGTACCTGTGTATTCTATAAGAGCAATGTTGAAAGTTTCTCTTACATTTTCAATCAAGTCAGCATCGGCATTTACTTCAATATTATGGTTGTTAATATCAGGGGTAGAAATTTCATTAGTTAATTTATTACTATTTTTAGGTTTGCCACTATTTTGTATTGCAGTGTTTTCATTAATTAAATTCTTACCATTTGATGTTGGACTTTCTTTTGTTATAATATTTAAATTGCGTTCTGTTTCATTTGGTAAATTTGTAGGTTTGTCATTATTTATAGGCATATTGGTTAATATAACTCCCATATCTGCTTCTAATTCTTGGCCTATTTCGTGTTTTAGTTGGTTCAATGTTTCAGGAGATACTAGATTATTTCTTATTATTGCTCTGCGTTGGTCTGATATACGTTGAACTGTTACAGGTATGTTTGGGTATTGATTTGTAAATGCGGTATGGAGTTGATCTCTGTAGGCTGTCATATCGGATTCTAATTTTGTAATTCTGTAATACGTGCGCATGATAAAGGTGTTAACTTCAGCTGTCCATTTCATGCGTACACGTCTCCGGCCTGCTTGTGTGGTCTCAGTTAAAAGTGGG
This sequence comes from Tanypteryx hageni, assembly GCA_028673005.1. Classification (NCBI taxonomy): domain Eukaryota; kingdom Metazoa; phylum Arthropoda; class Insecta; order Odonata; family Petaluridae; genus Tanypteryx; species Tanypteryx hageni. The sequence continues at coordinate 12,921,875 of CM054118.1, read as the reverse complement.
TTGCCTCCCTGAGAAACACATTCAGCTTGTGCAATATTACTTGACGGTGTTGGGTTATTGGATTTGGCTGTTGCTTTTTCGGGTGACCCGATCGATGTCCGCCTAGTCGACACACGACCACTACCGGCTCGCATACTGTCACCCCCAGCGGTAGCTCCAGAGGTGCCCTGGCGATCCCCAGGCAGCGGCTTTTTATCCGAGGCTGAACTCCTTTTTCTACTCTCCATTTTCTAAAAAATGGGTTGCCTTTTTAACCTGCGGCCAGGTATGATGGCAGTAACCCTGCTTACTCGGGCTATGGGCGCCGCCGTTGACTTCTAAAGTTCTTCCGCCGTCGTCCTAGGGGAATCCCCTGCCATGGAATTCTCCAGCTTAAGAGGCCTCCCCCTAGTGTGATACTGGGGTATTGCCTTCCCTCAGCCTCTTACCAGGATGCCGCCCACTTTGGGAACATACGCACCTGGATTTTATTCTCTTTTGGTCCACGGGTGGTATTTTATTTCCCACCTACCCTGCATATCTGCCGGGCATTCCCCTATCCGCCACCTGGGGACGCGCCCGATAGGGGACAGAAAACCCCCACGGGTTATTATTGTTATTATTATTATTATCTGAACTAAATTTTATTGAGGGATAATATGAAAGTCGTTTTCAGAATTTTTTCTTCTCTTTGTTCATCTATTTTATTCAAAAGCATCTGTTATCCTTCAGTTGATATACAGTAAAAATTTGCGTTTTTGTTGGATTTCCTATCGTACAATACGTACATTTACAGCGTTTACTGCAAACTTTTGTTATATCTTTAGAGAAGGAAAGTTGGGTGCACAAAAAGATCAAAATTTCCGAAATTAGAGGTGGCTGTCTTCGTGGTCAGTCGCAAAATATTCTAACTACTTTTTTCTTCCCTTCAGTGATATCTCAGATTCCGGCAATCGTGAATTCATCGCGATATCTACACCCACCTTATGGTAGAATCAAGTTTCGGCATCTGTCTTCTTTTCCGGCACATTTGGCGAAACTGCGAGATTCTGAAGCACTTTCAATCACTTCGAGTCGGAGTACCGCTTAGTAGAATCAACGTTTGCAATATTAAAAGCTAAAGTACGTGCGTGATAGAGCGTGGGATGATAACTTGAGCTTGTTAAGCTTCGACTGCGTTGGTGGACGGCCACCGTACCGACCTCTTTCAAAGGACGTTCTATATGCCGGAATTTAGGTTCAAGCATTTCTCATGTTAGGGTTCCACTTTGGCAATTTTTTCAATGACTTCATTGTTTAATTTATCTCTCAGATTAATGATACAAAAGTTCTGCACGCTTTTGAGGTCCCGTGTTCGAATTCGGCCTTGGTTACGGACGGCATTTTTACTTTTCTTGTTTTTATCCTCGATAAATCTTGAATATATAAATAAGATAAAATCCAATGTTAAATTTTACGCGAAAGTAGAGTATACTAAGATAAAATAACACTGCCTGTGTGTATGTAGGTGTATGTAGAGGCACTATCTCAACATTGCTACTAGAAGGAAAGGAATTTATTACGCATTTAAAAGGAGATGCATAATTAATTTTCGAGCATAAGAATTGATCACTTGGAATGACTTCACTCTTGCATTGATTATAGATTTTTTGACCGATCATATGTGAGAGAATGAAGTTTCTAAGTCTGTCCGAAATAAGACATTTTCACGAGAATATTATTTGGCTGAATTCTAAATTAAAACTTTAAATGTTAACTCTGAATGATTTTCTATTGTTATAGATTATACCCAATATATTTAGGATAACTTAAAAATAATAGTTACTACGTTAAAGCTATATATGACTTAACTCTTTAGTAGCATTTGGAACTGTATGTTGATAATAATTATGGATGTAATTTCACGAATAACTAGAATTTCATCCCTTTGATCCCTTAAAAACCTAATCCGGTGCAATTCATTCTTGTCAATGCCGCGTTTCAACTCACAGAGTCGTTACTTGGAGCCTTATGCACACACCTGGATGCCTTGCTTTGTTCGATGCACGGCGCTCGTAACCTTTTGAGAAATCAGCGAGCATCTCGCGTTTTATGCCTTTAACTAAAGCCAGCATCTCATTTGCGATAACAAACGAGCATCAAACGTGGATTTTATTTGCGCGGGCGCTTGTGCCTCAGGCGCTTCTAGTAATCTTCGACAAAGGCAAAGGTTCAATTTACGAGATGACGAGGTTATAAGTTATTCGAACCAAGAACGAAAGAAAAATTAATGGCATAAACTCGTGCTCCTTGCGATTACAACTCTGTGTTTGTGCTAATTGGTGATACGAAATTGCGGCCGACTATTAGATTACGATCTGAAGCAGTGGCGGTTATTTGCAACTGTTACGATTTGAATATAATTTTAATTCATATTTTGTCATTTATTGAGTTATTTTAACTCACAATCAATGTAATATTGCAATAATTTTGCATCACACTAATTCCCAAGAACGTAATTAAAAATGGTATCATCATCATGGGTAGCTTGTAACCTGATTCTCCACATTCTCCTGTATTCCACAATCATCTTCATTTCTGATGACTCTCTTTAATCTTAAAAACATCTAGGATCTGAAAACTTTTCCTTCATCTCTCATTTTTTCTAGTTTTCCTTCTAGCACGTCTTTAATCATGCTCTTTCTCTCTCTCCCTTTCTCTCCCTCTCTCTCCTCAGGACATGTTCCACCCAATTCGCCGCCTTCTTTCCTGTTATCTGTACAATCATTCCCTTTTCTTTTTTCTCACTTTTCTTTTTACTTCTTCATTTTTCTTCCCATCTTTCCACCTTATCTTCAGCATTCTTGTCCATTCCCACATTTCGGAGCTTTCCACAGATCTTTTATGTTGTATCATTAAAATATCTGCTTGTGAACTGGTTACTTTTGCCTTTCTTCACATTGTACAGTTATCAGTCGATTTCAACCAATTCAACCAATTTTATGAGAGATTTTTCTCATTCATATATTATAAATTAATACATCCAGAATATTTATTGTAAAGAAAACAATAGCTTCTGCTGGTATTTGAAACAGAATGGTGCATTATATAAAGAATTTTCAAGCTTGTCTCATGGCTAAAAAGCATCGCTTATGAATCGATTAATTTTACTAATGACGTTTGCTTGTTAGCCGAAAGGCGCTTATAATTTTTCATTGCCTTTTATTTTTTTTGCTATTGTAGATAACCGAAATAAGTACTTATTTTATCCGTTTGATTTTGTAAGTGCTTATATTCGAGTGATGTATGCTGAAAATAGCAGGATATAAGCATCGTAAAGCTATTTCAGCAAAGAAAACAAAGACCGTAAGAAAGTTTTAAGTGCATAGTTATGATCTTAGGATGAACACAAGCGTGGTGGTTTACAATTCCTTACCTAGTCTGTCGAATTAACGGCAATTTAATGTTTTTTCCGCTGGCCTAAAATATTAGGTGTATGCTCTTCATGGTACATGATTCTCGCATTGTGATATGTAGCTCCATTTGTTGTAAGACGAGTCGGTTGAAAATGCCATCTGAAGTGGCTGGAGTCCTTTGGGTGAGGCTTTGTAAAGCCTGAGATTTACAAAGCGAGAATTACAGACGTGCAATATCTGCGAACTCCCATTGTCGCGCCATCAGCTGAAATTATCCTGGAGGTGGTTGCGAATGCGTTCCTCAGTGCAGCGGGCTGTTTTGAAATTTACGATGGTACACACGGCGAATCTTAAACCTATAAGCATTTGTGGTCTGCAGAAAGAAATATTAAAATATCATCATTTCAATAAAATAAATAGGTGCTTTTGGACAATCCTATCCACCAAAATCTTGTTTTTTAGTGCTTTTCGTCATTGCTGAAAAGCACTAATATCTTCGTCCCTCCGTACCCATATGTCAGGGAAGAATTGGCTGAACCTATTTCAACCAAATTTGGTAAATAGAATACTCACAAAAATTAATGACCAAAATGGCATATTTGGGCCGTATTGACTCAGCGAGGGTGCCATAATTGCGAAGTTAACCTTTTCGGTAATTATGAATTTGGAAGGAATTGGTTGAAACGATTTCAACGAAATTTTGTATGAAGGACGCGGGCAACAGAAAAACAAAATCAAGATTTTCAGAATACATATATATAAAGCAAGGCGGCTACAATACAAGGAATAAAAAAATTCTTTTTTCGCGTATTTGTGTTGAACTGTCCAAGTCAATTTTAATTAAATTTAATAATTATAATACGCACATTTATACAAAACTATATTAGCATATTTAAACCGAATCAACCTAACAGGGGTGCCACAATTATAAAATAAACTCTTTCAGTAATTAAGAGTTTGGAAGGAATTTGCTGAACGGATTTCAATTAAATTTTGTATATATGATTTTTACAACATACCATAGTAAAATCAAAATGTTTAAAGTGGAGCTAAAGAGCAGGGCTACCAAAATAAAAAGTTAAATATTATTTTTTGCTCATATTTCTAGAAAACTGTCCGCATGGATTTTAATATTTAATATTCATATAAATAAATAACCAAAATATCATATTTCAACCGGGTCGACTAAACAAGGCTACCACAATATCAAGGTTAGAATTTTTCTGTAACTATGAATTTCGAAGGTTTCGATTTCTAAAAGAAATTTCGTTTTTAGTGCGAGTATAGAATGACAAAACGAAATGAACAGGGTTGGAACATATCTAAAATGCAGGACTGCTACAATATAAGGAAAAATAATTTTCTGATTTCATAGCAAATACATTAGTAGGTATACAATTATACTACGGCGAATTTGACGAAAAGCTATTCTGTACCACGGGAAATCCGTGTACACCACTACTTGTTATGAATTCGCTCGGAAACAACTTTATTCCATATAAAAGAATTTTTCTTAAAAACCGTATTAGGTAGCCGTATTATAGTGAAATGCAAAAATGACCTCGGAAAGTAACCTTGTTTAATTGTGATTTAAAACAATACAATACACACATAAATCAATGTAACATTTTTGCACGTATTATGTTAATATTGTAAAATGTTAGTAAACTCGTTTCTTCATAGCAGGCAACGATGATAAGTATTTGGAATCCGGAGATCGTGTTTTGGAGGCCATGGTTGATAAATTTAGTTTAACTAATGAACACAAAACTACAGCTGATCACAGGTTAAAGTGGTTTGGGTGGGAGGGAGGGGGTGCAGCCAGAACCACGTAGTGACCAATTTTGAAACTATAGGGAGTCTTATTCAAATTCCGCCATCAAATTTTTTACATTCTGCAAATCAGAATCCCCGGTAATACGGTATTACGCAAAAACTGTATTTTGGTGATTCATGTTTTCTTAAGAAGTGTATCTATCTTTTAACTTCACGGAGATACACATTTTACATCCTACCTACCAATACAGCAGGAACCGCTTTTTAGAAGGAAACAGGGAATGAACGACACAAAAACTATGAAATCAGATAGAGCAGCGTTTCCCAAAGTGTGGTCCACGGCCCGGTACCGGTCCTTGGGGGAAAAATGCCCGTCCTCAGAAAATGTTAAAATAACGCTATCCTATTACTTCTAAATATACAGCTGTTGCAAGTGAAATGGACTCTTATGCATGTTTTGTGCACTAGTTCGTAAGTATACTTTGTTTTACTTGGGGTAAAATAAACGCGTCAGAAGCGCCCGGGATTCAAACACGTTGGATTGCAACATATCGAGATGAAATTCTTTTCCGGTAGAAAATAAAACGCGACATGTGGCAATTTTTGGAATAATCGCGTTATGTGTCAGGTACTTTGTAGCAGAATGAAAACGACGCGCCTTTTCTGCCGCGTAAATTCTGCTCAGTAAGTCGCCAGAAGCCGCAAGTAAGTCATTCAGTTGATTTGCTCCGTTCTTAGTAGGTAGGTTTATGGAAGAAGAAGAAAAAAAAGAGAAAGTTAAGCTTCAACCATTTTACCTATAGATGTCTTAATATATTGCAACTGCGATGAGTAATTCATCAGCAGATTCCAAGTTTTGAAGGTAGGACAAGAACTTTGGATATTAACTGTTAGTTAATAGACGAAAAGTCTGTACACATAAAAACAAATAATTATTTTTACAATAATCTCACAATCTCGATGATCTATTACATGCAGATGAGCGTATAATATTGGATGCAAACTTCAATTCGTCCAAGATAACACTGCCAATGGATTAGGTGAGTGGTAACAAGTATTTATTGTGTGTTTCAATTTGTTTAAGTCTTCTGTAGCATTGAAGTTGATTTTTGTAGGTGATGTGTGTGTTCGACGTAGTAGTATTGTGCACGTGTTTTTATTTTTTATTTTATTATTATTGCATCAAGTTCTCTTGTAATATATTATGTTTATTACTAATATAATAGCCACTCATTTTCAAATTTATTTTCAAGGAAATACCCTTTCATCTTTAGTATGGATAAATGGCTCAAGAGAAACGAAACCAACAAAAATTCAAGTGATGTGGTACCTAGTACAGGTAAAGGTATAGAAAATAACGGCAACAAACGTTCCAGTGATGTGCAGCTTAGCCGTAACGACATGAAAGCCAGAACTACTTGGACCCGGAAGTATTTTGACGAATATTTGAAGTTCGGTTTTATTAGCGCTGGTAACGAAAATCAGTTGCCATTATGCGTTATTTGTCATACTAAGTTATCGAATGAGTGCATGAAACCATCTAAACTTAAACGACATTTGGAATGCCAACATCCAGAATTTTCCAACAAACCAATAGATTTTTTCGTAAATAGGAAGAATGAATTAAAATCTTCCCAAAAAAAGCATGGAAAGCGCACTCTCTATGAGTTCATCCAATGAAAACTTGGTTTTGGCTTCATATGAAATTTCAAAACTAATAGCTGAGACAGGTTACCCGCATAATGTTGGTGAGAAGTTAATACTCCCAGCACTGAAAATTATTACAACTCGTCTTTAAGGCAGAAAGCAGGAAAATCTGTTGCCTTTGCTGCCTTTATCCAGCAATACAGTGAAACGTAGAATTGAGGACATGGCAAAAAATATTGAGGAAACTCTCATGCATCGAATACAGAATAGTCAGTTTTTTCATTACAAGTGGATGAAAGCACAGATATAACAGACAATTCCAATTTGATGTGCTTTGTAAGATATGATTTCAAAGGCACCATTCAAGAAGATTTTATGTTTTGTAAACCACTTCCAACAAGAACAACGGCTGCAGAAATCTTTAAGATTATTAATGATTTTATCGTCCAAAACAGTATTGACTGGAAAAAATGTGTTGGACTGAGTAGTGATGGAGCTCGGGCAATGTCAGGTTGCCATACTGGGCTTTTCCAGAGAATTCGAATAATAGCACCAGACTGTGTATGGGTGCACTGTATTATTCACAGAGAGGCTCTAGCCGTGAAACGTATGCCCTCACTTTTGAGTTCAACTATTCAAGAATGTGTGAGGTTTATAAATTATATTAAATCTCGTCCATTGAATTCCAGGGTCTTTACTGCTTTGTGTAAAGAATTAGGAAGTGAGCATGAGCATCTCCTTTTACACTGTGAATCGCGATGGTTATCAAAAGGAAACGTTTTGAAACGACTTCTTGAAATGAAAGACGAAGTTTTATTGTTTTTTGAACAGCATCCTCCATCGGTAAGAGATGTTATATACGAATTTAAAGACAGATTTCGCGAATTTGATTGGTTAACAAAGGTAGCCTACTTATGCGATATATTTTGTGCTTTAAATGAGTTGAACTTAAGTTTCCAGGGCACCAACATAGATATTTTTAAAGTTCAGGAAAAAGTTGAAGCAACAATTAAAAAACTTCGTTTGTGGACACAACGAGTTGAAAAGGGAAATTTCAAGTCTTTCTGAATTAATAGAAAATTATGCCGATGTAAATAACTTAGATTCGCTTTCTGTAACAGTAAAAGAACATTTCCTGGGGCTAATATCAAGCTTAAATGAATATTTTCACCAAATTGACTGCAGTAAAATGTGGATTAGGAACCCATTCACTCTTAGCACAGAAAATGAAGAAATATTGCAACTAAATGAAACGGAAGTAGATTCACTAGTTGAACTTTCTTGTGATACTGCATTGAAACACAATTTTGATAACCTCTGCTTGATTGATTTTTGCCAGAATGAATATGCACATTTATCTGAGAAAGCGGTCAGATTCCTAATGCCTTTCATTTCAACATATAAGAGTGAAGCTGCATTCTCTACTTTGGATTTCTTAAAAACAAAGTATAGGAATTGATTGGATGTCGAGCCAGATCTGAGGATTAAATTGACTTCTTTTCATCCTGACATACAGTTTTTATGTAATAACAAACAACAGCATCCTTCACATTAGTATGTTTTCTTTTCCTTTATTTCTCATTTTGTAAGATTGAATTGCTTATTCCTAATGTTGTAAAGATACATAAAAAGTGAATTTTAATAAATAGATAAACAATGGAATTTGATTTTTAAAAATTGATTTTATGGTTTTATAAATATGCATGCACAATGTATTAAATTCTTTATTTATTGTGCATTCATCGGACGTGCAAGCAAAGTAGTTCCATTCGCGAATGGTCTGTTGGGAGTTTTTTTTGTGTGTACTACGGTGGGACGCAAAAAATTATTATTAAAGTAACCGGTCCCCAGGTCTGCAAAGTTTGTAATAACCGGTCCCCAGGACTGCAAAGTTTGGGAAACGCTGAGATAGAGCATAGGAGATTCCACCAATCATGTGCAAAAACCGAGCTCCCACCAACTATTTTGTCAAAAAAACCTTGGTTCCACAATGATAAAAACAAACCCCCACCTTTTCAAGGAGTGGATTTTTACGTGAACTGCATTTCAGTGTTATATTAGTCATTAATGAACATATTTAAGAACCTTAACTATTGCAGTACTTTTGTTGTGAAAAGGTTTTATGATAATTATCTTCGAAACTTCGCTTTCCACCTAAGAGACCACGTTCCACCAGTGGGACGCGTCCCGCCCGTTGAGAAGCACTGGGGTAGAGTATTATAGGCGTTTTTCTCTTCCTTCATCCGTCATTTCAATAATATTTTTCCGCCGCGACCGGCGACATGCAAACGCCACTCGGAATTTGGGAATAGAGAAGTGAGGCTATCGTATTATTTTCTCCTCTTAGCAAGGACGGAAAGCAGGAAGAGAGGTAGCCTCTCTTTTGTTTTTATGGCTGCACGAAGGGGCATGACTGAGAGCAATGTAATGCATTTGTAAACAGAGCATCTTTTGGATCTCATTTTCCGCCATTTTTTTCCGTGTCAGCGTAAACGCTAGTGGACGATTCTATATGTTCTGAGCGCCATTTATAAGATGCGGTTTCGTGCCGCACTCTCCAAAACTTCATTATCTCGTGGAGGAGATAGAAAGGCTTCGTAACTTTGTAACGCTCGCGATATTTTGCTGTTTTTACGTTTCATTATTGGTCTATTTGTCGGAGAAAGCCTGTAATGTATCCTGCCGTTTCTAATACACGGCGTTACATGGATGCTAACACGGTCGCATAACTCGCTAGATAAAAAAAACAAACCGCCATTTATGTCGGAAACGGGTAGGCCAAGATATGCAGGGAGATACGTGAAATCTATACATATCGTTTACATTATTGCTGGAATATATTTTAGGCGATGATAATAAAATAATGAAACATATATTTAGCGTGTTTTGTCAAATACACATTTTAGCTTATGATGCAATATAATTTCAAGTAGGTATATAAACAGTTATATTTAATATCTGTAAGAACGTAATGTACCTACGTAGTAATAATATAAAATAGATCGTGGCGTTATCTTCTTGAATAAAAAATATCGCATTTATATGCTGGAGGCATTTTTCTTCAACTTTTAAAAGCATAAGCAGGGAGTAGGCGCGTACAAAAATAAAGGAAAAGGGTTAGTTGGGTCTGCCGAAGTTTGAAGACCACTCGTTTATGTGATGCTTTCACGTCCTTCCGGAAAATATAAAACTTCGCCAGAACTAAGCGGAATTCTTTGCAGAGATCCCACGTACGAGTCATTAGTGCAACGGGTTTAGATAATTCGCAATTATGGCTCAAGTTGGCAGGATTCGTGCACAGAGTTTGTGCTGTTCATTACACTTTTGAAGTAATGATGGCACGTTTACCGATAATTTTTCCCCCCCGAGGTATCATTTTAAACTGATTTCATTGAGCGTATTTATTGAATTTCATCATACTACGTACTTTTAACCACGAATCATAAGGGCGAATGGATTTACAGAATTGTAAAACCCCATTTTAAGAGCTTTATTTTTGTTGCCTGCTTGTGTAGTATATTTTTATAAACTGACTTGTTTTTCAGTCTTATCTCTTCACAGTGGAATAATAGTTCTGGATACGAAAAATTGTTGTAGCATACATCATTGAAAGGTTTCATATATATCGCTTACGGGAAATTATTTTTGCAGCTATTAAACTCGGTGCTTGCAAAACTAGAAATAGAAAATTAGTAAAAGAAAATCCAACAAATATAAATTTATGTTTTTAGGTATTTATTCCCAGAGGAATATAATTTCTAAGATAATTTATTTTGTTCGTTTGTTGATGCTCGTCATAAAATGAAAAAATGTTGAAATATATTGCAAATCCTTAATCTTGCTCGTTTGTTGTTCATATAAAAGTCGTAGAACCTTCTTCACTTTGAGCGTCGCTTTCCATCAGTTATAAACCTATCATCTTAGATTTCTCCAAGCTCTCAGCCTCAGGAAATCCCATAGGCCGTAATTCACAATGGCGCTGGATTTTGTAGTTGCCGACTCTCCCTCCCCTCTTGTCAATTCTCCCAGCACTAGCATCTGCCATGTTCTACCGAAGCCATTAGCCTAGCATCAGGGGACCAGCCTATCCGGCGTGAACCGCCTAGCTTTTATTTCGGCCCGCGTGAAACTTTTGACCTTCGCCGTGCATATTGCTCTCACACCCCCTTCGGCACTTAAGGGGAGCAAACTATGGTGTCCGCTATGGGATGGATCGAGTCCCTGTGGAATACATAGGCCACCGGTCCAAGGCGTGCGCGCCCGCGCGTTGAGTTAACGCCCGCGAGTGTTTTTAGCGACGCGGTCCGCTAGATGGCGTTCTGGGAAAGGGCCTTGTAATCCCCGTTGGGCAAGATGTAGCTGGAGGAAGCGGTTTTTGGGGTGTGTCACGCTTTTGTTATTTTTTTGTTTTCCGCGGTAGGGTCCCTTTGTCCCCGTGGAAAAATAATTACCTCACAACTTCTTTGAACGAAGGAGAATAAAATTTTTTGGCTGTTTTGAAAATTGTTATGTACGTAATAAAAATAATTATCTTAAGCTTTTCTGTAATGTGACGCTTGTAATTTAAGATAACATTTTAAAAAATCTGATGTAGCCACAACATGAGTTTCTCCATACCAGTAATATTTCTAAAGATGCTAAATAATAATTATTTTAAGGAGTTGCGAGAAAAATTCAGACTACCTAAGACAGACATAAACTTATACTGTAGCCTTCTGATATTGGATATAGCCACAAAGCATCAAACAATTAAAAATAATAAAAAGGAGCGTTACCAAGACGTAACTAAGCGTAAAGTGTTTACAAAAGTGGCAGCTAAAAATATATATTTTTAAACATATCTCTTAAACAATACATATGGGAAAATGTTTCGAACAAAAGTTGTAGAAATTTAAATTGTCTTACTACTTTTATTCCAGTAATGTTTGGCATTGATCAAGTATTAAAACAAATATTTGAAAAAACCGAATAAGGGACATGAGTAAACACTCACTTCCGGTTGACCGATTTTTACCCAACAACTAATCAACTCTTGTCCCGTTAATAAAAATGTCAAATTGATCTGATTAATAGTTTTTGAGTTAGAGGGACGACAAAATTCCTACCACACACATTGGCGCACACACACACACACACACACATGGACAAACACACACACGCGCTTAACGCACACGGACACAAACACATGCACGCACACAGGCATCGTCGAGAAAATGGTCAAAACGTGTTCAGCGGACCTTAAAAGATGTATTTCCGTTGAAATCTCGAAATCGATTTTTTTATGAAAACAATACTTTTCCCTATACTACATATGGAGAAATGAAAAAGGACCTCTATCATTGGCGGTTGTGTGACGCAAAATTTTATTACAATCATTAATTTGGAACAATTTTTGAAACGAGTAAAAAGTTTTTACTCGTTTCAAAAATTGTTCCAACTTTCACAGCTTATGCCTGTCTGCATAGGATCTTCGGATCATATCATTCCATCAATTTCATGTTTGGCAATCTCACCATTTGAGAGGGAGGAGTTTCTTTCGATGATTCTCTTAGAGGACATCTGTTGGGGCAGTTTGATACTAGCTTGGCTAGTTCCCGTCCCACCAAAGGAAAACATCCGTGTTCAGAAACGAGAGAAAATGTTCTGCTACGATAGTTCAGAGGTAGAATATCCGCCCGGCAAGTGGAAGACCCGGGTTCAATTCCCGGTCATAGCAGACTTTTAACTCGTTTCAAAAATTGTTCCAACTTTCACAGCTTATGCCTGTCTGCATTGGATCTTCAGATCATATCATTCCATCAATTTCACAATCATTAATAACAAAATCAGATTCGTCTGATTCAGTATTGATCAATGGATTATAACATCCGCATTTTCTGTTAGTATAAAATGCTTCCTATATTTATAAACAGCATGTATTTCAAGGGACATGGGAGACGGAAAATCACCAGTGAAACTTAAACTACGGCCCGATGGCCACATTCGGCCTGCGCAGTGGTTTCATCTTGCCCGCCTTACCTCATCAATTTTTTTAAGACATGGATATTCGTGTATTAGCTGCTGGAGGTGTCATTAGATATTATTAATCTAATCTAAACGATATTTTTTCGTACATACGTACGTAGGTGCAATATATATTTAAAATAGACATATGACACATTACGCATTTAAAAAAACTCTCAAATTGAATTTTGTACATGAGTCATTTGACAGTTTGTATGTGGCTCGAAGCCTCACATGATCATTTAATAATAATTTCAATTCATAATATTGGTATTTATTACATTTGTTTCATGTTGGAGTGAATTTTTATTTTGAATTTGTGGAACTGCGGTCGTTGGAATAAAAATTGCCAACCAAATACATTGCTAGTTTTACGACTTGACTAATGGGACTCCACTTAATTAAGCTGTTTAGATATTTTAATTTGGGAATTATCACGATAGTAGGGTAATTTTCTCGATGGTCGCAAATGCGGGAACAATTCATAAAATAGTCGTGATCGTAAAATTTCTCGCTTAATCTGTTAATTAAGGCAAATCCTTGAACCATAAAACGGTTGGGTAAACCAGCTGCGCGTTTCAGCCACAAAGCATTTCTGCTCAGCGTTAGTACTTCCATTGCTGATTATAAAAATAAAGTCTAGATGGCTATGTTTATATTCAACCCCGAATGATTCAATTTTGGATTATCTCCTTAAAAACGGGCGTTTTTTCTGCACATTTTTGGATCATTCGTTTAATAAAGCAGTGCAATGTACATCACTTTTACGTTATAGGGACGATTTCGTGCAAAATATTATAATACGAATAATTGAGAACACCATTAAAGACGATGGTTTATTTGAATGAATATTTAAAGTTTTTCCTGTTAATTGAAAACGGATTTTTGCCGGTTTTAATTATTTTGTTGAAAATTTTAATGTCAAATCGGAAGTCACGCAATGTCCCGCTGAGCATGAGATTTATTGCCACATCGCGGTTCACCAGTTGTAGATTATAAATAAAAAATAAAAGATGATTCTGTCATATATTTTGACTAATTGGAAAAACAACAAAAAACATTCTCAATAATCTTTACTTATTCAGCATTAGAGCGACTTAAATGGAAACGTTCAGAAACAGTAACGTGATTTGTTGGTTTACAATTAACTTTCAACTATTTCTTGTGTCAACCAAATGGAAAAAGTAAACGCTTTTGACTCAGTTGTAATATAAGTTTGAGAGATATTAATGAAGAGTAACGTCAAAATCGCAAGCGAAACTCACTAGAAAGATACCCAACCCACACATTCCATCGCCTTTCATTGGCATGGCTGAGCGTTAAGAGTCGTATTTTAAACGCATAACGAATTGGATCGATATTAGGCAACTTGGATGGTCTAGACATTCCAGACAGTAAGTCGCGAGAAATATAAAGGAAAAATTCGATAAATTAAGGCTAAAATTTTCATTTCATCCTTAATATAGGCTCGTTAATCGTTTCTCAAACCTTTTAGAATTTGTATGTTTGGTCTGTTTGGGCCTAAAGAAAGAATTCTACTATAGGAAGAGAAGTAAAAAAGAAACGGTGAAGTTCCGATTATACATTCGGATGGGTCGCCAGACTAAAAACCCCCATTTCAGCCACTTGGAGATAGACCCCGAAATGTAAGGCGCTACTAAAGGAGAAGGGTCAAGCCAGGAAAGCTCTCAGGTGTCCGCTCGTTTAAGGGTGCCCGAGGAAGGGTAAGGAAGCCCGGAATTGAAAATAAAAAAAGACGATCTACTCACCTGTTCCCCCAATCTCCTCACGCCCCTTCCTCGGAAGTAAATTAGGTCCCTTATACCATAAAGTTCGTTCCTAATCGGATGTTATTTAATGTATAATTGATTAACGACTTATTCGCACCGTGTATTCAATGGTCGACGTCTTTGGCGTATATAGGGTTCCGACGGGGTCGATTTTTTGTATTACTCTTAAGGTCTTGGAAATGAAATTGGGCGATTCAATTTCGCCTTGCCGTAGGATGGCGGTAAAGAGGAATTTTATCTGTCGAGTTTGCCGATAAGATGGTAGCCAAATGCGGCGGCGTAGCTTGGCAAACGCGTTGCGTAGGACACCGCTTGGAGGCAATGAAATTGTCAATTTCCGTCTGTGTAGCACGCATCTAGAAAATAATATTTTAGGTTTGCCTATTATAATTGATTTTTGTATTTGCGCCAGTTCTGCTGATTGTTCAGGAAAGGATAGGAATCATCAATTCTTGGTTTGGTGCTATCACAGCCACTGGCTAGATGGTGTGATTTTATTTAAAAAAGTGGCTAAATTCTATATAGTAATTTGTTTTCGTACTTAATTGTGGTATTTTAGCACTGAAAATCTTTAAAACGTAATTTTACTTATTTGAAAAAAATTGAAATTGTCTCGAACGGTTTTGACGAGTAGGATGATTCGAATGCAAGCAGAAGAAAATAGCAATTTGATATTTTAAAAATTTTAAAGTTTAGCTTAGTTTAAAGTTTAGGGTAATGTGTTGTCATAATTTTAAAGGAGGTGATATGTGTACCATTTAAATATAGTTTATTCCTCGTCAAATAAAATAACTGTTGAACTTTCCAGCCGGTTATGTTTTGCAAAAGTAGCCCTAATGGAAATTAGGAAATGATCATTCATATCGGAAAAATTAAAATGTAACATTTAGATGCTACAAATACACGAAAAGAGAATGAAATAAAATCATGAGAAAATAAGACAGTAGCGTCGGTATTCCTCTACCCACACGGCAGATGTCTTCTCTTTGTCATGAACTTCCAACCTCCTGGCGGTTGGCTCCTTCGCATTCCCAGCTTGGCTTCTAATGCGGATCTAGGCTGTTTTCACTTTTCTCCTTTTTCTCTTCCTTAACCCCTTGTACAAAGAGGCGTCAACCCCTCCCTACAAGCGGGGACGCTTGTTGCTAGGAAGGGTTTCTAGCGAATCAAGGCTGGCGATGGGTCGCTTATAGCGGTCCCGCCACCTAACCCTGATGTCGCCTAGCAGTTGCACCTCTTTGTGCCTCGATGCTGCTGCCTTGCAGTAGAATTCCTTAGATTTCCTCGGCAGGAGGACGTCCAGGGATTCCACATTTCCGTCTAAGTGCAACCGGCTGAGGCTGTCGAATCGGCAACAACCGAGTATCAGACGGAGTGCACTGTTTTGTACCACTTGCAGCCTGTAAAGGGTGGTCTTGGGCACTCCAGACCAGACCGGTGCTGCGTAAGTTATGATGGGCCTCACGCAGCTCAGGTAGAGGCGTCTCTTGGTGTCAGCCGACAAGACACCCGGGCGCAGGATCGGACGAAGTCTCGCCAACGCTCCGAGTGCCCTGTGGCGGACGCGCTCAACCTGAGGCTTCCAGAGAAGCCTCCGGTCTAGCACCACTCCCAGGTAGGTTACCTCTGGGCTCCAGGGGATAACCCCCCCATCACTGACAGATCGACTCCAGGCGGCGCTCCTCTTCCAGGGTGGAAGACGACGGCCTTGGTATTTGCTGGGTTAACTACAATGCGCCATCGACGGTACCAGGACACCAGTTCGTCGACGGAACACTGCAGCGTCTCCACGGCCGCGTACTTTTTGGAAGAGCGGGACAGGAGCGCCGCATCATCCGCGTACAGGGCAAGCGTAGTGTTCCACCCAAGATCCCGAGGTGGGTCTTGGGTGAAGATATTAAAGAGTATTGGCCCCAGGACGGATCCCTGCGGGACACCGGCGCAGATTCGCCGCAATCCCGATCCGACCTGGAGCCAAAACACCCTGAACGTCCTGCCCTGTAGGTACGACTCGATGAGCCGTACTATCCACGCAGGAAACTGGAGTCGATGCAACTTCAACAGGAGTGCTGGATGCCACACGCGGTCGAAGGCCTTCGATGTCTTCTCGGGAAAACTACCGATCTAGTACTAAAAAAAGACATTTCTTCCGGAGTTTATCCTTCGCCTCCGCCCAATTACCCAATCCAGGTATGCCCTTGAATCCCGCGTAGAGATACGCACGCAAAGGGTGAAAGTAGATGCGGAATAGGACGGGGTTTCACTCTCGTTTAATTTTTAATTGAATCGGCTGACACTTATCCTTGGTTGATCTCAGGGAACGATAACGAGCTAAACATTATCATAATCCTTTTCGCCCGAAAAGGTAATCGTTGTTTCGAATTAAGCCGAGAACGCCGTTAGAGATGTTCGCAAAAGTATATAAGTATGTGAGAGTAGAGATGTGTGTAGATCTACGTATGTATGTGTGTATATGTGTGCGCGTATTTATGAAAGTATGTGCGTATGTACACATGTGATATATACGTTTTTATCCAATGTACATACATATAATGCAAGTTAAACCTTTATGGACACCCGCGCTGACACAAAAGGGAAACGTGAGGCCTTCTTTATTTCTCTCACGCATAGTTGGGTGTAAAGTGGAGGCAAACATGGAGGCGATACTAAAAGTTCACTGCCAAGTTTCCTCTTTTTTTCATTCCATTCGCCTCTACGCCCCCTGTTCCCCTATCCCTCCTTCCCTCGCTCCATTTCTATTCATTCGTCTCACTCTGTCTCTTTCCCTCTCTCCATCTTCTCGCCCGCATTTCTCTCTACCCGCGACTTTCTTCCAGTAGTCTTTTTTTCTACCTCACACCCGCCTCTTCCATGCTTCTTCCTTCTCGCTTCCTCCGCAGACCTCTTCAAACGCATCCTTCACTCGTTTTTTGCCCTGATCTATACATTTATCTCTTCTTCTTCTCTCCTCTCATTCTCTCTTCCCTCTCTCCTCCCCTTCTCTTCCTCCATCTCCTCCTAACCCTCTCTTTCTTTCCCTCTCTACCACCTCTCTGCACCCCTTTTTTCCTCCTCTCTCTTCCCCTTTCTCTACCCTATTCCCTTTTTCCTATATCTCTTCCTTCCTCTCTCTTCTCCCTATCTCTCCCTTCTCTCTTCTCATTCTCTTCCCCCTCTCTTCTTCTCTTTTTCTCTCCTTCTTTCCTCTCCTCCCCTATCCTCTCCCCTCTCTCTTCTCTCTACCTATCTGTCCCCCTCTTCTTCCACTCTGTATCACTTCCGTCCCCTCTGTCCTCTCGTTTTCTATACCCTGCTCCTAAAATCCTTTGTTCTGATGCCTTTCTCACATTCTTCTCTTCTCCTCCTCTATATCTCCATCCACAGGCGCTCTGAGCCTCCTCACACGCTCCGTTCACTCTCACAACATTCTCATACCATCCTCTCCGCGTTCCACTCGTTACCATGTCTACATCACGTCGCTAACTGTTCTCGTAGTAACACCTTTGAATAAACCTCTGACTCTCGCCATAACATTTTCCCCTTTTTTCCCTCCCTTTCTCCCCACATTTCTCTCCTTTCGTCTATATCTCTTACTTTTTCTCTCCTTTACCTGTTTCTTCTCCTTCTTTGCACTCGCTTTTCCTCCCTCACTCTTTACCCTTCTACGTATTCATTATTCGGCAAATACCTGATCCTCCCCCTCCGTCTTTCTCTCCCTTTGTCTTCTTTCCTCTCTCTTCCTATCTACAGCTTTTACTCTACCCTCCCTTCCTCTCTCCCTAACTACCAACCTCCCTCTCATCCTTTTTCCTTTTCTCTACCTCAGCCGTCCACTCCCATCTCCTCCTCTTCCTTTACATCCCATTCTTCTTCTCTCTCTCCCCACCTTTCTCCCACTCACTCTTCTATCCTCCCTTCAATTCTCTGTGTTCTCTCCCAATCTCTCCTCTATCCTCCCTCTCTTACATTCTCTTACTTCCATTTCCTCCGTCTCTTTCGCTCTCTGTACCCCTCATTTCTCTTCTATCCCTCTCCGTCTCCCGTCCTCTCCATCCCTCTCTCTCTCTCCCCATCTCTCCCTCTTGGTCGTGTGGTAGGATAAAGCGCTACAATTTGGAACGGGGTCGCAGGTGGACTTGAGATCCACCCTTACACGCTCCACACACACTCCTTCCCCCGCCGTCTCTCCCAGCATCCGAACGTGTCTTCTTTTCTTACCCCTCCTTTCCGTCCCCATCACATCTCCCCCATTCCCGTCCCCCTCACATCTCCCCCATTCCCGTCCCCCTCACTTCTCCCCCATTCCCGTCCCCTTCACCTCTCCCCCATTCCCGCCCTCTTTACTTCTTCTTCCCCTCTCTATCCCACGGTCTTTCTCGAGGCCGCCCCCTCTCCGGTAGCCCGTTAAACGTTCTCCTTTATTGGGTTGAGAATTGAGGTTCAGGGAATAGGATGGGGAAAGAGAGAAGAAAGGATGGAGTTTGGTGCGGCGGTCGAACGAGGGTCCATAGTTAAGGCTTTTAGGAAAAAAATAATGTCTAGGAGATCCACTTTGAATAAGACTGGGAAAATGTCTCCTTAAGTTTATATATATTTTGTAGGATCCTCTTGCCGGGCTATATATATTGTCTGCAATGGCTTCGAATAATTTTGTGGTAGTAGATTGTCCTCCACGTTCTCAAGGTAACTGCATCTGGTTTATTTTTGCAAAATGGTGTTTTTGCAAAGATCTAGTGACATTAAATTTAGCTTTCAGCTTATTACTCTTTAAAGGATGTAAAATAGGTTTTAATCATTATAATGTTAGAATGAATTGTTACAGAATAGGAATTTTAGTGACACGGACACGGGCGCGCGCACACATGCAATTTAGGAGTTTCGCTTTGTATGAAACAGAAACATGGACATGAGAAAAGCAGGTGTATGTGTTGAAACAGGTTTTATCCAATAATAATCACGGACCTGTCTACTGACAGATTACCTTTGATGACGCTACGCCATTTTTTAAATTAAGTAAAACTGAAATTTTATGCTTATATGGCCAGTGTGCAATGAAATAGTTTCTCATTGATGAATCCTTACAAGACATTCACTTGATAAGTTTTTTATATTTAAATACATGGAAGAAACCTTGATTGTTAAATAATAACTCTGTAATTTCTAATTCAGTGGAAAATTACTAGTTGTTTTGTGACTGTATATGGGTTTTAAATTATAATTGTTTTGATATTTTTGGAATTTGGTTATATTATGTCCATTAGTATGGAGCTCCGCCCCCTGCTCGCTACCGCTCGCCAGCCTCCAGCCTCTGCTCGTTTCGCTCACTCTGGCCTTCTTGCCTTCGGGCCTCGCCCGTCGACGAAGTCCAGGTCGTTTCTCAATAGCTGGCGCGTGGTTGTAGTACCTAGGCCTTTAGTCCCCACACGCCACACATATCACACGCGGCTCCCAAAATGAAAAGGAATGAGTTTCAAATAAAAGGAAAAGAGATAAATAATATGACCATTTGAGTTTTATTTTTTAATCACTGATAGCTTAAAACTTCACTAAAAACAACATTTTCAGTAGAGTCTTTCTCTTGCTCATCTTTTGGTTTAACAATTTGTATCGCAATTGATCAACATCGTGATACAACTGACCATGGTCAAAGAGAGATTTTTCTTGATCGATTTATAGACCGACTCGATCGAATGTCTGGCCTTGTGATTTATTGATTGTCATAGCAAACGCTTAACGTACGGGAAATTGAGTCCTGTTAATAACAAACGGCATGCCAGGATAATCCTTTGTCTTCACAGTTATCCTCGGTTTGAATACCGCATCGCCTTGTCTGTCGCCCGTAATGATAGTACAGCCAAGCACTCGCGGTTCAATTTTCCTTACGATTAGACGAGTACCATTACACAAACCATCGTTATGCATATGTTTCATATCAGCATTACAATAGCGCCTACTTTCAAAGCCAGCTTGTTTGGTGGCAATCCTGATAAGTTAATTGTAGCTTAGTATTCTGACCGATAACGGAATATAATTTCATCATTAACTGTTCCAACGCCGTCAACTGCCGTAGTCCAGTCGTAGCCTTCACAGAATACCGTTTTACCGGGCAACATATTAAGAACGCGATTATTAAGAGCATCAACTTCGACATTACGCGACGCCAGCAAAACGGATTTCTTTAAAGTTTCCTCGTTTATCGACTCACTGAAAGTTCTGACTATGAAATCTTCTGAGCACAGTAATTGTGACGGAACAACCAATTGTTCGGATTCACCGTTGCCTATTTGCAATAGCCAGTTACTAAATTACTCGACATCTGCGCGCATATTTCGCGTTAAAGTAAACCGACGAATAAAGGGCCAGTAAACCCACCCTACCATTGTCGAACATCCCTCAGTAAACGTAATGAATTGCTGCGTGCGATATATCAACTCCGAAATGTATTAAGAGACTGTCAGTATTGAGATCAACAACTGCGCCATCTACAATTCGTCGGTGGCAGCGTAAAGAACTACCAAAAACGTCAGTAGTCTACTTTTTTATGTAATTGAGATATCTTCGGGTGTTAGGTTTGTTATACATTGGTCTCAGAAACTACGTTGAGATCAATTTTCTAAGTGATAGTATTTACTTAGCATGAATTTTAGTGTCTTTGGATTAATTACGTTTTAGTGTTGTTTTAAGAAAAAAATTAAAAATTAGTATATACGAGTATAGTATCGTACATATGAAATCGAGTAGTTATGCTAAAGAGGGGAGGATATTAGAAAGTAACTAATATAGTACAATTTTCAACCAACTTTCCTTATAAGCCAAATATAGGCGTAAACTTTTAAGCTACAAAAACATATCTAGTCTCCGATGAGAACGAAATTTCACAACGATCCCTTAAATAACAAATTCGTTGATATTTTCCTTCTTTTTCGCGGTATAAAAGCGCGGAGAGAAACGACTCCGAGCGAATAGGCGCTCGTGGTTTTTCGACTTCCTCCACCCGTGCAGCTCACACGCACCCACGCGCACATACACACACCAGGTGCTTTCAATATATTGAACTCCCTGCCCAACCCTCGTTATCCCCGAGATCATGCGCACTCCAAAACCTTTATCCGTCGGGGAAAAGCGAAGATATAAACTCGACTCTTTTTTTTCTTTCCAAAAAGAAACACAATCCACCCATCTTCGCCGTCCCCCTCGCATCTCTCCACCCCTTCAATGCGTAGGACCGTCTCATAATGGGAGATACGACTCCTTCTTTCTTCCCCACCTGACAACCAAGCAACAGCGTTCATATTTCCGAACTCACCTCTTCCGCTCTCCCCGTTACGCCCTATTCCCCAATTCCTCCCCACCCCAAAAAGCTCCCTGCCACAAACGAAATCTATTATGGACGAGACTATGGAAGGGTCTGAAGAGTTTGGAGGGTAACAGGAGATGGTTTGGAACACGAGGTACGGCTGAGAATGGATGTTCGGAGTGAGAAGGGAAATGGGAGGTAGAAAGAGAGAGAGATAGGGAGAGGGGCAAACGAATAGAGGAGAAGGAGGTTGTGAGAAGTGGGAATAGAGGGAAGAAAAGGGCGATAGAAATTAGGAGAACTCGGAGAAAGGAGGCAGAAAGGCTGTGTGACTAGGTGGTGGAAGTGGTGAGAAGGGGTAAGTGAAAGGAGAGAGAAAATGAGGGAGATAGTGAAGAAGAGAGCACGAGAAATATAGTGAGGGGGAGACAGTGAGGGGGAGACATAGTGAGGGGGAAACATAGTGAGGGGAGAAAAAGATTGAGTTAAGGAGAGCGAGAGAGAAAGAGGGGGAGAGAGAGAGTGAGGGAGAGGAAGGAAAGAGGATAGTGGAGAGGGAGGAAAACAGGTAAGTAAGGAGAGGGGTGAGAGAAAAGAGCGAGAGAGAGAGGGATGAAAATAGGGAAGGAGAGAGGAGAGAGATGTAAGGAGAAAGGGAGAGGTAGGGAGGAAGATAGGGGCAGATAGGTGGAGAGAAGGAAAGGAATGAGAGCGTTGAAGGGAGAGAGAGAGAATAGAAGAGATGGAGATTTAATGGAGTACAAAGGAAGAGGGAGTGTAGGAGAGAAAAAGAGAACAGAGAAGGAAAGATAGAGAGAGAGAGAGGATGTTCGAGGGAGAGGAAGGGAGGAGAATTGAGAGGGTGAGAGGATTCCGTGCGAGTCCGGGAAGCGAACGCGTGGTAACGGAGGGGTCGCCATAGTTTGGCAGGTGAACGCGCACTGGGATTATCAGCATTAGAGTTTTTACTACCTCTATTCCATTGGAGACGTATGGAGGTTCAGTCGGGTTTTATATGGTCTCGCGGGGTACGGAGGAGGACCATCCTCTTCCCCTCTTCCTTTTACTGCCACGTAAAGAGTGGGAATATACACATCCACCTCTCTCTCTCTTTCACTCCTATTTTCCACGCTTGTTTTTCGTTACCACGTGTGTGAGCCTTTGTGAGGGAGATACGGGGAAGGGAGGTTGCGTTGCATTCGGTTTTATACTCCCGAGAGTTCGGAGTCATCCATCCTCGCCTCCGTCCCTTCTCACTTTCCACCCACTCACCTCCGTTCGGGGTTTTGATGGTTTGTATGTATGCAGCGGCGGATGAGGAGGAAGTGACTGTAGAGAGAGAGAGGTGGTAAAAGAGAGAGTGAGAGAGAGAGGAGGAGGGAGAGGGCATTAGCGGGAAGGCGTCTGGATGTGATGCATGCGTCAGTCGGGGTAGACAAGCGCCACGACGCGGGGAGGCTTTTCCCTGTCACGCGGGCGATTGGCGTGAAGTCTGTACGAAAATTAACCCGTGATCCCTCTCTTCTCTTTTGCATCCGAGATGGGTGGCGTTTTTATCGCGGGTCGGTTTTGGGCGTGCGCGCTAGTGATCGTTGTCAAGGGAGACGAAGAGAATGGAGGGGAGAGTGCTTCAAGTTCTCATCAATCAGATTCCAGAGAAGTTAAAATAGAGAGAGAGGAAAACTTAGGTGTAAATAATTTTCTTTGAGTGGCTTTTCCCAAATTTTGATGATTTTTATTTTCTCTTCGCGAAGCTCTGATGGATAAGGGCTACACTTGTGAGTCGTTTGTTTGCGCTACATAATCAATTCAAAAATGAATTACTGAGTTCAGCTAATGGATTAAATCTAAAACTTGACTCTATGGCTCACTTGGTGGTATTCAATCTAAAAAAAACACGACAAATATTAACTTTCACAATATTTTCACATGTATTTAAAAAAACTTAGGGTCGGGCTTTTGATGCTTGGAATCATCATCATCGAAACCCGGATTGTGTGTTTTAAAAAATGAATTGTGATGTTGTGAAAGTTAATACCATTTTTAGTGTTTTTATGATGAAATCTAATTGATAATCTACTCGGATTCAAGGGCCACGATGAGGTTGGGTAAACTAGATGCCCATTTCAGCTACAATTCTGCCGTCTTCTTTGGCCATTCATCGATAAAAGTTTCTATGTAAGATAGGATATTCTAAATATTCTTTTAGGCAGTAGGTTTCATCCATCAATCGCGCAAAATGCGCAGTTTATTTTTCACTAACTTTAATGACTGTTGGATTTATCAAAATTATCACGCTGAGGTTAGCAAAGGATTAAGAAAACAATAAAATACTCCGCGTCTCTCTCAAAAAGTATAAATATTAATACAAATGGGATATATTTCGTAAATATTAGAAAGCGGTCGATATGCTATCATGAATTTAAAAAATGAACACAAGAAAATAAGCAGGATTTTGAATGTACGTGGGTAGCTTAGAAAATAATGCCCCTTTATTCCCTCAGTGAAAATGCATTGAAGAAAAGTGTAATTGCCCTTAGAATTAGTATGTGCTTATTACATGCGCGTTAATTTTGCGCGTAACCTCCGAGAAACAAGAGTAGGGATTTCCGACCGATGAAAGTTCTGCCTCTGGAGGCCACTTTTTCACCTAACCAATAAACTTGTCAAAATTATTCCCAATAAACTTGTCGTTATCCGTAAATTTTCAGTAGCTGACAGTATCTTTCAGGGCTCCAATTAAGTGGTAGTACTCTCAAAGGGCAAGATTCTGGTTGTATGGCGGATGTTGTTCTTTGGTGAGGTCAACATGAGAGCGAGAACAGGAATACGTTCTCTTGCTTCTCAGTGGAATCAAGGTATTGATATGGAAGGGGATTACGTGAACATGTAATACGCATGTAACCAATACATCTACTATTTTAATGGTTTTTTACTTAAAAAAAATACAATTTGACCGAGAAAAAATGGGAAGTTCTTTTTGGACGACCCTCTCAATAAAAGGAATTCTCTCATTAAGCATTGACAGATTGATGGTTCAGTAGATGGTAGCTCGTAATCACTTTGGCTCCAAGTTGAACAGTTGTATAAAACTCCTTGGGCTTACCCTACAATTTTTTTGGCTTAAGGAGTTTTATACAACTGTTCAGATTGATGGTTGACTTCCCTTTGAGATGAATCGAGCCAAAAGCCGGAAGAAAATTTAAAACATGCGAGGGTTTATAGTGCTTTATTCTTGCTTTCCATTCTCATGTTCCCAGAAATCCGTGTAACGTTTTCCTCATATTTGTTTTCGAGAAACAGTGCGTGGTCGATGTTATGGTCTCTTTCATTCAAACATCAATAAAATGCTTCCCTCTCTTATCCACATGACATTTCTAAATTAGCTTTGTTAGTCATTGCTTCAATATAAAATCTTTAAAAAAATTATTTTTAATCAAATTATTGATTTATAGATACCTTCTTAGTTCACATGAACATGAGTAGTTTAAATGAAATAGCGACAAAAAGGAAGCAGTATGAGTGAGGCTAAAGTGTTTTGACGAAATTTATAGAAATTCGACGTGAGAAAAATACTGTATTAATTTTGGGGAAATTATAGATCAACATTTAGATAATAATATGATAAAATATCCAATATTTTTGTAATAATTGTAATTAGTGTCTTAAATTCAATATCTCGCGGTATGTCGAGTAGGCATTTTCATTATGTAATGTAATTTTTCGGACACGTTGTAAATAGATTTTGCTGTAGTATCTGAGCTTCAAATAACACGTCTGAGAAGGAGAGAAGGATTTTTCTCAAGATCTTGTCGCCTATTTGAATGGGGACATATAGGATATCTATGTAGGGAACGAATATTAATTAACCTAATAGAATGAAAATGTCAGATATTTCTGTTCTTACTTGTGATAGTACGTCCGTAGGGAATTCGTTTCACAATATACTATAATCATGCTTCAAAAATAATAAGTATCACATTACAGAATGTGTTTTTAATTTCAATACCTTTACAATAACATTTTCATATCGCTTTTTGGGGGTCCCGGGATACCATCCGGTGTAATCGCCCATGACTACAAAAGAGCAGAGGACAAAATATTGGCAGATCCTCTCACTTGTCTTAAAACATATTTCTTCGGCTACTTAATTCCAAGTCTTCACTTGCCATTTGTTTAGCTTTAATTATATAAACGACAAAAACTAGACCAACAAATAACAGTTTTAGATCAATTTAATGAGGAGCTAGCATCTTCATAGGATATCATTTTCAAGCATAGAGAGGAGAATTTTGTTCGAGTAATTGAAACAAAAATATTTCTCTCAAAGAGTAACGCTTTCTTAGTATCATATATTGCAATATTATATTCGCCAATGCTTGAGTTAAGGCGATAGAAAACTGAACCAACAAACACAAAAATATCTCTATGGTAGAATTACCGTGGATAAAGAAATTGAAGTTACAAATAAGCTAAAAAAATGCAATAAAATCCCGTTGAAGGTTAAAACGGCATCCTCAAAAAGTTCTCGAAAATTCTCAAAAAATACGAAAAAGAAACTTTTTTCTTTCGTTTTAAACTTTTAAACTTTTCTCCCTCCTCTAAACTCCATTAATTTTCGACGTTAGAGTGTCGTATATGATACTTTAAAGCTTTAAAGAGGAATGAAAAAAATAGCTCTTTTGAATGTCCCGTTATCCCGAGTGGATATCACTACAACAACTTCTTAACTCTCGTTGACTTCACACGGAGAGGGAGAGAAAGAGAGGGGTTTCAGAGGGAACGTAGGAAGAGAAACTGCAAGTGACAAGTGCGGCTCGGGTCGAGTGTTGGAGTAGAGTCGGCCTTCTTTTAAAAAAAAAGATAAAGGCGAAGAGGCAACCGGGAGTGCAAAAAAGGGAAGCAAAAACGAATCGAAAATGCGCGAAAAATGTAAGCGTCGGGCATGAGAACGGGACGGACTAAAAAAAATTGGATCGTTAAAAAAAGAAACTCTTTGTTTTACGAAACTTTTACGCCGAGAGAAATGTTAGGCCGAAGTTTATGAGACTGAAAATCGAATCAAAAAGTCTTCTTCTTCTCCTCGCTCGGCGGCGCCACTCCGTCAAAAAAGAGTCCATCTTCCTGATGAGTGTCGCTTGTCTTTTGTTTTGTTTTTTGAGCGATGGGGAGGGGAGGAGGGCAGGAATCGTGAACTTGAAGGTCTGGATGGAAGGTGGAAACGATTCCTCGAGAAAAGCGGAAGTTAGTCGCTGTGTTTTTTACATGGCGTCCATTCTTCGCCTGTAATTGAAAGACACGAAAGTCGAATCGGTGTAAAAACACAGTTGACTGAAAACCTCTCAATCCAGAAGTCAGAAACATACGACCATTGGGTAGCATGCGGACCCGAGAGCATATTATGCATCGCACTGAGTTATGCTGAAAAATGTTCTATAGGATTTGATGCAGACAGTTTCAATTTTGTTAATAAAAATGATAGTCTTTAAACCATTTAATTTGAAAGATAAGTGGTGAAAATGTGTTTATTGTGGGTTTTTACCTGATCTCGGAGAAACATCTGTTATAAACTACTATCAGGATCATCGAAGCGCTTTATACGCTGTCATCCATGCATCGGTTGGCAGTCACAACTCCGTGATGCATTTCTATGCGTTCTTTGCACACACTGAACACTTTTAGGCCTGACCGTGTCTGGCTCTGACCATGAGAATCTTTCTTGTAAACTACGTGACTGATTTTCATGATATCTACACTAAACTTTGATGAGGGATTATCTTTTGCTCCATCTTGATCTTTGAGAAAAACTCCTTTACATTGGGTTGTAAATGAGGTTTTAAGTGCATCCCGTCAACGTTAAGCGTACAGCTTGTAAGTTGTTTTCTGGCTAGATATTTAAAATTTTTTGCCTTTCTTTTATAAGGGATAGTAGTATCGGAGAAAATTTATAGCATTTAATCAGATTGACCCCGAAGGTTTCACAAAAACACCAAAAATACGTGGTTTTTAATAACTGGAAACTGGTTTTATGAAGAAACCATATCCCGTTTTTTATTTAATTAATTTAATTAATTTATTCGATTTAAACAATTATGTGTTATTATGATAATAATAATTATTATTATTAATTTCAATGGCTTTAAAAACAATTGATCTTATTTAAATGAAAGTAAAGTTTTTCCTAAAATATTCATCGGAAATGAAATGTTCCGAGGGCGAAAAGACCGGGGAGGAAAAGACCGGGGTGGAAAAGACGGGGCGAACAGACCGGGAACTAAAGACCTAGAACCACCCCATTGCAAGGGATTAAAAGTTATTTTAAATTTATTCTTCTACAGGAATGACGACTCCATAATAAAGGACCGGAAGCTGCAACAAGGTCATCATAGTAACGTAGACTCCCAGAAAGAGTTCTTGCGTGGACAATTTCTACGAATGGAGAAGCAGACGGTGATCATCCTCCTCTATATCTCTCCCCCTAAGCTACCAACTTCACTTCCAGAAAATATTTGTTAAGCGCTCTCTTTGATTATTTTATAAATTTAATTATCACATACTTTTACGTCAAATTTGTTCTTTCTTTGCACAGAGTAGTCGGTATTCGTGCATTCCATACATATTTTGAACGAAAGAAAAGTATATTTATAACGAAACTTGTAAAATTCTTCGCCAGAAATGATGCGTAGGAATGAACGAGCGGGCCGAGTATCTGACGAAAGTACTCGAAACCGCACTGAACGCTCTTGAAAAACGTCACATGTAAACATTAACTTAGTTAAATTCCGCCTTTTCCTTTCTCCTGCTAATCCATTCCGTTCTCTTCCCTCCATATTTGTCGCGTTTTTGCTGTCAATGGCCGATTTTCGATTGTTTCTGCGAAATTGATAAAATATTCACGCAATATTACCTTTATCAAACTTACAGATCGCAGCCAAGCGTTAATTCCAAACAGAAAAGTAAACAAGCAAAACCGTAAATGTGTGCTAAAATAAAATGCTACGAATTGAAAATAATAAGATCGGTATACAATTCCAATACAAATATATCAATAATTTCTTTCATCAAAATTTAATTTTAATTTTCAAGTCACACCCTAACCTAGCGGTTGTTTGGACAAACAAAAATTTCTACCCTATATGAGTCAAGTTCTGCTTTCGTAATTATGTAAAATAAACACCAATTTGGTTACCCTTGGCAACGAAAAATCTGATGTCATATATAAGGCGCATTTGTGAACCAAATAGAGTTTAAACCAGTGTTTGGCAGTTTTTTACCAGACGGACGGTTGTGAATGCTGTGGAGGCCTATATAAGAGCTCACATCGGAACTTATTTGAGAGATTGCGAGATATTATACTAAGGACAATCAATCGTAAATAATTTATGTAGTTTCATATAAACTCACTAGAAATGGTTTTATGGCCTTCTTTTTAAGAAACAAGAAGGAAATAATCTGTATTAAAGTTATCAGGTTACCTGGGCCTCATAAATGCTCTCCCGAGAGTCATAATATGCCCAACCATGGTTTATCTCTTCGGAAAATATATTTGTGATTTTGTCTTATGTTAACGTCGAGCATAGGAAAAGGTAAGTTAAGTTAGAATTTTTGAACATGTTTTAAATGTTATTGACCACCAAATGAGCTTTTAGAAATGTATTTTTTTTTCGTTTTCAACATTAAACAAATAATTCACAAAAAGAATGTTGATTGTCACACGCGGTCAATGAATCATTGTTTCGCGTTTAATATTCTTTTTTATAAGTATATGATAATGTGCAGGGATGCCCGACTATATCCAAACGCAGATGTGGATTCATATCGAGGTCAAGATGAAATGTGGATGAGAGTAATTTTTCATCGATTTATTATTTTTCGTTGAGTTGCTTTTACTTATAGCTTGCAATCTAATGGACGGATAAGAAAAAAATTATTTCCATGATCTCTGTAAACGTGGAGGTTAATATAAAATTCGAGCCAAATGTTTATCTGGTTTTCATGCCACTATATAAATAGTATAAATATACGACTGTCATCTTATTCTGATATGCAATCATTCTTTTTTGAAGAAAAATTACTTTGCCCGATTTACGAAAATATTGCAAGCACTTGCCCAACGCGGCTTCCCAAACGCGGATATTATTTTGCGCGGTTAATGAGACACCAAACGCATGTTTAAATTAATTATACGACTTTCTGAATTGGGCACGCGCCGCACTTCACGACGTGAGAAAGCTTATAGCCTTAACGAACGCGTGATTTTTATCAGGAAATATTAAATTTGCCTAACGTGGTTTCGCACGCAGGGGTATGGCACAGAGGTTTTCACACGAACGGTGTTTAGAACAATTTTGTTTTCTACAATACGATTTTGCACTACGCAATTTTTCCCAAAACAGCCTTTTCCAAGATCATATTCCCCACGTTGCGCAACGGTCTATTCCAATTTATCGGCAAAGCAAAAAATATTATCATTATAATGAATGATAGTGTATCGCTACAGAATGCATCTTTTTTCCTCGTAGTTTGTACTTTATTTTTTTAATTTTTCTAGGCCCTAATTTCCTAGGAGGAAATGTGAACTCGCGTGTGTTAGATCCACCTTTAACTCATCCGATGAGAAGGGAAAAAATTACTCGCTGCTGGGAAGAGCAATTCCAGGTGGCGCTGATTACTTTGGCATGCCGTTGCGAACTAATGCTCCGGGGCACGTATCGGAGGAAGTTAAGGCTAATACATATGTATCTCGGCACTTCCTTTCTAACCGCTGCTCTCCCTATTCCTTTCCTCTCCCCTCCTTCCCTCCCTCTCTCTTTCCCCTCCCTCTCTTTCTCTCTCCTTCCCCCCATCTCTCTCTCCTTCAATCCCTCATAACTCTCTCCATAAGGGTGTCTCTTTGATCCTACGCCACCCGCCTCCCTAATCCTTACTACCCTCAGATCCTTTGGATCCACCCCCTCTATACCTTCATCCCTCCTGTCTCTCTCTCCCTCTCTCTTCCTTCCCAACTCCACCCCTCCCTCTCTCCCCCTTCCAAACTCCCTCTCAGACGCTCCTCGAACCTCATACTTCTTCCATCCTATCCCCGAAGTGTTGGTCCAAGTTCGGTTGTCCACTCCCCTCAAGTCTTGCCTTTAACATGCTGCTTCCTATATCTCTCGCCCTTCTCCATCCCTGCTTCTTCGTCCCCCTTTCCCAAACCCCTTTTTCCCTCTCTCGCGGGGGTGTGAGGAGGGAGTTTGAGGGAGGGGGAGGGAAGTGTGGGGTCCAGAAGAGGGAAGGAGATATGGAGTTGGGAGGTAGAAGGGATTATGGGGATGGAACTGAATTAGGGCGCGTGAAGGGAGGGTTAGGATGGGGAGGGAGGAAGTTAGGAGACGTTACGGAAGTAGGGAGAGAGAGAGAGAGGAAGGAAGATAAGTTGTTCCGGGGTGTTGGGAACTGCGTCGATTGCTCGAAATAGAATGGAGAGAGGGAAGTGGGAGAGGTAGAAGAATTTTTTTTTAATAGTTCGACTCTTAGCCGCTGGCGTCGCGGTAGTTCGGCAATAAATAAGGGGCGAAAAGATTGCGCGCGCCTTCTTTTTTTAGTTAGTTTTATTGTGTAATATGTTACAATCGTAAAACCCAGAACTCCAGAAGGAGCTGCGTTAGTTTGAGATTATTAAGCCGGGAGTTGCGACGGGAGTTCCCTATTTGGCTCGGTTCTTTTCATCGATCGTCCACAAGGGAAGTAGAACTTATTTAGCGACTAATTAAAGCGTGGCATTTCCCGGAGCGGCGTTCGATTTTCTTTTTTTTTGCGTGCTCGCTCACGTCTTTTTCCGATAGTTATTCGGAAAGGGCATTGTGTAGAATGGTTTTAAATTGCCTGTCTAATTATATACGTGATTGGACGGAAATCGGAGCGGTTGCTAAGAGGGGAAAAAAGTAAAGGCAATTTGCCTGTAATAATAATATACAATGTCAGAACGCGATCTCAAGGTCATCATACATGCTATGCAGTCAAACAAGTCTAAACCTGTCTTTCCAGTTGTCAGTGCTCATTGTGTCTCGTGCAGTTGGGGGGTAAACATGGCAACTCCGCTTTCTGATTGCACCGTTAGTAGGAACAACGTGCTGTCAGCAGATTTTTGTCGACAGAAGGGGTCAAACCCTTCAAGATTTACAGGAGAATGTTAGCACAGTATGACAAAAAGTGTATAAGTCAAAGAAAAGTGTACGAATGGGTGAAAAGTTTCAAAAGTGACAGAACAAGTTTGTTTGACATAGACCGTTCAACCCATTCGACAAGTTCAAGAACAGCAAACAATGTTGATCGAGTTAATGCTCTCATACGAGAAAACAAACGGATTACTGTTACTGATGTTGCCGAAACGTTAGACATCGGCTATGGATCTGTTTATTCCATCATGCACGATGACCTGAAATATCGCAAAGTTTGTGCTATTCGCAGTAAAGGCATAGGATTGCTGTCAAATTGTGTTCTTTTGGATCATGACAATGCTCGACCTCATTCGGCTGCTGCAACTATTGAAACAATTCAAGAGCTTAAATTTGAAATTCTTCCTCACCCACCCTACAGTCCGGACCTCGTCCCAAGCGTTTGTCACCTTTTTTGTCCTTGGAAATAAGCATTGCATGGACGTTGACTTTTTCATGATGACGATGTCAAAGGCTGCAGGAAAAACTGAAAACTTTCTTCTCAGGTGACATTAAGAAGCTTGTGGACCGATTTAACAAGTGTTTTGTAAAACAAAGGAACTACGTTGAAAAATGATCCAAAAAGTTTGTACATTTTACCTTTCTAGATTTAATAAAAATAAATTGCCTTAACTTTTTGATTTGATTTATTAATTGACGTAAGGGATATATAAAAGCACTTCTCATTTGCCCTTGTATCAGTTTTTAGTGCATTTTTTCGCAACGCATCTTATGGATGTCAACGTTTGATGAATTTAATTACAATTACAATGAAAAATATAGATACGAACTGGTAAATCTTTAAGATAGTTTGAAGGGTGAGAATTTTATACCTTGGAAGATTTCGCAACCGTTTTGTTTAATTGCTTTCTTAAAACATTTATGTGTTTTGTAGCTTTGAGAATGAATTATAAAGCTCACCTTATGGTTGCAGTCAGATTGAAGGCTGTTTCTCTGATAACTATAAAAAGATATGGCAGATATGGTAGATTCTAATTAAAAACTCGTTAATCCAAAGTTTTTATGGCTATCGAGGGAGAATTGTTTTTCAGTTTACTTCGCAGTTGCTAATTTTAACTTCTAGAATTGAAATATTTAAAAAATGCTTTGAAGTGCCATTCTTTTATCTATATATGTAACTTATGCAGCGGGGTTAAATATTTCTTATTCCGATTGACTGGGGATAAACAAGTTAGGCAACATTTCCTTTTCGGGTTGAATCGGCTTAATCAATCAAATTACTCGTCTTGTCAGTGACACGTAAGAGGTTAGATTAATACTCTTTGAAGTGAGATTAAGGGGATTGAGTACTCAAATGGCATTTTGCCGATCTCAAAGTCGTGAGATTGGAAGTCTGAATCTCACCATACGCATGGTTTTGTGTATTAATTACAGTTTCAACAGATGTGACGCGCATATTCTCGAGAAAATTTGGTGTCTATAACGCTTTAGCGCATTAGTTGAGGTTTTGCGTGAAATCAACTTAAAATTTTACGCGGCAACATTACTTCGATATCATGTTCTTTTTAACAGAAAAACCTTCACGCTCAACAAAAATCGTTTCAAATTTATTAGCTGTAACACTATATTTCTTGTTAGTATTTTAAAAATAGGCATTATTTGGAAATATAATCTGAAAATTCAGAGCTAGACGAATTAGCCCGTTTAAAACGGGATTGGTATTCAAACTATATAAAAAACAAATTAGACCATTTTATTATAAAACTATAGTATAACAATCCTACCAAATTTGGTTGAGCTGGCTGAAGAAACGGCAGAGATATTGAAGGTTACGGACAGAATGACCAAGTGACCAAGAGAATAAGCGTTTTATTATATTCTGATATCAAGACTTCTCAACGAAAAATTTTACCCGTTAAATCGCAAAAAGAACTGTATTAAATAGTTCAGCAAAAGATAAATCAAATTGGCACCAAATCTACAGGTCGCGTATTGTTTGTAGATTCACCAATGTCTTCTGATGCATGTAATTGAAAGTGAAAAAAATTGATCGCTATTAAAAAATAGAGCTGTACCTTAATTGATCTGATTTATTTTTATTGTTATGATAAATAGTTACACTTTCAATAAAAACCACACGTATTATCGTATCGTGGAAATATTTTTGACGTAATAAAAAAGGTTTGTAAATATTATTCCAACTGAATTTCATTCGGAACCAAAAGGGAATGCGTTTCCTCGAGCCACAATCGACCTATCTGCTAATCATTAATCGATATTCGTTCGATATAAAAAGCAATGGCTGTCCGAACTCATTTATATCCTAACCCTTAAATGGCACCTTTAAAGATCATAAACTTTCTAGAGCGTGGGGGAGTTAGAGCGAAATTAATGACGGAACGTTTTGATTCACTGCTGATGAAGGCGTAATTTATATAGGTGCAGTAATCGGCCGAGAGTTATTACGCTCCAGGGTGTGAGTCGAATGAATATTTTCTCCTCTTTCGGACCCCGAAGAGGCAGCCATTTTTGTGCCCTTTCCTTGCGGCGCTCTACACGGAGGTCACCACAGGTCGGAGAGGTTCGATTCCTCCCTGAATATTTCATTGAAGGGCCAACTCGCACGTGGTCACATGGGATACACTTCCTTCTACTTCTCTCCCTCGCTCCCTCTTCCCCTTCTCTCTCTCGCTTTCTCTCGATCTCTCGCTCTTTTTCCCTTCTCTTTTCCTCTCCTCTCTACTTCTCCTCTCCTCTCTACATCTTCTCCTCGCTACCTCTTCTCCTCTCTACCCTCCTCCACTCTACCTCCTCCTTCTCTCTACCTTTTTCCCCTCTCTACCCCCTTCCTCCCCTAACTTTCTTTATCTCTTTTTCTCCCGCCCTCTCTTTTTGTCTCTCTCCCATCACTTTCTTCTCAGCCATCCATATTTTCTCCCCTCTATATTCCTATCTCTCTTTCTCTCTCTTACCTCCCTCCCTTTCCATCTTCATTCTCTCTCTCTCTCCTCTCTGTCTTTCACTCTATCTTCCCTCTCTGCCTTGTCCCTCCATCTCTCTCTATTCCCCATATATATATATACACATACATTCACACGTATATATATCATCCTCTACCCACTTCCTCCCTCTCTTCCTTTCTCTCACTCCATCTCTCTCTTTCCCCCATGTCTCTCAATTTCCCCCATTTTCCTCTTACTAGTCTCTCTCCCTCCCTTCTGGGTGGGGAGGGCTCACCAGCTTCAGCCTCACCCAAATAAAATAAAATATCTATCTTTTCCTTCAGTTTTGCTGTATTTAGCTCTATCCTTCCCTCACCAATTCTACTTTTCCTCATTTCCTTTTCTTCTCTTTTTCATCATCTTTCTTCCTTTTCTCATCTTCACCTACTTCTACTGTTCCTCATATCTCTCCCGCCATCTGTCAATTTTCTCTTACATATATATCTCCTTTCTCTCCGTTTATATATCTACCTCTCTCCTGCTGTCATATTTCCTCCAATTCTTTCTCTATTGCCTCCGTCTTCCCGTAGTCTCTCTCTTCCCTTCTGTTTTTCTTTCCCTTTTTCACTTCATCTAGCCCCTTCCTCAACCTATTCTCCCTCCCTCATCGTCCTCCTCCACACGCCCTTCTCTCTCTCCTCTTCCTTCGCCTCTCTCCTTCGTGCTTTCCTTAACCCCCTTCCACCTTTTACCTGCCCACTCTCCCCTTTCCTCTTCCGCCCTATCCTCCCTCCTTTCCCCTCTCTCTCTCTCTAATCTTTCTTTCTCTGTCCTTTTCCTCTTTGTTCCTCCTTTCTCTCTTGTTTCGTCCATCTCACACTACCCTCTATCTCTTACCCCCTCAGTCTCTCCCTGCCATTCTCTCTTCCCCTCTCTTCCACTCTCCCTCAATTCTCCTCCCTCTTTACCCCGCTCTTATTACCCCATACCATTTACCACTCTCTTTGTACCTTCTCTTCCTTTTCATCTTCATTTCCCTCTTCCATACCTTTCCCCTTCGTCTCTCTCAATCTCTTTACCCGTATACTCTATTTCTCCTATTTCCTTTTTCTCCATACTTCAATATCTATCTATCTAACCCTCCTCATCTGACTCCTTCCCTCTCGCTTCCGTTTTTGCGACCTCCTTTTCTCACCTCCCTCATTTCCCCTACCGAAGTGTGTCTCCCTTTCCAGTCAACA
Source organism: Tanypteryx hageni (assembly GCA_028673005.1). Taxonomy (NCBI): domain Eukaryota; kingdom Metazoa; phylum Arthropoda; class Insecta; order Odonata; family Petaluridae; genus Tanypteryx; species Tanypteryx hageni. The sequence goes on along the minus strand of CM054118.1, from coordinate 12,885,645 downwards.
TCCGAACTATTCGCATTCTTCGGAGCACCGGTCGGACTTCTCCTTCTCCCCCTTTCCACGCTCCATCCTTCTCACCCTCTCTCATATATCCTTTTCACTTTCTCTATTTACGCTCCCCATTCATTCGAAGTTTTTATTTTATTTTTACGTCTATCGGATGTTTTTTTTAACGCCAGATGCTGCGTTTAACGCCAAAGCCGTTTAACGCACAATGGCTAGGCGTGTTTCATCGTCCCTTTTGTGCGCATTACTGTAACTCTTACGTGGCGTTTGTTTGTTTATTTATTTATCGAAGGGATGCTCGAAGCGGAGGAGTTCGCCAAGGCAAAATATATGTTTTTAAATCGACGAGAGGTCGGTTTGGGAATTGGTATTTTTTATCTCCTTTTCGATTAAAGATGGACATATTTATTTTATTTTTACTATGTATTTATTTTTCTGATCTTTCCATCAAAGTGAAATTAATCTTTTGCTAACATTTTGTCTTATCGCTCCCACATTAGCTCAGTCTTTACTCCCAACGAATTATTATACTCTTTTATTAATGTTGTTTTTCCAGTAATCATCATTTGATTAATACGCTTAAGGAAAATCTTAATCCACAGTACTAATACGTAGTATAAAATAAAATATATGAAAACGATTAAGGTACATATTTAAGAATGTATACAACCACCTTAAGAATCTGCAACAGTAACTTCATACTTGCTGTTACTTCCTCAGATGAGAGATTTAAAAAATAATATATTGTTAAAATTGCCCAATATTTAGCATTGGAAATGAGTAGTGTCATGTAACTATTTTTGTGTTACTATTTTTGATGTTTGAACTAAAATTTTCTGGATGAAATGACTTGGAGGTGAAATTTCATCTATTAATGCATATTCTGTAATTATTTAACTTCTCGAAATGTATTTTAAAAAAATATTGCGGATGTGATTGAAATATCGTCAAACGTCTCGTAAAGTAAAAAAGGTTATTCCTTGAAAATCAGTCATCAGTCACCGTGACTTTAATTCAGTTGAGTTCAGTTTTTCTGATCGGAAAATTAGGTTCATAGAAAACGTTTGATCGAAAGCCTAAGCGAGTCGTCCAAGAATATCACAAGACGTGCTTAACTAGGTCACCGTTCCTCCACCTTCTATTAGATTGGTGATATTTCGAAAATCATTTTCGTAGATGCACCACTCTCTATTCTCGCGAAGATTAAAAGAGCATTCTCAGAACGACGAAAATATCAGCATCGATTTTAAAGACCTCTCGAATATTTTTCGTCTAAGCGATTAAAAAAACGAATGACTCGGGGAGGAAAAAATAAATGAACGTCGAGCAACCAGCAAACGAAGTCGAAGCAACTTGGCGGGCCCATAAACTCCGTCTTACACGTCCGTGTTTTTTGCTCTCTCGTCAGTTTCTCCATCCTCGGAAAGATTCTCACTCTATCTCTCCTCCATGCATCCCTCCGCCTTTGTCATTTACTGCTCGGCGTCGCTAGGGAAAAAAGCCTCGACTACAAGGAGGAGGAGGGGGAGGAGCGAAGGGTAGGGGAGGGGGAAAGGGATGATCCAGCCGCCACGTATCCCGGAGTCATTTTATTTTGCGCGTGTCCGGGATATGTGTCACGGCTCGGCGCGGTCGAGGAAGTCGTAAAATTTTTTGGCTTCTTCCTTCTTTTAGTGGGGAATTTTCCGTTTATATGCCGTGTTTCGTCGGGTAAGGTGGGTGGGGAGGAGAGGGAGGGAAAAAGGAGAAGTCGTGCGACCCTATCCATTTCCCTCCTTCCCCCTCCCAAGAACTCCGGGGTTTTGCTCATCAATAAATTGCAGGGTGAGGGGGATGGAGAGGAGGGAGGGGAATGGAGGGAGAGGGGGCGTAGGGGGAGAGGAAGTGCGCGAGCAGTGGGCGTAGTCCGTCATCCTCCGTCTTTCATTTGGGAATGTGCGAGCTCTTTTGATGAGGCGAAGTTCCTGAAGCCTAAGGAGAAGGATACGTAATATGTACATATATGTTTACTAGTAGAAGGTGCTTGCATTCTGCAAGGATTTAATCTCACCTTGAAAACACGTTAATTTTTCATAAAGATATTTCATTATTAGAAATATTTTTTTCATTTCCAAGGTTTTCACCTCTGCTTCGATTTTTGCTCTTCCGTGATGGAAAAATATTGGAGTAAAACAATCAATAAAATTTGCAAATTTAAGAATATTATACTTTTCCACTGTGGGGTATTAATGCCACACATTTCAGACAAATTTTAAATTTGTAGCACATCTAGAAGTGAAATAATATTTATTTAATTGCTTGAATTTTAAAAATTTGTAACGGCAGCAATAGTAACTTCATGGAAATTTTTAATTATTTATTTGTGCATATGCAATAACCTCTAAATAATTGAAAAATTTCAGTTTCCTAGGTTGTTTCCTAGTACCTAAACATTTATCTATTTGTTTAAACTTTAAGAATTTTTAATATCCAAGTTAATTAAAATTTCTATAATAATATTTGGTTATTTTACGATTTTTACTTTTACAAAAAATTTCAGCTTCGAAGCACATTTGGAAATACATAAACATTGAAAATTTGTTTTTAAAATTGCGAATTTTTAGCACGAGCACTTGTTAAACTATCTTAAGATTTTAGATTTTTTTCGTCATTTTTGAACATAGTCCTACCCCCATAAAAATTTCGAGTCTCCAGCTCATCTGTAAGTGCTTAAACATTAGTATCCTCCTATAAGTAATCATAAGTAAGAAGCGTCAATATATAATAGATGTGTGTATGAATGTAGATGTCCAGTCGAACCCCTGTAATCGGGAATTCTATGGTCCGGAAACATTCCTGGTTAGGAATGGGTCTAAATTTTGTAGCTTATCCGGAAAAGCACCCCAATACGGAAATATGGCGTGGACGGCGTTTCGATTTTCTGATGTCTGTGTTATCCCACAACTTAAGAAAGAATTTAAAATATGTTAAATGGGTCCATAAAAACTGCTATTTTCATCGGTTATCCCATTCGGATCCTGTAAAAAAACTGTTTTTATGAGAAACTTCAAGCACAGATATCCCAATTTTAAATCTTATTTTACGTCTTCTCACGCAGGAATTAATGAAAGAAATATGCCTTGGTTGGTGCATACTGTAAAAATAAAGATTTTATATACTAACCAAAAGTGGTTCGGAATTTTCTAGTATATCACTTTTGTCTCCATATCTTATGGACTTCCTATTTACTCCTTATGTATTAGGCTAATGCCTGCACTGGGTTTCCCTCCTCCCTTGTGGTTGTGTTCGGTGTGTAAGGAGCTATGGCTATAATAATCCAAGAGGTTGATTAGCCAAAAATACACGCACACTCCCTCTCTCTCTCTCACCCCTTCCCTTTGTCTCTCCGTTTCCCTATCCCTCCCTCCCTCTCCATTCTCCCTCTCCTTTCTCCCTCTCCTTCTTTCTCCCTCTCCTCTGATAATTAATCTTCAAGAAATTCTCTACTGGTTAGTTAAATCGCACGAATAAATATAATATTCGCTTTTGTTTTAAAATAAAATCTAATGTGGCTACCATATGACTTTCTCTATACCTGTCAAAATTTCTAAAAATTCCAAATATAAATGATAATAAATATTTTAAGGAACTGCGAGAAAAATTTAAAGACTTTACAAATAACAGAAATAACCGTAGCATTCTAATATTAGATATAGCCACGAAGCTCCAACCATTAAGTAAATAAAAAGGTGCGTAAAGTGTTTACAATAGACGCCGGGAGATGGTGTGGCTGTGGCAGTTGAAATATTTAGCTTTTACAATTTTTCTCCAACAACATATATATATATATATACATACATATATATATATATATATATATAACAGCTTACGGAAAAGGAAAGGTAAAATGGATATATGGATGGCAACAAGGTGTTGGGATGAGGAAACCCAGTGAACACTCACCAATCGGACGACTTCAGGTTGGCAGTTCTCTCTCTGTAGCTGATGAAGGAATAACTCCGAAAGCATCTACGTTTGTGATGTTTCTGTGTTTTAGTGTTCTTTTACGTGTGTCGCTTCGACATCCCCGGGGCCTCGCCAACCTGAAGTCGTCCGATTGGTGAGTGTTCACTGGGTTTCCTCATCCCAACACCTTGTTGCCATCCATATATATATATATATATATATATATATATATATATATATAACAACTTATGGAAAAGGAAAGGTAAAATAGATATATGGATGTCAACAAGGTGTTGGGATGAGGAAACCCAGTGAGCACTCACCAATCAGACGACTTCAGGTTGGCGAGGCCCCGGGGATGTCGAAGCGACACACGTAAAAGAACACAAAAACATCACAAACGTAGAAGCTTTCGGAACTACTCCTTCTTCAGCTACAGAGAGAGAACTCCTCTCCTCCTCATCCCAACACCTTGTTGACATCCATATATATATATATATATATATATATATATATATATATATATATATATATATATATATATATATATATATCCTGCAACCTTTATTCCAGTATCGACCTCTACTATTTAGTCTTTACATAGATGATTTAGTCGTGGTTATTGCACCACATGATTGCCAAATTCTCTTATACGCTGATGACTGTAAAATTTTCAAAAGGGTTGGCTCCGATAAAGACAAGCAATGTCTCCAAGCTGCACTTAACTCGTTGACGGAGTGGTGCTCCAAGTGGAAACAAAATAAATCCGTCTAAAAGCAAACATTTGTCCTTTACCCTTAAATCCTCACCTTTCCCTTCCTCATACAGTTTACTCGGTAAAACCATTCCTATAGTTCAATTCCATGAAGATCTTGGAGTGTTTTTTATGCTAAATTAAGTTTTTTCCAACACATCGAGAAGATTTCTGAGAAAGCGATGCCTTTACTTGGTGTTCTCTACAGATTCACTGAAATTTCCAATACGTTAGCTCTAAAGACATTCTTTAATGGCTGTGTTGCGCCCATACTAAATTACTGCTCTTCTATTTGGTCCACTACTGCTCCTTCAAACATAAAACGGTTTGACTCTATACTAAAGTTCTTCTACGCCATAGTTCGACATCGCACGTGGGGTAGAGCACCCTCTTTAAGCATCCCCTCCCTTTCTCATAGGCGACTTATTACCGATCTTAATTACCTTCATTCTCTCATCAATGGTTTCTATCGCTCCTCTTTACTTTCATCCTATTTTTCTCTCCGTGTTCCATCTCGTTAAATTCTTTTTCATTTACATAAATTTCGACTTTCCGTCTCCCAACGTTCTCTCTCTTACCGCCTCCCGTTTGCATATAATTCCTTACTGGCTTGAATTCCGAATCTTGACATTTTCTCACCCACTTCTTTCCGTAATCTACCACCTACTACGTAATCCTACATTTCGGGCGCTGTCTTGTTATGATCATTTCAGTTGCTGTTAATATTATTGTCTCCTTCTATTTATTATAGTTATTTTATTGTTATATTATTTGCTACGGTTATATGTTTCGATGTAATGGGGCCTCTGTGCTGTTTTAGAAACTAAATAAATAAATAAATGTGTGTGAACGCATGAGTGCGTGCCTATATTTAAAAGCAAGTTGAATGAAAATCTTTTAGTTTTCTGTTCAATCCGATTTTATGTACGTAGTTTAGCGAAATTGGCATCGACGCGTTCGACTTTGATGACGAAAGATTTTTACCTCGGGAAACGAAAGATTTTCGCGTTCGAAACAAACTTGCGGGCCGATTAAACTCGTTTTTGGAAATATATGGCATGAATATGAAATTTCATTCTTTTAGGCGTTATTCAGTTCAAGTACGGTACGATGACTATGGGGAATTTTAAAATGCAGATAATGCGGATACCCATTTTCACGTAATTATAATAGAGTAAGTAAATTCCTCTGAAATCAAATACATGCTCTTAACGATGTTAAATAAGGCGTTTAAAACCGGCAAGTGGACACGCTAAGTATTTTATGAAAGATTTATCGAAATCTGACTTACTGTTCTTGGGTTATTCGGATTAATTCATAAAATCTCGCATGCAGATTACAGAATGGCAGTACAAAAGAATTAGGTTGGATCTTTATTTTAATTGCAGGATTATTATTTAAGCACTTTCGTTAACTCTTGACTTCTCACGAAGCCTTCCTTTGTTATTCTTATTCAAAATGCTACTTAAATAAACTGCAAATTCCTCCTGTTATAGCCTTCCTCCGCTCACTGTAATATTTGCCTTGAATGTTATACTTTTAGAAATTCTCATGAGATTTGCTTTTTCGCTTCCAGCTCTTTTCATAGTGTATACCTACGTACCATCTCTTAAATATCTCCTTTGTTATTCCAATCCAAAATACTGCCTAAACAGACAACACATTCCACCTATTATGCATTGATCTCCCACTTCACTAATATTTGCCTTTCTATCTCTATCAAAATTCATGACATTTGTTTTTTGTTTCAATCTGCTTTCATAGAGAATAGTTTTCTATTGATATTTAAGGAGTCTGCAGGTCCTTTCCTTGAATGCTTGCTAATGCTTCGTCTGCAAATCTGATTTTACTAAGTTACCTCGTTAATTTCACCCTACATTTACAGATGCGCGCACTTATTTTACCATGTCTACAGCTTGTGTATCAATTCTCTATTGAATTATTTTAACTTTAATTAGCCTAGAAGTTTATTGTACCCTATTGTTTCCTTTATTATCGGAATGTTTATGCTTTAGCTTAACATACCCTCAATGTGAATTTATTATGAATGATAAAGGACGGTTTTAAAAACTTTCGGTTGTTAAATTAATTTTTAAAATCATCAGGTGAATTTCGAAATATTTTTTTACCATACTATTTGGCCAGTAGAAGTTTTTGGAATTGAGGAAAAATGAAATGGAAATACGACTTATTTAAAAGCATACGATACATGCGTTAAGAGTGGCAAGAGGGTCGGACACACCGATTCCGAGAAAGTCCTTTTTCTCTAAAGAATGCACCATAAAAAATTGCCTACCTCTTTCGAGTGGTGTTAGCAAAGGAAAGACTTTTAGATATATATATATATATATATATATATATATATATATATATATATATATATATATATATATAATGTATATATGACGCGAACCCTGGAGATAATCTTATTTTTCGTTGCGCGCCGAGTCCTGAAGAGAAAACTCCCAAAGGAGAAGAGCGATGCATTTTTATATATGCACATCTTCCCAGAAGTGGAATTCCCTCCTCGAATGAGAAGAAAAAATATTCCGAGTCCGCGAGAGAGAGAAAAAAATCTTCTCTTCAATAGGTATATCTCGGTCACTATATAGGCAAGAAAAAATTATCTATTCTCTCGAGAAGTGAGCGTCGTTCGATTTTTTCTTCTTTCCCTCTCTTTGAGAAGTGGAAAGGAGGTAAAGTGGAGAGGAGCAGGTAAGGGAAGTGCCTGCGACTTGCTCTCTCTGTCTCTCTCTCTCTCTTTATTCACTCTTTTGGTAAAGATTTTTTCCTCGACCGCTAGGAGGCTAGTCACGTTCGGATTTTTTTCGAGAGCCGCGGAATGCTCCAACATGGAAGAGTAGCAGTTTTTTTTCTGAAGGAGTCCAATAAAAAAGAAATATATAAAGACTGGCTAGTTTTTAGGAACGCCTGTTGTGTCTGTGTGTGTTGACGCGTCTATGTCGGAAATGGAGAAACATTTCTTACGAGGGAATAAGAGGAGGGGAAGAGGTTCATTCGCTTTTTGTTTTTCTGGGGGGGAGGGGGAGGGGAAGGATGGAAATGGTGTAGTGTACATGCAATACCGCACGTGATTTTTTTTCATTTTATTTATGAAATGGAAGAGGTGTGAAGAATAGTGTTGGTCTTTCTGAGGACGTAAAATTTCGGTTGGTCCGCGGTGTGAAATTTGCTAATGAAGCTTATTTTTTCAGGACGATGCAATTGTTCGCAGTGAATTCGCGAAAAGTAAGCGTGCATAAATACGCATTTGGATCGTTTGAAATTCCCCGTTTGTGCATACTGTGTATCGACATCATGCCATTTTTTTATTCCAAAGGACGAATTTATGCAACAAAGGTGATGAGTCGTAAACTATTCATTACGGTTACCATATTTAATACGTTGCGGTAATGATGCCTTTAAAAAACTTTCCAAGACAAAGTTTCGGTGAGTAAGGCGGGAATTTCGATTCCAAAGTTTGTTTATTACGGATGATTTTATGAATACTGCTCTGAAAATGTCAAACGAGGACCTGGAAAATCTTTTTTGAGAAAAGGTTTTCTTATAACATCTGTAGTCTAATCCCGCAAAACGTCAAACGCTCCGAAAAGTATTTTGAATTTGTAAATGGTATCTTTATTTGTGTTTCAAAACTTAAATTCTTTGCGATTGGGGTAACGATCACTTTATTAGAAAGCCTTTTCTCTCCAGATTGTCCTCTTCGATAAATGAGCCCACCCGCAAAATAATGAGGCTTAAAGTTAGGATAATAATGAGGCTTTAATTCTGGAGCCATTCAGATACAAAAAAAATCACAGAAATCAAAAGCAGGATATCCGGCGATAGATAATCTCGCGTTCTGTATTTTTTCATTGCCTCCTCTTTCACTCTGCAGTAGGGGAGGGGGAAATAGAACTCTCGAGACAAAAAAGGGCGAAGAAAGGGAAGAAGGAACCGAAATAGTTGTTGGCAAAAAAACTTTTTCTTAAACCCACGATGAAGGACGAAAAAGAGAGAGAGAGAGAGAGAGAGAGAGAGATGGAAGGAAAAAAGAGTATTCTCTCAGCGAAATAAATTTAAAGGGTAAAAATGTGGGCGATTAAGAGTTCGTTTTTAAAGCTGTCGTTCTTCCTGTATCGGTACATAAATGTACGTGCGCATCTATTACATATAGACGCTTATTATATCAGTATAAATAATGACCTGCGTTTGTAATTCCGTATCGCTTAAAGAAATGCATCTTTTAGGGGAGAGAGAATGGGGTGTTTCAATTTAATGCTTTATTCATGCTGAATATATTATATATATATATATATATATATATATATATATATATATATATATATATATATATGTTTAAAATTGACCTCACGATGAAGTCACGCATTTTAATATAAAGAACGCCTCTAAGAAACTGAGACGGTTAAGACGATGAATCGATGATCGCTGGGTTGGGTTGGCAGCTCCAGAAAAACAAGCGAATTTTGAACTGTTAAAAGTGTCTCTAAAATATGGCGGAAATGCTCTGCGGGAGTCTGTAACTTCTTTGATGGGTTATCTCCAACTTTTTCCTCCCTTTATTTGAGAATTTCCTGTTTTTTTATTTCGCCTCGTCACGAGCAACATTTTTTTGGCGCAGCAAACTCGAGCCAGATGTACGTTTGTTTACACACGCGCACGCACACGCACGCGCGCGCGCGCACACACACACACGCACGCACGCACACACACAAACACACACACAAGTAGTTGGTGCTTGCATACTGCAAGCATTTCATCTCACATTAAAAGAACATTCATTTTTTAGACAGAAATTTCAACATTACAAATAGTCTTTTAATTCTAAAGATTTCATTTCTGCAGCGATTTTCGTTTTTCCCACATCTAAGAATAATAGTTTAAAACAATCTCCAAATGTCGCAATTTTAAAAATTTTACACTTTCTTCATTATAAGGTTCTAATGCTACACATTTTAGCCAAATTTTAAAGTTGTAGCACTTCTAGAAATAAAATAATATTTTTCTAATTGTTTAAATTTAAATAATTTTTAACGGCCGCCGCAATACATATATGGTAAAATTGAAATGTTTATTTGTGCAAATTTACTATCCTGTAAATAATTTGAAAATTTCAGCTTCCTAGCTTATCCCATAGTACCTAAACAGCTATCTATTTGTTTAAACTTTAAGAATTTTTAACTGCCAAACAAATTAAAATATCAAAATTTGTATAATCCCTATTTCGTTTTTTTAAGAATTCTACTTATAAAAAAAATTCAACTCCGTGGCACATTCGAAAATATATAAACCTTGAAAATTTGTTTAAACAATTGCGAATTTTTAGCGGCCGCATTGTTGCACTTTTTAAAGATTTTCGCTTTTTCTAGTCGGTTTTGTACAAAATTCTACCTATGAAAATAATTTCGAATCTCCAGCTTATCTGGAAGATCCTAAACATTAGTATCCTCCTGTTATATCCTCCTCCTCTGTAAGGAACGTCTATATAGAATGATATATATTTAGGTATACGTCATAACAGCGCAGGAATAACAGCGAACGTCAAAACAGCGAAAACAAAAACGGCGAACGGACAAAACAGCGAACGTCTAAACAGCGAAAAATCGGAATGTAAAAAACAGCGAGCGTCGAAATGGCTGAACACAGTTTAGCAAAAGTCAGTATTGTAGTTATTATAGGTAATAAATAATTGCTGATTATTAAATTTTAAATAGTCGGAAATGTTAAACCAGAAAATTATAGTTATAAGTGAATATTTTAAAACTGCGCTGAATTTACTGGAATTATTGAAATTAACATAAGAAACGAATCCTATATCCTATAGAAAAATTTACCAGATTTTTGAGTGGTAGTAGGTCATTTTAAAAGAACGACATTAGCTAGTTTTTTATTGGTTTCATTATGAAAAACTTTTAAAAAATTTATTATTATGGCTCCAAATTCGTTTTAAAAAATCCTTTCGTATTACTTAGATCTAAAGTACATTACTTATTACAGGTATATATAATGGGCGACTATGAAACAGAGTGCACGAAAGAAATAGAAAATATGTTGTTAATGAAGAAGGACATATATTTACATTAAAAGTCAAAACTAATACATTTTCAAATTACTGTTAAAACATTACAAAAGATACTTGAAAGTACGTCTTCCGTTGCATCTAATTTTCATACGAAAACTTACATGTGATACACTAAATTAGTATTGGTACAAGTTGAAATTAAAATTTTCTTCAGCATTTGGGGCTCTGAATTGGATTGGGCTAAGCTTCCTGCATAATTTTTTACGGTTCCGTAGAATTGTTAGGAAGTGAAATGAATCATCCATTTTTATAGGATTCTGTGTTACAAAGGTGAGTCACAGTTTTCATATAATAATAAAGACAATAGAGTTCTGGGTAATTAATATTTCTCTCACATATCCAGTGACTTATTCCAATGTCTGTTTATCTAAAACAAAAGTTATATATAATCCTTTATAAATAAAATAATGCCTCTAAATGAAGCCCATCTAGTGAGAATTATTATTGATTCATATCCCAATGCGAGTTAATTTCGGCATCGGTAGAGGGGTAGTTGACTTTTTTGGCTATCGCTGCAATGGTCGCGGGTTTGAATTCTACCGAAGGCACGGTGGTATGCAATCTCAAACTCTTTCAACGCGTGTAGTTGAAGAAATCTGCTTGTGTTTAATAAATTAGCATTATTAAAATTCCGGTTCATTTGCGAATTCATGATATTGTCTGCGAAGCATTTAAGTTAAAAATGGAAGTTTAAGGTTAACATGCATTGATTAAATTTTTTGTGTTCACGACGTATGCGAAAATCAATCCTGTCCTTTTAAATTGATACTGCAAATATACTAGTAAAGATGTTTAGGAACAGCTGCATTTAAATGCGAAATGCAAAGCAATTTCCAAAAACGCTGGAAACGGCTTATTTCCAACAGCAATTTTTCATTTTTCCTTTCTTGGTATTAGAAAAAGGTAATAAATTGAAACCTAATAAAATGGGAGTTAAGAAGAAGGCTTTTTTTTAAATTTTAGGGATGCAAATGCAATTTTACTGAGAAAATTTTCTCTTGTTGCAGTGACGCGGAAAATATTTTCTCCTATTACTTCGCTAAATTTTTTCAGAGACATATTTTGATTTATGATACTAATAGCATCAGCACCTGCTCTTTTTTCCTTTACCGTGGGAAGTGATTAATTGCATAGCAGTCCTCTCATACTCTTTCGTGCAGCATTATGGCAACTTGCCTTTTTTGCTTCTATTTCTCCCTTTATTGAGCTCGTGCTCTCATCTTGATATCTGCATTTTGGATGTTTCCTTAATATTTTTTGCCGTCATCTTGTTTTGAATCTTCCCTTATTGCTCCCCATCTTACTCTAAGCGAAATAAAATAAGAAAAGAAACTGCGAGCGCTTCTCTGCCAATTTTATTTTCATCTTGTTACGATGTTTTTTAGCTTGTTTTTCTTCCTCTCTTTCTTCTGTTCTTCATTTTCTATATTTAAATTTACATAGGTTTTTATTCTGTGATTATGGTAGTCGAAATATTCTGCTATCTTGATTAATGAAACCATGCTACTAAAGGAAAATTTAACGTCCTATGATTTTTCTGTAGTTGTGTTTTCTTTTTCATGATGATATTCATGTAGTTAATTTGAGAAGGTTATATTTTCATGTTTTTAACGAGGAAAAACTAGGCGAAAGAACATGATTTAAGTGATATAGCCGCCTGAAAAATTAAAAATCTCGTGCTTGCATTCTCATAATGAAATTGAGTAGGCAGCTGCTATGGTAAATTTTTGTCAAAACGAAATGATGAAGGCGTCTATAAAAAAGAAACACCGTATCTGTTTATAAGGCGTTGTTATCTTAGTTATTACAATAAATAAAACAAGTAAACTATGAAATCATACATATCTTCCTTTGTGAATTTAATAAAAATTGTATTTGCATTGGAAGCAATCAAGTATTTTTATATAGAATTATAAGCTATAATCTCCCTATTTTACTGAGCACCGCTTCTGAATTCAGGGGCTGCCTAATATTCGTGGCCTTCGTATATTCGGGCCAGGGCGACATTTAATATAACAAAAGAGAAATATGGAAATGGGTTGTAATAAAAGATAATAAAGAACTAAAGTTGCGAAGCATTCATGGAGATGATTGTGCTATAACCTTTATTGGAAGTAAATATTGGGTAAATCTTTCGTAAAGCGACGGGGAAAAAGGATACGTAATGGTTTTTTTAAAAACGAGATTCATATATGACATCCTTTGGTGAATTCTTTTAAGTCTTTTACTGCATTCCGAAGGATTACCTTAGCAATGAAAACTGACATAAAGGGACTAATTGATATTTAGAGAAACAGAGCGCGGTTATTTAGGTGCCGAAGAACGTCGATGATGATATCCTATTGATGTCCCCGGAAGCGCGTTCCATTAAAAACTAAAAATGAAATTGCACGGCATTAAAGCGTAGTTGCTCGCAGCGGATGATTCCATATCGCGCCTCGAAACGTTAATGTTATGGGAAATTTCGAACGCGAAATCTGCGCGTTTATAATGCATCGTTTAGGGAGAGCAATGTACGCGTATTTTTATTATTAAAAAAAGCGGTCGGTTTTACAATGATCGTTTTAAGGCATTTTTATGGATCACCTCTCAATGTTATTTTGTAGTAATTGACGTTTCCGCTTGGTTGCATTTATTATACTACATCTGCAAGAATTAATCTCTGGTTGATGTATTTGAAAATTGTATGTTTGCAATATTTTGGGCAACATTTTATAAATACAATTCGTGAGCACAAAATGGCAAGTTTCCAGAGATATGCAATGATTCGATCAATTTAAATCATCCACTGTATTTGGAAATTTAGATAAATTGATAAGATTAGATAAATTAATAAATGTTAGGCCACGCTTAAAAATTTGCATATTAAATCGTGCTTTTCAGCCAAAAATGGTGGCTCAGGAATTGAACTATCGGAACAATGCTGCAGCTTGCATTTAATAAATGAACTATATTGCTCCATTTTATGATTTCGGCGTTACATATGGCGGCAGGACAAAAGTCAGCGGTAACCATAAACAAAAATTAATTTTATGCCTTTTGACCTGTACAAGATTAGATTAAATAAAATATCTTTGAAATTTCATGAATTGATAACATGCATCGACGGGAAAACTATGGGCTAGGAAAAACATTACAAACCAATATTTGATTTAATATCCTTTCTATCGTCGAATTGTAATATCAAAAATATATAGCAGCTGCATGAAAAGTTCATTTATTCATATTATTATAGTGTTCTGGGATAATCAATATGAAATGGAATATAATACCAGCGATTTAATTATATGCAGCATTGGTATTAAATTAGCATGCCATTAATTAATGTCGTAGAAAGAAGTTTACCGGCTTTTACAGACAATACCTTCAAAGTACAAGTTTAGTCTATGTTAATTCAACGATTCAGTATAAATATTAACCTCCAAAATCAATATGATTTTAGCATATAGATTCGGGATTAATTATGTCGATTCAATATATCAATATTCAAAATTTTACCCATTAACTGAGATCCTGAAATTATTAGTCGAAACGCTTCTACGACAAAACCTCCATTTATTTCCAGAGGTTTGTCACTTTAATTCCTTGTAATTGTACGCACCGAATAGCATTTGCGAAAAAAACAACTCACAAAACCTATATGTTTAAGAATGAAATCAGTAAACGATGCTTCCTTTACGGAGTATGAAACCGTCTCTACGCCGATTTATTCAATATTAAAAAAATAGAAGGGAAGATATGGAGCTCAACCGAGCGTCAATTTTTTTTACGCCCGCTTGTTTCAAGAAGATATTTCCCCCTTTTTTTGAGAGGGTATAAATGGTTGACGCGTTGTCGGGATAATGCGATAGACGTTTTCAAGGAGGCATAATAAAAAGGAGGAAGAGAGAGGCCGAGGAGAGAGGAGGTCACGGATGGATGGATGCGGGGGACTCGGATGTTTTTGATGTAGAGAAGGAAGGTAGGAGCGAGGTGGGCGAAAGAAAGGTTGGAAAAACAAGCGAGGATATATAATTTGTTTTGGAAACCTATTACCAAAGTTCCCTTCCTGCGCATATTCGTCCTGCGTTCGCCCTCTGTAACGGGACCCTCCTACAGATCCTTCCCTTTTTCCTTATTCTGGGTTCTCCTACCGTTTAGCCCTTATCCAACGTCTCTTCCTTTTTGGTCCTTCGTTCCGTCCCCTATTTCCTCGGCTATTTCCTTCCTTACCCTCGGCCTCTTCTCTCCAGCTGCAAATTCCTTACTATTATAGATAATTCCGTCTCCCTTTTTTGTCTCTTTAGATGCTCATCTATCTGGCGCTGTTTCCTTACACACTCCTTTTGTTCCATCAATCGTTCCAGCTACTATTCTTTTGGTCCACCTTGGTTCCTTCCATCCTTCCTTCGATCCTTCCGCCGTTCTTCCGTTCAATCTTCGTACCATCAACCTTTCCATTTTTATTCCTTCATTTTTATCATTCACAGTTCCTCTCGTTCCCTTTCCGTCCTCCCCCGTTCCATTTTTGTTCTCTCATGTTGTTCTTCCGCTAGTCATCCCGTTTAATCTTAATTCCTTCCTCCGTTCCTGCTTCTATTTTTTTCTCCGTTAATTTCACCGTTCCAAAACTGACTTCTTTGTTCCGACCTCCATTCTGTCCCAAGTTCCTTTCGCCGCTTCTTGTCTCTTTCATATTCCAATTCCTTTATATTTTTCCTTATCGTCCCTTCTACAATTCAAGGACAGACATTTAAAAAATACTTGTCTCAGGTATCTCCAATAGCCACAACAAGGTTGCAAAAAACCATAGCCACAACAAGGTTTCAAAAAACCATAGCCACAACAAGGTTGTTAGCTATTGGAGATACCTGAGACAAGTATTTTTTAAAAATTTTTGAAAATGTTCATCCATAATACGAGCTAGATAGTTTCCTGTTAAATCACTTCTGCAATTCCTTCCTGTTTTCTTCCCTTTTTTCTCTAGTTGTACTTCCTCTAACCGTCCCCACCTAATTACTTCTCTTTCCTTATCTAGTTTATTTTCTCGTATCTTGCATAGCTACTTTCCTCGTTCCGACATTCGTTCTTTATTCTCTATTATCTTCTTTCCTCTCCACATCCGTCATTGCTGTACTCCCGCATTTCACCCCTCAGTTTTCTTCGTTCCTTTCTTCTTACCGTTCATCTATTTCTTCCGTTTCTCTTTTATTCGCTTCTAACTCCTTTTTTCTTTGCATCCGCTCCAGCCCCGTCCTTTTCCTACCCTCTTCCACTCCACACACACAACAAACGCTCTCAGAAAAAAAAACAGAACTCTCCGCGACGAAAGCCATGCTCTTACGGTTCTCGCAAATTCCTAGACTTTTTAGCATTCCAAAAGAATCGCACCTCTCCGTTCCCTACTTCTCTTTATTTCTTTACCTCCTCTGCTGAAGTCGAGAGACTATTTTCGTTCTGCCTTTAGGGTTAGGACGTCTTCATCTTCGATATTTTTCGTGGCTTTTGCATGCGAATCGACAATTGCTAAAGTACCGGGTGATTTACTTGATAAAGACGCATTTTACAGTCTAATCTCGATAACTCCAAAGTCTAAAATTTTAATTTTTAATGAATCGAATAAGATAAAATGGATCCTCCTTAATTTAAATACCTTTAACTTGAGTTTCATTAAATTATAGTTGAAACTTTTCATTTTCTTATTCATACACGTTAAAATAATGTTCTATTCGAGTTAGAACATTTTCAGGTTACATGTAGAAATTCGTTGAGTAGTAGCTTTTGGGAGTGATTGTAAGTTTGAGCTATAAATGTTAAAGTTAGAGAAATGATGAAGACGAGTACAGAAGTCATAATACGGGTGAGAAATCAGTTTGGCCATCAATTGAATTCAATCCGTAACAAACACAATTATTCATTTTTTGTCACCTCGTTAAGGAGATAATGAAGTTCATAAACGTGCTAAATATCCAATTTAAATAAAGTGATCGAGTAGGAATATCAATAGCTGCAACTTTAAAATTATTCCGAGTATCTGCACAACTAAGCAGGTTTTAATTAGTCTATCAAAGAACCATATTTACTCGAATGAAATATACTCTGATACACTTAGCCCTAATGAGGGCCATCACAATTTAGTTAGTCCTTTTGTTACATAGAGTCCCAAGAGTAATTCAGTGAGAATCCACCAAGTTTTCGCTTTAGTCAAATACTTCAGTGATATCAAAGTCATTTTTAACCTGTATAAATGACATGCCAAAGAAACTTAACTCTAACGTTCGATTGTTTGCTGACGACTGTATTATCTACAGGGTAATGAAATATAACGACGATTGCGATAAGTTACAAACGAACTGAATGAACTAAATGCATGGGTAGTGCAGAATAGATTGAAAATTAACTCCATGAAAAGTAAATTAATAAACTTTAATAAAATCGAATGAATTGCGCATACCACGTCGGGGAGAAATACGTGCGAGTTGATAAAACAGTCAGATACCTAGGATTAACATTTAACAGAGATCTAAAATGGAACGAACACATCGATAGTATCGTTTCTAAAGCTTATAGAAACTTACACTTCATTCCCAGGATCCGTTGTATCTTTATTGTTGTATTGACATTGACACCTGGCTTAGAGCCAAATTGCATTGTATATTTTAATAAATAATAATATAGTATGCATTATAGTGCTTATTGAATATCGCAATATAAACAGTGTTAATGCTGCAGTTTATCAATGCATTGTTTAAAGAATATTAAATTGCACATCAGGTTTAGTGGAGGCAAAAAAATGTTCAAAATGGGAAAAAAATCTTTTGTGGAAAATAAGTAAATGATTGAAAAATATCGTAGTCGAGGATTGCAGTTACAATTACAGTCTTATCAGGATCCCACTTGGTACCTTGCTAGCTGCTATTGGAGCAAAATAATATTAGTTTTGCCTATTATACGAGCTTTTAAAAAATAAATTAAACAACATCAGAGACCAATATATATATTTTTTATTGACCAAAAACATAGAATTCGGGTTTCAGTTTGACTCCTGGTTCTCTAAAAGTTGAATATTTAATGCTTGGAAATATATTGTTTGTTACACAAACGGGCGAGTTAATGGCGAAATATTATCCATAAAACCCATATTTTTATCGAATGGGTAATTCCATACTTCCTATGACATCAAACGTTGTCGAAAGAATGTGTGCATCGCTCCTCCAACACATGCATAAAATTGAGCTACGATTACTCGGTCACAATGGTTTGACTCAGTTTTTATTATCCGTAAAGTTAAATAACGGCGCAAAATTATGCTCGTGTTTTAGGAGAAGCAATTAAGCAAAACGGCTTTATGTAAAATATTGTTAAATTTGAACGGGTCGAAAGAAAAACGTTATATACAGTCTCAGATAATAGAGTCCTCGTTTCTCCTATAAATCAGGAGAGGACGTTTCTTTTTTAAACAGATATCCCCATTCACGTATAAGTATCTTCTAAAACTGGTAATATATTTTTCCATTCAATTTTACTTTGACTCTTTTATGAATACGAGTATAATAAAATCAAAACATAATCTCAGTTGCCGGAAATATCTCACCGCAGATAACATTTAAAACCAGTTGTTGATTGATTACTATAATCGCTGGAAGGGATGTCCGTAAAACTAGCCTAATGCGCATATATTAATGATTTTTGGAAGATAATTTTGATGTAATGTGATGCGTATATTATGTATACCATATGAGTATTTATATGCGTATGTGTATATACTATTAAACATTTTTGTATTTGGTAGTAGATTTTTCTGCTAATTAGATTTGATGTTAAATTTAAAATCACGTTTTTTTTCCTCGAAACTAAATTGACACTGAAGATTTTTACCGCCTAGATGGCGAATACGTTTTGATTCCAAAATGCTGTAGAGTGCAGCGTTCGAGTAAATTGCGTCAAGCCATTCAATCTCATATTGTGCACTCATGCCCGTGTAATGCATTTCGCCCGCTAAGTAAGTGGCGTTTGCTCGCAAAAAATAATCACTAAAAAGGAGTAAAAATAGTCAAAACCGTCTTCGCGAAACCCCGTGCCATTTTTTTTAAACACCCAGGATATTTTTCTAGCAATTCCTGAATTTCGGGTGATTTCATTTGAGTAAGAGCTTGAATTTCCATGTGTTTCAAGCCATCTTCGCTCTTCAGGCAAAGAGAGAGTTCGAGAAAAACAAAATATTATAAAAAATAACGCGAGATTCCCTCGAGTGGTTGAGTGCTTCAAAACTGTCCCAGTGCCGCGTTTTTCTCCTCGCTATATATATGTTTATTTATTTTTGTTTCATTTGGCTCCGAGCCAAGAGGCGAAGCGTTTTACCGGGCCTGGAGCGCGCAAAACATTTCTTAGCAATATCTTCTACTTACGAGCTAAAAAAATCTATAATGCGACGGCGTGCCGTATATGATTTAAATATTAGATGAGATCTCTGCTAACATTTTTTTGTTTTTATTTTTTTAATTTTTTCTTTTTTTTGCCTGTTACGTAACACTCCGATTTATTTCACGGACGGGTGGCGGCGAGCAGGGATACGTACAAAAATAACGCTTTTATCTTTTTCGGAACGGACTGAAGTGCTAGCGGTGTCCGAATTCCTGAAAAAATTTAAAACGATGCATTTTTAAAAAGTTGCAAAAAAGAGGATTGTTACCCATTCAATGATGAATGCATCAGCCGGGTAATTGGCGTTAGAAAACTGAAGAGGCGTCAATTAGAGATTTTGTAGCGATATAAACAAAGTTTTATCAATAATTCGTTTTAGCAAATAAAATAAATGAGTACAGCAAATACTTATAAATATGCGCAGCATTTGCTACTACGCAAATGCAATTCAAAAGTATAAAGGTGAAGGGTTTTTTAAAATGTGAATATTTCAAATGATGCACCGTAGTGGATAGATTGAAGTATTTAATGCGCGACTTTCGTGTGACGTTCGTTTTCTTATAACAAAAATTGAAATTGAGTATTAGAACAGCTCATGCTTTATTTAAACTACGGACATGCTGAACAAGATTGGAAAGGTGTACTCCATGTCGAAGTACACAGAGTTTTCAAATGCGTTCTTTGAGATTTCACAATGTTCTCAATATTTAATATGTCATGCGGTTCCCGAGTTGAAACAAAGGAACATTGTCAACTACACGTAGGTCTTCATGTAAAGTGGTCGTAATTGTTGTCCGATTGTAACCAAAATTGGAATCGATCGACCGATTTGAGCAAAATTCCCCAATACCAAATTCCATCATAATACGTCCAGCGGTTTCCGAGTTTTAACATGCGGACGGACGGGCAAGACCTCCCCTGTATGCGTACACTTCGTGCAAAGAACGCGTAAAAAGCAAAGGTTATGAGATTATATAATACTTGGAATTTATACATTAATAAATCGAGTCGGAAATTTTATTTGCATAGGAACATCGGCTGTTTACCAATTGTTACATTATAGTTGAAATTTATACCGCTTGTTGTTCTTCTTTGTTTAAATGTTTGTCAATGACAGGTATTTACATTGTATCGCTAATTTTATCAGTTTAGCTTTAAAGCAGTGGTTGCCAAACTACGGCCCGCGGGCCACATCCATTAAAAGTTATATTGTCCTATAACTTTTAATGTAACATAAAATGAATTTAGAAAATTAGAAAAGCAATATATTTTTTCTTTACCCCTCTGTTCCCATAGTAGATAAATTAATTTAAAATAAGACCGGCAGCGTTTACCGAAAACTAAATCCTTTAGTTTCGTTAAACAATTCTTCAATTGTATTTTCGACTAGGTGTGGCCCGCGATGAAGGCTGAAATGAGTAATGTGCCCCTCTAGCCGAAAATTGTGGGCGCAACTGCATTAGAATATGGAAAAATGTATTTTTTGGATTTCTACAATAAATAGCTTTTTTCTTATTTGCATAAATGCAATCTAATTACGCATAGGCGATTTTTTCGACAATTGCTTTCCGAAAAAATTCTTGAATCGTTATGAAGATATAGGATTATAGGAGAAAACACTATATGATATATTCAGGCCTGCCTTAGAAAGTTCGCTCTCCCTATCCCACTGACATCCACGCATTGAGACTCAATCGGTCCCGGGCTTTAACCTACGCATTGTTTGCACCATGCGCAGTACTGCCGCATACTAGGAAGAGAAAGTAGAGGTGCATGGAGTGGGGAATATGATGGATAGCCTACACGCTTCCTACTACCTTTTTCTCTCCCATCCTCCAGTCTGCCTTCCTCCTCCTTTATCCATCCCCTCCCTCCCTTCCCGCCTCCCCCCCCCTCTCTCTCTCTGTAGAAGGCGTGAAATGGACAGAGCCTGGCAATGCGGAGCGTAGGAATACAAGAGACCACTTTGGCAAAGGAATACGTGAACAACTTGTTAATGCCGGAGGTAGCCCTTCTAAGAAGAGCCTCAAACACCTCTTAAAGTTCGCACCGCAATGCTCCCTCCCTCTCTCTCTCTCTCTCTCTCTCCTTTTCCTCCAACTCCCCTTATTTCCCTACACCCAACCCTTGCTTCTCTCCCTATTCCTCATTACCTTATCCGCACTTTATGTACTCCAAACACTTGTGTATTTATGTTTGTGTATGTATATATAAATATAAGCATATGGTTGTTAGGTTGGTGCTGAGGGAAGGAAGCCCAGTGAACACTTATCGATAAGGAGAGAGCCGCTGGGGTGTCGAAGAGACACATGGACACAAATACGACAATATATATACACACACGTACATATATACGTACATACACGATCGCGCACACAATACTGACGTTCATGTATTTTTTCCACGGTCTGTTTCCGAACTGTGGCTCATATAGGCAGATGAAAGCTTGGGAAGGCAGGCATCAAACAGGCGGGCCTGGGATATAAAATCTGTATGCTTAAAAAATACGACTCCTCTTGTGATATCATGCCAGTTTGTGGGGCTGGGTTAATAAAAGTTTTCGTAAATGTCATTAGCAATTTAGGTATTTTTTAAGAACATCTTACAAATGTCCAATATAAGAAACAACATTAGCGAAATGCATCTGGATTATATGGACATCACCCGAAATGATCGTCTAAGGTCTAAAATAGTAAAGGCATTACATATTCCTGGCAATAATAGAGTAATATTAACACTAGCCTTAAAGGGTTCGGCATATGGAATTAAAACATCGAAAAGAAATAAGAAAAATCATGTGACAGAATTTTATTTCAGTTGATTATGCCGAAGTGGAGCTGAGTAATTGGGAAAGTTGTGTTGACTAGTAATACTCTTGAAATTGAAAAGAAAGCTTACTGAAACTATAAATCCAAGGGTTCCGAGATTCTTTATTTAAACTTTTACTACTATCTTCTCGTGAACAGCAACGATTAATTAAAAAATTAGCGGCTAATATTGAAAATGATTACGTCTTATCTCTTGGACTACACTCCGTGAAAAATATTTAATTTCGTGATCAATCGTGTATTGTAAAAGCCACATTTCGGTATTTCAAAGTGACATATACATATATAATCACATACATACAAATACGCATGCATATCTAAATGCAAATTTAAAAACTTATATCGTACATACATAAATACGTACAAACAAATTCACACTTACCTATGTATTACATACATTTATACCTACGTACACATATAGACAAACACGCATGCATATACATACTTCCATTGTATTCCTCCTTTTTAGTTCGCGGCTCCTTATTCACGCTCTTCGTCTATGTTATTTTCTGCATCTCTTTCTCTCCGCATCTCTCTTAAGCCCACTCATCTACATTCTCCTCTGCATAGGCTCCAAGTTTATTCCAGCGCGTGGGGGACGTTCTTAACGTTCCATTGTCTCCTCTTTTATTCTTTTTTATATTTCTTTTCCTTTTTTCTGAGAATGGGAGAGAGTTAAAGAAACGTTTGGATTCGCGAGAATGGGAGTGCGGAGGGATAAAAAAAAACGGGAAGCAAAGTGTGGGCGCTGCTGAGAGGCTTGACGATTGAAATTCGCGTAAATTTCGGTAGTTTTTTTGGTTGGACGTGGGTGTGGTCCCGGTCTGGTACGCTTCGAGAAGAATGACTGATGCTGATATAAGAGATATGGGAGCTTAGCAACTTTCGATCCATGCAAGGGGTTGGCAACCGAATAAACAAAAGAGCCGCAGTACAAGTGAACAAGATGGTTTTTAAAATTTTTTAAAAATTTATATATCAGAACGTTCGTGAACTTTCGGTAATTGAAGCCAAGGGTGACTTTTACATGGGAGAAGGAGTCAGTTAAGGGAGACAAACGCATATTCTTTAAAGAGCCGCATGCAGCTTACGAGCCGCAGGTAGACGACCCTTGGTGTTGGTGCTCACTTGGTCACTACCAAAACGGGAAATTTAAAGATAGTCATTGAGATGCTTTTGATAAAACTATTCAAATTTAATCAGTTCTCAATCGTTTTATTTTAATTCTCCTCTATGATTATACCCGTTATGATTTCCATAAGTTTGGATCAGTCATGACATTTTTAAAACTCGAATGGGTGTGTTTGAATGGTATGGAATCAAATTTACGTTCTGTTTAGTTGCCATAGAATTGTCTTGATCTCTTTGCTTCGGTTTTCTTGGAAATGGCCAACAAATTCGAAATAATAGAATTTTGCAATGATAATAATTTTGCGGAGCTCTTTTCGACTTAAGCGACGCATCACGTGTAATAAAAACGAGACGGAAAAATGCAATGTAAAAGTTATTTACTTTGACCTCGTATTTTGAAAAAATATCGTCCATTTGTTGTCTGTAATTTCCTTTTGCTATACATATAAGTCATATAGTACAGTTTTGGGCGTGAAAAAAACCCCAGGTTATTAGTTGGAAATTCGATATAGGGGGTATTTAAAGATAGCATTATATTGATTGATTGATTGGGCAAGATACATGATTTTGGCAATGAGCGGCAAAATTGCATCACGGATCATTTATTATAATTCAATCCTCTAAAAAGGACTTTGAAAAATGTTGAGTACAGTGGAGTTCCGAGAATCCGAACTCCAATTATCCGGATGTCCTATTATTCAGATAAAATACGGAAAAAGTTAATTTTCAGTGGATTAGTTAGTTAGTTTAGAAGTTATTTTTATAGATAAAAATATTCTAATTGTAAGTATATTTTTTAACGTTAAACGTGTTTAACTCTCCCATAGCTAGAGTTTATGTATAGTATGGAAGTAGTTATCATTGAGGCAGCGCCGACCTCTGCCGGGAATAAGAGTTTGTCTCAATAATAATTTGCTGCCTTTGCCTTACATTTTATACTTACGAGTAAATCTTGGCACATCAACTTATAGTATGCTAAAGTACACTTTTAAAATACATACTACCACTTAACAATTCTGCAGTATTATTTTGTTAAATGTACAGTCTTCCGGATTTTTAGTTATTTCAACCATCCTAGGTGCACTCCCTAGATATTTATCGAGATCGTCTTATGGCTGAAAAGAAATTTAAAAATAAGCACTAAGTATCAATAATTAAAAAGAATAAGTAGCTACTTACTAGAGGCCCTGACCCCACGTGCGTCAGCCTCGCCCTCCGCTCGTTTCTCCCGCTCCAGGGACCTCGCAATTACCTTCGCAAGACTGGAAATAGTTTTTCCGGAGGTCCTCTAATATCAAGGCGCATATTTGTTTTTCTTCGACGCACTGTTTCCGAAATTTAATTTAAAAAATATTTTAATTAAATATTTTAAGCGGAAGATAATAAAAATAAACTTCCGGGGTCTCCTAGGTGGCAGAAACAAAATGGCGCTTACCGCTTTTCTCTTGATACGCATAACGTGACAGATAGAAAGACGGACCAACGGACAGACACTTTAGAAATTGTGTTTAGGCTGTCAGGTATCTCCAAAAGCCTTAACAAGGTTATGAAAGGCCATTTTTTTATATATAATTAATTTTTCAGTTTTTGACACCTAAGTCCTTTTTCTTGAATCGTGCGTGCAAATAAGTTCGAAGCTCTTACTGCACACATTACAACTACGATGAGCATTAGATGTATAATTTTCCCGCTAAATTATCAGTGAGCATCTACAGACGAGTTCTAATCTATCTTGAATTACATATTACTTCTACTTCCTTTTATTAGACACCTCCTTTTCACCACTTGTCGCGGACTTAAATTTCTCTCGGATAATAAGATTCGAATTGGTTTCGCGCATATTCTTAAAGGTCCGCTCGAATTTACGCATTTTCGCTGGAAAATCTATCGTCCATTCGGAACATTTGCGCGAACCGTTCCACATCGTAACAGAAAGGGGGAAGGAAACAAATACCGGGCCATCCGCGCTGAAAATACACACGACGCTTCGCTTCGGTTAAAAACTTTCTCATTAAATCTTGAAATGGGATGTCGACCGCCGAACGAAATGCTCGCAGAAATTCAGAATAAGAGGCCCACCGACACAAAGAACGTGGAAAACGCGAACACACCCGTGCACACACATCAACTGGTCGCGAGATGAAAACCAAACTTTCTCAAGAGCGGCGATATTTTCAGAACCGCGAGAAATACGGTGAAATCCCGTTCGGAGAGGAGCGGGGAAAAAATCCTGCGGAAAAAAGACAAAAGGACGTTTTAGAAACAGGCGACAAATCATTTTCCAACCTTGCACGCGCGTAAGATTTTTTTATTTTGCGGACTCCGCGGAATAACTTATTCAAAAGACGCGATGGAAAAAAACACAAAAGGGGAAATTCACCTCTCGCCATTTTTGGAGGGCATAAGAAACGGTCCTTTTTCGCGGAAAATATACGAGGCCGAGGAGGACTCGAAAAAGGAACGGTGAAAGGAGCGGAAAGATTCTTTTTTATAAGATAAAAAAGGTTTTATTATCATTATTATTTTTAGTGACGTAATGGTCCTATAGGAAGGAAGCCTTTGGAGGGACGGAATGGCGGTAAGGGGATTGGGTGAGGGGAGAGTTTGAGGGAAGGTTAGAGGAAGGTTTTACTCGATGTGGAATATAATAAGAATTGGGGGAGTGAAGAAAGGAGCCGTAGAGACAGGGGCAGGTGGTGCATCGAAATGCATTGGCAATAACCAGCAGTTGCCATGCGTTGCATCTGGCGCCTCCAGCGACCAGTCTACTTCCCACCCTCGTCATCCTTTTCTTCTTTCGCTTCCTCTCTCTCTCCTCCTCCCCCCTCTCTCTCTCCTCCTCTCCCCTATCTCTCTCTCCTCACCTCTCTCTCTCCCCCCTATCTCTCCTCTCATCTCTTTCTCCACCCACCCCTCTCTCCTCCTGCCCTCTCTCTCTCTCTCCTCCCACCCCTCTCTGTTTCCTCTTCTCCTCTCTCTCTTGCTCGTTCCCTCAAATCCTACCCCTCCTCCCTTTCTTGCACCACTCCGCCCGTGCCACTCGTTCCGTCTCCACGCCCCTTTACGTAATAGGGTAAAGAGTCACGTGTGCTGATTTGAATGCGGTGTGACGTCGTCTGGGTATTCCGCGAAGAAAAGAGGAGCGGGCGGTTCGAGGGCAGGAGTGGAAGGCTTTCAGAGAGGGCGTGCGAGAGGGGAGTGTGCAGGAATTATAGAGGGATGAAATAAGCAGAGAAAGAAAGGGCGTAAGGAAGAGGACGGCAATGAAGAAAAGAGTAGGGAATGCAAAAAAGAAGTGGGAGACGGAGACGAAGTAAGCGGATTAAGTAATAAGTAGGAAAGAAAGGGAAGGTAACGAACGTAATCGTAGTTGAGAATAGGTGGAAACAAAGGCGAGATATAATCCGATAAAAAAGAAGAAAATGGCGCGCGTGAAAAGATGTTGCCTGGAATAAAAAGGCAAAAAGCGGTATAAACCTAGTCGCAAATTTGGCTTACGATGAATAAGCAAAATGTAATAATATACCAAGATTTATTGCTAATATTTTCGAGTAAAGTTTGAAAAGGTAGCTTTCCTAAATCTGTTTTTGGAGGATAATCAAGCAATTATTCTTCAGCAATATGTATAAAAAATAAAGACGCATTGATGGGCGGTTTGATAACAATGGCAAGTGGAATTTTTTAGAATACGCTGTATGAACACGAATATCCTGAAGCAGATGAGGTCGGAAGTGGGAAGGAGAATAAACTCAGGACACGAAAAGGAAAGGGGCTAGACGAAACAAATGAAGCGCGGAGAAGAGATGAAAAAAAGAGGGATTACTCGGAGACACGGTGGAAAATTACGGCGAAGAAAGGGGACGCGACATTGGAGTTGGTACTGAAGGTTAAAAAGGCTGAGGAAGAATTGGAGAGAGCCTGGGAGAAGGAGAAGAGCGAAATGATAGAACAAGAAGAGTGGAAGAAAAGTCATATAGATGGAGGTTGAGATGGAGAGAGAGGGGGAGGCAAAGAGAAAGCGAGAGATGGAGAGAAATATGGGGAGAGAGGGAGACAAGGAGGAAGAGAGAGATGGTGAGAGATGAAGGGGGAGAGAGGGAGAGAGAAAGAGAGAGAGAGGAGAGAAAGATGGAGAGAGAGGGAAGCAAAGATAAAGAGAGGCGGAGAGAAAGAGGGGAGAGGATACAAAGAGAAAGAGAGGACAGCGAGAAGGAAGAGAGCGGAAGGGAGGGAGGGTGCACGAAAGAGAGGGAGAGGAGGGAAGGGAAGAGAAAGGAAGACGGGGCAAAAGGCGGAAAGGAGAGGGAGACAAGAATCGGGATGAAGTGGATGAACATTTTGCTGGAGAAAGTCTGGTACGAGAAGAGAAATCCCGCGACGCTCCGAGAGAGATCAGAACCAGCCATAAAATGGGAGCAATTGGGAGAATAAATGAAAGTGTCGGCTCGGAGAGAGTTAATTTGGGAAAAGTTACGGCTTCAGGGGGAGAAAGGAAAATATTTGCGAAGGTTGACGTGATAGTGTTAGAGGAGGATTATGGAAATACTTTATTGGGTCGAGATTGATGCGATGTGAAGGTCCATATCGTGTTCGGGCCGTCATTGTTATACGGAGACATGATTCAGGGAAAGTGAGGCATGCTGATAAAAACTTAATAAAAATGGGGGTAGCGTAGAATGGAGAAAAATATAAGATTCTGGCAGAAATCACGAGCGCAATTTGCTGGGGAAGTTAGAAATTTAATCAACGCAATGGAAATTAGAGGGATTGAAGACATAGAGAGGAATGAATATTGCCAACAGTTGAGAGTTTAGAAAATTTGTTGAGGAAGTAAGAAGTTTTAATCAACGCAATAGAAATTAGAGGGATGAGATTTCAAGACTTTGGGTAAGAGAATTAGAGAGGAATTAATATAGCCAAAAGTAGAGAGTTTAGAAAATATTAAAAATTCTACCTTGAAATAATAATTTTTCCTTATATATAAATAAAATGTATCATTGAAATTTTTGTGAAGAAATGTTATTAATCTGACTTGGGGATCGTTTCTTTGTTATTCCAATTGCCTTATTGTAACAAATTTCATGCCAGTAATCATGTGAGAGTTGGCGTCCCAAACAATGGCAAAAACAAATGTAGTATTTTTATAGATAGAAACGTAAAAAGATTTATTTATTTCTGATTAAAACTAACTTATGGACTTAACTGAGGTATATTAAAATAATTTAAGCGAAAAAAGTTCATTTATCGTTTGTACGACCTGAAATGAGTGAATATCTATGGCCAGTTTTAATTCACCTCCGTTGAAGAAGGATCTTGTCCAAGAATTTATTTTAACTAATTCTTCCCGCTTCTATACACAGGTTTTCCTTAAAGTATATCCATGAATATGTCACACGTAATGTATGAACTATGTCTAATGTCGAAATCGGACAGATGAACATGACTAACGCTGTTTAGTAGAATCCACATCATGCGTTAACAAAATAATTCTAATTGTGCAGTCATTCCAATACGCAGATAGCTTAGGGATTGAGGTTGTTGCTTCACTTGCAGTTTAAAGTTAATTTAATTTCTCTCGAATTTTCAATCGAAGAAACTAAGATCTCGGCTTTTAGGCTTACTAGTTCAGTTACATTCTAGGGGGTCTTCATCGAAAAATTCTTTCATAGTTTCCATATAAGAAGGAAAAGTAGCTAGTTCCATCTAGCTGTCGTCGTTACCCAGTTTCAGATATTACCATAACACATATACACAAACTCATATGTACAAATAAAATGAAAAGCGTAAATATATGGTGAACAGAACATGGGCAAAAAAATAAAATGAAATAAAGAGCTAAATTATAGTACTGTAAATGCTAAGTCAGCGTGAGACAGAAAAGCAGCGAAAAATACGAAAAGGAGAGAGGGATAAAAATACGCGCTCATAAAGGAGAACAGGTGGGCGAGTGGGGGGGAGGGCATTAAGGGGAAAATAGCGGAGGGTGTGCGTGCGTGAAATAGCGGCGGAATGTCGCATAAAGAGGAGATCCTATGGAATATATCGGAATGGAATAGAGAGAAATTTGGAAGGGGTGAAACAGAGAAACCGTATATGGAATAATATAGGAGAATAGTCAGGTGGATGAGGGAGGAAAAATATGTGGGAGGAAAGGAAGAGATGGAATGAATAGCGAAATGCTCAGTGAATACACACAATGTATATACTATATATGTGTGTGTTTATATACATAGGTGTGTGTGTGTGCGCAGCGTTTCCTTCATTTCTCCCAATTCGTATGCATGACTCATTCGATATTATAATGTCGAGCACGTGGAAGGAAGGCGGAGATTATAAAGGATGGAAATGAATGATGGGATGGTGAGATTTTTGTCTGAAAAGGAATAGGGAAAATGGTAATGTTTGCCGAGAGATTTTTTTCACCGCTCCTATCTCGATACTGTTACTTTTGTGTTAGCTTTCTTTTTTCCCAAGAAAAATTGAAATTATTCGCGCGCGTGTGTTACGTGTAAATCAATCGATCGAATTCGATAATCCGGTTTGATGATATTTGGACGATTCGACGTTTTTTTTAAAGATGAGATATCGATGCGTCGTTCTTATCTTCCTATAGAGATTTAAAAAAAGATTCTTTATTTGTTTTTGGTTTAATTAAAAAAATACGGCAGCACTTGGAGCAACATTGCGGAAACGCAAGCGTGATTCCTGAATACAAGCTTCCGAATTAGCAACTCCGTGCCTGCTTGCTTTCTGGAATAGTAGTACGCTTATAAGCTGAAACTGGAAAAAATATTCGATATCGATAGGGTTAGATTAGATTTATTGGTCTTTTAGATTTGACACACAAACATAAGACAAGTCGAAAACAATAAAAATACATATAAAACACATTACATACTAGATTACAGTATAATAACGTTGCCATTGCCAATGATGATTTTATATGCAAATGTATCAGCGTGTGTGTTTGTATAAACCCTAAGCGAAAGATCCATACGCTGATCAGTTACGAATTTTCCGCTAAGTCTGAGCAATGTATTGTAGAAAGTGCCATAATATATTTTAAAGCTGCAAATTTTAAGTGAGTAAATTAATCGATTGTTTAAAAATTAAAACATCATTGTTACACATAGTGCGTACTGTCGACTGTCAAAACGGAAATTTGAGTTTCGTATTTTTCTATCACGAGCTAATTTGACGGAATAAAATTGCATTCCTAAAGGAAATTTACGTTTTTCATTCATTCATGAATATATACAGGAAGTGTTAATTAAATACGTAAATATTTGTTATGCAGCTAATACTGCTATGTTTTTCTTATGAAGTTTAATCTAAGTTCTCTTGAAAACAAACCTAATAATGACTGCCAAAAAAATTTTGGCCTTAAAATAGCCGTATTTGGTATAACATTGTTAAACTCAACCTTTTGTTGAGTTTTCAATTAACACCTTAAAATAAAACCTAAGTAGTTAAAATATAAAATTTCAACATTTTTTTGAAATTTTTGTTGTTTGTGCGGAAATTGAATTAATATTTAATTCTACAAAGGTGAAAATTGGCACGAGGCATGTGTTTCGGGAAAAACACGACACCGGTGACATCTCGCGAAAAGAGTATTCGATTTCATTTAACCCGCAGTTTGCAGTGAAATTTATTCAACCAAATTGAAATCAGTATTTCGGAATTTATGTTAATCTCTCGAATCATTCCTAAAGATTGATTCAATTTTTTAAGAAGTCTTGTTTTACCTTTAAACCATGAAATTGCATTTAGAATTATCTCCTCGGAAGAGAGATTTATGTGACACGCATAAGAAATTATAATATTAAGGGAGTGATAATTCCGTAAGTTCTATGGCAAACATTTTTTTAGGGGCTATCTTAGTATAATAAGTTGTATGAAACGGAAGTTTTCGGCTTCTCGTTAAGAAAAAGAGTTGATGGCTCAAAGGTACATATTTTACTTGTATTAATTCATGACAGGATATAGGCTTACCGGAAACGATTAATTCGATAAATAAAACGCGTCTTACAGACGCGGAAATTATGATGATGCCAAAAAACACGTCGTGCCCGTGGATTATATATCGCTCATAGACTTGAAAGGTTCTCGAAAGATAAATCAGCCTGGAAAATCAGTGATTATGATGTTTTCCTAATAAACACAATTTAGTTTAAACAATTATTTTCCTCTGATGTGTTTTTTCAATGCACGTTACAAAATGAATAGTATGTTTTTCTGCTACAAATTGTTTCTGTTATGGCATATTTTTAGATAATTAACATTACCATACCGAACTAAGTGTAAAATTGGCACCTTATGTTTCAGAAATAATTACGTTAAATGCATCGATAAATGAATAGGATGCAAAAGGAAAATCTTCCTCATATATATATATATATATATATATATATATAAATGGATGTCAAAAAGGTGTTGGGATGAGGAAACTCAGTGAACACTCACCAATCAGACGACTTCAGGTTGGCGAGGCCCCGGGGAGAGTTCTCTCTCTGTAGCTGATGAAGGAGTAGTTCCAAAAGCTTCTACGTTTGTGATGTTTCTGTGTTTTAGTGTTCTTTTACGTGTGTTACTTCGACATCCCCGGAGCCTCGCCAACCTGAAGTCATCTGATTGGTGAGTGTTCACTGGGTTTCCTCATCCCAACACCTTGTTGACATCCATATCCATTTTACCTTTCCTTTCCCGTAAGCTGTTATATATATATATATATATATATATATATATATATATATATATATATATATATATATATATATATATATATATATATAACATTTTGGTAATGTATTCAAGTGAAGATTCTATGTACCTACCAAATTTGGTTGAAATTGGTTCAGCCAGATCTTCCCTGGGATATACGTACAGACAGACGGACATTGCCGAAATTTGGACCGACCGTTCCATGGGGACCTTTCGAAATCGTGAAATTTGTATCGACCCTACATTACGATCCTTGACCCCGTAGACCGACTTTATCAATTTAAGGCTCGAAAATGTATCTCATCAAAACATTGATATTATTGGAGAACTCGTCAAAATCGGTCAATTGGTTGCTGAGATATCTTAAAAAACGGCATTTGGACAAACAATGGGGACACACACACACATACATACATACATACACACACAAGAGCTACGTGCGTCAACCCTGTGCCTAGCTCCGCCAGAAGAATTTGTCTGCTGCCCATTTTCAACCCTGAACCTCCTCTTAAGGTAGAAAATTATATCTAGCCCTAATTTCGGGCTTTTCTTTCCCTTTCTCCCATTCCCCTCCCTTTCTATACTTCCCTATGTCCTAGGGCCTTGCGAATCTCAAATTATGGAACGAATCGAATGATCATAAAGTATTTCAATTTCAAAACGGGCAGGTTTTTACATTAAAGTCTCTCTGGGCTGAAGTATTTTATTTCTAATCACTATTTAGCTAGCTATCTAGTTTTTGTTTTTATAGAGAAAGTATTGTTTTCATGAAAATTATCGAATTGGAGATTTCAACGGAAATACATGTTTTAGGATCCCCTGAACACGTTTTGATTATTTTCTCGATGATGTCTGTGTGTCTGTCTGTATGTGATAGGATTTTGTGGGCGCTCTAACTCAAATTCTTACACTCATATCAATACCAAATTTTATATTTAGAAAGAGTACTAGGTACATAATAATCGCTGATTAGGTTTTGGCAACAATAGCTTAATCGAAAGTGGAAGTTTACTCATGTTTTCGTTTTTGGCAAATAACTCTTTCAAATCTTCATAAATGTAAATGTTTATTAAAAACTTCATAGATTATATTATTTTCTATAATGTTTGTTTGGAGCATTTTTTCGTAGAACGCATTTTTCAGGAGATATTCCGTTTATTTAAAATATTTCCTTCAATATTTGATGAATGTAAAAAAGTATTGGAATAAACGTTTAATTTTGTTGTTCGAAACATTTTCCCATGTAAGGCATTGTTCAAAAAATATTTTTTAAACTAATTTTTTAGCTGCCACACCACCACACCAACTACTGGCGGCTATTTACGCTAACGTCTTATTAAGAATCCTTTTTATTTTCTTAATTGTTGGAGCTTCGTGGCTATATCCAATATCAGAAGGGTAAGTTTAAGATTATTTCTGTTCTTTGTAAAGTCTTTACGTTTTTCTCACACTTCCTTAAAATATTTATCATCATGTAACCTATTTGGAATTTTTAGAAATATTACAGGAGATAGTCATGTGGTGACCACATCAGATTTTTTCCGTTTGGTGCCAAGAATATTAAAAAAGCACAGACCGAAAACAATCACTTAGAAACACTACACATCACAATTAATCCTCAGGGTGGCTGAATGTTTTCATCACGTTATATCAGAAAAACTGTACTAGGCTTTGTGATCTAATATATCTAGCTTAATAATTAGCATATAGGTTGAAATTATAAAAAAATACAAGAAAAGGTACATTTTATTCAAAAAAATATACAAAGTTAGAATTCTTTAAAATTTTAAACAATAAATCTCTCTTCTTCTTTGCCGATATCAAAGTCTCGGCATTATGAAATGTCGCAAGTCGGATAACATTATGCCACCCACCGAATTTACCCATTCTGAGGAAGTCTTTGTAGCCTGAATTGCCAACAAATCTCTCCCAACTTTTGCCAAAAATGGATAGGATCTACTGTTCTCTTTCCAGTAAAATAATGGGCCACTATCGCGGTCAATCACAGATTGTTTTATGTATTGGTGTATTTTCTCCTGAAATCTGGACATTTAGTCCATTTCTGACGACTCTTCTTTTCGCGAGTCATTAATTTTCTCCATATACGAAGTACAGAGAAAGTATTGTTTTCCTGAAAAAAAAATCGAATTTGAGATTTCAACGGAAATACAAGTTTTATGGCCCCCTGAACAGGTTTTGACTATTTTCTTGATGACGTCTGTGAGTGTGTCTATGTGTGTGTCTGTGACCGGAATTTTGTGGGTGCTCTAACTCAAAAACTATTAATTACAGGTATCTCTCGTTTAGTGCGCTTTCGCTTTTATGCGATTATTAAATCGGGGCGCGGTTTTAATTCCAAGCATTTATATGCATCTCGATTCATTGACCTATTTATTGTCTTTATTCATGCAATTTATCAACTTTTGAAAACTAAAATGAATTATAACAGTCGCATGAACCTAATAAAATATTTTAACGAAATTTTTAGTCTCATGAAACTTTTAAGCTCTTTAAATTCAGGCTAAACCTTAACAAGCAAAAAGGGGATCAACGATAATTTTCGTTCCACTAACCTCGGAACTAGACAAAAATTCGTAAATATATTTGTTACATAACGGAAATAGCGAAAGTGACAAGGCACAACTCTAAAAAACAGCCGAGATATATGCGTTTAAAAAGGTAAAAAAAGCACTGGCAGAGTTTCTTATTCCACTTTTTGCTACCATTCTCCGTATATTTCACGTTAAAACACCGATGTAAGAAGTCGGTTTGGGCTGACGGAATGCAGGAGATTGTAGTGCGGTGTATATTTTTTATGTGTGTATGTATGTTTTGGACCCCGTCTAATCTGGAAAAAATCCAAAGCGGCTTTGGGGGGGGGGTTTGTATCACCTCACCCCACCCTATAATAAATTAATAGAGCATTATCAGCTTTAAAATACTAAAAGCAATGTCAAAATCTCTTTCTGACATATTTTGCATCTATTTTATTAAATAAAGGAATTTAATAACTGTGACTGTTTATACGGTAATATGTATAGATCAACTGTCCATTGCTGAAGAGTAGTCTAGCGGAAAAATAAATAGCCCATTTTTTCACTCGTCTGTGCTCAAGCCGAGTTCGGTAATATTCGTCTCCATGGCAACAATCCGATAAAATGCCATGTAAAACGCAGAAACGCTATGTTTTAGTAGAAATACAAGAATATACTATCAATTATCAAAATTCGGTGATAAGAATTAAAATTAAGATTCTTTTTCCCTTAGAACAGTATTAACTTCGCTCCAATAGCACAATTTTAAGATATTTTAAAGTATTAAAGAAATCATCTCTACACAATGGATTTGAGACTTCCTATATGAAACAAATAGGGGAAAAACGTTTCTGGAATCGAACTCAGGACTTCACTCTTAGCCAAATAAAATATAGCCTGGAAGTAGGCCCTGGCATCACGAGCTTCATGTTTTATGAAAATCGGACAATTAATGCAAAAGTTGTTAGAAGGAACGCACACACACACAGACGACCATTTCACAAGGAAACCAGATTAAAAATCGATTTCGAGATTTCAACGGAAATACTCGTTTTGAGGTCCCCTGAACTCGTTCTAGATGGTGTATATGCTTGTTTGCATGTGATAGAAATATAATGGGTGCTCTAACTCAAAAACTATTAATCTTGTCGACGCGAAAATTCATGTTTGACATTTTCGTTAAACAGAAGAGTAATTAGTTCTTGGCAGAAATCTGTGAATCGGAAATAAGTATTTACTCTTGTCATATCCAATTTTTAAAAAATAGTTGCTTTAATATTAGATGATGAGGAGCGAGGCAGTGGTAATGGTGGGAGCGTGGCGGTGGTGACGTTGGTGAGGGTGATGGTGTTGGTGAGCGTACCACCACCACCAGCGGTGGTGAACGGAGTGGTGGTGGTGGTGTGCGTGAGCTCACCAACGTCAATGCAATATTCAATTGCCTACGACTCGTCTGAAAATGAGGTTCACTTAATAACGAAGTGCAACGAAATAATGATGGCTGCAACAACAATTTAACTCAATGAATTATAAATAAGATATATCGCATTAAAATCTAGTGCATTCCGTCAGCCAAATTTACTTTTTACGTAGGTGTTTAACGTGAAATATATGGAGAATGCTATCAAATAGCAGGTAATAGAAGAATAAACTGCAAATTTTCGTAATTTATTTTTAAGCGCATATATCTCGACTGTTTTTGT
Source organism: Tanypteryx hageni (assembly GCA_028673005.1). Taxonomy (NCBI): domain Eukaryota; kingdom Metazoa; phylum Arthropoda; class Insecta; order Odonata; family Petaluridae; genus Tanypteryx; species Tanypteryx hageni. The sequence continues at coordinate 12,849,517 of CM054118.1, read as the reverse complement.
GAGTTATGCCTTGTCACTTTCGCTATTTTTGCTATGTAAAAAATACTATCGAACCGGGGAATTTGATAAAATTGATGAAATCGTCGACTCGAACTTCGTAAATCCACTAGTACTTCTTCTATTAGAACTAATTACGTAGCGAGTTTGCTTCAGCCCTCCACCTGCAACCCCTCACTTGAACAAAAAATCAATTCCATAGGCCTGCTTACGCTGTCATCACGATGCAAGAATGACTGTTAAATAACAATGGCGTATTATTAGTACGTTCAAACGATCTCGCAAGCCGCAGAATAATCTTTGTTAACTCCGGTCGATACACAAGAATACGTCGTATTTTATACAATAATAAATCCTGAAGGCTGAGGTGGTATCATGACATGAATATAGATTCATCCTTTGACATAACAGTCATGTAGATAGGAAGTTAAAATTCAGTCTGCGAAGAAAGTGACGCCGCTCAGATAGTTGAAATACTTTTGTAAATGAGCGTACATGACTGATTAACTTCTTTATCAATGGCTGGGGATCCATGGCTGCATTTATCGAAAGCTACAGAAGGTGAGCGGCAAAGCCTTGCCATTGAATAAGTGGGCATTGTATATGTAGTGTCTATAGCAGCAATGGGAACTCTATACATTTCTACTCCATAAATTTCTAATTGATTTCTTATAATTTCTTCGATGACGGCTACGGTGCTGTCAGAATTCAGATCTTCTAGGATTACAGCCGACAAGATCGTGATTGTATGATCCAATCGGATTCAAATATGTAATGTAATGTGATAACAAAATAAATGCTTCCATTTTAAATTCTTTATGAGTTTCTCGTTCTAATTATTTTTGTGGGCATCAAGGTGGCGTGAAAGTGCTTTTGATGTGGGGGACAGTAAGTTCCATGCGTTAACTTTGAACACAAATTCTTGAACCCCGTGGCTTCAGTAGCTTCGAAAGGTCTTCCATCAACCACAATTAAGTATAACACGGCCTTATAATATTGTTCCTTTGTTTTCGAACCAATTTCTTTTTTCATAAAATGTGTCATGGTAATTTGTTTTTTAGCCTTGGGATTCGATGATTCTTCTTCAGGCGGCTTCAATTCTTTCTTTTTCGCACGTTTCTTTTGCTTCACTGTGCACCGAAGGATGTTTCCTTTTCAAAAGTGCCCATTAAGTAGGAAGTTGTTCCATTAGCTTGCGACGACAATATTTGACAACACAATTTGCACTTAAATACCGTGTCACTTATTTCATAATGTAATCGAACATCTGACATGTTGAAGGGTCTGAATTCCGAAATTGTTATGAAAAAAATAATGATAGTCATTTGAAAAAATTAAGATATTCAATTTAATTAGAAATCGCGAAAAAATATTATATAGATTTTTCAAATATTTAGTTTAATAAGAAAATTACACATAATTTTCCAGTATTGTTGCTTTAACTGTGCCTAAACTGGCAACATTGTAACTGAAGTCTGAGCGAGCCGAGCGAGGTCACAGTGGCGAAATTTTGAGATTCGTCAGTGTTGTAGGTCTGTATTAAGTGGAAGTTATAATTGCAAACACTAAAACATAAAACCTACACCTAATTTATTATGTGAATTATACTATAATAAAGTGAAATTTTTTCATTAGGTAGAATTTGCATAAACAAAAACGAAATAGGGATTATACAAATTTTGACATATTAGTTTGTTAGGCAGTAAAAATCCTTAAAGTTTAAACAAATAGGTAAATGTTTAAATACAGAATTCACTCACCTTCTACTAGTATCCTATATCCTATATAACTAAGAAGCAGCTATATATATATATATATATATATATATATATATATATATATATATATATATATATATATAGTACTTATTAATTACTCAGATTGAGTGTAAAAAGGAGTTTTTTCATTAAATCGAGTCAATAGCTTTATCTTAAAATCGCACAATTTCAGATTAATTATCCAGTAACTGTTAGAAAATTACACCAACAATTCTTCGATATGATCTCAGGGCTATTTAAATGATTTTAGTTTTACAAGAAAACAAATCCCTATCACAGACCTCCGAGTTATTTGCCAAACTAACCGAAACATTCGACTCATCGTCCAATGATCCTTCTACACCTTCCTATCAAACAATGCCACCCAATGACCTACACCTCTAAACCTGACCTAGAAACATCTTCTCCATACACCGTTTTTTTGTACCTCAAATGTAATGCTTTATTCCTTCTCCATCCCTCCTCCATCTTCTCGTTTCTAAGATTAAACTTCATTTTTCTTTCTCAACCTCCACTCCAAAACACTCCACTTCTCAATAAATCCATTTTCTCCTTTCCCACAAAATAAGTGGAGTATCACGCGAACAAGAAGGGAAATATACTAATTAAAAAAACAGCGGAAAATGGCTGATTATTCTGTGACCGTAACTCTTCAATCCATTCCGCGCGTCGTTTTGTTTCTTTTTAATTTATTTTTTCGCTTCCTCCGAAATAGCGCGCTAGTGAGAATAAAAAAGAACGCATAACTGGAGCAGAAAGTACGAAAAATCTGCCGCTCCTTCCTCGGAGGGAGCCACCATCGGGTACGATTCTCAAATTTTTTCATTATTTCGTACGAAAGGTATAGAATCACGGATTGATCCGATCCCAATTCCTGTTTAATTTTTTTATAAACTCGTCCTCGCTCTGTTAAAAAAATAACGTTCCGTTGCGCACGCTTGATTGGCGGCTTGTTCGGTTTCCGCATTTATTCCACCGCCGCCGCCGCTGTAGCAACATGCAGAGCGACGGAGTTCTACCGTGAAAGAACGGGGAAAAAATTAAAATTCGAACGTGTTTCCACCTGGCGTGCAAAAACCTCTTAATTCCGTCGTGAATGTTTTTGTCTCTCTTCTCAAACGAAATACTCCTTTTTTAATGTCTCCCTTTTCCGGATTCCCTTTGAAAATTTATTCCATCGGTACTTCGCCCGGAAGTGGCGGCGATTTTATCCGGGCCGTTGTCTCGCGTGGTGACGTCACTTTTGCGCCCCGATGTTTCGCCCATTTTTTCCTAATTTATTCTCGATCGATTTTGCGTGGTGTGTTAACCGTCGCATAAAATTTTCATAGTAAGGTCGGAATTCATCAAAGTGTTCATTTTTTGATAGCGCGGACGACCGCTGTAAGAACAGTTTCCGACTCAGTCGTCAGTCAACATGTGGATATTTTTTATCGAAATGCCGCTTTACTAACAATAAGATGTGGATTATGTTATCTGGGATCGCCAAAGAATCATATTGTTAATCGTCGAGAAGCTTTACGAAGGCTTATGCGGTGCTTTAGTGCTTTAGTAGGAACAATAACAGCAGAAGCCATTTCGACGTACGCGTGTACGGTCTCGACATTCTGAGTCTGCAGCGGTACGGGCCCTGGCTTCTCTTTACTCAATATCTGTGCCATCTATTTACTATTCCTCGACATTGCAATGGAAATAAATGCCAAGGCTGGCGAAGAACAATAAAATGGCCTCTTTGAGGGGCGAAAAGGGATAAAAAATTACCGGGTTGTGGGATTAATGCACACCTTGTTCAGAAACGAGATAATCATTCTCCTACGATAGTTCAGTAGTAGAACATCCACCAGACAAGTGGAAGACTTGGGTTCGATAGTTAGAACATTGGTTCCCAACCTTTTTTTCTGAGACCCTAAATTGCCTACAATTAGATCCGTCCGACAATGAGAATTCTGACAATTTTTAAACATGTTTCTAAATCTATGCATATATAAACACATTCTGATTGTGAAATTGCATCAACAACGCCAATATCACCATAGTAAATAGTACCTTCTTCATTACGAAATACTAGTTCTACGTACATATGATGCATTTTGCGAAATATTTTTTCGTCTGATAACCCTTCGCGACCCTACTGCGGACCTCCGCGATCCTGGTTTGGGTCGCGGCCTAGGGTTTGAAACTACTGAGTTAGATAATGGTTGTCCTTGTCCTACAAATTTCTTTGGGCCTGAATCTCACTCCCCATTCATTTAGACTATTTCTTCTTTCGCCGATTCTTCATAGTTTCCCCTTATCCTTACATTTACTCCTAAAAATTGTTTTGATTTCTGTATTTATTTTCCGCTTTTTTCATTCATTTTTTTACGTAGTCTATTTCTCAATCTCGCTGATTTATTGATATTTCGGTATTTAACTAAACCCTTAATATTGAAAGTGATTTTTACAGTTAATTATGCACTCTTTTTAATTTAATCAATTCAACGGTTATCAGTAGATGGCTGGTTGTAGACATGCGGGTTTTATGAGATGAAAAATAACCATTGAATTAGCGTGCAAAATTTTGCTAAAGATGGCAAATTACCTAGTATTTTCCCACATGAATTTTAGATCTCCTTTATCAATAAAATTACTTACAATGTTTGTTTCTACTGAATTTTCAATGATTTTGAATCATTTTGGTAGCTTCTTTTAGATTCGTTATGAAGGCTAATATCTCTTACCCTGAAGTAAATAACTTACATTTTCAACGTCATTGATGGCTTGACAAATGATGCTGCGCATCGAAATTCGGCGCTATGGTTCATTTTCTTTAATTGAAGTTTCATAAAAGTCAGTTTTTTGTCTTTGTTTTTATTGAGCTTCCGACGCACAACTTTTCGTCTGTCCTAATGAGGATGAGAAATTAAACCCTGCGTCAGCCATTTGTTTCGACGAAAGAGGTCAAGGCGACACGTTGCTTTAAACTCACGGAGTTTGAAGAAAAAGTCCTGATTGTGAATTCACCTCGCGATTCTCAAGCTTGCGAACGGGACGATTTTTTAATCAAACAGAACCCATTTATTTCACCCGCCTAATGCTTCTTCTCCATCGTGTTATCTTTCATTTTCAGTTATGTCTCCAGTCATTTTCTTACACGGTCTTTTCGTTTCTCTGCCCCGCTTACTCGTTATCTTTTCCCGTACTTTTTGTTCCTATTTTGCTTCCGTTGCGTTTCATTTGCATTCGACAGAATTGTAAATAGGAACAAATTAATACATCGACGCGTTATGATGCATCAGGTCTGCTACACTTGACTTAAATAGCGAACCATTTAATAAAAAATATTGCTATGCGTAATGTACACACCATTGGAAAGAGGAGGAGATCGCAGTGCACTAAAATTGCAAATAAACATTATCATTCGCGATTTTAATTTTATTTATTTTAATCAGTTCACAAACAGCCGTTAACGGCATCCTACAGCGAGCGTAATAACGATAACGAAGACTACTACGCACAACCATGCCCTCGGCAGGAGTCGAACCGGTGAGCCTGACAAGCCAACTACCTCTATAAATTTAAACTCGCTATCAATATACAGGATGATTCTTAATTGCATACCTTAAATATAAGCATCGTGTTCTATACCTACAGGCAAGCAAAAACGTTCATATAAACATATGATCGCAACCACTTCGCTAGCGAGATATGGCAATGGGAAGCACGAGGAAAGAAAAGTAGAAAAATAACGTAGTTGTGGATAAAATGTTTATTAGTTGTAAACAGAATGCAATCTGGTCAGTTGAAAACAGTCTACAGAAGATGTTCAAAATGTCCAACGTTACGGTCAATGAGGGGCGCACCGAGGGGGGGGGGGGGAGAGGGCTGACGGGCTTCAGCCCCCCTTAAAATATCTCTTACTAGCCTTGTGAATGTGTATTTTCACAGGAAATATACTCTTTTGACTTTTTATATTTTTCTCAGCTTATAATTTTTAAGCATTATAGAGTAAATGTAAAATGATTGCTTTCTCAGTATTGCGACACTGCCTTGTTGTTGCCATATGTGATTGTCCCTTATCTCGCTAACGAAGCGGTTGTGACCATTTGTTTATATGAAAATTTATGCTTGCCTGTAGGCATAGAACACGATGCATATATTTAATGTATGCAATTAACACATTCCGTGAGGGCCCAAATTTGTTTGCCATTCCTGGTGACGGAGTATTTTTCTAATTTCTACATCTACATCTACAAGTTACCCTGCAATTCACCAAGTTGGTGGGTGGCAGGGGGTGCAATGCACCAAATCCTACCTAAAGATTATCTAACGCAATTCGAAATTTCCTATTGTGATCTCTTATTGTCCTCGGAAAGAACGAGCCTAGATAACGCTCCGTCCTACAATCGATCTCACGTATTTTATCTTCTCGATCATTTCTACCTATATACGTTGGTGCCACAATTATTCCCACTACCTCCTCTTTTAGACATTCTGACCTATATTTCTCTAGAAGTTTCAACCTTGAGTGCAATCTACGGTCCTCCAGTGATACCCAGTTCAAATCGCTAAATAAAGAGGTGACGCTTTCCTTATGTTCGTACTTTTGTTTTACAAATCTGGCTGCTCTGCGCTGTACTCTTTCTAGTTGAATTATGTGTCCCTTCTCGTACGGATCCCATATGCTCGCTGCGTATTCCACTTGTGGTCTTACCAGTGATAAGTAGCATGTTTCGCGTACTTTCTCTGTAGTGTTCCGTACTATTCTACCTAAGAATGCCAGTTTCTTGTTGGCCGCGCCTATAACTCGACGAATGTGCATGTCCCACGAAAGATCTCGACAAATGGTTACTCCTAAATATTTTACATACTCAGCTTGTCGAATACTCATTTCATCTATTTTATATTCGAAACCTAAATCTTTGTTCATACTTTTCCAGAACGTGACTGCGGCACATTTAGTATAATTAATTTCGATTTGCCATTCTTTGCACCACGCTGAAATGGCTCTTAAGTCTTCACGCAGAGACTGATGGTCCTCCTGATTTTTTATTTCTTTATATAGAACGGTGACATCGGCGAAAAGCCTAATTTTACTACGAACAACCGAGCACATATCATTTACATAGATTAAGAAGAGCAGAGGGCCCAATACACTTCCCTGAGGAACACCCGAAGCAACATTAACGGGGGACGAGTATTTCCCATCGATGACAACTATCTGTTCCCTATTCGAGAGGAAGTCTCTCACCCAACCGACAACTTTCGAATTGATACCACATTTTCCTAACTTCGCAATTAATTTCCTATGAGATACTTTATCAAACGCCTTCCTGAAATCAATGAATATGGCATTGACCTGAGTATTTTTCTCTCCGCATCGCAACAAATCGTCCACGAACAGGCCGAGCTGCGTTTCGCATGATCTACCTCTCAGGAATCCGTGTTGGCATCCGCTAAGCAATGAATGACTATCTAAATAGCGCATTACAGAGCTAAAGACTATGTGCTCAAGTATCTTGCACGATAATGAAGTTAAGGATATCGGCCTATAATTTTCGGGGTTCTCTCTGTCGCCACTCTTATGGATGGGCGTAACATGTGCCACCTTCCAATCTTTAGGAACTACTCCTTCTCTAATGGATTTCTCGAATATAATTTTCAAATACGGCGCGATTTCAGCAGCTAATTCTTTCATTACACGCGCGGGAATTTCCTCCGGTCCAGGAGATTTATTTGGCTTAATTGAATGAAGTTGGAGCGCGATGCCATTTTCCGAAAATACCAAATCTTCCATCGAATCGCCCTGACGCATAGGAATAGGGGTTTCACATTCATCGTCATAACGAGTAAAAGCTTTCTGGAAGTGATGATTTAATAGGTTTGCTTTATCCATACTATCATGAACTACGTTTCCCGTTTCCGACCGCAGTGACGCAATAGTGGGGCCCCTACCTTGAACTTCCCTGACTTAAGACCAAAATGCTTTTGGGTTCTCTTTAAAGTTTTCCTGTAAAACCTTCTTTTTATAATTGTTAAACGCATTACGCATTGCTACTCTGGCTATGGAGTGCGCCTCCTTGTATTGCTGCCTTATTATTGCAATCTGTTCGACCGTAGCTGCTGAGGATGTGTTATTTACGCGAGAGTGGAGTTTTCTTTGACGTCGGAGAGCGCTTCTTACTTCCTGATTGTACCATCTAGGTTCTGCACTATCACGCTTCAGTTTGCTCGGAATAAATTTATCTGTACACTCTCGCATCATATCTCTGAACATGCACCAGGATTCCTCCGCGTCTGCACTATCGGTTAAATTGCTGAAATTAGTATATTTATTTCGCAGAAAAGACCTAAATCTTGTGAAATCGGCTTTGGCGAATACATAAAGTTTTCTTTTGGCCTTAACCTGTTTCTCAATAATTAATTGAAATTCCACGTACACTGCCTTGTGATCGCTTATTCCCTCAGCATCAGATACTCTATTCATACGCTCAGGAAGATTAGTAACAAATAAATCTAATATATTATTAAATCTCGTGGGAAATCTCACTAATTGATGCAATGAGTGCTTACCGAAAGTTTCTAGTAACGCCTCGCACGATTCACGCTCTCTACCTCCGGGATAAAAGCAATGATGGCTCCAATCAATTGACGGAAGATTGAAATCGCCCCCGATTATAATGGCTTTATCTTTATTAGACGAATTTAGCGTCGCCACTTGTTTCTCCAGAGAATGAATAGTTTCCACGCTCGCATTTGGGGGTCTATAAAAAGCGCATATATTTATAGTTTTTGAGTCGCTTCCTTTCACACGACACCAAACACTTTCGACTTCGTCGTCGTTAATCTGTATTGGGTAACTTTCGTATTTATTGCTAACTGCTATAAAGACTCCACCTCCCGACCGGTTACATCGATCTTTTCTGAAGACGCTATAGTCACGAGGAAAGATCTCCTGACTGGCTATGTCTGCCGTAAGCCAACTTTCAGTGCCTATAACTACATCAGCACGCAGACTACGAATAAGATGTTCAAATTCGGCCTCCTTCCTGCGAATGCTGCGACAATTAACCGTAATGATTTTTAATTTCTCGCTATGACTACGTAACGATTCCTCGCGCTCTACTGAGCTATTATTACTGTTATTATTATTAAGATTATAATTATTATTATTTACTGCCTCCTTATCCTTCCTACTATGTCGACTATTTCTACGCTTGGAATGTATTCTACTGTTACTTAACGTCGGGTTTATAGCGCTATTAAGGTCGCACGCATTATCAACGGAATTGTTGCATGGAAAATCGTTTATCCCCATGCCTTCGATAATTCTGTTACCGCACGGATTTCTTACATTTTCCCCTATTGTGCTCTCAATTAATCCCGTACCGGTAATCTGCCTACATCCTAACCTACCATCTGATCTACTATTGGCGTGCATCTCAACGCTTGCTAAAAAATTGCAATTGCTTAAATCTAACCTAAAAAAGCTTTTCGCTTGTATAGACGTTAAGGGGCTGTAATTATCATAGTTATAGATGATATAAAAAAGAATGGCTGGCAATGAAACGGCTGCTTCCTCTGTGTTGGTTAGGGAAAAACTAAGAGCGTCGCAGTGAAAAAAGGTCACCCTGAGCGTGCTATCACCCAAACTAAAGGTAAATAGCGGCCCTAGACCGATGACTTCATATGAAGTCACCCTCATTGAATGTGTTAAGAATCACCCTGTATAGTGGCGGCGGCCAAACCGCGGCTCGCGAGCCGCAATCAGCTCTTTTAACTTAGCATGTGGTGTTTTAAAATTTCAATTCAGAAGCGTGTCAACAACAGAACGCAATGACGTAGTGTAACTTGATACGTGTCGGGGATATCTAAGGGGCATGCATTATATCTGAATTGCTTCGGATACAGGTTATATTTTACTGTTTGTATGTGTATGTTCCCAGCTGATTCACCTCCTCCTACGCGCAATGGGTATCTACATCTACATGCTACCCTGCAATTCACCTAATTGGTGGGTGGCATAACCCATCATAACCTACCTAAAGATTGTCTATCGCAGGTTGAAATTTCTATTGCGATCTCGTATTGTCCTCGGAAAGAACGAGCTTAGATAACGCTCCGTCCTACAATCGATTTCACGTATCTTATCATCACGGTCATTTCTACCTATATACGTTGGTGCTTCAATTATTCCTACAACCTCTAAGAGTTAGTGCAATGAACAGCCGGATAGGAAGTGAGGAGAGAAACCTGGTGCCGGCTTTTAGTCTGCTCTTAACGAAAATCACCATGTGGGCAAACGGCTTAACGTCATTTCCGAAGGACGGAGTGTTGATTTGAGCGCGCTCCTCATTTTCGCTTTTTCTCGTTGGCTTATCCTCGTCTCCTTAGTTCCAACACGCACAAATAGGGGGCCGGGCGTCTTCGGAAAAAATCCTACAGAGTTCGAACCGGGTGTTGCTTTAGCTGACGGGGCCAACACTCTAACCACTACACCACCGGCTCCTCCTAACTGTTTGTTACTAATTGTGTATATAACGGCTCTCAAACCTCTAAAGAATGCGGATCCGATGGTAAGGCAGTTTAACCACCTCTGATATATAGATATCCTCTAAATATGTAGTAACAGAAACTGAGTTTAGTTGAGATTTTTGGATAAACGGCACAGTTGAGACAGGTTGTTATAGGTCTACCGCGATCAAAAGAACATTTTGGGTTTAATGTGGGTGTGGCATAAACCCTCACTCCACTTGGCACCCTCCCCTCCCACCCTTTTTCACCGCACGGGCTATCGCTGTCTCGGTCCTTTTCTAACTACACTGTTGCCAAATACTCGCAAAACGTCGTCCAGGCCAGCGGTTTCCAAACATTACCAAGCCGCGCTCCCATCACCTACGAAAAAATGCCTTTGCGCCCCCCACCCCCCTCACCTAAGAACACTGTCTTTTCGCCTCTCCATCTTTATCATGTTCAGACAAAAATCATAAACAATACCTACTGGACCAACAATAGGAGTTAATATAACCACCTTAAGAGAAATATGGAGGCAAACGATACGTCCTAGCCAATTAAAAGCTGCGTATTGTAAGTCTCACGGTTAGGATGGCTAAACGGATGGGAAATATACGTGTAATATTGTGTCCCCCCCATCCTTCCCCCCCCCCCCCCCGATCTATCCTCAACGCCCTCCCAGGGGAGGGGGCTAGGGGGGACTAGGCAGTCAACTGTAAACAGTGAGAACTGACAACTTAAGGAAGGGAAGGATGGGCTAGTGCTGGGGTAGGGGGTAGTCAAAATGACCGAGGAAACTTCCCCTACGTGACGGAGGAACTTCCTCTCTGTGCGCGGCCGAAATCCGCGCATATTCTTGGAATCCTTGTTAATTTTCAAAATCTTGTAAAGTGGTAACTATAAGATTGATTATTTTTAAACAGAAATTGTAAAGAAACCTCATATTTTTTATTAATAGACAAAATTTTTATTAAAAGACTGTTAATTTTCAATAATTCCTTATTTGTTAAGAGTAGATTATAGAATATGCTTATTAATTTATTAAAAATGTTGGCATATTTTTATAATTTTTTTACCTGGGGAAGGCGATTGTTATGCGCGTTTGTTCATATATATAGCTTATTTTCCATTATATCTACATCTACATTATACCCTGCAAGTCACCTTTTTGGTGGATGGCAGGGGGTGCAGTGCACCAAGGGTCCATAGTTTTCCTACGTTATCTTTTCCTATTATGGTCTCTTATCGTCCTACTCGTCTACTAGTAGAAGGTGCATGCATTCTGCGAGTATTTCATCTCACCTTGAAAAATATTAATTTTTTAGAGAGATATTTCATTATTAGAAATATTTTTTCATTCCTCTCTGCTCTGCACCAATTTTCGTTCTTTCCTTATTGAACAATATTGGAGTAAAACAATTCCAAAGATTTGAAATTTGAAGAATATTATACTTTTTTCATTTCTGCCAAATTTTAAATTCGTAGCACATCTGGAAGTGAAATAATATTTGTCTATTTTTAAAAGAGAATGAATGAGCTGTATTACTGCCCTTGATTAAATTGTTCTTCTGGGTCTTGCAGCCTATTGTATGATGTTACATATTTAAGAGGACGTAAGTATATGATGACGTCATATAGTATAGACAGGAGGATACTTTATACTTGAAATTTTATATATGTATATATATATATATATATATATATATATATATATATATATATATATAACCGACTAGAAAATCGAAAACATCAAAATGCTAGATAATGCGGCCGCTAAAAATTCGCAAACATTTAAACAAATATTTAATGTGTTTTTGAATATGTCACGAAGCTGAAATTTTTGTAAAGATAGAATTCGCGGAATAACCGAATAGAAATCATAGAAATTCTGATATGTTAGTTGATGTGGCTGTTAAAAATTCTTAATGTTTAAACAAATAGATGTATAGGTACTTAGGGAGCTGAAATTTTTAACTTAATTACAGGTCACTACAAATACACAAATAAAAATTTAAAAATCACTATTAAGTTGTTATTGCGGCCAATACAAATTTTTAAAATTTAAACAATTAGATAAATACCATTTAACTTCCGGATTTGCTACATTAAAAATTGGCAGAAATGTGTGGCATCAATACCCACAATGGAAAAAGTATAATATTCTTAAAATTGCAAAATTTTAGGATTGCTTTTACTACAATATTATTCCATAAAAAAGTAAAAAAATCCGTGCAGAGGTTAAAACTTTTGAATCAAAAAATATTTATAATATTGAAATATCTCTGAAAAATTAATGTTTTTCAAGGTGAGATGAAATGCTTGCAGAATGCATGCACTAACTACTTTTATAATATAAAAAGTAAATCGGTATCGGAAGTCACAAGTAGAAAAATTACTCAAAAACTGTCTACATTAAATTTTTTTATATATTTTCATATTTCTACAATTGAAATAATGAAAAGGAATAATATACCAATTCCTAAAGAATAAACGGAAATTTCCTAACTACCCATAAAAAATGAACTTCACGCTACTTTATATCTTTAAAGCTATATATATATATATATATATATATATATATATATATATATATATATATATATATATATATATATATATATTTATTTATTGTGTTTCTCTTTTATAATTCCACCATCGTTCAGATATTCTTTCTATATCTCCCTTTCAAGCGTCCTGAATTCTGCTTATTTTAATGCCTTGTTTTTTCCGTTATTCTCCGGTATCCGCGCTTCACTATCGTCTGCTTCTTTCACCTCACTTGTTTTTACGCTCCCTAACTATATATTCCGTGTCGTCGCTGCCACTTCCTTTCGTCAACTCATCCGCCATCCCTGGCCTGACTCCTTCAATTGTTTAACCTTTCGCCATACTCCTACCTCTCTCTCCACGTCTTACCCCTTGGTTCGTCCCTTATCTTGATATTTGCCTCTCCCTCTTGCCCAAACATTCCCTCTTAACAGCAGCGCCCAATCTCTTCACCCAATCAGGATATCTCCTCCATCCCCACCACCCATTCCATACCCCTCAACCCCTTTTTATCCTTCTTTTTTTCTCTGGGTGTTAGTGGGAGTGGAAAACGAAATAAGGGAGAGGAAAGACGTGGTGAGGTCGGTTAGCGATCCGGTCCAATTCCAACCTACTAATGATTCCGGTACAACAGAGAATGGAGGAGGGGTGTGGGAGGTAGGGAGACTTTTAGATTGTGTCCTGACTGAAGGAAGGAAAGGTTATAAGAGGGGGATGAGGAAAGTGGAGAAGCGAGAGGGAGGGGTGGGGTCGACAGGAGGATTGTCTTGTAGAGAGAGAGAGATGTTTGGGAGCGAGGGGATGAGAGGGTGGGCGCGAGATAGAGTGTAGGAGGGCGAGTATGGAGGGAAAGGAAGGTGGAGTGAGGAGGAGGGAGGGAGAGGAGGATTAGGGAAAGGGGAGAGGGAGAAGAGGATGAGGGTAGGGGGATGGAGAGGGTAAGGAGAGGGGGAAAGAGAGTAGAAATCAGGATGGAGGGGGAGAGGAGATGAAGGCAGAGAGGGAGGGAAGGAGTTAGGAGGGTAGGGGGAGAGTGTGATAGCGAGTGAGGGAGAGACGAGGATTAGAGGGATGGTAGTTGGGGAATGGAGAGAGAGAGAGGAAGGCAGCGACAGGATGAGGGAGGTAGGTAACTGAGGAGACAAGGAAGGAGAGAGGGAGGGAAAGGAGTTGATTGATCGTTCTAAATATTCAGAGGGGAGGATATGTCTTAAGGAGATGGGCCAAATGAAGCAAGGTAGCTGCAAGGAGAGAGAAGCGAGGGTTTTCAATGCGCCCTGAAAAACGATATGAAGTATGAGGGATAGTCGAACAGGTATGCTTCCAGTATTGCGCGCGATAAGATAATGAGACTTAGGCGCGAGAGGACATTTCGCGCGCAGATGTTTAGGGTCATCGGTCCGGTAATGCTGCAGTCATTCCGAAATTGAATTTTTATTAGTTATGGAAAATTGAGATCACGTCAGGTACTTAGTTTTATGCGATAATTCTACGCGGTTTTAATTAGCGGAAAGCTCACTCGTCGGTGGTTATATCCTGTTTTTATTTAATAATTGTAGATTTTATGCAGTGGAAATATTGTTTCGATAAATTCTAAATGGTAAAATTATAATAGATTACTTATTTAAGACAAATGGTTGTATTCGACACAGCCTCAACGATCGTATTTTTATATTTTATTGTCTTCTACTGCAAAATCAGCATTTACCTAAGGGTTATTAGCATTACTTAATCAACAAAGGTCGTTTTGCGTTATTTGGTTAAAAATAATACAGGCTTATTAAACTAATTTGATATGTATCGTTGCAATGATTTTTATTAGAAAATTTATCTTTTAGCTCAAACAAAATTTGTCTGTAAATTAGAATGAATTCATTAATTAATCAAAGGACTCAATGAAGATCAACTCATATCAGTCGATAGGCTGGCTTATAATCTTGCCATCATTATTAAAATGTCTCGGAAACTCCTTTAAAATAGAGATCAATGTCAGCATTAGCCGATAACGCGGCAGTTATGTCAGCCTATCAATGTCACTTTATATATATATATATATATATATATATATATATATATATATATATATATATATATTACGATTGTCAAACCCGATAGCTTATTTGTAACGTTACCGCTGACGTGAAAGCGAGTTTTGACGGCTCACCTGCATTTTTATTCTTTTGGACACCAAACGAGCATTTTGATCCAGTTTAAAGCTCACATCACGCCAATAACTCTTATCTGGGTGTTTTTTTCCTTTTTCTTTATAACGTCTCTTGTACCAGTAAACATGAGTTGTCCCCGAAATCGCGTTCTGTCGAACTGCCTTATTTGAGACGGGCGATCCCCCCCTTAGTCATCTCTTACATGAAAATTTTTCCTTTTAATAGTCAATATACACCCGGCCCTCCTGTAACACGAGGAATGCGTTCTGATCAAGTGCTATGTAATATGAATCCGTATTACGTGAACCAAGCTTTAGATAGTAAAAGGATGGTTGTGTTCCGTCAGTCACCCTCTTACAGACAGTGACGTAACGAGAAGCAGTAGGTATCACTTTCAGCTTTTATAAAGACTGGGACTTTTCTGTATAAGGTGAAAATATTTTTCGTGCAATACTTAATGAATCGTGGTAACAGTATGTCTACATGCTGAATAAACTAATGCTGTAATATTGTGCAAAAACTGCGGATGATTATCAGTCGCTAAATATGGAGGAAGAAGAAAAGCGAGAAGAATTATTATGTGACCAGTTAAGTAAACGCATATTTGCTATCGTTTGAAATTAAAGTTGCAATTGTTCTATCGGACATCGGTATTACATGAGTTTACAGATATATTGCTGAAATTTCCGTAATATTAAGTTGCACTTGTTGCATAAATAATCCAAAAATTATTTTGCAAGCGATGCTGCAACGGGCAGTCTAGTCCATGCTTATAAACAAAGCACTGGTGCCCTCCAAAATTTCTCTTCCTCGCTCAGCACTCTGAAATCTCACATGCCAGGTCAGACCAAGCCGCGTTAATGGGGAACATAATCGGCGTTATCTGAATTTTTGAAATAAAAGCAAACCGTGCTCTAGCGAATCCGTTTTATAACAACTCGTATAATAGGAGGACCTTGTATAATATACTCGCCATTATGACCCCTTCGTGATGTTTTAGTAAAATGCCGAGAGACGTTTTTTATTCCGTGCCAAATATAGAGTCCCACGTATATTCCGCTACCGTGACAATGCTTCCGAGTTGCTATATTGCGTGGGAAAAGGACATGAACGCAATAGAACAAGGATTCTTCTCAAGTTACATTGAGAGTCATAAACGCGACTCATCCACACCAACCTCCGTAAATTACAGTCAAACCACAATTTAGCGCCCACCTATATAGTGCCACCCCCGCATACCGCCCATGAACCGTTGTGGACAGAATTTCCATCTTATGAATACATAGAGTAAGCATATAATTCGGTTTACTGACACCCTCGCTTTAACGCTAATGTCAGTGATGGTCAAGCAGTAGCATTACATCGGGGTTTGACTGTACATCTTGCGAGCATTTCTTCAAACGGACTGTGTTTTAAGAGAACTCCTCGTTCTGTCTACAAAATTGTCGAAACTTATTTTAACAACGTATTGAATACCTAAAGGTAGAAACCTTGTATACTACAGAAACGTAAAATTTTACCGCCCCGTAATCGAGGTAGTCATTAGACCACATTAAGAACGATTTCTTAATAAAGATATATAAATATAGTTTTCGGATTAATACATTGAAAATTCATCTCGATTGGAAGCACAGCTGCTGTTCGCGATATATGCGAGATCTAATTAATTTTTAAAAAATGGCATTCTTTTAAAACCCTATTTTCCAGCGGAACATATTTGCAAGCTTTCTGATTAAGTCTTTGCTGGGAATTGTTTGAGATGGAGGGAACAATAACACGGCGAATCGCTCCTCTCTCAACCCTGAATCCCTACAAATCTATTGCGTTGAAATCGAATCCGTACAATTATGACTAACAATGTATTTTCGATATGAGAGGGAAAGGAACCTTGAGGAATTCAAATGCGAGTCGAGCCTTTCTCCTCAAGATTATAAAACTCCAACTCCCGTCTCTTCTTAGAGATGGAATCCGGCCCAACAAACCATTCTCTCGTCATTTTAACTACAATTTCCTCTTGTAAAACATAAGCTATGACTAACTTAATATTTACTATTAAATTTGAAAAGAAAACATTCCAATAAAGAATTAAATCAGCGATAAAATTTACGGTAGATGAAAAAAATGAAAGGCAATACCTATACACGTACGTTGTAATTCTACCTTCCGGCAGGTTTTAAGTACAACCAACACTATCTGTGCTGTTCTGCGCCTTTTTCTTCGTGTTCTCATACCTATTTTTTCTTTTTGATATTAGGCAGACAATGCAACCGCGCAAACCATAACCCTAAGAGAAGACGTGTTACAGACGGTATATTATCTCTACAAGACGCAGTACTACGGTTGAAAGCTTATTTGTAGCATCACAGTCCTGGCAATGAAAACCTTGGAGACAGTTATAAGTAGGACATTAGACACAATACACGTTTTGTCCTCAGACGTCGTCACTGGATCGTGGGAAGGTCATATGTCTAATTAGTGCTATCGTTTGCTCGTAATTCAGAATGGACTAATCTGACCTTAAATTTTAGAATTGATCGCGAAATTATGCGTGTGTGAGCGTTTTTTTTAATTACGTAGAATCGACAGCGTTATATTTGTGAAAATACGTTTTGATGCAGAGGCGACACAAAGCTAAACAGCAACGCATAGGGTTACTAGGAGACGATTATGCAAACAAGTCTCGTTGGCCTTCTCCTTATCCACGAACGATAACACCGCTGCATTAATTTTTTCAGGGAAATGCTATGAATCCCACATATACTTGATAGATGCTTGAATAAAAGAACAAAAAGGGAAGAACATAAGTTATTTATTTTAAAAGCGCATTATGAAAGGTGAACGGAAAAATAACAAATACATGTGCAAGGAGGGAGGAAAAAGGAGAGAGAGGGAGAGAGAGAAATGGAGAGAGATAGATGGACAGAGCGGGATGAAGAGGGAGGAATACGGAGAGCGAGAGAGAGGGAAAGGAAGAGAGACGGATAGAGAGAAATTGAGATATGAATAGGGTGAGAGAGTTAGAGGGAGGGAGAGAGGAAGATAGAGAGAGAGGGAGAAGGAGAGAGAGGGAGAAGGAGAGAGATGAAGAGAGAGAGATGAAGAGAGAGAGAGGAAGAGGGAGAGAGATGAAGAGGGAGAGAGATGAAGAGAGGGAGAGATGAAGAGACAGACATGAAGACGGAGAGAGAGGAAGGCGGAGAGAGATGAAGAGGGAGAGAGATGAAGAGAGAGAGAGGGAGAGAGATAGAGAGAGAAAGAGAAAGACGGAGAGAGAGGAAGAGGTAGAGAGATGAAGAGTGAGAGAGATGAAGAGAGAGAGAGGGAGAGAGATAGAGGTAGGGGAAGAGGGAGAGAGATATGAAGAGAGATGAAGAGAAAGGGGGAGGAGATAGATAGGAAGGAAACTACATAGTCTTGTATGTGTGTGGGAGAAGCGCGTAGAGAGAGAGAGAGGGTCGAGCACGAGAAAGGAGACGGCGGTAAGGGAAGGGGAAGATGAGGGGCGAGGGCAAAAGGTCGAGAGGAAGAGGATGAGGGCAGGGCGAGGTAGATCCCCAATTATTTCACTGCTTCCTCGGATCCTTTTCTTCGTCCCTTCCTCCCCTTCTCCCATTACGTAGAGCAATAGGATCGTAAGGGATTATGGGAGAGGAGGGGGGTGTGGGCGTGGAGGAGGTAGGAGAGAGGTTGGGTCACAGTGGTAGACATAATAAGGGGCGCGGTGGGAGGGAGGGTATCTGGATAGGGATGGGATGATGGTTAAGGAGGACGCCGTATAATACGGCGTAACGACGTTTTAAGGGAAGAGGGATGTTCATAATGCGAGAGGATTATGATTCGGTTGTTCGCAGACTTGATCGATTTAACGTAGAATACATTTAGACCAACGAGAAACTCATTGGTTCAGTCCTATTTTTCCAGCACGAGATCCTAACTTTTTACGAATTCCCGCTCGGCGGAACTCCTGACAGTTAATCTCGAAGCAATTATCGTGTAGTACATTATTCTATTTTGGGTTTGTGTGGGACGGAAGTGTCATAACATGCAGTTTCCTACTGCTATGCTGTTGACTTTTTTTAGATTTCCGTTAGCAACTTCTATATTAACATGGAAAGAGAATTGTGAAATTACCGAAGCAGTTAAAACAACATTTTGTATCTTGCGCGATTTCAGGAATACGATTATTTTGGAGGAGTCGTGATCAAAATTTCACTTTCAGTAAATAATTTATCTGTTACTTCTATTTTGCGTCAATAACGCAACGTGAACTTGTTTCATTTTGAAAGTTATGTAAAGCTAACAATTGTTTTCTTTGTATTCATGGCTAATCAACCTCTTGGATTATTATAGCCATAACTCCTACCACACAACACATGCAAGGGAAGAGAAAACGCGGTGCCGGTATTAGCCTACGAAGAGCACTAAGGAGGCCAACTGCTTAACGTCCCTTCCGAAAGACGGAGCGGTCTCCTCAAATCAAACAAGCAGGGGACGTGACGATCCCAGATTGAAAAATCCGACCTCCGGCGGATTCGAAACTGGGGCCGCTGTGTGAAAGGCCGGCGCTCTAACCACTCCGCCACCCATTAACAATTATTGCTTGATTTTAGAAAGAGGCAGTGTTGAAATAATTTGTCGTGTGTTTTGAGAGATTTGTATTTAGCAAAGAATTTATGAGACGACGAGTGTTGTTTACAGTCAGTTTCAATAAATATATTAAGCAGAGGTCAGCGGAAACTTTGATATGGAGCATAGCCTTACATGGGTGTGATTTATGGACGATGTGAAAAAAGAATAGATTAGATTAAAGGCGTTTTGAAAGTGGTAATGGGGTATAGTGGAAAAAATACCTGAACCTTGTGAAAAACAAATGAGGAAGTTTCAAACGCTGTAGGGGAAGATATGAATTTAATTAGAATAGTAAGGAAAGGACACGAAATCGGAGGATAAAATTTTGAGTGGCGAAGGTCTGCTGAAAGAAGTCATGGAAGGGAATATGAAAGGAAGAGGTAGAAGGGAATAGGGATATTAGATTTCTTTAAAAGAAGGGGATGGGCATGATAAAATTAAGGGGAAGGCCTTGAACGGGTTATATTGGGTTGGTTGAGCCAGTATCATAAGTTTCCTACGTTTCGATAGGTAGGTAGGATTCCGGGAAATCTGCCTCCTTCACGTAGTCGAGGTCTTCTCATTTTCAACATTTTGAAATACTTACTAACTATAATGTGTATTTAGTATTTCAAAATGCTGAGAAGACCTCGGCTACGTAATACCTGGTACGACATTGTTTAAATGAACAAAATAACTAGGATGCCATACTATTCTATCCGAATAGATATCTTAACGATTTTAAGACAATTTTACCTCTTAGCGTCTCTGATTAACGCTAAGGGCGAAAATATAGGGTCATTTTTCAGTTTCAATTTTCACGCTCACATTTTTATTAAAACTGGAATATATGTATAATGCGATTAAGCCAAAAAAGTAATCGAGATTTATTTAAACGAATTTACAGTATATGCCATACAGTTAAAAGCTACAAACACGTGTTAGCTTAAATCCTTGCGTAGTTCTGAATAATGACTTGCAATTAATCGTGCTATTTTTTTTAAATAAACGAGTTATGGGTATATAAAATATGCCAAGTTCGGTTCAGCCAGTTTTCTGCTTTACTTCATTATCTAGTGGTCTTATCAAATAGAAGTTTTAAAACAATTTTTTCTCATTTTATTTGTTAATTATGCATTATCCTTTGTTTTAGGCGATAGAAAGAAACAATTAAACGATTTGGTCTCTTACTAATATTTATCGAATGCTAGCTGAAAAGCCCGGCTTCGCTCGGGAAAGTTTTCTTTTAAGTATCAAACTATTTTTATTATTTATTATTTTTATTGATATATCACTTTTAATTTCATATTACCATAAAAATAATACAATAAAATTTGAAATTTACTTATTTTGCTGTTAGGTACCACAAGTTTTAAATTGCTGGTTCGGGGGCTTGGAGGAGGAGCCCCCACAAAAAACATCCAAAGTTTACCAAACGTTTCCCATTCCTAAATTACGCAAGCGATGTTTGCAATAACAATTACAATTTATGTATCTCATTTTAAAGTTTTAAAATTAATATATTTACGCATTAACGTCTTACTTAATATTCACATGGATAGATGCACCGAAGCCTTTAAAGCAGCAATAAAATTATGTGGATTATGTAAATACTATTAACCAAAACGTAAAAAATAAACAACATCTTGGCTACCGAACAAATGTAAGTAGATGTATCCACTTATGTAGCGATAAATCTATCAATATTAATGGTAAAAGATAACAATGTTCTAATATTCCTTAAAAATCATTTGACTCACTTTAAAAGCATTCATGGACTATTTAGGCATGAATCCATTTGTACCCTTTATCTTGGCGTTGGCAATTCTTCTTCTACGTGCGCCACGGCGTGGATTTTCCTTGTATTAATTTTTACGTGGCTATTCCCCTTTGAAGGGGACAACAATTAAGAAATTTAGCTTTGTTGCCGGCTGGAAAATGGTAATCTAAACCGATGAATTTTGCGCTTAAAGGAAATGTTAGAGCGATTTAGCATGTAATACGACTAAACATGAACAGAAATAAATTATTCATTACTTCTGTCTTTCATTCATTTTCCGTGATCGTAAGTTAATATCTAGGTATACAGCCCCTCCCCGGCTTACGTAAGTCCCGACTAACGTAAACTCGACATTACGTAAACTTCTCCATAAGCCACAAACAAAATAATTTCAAGTGCCAAAGTGCGTACATATTACGTTACGCTCTGAACGTAAAGTGCGTACCGTATATATTCGAGTATTTTGCGACCCCGCATAACTTGAAATCCCTTATCTTTTGCCTTAAAATCTTGTTTTCATTGTATGTGCCGTGTCATGTGCGAGTTGGAATTTTTGAGGTACGCGAGTATACGTACACGGTAGTTCGGTGCGCTCGAAGGGATACTGCGTACGGCGGCGGAGGGTCTGGGCGGCCGACATCTCCCATAGATCTTAAATGCAACAATGTATTCAAGATCTTTGACATCTCCCACAATAGACTTGCATTACACTCAGTCAACTGTTGCCTATCTGAATATTGCCATTCACTGCTTGCGAGGCTGGAACTTTTTGCGGTTACTGTTTTCCGAGTGAGGGATAGCACAGGGTCTAAATAATTTCTTTAATTTCTATGATTAGAATGATTTTTCCCAATAACTTATTTACTGTACTGAATGTGTGGGTTGAACGCACTTTCGATCAGCATTAGTAGTTGAAATTGATATTTTAAAATCTAACTTTAAAATTTTTTTAGAATAATTTTTTTTACTAATAACCTATTTTTGCCTTTGGATGCTATGAACGCGTTTACGCGTAGGAGTCTTACTGTCGCGTATACGCGTTTCTATTATCCTTCCTCAGGCATTAATGCCATTCATTTTCTGAGCATCCCTGAACTATATACAATGTAATCTACGCAGTCGGTGCAGATTTCGTGAACCTAAATTTGCAAAGTTTAGATATTTCTGCGAGCTGTTACCATCACAGCTACAACCAGACCAAGGCAGCAAGAAAAATTACAAAATTTACCAGAATAAATAACTTCGTTCAGGCATATGCGTATAAATTTGTTGATGCTCTACCCGAATCAATTATTAAAGGTCGTCAAATTATCGCTCCTGAAATAAAATCAAATTATTTTATAGAGTATCATCATTGATTACGGCTGCTTTGTACTCGAAATGTGCATATGGTTTTCCCTTTCTTTTCATTCTTATTAGAGAAACATAGCTTCTAAACTCCGAAGGAAATTAAACAAATTCGACCTTTTAATCGTGGCCGAACTCTGATTAATCAAACCTGTACAACAGTCGACGTATAGATACGTTATTTAAAGCAGAGATAGGGGTCGGAGTTATCTTGTCATTTCCATTTACTTCAATTACGAGGAGGAGAGCGTGGTGGGAGGGGGTGTCCCCGCTTCAAGAGGAGTGGTTCCTAAACCCTCCTTCGCCATCCCTCGCTCTTCAAAAAAAACCTTCCCTCGCATAGAGGATTCCGTGCAAGGAGACAAGAAGCGTTACAGTTGTTGGTGCCCTGCGAGGTCTTCGCCCGCGTCGCTCTGTTCCTGAGTTAATGGAAACGGTCCTTTGTTAAGCCATTTGCACCTGCCGAGTACCCCACATGTTCTCTCTCCCTCCTCCTCCTCTCTTTCCCCTCTCTCCTTCCTCCCCCTCTCTTTCCCTTCTCTCCCTCCTCCCCCTCTCTCCTGTTTTATCCCGTAGACTTTACGAGAGAGTCTTTTCCCAGCATTCCCCCGTACCGTGTGAGAGAGAGAGAGAGCGAATTTAATAGGGAATTTAAAACCGTATAATGGAGGGATTAAGGCCGAACACGGAATTAGGGTTTTTTGGAAAACAAAATGAACGAAAAAGAAACGAGAGATGGAGGATTTTTCGAAAAAAATCTGAAAAGCGGCGTCCCTCTATTTAAGGTGAAAAAGTCACTCCTTTTTGCGGAGGCGGCGTTTTTTTGTAAAAACGATATCCTTCGGTAAATAGTAAACGGACATGACCTATTGTTTTCTTTCGCTGCGGTTTTGTTTATGTCACTGTGGCAATTGTTGATTGTTTTTCCTTATGGGAAAGTGATTTTTTTCTTAAAAATCTCTACAATTCTATTTCGCTCGCACCATGATATGGAAGGTAGCATTATACTTATGGGTGCGAGATGTGGACAATGAGAAAAATGATAGATAGATAGATAAATGTCTTTATTCAGACGAAATTTAGACCATAAGGTCCACTCTTACATTTAACCCTTCCTCAATGATATGTTACGTTATATTAAAGTACATTAAATTACATCAAAAACGATTAAGATAATAAAATACTAATACAGAAAGAGAGAGAGAGAGAGAGAGAGAGAGAGAGAGAGAGAGATAGGTCCATATTCACGAGAACTTCTATGAAAGACAAGGTATTTGTGGGAAAACCTAGGAAGGACCTGACCTGGCCAACCTAGTGAACACCATGCAGGAAAACACCTACGAAGTGAAGGGGAGATGGAAAAACCTGGGATACATCAAAGAACAATAGGAACGATACAATAGATCAAAGAAAATTGCCGTATTTCCTCGATTCTAAGACGCACTTTTTACGCTTTTTAATGTCTCTGAAATCGGGGTGCGTCTAACATTCAATGGCGTCTGTAATATCGTTGTTTTTTTTTCGAAAAGTTATTACAAAATCAAGGATGCGTCTTAGAATCGAGAAAATACGGCAGTTGGATCAAGAGGAAGACGAACGAGGAGGTTTTGAAGATAGTAATGTAAGGAAGGACTTTAATTTAAGGATCGGGCAGAAGAAATGCGTGTGTCAGAATTTGAGAGAAAACGGTCTATTGAAAGGAGGAAGAATGTTAGGAAAGAGGCAGGAAGTGGAAAGACGCATATTATATTAGGGTGCATTAAAAGAAGGAATTGGTAATGAGAACTTGAAGAGAAGAGCTTTGGATAGCACAGGTGGGATTGGATGTGCCTGAAACTTACTGATAGGTGGAATTACTATGAATAGGATGAAATGTTCTACCGAGGGTCAAAATTACACGGAAGGTGTCAGTCGTCAATCGTATTAGGTTTAAGGTGTGTGTGCCTTGGTATCATAAAAACAAGATGATCCAAACGGAAATTATGATGCCTACTTTCCATTTATTTATTTAATACTTTTATTGCCTTTAATAGCTTTGAAATCACTGCGGATATGTTGCGTTTTGTGTTCCCAAATTTCATAATTTAGCGTTATAAAATACTACAAATACATTCAAACGGAATATTAAATTGATCACGCGTATTTGTGCTGCAAAAATGACGCGTGTATGTATTAGACTATACCACTATACCGAATCCGAGTCCAACAATACTCGTTGCTATGGCAACACTCTCGTAATGAGTGACATAAACTGGATAAACGCCAGTATTTACGCAAAATTCGAAGAAATACGATCAATAAGCAACATTCTACGATAATAATTAAAATCTCTATTTTGTCCTCAGGGAATAGTACAAATTCTGCTCCTTTTCTTTCACCTATGAATTTTTCATGGAATAAATTGTAATTTATGTTTAAATTTATTATTTAAAATCGAATATATGTACAGTCACAATAAATGAAATTCCTTCTTTATTATGATGGGGAATAGAGCAACGCTCAGGAATTAATTATTTGTTCCATTACGTACTCGTATTTAATATTAAACGGCATTCCACACTTTGTTACACTTTTATTGACGGTATTTTCGCTCTGCTGACGGATAAAATTATATGAAAGGCGTTCCAGTGCATCGCATCGGATCCAAGTTTGCGCGAATTCACAGTTTGGTGGACGTTTGCGTCTTCACGCACATAATATGAGCTCGCGCTAATCCGAAATTAGTTTCGTTGCTTGTAAGCGACGCGTTCCCCCCCCCCCCCGTCGGCGTCGTAGTCCTATCGCGTGGTATTTCGTATTTTTTATTCGAGGGTAATAGGAAGACTTAATGGTAACAATTCCGCCGTAATTAGTCGCACGGTACAAGGATTTGCGTGGTAGGAATTTAATGTGACGCAAGTTTAGGGTGAAGTGAACATAATTCGAGCGTTTTTTCACAGGAAGTTTTTTATGGTTATTAATCGGGATTACACATTTACAAGAAGCAGTTGAAATTCACAATAAATGCATTTCTTTTTCAAATACCACTAAGGAAAAAATCGAATTTGCTGATGCCTACAAAAATATATTTTTTATTTTGCTTAGTTTATCAGTTTCACCTGCTTCGTGACCATATATCATTGGAACGTAAAATATATTTCATTATGACTTATACTGTAATTAAGTACATATATAGCTATATATATTTTGACATTTGAAGAGGAGAGAAAATCCTGTACTTGACCGGGAATCGAACCCGGGTCTCCCCATTTGCCGAATAGGAGCACCTATCCGGCAAACGGGGAGAACCGGGTTTGATTCCCTGTCAAGTACAGGATTTTTTCTCCTTCTCAAATGTCAAAATTTAATTTCAGATTTATGTGATCATTAATTAAAGTCATTCCAACACCTTTGTTTCTTGTATGTATATTTTGTTTTTAACAAATAATTTTTAGGTTGAATGCTAATTACATTTAATGATTTTCCGCTTAAAACCTCACAGCACCTCACTGGTACTCGTGCCATTGCTTTGGAACTGCAACTTTAAAATAATGATATTATTTAATCAAAGTAACAAGCAATTTAACTAGAATAAATTACCAGGAAACCTTTAAATTCCTATTAAATCGAAAAGAAAATCAAAATGCCATTGGAAAAGTGTTTAACTCAAAATTTATATTTAATTAAAAAATAAAATTCGCTTTCAATTATGTTTTTTCTGAATGCCAAGGTCACGATATAAATAAATCGAATAGCACGTTAACGAAAAACATTGTCTAAAGATATTAGTAGTGCGTGTTGCTATATATGTCTAAAGCATCTGCAACTAAGGAGATGCGAAATTAAAATGGAAATTCTCTTGTAAAATATATACGACACTGCTTACATTAACGCGTGCATGAGATAACAGTTACAATGCACTAACCTAGGGAATGCAATAATGAGTGGTAATTTTCTAAGTTAATTTTTTAATTAAGTTACCTTGCTGAAAGGAGGATATCACGAAGATAGTGTAAGGATAAGGTGGAATTTGCAATCTGAGGATAAAGCTCTTACTTACTTTGCAGTGGAATTTAAAGTCTTTGACGACGAAGGCAGTTTAAAGTGCTTCTCTGTCCACGTCTCTTTTACGCAAGCGCGAATATATGCTTTAGAGATATACTTTGACTGGAGTAAAGGATATTAAAAAAATCTGCTAAGTTAAAATGATAAAGTGATCATATTGTTGGAAAAACTGAAATGCAGAGATAATGAAAAAATCCGTCACAAAATTGCAGTTAATGTATCCCAAATATAATTATAGTTTCATAGCTGATGATACTCGGAAAGTTAAATAAGCACATCTAAGAAACTAATACTAATAATAATCCTCTCTCTCCTTCTCTCTCACCTATTAAAACATTCAAAGCACGCTTTCCTTACGCATGTAGTATAAGGGTGGAGACGACAATACAATCTCGAGGTTTAACAATGACACGGTGGGCAAGATAACATATCGTTAAAAAGTTTTAAAATTTCCAATAAATATGGTTTAAACGTATAAATTGAGCGATTTTGTATCGTAGTCAAAATATGACTATTAGAATAAAAAAAATTATTTATCTTTCTTTAAAATGGTATAGGTCTGAAGACCGTATGTCAATTATTTCTAATTTTAATTTGCAAAAGTGTTTAAGCCTGTAAGTCGAAATATCGATTTTTATGTGTTATCTTATGGAAAATTTAAATCACCCTCTGGAGTTGAACCGAGGACCTCTTTGGATATGTTTTTATTTCATTCGCGGCTGATACGTGATCAATCCAATCCTACCAAATTTGGTTAAACTGTCGGAAGAAACAACTGAGCTATTGAGCGTTATGGAAGTAAGGCCAAGTGACCAAGAGGATTAGCATTTTATAGTTACTACATTTTCATTGTTGCCTGGGATAATTCACTCGTACTAAATTCCGATGCTCGGCAATAATTTTCATGCAATATCGCACCTATTGGCCCCGGAATTTTTATTATCACTTTCAGTTTCGACGAATCCTGCATATGTTTTGCGTGGATTATTTCTTTTAATGTATTTTAGTCTTCAATTCTAACATTGCAGAAGTCACGATTTGTTTAGCAATCATCAAATAACTTGCCCAGTTCATCACAATTATCGACAGTATTTCATTCGCATTTCGCGTTATTGGGCACATTAGGAGACAAGTTGCGCCTAAATGGCAGAGCTGTAGAGAAGTATTTTTAGATTTACATGATCATCTTGATAGCTATATGGCAGGAAGCTTCATTGGATTATATCTACAGTCTTAATGGAAATCTCTGTATAAATGAAAACGTTGACTTTTCAGGTCCACCGTCTTCAAAAAATAGAATGTTTCGGAACTCGTAATTTCGAAAGTCTTAAAAAAAATCGGAAGCTTAACGGTCACTTATAAAAAAAGTCGATAGGTTTTTTATCTCCCTCTATGTGATGCCTCTCTGATCAGGCAAATTGGTCGAACATTCTGGAGAAAATTCTACATCAAAGGCGATAGCTGAGAATTTTGCTCAAGATAGGGATCTTTGGCACTTTTGAGAGAACATCTAAATTTCGACTCCCCTGACTGCCGACACGCCTTGTTATTTTCCTTACGAAATCATAAAAATGGAAATAGAGAATTTCGGAAAAAGTTTGACTTTGATCGATTGCTTTTTCTCGTGTTGCGAAAAAAAAATAGGCTCGTTTTTTCGCATGCGGTAATTAGGATGGCGTGACTAATATCTGCCCCCTCCCCCTAGAGAATTTGTAACAGTCGGAACTAATGATTTCGTAAATGTAGTGATCAATACTGGAGGTAATTCATGGGATATTTTTACAATCAGCATTTTTTTACACTGGGAAAGTCACAATGAGTGAAAAGATATAAATGTCATTTCCAAGATATTGTTTGAAGCAATTGAGAGATTTCAAATTTTTCTTGTTGAAATAATCGCTCATATGCTTAAAGATATTTTTTCACGTAAAGCGATCATTTATTTCCAGTTCAGTTTAAGTGGTATAATTCTTCTTAAAAAACCAAGAAATCTGGGAATTATGACCTTAAAAATGGGATAAATGAGTTAAACATTCTTTTGCTAATAGGTTTGTCATATGCTTAAAACATATTGCGTAAGTTTTTGGTAACGATCTATGAACTGAAGTTGAGCCGATCAATAAACATTTTGAACTCGGAAATTTATACTAAAAATCAGGAAGAGCAAAATCGAGGTGTGAAGGACACTGATAGATGCACTGAGTTACCTCATTGGGGCCGATTATAAAATTAGGACATTAGTAGGA
Organism: Tanypteryx hageni; assembly: GCA_028673005.1. Lineage (NCBI taxonomy): Eukaryota > Metazoa > Arthropoda > Insecta > Odonata > Petaluridae > Tanypteryx > Tanypteryx hageni. Next base: position 12,820,512 of record CM054118.1, on the reverse strand, counting down.
AACGAATGAAATCAGTAAGGCACTGAATGAATAAGTCCGGTTGATCTCTTTATTTTTCCATTAGCCTTCGCGTTTAACTTTAGACACTTCGTATGTGAGCATTTCGATTTCATTACCGTTCGTTATTCTTGGCGCGCAAAATTTCGCCATTTGCTGCTTATTTTACATTCCACCTGATTGCCGTTATTTAAACTCGGAGTTTATGTTGCATTTATCCATTACCTTGTTTAAACCTACGGAATTCATTCACAAATGCTCAACTGCGTAGACTGGAAAACTTTTGTTAGCTTGATCAATCATAAAAAACATAGTAAAACGAAATTATATGCCAATTACAGATTGTAAAATAATTTCTATTACGTCACAAAAATCTTCCACCCGTCGATCATCACTGAGGACGGCTGCTTTGTCACCGAAATGCACATTTGGTTTTACCAGCCCTTTTGCTGTCATCATCAATTCTATTCCATCCATAAGGTAAACTTTTAAATTTTTAACATCTGTCTTAGATTCAGCGTTTTTAATTTTACAAGTAATTTCCGATTTTTTTGGTAAAATCATGGAAACCCTATGTTGACTTAGTGGTGAAAATAACATGATGAATTATGTACATAATTTATTTTTTAAAATGTCTTACATAAATGATAGAAATAATATACTATCGAGCCTCGTTTACTTGTATATTTTGAACTCGAATTATCGATTATTTTAAGTACACCTTATCCGTATTCATATTCCCAAAGGGTGGACCGCGGACCAACGGCGGTCCGATACCAATTTTATAGCATATACTTCTCTTTTGGCACCCCTGTTCTATTGCAAACTAGTTGGGACTTGCATAAGTTTAGTGAAGTGTTCCGAGACGCAAAGCAGCTAACCGATACCTTTATCGGTTACGATCCATCAATGGAACGGAATCTCAAGATCGCTCGTGAAATAAACCTTGCATTGACTTCGTACCATATGTATAAGGATAACCAAAAGAAAAGAAAACAGCTGCCAATCACGATGTTCTTTAATAATGAGCCGACCGCTTCGCGACTGCCCTCTATCTCTACTTAGCGAAGTTACTGCAATGTTTGATATTGTACATAAGAGAAAAATTATAATTATTTAAATGTTTATGAGTGTTCATTCGATTCCCGAATTCTTACTTAAGTTTTTCAGCCAGACTTTATATTTCATTGAATCTTATGGACAAAATTAGATAGCAGAGCAATTATTCGCGAATTCAGGCATTCGCGTTGTTCGTGGAACGGAACCCTCGCGAATGTTGAAGGTCTGCTGTATATATTACATACGTGCACTTCAGTGGGGCCTATACTTCGGTTCGCGTCTTCAGCTTGGGAGCCCCCGCGTTAAAGTGAAGCCCTACAACTCGAAGCTTCGATAACACGAGTTTTCATTAACTTGAATTTTTCTAATTTCTCTTGAGGCTCCGATTATAACCCGGAAACTAGCATTTCTCTTCCACTTCTATCCCATTTGTTCCATCGCGGAGAGACATCTCAAAAATGCACACGCAAAGAACAATATGAGCAACGGTTTTAGGCGCGGCACCGGTCGCGAAGCAAAATTTGCTTCGCTACCCATCTCTTAATGGGAACCAATGGAAGCACGTCCGCTGGAAGCAAAGAGGGCGAAACAAGCCGAGGCCGCAGACGGCGGGAAAGGACGATTGGGTTAGGCCGGGGAAGCGAAAAAGGTGCGAAGAGGCGGGAGACTGGGAAGTTCAAGGGAATAATAGGAAGGGATGGAATACGGCTACCTCTTTTAAAGAGACGACGGCGGAGAGAATGAGGGAGGTGGAAGAGATTGGATCTTGTGGGGCAGTTCGGTTGATTCTCATGTGCTTGGGAAAGGCGAGAGGGAGAGAGAGAACTGGTCAACTGAGTAAGGTGTGGCCAATTCTATGGAAGATAGGAGCAGGTAGGGTCCAAGCGATTTCGGCCTGCATTCGTGCAGAGGAAGATTATGAGTCGGATGGGAAAGTCAATATAGTGCATGCGCGTGTCAGCATGTATGAACGTGGACTTGTATGTATATATGTGTCTATGCTGCTCCGGTCGTGGTTTGGGCAAGATTTCATTCAAGGAGACAGTTTTCATGATAATTATCCTCTCAATTAATCTTGTGGAATATAGATGTTTTACTGTACAGGGAGATTATAAATCATCTTACAGATTCTAATATTTATTATGAATAAACTAACAAAGATGCAGTAAAAAGCAAGCTACTTTTCAAAGAAAAACACAAGCAGTTTTGTTCAAACTGTTGGCAGTTGCCGCTTTCTTCACAATGAGTTCATGACTTCTTTGAATGAGGAATTGCTCTATCATTGGATCGGACGTGGAGGGTCCATTCACCCGATCAAACCCATCCGCAACTTTTTCCTCTGAAGCTATGCCAAAAATAAAGTTTATGTTCCACCAATGCCAACAACTTTGGATAATTTGAAGGAAAGGGTATGTAAGGCTACTGGTGAAGTTCATCATGATATGTTACGAAATTTATGACAGGAAACAGAATACGGTTTTGATGTCTGCAGATCCACAAGCAGAGCACATATTGCACTTCAATAGCTTGAGGAAATGTTTTTTTAATATTTCTTTATTATTACAGCTTTTGTATTGCTGTATCTTTGTTAGTTTTTAATAATAAATTTAAAAAATTAGGAAGATCATTTATAATCATCCTATATTTAATATCACAAGGGTTATAAGTAAGGATGCAAGATCGAAGGATCGTGTGATATATGAGAAACTAGTATCTATGCTGGTCGTCGAAGTATTGATACTGTATAATATGGAATGCAACACAAAGCAAAGAACACTAATTTAATACAAATAAGCTTCCAATTGCAATGCGGATTTCATTGCAAGACCAATTTTCATTTCTTGCTTCGTTTGCAAAGCAGTCTCCAACAGGGAGGAGCATGGTTCGTTTGAAAAAGTTGTGTATTTATTAAAATTGCCTAAGTACCTAAGGTACTTCTAGAAGGGCTTCAGACGAGAATGTTATTTATGGGTCGTTAACTACAATAATATCGAAATATTGGAATGAAGTATTGAAGTATCGGGGCATCAGCTGCATCTATAGGTATAAGAATTGATACAAAATTTATTCTAATCTACTAATTTTTCTTGTACTGATTTTTTCAGTGGAAAAAATTATGCGTACATAAACCTGGGGAAATTAGCGAGCTTCAACGTTATGACCATGTCCCTGGAATGATTCGAAGCCGCGACATTGGGAGGTCGATTCACCAATTACCTCTCTGGCACGGTCAGCAAAAGATAAATAAAAATAATCACCCCTGGTGGGATTCGAACCCACAATCCCCGATTATAGGAGACTGTTTGCCTTATCCATTATGCCACATGGGCTGGATAAATTGAGGTAACTTTTTACTGCTTGATAGGTTTCAAATTCCACTCATAAAAGAGGGTGAGAAAAGGACCACTACTGACTCTCGATAAATCTGTTCGTTATGCCTATATCATAGAAAGCAATTTGCTACCATATATTTTCACAATAATACAAAAAACAAGTATATGAAAATATTTTTTTAGGAAATGAACTTCTTCATTTGAAATTAGACCATCCCATGATCAGGCCCGGACATAGAGACCCAGGGCCCCTAGGCAGTTAACAGAGTCGGGGCCCCCTTTTTAGTAATTTAGCAAAAAACAAACTTTACTTTTATTTTTTATTTATTTAACGTACTTTGACTTTAGAAAATAGACAAGCAGACTTAGAAATGAAATAGACAAATACCAACTATACTTTTTTACACATTATAATTTTTACATTTACATATAATTACAAGATTACATTGCCACGCGACGAACTTTCTTCTCTGCAAAGGAACGGATGACCTCACTATAGTCCACAGACTGCGTTATTTCTGACTCTATGTACAGGACAGAGAGTGAATTAAGCCTGTTCTCTTCTTCTTCTTTACTCTTTTTAGCGCTGAAAACGACCGTTCTGCCGAACAGTTTGACCCTGGTGTACACAACAGCATCCGGAGCGCTATTTCCATGTTTGGATAAATGTCCAATAAGCCTTTTTCCAGGATGTACTTGTATAGCTCCAGTGACGATAACCCTTTTCCCCATGTAGCCTCAGCGGACAACAAATGAGCTCGTAGGTGCAGACACTCGTTTTCCAAAGTACCGTCCAAATCCCCCGGATAGAAGGCTTCCAGGTTCCGTGCTCCGTCGCGGACGTCTTGAAATTCCAAACTATGTAGCTTCGTGAGAAAGTCAAACTTTTTACTTAACTTCTCGTACGCAGAGCCACGTCTCTGTAGTTCTGCAATCAACCTGTCGATAATGACGTTGAAGACGGTAACTCTGAATCTGTCCCTGCCAGAGAGTTCGACCTCGTTTTCCTTTACTTCGTTAAACTGGACCTTTCGCTTACGTTTCCTCTTCATATCGTATGCGTAGTTCTGTTCACCGCTTGTTTCCATAGCATTCGACTCATAATGATCAAAGGTACCGACTTTCCTTATATCTTCTAGGTATGTTGCCAAGGACCGATAAAGTTCAGCGATCGTACCCAGTTCGATGTTCACAGATTGCAGAGATTTGCTCACTTTGTTAAATCTTTCCAGGATATCATTCCAGCAGGGTCAGGAAGCACATTTCCAGGGAGTCAATTGAATTAAAAAGACCTGAAGCCCCAGAACGCGTAGATGGTTTTTCACTTGTGCCACTGGCGATTATCTGAAGAGCTGCCATGATCTCATGGAATATCTACAATATTCCAAAACGTTCCCTAATCGAACATTTTAGAATACAGGTCCATGACATTCTAGAACATTCTTGAATGTTCCATAGTCTTCCACAGAGTTCTAGAACATTCGACACTTTTCCAGAGTTTTCCAGGACTTTCGAGAACTTTCTATACGCATACAATATCGAAATATCCTGAACCTTCGAGAATGTTCCTGTACTACCATTCACTAATCATTTCCGGAATATTCTATCTTACGGGATTATTCTATAAAATCTTAAGACACTATACACTAGAAAATTCTATCACATTCTTTAGCTTCCGTCGCCAACACTACTCGTATCGTAACCTTAACTAGCCTCAGCAAATTCGCGTGGAAGATAAAACCATTGAGCCGCAAAATTGAAATTGATACAAGTTTCTAACACACACTTTCAACGCGAACTGACAAGTAGTGACAAGTTATAGAATGAAGTCAGGTGCGATGCAAAACAAACAAAGAATACAAACACAGTGTTGCCACTTGACTAGTCAAAAAATTAACTATGGTCAATTATTTTCTATTTCGTTCGGAAAAATTGACATATTACTTTCCGTGTCATGCGTCCTCAATGTGTACCATTTTGGCCCCTGGTCGGGGCCCCCGCCGAGGTTGGGGCCCTAGGAAGCTGCCTAGTTTGCCTAGGCAGAAGTTCGCCGCTGCCCATGATGTTATTCGTGCCACCAAATTAATGAATGATTATTAGGTGATGAAAATATAATGAATAATAGATCGTTTTTTCACATTTTTGAAAGCATTCTAAAAATGAAACAAATAAACAGGAAAGCCACAATGCGATAGATTTCGGTTGCATGGATATTTAAAACATACGTCAGACCAATTGTATCTTCGAATCTAGTATTTCGCTATTCTTTTGGTTCAACTGATAAACACATTATTCGATGGTTTCTTGGTTGCTTCAAACGTTGTTGTTTATTTGTGGTTTCATTTGCCATTCATCATCTATTTAACAAAGTAAAATATTACCGCAATTAGAAATTAATTATCGTTCTACGTATCTTTAAAATATAACTCCAGTAGCTTATATTTGTATTAGTAAACAATTATTCAATGTATTTCACATTAGTGACGTCTCGCTCTGATTGGTAGACCAGTCAGAGAGCGATTTGACCGCATACACACAGGAACGCACGCGCACACGTGCGATGAAGCTAATACTTAAGTTTACGATAAAAAATTGACCTGACGTTAAAGCTTGAATGCTGCGGTATACCATATAGGCAGAAAACGTTTAGACATTTATGTGCTTCCGCGAAAAAGTTATCATCTTCAGCGGTACTTCATCGAAGCAGGTTGGTCATCTGGTTTACTCAACTGTTAGATGGTAGCTGGAATTACCTAGACCGGCTTTTCTAAACACTTCATCAAAAACAGGCCACCATCTCTTTTATTGAGCGTGACTAATTACACTTAGCTATACGCACTTTCCTTTACTTCTTAGGTTTCTTCTGATGGCGCCTTTCATTTCCTCCCATTTTTCTCTCTTTTACCACCTCTCTTTTCGCTTTATAATCCACACTCCCTCTCGCCTCGTTTTTTTCCCTTACCGATTCGTCTGATTCCTGCTTCTCGGATTTCCTCCCCTCCCACGTCCATTCTCTAATCTTCCTACCCTGTAATTTATTTTCTTTCCGCACCCCCTCCCTACTATCTCTCTTTTCGGGATCATCCACCTCTCCATCTATCTTCTTCCCCTTTTGCAATCTTATTAGGTTGGACCCCCTTTGCCTCCATCAATTCTTGCTCTTAACTCGCTAGATTTTTTTCCTCGGCGGCGACGCAATTTTTTTTAAAACTCGGATTACACCCGTTCAGCAGTTTATTCAACGACCTCTATTTGAAATGAAGACAAAGAGGGAGATCTATTTCGGCTAAGGGTCCTTAAAAATGCCGAAAAACCGGCTCCATTTGATCACGCTCTTGACCAATTTGACTGGAGGTCGTCCGTGTCGAAACGATTCGGTTGCGATCCTAGGGAATTTCTTCTCCTATAGAAATAATTTCGTGTAAATTATTCTCTCGTTCCAATTAGCATTTTATTCTGTTTGTGGATCGCTAGCCTTTACGGTCGCGGTGAGGTAAGTCTTTAAAGCGCCCACAACATAAAGATTAAACAGGGATAGGTATTTTTTTAGAGGCTATTACATTTTATCCCATAACCCTTTACTTAACAAGCAGTATTTTTTTATTCTTTCGCCCTGGCACCTCTGTTGTAAGAATCCTTTATGCTGTCGCACTCTTCGCGTTCCTCGCACCTTTCGGCATTATATTCCCTTCTTTGGAAATCGTTACGCCCTAAAGATGTCAACTTAACCCTCCTGACGTCATGTTTTAGGCCCGACTTCTTTGATCTTCTCTGGAGGGCCACGTCGTATAGAATCAGAGGCTGTAATTATCCGGAATTTTGAAGGGAATCCTTTTATTGCGCGCATTGTCACGCCCTTTCTTTTGGTTTTATCTAACGATATAACGTGTGTTTTCCACTCGCGGATGAAATGCTGAAATGTTTCAAACCCTTTGTGCATTAACGCCTTTTATCCATCCCGAGAGATCCACATATTGAGTGGAAGTTTTAATAGTAAAAAATATTGAAGGTTCGCATGACTTGGTTTTATTTTTGGTTTTAATGATGAGGATGATCTGGCTTGTCGGACCAATATCAATTTTTCGTCACGTCTTATTGAAAGAATGCATATACAATCCTCGGGTTTCCACAACTCGGATTTCATTAAGTGTAGTTAAGTAAAGGTGACGATTATTTACTCCGAATACAGATTTAAAAACAAACGGTTCTCAATTGTGCTCCCGTCGCGTTTTATATGTGCGTGTGACTTAAAAACGCGCAGCCCGGTCGAGCGCGTGATTTTTTCTATTAAGTATTATACTTTCGCGACGATGTTTTATCCAAAGCAGCCTTTTCAGAAATCATAATTCCCGTATTTCACAAGGAATTGCTGTAGTTGCTTATTGGGGATATTGGTCATACTCTATATCTGGGTATATCTAAATTGTATCTGAAAAATCATACTCGAATGAGGTCTTATTGTTCAGTTTAGCAAGTGAGATTTAATTAATAATGAATTTTCTTGAAAAATGAGAATCTTAATACGTGTGCCTAGGTAAAAATGTAAAATGAAAAGAAATTTGGAAATTATCGTAGATAGAAAAAGATGTAAATTTTTAATTTGATGCAGAATGAAAGTTCTCTCAGCATTTCATCGTCGTTTAATATTAATATGGATTACACTGTCTACCAGTTGTTTAAAAAAATTGTTTTAAAAACTTTTGTTCATTAGTATTTTTATCAAGAACATTTAAAAATTCATTTAATTCTTTTTAATGGAAACTACTTTCCAAGCCTTGTAATAAATATAATTGCTTTGTTATTAATAGGAGGAATAGCACGACGCTAAGCAATTATTTTTGTTGGGTCTCACCTTGTTATTTTCTTATTGCCTTTGCTTATTTTATAAATTTTTATCGTCAAAAGAAATTCCATAAAAAATCCAAGCTTTTGTAGAAACCCAAGTCTAAAACCTGGCTCGCGAAAAATAAATCATTTTGGGAATATGTGTACTAGAGAAGCGCCTATTTCGGAATGTTAGAAACGAAGGATCTAATCCCATCCGACAAAGGGCGCATCCTCCCGTGGGTCGCGACTCCCATTGTCGCCTCTGACCCGCGTTTGACCCCTCCCACCACTACTATTATATCCTTTCCCCCTCCTTCCGCCATGACCTGGTTCTTAGCTCAAGACTCATTCTCCCCATTGTTGCCAGCACAATGCGGCGTTCGGATATTTCTCTTCGCGGGAGGACGGATTCGGGAAGGAGAGATTATACCTCGCTACGCTTCCGCCCTCTAATTCACTATCGCGAGAAGAGAACCAGAAGTTTTTCCTAGTCCAGAAAAAAAGAAAGAAAGAGAGAGAGAAAGAGAAAAGGAGAGAAGTAAAAAATGAAAAGGTTCCTAATTAATTAAGGGAAGGACTTATTTCCGTTGGGGAAAGTGGTGAGCACGATCGCGAGGGTGATAAGGAGGAAGGGAAGAAATAGAGGAAAATGGGAGAAGTTTTTTGGCGGGTTTGTAATATAAAAAAGTTTAAAAAAAGACTATATCTCTGAGCGGACGTAAAGAAAGCCGGCGGAGCTATGTTGGGATTAAGACGAAGAACGGAGTCCGTTGAAATAAAGAAGTTTATTTTTATTTTCCAGAGTGTTCAAAAAAAAGATCTGCAAATAATTTCCATCTTTGCTCCCGACATAAGAATTCCGGTCTTCATATTCATGCCTCGTTCCTATGCTCACCTTCTCTCTGTTTCTCCTTGCGTTCTTCCATGCCCCCTTTGCCAACGCCTACACTCATCTTCCAATCATTCTCATTTTCCATTGATTCTTCCCCCACTCTCTGTCTTCTCTTCATCCTCTCTCCTCTACCTTTCTCTTCTCTCCTTCACTTTCTTCTTTCTCTCCTTTCTCGTGGCTCCTTTCGCTCTCAATCGTCTCCTATTCGCTCTCTTCTCGCATTATCTCTCGCTTTCTCCTTTATATCCTCTCAATTTCTTTCTCCTCTATCTCATCTTTCACCCCGTATCGCATCTATATTCTACATCACCTTTCTCTTCTGGCTCTACTCTACCTTTCCGCTCTCTCTTTTTCCCCTCTTTCTCTCACTATCTCATTCTCATCTCTCTCTTCCCTTCCCTTTTACTTCTTCCCTTATTCCATCTACGTATTTCTCTTCCCCTATCCTTTCTATATCCTCTTCTCTATTTTTTCCTCCCTTCTTTATTCTATGCAGATATCTTTTCCTCTTCTTCCCCTCTTTACATCCTAACCCTCCCTTTTGCTGTTTCCTGCTTTTCTTTTTCTTCGTCTTATATTTTCCTTTTCCTCCAGTAACTCCTCTCTCACTACTTTCCCTGTTGTCTCTCTTTCTCTCTCGCAGTCCGTCTTCTCTTCTCTAGCCTTATCCTTCTTCCTTCAAGTCTTCTCTTCAATAGAAATTTTCCTCCTCCGCCAGACCGACGGCTACAAGCTGCAAGATGGGGAAGTCCGAAAGGATAAGAAAAAGGCGGATCCGATATACATTTAAGACACGCGGGATACTTTTTCTCTCTAAACCCTTCTTTCCATCTCTTCTCCCGCTCAAAAAATTAAAAAGAGAAATTTACAAAGGCAGCAGGCGAATCGCGTCGGAGAAATTAGGTGGATATAATAAGAAGAATCGAAAAATTTCGGAGAAATGCTAATCGTATCGGGAAATTAAAAGAAAGGGAGGAGGATAAAAAATAATATGAAGATCGAGAGGTCTTCTACCTCCTCATCTCTAGTTCTCCACCTCACAGAGCCTCACGGCGGTAAGAATTTCTCACTTTTCCCCTTCCTCCGTCTTTCTCTTCCTCTACACGATCCATTCCTTGAATTTGGACGCTTAAAAGAGAAAACAAAAATTGTGTGAAAAATTATTCCAAATTTCTCTCTCTCTCTTTCTCATTCGTCCTCGAGATTTCCTCGAGGGCAAGAGAGGTACAAACTTAAAAGGTCGGGATTGATTAATTTTATGCGACGGACGGCAGAATTTCATGAATATGTACTCGAGGAGAGGTTTTCAATCGAAATAATTGGCTTCGGATGAGATTCGACGGCTGCCGGTTATGCGGCGGTTATTATATAATTTTTTAATGCGTGGACATTACAAAGGAAAAAATATATCGCGCGATGGATTATATATATGGTGCCTATATATATATATATATATATATATATATATATATATATATATATATATATATATATATATAAAGGCGCCACATCCGGATTCCGTCGGTTTACGGCTCGAACTTGGTGAAGTAGGTGGTTCGGAGAGACAGAAAAACTTTCGGATTTCCTAAGGTTCTTATTAAAATAGGTGCATAGTAAGATGGTGATTAAATTAATCTTCGTATCAAGTAGCCGATTTCATAAGACCGCGGTTAGTGGTCGTAGAAAATATGAATCGTTTTACAGAAAAAGTCAGTACGTTAGCATATCAGTGTCTCAAGCGCTTGAGAAAATGTCGATGGCAGTTGAATTTCGAATGGTACACACCATGTTTATTTTTCAATGAGTTTAGGCTTAATTTGTCGTCATGAAAAGAGAAGATGTTAAATGGTTTTGTTTTTCCACATGATCGACACAAAATATAGTTTTCATTTCAGGTGACTGAGATAGACGTCTAGTGTGGAATGCTGTTTATTTTAAATTTGGCGTGTATGTTTCTGTACCATATGAAATAAATAACCTTTACGGCTCAGTAATAATTTGAGAATGAGAGAATGCGATAAGTTGAAATAACTTTTTGCATCTTTATTGATATAACTAAAAGGGTTTTGATGGAATAAAGTGATCCGAAGATCCTATGCAGACAGGCATAAGCTGTAAAGTTGGGAATAATTTTGAAACGAGAAAAAAGTCTGCTTGGCAATCTCACCATTTGAGAGGGAGGAGTTTTCTTCGATGTATCTCTTCGAGGACATCCGTTGGGGCAGTTTGATACTAGCTTGGCTAGTTACGTCCCAACCAAGAAAACATCCGCGTTCAGAAACGAGAAAATTGATCTGCTACGATAGTTCAGTGGTAGAATATCCGCCCGGCAAGTGGAAGACCCGTAATCGATTTCCGGTCATAGCAGACTTTTTTCTCGTTTCAGAATTATTACTTAAAGGGTTTTGATCCATATTACATGGCAAAACTTGGCGGAAAACCCTTCTATATAAATTTATTTCTATGAAAAATTTGTATTTGAAACAAATAATTTTATATTGAAAAGGTTTGGTAACAGTTGATCAGTAAACAGTAGTTCTCAAGGAAATAGCTACTACACTTATCTTAGGAGAAAACATTAAAAATTGATTAATTATGAAGTTTACTGTGTTGTATTTATTTTAACATCGCCATCGAATTTATTAAATCATGTTTTCAAAACATGATCCATTCGCGGAATAAATCTATCAAGAGCGTCGACAAGTTAATAAATGCTTAAAAAAGCCCAATTAATTTAGTCCGTTCATTTTTGTCTGAATTTTTTGGTTGATTATCTCAAAGTACAGCCAAAAAGGGCTCATTGAAACTTAAGTGACCCAAACTTTCGGACATAACATGAACATTCGTTTGCCGGAAGGCGGTTAGGAAAAACACGCGAATTTCGTCGGCGAAGCATAAACCGTCTTCATCCGCAGTTTACAAATTGACGATTTCCGTGAAAGAGATCAATGGTCGGTGAGGCACTGACGACGAAGTGCGTCTCTCACTCGAAAGTCGAGATAAGAAAATACAATAGCAACGTTGATTAGGAAAGAGAAAAAACGCCAATAAATAAACGCTGGATCGTGACGCGACGTAGCGGAAGGGTCTCTCATTTCAATCAATATCGATAGGTTATCAAGCATTTTCATCGATGTGATCTCGGAATAGATCCTTTCCCTTGTCTTTCTTTTATTTTTATCTTATTTTCATCCCTTTGCGTTCCGTCGGAGAAAAAAAACATTTTCTTTTTGCTGTACAAACAGGTACGCCGCCGCTATCTTTTGTGAGCGGCCAGAATTCCGAAACGAAGCAGCTTCGATTGTAATTTATTTCGGAGGAGAATAAATGCCCGGAGTCTTTGGAGGAGGGGGTGGTGAGGGGGAGACGATGAAATGAAACGTAGGAAAGCAATGAAAAGAATTCGAAAGGAATAATTAACTTTCGGCGGATATTGATTTGGAGAGAGAGATAAAGAGAAGGGGAGAGAGGAAGGAAGAGAAAAAAATAGAGGTGAGGCGGAGGGGGGGGGGGGGGTAGAGCCAAATTAAACGCTATGAAAAGAATACTGGATTTCCGCGAAAGGAAAAAAAATGAACAATGGTAGAATTTCGTGAGGCTGATATTTAGCTCGAAGATTCTAGGTAGGCGCGAGAGGGATAAAAAAAAGAACTTAGATTCCTCTAACAAATAGCCATTTTTATTAGAATGTTTCAAGGGAGAAGCACAACTGTTTGCCTGGTTAATATAGAGTGTTATTAGCATCTATGGCAGCCATTTTATTACAACTTTTGAATAACGATTAGTGCGGTAGTTGACTTAAAATAGTTCTCTGGGACCCCTCTACAAACGCGGTTCTCTTTAGCGCGGAACCCGACGTAAGGCGTAATCATATCGCCCTCCGCCAAATTTACATCTATATTTATTCCTTTCAGAAAGAATTTTCAGTCTTTATTTGACTGTCGGACATTTTTATGTATACATGCTCTCTTAATTTAGTGAAACTGGAGACAAAGAGGTGATGTCAATAGTTGAAAATTACTGATTATTACATGCTGAAGAAATGAAATTTGATCGCTAAAATCGATTGCCTTCATTTTGCTACTGAAAGTTTGTTTATTTTTGTTTATTTTTTCAGTTTATAATAATAAATATTATTGTTTGAAAGTGCATTGTTATAACTATGTCTCGCGGTATAGACTATAGAGGCAGAGAGAAAGTGAGAGAGTGAGGTAGATGGAGAAAGAGAGGAATGGGGAGAATAGGGGAAATAGGTGTGTGAGTTTGATTTCCGATGAAACATTTAAAATAACATCGTTTTTAAAGCAATACCGCCGATGACAGCTGAGTTTTAGCAACGATGCACAACTTCTTTGTGGCCGTAGGAGCTGTTGAAATTGTCAATATCTAATCTAATTTTGAATGATAGGCATTATAATTAAATCCAGGAACTTTATTATGGCAAGAATGATACTGCTAAAAATACGGAATTGCATTTATTAAAAAATAATAATTGATCTCCTTATATAAGCTATAGCAAAAATTGTTGCAAAGAAATTCCCCTGCATCTAAATTTATAATCCCATAAGAAACTCCTTATGGCAGGATATTTCTGATTTATGCCTTTATTTATCTTTCCGAATTCTATCTAATCAGCTCCAAATATTTTCTTTCTATCTTACACTCCATCTTTCTCTTTTTGTTCACTTTCTGTCTCCAATCTATTTCATTCGTATCTTCTTCACTTCCTTTTCTGTCTTCGTTAATCCGCAATTAGATTATTCCTTATCAACGCCATTCATGATTACAACTTGTCACATTGGACCGGCTTATGGAGAAAATTCCTTCCTCCGCGGCATAATCGTCCTTTGCTCATGGGACACATGAAACGATTTTTAATGATTTATTTCTCAATGGTTCCATTTTAAATTTATATTTAGGCCTATTTCTGTTCTCCTTCAGTCTAGTTAACATAATTGCTTATAAAGTGATTTATGTCCACCTCCTATCGTACATGTGTAAGAGAAATGCTATAAACATGTTTTACTTGAGAACCAATGGAGAATTGTGAATTTTTGGGTCTCCATAGACTAATTTTATTAGGGTGGTTCCATTTATCTCTCTCTCTCCCTTTTATTTTATGTTATTATGGTAAGCATAAGGGGACGAACTCAGTCAATCCGTTCAATCTATAACTTGGGAAGTCTATCGAGGCATCCGTTATAGCGATATTGTGCTTAAATAAAACTTATTTGTTTCGCCGTAACATTGCGGAATTGCATAATTAAAATTAAAGAAAGAAAGAATAACTTGGTAAAAATCACACTTTATTTATTAGAAACCCGACCCTGGTATCAACGGTTAAACGTCATCTTCAGGTACAAATACCGCTGCGACACACTTTATATACTAAATCTTTGGCGATAGACTACCAATGGGAGGAGTTGACCCCCATAGATTTAGTATATAAAGCGTATCGCAGCGATATTTGTACCTGAAGATGACGTTTAACCGTTGATACCAGGGTCGGGTTTCTAATAAAGTAGGATTTTTTACCAAGTGATTCTTTCTTTATTTTATTTTGATATTGTACTTGATAACGATTCGTAGGAGTCCAAAGAAGGGAGAAATAAATATGATATGGCGCAATAGAAGAGAGAAGGAGAGCGTGTGGGAGGAAGTGTATAAGAGGAGAGGTTGGAGGTATGATGAGATTCGAAACGATTGGTTTGAAGAGGCGCTCACACCTCTCTACCTCTCTATTCTTCCCTCACTCCCCTCTCTTCCCATTTCCAAAATTCCCGTCGTGGAAGCAGTTGAGAGAATTGTGATCAGGAACCCAGTGGAGCGGTTAAATGAGGTGGTATCACTTTTGAAAGAGATAGCTTCCTCTACCTCTCTCTCTCTCCTTCCCATTCCACTCTCTCCATTCCTATCTCCAGCTACTCTTCCATCCCCAAACCACTCATGACCGCTAAACCCTACCCTCCTTCCCAGATCCTTACCCACGATAAAAGCGAACAAAAGAAATCGGCAAAGCGCGAATAGGGAGTAGTAAGAGAGAGCAAGTGAAGGATAAAGAGAAAAAGGGTCGTCTTTCGATTGAGAAGGAGAGAAAAAGGGGCGGTCGCGTCTCTCGAGGTAGGGGCGTAGTGGCATTTGATGAGAAAGATCAAAAGGATTTAGGGAGGGAGGGAGAAATGGGGAGAGGGGGTGGGGCGTTCGAATGCAAAAGCAAAAGTATTAGATCCTTTTGTTGTATTTATGTGAGGATTAATTTTATGGTTGCTAGAGAAAAAAGCTTCTCTTTCAATACATTTTCGGAGAGTAGCTTGCTTATGTTCCCCAGTTAACGTTAATGTATTTTGGTTTGCGTAAATTAAACCAGCAATTATTTATTTATTTAAAAAAATGCACATGAAACGCTTTAGTTAAAAAGGGAGGAATGGGAGGCATTTTTCCACCTGAAACCCCTAAAACACATTGTAAGCCACTCTTTGTCAAACAGAAAATTATGTCCCTTCCATCATCTATGTCTACTAATGTATGCTATATATTAAGGACAACATCAGTAACTTTAATGACCACACCAACGTCCACCAATATTACACCAGAAAGAGGCTCAATCGCAGAAATTATTAATGCAAGTACAGTAAGACATTAAATAGTTTTGAAAAGACATCAGTGAAACTATATAATAGTCTACCCATTACCATTAGGTCAATACCCCCAAATTTATTTAAACTACGAATTAAACACTACTTGTTGATAAATTGTTTATATTGGATTGAAGACTTCTACAATATCAAATATATGTAATATTTTTGTAATAATTTTATAGTGTAAATATGTCTGTATAGAATTATAATTGAATATCGACTGTTCTATGATGAGGCAATACATTTGTATGTCTATGCTAATAAAAAAAATTGACTGTTACACTACACGATTGGAAAAGAAATAATAAATTGAATAAAAAAACAAACCAGCAATGAAGGAAGCGCTGGAAATGTTTTGGCGAAATTTATCGGGCGAAATTTTGTTTTTTCTTATGGGAAAAATAAGCTTTAAATCTATTTTGATCCAAT
The DNA here is from genome assembly GCA_028673005.1 of Tanypteryx hageni. Lineage (NCBI taxonomy): Eukaryota > Metazoa > Arthropoda > Insecta > Odonata > Petaluridae > Tanypteryx > Tanypteryx hageni. The sequence continues at coordinate 12,804,337 of CM054118.1, read as the reverse complement.
GTTTATGAAGTTGTAAATAAGAACTTTGAAAAATTAACTCCATTATAGGGTAACCAAGGAAGAATCACTCGCTAGAAACGTAAAGATATTAGGCAATCAGTTTAACTTCTCATTCAAAGTTTAATTTACAAAATGAGAAATCGCCGGATGTTGGAAGAATTTTTTCGGAATTTCGGAAGTTTTTTGCGTACAAAACTCTTAAAATCTCCAGTTATTGAAATTAATTTTGAGGAAGGTCCATTTTTTATATTATTGTCCGGGAAGCTATTTGTTCCCAGTTAATGAATCTATCTTACGAGAGCTAAACTTTTGTACAAATGGAATCGTGCATAATTTGACCGTCGGTTCGAAAATTGATGAATATGAGTGGTTAATAAATCACATCTGTTAAATCCGTCTGTTATTTAATTCATAATTAGGAAATAATGAAAACTTTGCTTGAGTCGAATTTAAGCAAAAAATCATATAATGCAGTAAAACGATTTACTGGACCGTTCCTATTAATATTACTGAATAATTTACGGTCACAATAGGTAATATTTAATGGAGATTGGTATATTCAAAATGAAATCGATTCTGTTGAGTTCGACATTTTGTGATAGTGATAATTCTTATAATATACGGCTCTTAAAGAATAAATTTCGTATGGTGATATAGAACACTTGGGAAGAAAAATACACAATTGAATCAGCGAAATCTATATATCGCTTTTTTAAAAGAAATATTTGGTTAACTCCATTGAGGAATTGGATAATTTTCCGTTTCATTCAGCATTTTTTCTGCTTAGAATTAGTTAGAATCAACGAACGGGCATATACCGCTATTACCTTACCTACAGTTGAAATGTAAGTATGGTTTTTAAACCGTTTTATTATTTTTGAATTGTATCAACTTAATCTTTATAGAAATAGAATATCCATTTGATGGCGGAATCTATGATAGATGCTCAGTTGTTTTATTGAAATAGTGCAGATGTTGATATTGTTTTAGCAACCAAATACAAAATAGTATTTTCTGTTTTTACTTTTGATATCAAAATATTATGTTAACTAGTTTTTTGTCAATATAACTTAATTATTATTTTACATTTATCATTTATCTATTGCTCATGAGGGAGACGTCATTAATTCTTGAGAAGGGGCCCATATAGCTCTTGCTGTTTATCACGGAAACAGCATTATGAGCGGGCTTATATTTTAATTATTTTTTTCTGGCGATTGATGAAAAGAGCAAAAATATAGCTTGTTAAATTTGATGGCTGTGCATTTTAAAAATCGTTCTAATATATTGTATTGGAGGATTAAATTCTAATGCGATAGAAAGGTTTAAATTTATCTATTGAGCAGATAATGTTAATCGAAAACTAAAATCTGAAAGAATCCAAATATGATGAAAATCATGAAAAAAATCGAAATATGTTTTATTGGATAACGCAGTGTTTACCCCCGCGTTGCATCGTGTCCAATCAGCGACACCTATTGAAAGGGAATAAAATAAATAATGAAATAATAGCTCGACTTTTTTATGCTGTAACACAAAGTGTCGCCGGAGCAATATTATTCTTAGTCCTCTTTGAAAATAACGAAAACGATTTTTAGAATAATAAATGCACTTTCGTAGCGATTTACACTCCTTTTTTCATCGTAATTTGATTATTCGATCGTTCCTAAAAGAACCACCATTCACCTGCTGATTCGTTTTAACGCATTATATTTATTCATTTTGCGGTCACAATTCATAAGTGCGGGCGTGTATTCCGGGTCATACATTCAGTCTCAGCGAAATTATTCCGTTTTCTTTTTGTAATTTTACATTTATCCAGTCTTGAACTATTAAGGAAATTTCGCATTGGCCGTCATCTACAAAAAATATCAACGTAAAGACAGCAAACAGGCTGAATCCCATATCTGCTATGTTTGGCTTTCGGTTGATTTTCGCCAAGCTCATTGAAACGTCTAACAAGGCTTGGGAGTGTTATACTAATGGCACTAAGTACCAGGCCTTTTTATTTATCACCCTGATAAATCACTCCGAGGAAGTTAAGCTAAATTGATGATGGGGCTTTTTGACCGTCGGACAGCAGCGGGCATAATAAAAAGTCAACCATAACTATGCTGACCATACGTCCCGTTCTCTCCGGGACAGTCCGGTTTTCGGGCCGTTTCCATACCGTCCCGTCGTTTTTGGCAAAAAAAGTCATTTTGTCCCGTTTCAAAGCTTTTCGAGATTAAAATTCAGACTTTCCAATTTTCTCAAAGTATGGATAATATTAGATTTTAATTGAGAATATTTCTCTGTTTAGGAAAGTGAGAATAAGGCTTTGTCACTTTATAGAACAGGTACACAGATTTATTTATCTGCTCGTTTCCGTGAGCTCCGGATCTTTCAATGTTTAAGCTGAATAGCTAGTTGCATCTTTGTTGCAGGGTTAATCGAGGCATTCAAACAAATCAAGGCCGACGCATCAACGTTGTCACAGAATTTCTCGTTTCAAAAATTGTTCCAACTTTCACAGCTTATGCCTGTTTGCATAGGATCTTCAGATCACATCATTCCATCAATTTTCATGTTTGGCAATCTCACCATTTGAGAGGAAGGAGTTTCTTTCGATGATTCTCTTCGAGGACATCTGTCGGGGCAGTTTGATACTAGCTTGGCTAGTTCCCGTCCCACAAAGGAAAACATCCGTGTTCAGAAACGAGAGAAAATGTTCTGCTACGATAGTTCAGGGGTAGAATATCCGCCCGGCAAGTGGAAGACCCGGGTTCAATTCCCGGTCATAGCAGACTTTTTTCTCGTTTCAAAAATTGTTCCAACAGAATTAATAGTTCGTTCTAATTCGCTTGAAGAAAGAATGTCTGTGTAAGGCTTTGATTCGGCTGTAACATTCTTCTTAGCTTTTCCCCGATCGTATTATCTTCGAAGTTCAGTGTTAGATGAAATGAAGCAAGCAGAGGTAGTTGTATACATTGTGATAGTGGGATAAAATAAAAAAAATTCCTGTGTAAGGTAAGACTACTAATTCGCTTATTTAGTGGCAATTTATACTTTTGAAATATCATTGGCATTATTAGCACATCTTACTTTTTTTATAAGAATGTACACATAATAAATGAGAACCAGAAAATTTAATTACTATGAAAAACCACTTTTGAATAGAATTGCTTCGTTTGATTACATTATTTTCTTAGTAATCATTTTTTATCTTGTTCGATATTAAGCAAATATTATTTACTTTCATTTCGTACATTACTTTTCTTATAAGTTTACTGAGATTTACAAGCTTTTAAAATAGTTTTTTATATGTATACTTTTTAGTAACCCATAATAATAAGAAAATGGCGAAGAGAATTTGTTCATTTAACCTGCAAAAGGAGTTTAAATTTATTAAACAGGACAGTACTTTTGTAAATGACAATTCTAAGGTGCACTGTGGAATCTGCGGTGTTCACTTTTTTGTTGCTCATGGAGGTAAGAGTGACATAAATCAACACCTGCGAAGTATCAGCTCATTTTTATTCACCAGAGGAATCGACATGTGAAAAAATTGTAGCCAGTGAAGCTCTTTTTGCATTTCATAAGGTGCGTCACGGTCAGAGTTTTCGCACAAATGACTGTTTGTCAAGTTTGATCAAAAAGATTTACCAACCTAAGTTTTCATCTGCCAGTACCAAATCGGAAGCAATTATTTGCAATGTTTTGTTACCTTGTGTATTAGAGCAAGTTTCCGTTGATTTAATTAAATGCAGTAGTGTAACTATTAGTTTAGATGCTTCAAACAAAAAAGAGAACAAACTTTTTCCTGTTGTAATGTGCTATTAACTGTTTGCCATTTGATGTTGGATGCTTTGCAGTTAAAGTTTACAAATACTTTCACATATATGCAGTTAGAGTTCAGGAGCTCAAAGACTTGTAAATTTGCAGGAGAAGATTATTCTAAGTTATTAGAACATGGAAACAAGATTTTTGTCCTTAGGACCTGCGATAGACAGAATATTAAAAATGTTTAATGGGTTACGTTCTTACTTTCTTTCCCAACAAAAGTGTACAATGATTTTGAAAAACCTATTTGAAGATTCTTGCCTAAAATTATGGCTAGCATTTGCGAGAGATCAAATTTCTACATTTCAGAAAGCAGTAGAATCTATAGAAAAAACATGTGTCGGCAACTGAAGTAACCTTGGGTGTTAAATCTCTTAAAGAAGTCCTTATTGTTAGGAATGAAGAAAGTTTTATTACAACAGATGTATGAATTCAACATAAGTCGCTGGTGGAATCTAAAAAGACAAATGGATCCGAGTTTTATGAAATCATTTCAAATTTTTATTCTACCATTATAGAATATTTGGAAAAATGGGAAAAGAGCTTTGGGGTATCTGATTGGTTAGAATGGATATTATTAAAACAGTTACCTCAGCGGAAAGAGATACATAACAGTTTGGAAGAAATTAAAGATAATTTCAGTCGCATAGGAGTAGATGAACCCAATTATTTGACCAATGGGTTTGTATGAAATCCATCATAACTAATTTGGAACTCAGAACATATATCTACCTCAAATAAATGGGTCGAAATATATTTGGAAATGAATAGACTATCTGTAGCCTATGAAGATTTAAAAAAATCGTCGAATTGGTGTTATGTCTTCCAGGAACAACAGCCTGAGTTGAAAGAATATTCTCTCCCATGAACAAAATTTGGTCGAATGACAAATCGAGAATAAGCATTGATACTATGAAAGCAATGCTAATCGTGCGTGTGAACTTTGGCATGACGTGTAGTGATTTCTATGACAAAATTGTAAAAGATAAAAATTTGTTAAAGAAAATAAGCTCGGCAGAAAGATATAACTTAGATTTACTACTAAACATTGATAATAAGTAAAGATTTTTTAGTATTTTTTGCTGTAGTTGTCGTTTCTTGTTTACACTGTATAAATATAATTATACTTTCTGTATTACTGAAATGCAAGAAATTTAAGTTTTTCTATGGTAAATAAACAAGAATGAAGAACTTAGAAAAAGGAGGTTTTACGCAGTTCTTATCCTTCGATTTTTATTTTTAGTCAATAAAGCAAATATTTAATTCTATAAAAATGGTCCCTAGAATTGGCATGTTAGTTATCTAATTTTTAAATAAATTGGTTCCTCACTGTTTGATTCTATTATATATATTGCTACCGAAATGAGATCAAAAGATCTTATCTAACGGTAATATTTAATTTAAAAACCCTATCTGTATCGTAAGTAAAATAATCATTTAAAATTGTCTTTTTCCTTCTAATAGATTTGTAAAGACTGAGTAGCGTTTCTGTCTTTGTAGTTGAAAATTATCGCTCAACTTTTAAAAAATAATGTCAAGTTTACGATTAATTTTTATACACTAATATATTTCGTAATTATATTAACCTTTAGAATATATGAAATAAAAATATTCGGAAACAAATATAAAAGAAGTAGTTTACTATTATATTAAAATTGAGAGCTAAAAAGAAAAGCAAACGTTTTCATAATAAATTTCATTCCTATTAGGATTACTTTTTCCTTGAAAAACTATGTTGACCTAGCGGAAAATAATTTTTCATTTAAAAAAAAACTTTTTGGAATTAAATACGTAGTGAACTCATTTCAACTTATACTGCTGAGACCATATGAAGGCATGAAGTATGGGATTTACTCTCTACTCAAGATAAATAAATAACTAAAGATAAATCCAATCCAATGTACAGAATTACTCCAATTCCTTCAAATCACGTATTTATTGGAGTGATATAAACCACCCTTTTTAAAATAGTCGTGAGAAAATATTGTCCCGTTTTGTCACGTTTTCTTCATGGGAAATGTCCCGTTTTCGCCTTGTTGGGATATGGTCAGCCTAAACATAACGATTTATTGCTGGTCATTTCAGCGGGAAACGTAATACGCTTCGCCCAAAAGTGCCCCTATTTCTGGTCCAGCGCATTATCGTAATTGTTTATCACTGTGTAGCACTATTTGGGTATTCCGCTATCAAAACTTAGGGCAAACTAATAATTTATACTTACAAGGCATTTGGTATATTCCTTCCTCTTGTAATAATCCCGAAACATAAGCCCGTTTTAGGTGATGTACTTTTATATTTTCCCTCTGGGGGCATTGGCGTCATATGAAAAACACTAATCTAATGCTGAGGCATAATAGTTAATTTAGATTATATTTCATTCTCATGTTGGTAATATCATACTTTACTCCACGAGTGCGGAAGCTTTTTGCGTGTCGGGCCGCATTAGTAGATGTAAGTGCTTTGGCGGGCCGTAATAGATGTCGCGAGCGCCTCGATGGACCGGATGATAGGTTACATCGGAGCGTATACGTGACGCTACACATTCAAGTCTAGACTATTCTTAAGCATTAAAACTTCACAGACTGGGGTTTATGGCAACAAGTGCAATTACGATATACAAAACTATCTGTAGTAAATATCACAGACAACATTTTCATCATAGCTTCACGGGCCGCATAAAATTCTCTTGCGGGCTGCATGTGGCCCGCGGGCCATAGGTTGCTGGTCCCTGCTTTACACCATACGAATATACAAGCTGCATTATCGAATGCGAGTACTTCATATTGGGGGATGCCGGGGTTGTTGTGATTAGGACGCTGGCTGATACTCGACTACTGCTCGAAAGGGGAGCGGGCACGAATCCTGCGAAAGTAGAATTTTTTCCCAGGCCCCCTGTTTGTGTGGTTTGAGAAGACCGCGCAAATTCAGCGTTCAGTCCTTCGGTAGGGACGTTAAGCCGTTGGCCCCCTTGGTGCTTTTCGTTAAGAGCAGGCTAAAAGCCGACACCAGGTGTCTCTTCTCCCTTGCTATCCGACTATTCATTGCACTACCTCTTAGATACCCATTGTGCGAAGGAAGAGGTGAATCAGCTGGTAAAATACATTATCATTACACTTCATATTGATCATTTTATCATTCTTTGATGCCTACTACATACTCTCAAGTTCTCTTTTTGTTTATGCCTCAAAATGCGAAATCTTTAGTACATGATACCCTCATTTCTTTCATATCAATACCGCCCAAATGCCATTTACCGTTTTGGTCGCTGGCAAGGTGGAAGGAAACCAGCAAATCAGGAATCTAGTGGCATTGATATTTTGCTCATTTATTCCCTCACTTTCATATTTTTGACGATATATATCGCGGTAATATATAATCTGTGTTTATTTAACCGACTGTGAAGTAGAGGAAAAAACCACGGTGCCAAAACCTGCTTAAAATTGATTCAAGATTACGTAGCATAGATACTGTTTTGATTAACTCTTAAATTAATGTTTATACTAAATATTTACTTAGCCTACGTGAAACTTTACTTTTCCATTGAGTGTGCTGTTTGTTTATCTCAAACGAAATACTGCCATTCCTTGTGCAACATGGAGAGTAAATTTCTTGGAACAGGCCGCTTGAGCAAAACCGCATTTCTCTAATTTAATTAATTCTGGAAAACGGGCTTTTTCATATAAGGAACATTTGTAAAATGCTTTATGCTCCAATTTCAAGATCGCGTACAATTAAATTGTATAAGTTTTGGATAAACAAGTTTCTCATTTATTTAACCGCCTATAATCAAATCCGCTTTGGAGAAACCCGCGTTGGACAGGAGTTTTACTGAATATCTCCCATATAGCACCGAGATATTTATCGCGAATTTTTCGATCCTAAATTTTTAAGATCAGTAGTAAAATCACGTCAGTATATACGATATACTTAATATCATTAGAAAATTGGATTTAGAATTTATTTAAATGAGTATATTCAAATTAATACGATTTTTGTAGAAATTATACGCTAATCCTTTATCATTATATTTCAAAAATAAGAAATGCGATAAGGGTTTTCATTTTCTCTAGATGTGAGAATTCTGAGAATTAAATGTATATTCGACAAATGATATGGCAGAAGAAATTTTAAAGTAATAAAAAATTGGTCTTATTTTATTCTTGTAAGGTTTTAGTTTTTGCGCATAGTGCTAATACGAGATAGATGAGTTTTTTGTAACGTAGTGGTTTTTGTCTCGAAGATGGATTAGAAGCATCTCCTTAGATTAGGTGATTTTGAGATTTGGTACCTTCGTGGAATACGGAAATTAATTTGGTCTTACAAGAAAAACAGAAAATTAAATTGAGTCGTCGAGGAGGAAATTTTACTCAACGTGATTAAAAGAGTTGAGAAGAATTAGCTAGAAAAGATTTGAAACGAGAAAGAATTTTCGAATTGTTGGCCAAGGGAAAGATGCTGAAGGATAGTAAAAGAAGAAGGAAATAGGAATTTTCTGAGTATATAGAAAATGGATGACTAATAATGCAAAGAGTTTGGAGGATGAAATTCATCGAAAGAATTGCTGAATTATTACTGACTGATTTAATGAGTGTTAAGCCGCTACATGATATTGTACAACGTAACGCATTATAACATTTAAGGGTGCTGGAATGTAGCCATATTGTGAGCCTCTGGAATTCTAGTTACTATGAGGTATATACTTAATTGTTCGATACTTAATTTGTTATCCTCCAAAAGATAATAATAATGTTCCAGACCTTGGCACTGGTTAGCAAGTCCCGCAATATAACATGTATTTCTATTGGTAATTAATAATTTTTCATTTGATTAGTCATCCAAAAATTTCCACGCCTAAAATATAGAAGAATGCATATGATCTCGCGCCTAGAGAGTAGTGTAAACAGAATCAGGAGCTTAGTGCGAGAGGGGAAAGAAATGTATACATTGAATGTGAAAAGTCCTAACACAAAGAAGCGCTCATACTTCCTAAATGATTGCGAACGTAAACATTTATGGCCGAAAACAAGACTCAACTGACTTGTAGAAAAAAATTATTATTTATTATTCAAAGACATTTTTAGCTGCGATTGGCATCGACTTCGGAAATCCACCCACTATTTTGTAATATACAGTAAACCCTTGTTCAACGCAGGTTTCCCCTACGCGGATTTGATTATACGCGAAGAAATAAATGAGAGGTATATTTACTCAATACGCATAAAATTATGTATACGCGATCCTGAGTTTGGCGCGCGCCACATTTTACCTATGCATGTCACGTGAAAAACCTCCTAGCCAATGACAACAGGTGATTTTTTCTATAAGGCGTTGAATTTGTGCAGCGCGGTTTTGCCAAAGAGGGTTTTTTCCAAGAACGTAACCCCCGCGTTGCGCAAGGAACTACTGTGGATGGAAATCAATTGTTATGGATTTGGTAGATTGTTTTCCTTCAGGAAATTTAACCACGTTTTCAGAAATGACGAGTTGTGGTCCTAGGAAACTAATATCGCCCATGGTTCTCGCACCCACAAAATCCGCTTCTGACGTCGTTTGTAAAGGTATCTATATTAAAATGTGCTAAGATTGTATCCCTAGTAACAAAATGACATTCCTCAGAGCATTAGCTGCTTTTGTAGTAAAAAGTTAACCAAAAAAATTTGATAAAAGTAATACTGAAAGCCATCGTACTAATGCATTATCTGAAAATTGCTTTGTTATCCGTCCTAGGTGAAAGATGCTGATTTTTCACAAATTTAATTTGCGGTTATGAAGAAAATATTAGGCTTTCTCAATTTTTTCTCCGTCGACTATCCATATCGATTATGTCATCTGATCGTATCCTTTCCTGCACTCCTTCCTTTTCGCCTACATAAGCATATCGTAAAATGGCCGCCATCGTCCTCTTCTTCCTCCTCACATTTTCAGCAATTATCGGAAAGATTTTAACCGAATTTTTCTCTCACAGCCCGGTAATGATCCGCGAATTTGAATTTTTACCAGGAAAGGAAAGGGTCCAAAAGCGATCCAAAAATTTTTAAGCTCATGCTTTAAATAGCTTTTTTGAGTACATCAAATGCTTGCATTCCTCTTTTTCGTAGAATTCGATATGAAATTTGTAATATTAACAGTCGTTCTTCTGTGAGCCACGGTAAAGTCATATTCCACAGATCAATTTGATAAGAAATTTATAAGAATCGGCTATTACTTCAGTTCACCGATGTTAAGAACTAATAAAAACCTTTGGAATCTGCTATAGGCGGATTGCCACTGATGACGGCTGCTCTGTAGTCAAAATGCTTTTTTAGATTTCATTTTACCAAGGCCAGCTCGATAATTTTCCGTGAACCCGCGACGAGATGTTAAACTAATAAGTAATCATAGAATAATCAAATAAAAAATCAAGTACTCAGGTATCTCCAATTGCCATAAAAATTAGAGATACCTCGGATAAGTACTTAATTTTTCAAGTGCTTATTCTGGAATCGTTTTAGCCATAAGACGAGGACGATAATTCTCTAGCGAATCTTAGCAGTTGAATCAATTCTTCGAAAACTTTCGACTTCTGAGACACTCCCTAATCATGCGCAGCGGGAGTCGAGTGATTGTTAATTTCAGTTCCTCGATATCTATGAATATCTTGTTTTACGCATGAAACGTAGAAATAGTCCGCCAATCAGTGCGTTACTCGGTGAGTTTTTAACCCGGGAGGACTCGCGTCTGGCCAAAAAATACCCAAACAGAAAAGATAAGTGTTTATCTTTTGACTCATCAGCATTATTTGAGCGTAACCCCCAATATCCTCCATTTGGACTCTCCCTGTTAGTTCTCGAGTGTTTTTTATTCTTACGACCGTTTGCTTATGAGTAACTGAGACTGAAACCAGAGAGCGGGCATTTTTCACACGCGCGTTCATGCGCAACAAAATTAATACAGGAGAGATTTGGTAAAAACTAATTAATTTTTTGTAACATTGTACTACAGATGTGTATTGTATATAAGATTTACTGGTTTTCCCGTTAATGAAATTTAGTTTTATTACTATTTATAACGGAACTAAAGGGGGAGAGGATATTGTAGTTCAGTTGTGTGAAACATATTCAGTGTCCAGAAAATCATCACGTTGGCCGCTGACGATGTCTTAGGGATTTCTAAAAATTGCAGGAATTAATGCGTTAGTGATCTGTAATGCTAACAATTTATTCGATGCAATGTATAAAGCTCTTCAGCGTTTGGGTATAAAATATCCCTTTCGTTACAAAGTACGCCGCGCGTCCTCCACGGTCGAACAAGTAATGCGTATCCATGAAATTTACGCTGTCGTTAAGTTCGTGTCAAGGTCTGTCACGATGCCCGGGACGCAAGGGCGTATATTTTCGACGACCACAGGAAGCCTTCATTAAATTTACAATCGCGAGGTGATAAGGTCGTAAAGATTAGGTTTCGTACCGCCGGGTCATTTTCCGTTCCGATCCCCATCTGAAAAACACGCGGAAACGGCTCAATCTCGACGTAGTTAATCCCTTCGATAATATTGTTTTCGCGGCTCCATTTTGTTGTTATATCTCATCGATTCATTGATATCAGAAACACACTTTTCTGCCCTTCTGTCTGTGGAAAGAATTCCCTTCTGTTTTTTTAGTTCGTTTGTCGTTGGAACACGTTCATTTTCCCACTATTGACATTAATTTTGGAACGAAAAAAAACTGCGTCCCGTAAGATATTGTCAATTATACGATTGACTAAACGAGTCAGCGGTTTCTTAATTGGAATGTAGCAGTTATTTTGACCCGGAAATTGAAATTTGTAAATATATATTTCACTAATGGCTATAATAGGAAAGAACGGGAACAAATAACTAGTAAATAAAACACATGCTAAAATATTTCATCTCTTATGTTGAAATATGTAATTACACCCATCCCTCGCTACGCACGGTACATGCGTTCCTATAAAAAGCCGGGTAAAGCGAAACCGTGAAAATTGGGATAGAATACATACAACGTGTAATCACAATTTAGTTAAATTGTATTCAAAATTGCTTCCTTCATTCTTTATTATAACATCTTCAGTCGAACTGAAACATTTATAATAATACGCTTAGAGACCGTTCCGATACCGTGCTAATGTAAAAATGATGGCTGCGCGATTCGAGGTATAGCTCTGTTGAAAGTTTACGGACCAAGCGCAGAAACCCATTTTGGTCTGGAAGAATCTATTCTCGAAACGCGGGCTGCGCGGTGGAGAGAGTAAAATTCTACGTCATTCTCTGCTGATGTGAGACTCCACGTAGAGCTGAATCCCAAGGTCGGCCATTCACTTTCCCTCTCCTTAAAACGTCTTCCCCTACAACACGTGTCAGTTCGCGCATTTAGGGACCGCAAGCTTCCAATACGCCTACAGTTATCAAAAAAGAAAACCGTGCTAATCCTAAAACGTGCAGGGTGCAATAAGTTCGATTTCTTTTGTTTTATTAGCCTCACATATTCATTCCTCAAATTCGTATGCTTTAGGATCGTATGGAGTGGACCTTTTTTGAATTAAAAAAATTTAACTTACTTTGGGATAAATAGCTGTTGACCATCTAATCGACAGTGTAAATTGGAGATTTTGACTTTGCAGCGGATAAAGCTAGAACTTGAACGTATTTTTCTACAATTTTTGCGGATGAGGATATATGTCCCTGTTAAAAAAGCGTTTGAGATTATCATGGTTGATGCTTTGAAATCCGGCCCTTCCTTCTTTCTCCTCATTCTTAAAAAACATAGAAATGTGACCTCGGTTTTAAACTGTATGCGTTCGAAAATGAGTGTATTGGCGCTTTTGATGGGACTTGGGGGAATAATGCTTTTCGAAGGCATTCATCAATTGAAGATGTGGACACGAAGAGGATGAGACAGGATTGGAGTAAAAATAGAAATAAAAACTAATTTTAATATGAAAGGATGGAAAGAGGAATGCCCCTTTCATTCAGAAGCCGGAGGGAAAGAATGACAAAATGGTGGATTAAAAAGTTCCGTGGGTTGTCATAAACGCATTTAAAGTCACGTCGGCACGTGCGAAATGGGTGACCAGGCTTGGCGTGGGATCTTGGAATGGACTGCTCATTCTTGACGGAGGGATTAGCGTTCTACTAATCTGGCGGGCTTTTTTGGATTTTGAGAAAAAGAGGGAACGATGTCTTGGTAATCAAAAGATGCTTAATAATCAAAGTAGTATGTATTTAGCTATACTTTCGGTAAAAATTTCCTCCATGTTATAAACTTACACCCACTATGATTTTGTAATATAAATGATTTTGCAGTTTCGATTGCAAATGCTGTTAATTTAACAATGTAATATGTCCTTTATTTCCTGGCGATAGGAGAAGTCAAGGAATCAAAGTTAAAAATAAACAATTACATTTATTTCTTATTAATTTACATCTGGCTTCTTAAAATGCAGGTTAAACATTTTATATTATTTTTTATTTGCGGCAGTCAAATCCGTGCTGCTAACAATGATTCAGAACGGACTTATCGCTCATTCCTAATCTAGATTAAACTGATTAACCTCCTTTCTGTACGTATTGATTTTTTGCTGCATATATACATGTAAGTATGTTATCTATTAACAATGAGAATTTGTTAGTTGGTCCATTGGTGATGGGAAAGAATAATTATTTAGCGAGCTTAAACGCGGCAATGTCATGGTAACAATAATATTTGATTGTGAAATCGTTAGAAATATCTCGTTTTTCGGATTTTAAATCAAATTTTGAGCAAGTTTGGGCCTTATTAATTTTTTTGACCGGAAAATAAGTTAAGTGTATTTTAACGCGCACAAGTTCAAGTCATGAGTCTGTATCAAGATTTCAAAGATTTTGAAAATGAAAACGAAAAATATCCTACACTCACTCAAATGTTAATCGTATCATTATATATAGACGTTTCTTACAGAGGAGGAGGAGGAGAATACTAATGTTTAGGCACTTCCAGATGAGCTGGAGATTCGAAATTTTTTTCTTTGGTAGGATTTTGTGCAAAACCGGCTAAAAAAAACGAAAATCTTGAAAAAGTGCAAAAATGCGGACGCTAAAAATTCGCAATTGTTTAAACAATATTTCAAGGTTTATGTATTTTCGCATGTGCTATGGATTTGAAATTTTTTTATAGGTAGAATTCGTAAAAAAAAAACAAATTTTGATATTTTAATTTGTTTGGCAGTTAAAAATTCTTAAAGTTTAAACAAATAGATAACTGTTTAGACATTATGGGATGAGCTAGGAAGCTGAAATTTTCAAGTTATGTACAGAGTAGTGCATTTGCACAAATAAACATTTGAATCTCTCCATAAACATATTTCGGCGGCCGTTAAATATGTTTAAAATTAAAACAATTGGGAAAATATTATTTCACTTCTAGAAGTACTACAACTTTAAAATTTGGCAGAAATGTGTAGCATTAGTACCCCATAATGGAGAAAGTATAAAATTCTTAAAATTGCAAAGTTTTGGGATTGTTTTAATCAATTATTTTTACATAAAGGAAAAACGAAAATCGCTCCGGAGGTGAAATATTTAGAATTAAATTTTTTTTTGAAATGATGAAATATGAAAAATGAATGTTTTTTAATGTTGTGATGATATGCTTGCAGAATGCAAACACCAACTACTAGTAGAGAAAATAATCTCTTTTGAAGTCGATGTTTATCGTGGACGATAACGCATTAAAAACCTGCTGTTCTTGTCGAAAGATTTATCGAAATCGAGTTGACCGTTCCAGAGTTATTTACTTTAATTCACTAAATCTCAAATACAACCACGGAATGAGATGTTTTTATTATAATAGCAATTTTTGAAAAAGAGTTTCGTTTTTGTTGCTGCAAATTCTTGGAATGTTTTCTTCGTGGAAATAAGCTTTCAACGTGACGTTAAATAAAATTGTGAATAATTTTTTATATTCACGAGGGAGTAATTTGTCGGAATTACTTTGTAAAATTAACTTTTACATTCTTAATGTTGTTAAATAATTTTCATCCATTCTCCAATTTACAAATAAAAAAATTATCAGTTCGTGAGAATGAAAGCGAAATTTTTGACGATTTAATTAATTATTAATTCACGAATTGCTTGGAAAGCTCGATAAGTTACGTCGTGCGATGGACATTAATTATTTATAACAGTAAAATGACAACGCGATTCACATTGAATTTCATGAACTACCCTATTGCCATCTTAAATTTAAGCCTCACCTTTTCTCTTAATTAAGGAGATGCATACAAAAAGAAAAACATTGAGACCGAAAAACCTTTTACTCCGCAAAGAAAACAAGTCGAGGAAAACCACCACTTACTCATTTTCCCTGAAAAATCTTCCCTTCATTCACGCCCGTACGTGCTTCATAATTTTATTCTCGCACTCGTCAAGTCACCCGGAGAAGAAATTGACAAAGAAACGAGTCCCACTTTTTTCCGTTTCAAGAATTTACGAAAGAAAAGGTTAAAATAACTCGCCGAGCAGGAATAAACCGAGACGAAGACGAAGGAAAAATAAAAACGCGGAGTGTTCTTTATTTCTCAACCGCCCTCTCGGATTTCTTCGGGGTAAACCAAAAGAGCGAAATAATGGCAAAAAAATAAACCTCGCGCCCTCGTAAACACGGAAGAAACTCTTAAAAATATAATGAAGGGAAAACCCATATTAATCAGCTGAGTCCGGCGTCCGTCGTCATGGTAACGGAGGATTTTTCCCCAACCCAACCACCGCTTCCTCATCCTCCTCTACGACAATATTTCTCCCCATTTCTCTCTCTCTCTCTATTTCCCTAATTATTCTCCTAATTATTCCCGCCCTCATTCTTTCACCTTCTTCCTAAGAAAAGTCTCATCTTTACGTCATTATCATACGGAGGTTGTGTGCAAGGCACCGGAGAAAATTAGAACAGAGAGTTGGGCGATATCGCGAGCCTCTTGAAGTTTCTTTGGCGAAGTTATATTAAAAAAGGAGGTTTTAAAAAAGGAAGAAGGGAGCGGGAAAGAGAGTATGAGGGGGAGGGGAAATAAATGTGCTAGGGAGCGAGTTAAGAGTTTTATTTTTTTCGGAGAGGGTGGAAAAGGGGTGGGGGAAAAGAGGGGGGCAAAAAATGAGGGGGGGGGAGAGAAATGAGGGGGGATGAGAAAAGAGGGGTGGGGGCGAGAAAAGTAGGAAAGGGCAGAATGGAGAGAAAGATTCTCCTCTGCGCTAATTGTCTCCGCTCTGCTACCGCAACCCTCACTCCTCTCTCTTTCCCTTCCGTCTCTCTCTCTCGCCCTCTCTCCGTCGTCTGGCCTGAAGTGGCTCCCTCTGATAATATAACCGTAACTTTTTGAGGTGCCGTGATGATGGATTTTGGAGGATTTTTATATGGTGTAAAACGGCAACTTTTTGGAGGTCACTCACCACCGGTTTCTCCCCTATTCATTTTTTTGTTATCTCCCCGTAACTTTAGACCGCTCTTCTGTGGTTTAATAGGGCTATTTTTGTGGTTCCTCGAAGCTCCTTCGTGGGGCCATTTTTATTTAATAGTAAAAACCGTCCGGCATCAATTCGGAAAGGATGAGTTAGATCGTATCTTAAATCAAGTGAGTGAGGTGGGAAATATATAGCTTTGGGATTGATTTAACAAATGGTTGTTTGCAGTGTAATTATGAACGTTATTCATCTACATGTTATTTGCAGTAAATCTAATAAGTAGGGAAGCTTTGACCAGTAACTAGTCTTGATCATCAGTCATATTCATGCTCTGAAAGATGGTTGGTTTCATGAATCAATTTGCATAAAAATCAACAAGTTATGAGTTTTTGATAGTCGGCATGTTATATTAGATTAGTTTATCAGAAATTTGTTTAGTATTTTTGTGTATCGATTTTTGAAATAATCGACGATAGTTTTTGAACAACTGGCAAATTTACGTCCAAGTGTTGGAATTGCGCCCTATCGTACTGACATATTAATACAAATTTAGTTTCAGTCAAAAAATCTTTCCACTCTTACGCTGGATAAAGGCTGTGTATTATCATTATTTTGTTACTATGAAAATTTACGATTCTGCATGTCAAATAATAGCCATAATGCCATTTGCTTCTAATTTTTTTATTAAAACAATTCAATCTTAAAATTTCCAAATTGTACCCGACTTTTTAATTTAATAAGAATAGGAGGACGGATGCTTCTGCTTTACGGAAATATATTTGTTAATCCAATTAATTGTGTCGATCTGCTCATTACGTTTGAATATGCAATTGACGGCCTGATAAATTAGTTGGCAAGCTCAAACTTGACAGCGATGCGAAATGTTAACATAGCTATTGAATATATTTTTCGCGCGCTGCAAATTTTCACAAGTACTGAATTGAGTTTTGATGCGAGATGATAGTCGAAATGGCGTAATGAGGCCCAAATTTAATTGGTCTGTGAATTATATTAAGGGCCTTCAGCGCCACATTTCAGTATGCGGTCGTTCACGTAAGTCCTAACCAGCTAGTACAGAAAGGCTGCCGGATAAGGTGAAGTCGGTAGCGGCTGCAGTATCGCTGCGATAGGCCATGGAAAATCAAAATTTTCTATCCCTATTGTGGATTTTTCAATTTCCCTTGTACCATGAATACAAAAAGTGTTTCTGTCATGAGCAGTTTAATTTAGAGATTCTGAAAATACGATACATAGTTTAAGTTGCGCTTCCGTCCTAAGATTGTGGCCGGGAAACGTTTGCTACTGAAGTTATCACGTTAAAATATTGTTAATAGCCGATTACCTCTGATAGGATCCTTCGAGTTATGGGTTAGATAAGGAGAGTGCAATATAAAGTCCGCAGGTCGCATCTGGACCGTGAGAGCATTTTATATGGCCCGCGAAACTTGAACGATGATGCGCTCTGTGATATTTATAACAGATAATTTTCTATATTTTAATTGCGCCTGCTCCCATAAAACCTTGCTTGTTGAAGTTTTAACGCTAAAAATAGTTTAGACTATTTTAATTTGTAGCTTCGCATATGATCTTTCGGATAGGCTCCGATGTAAACTGCTACCCGGCCCGCCAAAGCATTTACATCAACGAATGCGGTCAACCACTTAAAAAGGTTGCACACCCCTGGGGTAGATGGAGGAAGAGACTGCTTAGTCGCAATATCGCCCAAATAAAGACGATTGTCTATCTGTCCATCGCAATCTCTCAAGTAAGTTCCTAAGTGAAACCTTATGCGCCTCGCCTGAGCACCCGCAACTGCTAATGCGGTCAGCCTAAGTTTGCCAACCCCTTGGCTGCAAGCGCCGCAGCTGTAACGAGAAAAAATTCAGGAAAATATTTTTCCACCCGTAAATACGTGTTAATTTGACCAGCAGTATTTCTCTACTAACTAATGGGAGCGTTATAAGAAAGTTTCCGCATTGCAAGATGCACCGATTTCTCCTCTTACCGGCGCTTGTATTGTGCACCATCTTACTTTGATTCTAATTTCCCCAGGTAGTCTCACTACAGTCTTAACCGCATTCAAAAGTCTATTTGCTCGCTTCTTTTCTATTCCACAAACTTTTAACCACTCTTATGCCCTCTCTCGAACGTGTCACCCACCCGTTTCATTCGCACCTTTCATGGTGCTTTCCATTCATTCGAGTCCACGTTAAGAGCGTTTCTTGACATTTTCCCCTATATTGTGTCTCTTCAATTCACCTTTCTTTCCTTTCAAAGCGTCGCACGTCAATCTCACGTCTGTAGTTTTGCGTCTTCACATGAATAGTCAATAGGGTTAGCACGTTTTGGGTGTTTTATTATCTGCTAAAAAAATTTCCATTACGTTATTTGTGAAAATCGTGGTCGAAGAAAGGAATGGACGGATATAAGATTTAATCCGCAAAGCCCTCGCTCATCGCCAGCTCTTTGTATCTAACGTGATCTGAGTCCGTATTTCCTTAATTCATTCTTATATATGTCCTTTATTGAAATAGGCATTTTTGAGTGTCAAAAACTGACTTTGTCTTATCTTATTCAGAATTTTTTTACCCCTAGTGGTATATAATTTTCTAACAAAGATTTTGATATCATCATCATTCATCATCATGCTTCTGTCCGAAGACAGGTTTTAACTGAATCGCTGCCTCCATTTCTCTCTTTCCCTAGAAGCCTCTTTTATACCTCTATAAGTATTATATCCCTGCTTTATATTATCTAATATTCCTATTCTTTTTCTCCCTCTTCCTCTCCTTCCACTAATTTTTCCTTCTAAGATCGTCCTTTGTAAACACTGTCTTCTCAATATGTGCCCTATCCAATTTGCTTTTCTTTTCCTGATTGTTTTTATTAGTGTCCTTTCTTCTCCCACCATTTCTAATACCTCTTCGTTTCTCTTCCTCTCTGTCCATTTCACTTTCATCATTCTTCTCCATACCCACATCTCAAAACTTTCTAAATATTTTTCCTCCTTTCTCCTTACCGTCCACGTCTCTGCACCATAAAGAGCTATGCTCCATATGTAGCATTTTGCTAATTTCTTCCTTGTTTATAAATTTATTTTCTTGCTTGTGAGAAGCTCCTTCTTCTCGTTAAATGCTGCTTTTGCCATTGCAATCCTACTTCTGATGTCCTGTGTACTACTTCCATCCTGTGCTAAAATACTGCCGAGATATTTGAAACTACTTACTTGTTCCAATTTTTGGCCATTTACCATTATATTTAATTCTTTATGTTCCTTTGAAACCACCATGACTTTTGTTTTTTCTGTATTGATCTTCATTCCATATTGTTGGCCAACCTCCACTAGTCTGTCTGTCATCCTCTGAAGCTCTTTCTCGTCTTCTGCTATTAAGCCCTGATCATCTGCGTATTTAATGGTGGTAATACATTCACCTCCTATCTTAAATCCTTTCTCTTCCATCAACGCTTCTTCTGTTATTGTTTCTGCATACATATTAAATATCGCTGGTGAAATAGGACAACCCTGCCTCACTCCCCTCCCTATTGAAGTACTTTCCGTTTCTTCTCCTTCAACCCTGACTCTAATCTTTTGATCAAAGTAAAGGTTTTTAAGCAGTCTTTTATCTTTCCAATCTATTCCTATTTTGTTTAAAATACCCAGCATTTTATCCCATTTCACTCGGTCAAAAGCTTTCTCCCAATCTACAAAACAAAAATACATACCTTTATTGACTTCTAGCGCTCTTTCTGTCATCATCCTCATACATCCTATAGCATCTCTAGTCCCCCTTCCTCTTCTAAAACCAAACTGATTATCTTGCAGCTCCTTTTCTATTTTACATTCAATTCTTTTGGTTATTATTCTGGTTAGAACTTTAGCTGTATGAGAAATTAAACTAATAGTTCTGTAATCCTTACAACATTTTGCATTGTTCTTTTTCTCCAGTGGTACCATCACAACATCTAAAAAATCTTCAGGCCATATGCCAGTATCATATACTTGGTTAAAAAATTTTGTGAGTTGCTTAACTGCTTTAGACCCTAAAACCTTGAGAACGTCCACGGGTATATCATCACTCCCAACAGCCTTCCTTCTTTTCATGTCATCAATTGCTCTTTTAACTTCAGACTCGAGAATACTTGGTCCTAGCTGATCTTCTTCCACATCCTCTTTTTCATTTAATTCAATATTTCTTGGCTTTCCTTCTTTGTCATACAGAACCTCAATGTATTCTTTCCAGACATTCTTTACATTGTCTGGCTCCGATACTATTTTACCACTTTTGTTCATGATTCCTTTACGTCCTATCTTTCTTGCTTTTTTCTTGAATAGTTCCCTTGCTTTGCTATACATGAGGTCTGTTCTACAAATTCTTTCACATTCGACAATCTCCTCGCATTTTTCATTTATCCACTGTTCTCTTGCTTTATCTGTTTCCCTTCTTAAAGCATTATTTAACTCCTTGTACTTTCTTTGGCCTTCTTCAGTGTTTATGTTCTTCCACTTTCTCCGCTCTTCCATTTTTTGCAGCATGGCTGCTGTGATCCAGGGTTTTTTGTTTCTTTCACCCGTTATCTTTCCTACCTTCTTTTCCATTACATCTTTAATGCTGCTATGGATGTATCTCCACTCCTCATCTACATTCTTCCTATTTTCTTCAGCTCTCTCCCCCAACCTTTCCTCCAGCTCAGTCATGATAGCCTCCTTGTTTTTAAGGAGTTCCTCTAAGTTCCATTTCTTGTTAACTCTTATGTTTCTCCTAACGCTCTTCAGTCTACATTGTATATTTGCCACCAATAGGTTGTGGTCAGAATCCATATCTGCCCCTGGTAGTGTTTTCACATTTTTAATGCTATTTCTAAATCTTTCATTGACTAGTATGTAATCTATCTGGTATCGTCTCTGGTCTCCTGGGCTTCTCCATGTGTAAAGTCTTCGCTGGTGATGCTTAAACCTTGTATTAGTTACAATTAATCTATTTCTATGGCAGAATTCCACAAGTTTATCCCCTCTTTCATTTCTCTTCCCTAGTCCATATTTTCCCACTATGTTATCTTCCTGTCCCTCTCCGACTACACTGTTCCAATCTCCCATTACTATGGTGGTGATCCTTCCATTTCCCTCATCCTCCAATATCTCCATAATCTGTTCATAGATTTCATCTACTTCGTCGTCGCCAGCATTAGTTGTTGGCATATACACTTGAATTATAAGCATATCCACTGGCTCCATCTGGAGTTTTACGGCTATTAATCTGTCATTAACTGTCACTACCTTACTAATTCTTTCAGCTATCTCTTTTCTCATTATAATCCCCACTCCCCTTTCCTTTTTCTCCCCTCCTGAGTAAATAATCTTAAATTCGTCTGAATTTATCTCGCCTTCTCCTTCCCACCGGACTTCACTAAGACCTACTATACTTACATTATTCCTTCTCATTTCCCTTTTTAGGTTCTCTAGTTTACCCCCTGAATTCATAGTCCTAACATTCCATGTGCCTATTTTTAATTTCTCACTACTTGCTTTCTTATTAATCTTACATTTCCTCTGTGCATCCCCTAGGGTAGTCCCCACCCGGAGATCCGATTGGGGGACTATTTTACCTCCGGAATATTTTACCCCAGAAAGATCCATAGAGGTATTTTCAGCTTTTCAGCCTATCATGGGAAATATAATGAGGTAGTTTCCCCTTGCTTTCCTCATCGCAGTTTCACAGAGTGATTACCCATCTGTAGCTGTTCAGATCCACATGATCACCACCTACAGAGGTACTGTGCAAGCTGCTGCCCTTGCACAGGGGGATGTAAAACCCCCAAGACTGCTTCTTAGTCTGACTCTTCCCCTCAGACCTTTCCGGCTTGGATGGTCCTACCAGGAGAATTATCTCCCGCCGGCATAGCTCTTTAGTTCGTAAGAGTACACAAACCCTCCCACCTCTGTAAGATTATGCAGTCCTTAGGGAGGGGATTTTGAAATAGTATTTTAAAAATATCTTGCAATCTATCCTTCGTAGGAATACTAGAGCGGAAATGAATGAATGTAATTTTTGAAGTACATACTTTGACGTACAGAGTGCACATATTAGTAACTTAAACAACCGATTTACATCCATCCATTCTTTCTAACAATCTCATGAAAAAGCGAATTTCTGAACTGAACACACATTTGCGTGTATTAATGATGTGTGAAATGGTTAGATAACCGAAAATAATAAAAAAACTGATACTAATAAGCTAGTCATAACGACTGGAAATTTACAGTTAAAGAAATTTTTTAATTATTTAAAACAAACTGCTAAACCATACGAATGGAATTTTTCATTAATCATGTCGGATGTCAAGTGTAAGTAACGGAAAATAAAAACCATTCAAATGAAAGTACGCGTTCTGTCAATTTACAAATAGCAGATGAAGAAGGTCTTTACCCGAAAATCTTTCAAAGTATGAGTGTAGCTCCGAGAACTTGAGCGGCTCCAAAGAGTTGATCCACAGCGTCCCACAACACCTAGTTGCCACTAATAACTTATTTTAGCTTTCCTCCTCCTCAAATGTGTGTTTGTATATGGATAACAAATGGGTGTTTTCAGGATGCTCTGTGGACACTTACCGTGGTTGGAGAGCCTCTAAGGGTTCGAAAAAACTCACATGGAGACATTTTCAGGAAGCTCTTCTGGTGTAATCCTTTATCAGCCACGGAGAGATGACAACTAACAGCTAGTGACAAACTGGGATGGAGGTAACTAGTATAAGGAGATCGGTGATTGGAGGAGGCAGGGAAAGGGTGGGTGGAGGAAGTATGAAAGGTTAGCGGAGGTTAAGCCCATTAGGGGGGGAGGGGAAGTGTTAAGAAGGTGGTAATAGTCAATTTCATATTGTCGGAACCCTGTTGTTACCGTATCACGTTTCATCTTTCCTCTTTTTTATTTACATACACACGCGCACACTTTAACATATATTCCATCAAAACTTGAAAGTTATGACGTCATAGGTCATAAGGATTATTTGGTCGAGACCCGCACGTAGCATCCTGCAGACGATGGATTTTCTCTCCTCCGAAAACGTTCGAATTACTATATTTTTTAATTCGTTATGCCCAATGTTCCATGTTTATTTTGACTTTCCGTAAAATAGACACCATTGCTCGATCGCGTTTTTCGTTAAAAATAATGAAGAATTAATTAATAATAGGTGAATAAATATGGCGAGTTTATGGCGCGAGAGCGATCTCGGATGAAAAAATATTGATCGAATCTTGTTTATTTTAATGTCAAGCGATCATTATTGTTGTTGTTGGCAGTTTGTTCCAAGGGATTCTTTTGGAAACTTTTTTTTATCTGGCTGCCGCCTAGAGGGGGATAGGCGGAATGTCGATATCACTCACGTGAAAAGAAAAAGCTGCGCAGGAATATGCCAGTTGCATGGTAACGTAACTGAACATTCTCTCGGTAAATATTGTTCCGGCTAATCTGCAGAGTAAATGTTGATCGACTAATTATTTGGCGTAGGAAACTCTAGCAATTGGGCTATTTACGGATGGTTCCAAAGCATTCGTGGACTTTTTTTTTACCCCCGGTGTTGTCAAATACCAGAATCTCATCGCCGACCTTAAATATGCGTTCGATTTGACGCAGATGTTTGCATTAAGAGTGATCTAATATTTATATGAAATTCACAATGCGTTCGGGTCAACCTAACCGGTTTCGTCGTTAAATCCGTTTACTATCGCATTGTTAAAATAACTTGTTATAATACGTATGCCATTTTCGGAATATTCTTGATACAGATTCGCGTAACATAAACGCTAATTACCATCAGATTTTTGGGATTACTCGACACGAAATCAAAAACAAACATTCCACAAACGACGCATTTAGCAACCGTACATAATTATAACAACAGTCCAATTCCTCTACGCAGGCGATAGGTAAACGTTAGCTTCATTTACTCAATGTTTGTTTTAGTAAACCAAAAATAATTTTATTGCCTACAGTACGCTATTCCGCTTTTCAATATACTTTCTTTCATTTTCAGTTCTAAATAACTATTGTCTCAAGTTTCTCGCGATAATTATATCTTAAACATTAGCAAGTTAATGCTCGAAGTATAGCTCTCGTCATTTCATTTTCTCGTCAAACAGGAAAAAAGAGCTGTGCTTGGATACTAATTGTGTAAGGAATGCCAATAACCTTATTAGTAGGAAGTTTACAGTAATCCAGTATTTTCATTGAAATACACTGCTATGAAGAGAAGCAGTTTGTTCAAGGTTATAGAATAGCTTACTCTTATCGCATATTCAAAGACAACCATATCCGTAATCTATGTTTTGTATGTATTTTGTTTCAACCAAGCTTTTGCTCTAAGAAGGCACGAATAAGATTATTTTGCTTTACTTTTGATAAATTGATAGAATTGGGACTGTTTGTGCCCCTGGGCGCGCACCTGAAATTAATTGGATACTTTTAAAAGAATAATTCATGAGATTTATTTTGATTAAACGAGCGCGCAACTGTTGAAAGTAATTGCGTTCATGTTAATCACAAAACTACTTTTCATTTTCAAAACGAAAACATTAAATTTCCCAGACCCACAAATGTGTATTGGACATTCTATGATTATTGCGGTTGTTCTTTACTGCTTAGCTATTTTACCGAGACATCTGCAACGATAATGCTAAAATAACATTAATTATTTCTTTCGTATTATCATTTAGATGGAGAAAACGCCGTTTTCTGTTAAATGTGTAAATTTCTTATTAACAAGTTTTTGATGTGTGGAATTGTTAAGCTAAGTTTTAATCTGCTTATTTCTACGTGGTACTAATATCAGCATCATATATAAGGAATATCACGATAATAGATAATATGAATTGTATTTTTATATTGGTATAATTTAGTTTTTTATTGTCAGATTATAGATTAACAGCTTTCTTTTACATTCCTTGTAATATATTTGTTATTTTTCTTTTATTTTGCTTGTTTTTTTAATAGAGGACGTTCAAAGCTCAGGTAAACAAAAAAAAGGATTATGATTTATCGCAGCTATTTTCCTCGAAGGATGTTCGGAACATATCAGGACAAACATTAGGTCTATGCGACAAAATATAGACATAATTCATTTGGGGATAAATGCAAACCATGTTCAAGCAATAACAAAGTTAAATAGAAACACATCTTTAATCGATCAATTTCTACACGTATCCTGACATTCTCGCACTTCAAAACTCTCATAAAAAATTCTTTCATCAACCATACCGACATTTATAATTGGATTTCATGGGAAGAAGGCAAAACTTTTTTTCAACCACAGTAATTATAAATCGAATGCCCCAGTTAGAATCACTATTCAGAGTAGTATAATTATATAAATCATCGTCGTCCCCTTATATTTTTTATAAATATTTTATGTACATATCAACCAATAAGCTCTATATATTTTTTTACAGTTGAAGGGATACATAGACAATTCATTGTTTTTTACCCTGTTTTGCGACCAATCAAATAGAAATATTTTTAAACGTTAGCAGAGCATAATTATTCTTCGTAGAGTTCCAAGCCGAACATAAAAAGTAAATTTTATTTATCTCGGTTCATTTTATTTGCATGCCAAGTACCATCTCACTAGTGGTGATACGGATAATGGAGGATATTTTTTGCAACGAATATATGCCGGCGAAGCTGTTTTTTTCTGCATCACACAAGGAACCACTTCAACATCGGAGCGCACAGAAATCAATAATAAAACATTTGGTTATTTCGACAGACGTGGAGATGAGTCTTGGGGAGCTATTATTATTTTACGTGTCGCCAGATTTATGTATTAGTTTTCACCTCAGATGCACGAACAATAAACATCGCGCCACTGATTTTTTCTTTCCATAATTCCCTTGAACCGAACGCACCGTCAAAACTGTAGCATCATTTCTTATCACACATTCTAAATACTTCGTAAAAATTCGAAAAATTTTCTTTGATTTCTTTTCCAAATAAAATTAGTCTATTTGCTTATAGCGGAGATATATTTTGTGTGTTTCCTGTATTTAGAGATCATTGCTAATCGGTAAATCGAAACTCTATGTATGTAGACATCCGTGTCGATAAATATACCTATGTATACGTACATACACATACGTTTATGCATGCATACATACGTAAACGCCTACCTCTCATTTTAACTGTAAATAAAGTCGTTTGGAGATAAAGATAAATTTTCATTAAGTAGCCTGGAACCGACTGAACCATCAACGATCCACTCCAAAATGCGAATAGTGTGAAACAATAACTATGCCCGAAAATTGGGGAGCGTCAAACATACATATAGGTATATTTTTTTGTCAAACCCTTTGCGGATTTAGCGATACAATCTTGCGTTTTCCGTCTACGTTTTTTTACAATTCTTGGTCACAGGCGAATTTGTAAGGAAGTAGCAAATTCCCCTTTCACACTTATATATTCAGACGGAAGCAGAGAGATATAAAAAAGCCATCAAATGGGGCGGCATCGAAACGAGAATAACAAAAGCTGGCAGAACTCAAAATAGTCGTTTGCTTAAAGTAATAGCGCGCATGATTTCTCTTAATTCATATGTCGCAACGTAAAAAAATGAACACCACGTCAGTTTTACTCGTCCGATTTGCAAAGCTAAAAAAAATAATTCTTAAAGCGACGAAGGATTTCGTACATCGATAACACCTCCAAGAAAAAAGTAAACATCGATTCTTTTTTATTATTTTCGCATCACTCTTGCGGCTCTCTTTTGCAGAGAGGAGATTTTCATCATGGGATCAAATAAAGGTATTTTTCATGACGCGAAGAGAAAGCATTTTTTCAGCACATTAATTAAAATCAATCTCCTTCACCCAGGTCGGACATTTTAGGTTTGGGGTCGGTTCTCTCCTTTTAACATAAAGGAACGGATCGCGACATTTCTCCGGAGAAGGAAAAACATCGAAAATCACATGTTTTCGTCACGTTTCCTGGATGTCGAAAGTGTAGTTGGTCGTTTTTTTATTTCCTTAAAACATTTATTTTGGTTTTTGTTTCGGGAGAATGGTTGCTAAAATTTGTATGCTACGGTCCCCTAGACTCCGACGACGTGGAAAGCGAAAGAGTCCTTTGTCCGGGTTTTTCCACTGTCACCGACGCCGCATCGCCTTCCGCGTTCTTCCCTTCTCCTTGGTCTCTCGAAGAATCGGATCTCGGTTCCCCGGGGATTCGGAGGAAGAGGTTCCCAAGTGTTGCAGGAATGACGAGGACCGCTGCGAGGGTGACCGCTATTCGTATCCCGGGCGAGCCGATCCAAAACGACTTGCATCCTGAGGGAGAGAGAGATGAACGGTTTTTAAAAATTAAGCCAAATGTTACCAAACCATGCTCTTTAAAAATTATAACGATGAAATAGTAAGTGGATTATGCGGTAGAGTGTATATATATATATATATATATATATATATATATATATATATATATATATATGGATGTCAACAAGGTGTTGGGATGAGGAAACCCAGTGAGCACTCACCAATCAGACGACTTCAGGTTGGCGAGGCCCCGGGGATGTCGCCAACCTGAAGTCGTCTGATTGGTGAGTGCTCACTGGGTTTCCTCATCCCAACACCTTGTTGACATCCATATATTCATTTTACCTTTCCTTTTCCGTAAGTTGTTATATATATATATATATATATATATATATATATATATATATATTAGGGTAAATCGTTCATGGGTTTCCAGTCGGATCGTCTCGGCCGTGAACGATTTACTCCCATTATATGCCGGGAGAGCATCAAGCCTTTCTTCGCTAATACACATTTATTGAACTAATGTTATAAAGATAATGGATGATATAAGAAGCAGGGGAAGAAGTGGGCACTGGGGTGAAAGTAGGAGGTAGCCTAACCAAATCAGATTGATTTACAAATGACAAAGTGTTAGGGAGTTCGGGATGTCAATGAATTGGAAGGAAATTATAGTCATGGCATTCTTCAAGAGTGGGATTCACAGGCTACTGTTACAGTGGACAGGGAAAGTGTGGGACATGCGTAATGTTTTTTTTATCTGATTGAGGATGGCAGAAGTTAAGAGAGATCATGGCGAGGATAAAAAGAGTTGATTTATGAGACGACTAGACTTGTTGACAAGCAATTGAAATAATGACATAAAAAAGAGGTAAGTGAAAAACATGGGTGTAAAACATGGACTATGAGAGAAGAAGATGCTAGCAACTTGGAGGATTTTTAAAGGTGTGTGTGTTTGTGGATAGATTAGTTGGACAGAGAGAAAAACAAATGAGGAAGTTTAAACGCAGTATGGGAAGATAGGAGCTTAATTAGAGTAATAAGGGAAAGGCAGAAGAAATGGATGGGTAAAATTTTGTGAGGCAACGATCTGTTGAGTGAAGTCATAGAGGGGAGGATGCAAGGAAATAAGAATAGAGCTAGGGAAAGAAATATTAGATATATTAAAAGACTATGTGGAGAAAGATCCAAAGATGGGATAGATTGGATTGGAGGAACCTAAGACCTATAATAGTGAATGGTAAAAAATAGGATGATCATCAATAACTTACTTTAAATACATATTTTGTATAATAATTTGTGCGTCAAAAGAAGTGGCTTTGCGAGAGACACACTTGTATGCCAGTTATATTTAACCTCCTGAGGCCCAAGAAATTTTTTCTTAAATATTTTTAACCTACGATATTTTTATGATGAGTATATATAGTATGAGGAAAGAATACATAAAAAACTCTGTCTCAGGCACTTACGCCTAAATGGCATGTACTTTTAATTAGTAGTTCTTTTATTTGGGAGGGAAATATGAATTTTTGAAATGGATGTCCTTTTAAAAGGATGCCAGGACTCAGGAGGATATATAAATATATATGTATAACTTAAACTTATACATATCCCCATTTCAGTTGCGACGCAAGTTTTATACGCCACCATCGTGCGCGGACTCGAAGAGTATTTTCCTGTCTCTGTCCTGCATACGTCTTCTTTCTCGCCGCTGCGAAGTGATACGGCTATTTAGGACGCAATGGTGCGCTTCCGAAGGTGCTTCAAAGAGGAACTTCTTTCATCGTGGGAAAGCAAACGTCTTACACCGACGGAACCGCATCAACGGTAAGGAGACGTCGTTTGCTAGGGATCGAGCCATTCGATTCCTCTTTATGTTCAATTTTAGTCGAGTGAAGGGCAAGCGATCCGGTCTCAATGAATGCCATGACCTTCAAAATTGGAAAATAAGGAAGATTCAAATTGTGTTGGAAGAACTTAAATCGAATGCAAACCTTAACTTTGCTTTTGTTTTGACGTCATAATTGCATAAACATTTATGCATCAAACGCTCGGAAATTGATTGCTGAACATTTTATCAACTATTGCCCTCATTTTGTTAGTACTGTTTTTCTGTTGCTGCGGTGAAAATGAATACAGGTTAAATCTGCTGTCCAAAATCAAATTCTTCGACGAGAGGTAACGTTGAATTGGTCTTCATTTCCAATCTAACTAAAAATTCGACTCATATTTATTATCGTATTTCCTTTCGTTGCCCTTTTAAAAGAACTTTTGTGACATCTCCTACAGCAATCCAACCAACCATCAATCTTTTGCAGTCTCCGTGAGTGAATTTTCTCCCAATTCGAAATACCATTTCGTATAACTCTGCAAGCTGTTTCATGGTCAAATAATCACTCTCGGGGAGGTTTATTAGCAGTTCTTGGTCATTGTTTAAATAGCCCTCACCCGCGGAAGTCGGCAAAGTGTTAACGAGATATTGGTTGAGGAATATCAACCTTTATAGATAAAACGTTATATTGTGTGAGACTATTTTAAGGTAACGCTTAGAGATATGGTTAATGCTATGTTGTGGGTAAAAGTTTTATATCCGTCACGAAACAAAATTCAAGATGTAACATAATAAAAAATAATTGACAACGCATTACCACGCGATTCCATCGCGAATATATTTATGCCGTATTTATTGGATTATCCTCGCACTTTTTCTTAGAAGTATTGGACAAAAAATATCAAGGAGAGATGAGGGATTTTCTCTTCGCTATTACCGCCTCTTTTCACAATACCGTTTGTTATTTTATAGGAAAAAACATAATAGGGTTGGGGTAATCAGTATCAATAACACAAAATCTACTTTTTAAACGTTTATTTTAATTTAAATATTGTAATGTTTACATACTTCAACACAGCATGTTCGTACAGAAATAATATCAAGTAAAGACAGGAAACATATTTTTATAGTCATGCCATAATTTCTACGTTATAGTATCACCTTTTGGCAAAGACTTGCTATATTGTGGAGAATCGCGTCCAACCGTCCGTAGTGTCCAAATATAAAGAGCATAAAGTATTTTTTCAAGCCGTTTTGCCGCGCATTTTGGAATCAGACCTACAGGCCTGTGTTCACATTTCACATCCTAAGAATTCACTCTTCCTCGGCAATTGTCGTTGAACCGCCTTTCCAAGGAAAAATTGAATGCGAGGATTAAACTAGGAGTAATTTTTTCTAGTTGCCAAACCCGTGAATTAGGGCTCGAGAATTGCGAAATACGGTACATCAAAATAGAATCTGCATAGAGTATCTTGGTGGTTTGTGGCGTTTTTGATGAAGCCGACGGGCACATAGGCAGCAAAGACTGTTGGTTTTCTGCTTTCTTTTGTTCTCCGGTTTAAATATGCGAGAAAGGAATATCCGAAAGAGGTTTGAGGGGAGGGGGAGTCCATTTTTTTCTTGGGGGCGGGATTGTCAAGGGAAGAGGGAGGGGCGGAGGTATGGCGGACGCGAAAGATCTCCTCCAAAAGTAAACGCTCCGCGATAATTGAAATTCTCCGCAGTATTGAAAAGCGATGAGATTATCTCTTTCGCTCTCTCTCTCTCTAGCAGAGCGATCGCTGAAAAGGACCCCCGGAGGCAAACAAGCGAGCTGCGCGCGGAGAAAATTTCAGTGCGAAGGGACTGCCGCGTGGAGATAGCGCCACTTAATGGCGAACGAGTGTTTTTTAAGTTGGGAGGGAGAAAAGAGGAGGAGAGAGATAGATAGAGAGAGGAAGGGAGAAAGAGGTAGGGATGAAGAGGGAGAGATATAGGGAGTGGGAGATAGAGGGTGAGAAAGAGAGAGTGGAGAGATGGAGGTGGGTTTAGAGGGAAAGGAATAGGGAAAGAGTGAGGTTTGGCTATGGGGATATGGAGAGTGAGAGAGAAAGGATATAGGAAGCGATATAGAGGAAGAGGAAGGAATGGAAGTGTGTGGAGGTATGTAAGTTGGATTACATGGAAAGGGGTAGGGAGAGAGAGAGAGAGAGAGAGAGAGAGTAAGGGCTAGAAGGAGAGGGATAGGGGAGAGGGAAATAAGAGAGAGAAATGGAGGGAGACAAGGATATATAGGGATATAGAGAAAGGACAAGGAATGGAAGTGCGTTGGAGAGGTATGGAGGGAATGAGGGCAATAGCGCAAAGGAGAGATGGAGAGGAGAAAGAGAGACAGGGGGAATGGAGAGATGGGAGCGAGAGTGGGATAGATTTATCGTGGGAGAGAAGAGATGGTAAGAGGAAGAGAGGGGAAGACGGGGCGAGGTGGTTATTTAGAAAGAGGGGTAGGAGTAGAATTGCTTGGGATAGGGACAGAGGGCGAGAGGAAAAGGGTAGAGTGGAGAGAAGGGAGGGAGGAAATTAGGTTGGGAGTAAGAAAGAGAATGGAGCAGAGTGGATGGAGGGAAAGAAGGAGAACGAGTGCAAGAGTGTGATAGCGGGAGGGATGGAGGATGTGTGGAAGAGCACAAGGAAGATGGGGTGAGGTCGGAGGGGAAACATCGGAGTTCGAGAGAGAGAAAGGGATGCAGGGGTCTAGGAGAGATCAGCAAAGCGGAGTGGTTGGGAGAGAGGGAGATTTGGGGGGAAGGATGCAATACGGTAGGAAAGGGAAAGGTTGTTCCGGAGGGAGCAGTATGGTGGGACAGCGGAAGCGGAAGGTTAAGGATGGTATGCGGGAGGGATGGAGGGATAGGTTTCGGGAGGGGCAGGGTATGAGAAGGGTGCAAATGGCAGAAGGCGTAGGGGCGCTAGCAAAGGGATGTTCCAGAGTTTTCAGTATTGCATTAAGGGGTTAAGGGGGAGGGATGCGCAAAAGTCAGGGTTGCTAAGGGGAGTCTCTGACAGAGAGTATCTGTTTAAGCATCACCAACGAGCTCACGCCATAGGTGATAATTTTCTTCTTCACATGTTGGCCCCATTTCTTTATAACCAGCAAAAATTTGAGTTAGATTTTAAATGATTCCAATATTAGCTATTATGAAGGTTTAATTATCCAGATGTTAGAATCGCAGCGTTGTGGGTTTCTTCTCTGATAAGCTAAATTAAATTTGTTTTATTTTAGACTTTTGTTTGTCAAAGTGAAGTAGTTACATATCAATCAAATGGATGCCACTCTTTTCTGAATTTATTTTTACCTATAACCAGTGGTGTAGCGGACACCCTTGTAATCCCTAAGCGGCGGGGAGGCCCATGGTAAAAAACTGGCCCATATTTTTTTCGTGAGGCCGTTAAATTTTTTCCCAGGACTTCAGTTTTTTTGGCGGGGTGGGGGAGACCCAAACATTTTTCGGCACGTCACTGCCTATAACTATAAAATTATTATATTGGTCCATTCAAGAATTCATTCATTCAACAATTTATTGTGGCTATTGGAGATACCTGAGGCAAGTATATTTTTTAAATTTCTTTTTCTCGAATTTTTTTAGTCATAAGACGAACTCTATAGTTCCCTGTTGAATTATTATATTGGTGACAAATAGGTTTCATCTGACGGATATTTCTGTCCTAGTCAGCTATGAGAAACATTGGAGGAATTTTAAGTATTAAAGGACAAATTATAGCGATTTTATCTGAAGGGTGAGCCAAAATATATTTGTGAGAGCAAACATTTATAGGTATTAAAGTTAAATATGAAGTTGTCGAAAATTAATATCAATATTGCCCAGTACATGGATTTGAAATGAACATTATCGTATAAAAGTGTTTCAATGATTAATTCTTTCTGAGATTCTAAACTGTATGAAATTCAGAATAAATAAAATGACCTAACAGGTTCCCTCACAGCTATATTTGAACACCTTTCACAGTTATTCCCTAGAGCTGGCATTAGTAACCCCTGGACCGCTGGCAGAATCCGGCCCCTGAGAGCTTTTTTTTGCGGCTCGCGAAGTTATGACGAAAAAGAAATACGTAAAATATAACACAGATTGATATTTTTAAACTGAAATTATGACAATGGAACGTTTAGCATTATAATGCCTACCCATAAAACTAATTTAGGCTTGATTTTTACTTATATGGCACCTTAGAATCTCTAGGTAACTTCAGATTTAAACGATAGTCCAACCAACCGAAGCGGAAGATACTTGAAATGCGGCCGCCAAAGGATTCGCTGTCAACTATTCAGCTGTCATGTAAAGTTTGCCCACTCCTTAATTAGAGACCTCTACCCTTATTTTCGAACAACGATTGATTAAAGCGTGAAACGAATGTTATAAAACCTATGGAAGTCATCATAACGTTTCAATTTTAACTAGGTTTAAAATGAATTTTATACTTGTAAGTCAGAGCATGGAACTACATATGCACACAGAATCCCGAACAAGCTAAAAATATCGCATGGAATCCTTTTTCAAACCAATAATCGTAAAATATTAAATTATATTGACAGTTTTGAATATTATTTTCCAATTTAAGATCGCGTTAACTGATTGGGTTACTTTGCTAAATCAGTCCATCCACGAAGCGCAAATTTTGAGATAATCTCTCTCTTGAAAAAATCGTTAAAGGGGTTACCAAAAAATCACTTGAAAAATCTTCAATTTCTACACTTATATGTGTAAAAGATTATCTGTATTAGTTTATTTATTCAATTCAAAATCTTTTTACGGTACCATAATTATTTCAGTAGATTGATTTAAAAATAATACAGGGATAATAGAATTCACGGTGGTGGGCGTAATCTTGTGGAACTGCTCCATGATGAACAAATAAAATAACAACTTTATACTTACCACTGTTTTAATATTTCAACAGTACCTGGGTTTCCTGAAGATGATGTATCGCATCGAAACTCGGGTCGCGTTGAAATATTAAAACAGTGGAAAATACAAAATTGTTAATTTTATTTGCTCGTATTGAAATAACAGTCATTCTTCTGAAGGAGATTTTAAGGAAATATATGACACGTAATGTTTCGCAACTATTAATTGATTTTTAATAATTAATGACGTATATTTTGTTCGTAGACGGAATTTATCAAATTTCTTGCATATTCCGCGTGGTTGTGCTGTTTAAAGAACCTCCCGTCTCTCACTCTCTTTGTATTAATCCCGTCTAAACCCTCGATTATACTGTCCAACTCGGTTGAATACAGCGTTTCAATGGAAAAGAAAGAAAAACCCAGACGTTTGCAATGAGGCAAAGCTCTCCATAAATTGAAACTAGCCTCAACGACCGCGCTTTGTCTGCTGCCCACGAAAGATGAAGTCTTGGAACTGGCGCCCAGAGAAAAGGAGGAGCTTAAGATTATTATTCTCATTATTCTACAGTCACCGAGGAGAAAATGCGAGGAAAACATGAGATGAAAAAGAGGGCTCGTCCAGAGTGGCTGGATGCCTCCGCTTTATATTTGACCGGGACGAACAGTAATTATTCCTCATTGCCTAATTACATACCATGAAAAAGGGCTATCTTTGCCATGAGACGCAAATCTCAGTGGCTTCCGCGGGAACCGCCTTTCTCCTCTTCAATCTGGCGATGACATTCGTTATAAATTGTGTTGAGAAAACATTTTTTTTCCGAAAAGAAAAGGTAAAAGTAATCTTTGAAAAAATTTCCAGTTTTGTGCCTCTTCGTCGTAATGATTGTGTCGTTGTTTGCCTTTTCAAGGTCCAGGGATCTCGTTATTATTCTTCTGGAGCGGCTAAGTTATATTATGAAAACTTGAGAGATTTTTTATATCATTACGCTATAATGAGAAATTTTAAGCGAAATTTTGTCTTTTCATAAGGAAAAAATATAAGCTATGAGGAATAAACTTTGATTTTCGTTACTGGAGGCAATATCACAGTATTTATGAAGTACCAGGATAACAATATTAAGTGGGAAATGATAATTTCAGAGTAAAAAATTATTGGGACTACCTGAGAAAGCAAATCTTTTTATTTTTCCATTACCTAAAGAGCCACCAATTGTAAATGCTTCTGAGGTTTAAATTTCGGAAATTAGATATTCAAACAATTTAAGTTATGGTCAGAATGTCAAGTTTTGAAATTCTCAAAAAATATTGGTTCAAGCATAAACTATATAATTCCACAAATAAAGAAATTATTTGGGAAATTATATCAATGCAAAGTTGTACATCCAGGCAAACAGAAAACAGGCAGAAATACTGGCAGAAAGTTATGATGACAAAGTAATAACGTTCTATTTTTAAGAAAACCTGCTAAAAGAGTTTATAGAAAGGATATTTTCAATTAATTATTTGGAGCAGCATAAGTTTTCTAAGGGCTAAATGCAACATTTGAAGTGGTAGAGCTTGCTAACAAAGATTTATTTTGTTCGAAAACATCCTTCTGTAATGAAGAAGACTAATTGCTGGTAAAATGTAAATAAAAACAGCCTTACATATATCTTTTTTACGAGTAGGAACAAATAAGATAAAATTTATGGCATTTTTATGTCTCAAGTTGTTTCCTTAATAATTTCGGATAGCCCATAACTTTACATAATTTTTCTTTAAACATGGACAGAAGAGACGGTAGAATTAGTATAGCAATGAAAATATTCTAAGAAAGTTTTGAATGCGCATTGGAGGACGTAATGTGTTACAATAACGATCCAACGCCGATGATATATGGATAAAAATCCAATATTAGAAAATTGACAATAAAAAAGAATTGATATCTTTCGATCTATTTTATTTTATTTATTTTATTTTAATGATCAAAAACTCGAAGAGTTTGATAAGCATTCTTGAACGATTCAAGAACAAGTATTTAAAAATACTCATCTCAGGCATCTCTAATACCTGTTCTTATTGAATCTATTTTCGGTGAATTACCACTGAAGACGGTTGCTCTGTGGCCGAAATGCGCATCCGGTTTTTACAACCTGGTTGTTGCTATTGGAGATACATAAGACAAATATTTTAAGTGCTTGTTCTTGAATTTTTTAAGCAATAAGACGAACTCGATAGTCCCCGGTTGAATTCTTGAACGAGGTGAACAGTGTCTCTCTTCCCGCGAGGTAGAAGTCAGTTAACTTTGTCTGTCCTAGCGGCAGTTACGTTTATGTTGCGAACTCGCTTCGATCACTCTTCGCTCCCGCGGGACTCTGCTCCGTCTTATTCGAATAAGGTTATTGTCCGACACGGTAACTGCGCGACAAAACGGGAACAATTGTGAAGTGGCGACGAAGTGCGTGGGTTACCATAAAACCAGGAGCTGTGAGGGCTTCCTTGTCCTTTATTTAACAATGCGCTGAGGGATGCGGTAAAAAATGTATCTCCATTGAAAAGCCCGTCGGCAAAAAATAGCGCGAGTAGGAAATACACACACACACACACACACACATATGCATACACACACACGTGTGTGTGTAAACCTGCGTGGTTGCAGGTTGATACTAGCTTGGCTATTTTAACTTAATTGATTGCACAGATAGTACGAAAACATAAGCTCATTTAGCTAAATATACGGCTTTTATATGTAAGGGCGTGAACTGCTGCGTGTTTCTTAGGTATGCTCTGACAGGCTCCATAGGTTGATAAAACGTAGTATTTTGTAGTGTCCTCACAATTACGAAAGCAGAATGAATCTGAAATCTTTTTAAGATCGCTTACTGTCTTAAGAGTTCTATTATTTTCTTTTGATTATCATTTTTCAAATAAAAATACTCAACGTTTTCTCCATGGACAACGGTTTTCAGTTGTGCAATGGCAAGTTTCCGAATCTAATTTACCGAAGATTAATTTCTTTTCTCCATTAGCATTTGGCATTCTAAAAAAAATCGATTCTGTTTTCATGTCTCAAACCTCCGACATTCTCGCATAATTGCAGTATCTTCCGCTCTTTCTTACAAGAAAGTGGTCTTTCCATATCACTCGCGCTCCGGCTGGCATCGGGAATCGCCGGAGGCGTTATGGATACAGCGATCCGCTGTGTAGCGAAAGGAGCGAACGCGCGGAACGAATTACCGAGCTTCTTTTTTTTTTAATGTTCGAGGATCTCGATATCGGTCGGATATTGGCACCCTAGGAATTTAGACTTCGTCTCTTAATATCCTAATAACTATAGACCGCTTAACTGAATTCACGCCCGAATGGGTTTTACGTATCGGGAAAAGTTTTTATAAAACAAATTATGGGAAATGCTTAGTAATTTTGTGACACTAACCTCAAAAGGAGGCAAAAAAGTTCTAGAAATAAATAGTGTTAATCGTATTATTTCACAAAGCTTTGTTAAAATAAATTCAAGGGATTTTTAATTTTCATGGTTTATTATTAGGGAATATATTTTTAGGGTTAAAAAGAAAATCGCAGTCGAGGGGTAGTTATCGGGTTTTTAAATTAATTAAACAAATTAAGTTTTAATGAAAGAAAGCAATTACATTTTTAAAGAATTCGAGTTAAATCAGGTTTAATAGAAATACAATTTTTAACCATTAGACGTTCTATTTTACATGAATTATACACGTTATATATTTTTGGGCCTGAATTGATTACACATGTAAACTGGTAACAAACATCAAAGTCTGAAAGAGTCGCTGATTGTTGCCGCTATTCAATCAGCCTAAAAACAGCGAAGAATACAAGGTTTGTCGTGTGGCGTGTAAATGAAATTCCATATCTGTGATATGGTCAAACGATAAAGCTTTATGTCTTGCAGAAACCTTTCGTCCGTCTTATTCTCCGTGAGATGTAACGTCCGCATGAATTAATTACGCCTCCATTTCTATCGATAACTCTGCGTTTAAATAAATAGTTGTAATTAAGTGACAAACTCGAGATTTTAAATAAAAGTATAGCCAAATCAATGAAGGTTATTTATATCAAATATAGACGTGAGCTGGAATTGTATAGCGTTTGCATATTAAAATCGTGTCCGAAAGTTTGAAGCCCCTAGTTTAATATTAATTATTTTATTACTAGAGTAGCATTTTTAGATTTATTCGGGGTTAACCTGAATTTAAAAAAATCGAATCTGGAGGTAAAAATCGGTCAAAATCGGGTAAAATCCAAAAAATATATTCCGTATTTATTATCAATGGAAAGTTTTATCAGGGGTTCTAAAATGCGAGAAGACAGGTCGCCAAGGCGACAGGATATTTTCTTGCAGTATTTTCTTCAATTTTATTCCAAACTCTTCTAAAATACAATTTAGGCTTATTGGTTCTTTTTTTAGCGCTTTTTCCCCCAAAAAATCTTTTACGTATTCGGTTTGTCTGTCTGTCCGTCTTTCCTTATGGTACAAGATTTTTTGCTATCCGTTCTGTTTCCTAGGTTTTGGAGCTGGCTTCTACGCTTGAAGAAAATTTGTCTAACTATGGTAATGATAACCTATAGTATATCTTTTCGGATAGGACTTAAGTGCCCTTCACACAGCCGATGTTTTTTTAAAAACTGTTTTGTATCTACGAGTTTTTACTGTATATAATGGACATAAAAGGGAAATATTGGACCTTGTTATTTCTAATTCTATCCCATAAGTTATAATTAAATAGAATCAAATCGCATTCGCTTTATATTAAAACCACTTGATTTTTATAATAAAAGGCTAAAAGCAAATTATGGGACAAAACCATTAATAGTTGCACCTTCAAATTTTACTTTAATTAAATTCAATTTGTTTCATATGTTAAATACTCTAAATGAAACGAACGATAATTGAAACGGAAGATTTATTTTGTACTTTAACACAGAGATTGCGTGATACAACCGATTAAAATATTATTTAAGCGAAAAATTTATTTTGAGCCATGAACGTACTTCGAATCAGTATATTATTTTGGTATAAGTTTAATCAGCCATAAATTTTCTTTTGATATTAAAGTATTATTTAACGGAAAACTTGTTATAAATTCATAAACCACGCGATGCTTTTTGGTTGTACTTTATTTATTACTTTTTTGATACATATATACGTTTAACATGTGTTCTTTAAAGGCATTTGTTCTGTTTTATATAAATTAAACAAATACTATCTTCGACAGCGCGATATTATTCCCAACTACTGGCAAATATTGGTAAAATAAAATATGATGAGGTGTTATGAAGTCATTTATTTGGATTTCATGTACACATTAATAGCCCTAAATAAAAGTTTTTGGGCCACGAAAACATACTATCGCATTTAATTTCGAACTATTGCAGAGTAAATTAGAATTATTTTCAGTGAATTCTGCTTCGTTGTTCCGAGGAATTCTCTGGACAAACATTTCTCGCGGTAAAAATTGTTCCGGCAAATAGACGTGGGCATTGGGTATCGCAGAACGCTCGCAAAATTTTAGACTCTTGCATCGAGCGATACCCAAATAATTGAGCATCGGAAAACATGGCGTGACCGCCACTGTAGTTTTTATTGGGTCGAACCAGAATATATCGGATATGATGGCGTACGAAGGTTACTCGGAAGAAAAACGCGGTAGCGAGATTCTCCTGCCTCATTCGCGTTCGATAAATCCTTGATTGGCATTCGAAGTTGCGGAGCAGGTGTTACAATCGCGCCGTATTGGTTCTCTATACGCTTTGTCGGGAACAATTAGTAGTGATTATGGGAAAACAATACAGAATTAGATTGTTGGGTGGCAGCTTATCAGTTGCCATACAAGAGGCTGTGTTTGCTAGCTGTCATGTTCCAGACAAGCTAATTTTTAGATTTTTTCCCACAAACACGCCTTCCTGATCATGACTCATATGCTAATTCTCTTTCGGTGAAGCATTATTTGCTTATTTTTGGGTAATTTTAAGTGGGAACCAGATAAACGGAAGAGTATATTTTCTTGGTATTAGTAACTTTTATAAACTGGAAATAAAATATTATTGTAACTCCTGAGGTAATATTATGTATATTTTCTAAGTTACATTAGAAGATAATTTTTGAAAATAAAAATGGGTACTCACCAGTAGACGAAGCAGGGCCACTACCTGTAACAGAGAAGAAATTAAAGCGTTAGACACAGTATTCTGCGAGAATTTAGGATAAATATAAATTTATCAGTTTCCCTCGACTAGATGAATTATTAATTCAACCGGGAATTATAGAGCTCGCCTTATGGCCGAATAGATTAAAAAACAAGCAATTTAAAAGTACTATCTCAGTTATCTTCAATAGCCACAACAAAGTTATTGAAATTACTAATTGAACTATTTTACAGGCACTGCCCAAAACATTTGCAGTGCATTTTATTATATTGGTGTTTCTTTGTCGACTATAAATCAAGTCAGTTATTAGAGTTAATATGATACACATGCTTAACCATAATTTGTTCAGCAGGGTCATTATTGACTTTTCCAAAAATAACGCAACGCTTTACGTGCGATTGGGCATGAAGTATCAGCGCATCATAATTCGAGATTGTTATTGCAATTTGTTTAACAAATAACCCAACAACTGGGTTAGCCCAACAAATTTTGTTGGGCTAACCCGGTGTTTTTCAACCTTTTTTGAGTGGCGTAAACACTTTGGATGGAGAAAAAATTGGCGAAACACCTATATACGTACGCATATATATTTACCATGGCTGTGGGAACGCGCATGCGTACTGCAGCAGGTTAGAAGTTGTAACCTGCTACTTTATGCTTCCCCGATAGATGGACTTACGTTGTGAGAGCAAAATTAAAATACTTTTTATTTTTAAGTTCCTTTAGAAATCTAAATATATCGAAAAATTGTTTTTGGTGGAATATTTCACGGAATACTTAGGCAATGCCAGCGAAACACCAGTGTTTCGCGGAATACGGGCTGAAAAACACTGGACTGTCCTCGAAAGAAGTCATTCACGCTTTTGGACTATATAGATAAAGTATCGTTTTATGCTAGACCCGTGTCATGCTGGTAATTGCGTTTTTTACTTCAAATGTATCTATGCTAATGATAACAATTTAATATTAACCGTTCCGTATTCTCTGACAATATTTTACTTATAAGCTGCCCCTTTGGGCCATTACCGATAAAGAGAAAGACAACAATGCTAATTTAATACTCGGTATTGCAGCAATAAATTAAGTGCTTTTTGTATAATAACTTTATTGAATTAATTTTAAAACAAATTATAAAATGCAGTTTTATATTTTTTGTAGGGAAAGCTTTCATGTTGAATTAGTTTATTGGAATTCATAAAACCTAACGCCGAACAAATGAACGACGTACAAGGTTCTAATGTGTTTATCTATTTGATAACACTGCCTCAATTTCGCATTATTGATAATTTTCAACACGGTATCTATTTTTTGCTCACATTTATCGTCTCTTGGTGTCTTAGGCAATGAGTTAAATATGCGACAAAACAATATAAAATAAGATGATCAAAATGGAACTTATGAGGCTTACTTTCCACATAATTATTTTAAATTAAATGAATGTAAATTTATAACTTTTTAGAATCATATATTCGTATGTTTATATGCTCCAGTCATTTTCAGATTAAATATTTTTTTACAGGTGTATGCACTAGACCAGTGTTTCCCAAACTTACAATGATCGCGTACCCCTTTTGAGACTTAAGTCTTACTGAAGTCTTACGCGAAGATAATTTGAGGATAGTAATCCACGAGGTAGACTAAATAAATGTATGGTATCCATTTACATATTAATAGGTATAAAAATTATACATAAATATCGTACATATAGAAATAATTAAAAAATAACAATTGAAATAATAAAAGTATTATTAAAATTCAACAAATATTCTTAAAGGGTAGTATATGTTGGATTCGTACCGGTCTGAAATTGAAGCACGCATGTAAACTAATGAATAAAAGCACGTTTTTAATACTTACCATTTTGGTATTGAAGCTGTTTAGTGCGAGGGATGAAACTGCTTTTGATCAGACACCAATGCAGGGATTTCCGGGTCGATGTTTGTGTTTTTCAGACGAAGATAGGGTTCCAAGTCAATGAAACGGTTTTGTTTTTTTGTTTTGATGCCAACCAGTGCAGAGAATCCGACTTCGCATAAATAAAGTGGGAAAGGGTAGAAGATACTTGATAGCTTTGTCAGATATTGTTGAATATTCAGAACTAACGCTCAACCAAAATAATGACAGTGTATTTTGCACAAATTTTCTTTTCAAGAAGCCATCTGCAGCCAATTCCAAGAGCTGTTCTTCTTTTGAATTTGCCAAGTTAATTGGCAATGTTTCAACAGTGATAATAGATGGGCTCCTTATCCATTCAAAATTGTTTTCCAATTCAGGGAAATATTTACGTATATTTTTCTGTAAACTATCCAAATGTTGTTTTATAGTTTGTAACATATCATCGTCAAGCTTTTTACCCGATTGTATCACTAAATCGTAAAGAGATGGAAAGGAATATAATTCTCCACGATTAAGGCGTTTATGCCACAGTTGCAATTTTACAATCGTGGAGTTCACGTTGTCATTAACATGAAATATAGTTATTATTTTTCCTTGCATGGATATATTGAGATTGTTTAAATGAGCAAAGTCATCTGAAAGGTATGCTAATTTACATAGCCATCTCCAGTCATGTAAACGGTCCCGCAGATTAAAGGTGTCGTCTAGAAAGTTTTTAAGTTCATCTCGCAGCTCAGACAGGCGATTGAGGCCTTGCCCACGAGAAAACCATCGCACTTCAGTATGAAATAGAGGTTGTGTATGATCACTGCCCGTTTCATCGCAAAGCTGAGAAAAAAGACGTGCATTCAGAGAAAGGCCTCTTACATAATTAATAATTTTAATAGTTTCATCAAGCACTAATTTTAGATCTGCAGGAATATTCTGGGTGGCGAGTGCTTCTCTATGTATACAGCAATGTGTGGATTTTGCTTCTGGCGCAACAGCTTGAGTACGTGCAACAACTCCTTTCTTAGAACAAATCATGGCTCTTGCACTATCCGTGCTTATTCCAACCCAACGATTTCAATCCAAGCTATTGTATTTAATAAAGTCATCTTTAAAAATTACTTCCCCAATTGTATGTGTTGGCAAAGTTTGGCAGAACAAAAGACCATCATGGATTTCATTATTTAGCTCGTATCTGACAAACAATAAAAGATTAGCAAAATTATATCTGTAGATTCATCAGCTTGCAGTGCATAGTAACGGCTCTGACAAACTCGTGACAATAATATCTGCTTTAAATTTTCGGCCATATCTATGATTCTACGATGAACAGTGTTATTTGAGAGGGAAGACGGTCTATAAAATCCTTTGCTTTATCTGCAATCATGACTTGCTCCATTTATTTGGCTGCAGGTTTTACTAATGTCTCGCCAATTACTTCGGGAGTTCCGGATTTTAATATTAAGTACGCCACTCTATATGAAGCTTCATAAGCTTTCATATTTTCACCTCCTGTCACACTGGGGATTCCTTATGTAAAATTTGAATATATTTGCGACTATTATCGAAGAATTCTCCAGGATTTCCATGGTAATCATTATGTTTTGTATCGAAATGACGTTTGAGATTTGACGGTTTCATACTTGCATTTGTAAGTGTCTCGTAACAGATCACACATAGTTAAACAGGCTCTATCTCATCACCAGTCCATGAAAGTCCCAGTTTAAGATAATCTTCATCATATTTGAGGACTTTTTTCACTTTCTTTGTATTTGATGGTTCACACACTCCACTTATTTTACGTAATGAGTGATAGAAATTGCATAAACGGCAGTATTTACGCGAAAGTCGATGAAATGCGATCGATAGGCAACATTTTACGGTAAAACTTAGTCTCCATTCCTTTCCTCAGAGAATAGTACAAATCCCGCTCTGATATTACAATTCTATGGTATTTTAATGTGCAAGAGAATATTACCCTGCCCGATGTAATTCAGATTTTCCATGTAAATCAAATGGGAAAGAAGTGACTCGAACCTGGAACTTTCAATCATCGCAACAAAATCTATCCTTGGGAGCTCGGCCCCAATAGTAAGAGATTTTCACCAAGTGTCATGAAAATCTGTCCATTTGTTCAAAAGTTAATAGGGATACAGACTGACAACGAAGAACCTATAAGTCTATTTCCATTCAGGAAAGTAGGCTAAAAAGATGTCGCCGCTCATTCAAAATTCATACGCAGTGCTACTGCGACTGATGCTCCGCCCCCATGAATTTCAGAAAGCGAGTTCGTAAGGCGAACGAACACGTCACCGTTGTCATTCGGGACGGGCACTATCACGCACTTCTTTCGC
The DNA here is from genome assembly GCA_028673005.1 of Tanypteryx hageni. Taxonomy (NCBI): domain Eukaryota; kingdom Metazoa; phylum Arthropoda; class Insecta; order Odonata; family Petaluridae; genus Tanypteryx; species Tanypteryx hageni. Next base: position 12,759,658 of record CM054118.1, on the reverse strand, counting down.
GAAAGCTCTTTGGATCGTTCCCGTCTGCGCGAAAACCGATACTGACAGAATGATAATACGTATCTTTGGCCCAGCCTGTCACTCCAAACATTCCACGCGATATTCCGGCATCAAAGTATCGTTTTTTCGTCGACTCATAAGACTAGTTCTCATTCCTTCATCGTGTGTTATTTCGCCAAGTGGTGATTTTTTCGCGCTCCTCATTTATTTATCGATCGATTTTGGAATTATTATTTTCCTCTGAGGCTCTTTTAACTTATTAGCTATAAAATTCAAGTTTGAGTTTTGTAAAATTCTTTTATAAATAATTTAATAATGTTTTTTTACGCCTCGAATCCAAGGAAAATTTTCCAAATTTAGCAACATAATGGCAGGAATAAATTGGATTAATATAGAGGTACAACATGGAATGTTCACCAACTCGTAATAATAGAGGTAAGAAATAATATTAGAAATGGAACACCATTTAAAACGGTTAAGAAAGCCATTAGTGACATGTTATAATAATAAGAATGACAGATTCATACACTTTACAAAGTAATTGTATACCTGTTACATTTATTTAGATATCCAATATTAAATTCACTGCATTGTCATCAGTATAGCTAGAAAATGAATGGGATGATGCGATTAATTTAATTTTTAATAGAATAGAATGAAACGAAACCACCTATTGTTTTTATGTGGCTGATTTAATTATATTGAAACACTACCTTCCTCCAACGAGAGCAGGGGAAGTTGGGGAAAACCAGATGTGCATTTCATCCACAAAGAAGCCGTCATCAGTGATAATTTACTGTTGGTAGACTCTAAAATTTATAATTTTCAACCTTTTTATAGGCTATATACATGATTTTTCGATCAGACTTCGTCCTTAGGGTGAGCACGACGATTCTTTCTTTCGCGATTTAATTATGCAGTGAATTCAAAAGGCGATAATATAAACTCATGTAGCCACAACGAATTTCTTAGACTAACTCAACAATTTACTTTGAATCATCGGTTTACGAGATCTGTGACTCTTAAGAAGGGTATGATTTTCGGAGGTCCCTAAGATTTTGACACTAACAAGCCGATCGTATCTTCAAATGACAACGTCGAAAAACCAATTTCAACTCTTTTTTTACTATTTTATTTCCCGCAGCTCTCGACAAAGGAATTCGCTCGCCTGCTCCAGAGGAGGCTAATTGCAAAACACGACCTCCTATTCCACACGTTCAAGTCTCTTTCTTTATGACCCTCTTTCGCTTCACTCAAAATCTCGTGTTTCTCCCCCAACCCCCACTTCCCCTCTCGCCATCTACAGTTCCACTTGGTATTCAACGGCTCACAAAGCGTCTTTTGACCCTTCTATTGTCGTCACGTCCGCCGGGAGAAAAGAGAGGTCGCGGTTACCACACGTGGTCATATCTCATTCGGCAAACGACGCCGTGCCGTGAGAGGGAGACTGGGCTGAATAAACCAGCGGGAGTCCTTTTTGATTGTCGCATACGCATATAAGGGAAGGGGAGGAGCTTGTTGCCTTGGATATATATATATATATATATATATATATATATATATATATTTTGATTGTTGTTTGCTTCAGTCAATAGGGTCGCTGATTTTGGGTAGTGCAAAGTTGAAATTTGTTCGTTTCATCTTTTTCTTTGCATTCGTGGCCGCCTCTGAACCTTCCTTTTGTCGTCCTAAGCAAAAATAATTGAGCGATTTTGAGCTTTTGTCACCAAAGCGTATGCAAAGAGCGAATACAGCCATCGTTTGCTAAAAATGGAAAACAGTATTTAGAATTTATTCGTGGCAAATAATTTTATTCACAAAAGTACGAATTTTTGTTACAAAAATTACCGGTAGAACTGTAAATGTCGGATGGAAATTTACTTGCTCCTCAGTCTTTTTTAATTGTATTTTTTTACTTTTGATAAGTTTTGATGTTTCATTTTGAAATGAAATTGAATTCGGTTATTTAACAGGGTATTAGATGGAATATTTCAAACTCGTCATTATTTCTGCAATATTCTGTTATTTAAAAAATGTATTTTTCATCAGTTCTGACAAAATTATGTGTGTATGTAAATAGAATTAATATAGAAACGCTTGAAACAGAAGAGATACGGAGATACTTAGGATCTCAATTCACAGAAAACAAGCGAGGAAATAATAGAAGTGCAAATTATATATGGCGATTTTTTTCTTGTTTTGGGATTATGATTAAGCCATTTTTTAAACAAGTGTCAGCAGCCTTAACCAGACGATATTTTCTCTTATAAACCTAGCTCCAACAATTCATCATCTTGTGCCTGAAAAACCAGCGTAAGTTTCTCATTGATAACTTATTGAATAAGTCGAATCAATTTTCATTTAAATATAGTTATAATTTTTTTCCGTCCAAATTCAAGTAGCGGCACGCTTTTAAAACGAATTCTTACGTTCTTGTGTTCAAATATAAACCTATACATTAAAATTTCACTATCAATCAAATTCATTTGTAACGTGTTCTTATGGCGATTTGAAGTGTAACGGATAACTTGTAGTTACGTTGTACTACATTCTCCGACGGAGTGGGAACGCGAGTGGAAAGGGATGAAGAATTTTATTCTACTCACTATGTATGTAGAATCGATTGTAGCCTTCTCATCGTCCAAGTTACATCAGCAATTATGGAAAACGTCACAAGTTTCGTAGTGAAAATGAAATAGAATGAAGTTGCTGTTTCCAACTTTCATAATTTGAGACAGCGTTACGGCGTATAAGGTCGATAATGGACTCCAGCGGGTGCTGTATGGCACTCCACCAATGAACAGGTGAACCGATTTCCACTTGTTTGCTCAGCCTAGAGTAATTGCTACGATTACGGAATGACAGGGATGTTCGGTCACTCGGATTAACATCCAGGACGGGCAATTCTTCCAAAAGAGCAGCATGGAATTTTCACGGGAACGCGGGCGCAGGACATTGGTGAATCGCGAGAAAAATCGGTTCGCGAGTCATTTGATTTGCGTCATTCGAAGTCGTCGACGAGCCTCTTCGATAGAGATTCGGAATACGTGGGACTACCAGAAAGGAATCGGACGTTAGTACGATGAAGGCGATCAACTGTAATTCTCGACAAGAAAATATCTTTGGATTTTATATGAATATCTCGCAGGATGTATTTTGGATATTCATTTTGTATTCGTTCACGTATAAAGAACAATTTAATCAAAAATATGTGAAATATAAACCATTGAAATGTATTGAAGACAAGTCCGCTCAGCATGGCAGGTTTTAAACAATCGAGCCTACAATAATCTGCCGACGTTATAAATAGTATTTTTATGGAAATAAAACTGCGGTGAATTTTAAAAATGCGTAGAGGAGTTCGAACTGCTAAAGTGCTATTGAATTTGTAGCATAGAACATCCAAGCGTCAAATGTAGGGTAGCACAGTGGTTCTCAGGTAGATTCATCAGGCGACCTCTCCGTCCGGATGTTTGGTCGCCGCGACCCCCCGAGAAACATGACATTACGGTCCTTAAGGAGGAGGAGGATACTAATGTTTAGGAACTTCCAGATGAGCTGGAGATTCGAAATTTTTTTCTTAGGTAGGATTTCGTGCAATACCGACTAAAAAAAAGAAAATCTTGAAAAAGTGCAACAATACGGCCGCTAAAAATTCGCAATTGTTTAAACAAAATTTCAAGGTATATGTATTCCCGAATCTTCTACGGTACTGAATTTTTTTTTAGAGGTAGGATTTATAAAAAAATGAAGAAGGGATTACAGAAATTTTGATATTTTAGTTTGTGTTGCCTTTAAAAATTCTTGAAATTTAAACAAATAGATAACTATTTAGGTATTACAGGATGAGATAGGATGCTGAAATTTTCAGGTTATTTACAAAGTAGTGCACTTGCACAAATAAACATTTGAATCTCTTCATAAATATATTGCGGCGGCCGTAAAAAATATTTAAAATTTAAAATATTCAAATAATATTATTTCACTTCTAGAAGCGCTACAACTTTCAAATTTGGCAGAAATGTGTAGCATTGGTACCCCATAATGAAGAAAGTATAAAATTTTTAAAATTGCAAAGTTTGGGGATTGTTTTAATCTATTATTTTTGCATAAGGGATAAACGAAAATCGCTGCGGAGGTGAAGTCTTTAGAATAAAAAAAATTGTAACGATGAAATATCTGTCTGAAAAATGAATGTTCTTTCAAGGTGAGATGATATGCTTGCAGAATACAAGCACCTTCTACTAGTATCATTATATATAGACGTTCCTTACAGAGGAGGAGGATACTAATGTTTCGGCACTTCCAGATGAACTGGAGATTCGAAATTTTTTTATTAGGTAGTATTTTGTGCAAAACCGACTAAAAAAACGAAAATATTGAAAAAGTGCAACAATGCGGCCGCTAAAAATTTGCAATTTTTTAAACAAAATTTCAAGGTTTATGTATTTTCGAATTTGCTACGGAGCTGAAATTCTTTTTAGAGGTAGTATTTGTCAAAAAAGGAAATAGGGATTATACAAATTTTGATATTTTAATTTGTTTGGCAGTTAAAAATTCTTAAAGTTTAAACAAATAGGTAAATGTTTATACACTACGCGGCAAGTTAGGGAGCTGAAACTTTAAAATTATTTAGAGTTTAGACTATATAAACGAATAAACATTTCAACGCATCCATGAAATTGTTATTGCGGCCGTTAAAAATTATTTAAATTTAAAAAATTAGATAAATGTTATATCACTTCTAATTGTGCTATAATTTAAAAATTTGGCAGAAATGTGTGGCATTAATAACCCATTGTGGAAAAAGTATAATATTCTTAAAATTGCAAAAATTAGCGTTTGTTTTACTCCATTATTTTTCTATATGGAAAAAACGAATATCGGTCCCGAGGAAAAATCTTTTGAATTAAAGTAATATTTCCCATGATGAAATATCTCTCTGAAAAAATAATGTTTTTTCAAGTTGAGATGAAATGCTTGCAGCACTTTCTAATAGTGTATATATATATATATATATATATATATATATATATATATATATATATATATATATATATTAGAGTGGTCCTTATAAAGGAAGGAAAAAACGAACGTTTTATTTTGAATAGGGGTTCCAATATTTAAAAAAATTATATTTCCAAAATTTGGTAAATTTTAGATGAAATATAGAGGTTGCTACCAAAGTTTGAAACATTGAGTTTTCTTTATTTTAAACATAATGCAATACAGTACAAAGCATATAAAATATAGAGTTGGTAATTTCCATTCCATATTGTCACATGATGAACATAACAATACTGACACAGTGGTATATTAATTGTTTGTGGCAAGTGTTACCTTCGCAAGGTCTGGATATCTCCTTCGATGATCGCTGACAACCTGCAGAAGAAATTGCTTTTGCTGTTCACCCTGGGTGTGTAATCGATTGTATTCCTCGATCAGGGCAACTCCGCGTTCTGCCGTATCGTTAATGCAATTGATGGACCTGATGCACTTTTCTGTGGCAACGTAGTTCCCGTCAGAAGCCCAGAGTTTTGGATCCAATTCTGTGAATTTCGAGTCAAGACCAAGTATGTCGAAAAATCTCAAAGTGCTGGCTGACACAAAATAGTCCAAATTTTTCTCCAAGAAGCTATCCAGATCGACAGTCACCCTCTTTGAGTGATCCTCATTACCATCATTTGGAGAGCTTGAATCAATTTGGCTTTTGTATCTATTGATACTTTTTTATCAAAGAAAGCAAGGGCAACCAGCTCTTTGCTGAGGTACCACAGATGACGAGCAAGCTTCTTCAAAGCAGCGTTTGCAACTATTGAGTTTGTAGTCTTGTACTGTTGGAGGTTCTTCAACAGCATCAGGTCATTTAAAGCCGCAGCAGTTGGAAGTGCAGCTTGAAACGACGCCTTCAAATAGAATTTCACAACAAAAACTGCTATGTCTCTTATCCCAGCTTCCTCTTTTGTCTTCAATGGAAACTGTCCTTTGAACATCCACAGTTTGATAGCATAAATGGCTTTGGCCATCCAACGAGCCTTATGCATTGCACCAGGAGCAAGAAATCTAATTCCAGAAGAAGTTTCACTTCCAAGAAAGGTGATAGAGATTTCCAGGAGTTCTCTGTATTCGTCGCGAGGTTGTTGCTGGTTCAGTTGGTCTGTAGCAAATGTGATTATTTCGTCTTTAATATCGGTAACAGCACTGGCAGTGAACTCATCATCAAGTGCAGTTCTGTATTCGGACTTATCCAGTGACACCCAATGAGCTTGAAATCGCTTGAAGATTAGTATTTCTGGGCTTGCTGATGGACTTACAATGACAGAGTAGACAGCTTCCAGTACCAGATCCAATATGTGGTGCCTGCAGAGAATGTAGAGAAGGTTCTTGTCTAATTTCTGTTCAATCCAAAGACATGCTCCATTTTTTCTTCCAGTATTTGACGCAGTAGTGTCAAAACACATTCCTTTCACTTTCTCTGCTAGATTCCACAGTTACAAAGTTTTAACAACAGTCTTGCCCATTTCCAATCCAGTTCCAGCCGCAATTTTTGGAACCCCGAGCAGTTGTTCCACTCCATCACCTGTGACTTAAATAGGAAGACGATCGATCAACTACTTCCTTTCCAGTAAGATCTGGCAGCAGCTTGCCATCCCAATGCACAACTAGGGATACGAAAAAAGTATCGATACTTTACTAATATCGGTACTCTCCTTTCTATACCGGGTACTTTTGTACTCCATTCTTTTCTTTCGATTTTCTAGTGATATTGGTATATTTTTCTCAGTATCGAATCAAATGAGTGCATGCAGTAACAAAAGTGAAGCGCAAATGAAGGATGTAAAATTGTCTACGTCCAGGCGCTACTATTTGTGTAGTGTACAAATCGTCACGAGGTTTACCATGGCACCTCCAAAGAGTTATATTTGGAAATTTCTTAATAGAATTAACAAGGATACTGCTTCGTGTAAAAATAGTGGAAATACATCGAATATGAAGAAACATTTGAATAAGCACTAACAAAAGTAAGTTTACAGTTATCTTATAAATATTCGTTTAACTTGATTCATTTTCAATACCGCCATTTTAATGAATAATGTGACATACTGGATGGTATGCATAAAAATTAGCAAAAGGAAAAGCTTTTGCTACGAAAGTTTATGCATGTGAATCGTAGCAATTGCTACAAAAACCGAAGGAAAAGCATTTGCTACGTTTTTATGCATACCACCCACTGTGTCTGCAAATGGATGCATTTGCTATATGCCTATACTAATAAATATTACAATATGGCTCGCTTCGTGCATACGTGCACTTAACCATCTGAAATTCATGTTGCTTGAAAATTTGTGTTTTACTTATTTTGATAGGGCGATGCATTTACCTCCTGGCAAGAAGAAGCCAGATGACTGTTGAAGCAATTAGGCCCCTTTTACAAGCTCCCCAGAGTTGACACACTAAAATCACGACTTGATGAGCTGTACGAGGTCATGATAAAGGTTTATACTGACAAAATGTGATCCTAGTGTGGGAAATGTTGCAATTACTTTGGACATTTGGACTGAAATGATGTCATGCCGTAGTTTCCTGGGTATAACAGCACATCATTTGAACAGTACAGACATTGTTTCTAAATGCATTGCAACCAAGGAGCTCACGGAGAGGCATACATCAGTCAACATTTGTGAGCAACTTGAAGCTGTTTGCACGAAGTATTCTATCCCCAAAAGTAAGGTAGTATGTGCAGTCACTGATAACGCTTCTAATATTGTTGGTGCAGTTAACATGTTTCTTGGCAAGGGAGAACACCTTCCCTGTTTTGCACACACGCTTCATTTGGTGGTAGAAAAGGTAACATCTATGGAAAATGTACAAAAATCACTAGCCAGGTAAGACAAGTTGTGAAGTTTTTTCGAAGAAGTGTTATAAATAGTGACTTGCTTCGTGCTAAACAGATGGAAGTTAATAAAATCTCTCTCTCTTAAGTTGATTTTAGATGTAAGCACAAGATGGAATTCTGTGTATTATATGTTAGTAAGATACGTTGCCTTTTCAAAATTTGTGCATCAGATTCTCCTTGAAAACCCAAAGGCTCCATTAGCATTAAATTCCGTTGAGCTTGACAGTGTAAAACATATATTGAGGTTGCTTCAACCATTGAATTTCATTACCAAGGAGATTGCGGGGTGAAAATTTGTAACGCTGAGCAAAGTGATTCCACTTATCCATTGCTTAAAAGCACAGTTGCAAGCTATTGGAATTACTGCGGAAAATGACGTTGTTAGACAGGTAAAAGAAACACTGCTGAGCGAAATTAATCACAGGTTCGCTCAAATTGCGGGGTCTCATCTGTTAGCTATATCCAATTTATTAGATCCGGGATTTAAAAGCATATATTTTATTGATATCAAGGCTTGTGCAAAGACTCAATCTAATATCCGTTCCTTGATTAGAAGTGAGGCATCAAGCAGTGACACAGACAGTGATTCTACTCTGAATACAGAATCCGAGTATGACTTTTGGAGCCACTACAAAGTATTGGCCAATGGCAAGCAAAATAGGAAGACAAATACCTATGAGGAAAGAGATGAGATGTCTGTGTATTTATCGAATCCAGTTTCTCCTCTCTTCTCTGATCCTTTGAAGACCCGGGAAGAAATGAAGTGTGTTTTCCCCAATCTTTACAAGCTCGCACGAGCGTACTTGACAATTCCTGCCACATCAGTGCCTGCAGAACGCCTCTTTTCTAAGGCGGGGGCAACCGTAACGAAAGCCAGGAATCGGTTAACGGGAAGCCGCCTGGAAAAACTCTAGTTTTTGGGAGATTGCACAGAGGAGGAGTAGATTTTATTGTACATTAAAGAATGTACCTTAATATTTTTAATAAATAGAATATTTTCAATTGTTTCGATTTGATTCCTACTCATAGACAAATGTGCCTTTCCTTATGTTCAATAAATGTAATTTTTGCTTGTTTTGATTCGATAACTACTCATAGACGTATGTGCCTTTATTTATATTCAATTAATGTAAAATTTTTAATTGTTCCGATTCGATACTTACCAATATCGGTACTTTCGGTCCGATACTTTTGTGGTATCGATACTTTTCATTCGATACATCATACGATTAAGGTATCGATACTTTCGGTTCGATTTCGTATCCCTATGCACAACTAGCGGAACTGTTGAATTAAATTGAGAGATTATTTGTTTAGCTGTTGCTTCCCTTTGCTGAATGCGACTTTCAGGAATTGAGGAACGATTTACGATTGCTTATGAAGGTTCTATAACGTTCTGGACAGTTCTAGATTGTTCCAAAAGACCTGATATGGACTATTACATAACACAAAGTGTGCTCCTGCAAATGGACTTACGCAGGATTTCTGAGGGGTACATCTGAAAGGTTATATCTATTGCAGTATTGCGTAACATTGAACCATGGGTGCTGCATCACAATTTTCAATACTAAGTATCTACAATTCACAATTCAATTCAAATAAGTTTAAAATTTAAACTAATTTAAAAATGAGTGCACCTATGTTTAGCATTATGATATATTGCGATTTTTCAGATCTTAGTAGGGACCCCTAAATATTATTCAAAACTAACCTAATTTTACCAAAACTATTTTTTTTCATAATGGAACGGATTCTAAACGTGCCCCTTCCAGTTTTCCAAAACTTAAAAATAATATATATATATATATAATATATAATATATAATAGGAGTATATGGAGAACCAGGTTTAACCAAGAATAATCACGGACCTGTCTACGGACAGACTACCTATGATGATGATATATAACAGCTTACGGAAAAGGAAAGGTAAAAAGGATATATGGATGGCAACAAGATGTTGGGATGAGGAAGCTCAGTGAACACTCACCAATCGGACGACTTCAGGTTGGCGAGGCCCTGGGGATGTCGAAGCGACACACGCATAAGAACATTAAAACAACACAGAAACATCACAAACATAGAAGCTTCCAACCTGAAGTCGTCCGATTGGTGAGTGTTCACTGGGCTTCCTCATTCCAACATCTTGTTGCCATCCATATATATATATATATATATATATATATATATATATATATATATATATATATATAAAATCTATTATATATAGTAATAATATAATAATTTTCGAGAAGCAAATAGAACACTTCAGTTTTCTCCATACTGGGGGAGAGAGGGGATGACTATGATAGGGAAATTAATAATAAGAGAGTTTTTTATTTTGTGCTCTTCATAAATACAAGGTTAGCACTATAGATTATTTTATTTACAACTACGTATCTGCATTAGAAAAATTCAGACAATATAGGGCGCATAGTTTAATTTTTTAGTACTAATCACTACTGAGATGTAACTTCTTATTTTGTATTATTTGTATTTGTATTATATAAAAATAACTCATCAGTTAAAAAGGTTTTTGTACGTTGATAAGCTATCGAATTTTCTTTATTTTTTGAACAAAAACGTCGATAAATTAACCTGCAGCACTCTTAAAACCAGAATAAAATAACTTGCCTTAGTAAAGAGTGCTTGCGACCTCCTTAAAATCCTCTCGCGACCCCTTATGTTTGTGTCGCGACCCACCGCTTGAGAAACACTGGGGTATCACATATTCACGCACTAGTTATGGATTCGGAGAAAGTTTCTCAGAGTAAGCATTACATAAACAAGCATCAAGATTGTCTTTGTTTAAGTTTTTTCATAGTTTAATACTCGTTCGCTCGGAAAAGTGAAATTTGTGCGTTTCGGCATAATATACCAGGAAAATGCGTGCCGAAGGAAATGAAAACACTCAGAAAACCTAACCCAGATCTCTTCAGGATAAAACTTTTGAAAAATTCGCGATTTAATACCCATTATGCGTATTCAAGTGCATACATTTTCACGGAAAAAGAGCCTTCTTTTATGTGTGTTCGCTCAGCGCTCGAGCACCATTGTTGTCTCGAGGAAACAAGGGAAGACAAAAGAAGAGAATTGGAGAGCGTGTCAAAGTTATTTGAGGGTGTGAAAGCAGAAGGCGGCGAAAGAGGAAGAGAGCGCTTTGAAATCGGTGGTTGCTTTTCATAAAAGTTTTAGGCGATCGTTAATATTTCACCACTTTTAGATTCGGCGCGTTTACCTTTCCATTTTTCTCAGATTTTATCATTCATCTCTCTGTCTTATTCATGTATCCCTCTTTACATTTCTCTCTCTCTCTCTCTCTCTCCCCCCCCTACTCTGTTACTGGGAAACCGACTTTCATTAATGGACCGATCCGCACGCGGGAAAACTTGGAAACGTATGACTGAAATGGACCACTCCGAAGCGAGTCGCGTGGTTCATTAATCCGACGGATAAGGAAACGGATTTTAACGCTCTATTGCGATGATTTTCGTCGAGTAATAATTCCATAGGAGTTTTTTCTCATTAAGTTAGGCTTTATTTCTTATCAAAAGATTGTTCCGTTTGGAGCATAAGTGATATGGGAATATTGCAGAATAATGTCGGAGAGATTATTGTTGCAAAAAAATGGAGAGTGACAAAAACTGCTGAAAAGTATTTAAGGAGATCTCGTTTGAAATTTTCACGAATCAATTTTTCTCTCGGCACGCTCTTTTTCTCTTTTTACCGATAATTAATTTTTATTTTAAAACTTTATAGTTAACTGTAAAGAATGCACGAGTAGAGATTTATCTAGTATTAATCAGCTGCAATACGCCTCATATAAATGGTGAGAAAAATATTAAAGAATTAAAAATCGCCAAAATTATGGATTATAGAATGAATAAACTGATTGTGATTTCTATAACAACATAAGAGAAAATTATTCCTCATTAACAAATATCCTCTATTATCTTCAGTAAATTCTTTCCTTACTATGAAATGGTAAAGAAAGATGTTTACTTGTGCCGTTGACTGTGACGGGTTTGAAAATAATTAACTTAGTATAGGATACCATTGAATATCGCGGGTTTAACCTTCGCGGTTTGGACCTTTCGAGGGAAATCTCTCTGTGTAACAATTTTGCTATCGCGCGGGATAATTTTGGCCTTTTTCTGGGCGTACTTAAGGTATATATATCACGGTAAATGTGCGTAGTCCGGTAAATGTGTACATTTCCCGGGTAATGTGCACATTTACCACCAAGTTCGGTAAATGTAAGTATAACATACTTTTACCGATTGGATTGGGAAAATGTACATATTTACCTAGATACACTGGTAAAAGTGGATAAACGTCGCAACTAGAGTTTTGGGTTCCCGCCGATATTTTGTTTCCCGGGAAACGGGAATTAGGTTTTCAAGTATCCCGGAAATCCCGGGAACCCAGTAATAAGAAAGATTTCGCATTTTTAATATTTAATATAAAAATGCAAATAACTCGATACATTTTTTAAATTATTAGGAATTTTCGATTTACATGACCAAAAAACTAGAAAAAGTCCTGGGTTCGACTCCAAGGAAGACATTTCCAGTTCCCATAAAATAGCACATAAGCATCGACTTTTCCACGCGCAGACGTTTATTCTTTTTGAGATATAAGTTAGAAAGAATTAACCTACGATCTTCAATTTAAACCATTTTAAAGAAAAAATTATAATATATCTTATTCGGTTCATCTTTTTCTCCTCGAAGTTCGAAATTCCACATCTTAAACGTTAAATTCACATAGTAAATTTTGCCATTTTAACGGGATGTTGCCTTGCCGACCCATTACATTGTTAAACCTCAAAATCCTATTGTCACTTCATTCCTTACGGGTGAAGGCGTTCTTTGAATGATTCTAATAGGAGAGACAGAGAGAGAAAAGGAAGAGAGGGAAATGATTTTCATAGCAACCAATATAAACAAGATTCGTTGCGTTATGTGTGAGAAGGAATACATTTGAATGTAGAATATTAATCATTCGCATATTAAAATCACTTAAAATCATCGTAGGAGTTCGAGACTTGAAACAACGAACGACTAAATTAACGAAAGTTTGTTTTCCTGCCATCGATTTTTGAATATGCGTCGAATTGATTAACAGATCAGTTTTTAACGCGAGAATTTGACGCATTCTTAGTGATTTGCGTTGTTGCCGGTTTCATGTAATTGGTTACCATTGATTTGGATAATAGCTTCCCATTGCATCTATTCACAAAATTTCACGAAAAAACTTTTCCGTTTTCAACGCGCATCTCCCTATTTTATATATAATTCACTTGGCCAGAGTAGCTAATTTGGTCGATTAGAGGATGAGGGATGGGGGAGGGAAGAAGAATAGGAGGGGAAGGTAGTTCACTGTGGTGCCTAGTTTCAGATACATGCAACCATTACCTTTGGACCTTTTTTACAAACGACATTCACGAGCGCGAGAAGTCATTTTGACATTGTATTAGCGTTTCATTGAAATTGCAGAATAGCGAGAAACGCTACCTGATCCTTAATCTCATACTCCTAATAACTCACTTACTAAATATCATTCATTGAAAAAGTATTTAGTATTCATCAAAAATGCTATTCGTACTTACAATATGTATAAAATAAAAAAAATAAGAACATTTTGATAGTTTAAAATTAGGGGCTGAAATTCGGAGGAATATCTAAAAAATCAGCTATGATGGCAATTCTGGAAAAGCTTGACTCGGCACAAAATTCAAACGAACAATTTCCGGGAATCAAGAATAAGAATAATCGAGTAAATTCCCGGGAACGGAAATTCCCGCTCCAAAACTCCTCGGGTTGGAAAGCGTTCATCTTAATATATACCAGTGGAACCGAATCCTCGATGATTTTTACTTTCTCCATACGTAGTATAGGGGAAAGTATTGTTTTCATGAAAAAAATCGGTTTTGAGATTTCAACGGAAATGCACGTTTTGAGTCCACTGAACACGTTTTGACCATTTTCTCGATGATGTCTGTGTGTGTGTGTGTGTGTGTGTGTGTGTGGGGCAGCTTTTTTCTGGGTGTTCTAACACCCAATTGATCAGGTCAATGCAAAATTTTATATTTATTCATTACAAATAATTTTTTAAATTAATTTAAGTTGTGCGATAAGGTTCAATAACTACTGATTCGTTGTTAAATAACAATAAGAAAATACCACGCATGATTCGTATATCTTATATAGTAAAATCAGCTTATAAATGCTGAACATATGCCTTAATTAAAAAATCTCTTATTCACGCTTAATGTTACTGTGAATATTAGTTCTATATTAATTCTGTATTTTTTTGCGTGGGTACTTAATGGGAAAATACTAATTTTTTTGCAAACCAGGATTGCGTTTTAAGGAAAGAGGAATGCATTTCACCGGAGAACAAATTAATGCATGCGTTTCTGGATTTACTTCGTGAGGGAGTAAAGAAAACCGCGAGCATCAATGACATCGATTCCCCACGGAGGAAGCTCCGTTTTTGCGCCGCGGCGAGGTCATTTTATCGGTATATGTGGGTTAACCGAAAATTTCCCGCGGGATTTTCGTCTCTCATTTGTTCGTCGTTTTTCAGCTTTTTTTGCAATCATAACTCTAGGCGAGTCCGCGTCGTGCGCGGGCTTAATGTCTCATTAATCCTCTGGGAATCATCTCTCTCTCTTTCTCCCCCATGGGATTCCTTTTTCTTTCCCTTTTCTCTGTTAATGGTGTCGTACCTTTTTTTCTGGACTCCTTGCGCTATAATTTCATCGAGCAAGAAATCGCAATAAACTATCAACGGAGAAATGCCTGTGTTTTTTTCCTTCCGCCAACACGACGGGACGTGGCGAGCTTTTGTTTTCCGAGTCTTATTGGAGGCGCCATTTTCTTCTCCTGTTATTCGCTCTAGAAGAATAGGTCCCAAAACGTCTTATTCAAATGTGTTTTTTATTCCATTGCGGCTAGTTCAGCACGAACATCTCAGGATGTTATGAAAATAAACAAGATCTTGCTTAAAAGAAACAAAATAATATTTATTTTCATAACTTCGTGAACATCGATTGCCACAAATTTACTATATTGTTTGCAGAAAATTTGATTCATATAATTTAACAACAGCTCTTAGCTAATTGCTATCGATTCGATAGGAGTCACTGAAATATAATAAAACAATCTTACGATCAGGTAGTATATGTCTTGTTTCGTACCAAAACACCAGGGACTATGGAGTTTTCTTATTTTCGTACTCATGTAACAGCGCCGTATTAATATTCGGAACATTTTGGGTAAAAAGACGAGTATCACTGCAGGGCATACGGAAGTTAGGAAACGAGCATATCATTTATGTGATACGAAACCGGTGCCTAAAAATAGTACGCGAACTCTGCAACGTGCGTAAATCCGGAAGAGTGAAGTTTATTTACCATGCTGAGCTCATTCGGAATTTCAGATAACGCGATAGAATCTGAAAAAATAAATTTTCGACCATTTCTGCCAGTTTGAAACGAGATGATCAAACGACCAACGCAGTTTATTGTAATTAAATTTGAACTGATTTCAATAAATAAAAAGATCTTTCTGACATAATCCCTCCACAGTATTCAAATAGGATTAAGCTGAATTTTTATTCGTCTTTCGCAATAAACTTATTCCAAGGGAAAATAAACTATCGCGCAATAACCATCCTCCGTCTCCGGTTTTAGAATCACTCGGCGAATCCCACAATTAATGAGAAGTTCGTCGAGGTTATGTCTGATTTACGCGGACCATTATCACGTTATTCGTTTCCTCCTGGCGCACGCACTCACCCGTGCGCACACCCCTGAAACCGAGAACGCGCGATCGCCGAACGCTCTTTTATGTGACTTCCTTGACCTTTTCCGAGCGTTTTTCGTTTTATTTGTTATGCATCGGTGTGCGAGCATGTTGGTGTGTTTAGGTGTTTACACGGTTGCGTAAATAGGAAAGGGCCTGAGGGGGCTCTGGTCCCCCTTTGTAAGTCCGAGGCCCCCCTTTGGTCCCCTCTGTCGATTGTTACGTTAAAAAATTAATCAATTATTTTGTTATTGTTCATCATAAAAAATTGCCTTTAATTTGTATGATTAATGCAAGGAAAATTAATCAAAACATTTTTTCATATTATTATTTTTGTATTTTTTAAATTTTGGCCCGCCCCTCCGAATACTTTTGACAATCATCCTAACCCTTCTCACATTTGAAAGTCTAGTTACGTCCTTGTGAGCACACGCACATCTACATAAATTCAAACACGTACTAGACGCATATAAACAGACTAATATACGAGGGAAGATGTAGGAGGGAAGATGTAGGAAAATGCTTTTGACTTTTGCATCCGTAACTTAACGATAATTAGATTTCTGAAATTAAAATGAAAGGCGTTTAATTGTTCGCAATTAAGAAATACGATTTTTCAACGGGCTGCTCAAATTTTTTCCCCGCGGTGAAAAATTCCGCACAAGACGGCATCCGCCATATTTCCCCTCTGTGTTAAGTATTCTCGTATGTGTCACCTCTCCACCGTCAGCCTAAATCGCCCTCTGGAGTGAACTCGAAAGAGGAGGGGGGAAAATACACCGGAGAACACTTCACCCAATCCCCGCTCTTAATCGCGCACACGCACATTCCACGTTTTTTATCCCACTTCTCTCCCTCCTTCCTCCTCCCCTAATCTTCTTTCCCCCTCCCTCCTTCCTTCACAACCCCTCCTTCATTTCCCCTCCCTTACTTCCCCTCTTCACTAGCTTTCCCCTCCTCTTCCGTTTTCCCCTCCCCTCCCTCTACTCTCACCCTCTTCATCTCTCCCGTTCCGAGATATCCCCGAGGTCTTACCGAGACACGTGCCTCGCCATATCAACCTCTAAACGCGGGGGAGGGAGGAGGGTTGGGGAGGATTTTCCACGGTGGGCTGTTCCGTGGCATTCTCGCCCACTCGGCCTTTTTTTTCTTTGAAATTACATTAATTCGCCGAAAACTTTCAGAGGATTTTTCTTCGCCTTTTATTCCCGCTCTTCCTTGAGCAACGTAAACATTCCTGGGTTTGTTGTTTCTTTTTTGTTTTCTACTGCAATGGTGCCGCTTGTTTGAGAGGCAAGCATTTCGTCCAGCCACGCGTATCGGCACGAGGTAGACATTCTTCCCGTGGCGACGTCGTCCAAATTAAAAATAAAGTCCAATAAAGTCCTAATATTTCGGCCTTGGGCGTTTTCCCCGCACATTTTCAGTCGAAATCCGACAAAGAAAATTATACGGCCATTTAAGACTCTATCCCTACCGTTGGATAGCAGTCGTTATCCGCGGTCTCGGCCATGAGCAGTTTTGCTTATACGCGGTTTTGTCGTACGACCATCTAGCAGACTTTCTGTGATTTGAATGTATTTTATTGCTTGTAAGTCCTGGGCGAATTTCGATTATGCGTCACTGTTTACTGGCGGAGCCGAATTTTCTTTTTCACGTCGCCCAAACATAGGACGCACATGCCGGTACTCAGCTAGAATTGTAATTTTTAAAATTTAACTCACTGGAAAGCTTGCAAAGGGATTTTGTTGCATCCGAATGAAAAATATGTAGGGTAAAATGTCGTAAATGTTTAAAAATGGGTTGCAGTTAAGATGGCATTTTTTACGAAGGAGTTCTAGGTGGTGCAAAAATTTAAATCACAAAGAAGTAACCTGTACGAATTTTATCATTATGTTGATGGAGTAACACGCGGTGTGTATTTTAATTGTTAATAATCGTAATGTATCCATTAACTGTTTTATGGATCATCACTACGTTATTTTGTAATAAATAGACCTATTTATTCTTTTGATAACATGTTTAGTCTTGTTAGGAACCCCTCTACTGGAATCCGCGGTTTTGTCGTTCGAGGTGTTTTTCAGTCGCGTAATCCCGGCGGAATAGCAATGGATTGCAAAAGTTATCGATGACGTTAAATATGTTTGCTCCGAGTCCCCGCTAAAAACCCATTTCGAAATGTAATTTTCGATATAATGGGACCTAATTATCTGTGGCACATGATATAGATTATTCATTGCGTACAAGTAAACGCACGAATGTGTATGTGCTCCGATATGTGTAAATATCTTTAAATATTCACGTTGGGGGAAATCGAGGCGACATTCTCTATTCAGGAAATGAGTTGTCGAAATCGAGCCAATCCGTTAAGCTTTCTCCCTAATCACAAACATTCATGATTTATTAATCTCCGACTAAGTATACATTACTATTTTATAAGGATTGTGCGGCTGCCAGTTGCCGCTTATATATAAACGGCTGACATCGAAAATTTGACATTACTTCGAGACTAACATATTGTTTCATAAATTGGAAGAAGTTTTTTAATATAGGCGCCTAAACTGCGGCTGAAATATACCTGAATATACCAAATCTAGATATCCGAGGTTATTTTTATGGTTACATTGAGAAAAAATTTCGAGGAAAAACGCCTAAATTGTAACTGAAATCATAACTACGCCACCCAAATCTCCAGGTTTCTTTAGTGGGATGACTTCGCAATAATAATTGTATTTTACTGAAAACAGTATTTATCGTTAAATTTACGTGAAAATATATTCTTATCTCACAGTAAATTGAATTCGGAACTCATGTTTAGCTGCGATGCATGATTCCAAGGTATGGTTTCTATATGTCTCAGTTTTATGATACTCTTGGATTTTTCTAGATATTTCCGGCGTCCTACCCGATTATTTCAAGATTCTTAGTTTGCCAAATTCTAATATTTTTGTACTTATACGAAGAAATTATATTTAAAATGGCCGAAATGCATTTTTACATTTAGTATCATATGTAAAAGACTGAAAGTCGCGTATCGTTCTGATTTTTTCTAAAGAGAACTTCATTTCACACCCGATGGTTAATGCTGACGTTAAGTGTTTATGCGTGGAGGCATGATATGGCGGATGGAGAATTTTTGGGGCCCAGGGCTAATGTTATTCGGTGCCCCCAAAACCATAATAATGAAAATATAGAATATTTGCAAACAATTTTATATTCCAAAACAGTAATAAGTAGTGCTTATCTTTTAATGTTTATCATATATTTTTTATTTTTAAAAATTCATATATGCCAAGCGGAGACCCCCTCAATCCCAGAAGTCTAGGGCTGCCAGCTCGTTCGTAGATCTGCCCTTGCTTTTAGAGGTGTTGGATAGTTGGAGAAAAATTCTGCCTTAACTCTAAATCGAACCTCGGATCTTCCGCTTGGAGGTCGGAATTCTACCTCTCAACAATCTGTGTATTATATTTTACCACTGGGTCAGTCTTACTGATAGCGAAGTGGTAGAATATTCTCCCCGGTAGTGGAAGCCCTTGGTTTGATTCTCGGTTAAGGCAGAACTTGATATCCGTCAATTCTCGTGAGTTCCCGTTTTTTTCTTTTCTAGAGTGGCGCAAAACGTGTAAGATTTTAGGATAGTAGGGTTGGCGAAGAATGGCGATTCAGTTCAAGGCACTTCTACAGTCCGAGTGGAAGCTGGCTCATAAAAACTACAAGGGCTCTAGTAGCTGTTATAGGTTGAGGGAGAATTGGGCCCTAGGGGTAAATAGAGATGGGTTTGTTAAGGACGGGTTGCGGTAGGGGGAGAAGTAGTGGGCAGGAGAGGAATGGGATTGGATAACCCCATTAGACAGCAATTGAAGGACTGGAATGGAGGAGTTCACTACCAAGAATCAAACGCCTCAGTTGTGTTCGGCTACCTTACCTCATCCCACAGCCACTTCCCATTCCATCTCTTTCGCCATTCCCCCAACCCTCCTCTCTCTCTCTCCCTCATTACTTCCGCTCTACTTCTATACTCCTCCTATCCCTCTCCCTCAACATTTCAACCCTCTGGTTTTTTTGCTTTGCACCATCCCTCGAATTCAACCCACACTCATTACTGCCGCATCCATCCTACCAAGAGATTCGCGTATGGTGCACCTAAATAAAACCATGGGATTAAAAAAAAGATATATTGGTATGAACGGTCCAATCCATCACATACAATGCGATAAAGGACTAGGGATATTTTGCGTTAATTTTTAAGGAATTTGTTCATCTTATTGTGAGTATATTATTGTAAAACGGGCTGAGGTCGAGGGACGACTGGTGTATCTATTTGCCCCTTATGCGACGGGTTCGAATTCTGTACTGGGCATGAATGCGCAGGATTATTTTTACAAAAAAAGCCCTTTTTGAAAAGACAAATATGTGCTGTTTAATACCCAATGAAGGGTAATTCAATGGCCAAATAAAACCTAAGTTCGTATGTATTAAGATTAGATTTTAAGAATGGTTTTCAATACTAGTTAAAAAGTCTTCAATTGTGTCGCATACTTTCCCTGTCTTGTGTGTTTATCGAGGGATAAGATTATTTTTCCTTTTTCCTTCTTATATTGAATATTGTTACTGTGTAAATGGGGTTGCTATCGTCTGGGCAGCGGAGGCGAAGCTCTAGGGCCCACACTGGTCCTGCTAGTGATTGAATATGAAGGCCATGAATAAACTAGCTCGAGGGATCGCAGGGTCCTGTGTTACTGTACTGTATATTTAACCTTGGGTATCTTTTTATGGAAATCTACTTTTTGAATTCGAGTTTGAAGCTATGCGTATTGCATGCACTCACTATGAACTATCACTAACAGAGTCTAGACTGCCTATTCCAGAACCTGAGACGCCTGCATATAAATGCTACAAGTTTTTTTGTGTATCAGTACTTGCTGTATTCGTAAATAACTAGCAAATTTGTTATTAAAAATTTTAGTTAATATTTTTGTCTACTTGCACGAATCGAGCAGAGTATTTAACTGGAAATTTTCAAAGGATATTGTATTTAATGGGGTCCAGTAAAGAATTTTCTGTCTTATCGCTATCTTTTTATAGGAATATATGCTGACAATTAAATTATTTAGGCATACAAAACATATTCCGGGCCATGAACTTAAAATTGAAAATTTCCCTAAACGTTAAAAGTATTTTTCATTTTAAATTATAATCCATGCATTTATGCCTTCAAATGTCGTTTCCTCTTCAGAGTTGATTGCATATCTACGCAGCTCATTGATTACTGACTCCTCGATAAAGCGTTTTACGCACAATACTGTGTAAGTATTTACAAAATAGTCGGAAAAAGTAATTAAAATTCGAGGCAGAATGAGAAAATTCGAATCGCGTGGCTTCCTACGCGGATTTTTAACGAAATTTAATAAACCATACGAATAGACGGGCGTTCGGATGGTAACGAATCGACTTATTAAACCTGTTCCGGGAGAGCAATCGACTGTTTCCATAGGCTACTCCACTGAATAAAAAAGAAATGATGCCCCCTAACAAATGAAAGAATAACACATTTTTGCGATCTCATGGATGTGTGTGTTTTTTTCGGTTCTTTTCGTTTATTTATCGAAATTACGTTGCCGGATGAATTAAACGCGTCGGCGAAGCGTATAGTAACATTTTTTTACGGATCGTCGCAGTCGTCCGCACTTTTCCTTCCGGGCGTCGAGTAAAGCACAAACACACACACGCTGTCATACCTATGTCAAACTCTTCGTCTCAAAAAAACAAACACAACGAGTGCGCCGATGGTAGTGGATGAAAATAAAGAAAAAACAGAACACACGCGAAATGCGAAACTTTGCGCCCATGGGGACGAGACCTCTCTCAGTAAAACCGCACGCAGCACTAGAAAACCTCTTTTTATTCACGACGAGTGCGCCCCATGTCGTTCTCTTGTTATTTTCTCGCTCTTCTCTTCTCTCTCAAATGAGAGAGGGCTCCGCGTGAGAGAATATGACGAAGGAAATAAAAGAAACGCGCGAATACAACGGCGGCACAAATGGAAAAAATGACGAACGACTTCTCACTTTTGGAGGATACTCTTTATTTTCGAGTCGTTAAAGCCGCAACTCTCTCAAACGGCTCGGAAGTAATTTCGTTTGTCTCGGAGTTAATTAACGTCTAGAATGGCCAGGCGCGCGACGTAATTGGATTAAAAAAATTTCGCACAAGATGGCGGTCGGACAAACTGGTTGGGGTTACGCTTCCAGAGTTTTTCCTCTTTCGGATTGTTTATGTGGAGCGTTGCATTCTATTCTTCTTTTCACGCCCGCAATTACATTCGGAAGGACGGTTAAAATTCCTTCTTTTGTTTTAGACGAAGCAGTTTTGAAACATTCCGCGGCATTGGTTTAACCAAGAATCAAACTAATGCACGGAAATATCGATTTTTATTTTGTAATTTTTAAGACCGGAGAATACTTGGTGTCTTTCCTTCAGCATCTTTTGAAATGTGAATAGGAATCATAAAAGGTTTAATGCATGGTCTTGGTCAGGTTTTATTTTTCGGAATTTATTAGAGCCCGGTCTGAAAGAATGGTGGACGCAAACGTTCGAGTCCTTGGTTTCATTTTTTAAGTTTCTCTTTCAGGCCACAGTTGGGAGTATTGAGTCGAAACTAAAGATAATTTCAATAAATCAAATAAAAGATAAAACATAAACATAAAAGATATTATGCCTTACATACCTTTTCAGAATTCACATACAGATTCTTTATTGCCTACATTTAAGCCGTAACGAAAAAAGGGGAAGGTAGCTTTTTGCTTTATTATTTGGTCGAAAAGTTTATACGATTATGAAAACTCAACGAGACAGAACTTTCAATCATCTTCTTCTCTGGGTTACGTTAAGATTCAAGATTTAACCTTACACTTCAGTATCAACGAATTTAAAAAAAATCGCGATTAATTTGATACTTTCGGTTGCAAGGTTTCCTTCGAAGAACTTTCTAGGTCTTGCCACCACAAATAGATGGAGAAACATGAAAGACGATGATTCCGAGAGGCAAACAATGCTTCCACTTCTCAGGAAGTTAGAGGAAGTTTACCTTGGTGCACTCAGACAGTAATCAATTAAAAGCCAGACCATCGCAAAAGTGCATTTGAGAGTGACAATGGTTTTATAGACGGTGGCGCTCTCTCTCGGCAAACATAGTTTTCTTAATTTTTTTATTCATTTGTGGAACCGGAAGTTCTCGACGCCCTCTCTCTCTCTCTGTATGAGAACTAGATGAGGAAAGCATACTTCGACTCGATGAGAACGAGAATTTTAATATTCCTTACTGATGAATACTACTCTCTGTTGCATTCATGCGGCAAATAAAGTTTAATGACTTCTAGACAAAGATGGAGTAATGATATATGAAAGGTAATTGGGAAAGTTGATGGTGATCTAGGTTTCTAGTCGAGATGTATGCTTTTAGTTAAATGAACAAATTTTATCGATCAATTCTTACCAGACTTAAGGAAAACAATTAGCGCCAAATATTGGTCAGGAAAGTTAGGGCAATTGAAAATTGCGTAAATGTCAAAAAACCAATATAACAAAATGATCACTGGCGGCGTTGATGTCAACATTACTTTTTGAGGTCTCCTGCGTCAGTATTCTCTATGGTCTTACCGAAAAAATAATTAATGCAGGATAAGGTCTCTAACTTAACCGAAACTTTAAATTTTCTCAAAAGGGGCAAACAAAGTTTTGAATCAACGATCAATTAACCGATGGTTTCCGGTCGAATCGTAAGCACATAAGAGAAATATAATATTGCTATGGCGCAACCATATTCATCATAGGATTTTCAATCATAAAGATTGTTTTCTGCAGCTTTCGATCTTGTCAGTGAGGTCCTTGAGAATTCTACAGTTGGATATCTTTATGCGTGTTATTGTTTTCAATAAATTACAGCCAAAATCTTCCTTGCCCCTTTCCTATTCTCCGTAATTTTCCTTCAATTATCTATACTATATAGCTATTTCTTACTTATGATGTCATTATATATAATTATATATATATATGACTCTATCTCCATCGCTGAAGAATGGCATATGCCCGAAAAGCTTACGTGTGTTTCTTTTGTGTGCGTGTTTTCTGTCTCTTCGACTCCCCCAGCAGCCTGCCAACTTGGTCCTCAACTTGGTAAGTGTCCGCTGGGCTTCCGTCAACACCTTGTTGCCACACACGTAAAAGATGATGAAGCTGATGAAGGAATAACTCCGAAAGCTTCTACGTTTGTGATGTTTCTGTGTTTTAGTGTTCTTTTACGTGTGTCGTTTCGACATCCCCGGGGCCTCGCCAACCTGAAGTCGTCCGATTGGTTAGTGTTCACTGGGTTTCCTCATCCCAACACCTTGTTGCCATCCATTTATATATATATATATATATATATATATATATATATATATATATATATATATATATAGGAGGATACTCATGTTGTCACTTTCAGATGAGCTAGAGACTTGATGATGATTATGATAGATCATTTGCCACAACCAACCAGAAAAGTCGAACATTACAAAAAATTAATATTTAAGGAGTGTTTT
This sequence comes from Tanypteryx hageni, assembly GCA_028673005.1. Taxonomy (NCBI): domain Eukaryota; kingdom Metazoa; phylum Arthropoda; class Insecta; order Odonata; family Petaluridae; genus Tanypteryx; species Tanypteryx hageni. Next base: position 12,735,370 of record CM054118.1, on the reverse strand, counting down.
TAACCCCAATGTTCCATTTCAATACTCAATAAGAAAAGCATGGGATTCAGTGCATGGTATTCTAAAAAAGCATCTTTAAATTAAGTACTTAAAATTGGAACACGAACTCGAAAAAAGAGTTGTAAACGAAGTTCTTAATTTTTGAAGGCACAATTCAAATACGTAGCCGAATTAGCATAAATATTTGCTTTTAAATGGAAAAAATTTGATTTATTCCTCTTTTCTACAATGAAAATCTTTAAATACTATGTCAACGACCTCAATGCTTTTAAAGGGACCTGATATTATACTTTAGGATTATATTGATTTTGTGCTTTTAATGGAAATTTATGACATTATAACGAATTACAGTGGAACTTCCATAACTCGAATCTCAAGGGAAAGAAAAAATCATTCGAGTTATAGAAAACTCGAGTGAATGAAATATATCTTCTCATTTTTCTTTAATTGAGTTAATATAAAATTTATTCCCTTCAGCATATAAATTAATTTTTAATTTTAAATATCACGCATTTTATGAAAACATCAACACCTATATTTTCTTCCGATAGTATGTAAGATTTTACTGTATCCAAAACACTAATTGCATCACGCACTGTGATTGAGGGTATCATAATAATTTTAGTTCGAACGTAATACCGAAAGCACAAACACGGCGATTAAATTTGGGATATCGACTGTAGTAAGGAGCGGATAGTTTTTTTCTCTAGGACTATCAGGGATCACACAATAGGAGAAGCAACCCTGATAGAAGTGACGTTAGGGATTGCCTGTTGCACTGCTTCCCCTCATAAAATCCCTCTTTAATTTATTCAATTATTTCTTAAGTTATTTGGTGATTTTTGATCCTTATTTTAATGACAGATGTTTTTTCTCCAGCGCTACATTTCGAAAGAATGAATGTCTCTCCAACCGGCCGCTTCAATAGCTCATGTGGTGGCAAGAATGCCTACTCATAATTAATATCATTCTGTCGATCTCTCTTTAAATTACTAAATAAAAATGACGTGATTATTTTTTCATTTACGAAAAACATTACAATCCAAGACTCTTTGAAAAAAACATTTGTAATCACTCTATCATTGAAGCCCTATTTAAAAGAAGCAACAAAATTCTGTCTCTTAAATAGGAAATAGGATACACGTCGAAACGCGTGGATTATACATCTTAAGTTTTAAAAAGTAGGGGTTAGAAGAAGCTGAGCAGCGCGTCATGCGTTCCCCAAAGAGCGAGAGAAAATGGTACTTCGCAGGTTGGCACCGCAAAGTTTGTTTTTTTCTTTCGAGGAAGAGAGAGACGAAACAAAAGAGGTCTCGGGCTGTTCACGGTAGAAATAATAAAAAAACTCCTTCGCATCCACCAGAAACGGAATTTTTCTACCTTAAATGTCTAACGTCGCGCCGTAATTTCGAACTCACCGAAAGAAAAAAATGAAGGGCGCCGCGCGGCGAAAGAAGATCAACAAGAGAGAAGAGAAAGAATACATCTTCGTATTATTTTATATGAGAGGAGTGCCTCTGTCGAACAGTCGGCGTATTTTTCTCTCTCACTCTCGCCTCCTTCCTCCCATCCTTATCCTCCCTCCCTCCTCCACCCCATCCCCCCTCCCACCTCCTCCTTCATCCCCCTTCCACCCCTCCTTCTTCCCCCCTTCCACCCCCTCCTTCATCCCCCCTTCCACTTCCTCTTTCATCTCCCCTTCCACCCCCTTCTTCGTCCCCATTCCACCTCTCCTTCATCCCCCCTTCCACTCCCTCCTTCATCCCGTCTTCCACCCCTTCCTTCATCCTTCTCCCCTCCCCCTTCCTTCTTCCATTTTCTCCCGCACGCTGTTATATTTTTCCACACATTCCTCGAAAGTCGAAGAGATATCCTTTGACATTCTCGATGGAAGCACTCAAAGCTCCGGTTGATAGCTTTCGGGTTGTAATGGAGGCGAGATGGAAATTTAAGACGCTCGGAGTTGAATGATAAATGCTCCTTCCTTTCTCCCCCTCCCCCGAGACATTCCAAGAGAGCGTTCCCAAAAGGTTTCTTCGACGCGTTTTTTTATATCAATCCTCTCCCTCGTGTTCCTGTTACATTTTTAATGTATCGTGCGCGCGTGCGTGTATTGTATGCATGAGTCTGACATGAAAAATTTCCTACTTATTTGTTACGTTCGCTACGCATCGGGGAGAGAAAAAACTGCCGAAAGCCGTCTTCACTAAAAAACGGTCCTTTTTTGTAAATTTCGCGGAATGACGTTTTTTTTCTGCTAACATTTCCGCACGGATATTTCGTGATTTTTTGTATTTATTCGCGATTAAGTTTCCCTAAAGGTGGCTATTAATCATTTCACTGCGTAGCATTCTTTTTCAGGAGATTTTGGTTCTGAAACGGTCGTTTATTATTTCCAGAAACCGCGATCAACATGAACGTGTTGCAAAAAATGTTGAGTGAGTTGAGTGTTCCACCTTTTTTATGTACTCACGTACTTGAAATCATTTATTTAAAAAAATCATTGCATGTTCTTTGCATTCAGTGCACGAAGTAAACGAGCGTCCTCATCTTTTAGCTCGTAAACGACTAGATTGATTATAATGAGGCGTTGTATCTGCTGAACATGTTTCATTTAGGTTCACATTCACCAATTAGGTCATATGCTTTTCATGAATGTTTAAATGAACATTTACGTGCCACATCATTAATAATGCGCGCACAGTTTTAAGTGGTTTCCAAGGAAACACTTCCCTTTCTTAAAAGTGAAAATTGTCTATTTTTTACCGCAAAATATCGAGGATTATAAAAATAGTTTCTCAAGGCTAATAAATTTTACTCTTACGTTCATAAATCCTACGATATTTTCACATTCCTTGCCAATTCGCAAATAAAACATTTGGATAATATATGTGCTCCAACATTGAATCCGTTTCCACTCTTGTTGCCGTTCTCGAATTTTTCTTTCAAAAATACGTAAACTGCAATGTGGTAAGTTTTACGAATTTCGGCAGTTTCGTTTCTTTCCTTATCGGATTTCCAGGTGTAGCTTTTTCGTCGCAAAAGGAGATGATGCTGAAACCCTTCGAGTTTTGTCGTTATAGCTCATCTGTGAGGCTACCAAGTTCTATTTCTTATTTTGTGAGGAGTTTAGCCAAGTTTACAAAGTTGAGTCTAAAATGGACAAAACTAGAATATACATAGGTGGTATTGCTTGGTGACACAAGTTTTAAGGCAGCTCTTTTAATGCATTTATTGTTGAAAATGTTGCCATTGGTCTTAAAAAACGAAGAGCGCAAATGTAGTTTTCAATTAAAATTGAGAAAGTTTGAGATTCAGGCTAGGGCTTCCAATTAACCGGCATTTTCACCAACCGGGGTTACGGTTAAAGTTCCATAAACTAACCGGTTAACCGGTAAAAAACTATGCATACGGTAATTAACAGGGCCCCTCAACTTGACGCTCGCGGGTGCCATGGCGCCCTTGATAAAATTCCTTGGTGTCCGCTACTAGGGCCATGGCAAGTCATTTGCTGGGGAGGTGCAATAAGATAGCACAGAAGAAGCAGAAATTCAATTTCCTCATTAAAAATTTCAAGATTCACCTTCTTTATCATTAATAAATTTTTTATTCAAATCAAAATATTTTTGTTTCACATATTTTTTATATTTTTAATTTTTTTGCGATCACCTACGCGTGCACATTTCAGTGATTCAGTGGAAGTGCCTAAAAATCGTGAAGGACGGACAGACATTAATGAATTACAAAAATATGTCCTTAAGAGTTGTTCACGATTTATTAGCAACAGAAAATATCGGTCAAATTCAAGAAACGGATATCGACGAACAAGGGCCGTGGAAACTTTCCGCAACAGCGGTTCCTAGGGAGTTTCCGAATCGAAGATGGATGCGGGCAAAAAAGTGCATCGGTTAACAAGCTTGTACAGCTGCTGGATCGCATGCGGTACGAAGCAGCAGTTTCTCCATCCGAATATGTTTTGCGAAGGGTTGGTTTGGGATGGGGATAAAAAAAGGGTTCGTAGAGGGAATATACTAGTAGTTGGGAAACGCTGCGTCTGAATTATGTTTGCAATTACGTTTAATAAAAAACGTCGGAATTTATAGAGTGTCTATAGACAGAGGGCCACTTTGTAACTCATCTGGAACCGTATTAGGCCTTCTTTACGCGTGGAATGTCAAAAAAAGTGAAAATTCCAGAAACTGAATTTTGGAGCTCGCCTTTCTTGCTTCGAAGAATAAATTATGTTGATAAATTCTACAGCCATAAAGAGGTCGATTAAATCATAATAGTTTTTCGTATACAAAGAATTCGTCCTCATTGGCGATAGCTTACATGGTTTATTTTGATCGTATTTTTGTTATATGATGGAACGTTTTGGTTAGAGATCGTAACGACATGAAAAACTTAGTCTAACTTGAGCTCTGAAATAAATCGAGAGACGGGGAGCCGTACTGCCAGATAATACAGCATCATTGCTGTCAGGCAAGGCGGTTTTGCACTGTGGCAACATTGTCGTTCAGTGATTTGCTGGAGCCTATTTTGATAGCTTTCATTTTTCTTGGCTGTCAATGGTCAAGTTAGACTTCTACTTCAACAATCAATGCTAAATATATATCTTTTCTTAAGCTGGGACAGTTTTTGTCAGATAAATATATGTACCATAAGTCTCCACTACAAGTCGGAGATGGCTTTACTAAAAACTACTATGCATAAAGAAAAGTATTTCTCCCATGTATACGTTTAAGTTCCAGGCGGATTTTTGTGACCTAAATGTACCATTTTAGTCCAAAATAAAACATTGTAATACAGCTCATAAAATGCTGGCAAAAATAGGTAGACAAAATGAAATAAATAAAATTAACACTCGTGAAGCTCCTGTGATGATTCGGAAGCTTGATTTTTGGAGGTTTTGTGGGTGAGGCGGCATAACTAAAAAAAGGGACATTGTTATTTACTCATTGTTTTATAATAGATTATAATGATATACAAAAATATAAGATCAATTTATTTCCTAAGGCATATTAGTGTTAATAATTAAATAAAGAATGATATTAGTGTAAATGTGAGAATAACAACACCTAACTGGAAGTCAATGTTCGGAAGAAAGCGAAGGCGACCAGGTCATCTTTGAAATGACAATCATACATCTACTCAACTACACGCCATTTGAACAAAACATCACATATAAACAAAGTAGACAGACTTTATCCCTATTGGAATTTCTGGAATATCACCTTTTTGTTCCTCATAAACGAGGTATACGCGACATGACGCGACCTCGAACGAATCATTTTCCTCGATTCGTTGATGGCTCACAAGCGAAACGACGCATAACGAGGATGCCTATCGTGCGGACTTACCGTATTTTTTTGCACAATTCGTAGGTTGGAAGAAGAGGCATTTATTCGATCGAACGCAAGTGTGAGAGAAGGGTTATGCGGGTGTTCTTTTGAAGTGCTGACGGTTGCCTGCGCTGGAATTACATCGGCGCTTAATAATTTACGAGGATAGAGAGAGAGAGAGTCGGCGAAAGAGGCAACTGCTGCCGTGCGGTTGTACATCAGAGGGAAAACGCATGGGTTGTTGGTGTTCGCTTGGCTTTCCGTTTTAAGGAGAAATCTCCCGGTTAATCATCCCGTCGAGTAGAATGAATATTTTCCGGCGCCTCGAGTGTTCTCTTTTTATTTCCAGTATATATTGTTAGGGTTGCGCGTTCACTCTCGCTGAAAAAGACATAAAGGATGGAAAAAAATAGAATTCAAAAGTTGGGAGGGGCTGATCCGCCATTTTAAAACAAGATATACAGCCTTGCCCACGAGCCCCAGGCTATTATAATGAAAGGAAAATGTAGCAAAAAAAATCAAAATAAAACTTTATAAAGAGTTTAGAAGTATTCATTTACAGTCCGTAGTTTAAAAAAAATTAACTTTTTCGACAGGTTGGTGTGCGTGCGCGTGGAAGATGTACCTTTATTTACTGCCATAATCCTTTACACTTTATTCTCAGAATTTTGCGATCAATAATCGGCGTGCGAGGATTATTCAAGAACAGTGCAGGCGTGCGAATTTCTCTGCGCTATTACCGCACGTATTCAAATGTGTACATCAATCACTCGTGTTGCGCGATACAAGCGTTCATGGAATAGGCCGTGTAAAACAAAACCATATAAAAGTGGGATGGATTTCCCCATAAGAATAATATGATATAATATTTGAGTGCCATCTTGAGCTCGATGTGCAAACAACTTAGTGATATAGTATTCAGTTTTATTGCTTTGTGACCGTTCTGAAACCATGCAAAAGTGAAATAGATTGTGTTGTAATTTGAGCTAGTTCTATAAAAAGAAAGACATGCTGAACCGGAAACGCATAAAGCAAAATCGAGCGAAGCGAGGGATGGGTTTACCGCTTCGCGTTTAATAGGAAAAATTATATGGGGTGGGGTTAGTTTAACGGTACCACGGTATTTACTTTTTTAAATATTTATTTGATCTAAGTAATTTTCAGCTGCTTCAAACGATATGCGCAGTAAAAATTTCAAGAAGAACATAAGCAGAAAATTTTGTTTCATCGTCAGGCAAAAACCTTTGTTTAAGCAGAACGCTACAGTACTTTACGGAGAACGCTTCTTACCTTTCGTAAGTTATTATTAATTTATTGTAAAAAGTAGAGATTTAGACGGGTTTCCCGTGGTACAGAAGTGCTTTTCGTAAAATTCTTAATAGTATAGTTGTATACTAACTACTGCTTTGAAATCAGAAAATTACATCAGGAGATTATTATATTATTTACTAAAACATAATATTGTCTGAAATCGGTGCAGCAAGTTCTATACGAATACATGTATAAAGATAAATTAGTTTTCTTTATATTGTGGTAGTCCTGATTTTTAGATCCATTCAACATGTTCATTTCGTTTTGTCATTCTACAAACGAAATTTATTTGAAATCGATTCAGTAAAAACCTTCCTAATTCATAATTACCGAATAGTTTTATTTTGCAATTGTGGTGCCCCTGATGTATATATGGTCGAAATATGTCATTTTTGTCATGTATTAATGTGAAGATTTTATGTACCAAATTTGGTTGAAATCAGTTCAGCCAATTCTTCCCTGATATATACGTACGGACGGACATCACGATAATAGTGCTTTTCAGCAATGACGAAAAGCACTAAAAACACTTAAAATCGTTTTATAATGCACATTGAAATCGGACTGGTGGACTGAGGTCTCTTGACTCATTTATTTTTCTCATTTTTTCTTCTTACACGGAACTTATTCGTCGGTAACTGTCCTTGAAACCGTCTTTTACAAGGATAAAATGGAGTGTTGGAGTTACGCCACGATTAAAAATTTCTACGTTTTAAATCTGAAAATTGGAGTGCGAGAAGTATGACTGGGCGAGTAATATGCCAGGAAATGTAGTGTATCTCAATGACTTATGTGCTTTTAAAAAATATCAAATACTTGTGAGATGTACAGGCCCCTTTGCAAATAGTCATTCTGACATGACTGTGTTAAACAATTTATGAGCGTGAATTCGCGAGTTACAACTTATTATTACTTTTTGAAATTATTAAGGATTGAATATTAAGTCGTTGGGGAATAATTTGGAAGGTTATAAGACTTAAAAATAGAATTATACTCTTACGCTATTCTAGCTATCGGAAATTTTACGTTTTATATTTGGCGTGCCTCTTTTCTTCCTTAAACATTTGTATTAGCAAAAAATGTGTTGGCATTATTAACATAAGTAAACTTGCGATGCAGTTGGTGGGTCAGTACTTTGAATGTTTCATTTACAGTAATTATATATAGAAATGTCTACCAAATAATATTCAATGTAACAGCTTAGTTACCAAAAATTAAAGCACCTATCATGTATGCATTTGAAATTTATGCCCATCTCCTTATGGAAGCACACAATTTTATCCCTTAAAGCTAGTTTATTCACAATTTAGAGGTGTGTGTATATATATATATATATATATATATATATATATATATATATATATATATATATAAACGTAATATATCTTCTTACCTGCACACAATGCCCTGCGTTCTACGTAGGCCTCACAACCACACCCCTTAACGTCCGCATAAACGGCCATCGGAATAGCGTCTCTCTTAGGCGCCCCCTTCCGGTGGCCGACCATACGTTAACCCACTCCCTTCCCTTCAATAGCTGCCTCACAGTAAAAACTATTCGTGCTCTTCCAATTAGTTTCCCCGCGCCACAACTCCGTCAATGGGAACTAGCCCATATTGACATCCTCCACTCCCTCTCCTTACCAGGTTTAAACCTTTGCTAACACTCCCACTCCAATCACCCCCTTTTTTCTTTTCTCCTTACCTCTTTCCCCTTGCCCTTACCCCTCTTTCCCCTTCCCCTTGCCCCTCTTTTCCCGAACCCCTACCTCCAGTGTTACGCTTATTTTAGTCTTCGTTTTTCCCTCGCTGAAGAAGGGCGTGTGTTGCCCGAAAGCTCCAAATTACAAGCCTTCCTCTATCCCTGTGGACGTCCACCACCGTATGCTAAGTGTTCACTGGCTCCTTCCTATCCCTCTCAACCTCTCGTTGCATTTATTTTATCATATTATTTATTTTTCCGCATCGTATATATATATATATATATTTCTTTATTTATTTATTCATAGGTAGTCTGTCCGTAGACAGGTCTGTGATTATTCATTCTTAAACCTGGTTCTCCATATACTCCTATTTTCCGCTGTCCTCTTCATATCTTCATAACTTTCTTTCCCTTTCCAATCGTCTATCAGCTGAAACCTTTTCCTACCTCTTTCCCATTTTCAGTCTAGTTTTCCGTCTAACACGTCTTTAATCATACTCTCTCTCCTCAGGTAATGTCCAACCCAATTTGCCTTCCTCTTTCTAATAGTCTGTATAATCATTCGCTTCTCTCCTACTCTGCGTAGCACTTCATCGTTTTTCATCCTATCTGTCCATTTTATCTTCAGCATTCTCCTCCAAGTCCACATTTCAAAGCTTTACAAGTATTTGATATAATTTTTTCTTAGCGTCCATGTTTCTGCTACAATGCCATGCTCCATACGTAGCATTTTATCAACTTCTCGCGAATATCTTCCCTTATATTCCCTGTAAGTAGTTGTTTCTTTCTCCTGAAAGCCGATTTTGCTTTTCCTATTCTAGTTCTGATCTCATCCGTACATTTTGCTTCTCGTGTCATGATGCTTCCAAGGTATTTATATTCTGAAACTTCTTCTAAAGGCTTTCCCCCAATACTTATGTTCAGATTCTCTTCTTTACCCGATATTCGAATGACCTTGGATTTTTCTGTATTCATTTCTATACCGTATTTTCTACCTGTTATTACTAGTCTATTTATCATTTTCTGGAGTTCCTCTTCCTTTCTTTCTAGAAGTACATACATGATCATCCGTGTATTTTATTGTTCTTATAATCCTTCCTCAAATTTTGAAATCACCTGTGCCTTCTAACGCTTCTTGCATTAGACTTTCTCCATATACATCGAATAGGGTCGGCGGTAGGCAGCAGCCGTCTCTCTCCTCTACCGATATTTACTCCGCAGGTTTCCGCATTCTCCAACCTGACCTTTACCACTTGATTCACATATAGATTCCTATCTCTCCTGTCTTTCCAGTCTACACCTGTATCCTTTAATATCTTCATCAACATTACCCAATTTACTCTATCAAAGACCTTCTGCCAGTCTACGAAACATACGCAGATATGTTGACTCTACTCTATTGCCCCTTCTGATATGATTCTAACTACCCCTATAGCATCTCTAGTTCCTAATCATTTTCTGAAACCGAATTGATTTTCCCCTAGCATTTCTTCTGCTTTTTCTCCGGCCTTTTATTAAGAATCCTCGTGATAATCTTCGATGTGTGTGACAGAAGGCATATCGTTCCGTAGTCTTTACACTGCATTGCCTTTGGCTTCTTTAGACTATAAAGAAGCCAAAGGCAAAAAAAGTTTAGAGGGATCATTGTTACTTCTAGGAAATCCCAAGGCCACTCTCCCGTGTCGTAAATGTTATTAATTAATTTTGTAATCGCTTTTAGTCCTTTTGATCCCATAACTTTAAGTACCTCAGTCAGTATTCGATCGCTGCCTGTGGCTTTCCTTTACTTTAGTTCCACTATCGTCTTTTCTTCTTCACTCTCCATAATACTTGGTCCTAAGTTGTCTTCTTCAATGTTTTCCTCATCTTCCCGTTCTAATTTTGCCGATCCTGCCTTCTTGCTGTATTGTACCTTCATGTATTCCCCCCTTACCTGTACTGCGTTCTTTGTTTCTGAGACTATCAGCTTACGGAAAAGGAAAGGTAAAATGGATATATGGATGTCAACAAGGTGTTGGGATGAGGAAACCCAGTGAACACTCACCAATCAGACGACTTCAGGTTGGCGAGGCCCCGGGGATGTCGAAGCGACACACGTAAAAGAACACTAAAACACAGAAACCACAAAAGTAGAAGCTTTCGGAGTTATTCCTTCATCAGCTACAGAGAGAGAACTGATGGCGGTGACACTGAGTGGAGGCATGGGGGTGGAAGGGTAGTGCGGAAAGGTCGAGGATTGGAGGATACGGAGGGGGTTGGGGATTGGTAGGGGGTTGAGAGAAGACAGAAAGGGAGTGAAAAGCTATCGAAGGTTGAGGCCAGGGGGAGTGAAGGAATTTAGGAGATGGATATGCGAAAGCTCCCACTGACGGAGTTGGGGAGCCGAAGCATTGTCGGGGAGAGCGCGAATGACTCTCACTGTGATATACACTAAAACACAGAAAGATCACTAACGTTTAAGTTTAACAACTGCTTCAGAAGTGGGAAGTTCATTCATCCACAAGATATTTCCCAAATTGGGGGGGCCGGCGGAAGGGGAGGAGCGGGGGATTGGTAAAAGGTTGGTAAACGGGACTGGTGGGAGGAAGAGGTAAGAATTGGGTGGGCAGCATGAAGGATTGTTTTGAGGGCTTCGTGGATACCAGGAAGGAAAGTGTCGTAAGAGTGAGTGGAGGGGTAGATGCAGGGATAGTGGGTGTGTGAGGATGGGATCCATTGTGGGTAGCAGGTAAAGATCGACATCCAGGAATGTGATGTGGGAAGTAGAGGATTGGTGGGTGAAGGAGAGAGAAGGATGGGAGGAGACGCGGGAGAGAAAGGAAAGGAAAGAGTCAGGTCCATGCGTCCAAATGAGGAAGACATCGTGGATGTATCTCAGCCACAAAAGTGTTCTGAGTGATACGTTGAGGAAGAGTGTTTCCCATTCCCCAAGGTAACAATTGGCGTATGAAGGCGCCATTCGGTTGCCCATCGCAGTGTTTCTAATTTGAAGGTAGTGACGCCCATCGAAGGAGAAGTTGTTCATTTTGAGCACCATTGCTGCCAAGTCTAATAAGAAATGGGAGGACGGTCTTGCGTCGGGTGGTCTTGAGTCCAGGAGTTTACTAAGGGCAGAGAGTCCATCATCGTGGGGATGTTTGTGTAGAGGGAACGGACATCGATAGTGGCCAAAATGGTATTGGGTGGGAGAGGAAAGGGGAGGTGTTTGAGAAAGTGGTTAGCGTCTTGGATGAAGGAAGGGAATTGACGAATGAGAGGTTGTAGGTGGGAGTCAACGAAGGCTGAGATGCGTTCTGTAGGGGAATTAAAGCTGGCAACAATGGGGCGGCCGGGGATGTTGGGTTTGTTTATATATATATATATATATATATATATATATATATATACACACACACACACACACGAGTATATAATAGAAAACGTTACACTCAAAAGTTCAAATTGTCATTTGTCGCGCCCCTAAACGTACTGCGCCCTAGACGGGTGCCTCGCTTGCCTAACCCTTTTCCCGGCTCTGCATACCTGCTCTCCCATGTCTGCTGTTCATCAGAATATATCTTAATAGTTGCACTGCGATGCAATTATGTCATATTGGCATGAATACTGCGAGAAGATAAATATTATTCATCTAAGGCAGTGGTCGGCAACTTGCGACACGTTGTCCTCATGCGGCCTCCGAGAGAGCTTTATGCGGCCCGGGATGCTATGTGGAAAAAGCGAACGGTAAAATTTAACTGAAAATTTAATCTTTTTTCAATGAAACTATGATATTAAAGTTTTTTTTATGGTGAAGCCTTAACGCTGGTAAATTAGACTCGATTTTCACTAACATGATAGCACAGCGTCCCTATGAAACCCTCGATATAAGCGGCCATCGGGCCCGCCGAAGCTTTCATGACTTCCAATTGCGGCCCTCAGAATCATTCACGGCTACCTACGTGGTCCGCCATACAGAAATGGATGCCAATAGTTTCCTTTAGAATTTATTTGGGAAGAAACAGTAATAATTTTTTCTATGAGAGTAGAATTCAATTGGTGACGATTTCGAAATATATCAGTTTCCTTACTGTTAAAGGTTATCCGACTTCAGATTCTTTAGGAGAGATCTTTCTTTTAAAAAATACAATTTGCGTAGTGGATTCTTTATCACTAACCATATAAACACCACTCGCTTTCTGTCACACGTCTAAATATGGAAGAAGTCAATTTCGGTCGTAATTTAAATGTAAAAGAGTCTGCTGATGAATGCATAATTTTCGATGTTTCTTTAAAAGGAATTAATTCGTCCGTCACGTTGCGAGGAAAAGCAATCAGAATAATTTTGTCCCACGCCTCGTCGTTCGCCGCAGGAGAAAGGACGCGAATCGTAACTTTATCGCGAAATCCTATTTCTTACCTTTCCTTTAATATTATTTTATTAATGCGGCGTGCCAGTTTCAAGGAACTTCGCGACGGGATCTTCATCCATCATTCTGATTGCGGCCATCTTAAAGGTTCACGCAGTTGCGGACGTGAAGACGTCATTTTTTTAGGATAATGCAAGCAGTGTAAAAACTTCAATTTACGTCGGAGGCTTACACAACATTCATAGATCAAAAGAGATAATGTCTTAGCGGGAGAGGCCTTCTTGGGTTTGAATGACGTTCTTAGCTGTAAAAACTTTAGTTCCAACTTCTAGACTAATGGTACGTATGTACGTACGGCCGAAACGTCATTATATCATGCTGTGAGAGTAGTTTAATCTAGTACTAGTTTGAGTAACCATCACGAGGTTTAAATGATGTTGGTAAGGAGTTTTTGATGGTGTGTTGAGCGCATTTACCGTGGTCGTATGGGAATGGTTGCATCATTTCTAATAACTGAGTGATGTGGAGATATTTTAACCGCTAGTAAAAATTTGTGCAAACACGACATATTTGTGCAGATTTCGCCACTACATTATAGAGATTTTTAATTAAGAAGCTCCATAGGTATTATGAATTTAGCATTCCGACATGTTTAAGTGGGTGGTGTTAATACATTTAATACATTTTCGATAAAGTTTCTTTTATTTCAAGTATCAGACAAAGTGGTTGCAAATCGCGCGATTATGTTCGTTTTTTGGTGATCAGCTCTAAGCAATGTTAATCCACTGTGTCCAAGAAGTCTACTCTTATAATTTGTTTCATGATCAAAATTCAATTCAATCATCGCTTCTCTATTTTTATTCTAAAATTTCTCAATCAATGGCAAGTAAAATGAAAAATAAATTCGCCAACTAAATTACAGAATGTGTACGTCTTAGTTGTTGAATAAGGGACTTCGCTTTCTTAGAAGAATGCGCATCACACGTGTGAATTTTCTGCGGAACACCGGCTGCCAAGTACGTGCGACGGCAGTTTTCATTAAATTTATTGCTTCCTCGCATTACCCCATTAAGCGCAAAAAGCTCTGAAGGAAGAAATGTTCTTAGTGGTAACGTAAAACCCTTGTTTTAAGAAATGCGGTTTATGAGTAATTTGATGAACATTACATGTGGCTGCGCTCCTATTTAGGATGCATTGACGACGAGAAAAAGTGCTTTGTTTAAAGACGTTAAATTCAAAATAGTGTATTTTCTATTGCACACTTAAGGAAATTTACATTATAAATTTAAGAACTTAATGCTTCATGAAGAATGTTGCAAATGTATCCTAAATGAATCTTTGCGAACATTTTGAGAGTTCACGCAGTCAAAATCAAAATCAGATACTATTAAGCTTTTTTACAAATGACATTTTGCCTAATTTTTACAAAAAAATTGATTAACTTTAAGGGTTATTCACTGTCAGTTGGGGAGTTGAATAAGCTTTAACCGCGGATAAATGACGCGATTAAGTAAATTCTGTGGGGGCATAAGAAATATTCGAATAATAGTTTTTCTGCAGATCCAGGAAACATTTCGTCAGTCGGATTCAAACGCTTAACAGGAATGCGCTTCTTATTCTCATTCATTCTACGCCTTGCCTGGAGTTTTTTCAATGTTGCTTATCAAAACAGCGTGTTGGCGCAATTTTTTCCAACCCTTAAAAAAATACACCTATCCGAATGAGTTCGCGCGGAGAAAATTCATTTATCTCGTTCCAACGTCTTCGTGGACGGGGTATCGACAAGAAGAGAAGGGGTTGGAACCAAACGGACATTTGGAGAAACACTCGATGGAGTGTGATTACCACTGCGTTGTTAAATGTCAATTAAGATATCATTAGGTTATGGTTTTAATCCATGATAAAAACTGGTAAACGTAATTAATTGAGAATGAGAGTTTTCTATATCTCTGACCTTCTCTTCTTTACGTCATTACGTCGGCGCTTCGAAGTATCGTGAGGACTGGCGAACTCATCCAGATGTACTTAAACTACTTTTTCTTTTTCGTTCTTAATTCGGGTTGGTTGCAGGAAGAGATTCCCTATCATCAGCCTCGTCTGAATAAAAGGTCCGTTTCTTCCTCTCACGTCCCGTTCCGTCCCTGTGCTCCTCGTTCTGGCCATTTCCCTTTCATCCTCCCTTCCACGGCATTCCATTCACTCGCAGGATTCCCCTTTCCCTCACCTCTTCCATTTCCCTGCATCTCCCGTCCACCCTTACCGTCTTAACCTCACCCCGTCCCGAACAATGGCTGAGAGAGAGAGAGAGCGTAGAGGAGGGTTTTATGCTCGGCGTGCGCGAATCGCACGCGCCTCGCGGAAGAAAAATAGCAAATCGGGGCGAAAACAAAAGCATTGTTCGTCGCGAGACATTCTCTCTCGCTCCGCCGCCGTCGTTGCTACCGCTCCGTTCCGTGGAAAACTTTGCCGAACAAGCACGAGTGCCCGTGAATGTTGGCATTCCCCTCAGGGCGTGGTCTCTCTCTCTCTCTCTCTCGGGTAACCGGTTGCACGGAGATAAAAAAAACGCTCGTCTTTTTTTATCGTAGGAAAATGGGAGGATGTTTTGTTCTGGGAGGGCTCTCGGGGGTGGGAAGAAAATGGCGAGAGTTAAGAGTGAGCGAGTGAGAGAAAAAGGAGAGAGAGATGGAGGGAGACGGAGATATTTAACGTCAGGCCACGTGGAATCGTGGTGCCATTGAACCGTAATGGCTCTCGTTTTATGCCTTTACTAACCTTACCAATTCCTCTTTCGTTGTGTTTTATTTTTTTCCAGTAACAACTTCGTGTACTCGGTGCGTGCCATCGCTCTTCGTTTGTTTTTTCTGCTTACGCGCTTTAAAAAAAAACGTTGAGAAGTTGAATAACTGCAAAAATGGCTAGCTATAGGGATGGAATTATAAAGGGACGATGGCGGGACGTTACTCGAGTTATTCTTGTTGGTTGTTTATTTTACCGTTTGAATTTTATTTGTGCTAATAAGTATCTACGGTAATATAATCGTTATCCATATGACCCCATACAGGTCCGTTATTATAGGTTAAATTGTGTTCTCTACGTTGCTCTGTCCTCACCAACTTTCTTCAATTCTTGATTACTCTCATACTTCCCCAAGTCGTCTAATAATTAGAATATTTTCGTTCCTCTTTCTGTTTTGACTTAAAGTTCTCATTCAATCATTTTGTAGCTCATGCAATCTCCTAACAATATATTTCAGATTCAGTTGGTATTCCTCTTAATTATCTTGCGTTATTCTTAACACATTTTTAAATTTATTTTCCGTCTGTTTTTCTCTGCCTCATCCACATTTCAATGCTTTCCATGTACCTTCAACCCTTTTCTAACGGGGATATAATTATGCACTGTTAAATAAATGTGACACTCATTTACGCAAAACGTGTAAAATTAAATTATACGAGGCACAAAATATTACGTATGTGACGAGAGAAAGCTTCTACTCACGTACGGACGCGTTAATTTTCCGCAAGGTATTGCATTTGCGCGACGCAATTTCTCCCAACGCGGTCATTTGCAATAACATAGCTCTTGCATTGCCCAAAGGAATATTTATTTATATTATTATTATATTTCATATAATTTACTTATTTGATCATTTTCAGTAAGCGTTCATACATCCGTATCATACAAAGCATATATACTACACACATGCATTTATGAACACTTACTGAAAATTATCTAATAGGTAAATTATATGAAATATTATACATACGATATATATATATATATATATATATATATATATATATATATATATATATATATATATATATACACGACACATTTAGATAATTGATATTTTGTTTATGGGTGATTTAAAACCTTAGGTTTGTGCTTCTCCTATGAGTATTCTAAATAACGAACTCCATGGCCAATTTTAACGGGATCATATCCATAACCGCAAGATATTCAAAAGTGGTGTAGTCGATGGTGCGCGCACTTCATGTAGTTTTGTTTCTTCTGTTTGTGAAATTGTTTTCTATCCTTGCACGGCCTAGATATTATGAATAGCAACACTTCAAGCTAATGATTCCTTAGAGACATTGTTGCAGCGGAAGTTACCTGTACTGTGGCAACAAGATTTTAACATTTTGGATTGAAGATTACCAGCTCTAATGGACCAGTGTTTCCCTAGCTAAATGAACTGCGGATCGAGTTATTTAAAACAAAGGATACTGAGGAAGTTACCGTTTAAGTGCTCAAATAAATAGTGCTTATTTTAACAGGCACCAAATATGAAACTATTTCGATACGAAATGCTTTTTACCATTTTTCGTCCAAATCATAGTGTGCTTTTGAAGATTATCACAAAAAGCTTGGTTGTTGGTAATTAGTTTTTAAATATGTGGGAACGGCAAGTAATATTTTTAAGTTATTAAATAATAAGGAAAGTATATTATGCAGCATTAGATAAGCGAAAATGTCGAAATAATTTCATTATAAATTGTAAGCGAAAAACTAAAAATTATAATAAGCTTTTCTTAATTTTTCTGAAGCAAACAAATTGACCGACAGTTGATAGTCATATGAGTTTTAAGCAATTTAAGAATAAAAATGTAGTAAATAACTTTATCGTGAGGGCTTGACAAATTACTACTTTTGTTTTGGCTTTTGAAAGGTACATTGTCATAAAATGGTTAGTTAACCGTGATAATTTTAATTGAAAATACCATGCTTTCTGTAACTCAAAGCGGTTTTAGTAAAACTAGGTCTTATTTAAGAGTTAAAAATATATGGTATTTTTCGATTATAGAGGCTCTTTTGTGAAAGCTAAGTTGGATTTGGTTTGGTTGTTTTTTTCATTTTTATTACAACTCAATCCAACACTACCGAAACCCAACACAGCTTTCAAAGAACAGCCCTTAAAACTGAAAAAGAACAAATTATTTCATTAAAATCATGTTTGCTTGTATATTTTTAAATATTCATAATTTTAGGTAAATACGAGCTATTTAATTTGCAGAAGTTTTTCATCCAATTAACAATACCTGTTAGAGTGCTGATTATTCTGTTTACGTCTGAAAAAATAACATTCATATTTATATATTTAAAAACATTTATCTGGTTCAAATGACCACACACGGATTGGTCTTTCAATTATAAAGGATAGAAGCATATTAATTAGCCCCAGAGATTTTTTGGGTAGATAAACAAATTAAATCGGATCACTTCATTAAAAATATCATGCCGCCAGAAGAATCGATGAATGATTCGATTTTCAAACGAACGTTCACTGATGCGGTTCGTTGAAAACCTGATTATTGGGACGGGAAAATTAGGAGCATACATTATGTAGCCAAATTTAGTCATATCTTTAAAAAATCTGATGTGGCCACCACATGACTTTCTCCATATCTGTAATATTTCCAAAAATTCCAAATAGGTTACATAATAATAAATATTTTATGAAACTGCGAGAAAAATTTAACTACGAAGAACAGAAATAAACTAAAACCATAGCCTTCTGATATTAGATAGCCACAAAGCTCCAACAATTAAGAAAAGAAATTGGAGCGTTACTAAGATGTAACAAAGCGTCAATTGTTAAAAATAGCCGTCGATAGGTGGCGTGGTGGTGGCAGCAAAGAATATAAGATATCTCTTAAACAATGCCTTATATGGGAAAATGTTTCATACAAAGATTATAGGAAATTTAATTTCCGACAACTTTTATTCCAGTACATTTTTACACTTATCAAATATTAAAGCAAGTATTTCAAAATAACGGATAAGTGACTAAAGTAAACACCCACTTCCGGTTGACCGATTTTTACCAAAAACTAATCAGGTCTTGCGACTTTTATAAAAATGTTAAATATAAAATTTCGCGTTTACTTGATAAATAGTTTTTGAGTTAGAGCACCCACAAAAAGCTATCTCACACACGCACACACAGAGAGACATCATCGAGAAAATGGTCAAAACGTATTCAGGGGACCTCAAAACGTGTATTTCCGTTGAAACATCGAAGTCGATTTTTTCATGAATACAATACGTTCCCCTATACTACGTATATGGAGAAAGTAAAAAGAGAAAAGGACGCTTAAAAATTTCCAAATGGTTTTCCAATATGAGTTATAGGAAGAAATTAATACGTATTAACCTTAAGCTTTGCAGACTCTTAATTTTCCAAAAGAATCTAACTTCATAGCAAATATGTGTAAAATTATACATTACCGTGTTACGAAATGACATAATAACTCTCCAAGGCCATTAAAAAGACTAGGAAATGTATCCAACAAAGTGGTGATTCATTTGAAGTTGATTCTAATATGGTTGTTCTAACGTTTTTATAGCTATTGAATATTATGTAGATTATGTAGATTTGAATTTTAACCAAAAAGCTAGATCTATAATTCTCTACTGAATTATTATTTTTATTTTCTTCATACGTAGTATAGGGGAAAATATTGTTTTCATGACAAAATCGACTTAGAGATTTCAAAGGAAATACACGTTTTGAGGTCCCCTGAACACGTTTGGACATTTTCTAGATGGTGTCTGTGTGTGTGAGTTTGTGAATGTGTTTGTGTATGTGATAGCTTTTTTGTGGGTGCTCTAACTCAAAAACTATTAATCAGGTCATCGCGAAATTTTATATTTTACATATTCATAAAAGTCCCGAGAACTGATTAATTATTGGTAAAAATCGGTCCACCGGAAGTGGGTGTTTACTCTTACTCTAAATCGTAAAGAGATGGAAAGGAATATAATTCTCCAAGATTAAGGCGTTTATGCCACAGTTGCAATTTTACAATCGTGGAGTTCACTTTGTCATTAACATGAAATATAGTTATTATTTTTCCTTGCATGTATAGATGTAGATTATTTAAATGGGCAAAGACATCTGAAAGGTATGCTAATTTACATAGCCATCTCCAGTCATGTAAACGGTCCCGCAGATTAAAGGTGTCGTCTAGAAAGTTTTTAAGTTCATCTCGCAGCTCAGACAGGCGATTGAGGCCTTGCCCACGAGAAAACCATCGCACTTCAGTATGAAATAGAGGTTGTGTATGATCACTGCCCGTTTCATCGCAAAGCTGAGAAAAAAGACGTGCATTCAGAGAAAGGCCTCTTACATAATTAATAATTTTAATAGTTTCATCAAGCACTAATTTTAGATCTGCAGGAATATTCTGGGTGGCGAGTGCTTCTCTATGTATACAGCAATGTGTGGATTTTGCTTCTGGCGCAACAGCTTGAGTACGTGCAACAACTCCTTTCTTAGAACAAATCATGGCTCTTGCACTATCCGTGCTTATTCCAACCCAACGATTTCAATCCAAGCTATTGTATTTAATAAAGTCATCTTTAAAAATTACTTCCCCAATTGTATGTGTTGGCAAAGTTTGGCAGAACAAAAGACCATCATGGATTTCATTATTTAGCTCGTATCTGACAAACAATAAAAGATTAGCAAAATTCACAATATCTGTAGATTCATCAGCTTGCAGTGCATAGTAACGGCTCTGACAAACTCGTGACAATAATATCTGCTTTAAATTTTCGGCCATATCTATGATTCTACGATGAACAGTGTTATTTTAGAGGGGAAGACGGTCTATAGATTCCTTTGCTTTATCTGCAATCATGACTTGCTCCATTTATTTGGCTGCAGGTTTTACTAATGTCTCGCCAATTACTTCGGGAGCTCCGGATTTTAATATTAAGTACGCCACTCTATATGAAGCTTTCATATTTTCACCTCCTGTCACACCGCACATTACCTTCTGTGAAATTTGAAGATATTTGCGCCTATTATCAAAGAACTCTACAGGATTTCCATGGTAATCTTTATGTTTTGTATCGAAATGACGTTTGAGATTTGACGGTTTCATATTTGCATTTGTAAGTGTCTTGTAACAGATCACACAGTGGGACAGGTTCTATCTCATCACCAGTCCATGAAAATCCCAGTTTCAGATAATCTTCATCATATTTGCGGACTTTTTTTCACTTTCTTTGCATTTGATGGTTCACACACTCCATTTATTTTATCATCAGAAATGCCTGCTGCGTTTTTTCTCAAAATTGTAATTAACACGTTCAGTTTCATCATTATTTCGACTTTTACGTTTCACACATCCAATTTTTAGCCAACGATCCATGTTAAGGATTAAATAAAAAATTTAATAAAAATAGAGAAATTCTGTCAATTAATACACTGGACAAAATCCGGTTTGAAGATAATTCCTTTTTAAGAAAATTAATTTTTATAAAATTATAATAATACAAATTAATATAAATTACTTTTCCTAAAATGCTCTTCAAATTGAATTTTGCCCAGTGCACTTTAAGTTTCAGTAATAATTGTCAGTATAGTTGTCACGTATCTACTGTAAAAGCATGTATATCGCCCGCACAGCTCACGATTTTCTGTTCAGCTCCACTACTAACGCATACGTTGCAATCAAGAACACTATGCTGGCGACGACACAAGCGTTGTCGCCGACTTTCGGGCGATCGCCGGTTACATGTTATATTTTTAGTGTAAATATAAGTTGACATGAGGCAGAACTGAGAGAAATTATATCGGCATACTGCAATGGGCACTCATTTCGAAGGGCACAAAATTTCAAGTCTGTGTCTCACGTAAACATGACCTGTGCGGAGCGAGCGACTAAGTGAAAAAACAATCTGGTTTTCGCGAGCTATCTGCGTAATGTTTCTCTACTTGAAATACAGTGTAATAATTTATATATATCCTCCGCATTGAAGCAAAAACTATGTCTCTTTCTTTTGTTTTCAATATATTACATTCTACATTCTGATTGGCGAGAGAGAGAGAGGTATTCTCATGCTTCAGTAGATACAATGCGGCGTCTATTGGTTAATATGTATTACATTCATAATGATAGGTTTTTTCTTTAAATTTCTTGGTTTTTTGATTAAGTTCTATGTGATCGACCACAATTAGCTTCCCGATCAACTGTTTGCCGTCCCTTGAATTATATAATCAAGATTTATTAAACTTTAATCAATTGTTTTTTAAACCTGAAAAAACTATTGTTAAATAAAATAAAAAATTCTTCCGAGTACCCCTTCAAATTATTTCCCGTACCCCTTGGGGTACGCGTGCAACACTTTAGGAAACACTGCCCTATGGGATATTTTAAGAATAATACTGAATAATAAAAAAATCCGTTAAAATGTTTCTCGTTGGTCTTTATTGATACATCAATACATTATCCAAAGGTTTCATTCAGGGCCCAAAATTTTCAATTTCATTTTAGAGAATATTCTCGGATTTTTATCGTTCAAATGAAAGCACTCTTTCAGTCGAACTTATCGTTTTTTGTGCTTTAGTGAAGTCGATAAAGAATAAGGAGACCTGATGTCCTCTTTTTGAAGATTCTGCCCTCTTTAAAAAAATGTCCTCTTTTGAGATTTTGAAAATCTGGTCTCCTTAAAAAAGACCAATATCTTCCTTCGGCAATATTTCCAAAAACTCAGTTTGGGCTCATCAACAGATGCGTGTGTGCGCGGTTAGATATGTGTTATCCGACGGGAAAAAACGTATCGATCTGAAACGGGAATTTTACGGATGTTTTTATTTTTAAAGACCCTGAAAAACGACCTTCGTAAGGGATTGGAGATAACGCTTTTGGTATGCCTCCGGAGTGAGTGTGTGCGCGCGCGTTTAAGAGGGCGGGGAGAAGGGAAATCGTTTCCATCCTGTGGGGAATATGGCGGGGTGGAGAAAAACCCACATATCACCCGGCAGATGTCACCCTCTGCTGCAGTGGCGATTTTCCGCTCACTCGTACGGTCGAAGTGTGGGTATGGAATGGAAAGAGGGAGGGGGTTGGACGGGAGGAGGGGAGGGGGTTGGATGGGGGGAGGGAGGTGGTCCAGCGTGGGCATCCCTCCCCTCCCATATGGGGTCCATGAAAATGGGGTGGATGTGCGTAAGCAAGAGGGCTTTATAACAAATGGGGTGGAGGGTGTGTATGAGCGGGGAAGGGGTTTTCGGAGTGGGTGTGTGGATGAGAGAGGGCTTCCGGTTTAATATTCTGCCGCGAATTTGCGAATCCTGCAAAACCTGCACGGTTGATCTCCTGCAAGCGGGAGTGCGCGAGGAGGGCGAGAGAAAGTGTTCTGCTTGGTGTGTTCTGGGTTTTCGGGCGTCGGGAGTGGCGACGTGCGAGGAGATTAAATGTCCCAGAGCACGATTTCTCGGTTTCTCGTGTAAAAAATAAATTCGGAGTCACGGAGAGTTTTGTTAAGAGGCGTACGTGATATAAAGTTAACATTTTATTTTGGTGGAATCATAGAGCGATTTTTGGATGGCAAGCTCTAGTCGTACTTGAAGTTTAATGACCAGATCGGAAGAGCTATATATTTCCGGACGTATTGCTTTTTCATTCTTGGTTGTATTTATTTAAAGGATTAATTACACTGCACCGATGAGTTCTGTGAATGTTTTTTGGTTATTTACTTGAATTATTTAAGCTATGGCCGACGGAAAATAATACAGAAATGAAAAACATGAATAAATCAACGGATAGCAAACAAATAAACGACTAAATAAATAAATCAAGTGTATACACACGTTCATGAATGCGTGTACAAATGATAACATTCGTGTCTTCGTGCTATAATTCCTTGCTTAAAAAAATTACCTCAGACTTCTACAAAAACAAAGAATTGCGTAAAAAAATTGTCATTATATAAATGACATAATGACATCGGGTAAACAAAGCTCAATTACTCCTAACAGAGACCCGAAATTTTTATCAGGACTGAGCAAATGTTACGTGACGTGTTCGCCGGGTAAAACAACGAAAATGGCCTACTGAATTTTTCATTTTTTTGCGATAAGATGTCAGGATAATGTTTCAACCTGGTTTGAAACGAGACTTTTCAAAGCGAATTTTTCTGATTTTAGCGAAAAACACAGGGTTCTATTTTTAAATGCGTTTGCGACGGGTTTTTTTTACGAAAATCATGCTACTCTTTAACATTTCGGCTTGTTATATGAAATAAATTTCTCTTTCGATGACGAAGTTGAAGTTTTAAATGTTCTAATAATAGGTTAAATTATTCTGAATAGGTAGATAGATTTTTTGACTTAATAAATAATTGCGCAAACTTACAAAAATACCAGTTGATGTGTGGTTTATTTATGTTGATGCTTTTATTTTTTAACGGGGAAGTGATGGAAATGATTCTTCAGGCGTAAACAGTTAAGTAAGTGACGTTTGAAATAGTAACAAATAAGGAATGAACTAATGAATCAGATATTAAGAGCGGAATCTTTTAAATAAAGATAATGATATGCATTTAAGGTTACACTGTATTTTCATTGGAAACTTAGCATTAAAACAAAACGCATAACTCAAAATCAATCAAAGGTTATTCCACGGAAGTGTGACGCACGGACAGATTGACGGACAAAATGATTCTATTAGCGGATTTAAAAAAAGACCGCTAATGAGCTCGAGTACAGTGGCGGAACTACAAAATTTCGCCCCCCTCCCCCGCGAAAATATGTTTTGTTCCCGTAATAATTCGTTGTTTAATGTAATATGCATAATATATACATTGGAATATTCGTATACGTATAGCTGAAGGGCCTCCTAAATCTATCTTCTCCCCCGCGCTTGCGGGTTACGCGGTATTGTAGTTCGTCTACTGCTCGATTACTCGTGTAATTTGTACTGTGGAAGGCACGGATAATAGAACACGAACAATTCGAAGTATTCAATTTTATGGGCGAAATTCTTTAAAATATCTGTTAAATACAAATTATTCGTTGTAAATCAATAAGTTACATTCGTCATTCAACAGAATGAAGACAATGTCTAATACTTCAGGATCACATAGAACGCAATAAATTTGAAAACATAAAATAATAGAGCTCATTTTATTTGGTATTGAAGTGTTGTTTACGATTAAACGATAAATAAATAAACTTACGAAGTGGCTATGAAATTTTTGCATAAAAAAGGGTCTCAGAATAGATGTTATCAAAAAACAGTTTTTCGTAATTCAGAACGCCCAGACGTCCGGTTAATCCGTCTCATGATTAATCAGTCTACGGAAAATCGGGGTTTAGCTAAAAATACATACGTTATCCAAAAAAGATTTTTTCTCATTTTTAGGCGTTCTTTATCAGCGAAGCGGTAGTAGCAGAACGCCTTATGGACACGTCTCGTCCGTCCGTCTGTCGTAACATTCATCTCCTAAACCGCTGACGGATATTAATCAAATTAAATAGGAGTGATCCTTATTGTGACTTATCGCCCAATTGTGATTTTGAACTGAATCCGTAAATTATAATTTCCAATTTACATAAATACTTGAATAAATTTATATTCGTATTTCGTTAAATGACATCCTTATAGCAACAATTAAATGCCATATTTTTATCTTCCTAGCTCTTATATGATCTGTAAGTTATGGATTAAAAAATTGATTCGGATAGAGGCTTAATTGACCTCCAAAACGTCCACAGGACCATATAATTACGAGTTATAGTTTCGGGGATAAAAATTCGAGAATCGTCCAATATTTTGATACCGTTTCATGCATATTTCCTGCAAAGAACGCCTTTACAATCTCTGTGTGTTCCATTAATGGAGTATACTTTTCCTCTTGTTCTTCCATGGATATTTCGTCGAAATATTGGGCATTATTTCTCAGTTGATTGAATTTAAGTTACACACATGTATGTATCATTAAATTATTCGTGCTTTAAGGTGACCCGTCAATTCATTCAGCTTTCTCCCATAGCTTATATCGTTAATAACACCTCTCAGCGTTTCATCCGACTCACCCCAGTTGTATGACTTTATGAGTGATAATTGTGGAAAATTATGATAGCCTTGTGTTTTCGCGGGTTCAGGGTGTGCTGGTGTCACTGCGACTCTGTCATCGTGCGACATCCCTATATCAGGAGCGGCCTCGCCATTGTTAACGACACATCCGAATAGGGAGAGAGAGAGAACACCTGTGGGGGCCGTTTTCCAATTGGAGCTTCACAAACACACAGGGTGACGGACGCAATGCGCTGTGTGAGGCGAGAGAGAGAGAGAGAGAGAGAGAGAGAGAGAGAGAGAGAGAGAGAGAGAGAGAGAGAGAGAGAGAGAGAGAGAGAGAGAGAGAGAGAGAGAGAGAGAGAGAAAGAGAGACGGAGCTGAGAGAGAGAGAGAAAAAGGAGTGGAAGCAGATGCCCTTAAGTGGTTGCCTAGGAGATTCTATCGGAGAACTAATCTATGCAAATGAATTGCTATATAGGCGCGTTTTCCCAAGAGCTAAAAACACTTTTATCGTAATTTACCTCGCTAATAAACGGCGCGTTATTAATAGAACGCGTCAGGATAAT
The DNA here is from genome assembly GCA_028673005.1 of Tanypteryx hageni. Lineage (NCBI taxonomy): Eukaryota > Metazoa > Arthropoda > Insecta > Odonata > Petaluridae > Tanypteryx > Tanypteryx hageni. Next base: position 12,709,285 of record CM054118.1, on the reverse strand, counting down.
CGTCTGACGTGAAATTTTAGGGCTTAAACGTACCTTTTTATTAAAAAAAGTGGCGCGTTTTAATCGAAAATTAAGTCCTGCGAGATTTATTTTGATGGAACATGGCACGTTAGGGTGTTTTCTTATTTAAAAAAAGGGTATGGTAGTGGAATATAATTAAATGGTTCGTGTTTTGAAGCAATTCCAATCGGGATAGACCTAAGGTTATTCTTGTCTTGCACATGCGCACAGATAAATCTGTACATATGTGTTTATATATATATATATATATATATATATATATATATATAAACTTAAGGAAAAGAAAAGGTAGTGATGAGGGTGGCAATAAGGTGTTGAGGGAAGCCCAGCGGACACTTACCAAGTTGGGGACACACGAACACAAAAAAACACGCAAGCTTATCGGGCCTATGCCCTTCTTCAGCGAAAGAGTAACTGAACTATATATATATATATATATAAGAGTTTATATTTATTTGGGTAGGAAGTAGGTTTAGTGCATACGTACTGCGGAACCGGTGGCAACATATACCGAAGAGCTGGAATGAAGCTTTTGTTCTTAATTATTTGTCGCTGAGGAAAAACCTGATCCGAGAGCTTGTTTTCTTACGCTTATTTACACAAAAGTGAAAATAAATCTCTATATTTTGCTAGTGTTGTTGCCCTTTTCGCAAAACTAATTTTGACAGTGTATTTTGATTAAAATATGTTTCTTTAACTCCAATCAAACACAGCAGGCGATAAAATTAAGCATTTGAAAGGACAAATTGCAAAATATTAATTCATTCAGTTCATCGCGCTTTTATTGAAACGTGTGCTAATGATACCCGGTTATTGTTCTGCGTATAGATGCAATATTTTCGCGGAGTGGGATATTAAGCGATTTTTAATTGAACAAACTGATAATTTGCGAATCCTAGCGTACGGAACAACTTCATTTATTGTCATACTCCATGTGAATTACACGTTTTTCGCGTTATTGAAACGATTTTTTAATAAGTGTCCGGAAGACCGTATGAATGTATTTATGTTTGCATTTGTGCTTACGATTTTGTGTGCGAAAGACATTGCATTACGTTATCTGACTCGGGTTTTATGACCGATGAATCAATTTTCCACAATTTATTAGGCATGAACAGCGAATTAATTCATTAATGGAAGGTTTTCATGGAGGTTTTATTCATTTGGTGTCAGATAGAATGGGAATTTTTCAAGGTTTGAACAATGAGAAATCCTGATAACATGGAAACCAGTCCACTGCTCTTAAATAAGAGGTGGAAGAGGAGGAAAATATTATATTAAGGTTGCCGAACGCCTCGTCATTCGGCCGTAGTATGATGCTCTTAAGCTAACTAAATGCCTCGTCATCTGACGGGAATACGATACACCAAAGGCAGCTAAATGTTTCCTCATCCGGCGGAATTATGATGGGAGTATCCTACGTGAAGGCGTCAGAAAATGAGAAATTCTGATACCATGGAAACGAGTCCATTTTTTTGAGAGAGAGGGAGAGAGACACACAGAGAGAGAGAGAGAGAGAGAGAGAGAGAGAGAGAGAGAATAAAAAAATTGTATTTTATTACTTGAAATGAAGAAACGATTAGAAAGATGGAAAACTATTCTATTTCTATTTTACAACATGATTCGAATATTTTCGTGTCAGAAAGTACAATAAGGTTGTTTTAATTTTATTTCTTTAAAACTGAATATTGCCCGCTAAAATTAATGTTTTCTCTTCTTTTTCCTATCTCCTTTCACCATTACATCCAAATTTCAAGCAACGCTGTAACGGACAGACTATTATTCTTACTATTCCGGCAAGTATGTGACCCAATTACACTATCACAAGCTCACATGTGCAATGTAACACGGATAATAAGGTTATAAAATATTTTTTCATAAATATACATGACTCATTCCCAAGATAGTTTTGAATTTTTGATCTCCAAGGTAGATGCGATGATGCCTGCGAAAATACGCCAACGTACCGTTACTTTGGTGGCTGCTTTGTGACTAAAGTATTTCACAGCGTTGGTTGCCACATTTCCGTTTGATTATGGTAGGCAAACCTAACAATTTTTTATGCGTTGTGTGATGCACTTTTAACTTCCCTGAGCTCCAGGTTTATGAACATGTTAATGTTCTTTCTATGAATTGCGTAAATTCTTCTTACATTTCTCCACCTTCGCTGTACCATCAGTATCGAGTTCCATACTCCTAACGGATCAAGTAAATAAGGTAATGGGGGAAAATTGGATTCGGTTCACTCACATTCAAGAATGAAGCATTGCGCGATATTACTTCACTGTGTTGACTACCGTCGGACAACGAGACAAATGGATCAAGAGTTACAAAGAGAAATGCCGGGAAAAAGAAAGCCCAAGGGAGAGAAAAGGCAAGAAAAATGCATAAAAATTTATTAATGATTGGCTGGAGATGATTTACTATTGAGAAGATGAAGATAAAATATGAAGACGAGTGTGACATCGGAATGAATGAACCTGCCTCAATTTCACATAAATTTCGATATATATGCATGTAGTGACCAATTAGGCAACGATTCACTTGAAGTTGGTGCTCCTTCACATGAGTGGGTCAAACTCCGTTATTTAGTTATTTTATTCCGTTTTCCATTTTAACGATCTCTGCTAATGCCTTCGCTGTTAACTGTGGATTTCTTAGTCTCTATATAATCACCTTTTCGCGGTCGTCGACAAAATATTCCATCTGCCAGTTTTCGTCCAAAGGTCGCCTTGTTCTCTAATGAAGACGGGCCCATATGTATATACATAAACAATATCTTTCTTCTACCTTCAACGCACTGGACCTCTCTTTAGGATTGTTATGCCTAAAAGGCTTCCTCCGTCATTTTAAAATGCGAAATCGAGAATATTTCCTTTTAAAGGGAAAAATGGACACTGCTGGGGTCAAATAAGCAAAACCGCGAACGGCGTGTTGGTATATTTGCAAACTGTTTAATTATGTAATTCACAACCAGTTTTCAGTCCATCTTTATTCAAATGCAAAATAATAATAAAAACATTTCCAAAAATCTTCAGGGTAAGCAAATGTCTCATTCACTTATCTGACACGCAGGGACTGCCAGAGGTATTTTGGTTCCCTTGGCGAGAAACCTGTCCAGCGCCTCGCAATTTTAAAAGATCTATTTAATTTATTCATCGCTCCGTAAAATTATCGACAACAAAAAGTAAAAAGAATTTTATCTACATTTCCGCCCGTTCTGCGATACAGATAGGTATTATTTATTCACTTGAAAGCAATGCATGGATAGATGGTCGATTTAGCGCCCCCAATACTTGGGGATCTCGTGTACCTCGGACCGGCCCTGTCAGTGACATCGCGCGGTCGATTTTATTCCTGTCGTTTCGTGTTTTTTTAAATTAAACAATTCCCTCCGCGAGACGAGCATACTCGCTCGTCGCACCTTTTCAAGATACGTACTACCTCCCGCCAAATTGACAAAGTTTGCAAACCATCGAGAGACACTAATCTCGCTTAACGATCCGCGTCGGAGACCCCGCAATTAAATCGCCGAAACGGCAGAGCCGGCGAAGCAGATTGCGATAGCGATTTCGAGAAAAAAAACTATCACAGCTCTCTCTCTCGACTCGGTACATGCCTTTAGCTTTTGTGTGTGATCCACTGCGCCTAAAACTCATCCTAAAGCTTGCGCGGCCGAGAAATTATGCGCTGCGTTTAAAATAAAAAGGAGAGGCATGGAGGCTGAAAATGTCTCTCCGCATTTCAGAGGGCTTATCTATATACCTACCGGTTCCGCGTTCGTAACCGTGCGGGGATGCTCTCCGCGTCACGACGAGCGGCTCGGAAATAATGGATTATCCTAGTAGACAAGCAGAAAAAGGACACTCCCTCTCCCTCCCCATCCGAAACCCACGCGCATTAAAAAAAAGACTAAAACGAGCGAAGATAGACTGTCCGCGTCCCTCTCTATAAATGACGTCCAGTCACTCGGCCATTACTCCCAGGTAGCGCCGCTCCGTGCATTCGCATCCGTATTTTGCTATTTTATTCGGCCTATCTCCGGCCCGAATCTACATATTTGGTTTACCGCATCCGTGCTTTAATCCCTGAGGGATTAATTATAACCTTAGCGACCGCGGGATCCGATATAAATATCCCACCTCCTCCCTTTACGGACGCAATTCCCACGGTCGCCATAGCAACGCCCTCTCCCCCCCCTATTCTACCTCCCCCTTCCAGTCCGATCTATGCCTTTTCCAACTCTCTCTTTCTCTCTCTCTCCCGTCCCTTTTATCTGAACCCATTCCTCACTTCAACCTGCAATTTAAACGCTGCAAACATTCCTGGGCAGGCAGCGAGTTGCCGCCGCCCCCAAGTGGCGGCTATTGCGCGGCGAGATATGGCTCCCGCAAAAGCCTTACTCATTAAAAAACATTGACATTTCTCCCCGTCGATCGGTGTAACGATAGTGGATATTGCGCCCAAAGTCCTTCGGTTTTTACCTATCTCTCAGTCATTTTAAGAGTCGCCCGATGCGCTTTATTGCGCGGATGGATTAAAATAGCCGTCCCAGGTGCGGTAAAACCTCTCTATAACGTTCTTCGCAATGGCGTAATTTTTAGGATTTCGCGGTTTTTATTTATCCCCGTCGAATGTTTTATATGATTAACGTACAGATATTTCAGTATGAAGTGCTTCTATTTTACGTGGTCTTTATTAGATCGCGTAAATTTAAGGCACCTAATTTTTCTGTTGTAACGTAATTATCAGACAAAATTATATCATGCAATGAATAATTCATGGTCAAAGTTCGCTAAGCAAACTTTCATTATAATGTATGCTTTGGAATAATACCTTATAAAGATATTTCGTTGTATTTTGATTTTTTTTTACCTTTTGGAAATGACGTGTTACTGTTGTTGATGGTTGGTGTTTCGGTGAAGACTTTTACCTTCATTAAATCGGCTGTAACTCGAATTTTAAAATTACGATTCTTAAGATGCAGCTCATGTGTGCCGATTTCGCTGACATCGGGCGTTCGAAAAAGAATTACCGGGCTCACTTAATGGCCGAAACTCAATTGTTAATTTAGTTATACAAAGTAGCAATAAAGGATTGTGAAAACCTGAAATGATTTCGATTAAAACGAAACCGCAATCATTGGAGATCTACGAATAGTAGATCCTGGAAACGGCCGTTTTATAATCTGCTCTCAGTGAAGCACGGCTGATGACGGCTGCTTCGTAGCAGAAATTCTCACCTAGTATTTCCAACCAGTTTTTTTACTTTCTCCATACATAGGGGAAAGTATTGTTTTGATGAAAAAAATCGACTTAGAGATTTCAAAGGAAATACACGTTTTGAGGTCCCCTGAACACGCTTTGACCATTTTCTCGACGGTGTCTGTGTGAGTGAGTTTGTGAATGTGTATGTGATAGCTTTTTTGTGGGTGCTGTAACTCAAAAACTATTAATCAGGTCATCGCGAAATTTTATAATTAACATATTCATAAAAGTCACAAGAATCGATTAGTTTTTGGGAAAAATCGGTCAAACGGAAGTGGATGATTACGCTTGTCACTTATCTTAATATTTGATAAGTGTGAAAATGTACTGGAATAAAGGTTGTAAGAAATTAAATTTTCTACAATCTTTGTTTGAAACATTTTCCCATATAATGCATTGTTTAAGAGATATCTTATATTTTTTGCTGCCACCACCACGCCAGCTACCGACGACTATTATTAACAATTGACGCTTAGTTACGCCTTAGTAACGCTTCTTTTTCTTTTCTTAATTGTTGGAGCTTTGTGGCTATATCCAATATCAGAATGCTATGGTTTGAATTTATGTCAGTTCTTTGTAAAGTCTAAAACATTGTCGGTTTCTTAAAATATTTATTATTATGTCACCTATTTGGGATTTTAAGAAATATTACAGATATGGAGAAAGTTATGTGGTGGCCACATCAGTTTTTTTTAGCTTTAGCCTCTAAACAACGCATCAATTGGCAACGGAGGTCTAACTATCGGTCAGAATCGAGATATATTAATTCCGATTGACCCAGCGTTGTTGTCGCGACACCCCATTACGTATAATACTCCTCATAACGTAGACACGATACACGTATGGCCGGTGGCCCATTCGACTGAAAATAGAACGGCATAATCATAGGAAAGTTGTTCGTGTTACAGCCCACCACTTCCGGCCATTCTCTCCAAAGAGATTCAACAAAGCCACTGAGGGAGAAAAACAAAATAAAGAAGCGAGGAACAAACAGAAGAGCCACGTCCTCCGTACTTTTCTCGCCAGAAATTTCCGTTGCCTCGCACAACCCTGCCAAAGAGAGGGAGAGAGAGTCTTCACCTTTCCTTTCTCCTCTAGCTTTTTTCCCTAAAAATGCTCAGCAATCCTTTCAAGAAGGGTACAAAAAAGGGTTACACGGAGGGGTGTGGAAATTCCCATCTAAAACCTTTTCTTCAGAAAGCTTTTTCAAAAATTTCACCTCCTTGCACATAAGAGTCCTCAATCCGAAAATGGAGATCCCAGACTTGTTATTATTTTGTGTAAAAAATAACCTTTCTTTATCTCCCTCGCGAAATGTTTTCATCTTTTCCTCTGGACTTTTTGTGTTTCGACGTGACCTCCACACGCTCGAGTGACCTCTCTCTCTCTCTCACTCTATATATATATATATATACACACACACACATATCTCTCTCAGACACACACACTTGCTTTTACCAGCCCCATTTCTCACTTCACGCTCAGTGACATTTCGCCTCTCTCTCTTATCTTGTTTCTTAGCCTCATTTTTCACCTAAATACATGGCCAAAATTACATATTTCGACCCTATCGATTCGGCAAGGGTGCCACAATTGCAAAATAAATCTTTTCGGTAATTATGATTTTGGAATGAATTTGGTCCAACCGATTTCAATGAAATTTTGTATGAAGAAGATTTGAAGCATTAAAAAAATCACAATCAAGATGTTTAGTATAGATATAGAAAGCAGGGCTACCACAATACAAGGAATAATAAAATATTTTTCACACGTGTTTGTGTTGAGCTTTCCGCATCAATTTTAGCCAAATATAATATTTATAATGTAGAAATATATACAAACCCATGATAGCATAGTTGGACTATATTACCCAAACAGGGGTGCCACAATTATAAATTAAACTATTTCAGTAATTATGAATTTGGAAGAAATGGGCTGAACAGGTTTCAAGTAAATTTTGTATATAAGATTTGTAGAACAAACCATAATGAAATCGATATGTTTATAGCTGAGCTAAAGAACAGGGCTACCACAGTAAAAAGTAAAATAATATTTCCTCTGCACTTATTTCTAATGAACTCCCCGCATGGATTTAACCAAATATGGTATATATAATCTTCATATAAATTAATAACCAAAATAGGATATTTCAACCGGGTGGACTAAACAGGGCTACCTCAATATTAAGGTTGGAATTTTTCTGTAACTATGATTTTGACGAAAGCACTTCTGCACCACGGGAAATCCATGTAGGTACATACCTACCTGTTTATTCTTTTATATTTCATGTTTCTCTCCTCTTTCTTCCAATCGTTATCTCTCATTCCCCTCTTCTCTCTCCTCTCTCTTCCTTTCTCTCCCCATCTCTCTCCCTATCTCTCTCTCCCTATCTCTCTCCTTATCTCTCTCTCCCTATCTCTCTCTCTTCCTATCTCTCTCGCCCTCCCTCTCTATCCTTTCCTCTCTATCCTTCTCTCTCTATCCTTTCCTCTCTATCTTTCCCTCTCCCTCCCTCTTTCTCTCCCTTCATATCTCTCCCTTCATATCTCTCCCTTCTTTCCTCTCTCCCTATCTCCCTCTCCCTCCCTCTCTATCCTTCTCTCTCTATCATTTCCTCTCTATCCTTCCCTCTCCAGCCTTCCCTCTCTATCCTTCCCTCTCTATCCTTCCCTCTCTCTCTCTCCCCCTCTTTCTCTCCATTCCTCTCTCTCCTCCCCTTCATATCTACCTTACTCTATATCTACCTCCCTATCTCCCTCTCTTTCCCTCTATTCTCTATCTCTTTCCTTCCATTCTATCTCTCTCTCCATTCTGTCTCTCTCCATTCTCTTTCTCTCCTTTCCATCTTGCATCCTCTCTATTTTTCTATTCTCGTGTCTTTCATCCCCCTCTCGCATCCTGTTGCGCTTTCTTATAATACAATCCTCACACCTCACCTTGTAAATCGTATTTAGAAAATTGTAAAAATAGTAGATTATGCGTTTCTGCTCAAATGCGCGCAAAAAGTCTTGCGTCACTAATCTTCATTTGACGAAGAAGCGTCACTAATCTTCATTTGATGAAGAAGCGTCACTAATCTTAATTTGATGAAGAATGACGCAAAGACATTTCTAGATGGTATTGTTATAACTTCTTGATGTTCTTGTTTTTTAAATGATGGTCCTTGTTTTCTTGTCTTTGACGATCATTGTACGGAACCACTCTTTTTTTAATTGGCCAATGCTCGGAAGTTTTTGTTGTTTTTCTCGGAAACGCTCCAGTAATTTTCAAGGGTACATGAAATTGTAGGCACTGCAGCGGTTTAGGGGCAGAAATGTAGTAGTCAAGAGAAATGTCTTTAGTGGTAAAGGACTGATTGAAAATATTGGTTGAGGTCCCAATAGTCACATCGATTTTGGAATGTTTTATGGCCGAGGATTTATGTGCGCATTACACTTGTTTTTATGTGAATGCATAGAATTTTTTAAGTTAAATGTAAGGAAACGTATTCACATATATACCCAAAAGGTTTGCATATTCGCAAACAAATTGAATATCGGATTCATATCGTTTCATTTGGCATATATCGGTGGTTTAATAAGGCATGTTAGTAATGCCACAATTAATCTATAATACTATAGATTTAGATTACAATTTATAGATTAAAATTTCTCTAAAAACTAATGATGAAAATCAATCAAATTTCTTTACCAGGATTTTTAGTTTTTTCATTTGGCAAGGGTGTCATATTGTCTGTGTAACAGTTAAAAATCCAAGTAAAATATATGTATCTATATTGATCTACAAGATAAACTTTTCTTTTCCTAATTAAAAACGTATTGATCCAGTCATTACCGCCGTTATTATTTTTATCTCCAATATAACTCAATAGCATTGCATTGGCTTTTAACGATTTTCCCCCAACATATCTCTTTCCTCGTTTCTCTATATCTATCCTAGTTCTTGACCCGTCCATTCAAATTATTGTGATTCCTTTCGAGTGAACGTCAAACAATAGATTTCCCAGTCTTGATGAAAAGTTATCAACATGAGAGGAAGATTATCGGTCGCATTCGAAAAATACAACAACTTGCGTAATTGCAGTGGGAAAAAAATCTTCTTAATTTATATTTGCAAAGTTGGCAGTCGGACAGAGTTCGTATGTAAGATTATTTTCGCTCCGGAAAGTTCTTTCACGCGTTGGCTATGAAACAAAAAATGAGAAATGTTTCAGAAATGTTTCTGAAGGTCGATACATAAAGTTAAGATACTTGTTGTAAGCGTAACGTCATTATCGAGGCCCATGGTAAATATAGGAAACCGAATTTATTTTTTAAAAAGCCGTCACGTTATGAATTACGATTGAATTTCATATCTACATTATAATTATAGAAGTTTGCGGAAACATTTTAAAGCTGGCGGAAGACTGGAATTAGTTTCTATCTCCAGTAAATCTGCAGGCGAAACAGTGAAATATACTAACATTTTCACAAAAAGAGAGAGCGTTTTCTAGGCTGTACATTGTTCAGTTTAGGTCTTTATAAATCGTAGTAATTCGCATCATCTCGTAATACTAAATATTTTCGAGCGAAATAATAATTTTATTATTAAGAAAAAGTTGATTAATTTCGATTTATGTTTCATATTCGCATGTAATGTTGCGAACCTGTCGTTTATATGGCTAACATACGCAGTAAACGTTAAGGTCTCCAAACAATTTGCCCATGAAATTTATATAGATTTAATAGCCTATAATTTTCTTTTCTTTGGTAATTTGAAAACTACGTTTTTATGTAAATTCTAAAGGAATGTGTGTTATGATGATTATGAGGAAATTTTTAGGCTGAGCTATCTAGTAGAGCTTATCGTTTTCTAGCTCCCTTTAAAACGTTAATTTTACATAAATCGCGTTTAAATGTTTCTGATATGCTTGAGGCCACTACTTTAAAAGCATAAATGTATGTAAACTCATTTCCAAAAGTGTTCCAACAACTTGAACGGCGTCGAGAAAATGGTAAACGTTCAGGGGACCTCAAAACGTCTATTTCCGTTGAAATCTTGAAATCGTTGTGTATACGAAAATAAAATAGACGTACTTACGTTCATTTCTTCGTCGTAGATATTCCATTTCCCATCATTTTCCAACTGATGCGTGCGCACGAAAAAAATGAACAATCTAGCGATACCCGCAAAGTTAGTCAGAAATCTTCATGTTTAACAGAGCAGTCACACATAGTTTGGAGATTGTATTTATCTTGCAATTACCTACGACTCATCTGTGAAAATGATGTTCACTTAATAATGAAGTGAAACGAAATGAATGCAACACCAATTTAACTCAATAAATTAAAAAAAAGATATACCGTATTACAATCTTGTGCATTCCGTCAGCCAAACCGACTTATGTCGGTGTTTAACGTGGAATATACGGAGAATGCTATCAAACAGAAGATCATGGAAGATACAAAGTGCAAAAGTGTTTTTTTTTTACTTTTCTAAACGCATATATCTCTCAACTGTTTTTTAGACAATACTTTTTAAAGTCTTTGTACAACTGTTTATGACTTAGTCTTTATTGATTTATAGGCACGATGCACAAGGATTAAATGATTTCTTAAATGTTCATGCTCTGAAGCAAACCAGTTATTTCTGTGAGCCTTTCCGCGTTTTAGTTGTATTACCTAATTTTAGTGGAAATGAATGTTGAAATATAGCAATAAATATGTCAAAAACAATGTGAAATTTAACAGACCATCCTCATAACACAGTAAGGACATCCAGTCAATGGAAGATAAAAGAAATTTAAAGTTTTCAACAACATTACGAAAGATTGGCCTGAAATATATAGATAGACTGGGAAGTGAATTTTGTGAAGCGTTTATTAACTTTTGTATTGGCATTAAATGTAATGGCACAGTGGTAGGAAATTAATGGATCAAAAACTTCTAATTTATAGAATTGTATATCATAGGTACTAGTGATATTGTCAAGACTACCCGACTTCCTTGCTGGTTGTTTCATTATACTGGAATACCCATTCTGCAGTACTGAATTCGTCAGTACACAAACAACATTTAACAGCAAAACCGTTTTTCTAAATTATTTCATATGCAGTAATGCGTCTTTTGCCGGTATTTCTAAGTTGATATATTCCTTATACTCTTTGTGTGCTTTTTTATTTTGTTTTAACATATCATATAGTTGTAAATACATTCCTTTTTCATTATAATCTATAAATAATTTGTCGATTGTGTTTTATTCCGTTACATAGGAGCGTTTGACTGGCATTACAATAGAAGCGTCTCTGAAGACGAATAATTTGAGAACGGGAACTGGATTTAGACGATTTCTTAGCAATATACTGTGATCAGTACCGTAACTAGGGCGGGGAATCTGCCCCGGGAGCAAATAAGTAATAAAATCCAAATAATTACTAAATAAACTAGAGACGATCATTTTCGCTATTTTTGTTATGTAAAAAATACTATCGAATTGGGGAATTTGATAAAACCAATGAAATCGTCGATTCGAAATTCGTAAATCCACTCTTCTACTATTAGAACTAATTACGCAGCGAGTTTTCTTCAGCCCTCCCCAAACAACCCCTCACTTGGACAAAAAAACAATTCCATGGGCCTGATTACGCTTTCATCACGATGCAAGAATGACTGTTAAATAACGATGGCGAATTATAATAATACGTTCAAACGATCACCCACGACGCGGAATAATCTTTGCTAACTACAGTCGGTACGCAAGAATACGTAGGATTTCATGCAATAATAAACCCTGAATGCTAAGGTGGCGTCACAACAGGAATACATATTCACCGACTGATATAATATTAACATAGATAGGAAGTTAACATTCAGTCTGCCGCGAAAGCTACGCTGCTCAAATTGTTGGAATACTTTTAGAAATGAGTGTACATGCGTAACCTATGTAAATTATTTTAATTTCAATACGCCAATAATAGTGACCATTTTACATTAAAAAGAAGTAAACATTTAATTGAAATGTTGCCAAAAGAGAATTAAAAGTAAAATTTCTTAATAGTATAAATAAAAATTACGACTGGGACAATGCACAGGAACAATACAATATTCACTGCCCAGTAATCGCATACAGTTGATAGAAGGATAGATATATTAACTCATAACGTAAAACATCAAAGAATGTAATAAATAAATTAAATTTCTGCTTTGAGGGATATTATAAGTATAAGTTATACAGTAATGCGTTTCAGCCAACATTAAAATAATAGCTTCAATAATCGTTTTTCCTAACCGACTTTATTCTGAATTGGATCGGAAAATATTAAGAGCTAGTGGTGCTAGTTATATGGAAACCGAACGGCCATCGATAGGGCAAAACTAAAAATAAAATACTTGAACAGAGATTAATCGCCACGGTTATGGTAACCATAAAAGATCTTATCTCGCATTCATATACGATATTAATTTCCGAATGATAAAAATCTCTCTTTTCTCACTCGCAAATCATTTTCACATACGCACGTAGAAATAAGCTTTCGCGGAAATTAATCAACAAATCACTTTTCATACATTTTCAAAAAGCTATCAAAAGTAAAGGTTTTTAAAATAAAAATATCTCTATTTGCGAGTGAGACAGCCGCTGAGCGGTTTAAAAAAATGGGCGAAACTTTTCGACGGCTCATTAATATGTATTATTATCCGTGGAATTATATGAAACAAAAAAACAAAGGCGAATCGTGATTTCCAGCGAAAGTTAAATGTTGCCGCGGGACCGCGGGTGAGAGAGAGAGAGAGAGAAAGGGACAGAGGAATAGAGAAATGCGAAATGGAGTGAGCCAGCTCAGCGTTGGCTACAAGATAATACCGAGGGAGAAAATTAATGGACGGATTTAAATGGAGAGCAGACTCCAGGAAAAAGTGAACAGAGCACAAAACCGAGAGCCAAGATAAGCGAGCGGAGAGTAATTGAAATATGCGTCGCTCATCTTTCACGATAAGCCAAATAAAAAAACAGCAACGAAATTAAATGGGACGTGACTGCAATGGGAAGCTCGGAAAATCCTTAAATTAATATCTCTTCATTTGCCCTCTATCTACGTTGAATAAACTAATTCGCGTACGGCCGCCTATGACTTTGTGCGCGAGCGGAAAGGTGGCCATTGAAAAAATAAATAAAACAAACTTTTACCCCAGGAACGAGGAAAAACATTGAGGGATCCCAAGAATTTCCGGGCGTTTGCTAGTCCCCACTCCATTTATAAGCCGGACTAATGAAAGTAATCGAATGCTGGTAATGTTTTTCTAATTAACAGGGGAAAGGTGTGATGCTCCAAGGCAAATCGGGGTGAAATATTAAGTTCTCCGATGAAGTGCGTTTTGTTATGCCTTTTTTAATTATGGGGAACTGCCTTCTATTGCTACGTAAGAGTTCTTCAACTTAAAAATAATTCGGTTGAATGGCCTCCGCGTTCATTAATGAAAGTGAAATTAGCTCATTGTTATATCCAGAAAAGGGAAAATGCGGTTAATATTTTCAGGAGTTTGCAAAAACGAATCCATTGTTAACGTAACGTAAAAAATGAATAATTACTAATTATATTTACCTTGAATAGAGGAAGTGAGTAAATATTGTTTTAACTCGCAAACGGATAATTTAATGTTATGAGAAACCTTGAGATAATACGAAGGTACGTAAAATATGATGATGAAACTTTTGAATTCGCAGTTGAATCAGAATTTTTAACTAGGTTATTGGACTTAAAATATTACATTTTTGGACAAGATATAATGGCCAAATTCGTATTAAAACATAAATGCTAGCTTCTAAGTCGAAATTCGATAATAAATCTTCATATGCTTATGATTAAATATGATTTTGCAGATGTCTGTGTTCGATTTTTTTGCCGCCGTGTTTTATGTGTGACATTCTGGTGAATATTAATTGTTTCTTACGTATAATATGTAGGAGCAAGCCACGGAATCTGCTTTATCTTAGCAATGAGAACCGAAACGGAAAACGCAGGCAGAATTTTAATTCCGAGTTATCCACTTTCCTACCCACTGATAACAGATATTTCCCTTCCTATGATAGAGCTGCTTGATGAAAATGGACCTTTTTGTACGGCCTGCATTTATTTGCCTGAGATCTTGCGGATAAACGTTTCCTTATATGAAGCATTAGTGATTGTAAAACGTTTCCAGAATACAACTGATTTTCTATTGAGGTGCGCTACTTTGAATCAGAGGAAAGAAGAAGTGTTGGAAGCGGTTTGGAGATTGTGATGTTGGCAGGGAAAATAACATATTACAGAATACGCACTTATTTAATTATGACGATATACGTGGCGGAAAGAAGAAATGAGTCAAGAAAGCCAGTCAAAGCGTTATTAATGCATAAATGTATATACTTTAGTATATATTTATACACGAGTGTCGTTCATGCCAAAATCGGCCTTTAATATGTAACATGTAGTATAAGTTTGCGATGCAAGTATTTAACTAGACATTCATTGGAACATACGCTCTTGCGCTTCGGGTGGTATTTGTATTCGTTATCATAGCAACTGCACCGTTTTTATTTAAGGTGAGGGACTAAAATACCGCTGTAGGTATAAGACAGCGCATTATCATTCGATTTCTTATAAACGAAAACATTAAAGCATCAGGAATTTTACGCCGACTCGAGGTACAATCTAAGAATGACACACTGAAAAAATTCACAAATCCATGAGTGGTGTAACAGTTTCGAAAACGGATGCTAAAGCGTTCGTGATAGTACCTGCAGACGAGGATCAAAGACAACAACAGTTATTCCTGTTGTGATTAAAAGAGTTGAGTCGCTACTCCTGAAAAACCGCCCAATAACAGCTTCTGAATGGATGAAGACAACAAACCTAAAGGTTGGGTCAGCAGAAAAACTCATTCACAAGTACCATAACTTCGCTACGGGTTCTTTGGAAGCTCACAAAAGGGCATAAAAATGAAAAGACTCTAGATTCTAATTCAGCTTCTTTGCTGTTTCAATACAGAAGGACGAACCTTTTAATAACTTTTCGTTACATGCGATGAAACATGGGTCCATTACCATACACTGACAATAAAACGCTCAAACATGGAATGGAAGAACTCGTCACCACCACCGAAGAAATTAAAGGTCGTCCGTTTTTTTGGACTGTCATTCGGGTGGAAATTTTACCTAGTGACAAAACTGCCAATATTGAATGAGAATGTAAATTTCTAGATCGAAAGAAAATGGCAGGCTTGCTACTCAAACCTGTCATTCTCCAACTGAATAACGCGAGATCACACATTGCAGTCAAATCCTGACAGCAATGGGATATAATTGGTTGGGAATGTCCTATAATCCACATGATTTAGCGCCTTCCGATTTATGTTTGTTTGAGCCATTGATTAAGGATCTAGGAGAAAAACGAATCTAAAAAATATGTCCCAAATTTTTCCTTTTATTTACCTGGAATACTAGTACTGAAATGTATGCTCAGGGAATTTATATCGAAAAATATATATCATTGTTACATGCGCATATCTGTTTCCTTCAGGTTTACAGCACGGATTCCGGTTTTGACCTGGACGCCCCTCATATGAATTTTTATGTATGGCTAGGTCTATGTAAATGTTACAGATAATGAAATTGATGGAATAAAGCGATCCGAAGATCCTATGCAGACAGGCATAAACTGTAAAGTTGGGAATAATTTTGAAAAGAGAAAAAGTCTGCTATGACCGGAAATCGAACCTGGGTCTTCCACTTGCCGGGCGGATATTCTATCACTGAACTATCCTAGCAGATCAATTTCCTCGTTTCTGAAGGTGGATGTTTTCTTGGTTGGGACGGAACTAGCCAAGGTAGTATCAAACTGCCCCAACGGATGTCCTCGATGAGAAACATCGAAGAAAACTCCTCGTTCTCATTTCAAAATTATTCCCAAATTTACAGCTTATGCCTGTCTGCATAAGAAATCCGGATCACTTTATTCCATCTATTTCTTGATTGAAAATCGCACCATTTGAGAGGGAGGAGTTTTCTTCGATGTATCTCATCGAGGACATCCGTTGGGGCAGTTTGATACTAGCTTGGCTAGTTCCGTCCCAACCAAGAAAACATCCGCTTTCAAAAAGAAGAAAATTGATCTGCTACGATACTTCAGTGGTAGAATATCCGCCCAGCAAGTGGAAGACCCGGGTTCGATTCCCGGTCATAGCAGACTTTTTTCTCGTTTCAAAATTATTCCTAACGTTACAGATAATGTTAGATACGTGCACAGGAAATTCACTTGAATTGGTATTTAATCTAAGTCTCCAAGATTCTTTATTGACATTACCGGCAGCAAGAAAGCGCAATCAAAATCTACTTTTATAACATGCAGTAAATGTAAATACCGCCGGCATAATCCTGAGTTCAATCTTATACGTTTTATATATTTTCCATGTGTTCACAAATGTATACGGTTTTGTTTGCATACATGTACTTAGCATTAATATAAAGATTAATTATTGCTGCTGGTGGAGCATAGGGATGCCACCGCACCGAGCACTTGCAGGTTTAACACCACGCTGCGAAATCTTAAGCAACAATTACACCCGAGGTGAATGAGGTGCTTGCTAACTTGGTGAGCCACGACCAAAAATTTCCATCACAAAGACAAACAAACAATGCCTCCCATTCTCTACGGAGACGGACCTGTCGTTGAAAACGGCAAGCGGGCGTGAAAGCACGAAGGGGCAATGCGAATCCCAAGGATTAAAGCGAGGGCAACCCCACTCGGGTACAAATTTACCTGCTTTCAATTCCAAGCCTCTCCCCTGCCGAGGCGGGGCTTAAAAAATTAAGGGGGCTTATTCTGATAAGTGGGACATTGTCCATCGCGATGGACAAAGGACAGAAGTAACAGGACTTAATCGATATAATCACCTGGAATCTAAACTCCCCGAGTCGGGCAGACGAAATGCAGGAGAGGAATCGTTCGTAAACTAAAGGCAGTCGCCTAGCTTCCTTCTAATCATGAAGGAAAGAGAAGAAGAGGAAGAAAAACGAGAATTTCTGCCAAATGAAAAATTACGAAAGCGTAAAAAAGAGAACTTCAAAGAATTGTTCAAAGAAGAAAAATGCTGTCTATATTATCTAGAAGCAGTTAAAAGTTTATTGTAAGGTATTCTCAAAGAATATCGAATTTCTTCTTAAATTAGAAGTATTTTAATCTATTCTTTGGACTCAAACATAAGCTCACGAGAAACTAATTGAAAATAACGTCATACGGCCTTTAAAATACTGTTGCTAACCTGAGTTTTGTTTACTTAAGTCATGATGAGTCATCGAAGCGCGCTGTATTTGGACGACTTTAATCTACACAACGCAAAAAATAGCATTCTTTCTCACATAATACAGGCAATTCTCGTTAGCCTTTAGAGCTGCACACAGATGACAGGCTTCAGGCAACCATTTTCTCGAGCTCATTGGCACCTAAAACATGCATATTCATCAAAATCTCGGATATTTTTACGATCATAATACTCTCTTCATATATTCGTGTATGCGAAATCAAACGGCCATTATGATCTCACAGTCTTTCAGATTATTTGTCCAATGACACGGTATGGGTATTTGGTGTTAAGAAGAGGCGATAAAAAAGTTAAAAGACGAAAACGTTAGTAAAAGCCCTCCCCGGTTATTCATTGCACTACCTCTGAGATACCCATTTGTGCTGTAAGAGAGGCGAATTGACTGGGCATACATACATACATACAGAAGGTGGGAGTCGGTTTCTGCCATTTTTAAAGGAAATCTCCCATAGCTCTTCCAGTTGCTGCTATTATTTTTTATTGTAAACATCCCTTTCGAAAAAACCACTTTTTGAGATATTAGATAAGGTTGGAGCTTTATCTCTGAGATAAAAATACATTGCGTTGTAACCAATTTTTCATGCGGAGGTATCCCATATTTTTATCTTGTATTTTTTCTGAATATTTTACGTGTTGTCGCCGCCAATGTTTATTTTTCATCTCGTTTAAAAGAGTAATTATTCAGACGTTACAATGTTTTCCTTATGGATCGCGAAAGTAAACCATCAAAGGGGAAAATATTTTAAAACCGAGGTTCGTTTGAAGTGTGGTAGGTGACGAAAAATTGCTTACAAAATTGCCTTTAACAGTTGCGAATGAATATTAATCTTACTGGAATTTTATTTGCATTAATTTGAAAAAAATGAGCATTTTATAACGCTTCGAAAAGTTCCTCTTTTCATACTCCTTAAAAAAGAAATTCTTACGCCGCGGTTGAATGAACAAATTCTTGTAAAAGGCATTTCGTTTATAATGCAGCATAATTTAAAAAAAAAGATTAATTCAGTCGAAAGTCTCAGAAGATATGCTATGTAGAGTTGAGATGAATTTTAATTAAAACGCCTTCGTCAGCCATTATAGTGGTTGGGCGATGAAATAACAAGTAATTGGATTTATTTTTGAAATGAGAAAGTGCAAAAACTCTTGAAGGGTTTCCTTGACGACAGAAAGTGATAAAAGTAATAGATTTTATAGTTCAGATTAGAATATAACGAATAAGGGAAAAACAAGTAAATCTCATGGATCCTTGATGAAAAGTATAGACCACGATTCCCTATGTAGCAGGATAGAAATATGGTAGAAATTAGGAGATAAATTCCACCATGACTGGGAATCAAACCCAGGTCTTCCACTTGTGGAGATGATAATCTATCACTGAACTACTTGGTCTGCTAATTCTCCTGTTTCAGAAGGAGGAATTTTTTTCTAATTTCTCCCAGTATAAAGACATTTTCACCAATGAGAGGGAAGTGGATTTTCTTTGTTGTACCTCAGGGAAAACATGTTGGGCACGGTAGATACAAGCTTGGCTAGCCCGGCCCCAACATAAAAATTCATTCTGAATCTGGAGAATTAGTCATACATACACGACAGTTTAGTGGTAGAATTTCCACCTGGCAAGTGGAAGACTCGTGTGTATGTATACAAAAAGTTAATTCAACTTATGAGTTGCAAATATTAATTGCGCAATTATCAATGTAGAGCTATAGCATTTATATAATAAAGTCAACAGAGGCTGTCGCCGCAGTTAATGGTATACCCTGTTGAATTTTTTCTTTATAAAATATTTTGAAAAAATAGCTTTCCTCCACGTTGAACCAATATTCCATTATTTAATGTTTGAATATTGAATATTTAACAAACCTTACATTTTTCGGATTCTATGAATAAATACGAATTCTAATTAGAAATTTTTCTAAAAATGTTTCAATTTAATTTGTTAAATAATACAATAGAATGTAGATTAGTGATATAACTTCAGTTTCACGATAAATACTTTAAAAAATACATGATAATGTTTGAATTACGTTACAACAAACGCTTCGCTCTCTTCTTTTATTACGAACTAGCGTTAACGCCCGTCAAATATGACAGGTATACGTGAATTAAGTATTAAGTTCAAATTGAAATTAATATTATTAAGGACAACTTTTACGGGCACCAAAAGGTAAGCAATACAAATAAAATTGACATAATTGAGTGTTCCAGAGAGTAAGAATAGTTTTGGGCGAATAGAGATTGTATGACAAAGAAATACATTGTGCTATACAATTCTTATACGCCCAAAATTATTTTTAATATAAGGAACATTTAATTTTGTCTCTCTCTGTCTCTCTCCTTTCTTTCTTCCTCTCTCTCTGCCTCTCGTATTAAAGCATTCAAAGGGCGCATTCCTTATGCATATAGTATAAGGATAACGAACACAATACAATCCCGAGGCTTAACAATGACACAGTCGGAAAGGCAACATATCGTTAAAAAGCTTAAATTTTCCAATAAATATGATTTAAAGGTAGAACTTGAGCGATTTTGTATCATAAGCAAAATCTGACGATAAAAATAGCGAACATTATTTATTTTTCTTTAAAACGGGTTAGGTCCGAAGATTGTAGGTCAATTATTTCTAATCTATATTTGCAAAATAGTTAAAGCCTGTAAGTCGAAAAACGGGTTTTTACGTGTTATCTCATGGGAAATGGCACCCCCTCCACTTCCTCCCGCCCCTCAAAAATCAAAATTCTGGGCCAGAGGAGCACATACTCATGGTCCCAGTAAGTGTACCATGTTTAAAGGCTCTAAGTTTCTTGGGTTTCGAGATATGCTGCCCACACACAGATCAGATTCAGAATTAAAATACACTTTATTATTCCTTATTAAACATACATATACATGGATTTTTGCATAGTAAAAGATGATATACATATTCATTTTTCTTATATTTTATTGACTTTTATTAATATAGAAAAATGCGTCATCACACTACGCAAAACGGAAGGAGTTTTTAGCGAAATTGCTCCTTCTTTTGGTTGGAATTGTGAGAATCTTTTTTTGATTGCCCTTTTTCCCTTTAGAACTGCTTAAAAAACTCATGCAAAATTGTTTTTTCACAGTTTGTCCGAAAATCATCCGTCGTTTCCACGTTGTATAATTACGAGGACGGTAGGAGTCAATCCCACGTTTCTTATTTAATGTAATGTTTCTCTCGCGAATGAATTGTTCTCAGCGCGTTTGCAACCAAAACTCATTTTGCCTCACTGAAAATTCGCCTTAAATGTCACCTACAAAGTCTTCTTATTTTTTCAAAGACCTTAGAATTAAAAAAGATGTCTTCGTTTCTGAATCAGGAGTCGTCCGATTTAACGTTTTGTTTTCTTCGCCCTCTGCATTTTCTCTAATCTTCTTTCGCTTCTCTCTCATCCAACGTTTTCGTTCGACTCCTCCTTTCTCTTTTTTTTCCTATCCGACTAATTTATCCCTTCCTTCTTTAAACTCTCGCTCGCGTCCAAACAATTCGCAACGCGTTTTTCTTTTTTTTTCTTCCGATCCTTTATTTTGTTCCTCGTCCGTATCTCCCACTCCTATTCCTATCTCTTTCGGGCAACTTCCTTTCCTTTTTTATTTTATCCCTTCTTTTTTGTATATTTCGCTTCCTCATCTTCCCGCCATTACGTTCTTTTTTCCTGCCGGATTTTTACTTATTTTTTCCCTAACAAATCGAATATCTCGAATTTATTTATTTCCCTCTTTCTTTTTTACACACACGCCGGCTTCCGAATTCCCCACGCTGCCACTATATTCTCCTTGTTTTTTTATCTTTTTTTTTTAAAGCTTCTTTCGGAGTTAAAAAATAGAAGATTTATCACTTCGGGTAGCTGGTATGAATTTCTTTCTCTGGCTCCTCTTCCTCGCCTCATTTCTCCTCTTCTTCGATTATTTTTTACGCTTTTTAACTAACCGTTATCAAGACTGGCCGAATCGGCATGCTTCAACCATCATAACTGAAGTGGCAAGGGTTGGAAATCTGAGGAGGGATTATTTAAATTGTGTAAACATTTGGGAAATGCCTTTTATTTTCCAACTCGCAAAAAATTTTCGAATTGTATGTCGCACCAAATATCAGGCCTACAATCATAATTTTATTTTTAAAATTTCGTTATCTCCTGTCAATGCAGAAATACTTGAGCATTTCGGATTGCTATAAATTTTTTCGATATTATTAAAGGTCACGATGAAGGAAACATTGTCTCTTGAAGCCTTTTATATAAAAATCTGAGACATGCTTACATTTAATGAATTCCATCAGGTTCAATGCTATTTATATATTCCTGGGTTATTAACACGACATGCTACGTAAATAGTAGTCACGAAATGGCAGGAACAATATTTTTTCTCCTTTTGTTGTTGAATTATGTCAGAGCAAATGTATAATCTTTATTCTTCTTTCATCATAATTTAGATACGGAGGCGAAAATACGACCTAGCATAGTGTAATCATTTTGGTTTGCAGATCCGGAAATATTCGTGAGTAATTTAGAAAGGGGCAGGCGGATGCTATTATGGTTTGAAATGGAAAGAGGAAGTTATTCGATATAAGATTAATAGGAAAAACAAATGGTATGGGAGTTGCTAAGGATAGAAAATCCCATACAAATGTTGAAGTGGATGAGGAAAGGATGGAACAGATGGAATATTTTACTTATTAAGATATACTAGTGGTACCTGCAAAAACGTTTGCGAAGTCAGTCAGAAATCTGCTTGTTCTCTTTATAAATTAGCCAACTGACATGTTGACTTTAATGTTTGTTTTTATAATTTATATGTGAAATTTTAATTGCTTCTCCCTTACGGAAAATGTCACATTCCAGTATTGAAATAAAGAAAGAAGATTTTTTTCTTTTGGTCAGTAGTTAAAAATGCCCACAGCCTACACGCAGTTTTCTGAATAATAATAACCCTCAATTATTAACGTTGCAATCTATTAAGTTTGACACTGCTACAACTATAATTTCGATGCTTCATGAAAAGCGCGAAGCGAATTAACGCAATTCTTTCATGTAATTGAAGGCTTAATAGATGCTATTTCAATCGGAGGTAATAAGTTGAATAAAGTTATTAATAGGAGATTAGTAGAATTATAGATAGTACACATAGGGTAGCATTGGAGGGTTGTGAGACATGGACTATGAGGAAAGAAACTGCGAGCAGATTAGAGAATTTTGAAATGTGGATTTTTTCGGTTGTAGACAAGGGAATATAGTTGGGCTGGGAGGATAATAAAGGAAGTTTTAAATACACTTAAGGGAGGACAGGAGCTAAAATTAGAATGATAAGGAAGAGTCAAATTTTGAGAGGCAAATTTTGTTGATAGTCTTCGTAGAGAGAAAGTGATAGAAAAGAGACAAGGTGGAAGGAAAAGAAAGGGTTAATGAATATTATAATAAGGTTATGAGAAGACGAAGAGAAAGGCCCAAGGATGGAGAATTATGAGTTGGGTGAGCCTAAAACCTTCCAAGCGATAGAGAACTTATAATGATATTCATTTAATACCGTTAATGAATAAAAGTATTCATAGTATCATCTCACAATGAATATTTGCAAGTAAATGTTAACTTGGGAAATGTTTTTTATGAAGAAACAATGAAAAAGTATACTATTACTTTTTACATATGAAAAACGTTTTACCTAACAAATATAAATTTATGGAAATGCCAATTATTTTTTCTCGCACTCGCTCTAAAAAAGCAACATTTTAGGTAAATTTTAACTTATCCTCATAAAGTTGGCTTCATTCATTATATGAAAGTAGCATAACCATGGATTATCATTTGAAACAGCGTCAGTAATGGTAACATATATCGAAATAGGCATATAATCATTTTGGCAAATTTCAAGATTTAAACTGTCACATCCAATCGTTGATAAAATACAAGCTTTCAGTTTTTTTCAAAAATAGCTTTATTTTATGCTTCTAAATTGACAAATATACTATCAGTAATTTACATTGATCAATAAAATTAAAATTTACCGTTCAACTTTGTACATCCAATTAGCTTTTCAAATACATTTTCATATTGTCGTGGATATAATTCCTCATATTTATGGTCACTCCAGATTTACTTAGTCAAAATTCAATTGCATTGTACATTTCCATGTTTTCACACAAAATTTTTTCAGCGATTGCAAATAAGCCAAAAGTGTGTACATTGGAGGACACCACCAAAAGTGTTTAAACAATCTTGCGTTCAAGATAATTTTATTGGCTCATAAACGGTTTATACGGGCTCAGGGTAATGGGAATCATGCGGTAGGAAATTAATCTCTCCGCTTGCATACCCGTAAAAAATTGAATGAAATTTATTTATGGATTTTAAGTAATTCTAGAATTGCGGGAGACATTAGGCACGTGTGCTACGGGCGAATTATTGGAAATAATTTTTGAAGACTAGAGTTAATATCCGTACTTGCTAACGAAAAGGCTTAAATAAATACCGACGTGCATAAATGGCAGGGTAGGAATAGTTTTTATCTGCTTACTGACTTATAAAGTCGGAGAAATAACGGCCGTAAAGGTACTAAATTCTTATTTTTTACTTTATTTGTCCAAAATAAAACGAAAGGTTCATCTTGTAGATCCGAGTTTTACTTTCTCTATACGCAGTGTTGGAGAAAGTATTGTTTTAGTGAAAAAATTGGATTCGGGATTTCAACGGAAACGGAAAAGGTCCCATGAACATGTTTTCACTATTTTCTAAATGTCTGTGCACAATCGGAACTAATATTCATAGTAATAATAGCACTCTAATATAAAAACTACTAATAAAATCATCACAAAACTTTATAATTAAAATTTTGAATAGAAAATCAAGGTCGGATTGGATTTAGAAATTAATCGGTTAATCGGAAGTGAAGGTTTGCTCTTGACATTTTTCCGTTTTTACCAAATATCTCCTCTAAAACTTCATTAATGTAAATATTTGTTATTTTAATAATTGTAGAAAATAAAATTTTCTACAACTTTTGCGTGGAATATTTTTTCATAAAACGGATTGTTTAAGAGATTTCGATTGTCCGTATGAATTTATGTTAAATACGTCGCTAGTGATATCTTAGTTTCCGTTGTAATGGAAAAATTTTCTAATATTTGATAGCGATGCCTGTTGCCAAGGGTAATTTTAATTGCTATCAAAATCATTCTTGTCATCTTGCGTCATCTATTAGATATACTAGTAATCGGTGCTTACATACTGCAGGCATTGGGAGCACCTGGAGTCGAACCGAGGACATCGACGTAAGATGTCTCATATTATCCGAAGGCCTACTCATGACATCTACAAACCCAGAAAATTTCAGCGTAATATTCCTCTGCGCACCCAAATATGTTTTCCCTTTCCTTTTAAATGCCACGGTCTAAGAGTGACGTCATGACACTAAGCTACTATTCAGTTCGTGGCACTAAGCTCTCGTTCAGTTTTTTTTAACACGCAAAATAAATTCCCGAAGAAAATCATTGTCTTGCAGTCATGACAGAAATATAGGGCCATTGTTATAAATTGTATATAATCCCTTTTTTATACAGTAAAAATGGAATAATTGGACTAATTCGGCATGGATTTGTGTTCTACTTTCAGGAAAAATAATCTTCGTTCTTTTTTCCCGTCTTCTAATTTAGGTTCGGAGTTTGTACCTTAATATAGAGTAATTTAAAAATGCAATTTTTAAAAGGCGTGTACGGATTAAAATGGTTTTCTAATGGGACTTGAAAATGAACGTTTTGGGGTGTAAGGGGTTGTAAGGGGAAATTTTTGAATTTTCGATTTTTTTTGATGGTTTAGGACCAACACCAAGGTTCCCTCCAAATTTTAGCTATGTGGAATATCTAGTACCTTAGGTTTTATATCTTTATTATTATAATATATAATAAATCCTCCGTAAGAAGCAGATATTTGTTAAAGATTAAAGAGAAGAATTTCTTTCTGTGTGTTTGCACGTTTGCAGCAGATTTTTCATTTGCATTTTAAAATCATTTAGTATTGCGATATGAATACGGGACTTGCACCTAACGACGCCTAAAAGAACGGATATTTATTTTACAGCCAACGATTTTCGAATACGCGTGGAATCGTTTCACAAATTTGTAATTAACACGAAAATTTCGCTACATTTTTGACGAAAAAATTTCGTCGTCAAGGGCGACGGCATTGTTGCTGATCTAGCAAAATCATGTATATATCTAAAAGCATGAACTTTGATATTATATTTGAAATTAATTGTGAGTACTCTTCTTATATATTTTGAATGCATTTTAATCGAAAGCAAAGTAATGCTGGCTTAATTTGAACGTTAGGTTTGTTTACTGCATTGCCATTTCTAAGGCGTGGAAGAAGTGCGAACGAACATACGACCGCTAATATTTTAATTAGGTTTTTGTTTTGTTTATTTTGAGTAGCTTTTTTAATTCACACATGTTTTGTAATCACTATAAATGCACCGGCCATGCGTCAAATATCTCGCTTAATTATCGAAAGAAATTAATCATAATCACTGTCAATATAGTAATTTGCTTTAAACTGCCCAATATAATTAGCAAACGAAAAGATATTTTCAATGTACGCGTGAAGTATCTTCCTATTTGAAATGTTGGGTTGTCCATCATTACCATGTATTGGAGTCGTTTCTTACTTAAAGCGTTTACGCTACGTGTTTATTTGTTTTAAATTTCCATGAAACTTTTCACATAAATTTTCAATCGGTTTTTATCCTTCATGATTTTGTTTCATTGTAATCTGTGTGAATGCACTTTAAAGCCTGAGTCCAATAATGCAAAAATCAGAGACCGACAATGCCAGCCAGCTACCATAGCAACCTCTTTGTGAAATGTGGAAACATCGGAAAGAATCGAATATAAACTTAAAATATGACGGAGGAGAATGGAAGAGAGAAAAGGAGGAAGAATGGGAAGTGCCTTATATTTAATATTTAATCCACGCATACCAGTCATATTGACGGGCTTTTGTACTATCAGATCACGAGATACGTTAGTCGCAGAGAAAAAATATGCCCTGAAGAGACAATGAAGGCTGCCATGCTTTTTCAAGAGCAAGTCCAAAAGCTGATTCCTCTGTATGACCCTAATTTTGTAATCAATACCGATCAAACTGGTAGCGAGCATCGTGCCCAGATCAAGCGTACTCTATCCCATCAGGGTGAAACAGCGACCGAAATTTATATCAGTAAACTGAACAAAATGACGCATTCGTATACAGTATCACACTTTCGGGAAAGCTTTTGTCGAAAGTTTTCATTTGCCTGCAAGAACCTATGGAGAGATTTGGGCCTAAAGTGCAGCAGGGCGTTAGTGACGCTATCGGCCGCTATAAGAATGTGTTCGTGACTTGTGCGAATTCGGAGAAGTTGCATATTACTAACTATAACATGTATTTGGACGAGGTATTGAAGCCGTATGTGACGGAAAAAAAAGTTCCTGCTTCTTATAGATTCGTGGTCAGGACAGACAGATGACGAACGATTCATGGATGTGAACAAAAAGCCAACTTGTGGCGTCACAGTTATTCCCCCAAAGTTTACCTCGGTGTGTCAGCCTCTCGATGTACACTTTTATCGTCAGGTTAAAATTTTCATTTCGCGGCTGCAAAATGCTGGACAGTTGCTCCGGCAAAAGAGGGAGGGGAGAATGGGTTCCAGAACTCTATATGACTTCAGTTACCTCCTTTACCCTTGATGTAACCTGAGAGGTGGCAAGTCTATCTAAGGCCCATATCCAAGAAATACGTTACTCTGATTTGTATTTGGATGCAACGTATAACCATCTCCAGGATATATAGGGAGACATGCTTTCACTTACAAAGTTTTGAAATTTATTTCACAAATTTTTTTATTGTCTCATTTCACATAAAGAATGGTTACACTGTAGTTCTTTTTCTCTCGCTCTCTCAATGAGGGAGAACCAAACAATGCGTCCGAAAATAACTATTATTTGCCAGCTGAAATATAATACTTGGGTTTGCTACTATCTACTGTATCTCTTTCATAGAATGATATACCCATTGATTTCCGACAGGAAACTTTTAACCAGTAAATGCCTCTTTTAAGGAGCATAGAACGTATTTATTTAACATGAAACGTAACACAAAAGCCACAGGAATAATTAAGGCACAAAGAGGAACAGAATGACAGCAGAACAAACAATAAACAAAACAACTCGGAACAACGGAACCAACCAAATACAACAGTACAGATCTTTTAAAATAGTACGCACAATAAAAGACAACAAAACGAACCATGCAGAACTAATGAAGTAAAACATGAAACTGAACAGCACAAAACACAACAGATAAAACTGTTGAGTATGCAGAGAGGAACACAATAACACACAACACAGGTCTTAAAAGACTGTAGGAACGGGGAAAAACTACACAACGATGGAAGCCACAACATAAACAGAACTCAAGAAAATCAGGAGCAATAAACTACATTCAAGGACTAATAAACCCGATGAATACAAATTGAGAGCACAATTCACTGCCTATATTCAGACTCTCCCACAAAATATGACTAAGTCAATGACAATGATCAAACTCCGAGAAAGATTCTCTTAGTAATGAGTTCTTTGGCATCGACTGCATTTTTGGCATGGGTTTGTTTACATTAACAACAATTTGCGAGCGTCGTAACAAAATCAGCACTCATAAAATGCGTGCACATATTATATTAATAATATTTTAATGCAGAATTCATTATTTACCAGTTTAAATGATATAATGAAGGATATAATTAGCTTTATTATTAGAAAGTGCAATGTTTTAGATTAGTTACCATAATTCCCACGCGTGTTCCAGCGCTAAATGCTTTCAAAACTTAAAAACTTCCCATTTTCGCAATTTTCTGTTTGTTTATAAGTCAGGAATAATCAGTCTGAAAATTTTCAGCATTCTAGCTAATACGGAAGTAAAAAATAGTTAGCGTAACGCATATTAGTGCGGTTATAATATAGAGAGCTAGAGAGACTGAGGGTATCCGCAAAAACTTTTGCGAAGTCGGTCAGAAATCTGGAAGTTTAAAAGTATTAATAGCTTATTTATCCTTATAAATTTAGACAACTGACATTTTGAATTTCAGGTTTGTTTTATAATTTACATGCGCAATTGTAACTGCTTCTCTCTTACGAAAAAGGTCACATTTCAGTATTGAAATAAAGAAAGATTTTTTTTGTCAATTGTTAAAAATGCCCACAGCCCACACGAAGTTTACTGAATAATAGCAAGATGGAAAAGTATACTCCATAAACGGAATACAAAGATATTTCAAAGGCGTTCTTTATGGGAAATACGTATGAAACGGTATCGAACGATTAGGAGATTCTCGAATTTTTATCCACAAAACTATAGTCTCGGGGACTATCTTGAAGTACATGTTGTTCTCTATCCGAATAAATTTTTTAATCTGTTCCTCACAGATCATATAAGAGCAAGGGAGGTAAAAGTTGGATTTTTAATTCTTGTTTGCTGAGAGAAACGTCTTAGCGATCGATGTAAACAAAATATGCGATGTTTTGCTTGGGATTTTCTCGAATTTTTATCTCCGAAACCATAACTTATAATTATATGGCTTGCAAACTTTCTTGTAGTAAATGTTGTTCTCTATCCGAACAATTTTTTTAATCTATACCTTACAGATCATATGAGAGCAAGGGAGATAAAAATTTGATTTTTATTGTCTTTTGCCTTTCCTTCCTTTCCTCCCCCTTTTTATTGTCTGTCTAATTTGGAATTTTACGGTTAAGGAGTTAATTTCCATTTAACATTTCATTGTTGCTTTACGGAAGCCATACGATACGAGTATAAGTTTATTAAAGTAATTATGTAAAGTGGAAGTTCTAATTGACGGATTCAGTTGAAAATCACAATTGGCCGATAAATTTCAATAAAGATCACTCAATTAAATTAAAATCCGTCCAGCGGTTTAGGAGATGAAAGTTACTACGGACGGACGGACGGACGGACGGACGGACTAGATGTGCCCATAAGGCGTCCCGCTATTACCGCTTCGCTGGTAAAGAACGCCTAACAACCTGCAATTATTAACGTTGCAATCTATTAAGTATGATATTGCTACAACGAGAATTTCGATCCTTCATAAAAAGCGCGAAGCGAATTAGCGCAATTCTTTCGTCTATTTGAAGGCATAATAGACGCTAAATCAATCAGAGGAAACAATGCAGGTCGCCTTGGTTACACACGGAAAGAGTTTGAAAAAGCCATAAAATATAAAAAATGCGATTTTCTGACAAATTCTTTCGTGTAACATCTACGCATGGTAAGAATAAGATATTGTATAGTTTTAGCCGTCGAATAAAGCAAAAATGGAGAAATTCGGTCCCTATTTTTGTATATATATATATGTATATATATATATATATATATATATATATATATATATATATATATATGAATGAAGGAAATTAACCTTGCACCGAAACTTCTGCGTTAACATATGGGAAAATATAATCGTGAAAATGGTGTTTACAGCATTTCTCTATGAGAAACTGTTCAAGCGATAAAAGGACGGACGGACATACAGACGGACAGACATGGGGCAAATATATATAAAAGATTGTTCTTTCAATGTGAAAAGTGATTCAAAGTATTCCAAGTGTTTAAAAGTTATTCACGAATGTGATTGCCAAAAATTATTCTTGAGGACGCTGATGTAACGTTTCATATTTATTGGAATTAGGTTCATACCCTGTATGGAGAAAGTCGTGCGTCGGACACGTCAGTTGTTTTCCTTTTTACGTAGATTCATACTGGTGTACGAATTAGTATAAATGTCTCAGAAACCGCCGATTGTACTATTATATACATTGTGGGCAAAATTAAGAACACAGAGATAATAACATTTATTTGAACAAATAGGCATTAAAACCTTTTAATTATTTCAACAACTGTTTCTTTTAATTTAAATTATTTATCATATTAATCTTTTATCAACAATTTTAATTACTCATCCGAATAATTATATATATTTTTTCCCTATTAGGTGCAAGGTAAAATGGAACGAAAATGATGTCCGAATTAAATTTGTTTATGTGGAAAATAATACAGAACGTACCGATCAGTCGCTGATTAAATTGAATTTTTATAGTTTGCATATTTGTTGAAATGGGTGTTAAATCCTATGAGTTCTGACCTTTGCACCGCCCTGAAGTATACATTTTTCCTGCACAACTTGCATTCGCCTTGAAAGGATTTTAATTAAAGTACAGGAGATAAAATGAATAACGTAAGATTGCTTTAATATATTTTTTTCTGTTAAAAGTTTGTAATAAATACATCGCATAAATTCAAAAACCCACTTTACGAGCGATATATTTCGGATCCCTCTCGCTTTGTTACATGCACGGAAAGCCGCCATGTTCGTAAGTAATCCTACGCCGTGCGATGAATACACGAAACACAACCACGAGAACGACTGTCCGTTCAGGGATAAATCCCGACTATGCACAAAAGCCATCGCCCTATCGAGTTTAAATTGCGCATGTAGTTTTTCTAAAAATATTCGCCCGATTTGGCGAGTTTTATTTCAGCCTATCATTCTGTCCGTGACGTTTATTAACTCCGCCATTTAAACGGAACGTATATATTCGCCTCCAAAACAAAAACGGTTGCCAAAAGAAAAATATCCTCGCGTTTTAATTCGATCGAAAATTCAACAGTCGCACGAGCTTCTCCTCTTACCCACCGATAGATTTTGGAAGCGATAGAACGAAAAAATCACCGAATCAACCGTGGACGCGTGCGAAGCGGTCGGAGTGAAGCAGCAATCATTGATTAGAGGCATTGAAAAAGGAAAAAATACACCCGTGCGCTCTCGTGATGTAGGGGAAAGAACGTTGTTTTTTGTTTCGAAAATCAATGAACGTTTCGGGCGCTTGCCTTTTCCGTCGCGTCACCATCGCAGTAAGCGTCGTTAAAATGGTTATGGGGTAGTCCAGTAAGGGTTTCTTAATATTTTATACATGCGGCCCAGAAAATAGTAAAATAACGTCTTCCACTTGGTAAAATATTTAGTATATAATTACTGTGTTGCGTTAAAATTGCGTTGTCGCGATAGATTGTTAATATACGATTAATTCCGATATATTGATATTTTTTTCGCGGCAACATCTTAATGCGACTTTTGGAACGAAATATTCTTGAGACAGCTCCCCATTTGGAGTGCTCCACTACTCACCAGTTGGCCCCGGCTGCTCGTACTTTGAAAACCCTGGTCTAGTAGATGCTGTGCAGTTGATTCGTCGGAGAATTGATTTGAAGGCTGATGAGGTTAATGGTCACTCGGACACTCTCAAATCAGTGAAATTTGTCGCTTAGAACAATCGGACGCGTGGCCTTTGTTTTGTTCTACGGAAACATTTTCAGAATCATTTTCCGCGTAATTTGATGTATCGTGCGCAATCTGAAATCCATTTTCTCAGCATATCTTAGGAATAATTTGACGCAGCGTTTTATGTGAAATTGCTTGACGATTATGACTCTAATATAATAATTTTATAAACAGTTGATGCAATTTTATGTAACTTAAAAAATGCATTTTGTTTGTTCTGCAGTGCCGTACGACGTCGTCGGTTAATGGTTGTCTGACGACATCCCGCTTTTGTTGAATTGATAATTGTTGTTAAGATTTGTGGAATATTAAAAGAAAAGTTATAGAAGGAATCGTAGCGCACTAGAAATCATTTATGCAAGAGATGTTTAGATAATTAGCGGAAGAGATGTTTTGTTATGGATTTAATTTTAATACAATTATCACAAAATCCTATCCAAGTTTAGCACTCAGCTAAAAGTACTATAAATGAGATTTTTCTGATATTGTACTTTTCTGGTAATTCGTGAATATTTCTTGACAATTGTCCATCGTTTGTAACATAATGAGCCAAAAAATGTATGGATACTTTCACATCATTGGGTACGCAACACAAAATATTTGGTTGCGATTTTCTCAAAACTGATGCATCCTAAACAAAAATTGCTCGACAAGTAAATATTTGTTTTGATTTTATCTTGGCATCAGAGAGACAGTATTCCCTCGCACGAACAATTTACGATTCATAGTTAAAAACTCATTATTTGATACGCTGCAAAGTGACAGCCGTAATAGGTTGATATGACTCGAGAATGTCACTTTCGTCATTCACTATCACATAAATTTCAATTACCAAAAATCATCGAAATACGTCCGACGATGTAACGCCTGAGATATGTCTACTGACAGACACACGAACAAACTACAATAGGCTATTTAAAAAAACGCGCCTAAAAAGGGAATTTCAAAGAAAAGAGTAAGAAACAGATAGAAGTTGAAGGGCGAGGGAACGAGAGTGAGATTCAATAGTAGAAGATTGATGACAAGCAGAACGGTAACGGAGAAGTCAGACGGGAAGAGAGAGAAGGCTGGCAGGAAACGAAGGAAAAGATAAGGAGTTACGGAGGAGAATGTTGGAGGGAGATAGAGAGACAGGAAGGATAGGAAATGGGAGATAAGGGAAGATGGTGCGAAAAGCAGGTGACGAATAAAAATAAAACAACTCGAGGCTGAGAGCGCCGGAACGAATACTACCGACACGTCACTCCTTCCCTCCTCTCTCTCTCTCTCTCTCTCTCTCTCTCTCTTTTCCCACCTCTATCTCTTCACCAACAACGAACACGCCAAAGCAACGTAATTCTCTTCTGCTAAAAGCCCTAGCTGGTGAATGAGTCTCCACTGGTAATTTCATTTCTCCGGGACAAAATGAAGAATGGCTGATGAGCAAGAGGGAGGTCCAAAGAGCGTGGAAGTGCAGAGGGAATGAGAGAGGAATGAAGGTGGGAAAGAGATGAGTGGATGAGAGGAGATGGATAGGGAGGGGAAGGAGGAGGATGGAGAGAAGGGAAGCGGGGGAGAGATGGAGTAAAGGGAGAGCGGATGGAAGAGCAAGAGTAGGAGTTAGGGAGAGAGGGAGTTAGAGAGGGAATGAGAGAGGGAATGAGGGAAAGAAAGGAGTGAGCAAGAGAGGGAATTAGAGGGAATGAGAGAGAGTGGGAGTAAAAAATAGAGAGAGGGAGAGAGGAGTGAGAAAGAGAGGGAGTTGGAGAGAGGGAAAGAGTGAGAAAGAGAGAGGAAGAGGGAGTTATAGGGAATGAGAGGGAGTGATAGAGATGAGTGAGAGAGAGAGTGGAGTGAGCAAGGGAGGGAGTCAGAGAGGGAATGAGGAAAGGGAGAGAGGAGTGAGAAAGAGTGAGAGAGAGATGGGAGAGAAAGAGAGAGGGGAAGAGGGAAAATGAGAGAGTTTGAGCGAGGGAATGAGAGAGAAAAAGATAGTTCAAGAGTAGGAGAGGGGGAAATGGCGTTGGCCTGGAGAGAAGAGAGGGAAGGTAGTGGGGAAGAGAGAGAGAGAGGTGTGCAAATGTGTCACAGTAAGGTTTGTATTAACGATTGTTATGAGAAGGTTGCAAAAACGAAGGATGCAGAAAAAATGGAAGCGAACAATGAAAGAGTTTGAAAATGGTCGAAAATGTAGTGCCAGATGTGAGAAAAAGAAGAATGCGTGAGAGTGAAGGGGAGTGAAAGGCAGACGAAGGGCAGACGGGAGGGGGCGGAAGTACGAGAAACAGTATAGAAAATTCATTCAGGATGACTACTTAAGCATTTAATTAAAATAGTTAATGTTTATATCACACCAATGAAAAGAGCAATTTAGCAAAATACAGTTGATTATGAATAACTAATCACTAGAAGTAAAGAAACTACAGACTAAACACGAATAGTCCATTTCCGATTCCACGATTGGGAATCTTCTACAAAAACTAATTTTTGTTTGGAAAAAATAATCACGGTTCATATTAATTCACCAGATAATCATGGAGCTCGTTTTAGAGCTAAAACCTAATTCGAATATAGGCACTTAGGTGTAAAAAATAGGAAAAATAAGCACCTATCCCCAATTGTAATAAAAAGGATATGAAAAGCCAAATGTGCATTTTGGCTACATTATAGCCGCCTTCAGTGGTGATACATCGAAAGTAGATTTTCGGATGCATGATAATTGGTTTTATAATGTGACTGAGGAAGCCATTGCTTATTAATATATGCGTATTAAAAAAATAATGCAAATTAAAAATAAGTTCGTCATATAAAATTAACTACTGACATAGCCTGGACTCGTAGCGTGCAAAATTTGTTTGAATATGTTTTTCATTTTTGTAAAATTTGTCCATTCAGTCTAACATTATCCGGTTGGCGGATCAAGAATTAGCGTAAAACTAATATACTCAATAATGGCCAAAAATTAGGTTATATTCCGCAGGAACTTAGATAAATGGTAGGAATAGAGATGTGCGTACTAAGGCGGCAAGGCTAATCAAGCGCCTACGTGGAAACGTCTGCGATAAAGCCGCTAGTCCGAAAAACGCGGGATTTTCGGCGTCGCTAGGCAAAGATGTACGGTAATGGCTTCAGGAGTGTTTCGATTAAAGATAGGAGTAGAACGAAATATAACAGGGCGGCGAAGGAAAATGGAGGGATGAGAGGGGGAAGGGGGAGGGAGAGGGAGGAAATTGTAGGTTTTTTAACGAAGGGAACAAATAGACGTATCGCTGGCGGCATGGGGACGAAGAAAGTGTGGAGGTAGGGGGGGAATGAAGGTTCGAAGGCAATCTGCGAGCTTCCGTTGAGCGAACGTGTGTGTGTTCGTGTGTGCATGTAGGGAGTGGGAGAAGGGAAGATATAGGGAAAGAGGGAAATCAGACGGGTCGACTTGATGTTAGTAATTTGGATAAGTCATAAAGGGAATGCACGAACAAGTTCGAAAGGGCACTTCAGGTCGATGGAGAAAGGTGTTATGAAAGTGATGGAAAAGTGAACGTAGAGGGGATTGAAAGGTGTGTGTCTGTGTGGAAGTAATGGGGAGGATAGAGAGAGAGAGAAGAGATAGAGAGAGATTGAAACAGAATTGGAAAAAAGGCGAAAAAAAGCTCGTTATTCCATCCTAGATTTTTAGCTTGTTCTCTGGACGGTTCTTTTGCATGGAAAAAATTTCGATGGGATTCTCCAATGTTCTATGTTTTTACCCTCGGGTGCGCGAATAAAGGTCCTATTATTTCATTGGAGTCGGTTAAATGGACAGGATATCGCAAGATGAGCGTACCAAATACAAAATTGTATTATTATTTTATTATCTGAGGTAACACCACAATTCAAAAGAAAAAAGCTTCCGAAAGGCTGGAAACTTTTATTGAAGTCATTTAATAAACCTCTACATGCGTTTAATATTATCTATTATCAATAAAATTCACACGCATTTTCCAACAGCAGTAGGGACGTATAAGTCAGCGTAATTGATCCGTAACATAACGAGAACTTCTTTCATTTCAAAATTAATGTAAGCTTGATTATCAGCTTAAATAAAACTTCCAATCTTTCCGAGGTCGTTTTATTATTTTTTTTATATCTCAAATAAAAAAAATATTCAGCCTTTTTTTTGGTATATTCATTTTGGGACACCCTTTATAAAACATAAGTTTTGGTTTAGATTGTTGTTGAGAAAGTAAGTCGCAGAGAGGCATGCAGTGAGGAACTAACGATGTCACTGATTCAAAGCATTTAGACTTATGTAAATAACCTGGCGTCTTAAGATGCTTGCCTTTAAAAGGGGATTCAAGTCAATCAAAACTCTGCCAGGTGAAAGCTCAAACGCCTAAATAGCGTTCCACTTAATGCCATCAAAATAAAACGCTCCCTTATGGAGAAGAAGAGTCGGTGTCAGAAAAAAAAATAATACAATATTATTCCAATTTGAAAACAAGAAAAAGTTATTGATAGTGGAGTTATGCGAATATTTGAAACACTACTGAAAACGAAAAATAATTCCTATTTTTTATGGCAAGAATATTAACTTCAAGCGACCGCATCGTCAATTAATCGTGAAAGAAACTTTTTTTGAGAGTTTTATTTTTAGAAATGCTTTGAGTTTTTTCCATATCTAGTAGAAAAGCGCAAAACCTAAGTATATTTCTATAATATGGTCGCGATTTCGAACCTTACTGCGTTCATTAAATTTCTGTTCCTGTTGTTTAATTACTCTCTCTGAAGTCGAGCAATTTACATAGCTATTAACGTATGAGTGCATCAAGTGCGATGTAAAAATTTCCCAAAAAACTTTTAAAGTTTAATGTAGATTTTTAGCCAAAGCAGAATTATTAAAGAAAAAAGAATGCTTGTTAAGATGAGATCACTTGATAACTGCAGATGCGGAACAACAGCAATAATCATGATATGGTAAAATTCCAACCAGAAGTTGTAGTTTATACATTCAGGCTATATCAATCCTTTTAGAAATTTCTATTGATTGATTCTCTTTAGTTATTCCACAAATATGCGAAAAAATAATTGAATCCAACAGTTATAAGTTGAAGACAAATTTCGTTTCATGCTAAGCTTTTCTCAGTATTGCAACTCGGGTATTAAGATTGAAAAACCAGTTATTACAAAGTGTAATCGTTTTAAGGTTAAAATCAGCTTTGGTTTACCGATAGGTTCCTATAGTCATTAAAATTTGACTGATGGATAAAGGAGTATGGCTAGAAATCTAAAAAGCAACTTTCTCAAAAGAACACAAATCCACTAATTGAAAAAACCCAGAAAAATTAAAACGTCCATATTCAACCACAATCCCTTTTAGTCTTCCGATGTTGAACTTCACCAAATCCCAACCAGATCTTATTTTTTAAAACTTGATAATGAGTTAAATAAAAAAAGGAAATAAGATTCCCGCCTTTAATTTCCAGAAAGAGAGAAAAAAGAAAACCCTCAGGAGTCTACGAGAAATGATTCTAGCCAAGCGGTGAAATGCAATCACAAACGAAAATCAATTTTCCCATCCAAAGCAAAAAATAAGAAAAAAGGACATCTTTCTCCGACAACATCATCAAACAACATTCCGTCAAAATGCTCGCTGTGTTCGCTACCACTCTCCATCACTTCCGACAGTGTGTCGCGTGGGCCAGAGAGTAGAAAAAGGAGGGGGAGGGAGATATAGAAAATGAAAGATAGAGGGACGGAGATAGAGAAAGGGAAAAATGGTGGGAGGGAGTTAGAGAAAGGGAAAGATGAAGGGAGAGAGATGGAGAAAGGGAAAGATGGAGGGAGGGAAATAGAGAAAGGGAAAGATGGAGGGAGGGAAATAGAGAAAGGGAAAAATGGAGGGAGGGAGATATAGAAAGGGAAATATGGAGGAATGGAGATAGGGAAAGGGAAAGATGGAGGGAGGGAAATAGAGAAAGGGAAAGATGGAGGGAGGGAGATATAGAAAGGGAAATATGGAGAAATGGAAATAGAGAAAGGGAAAGATGGAGGGAGGGAAATAGAGAAAGGAAAAGATGGAGGGAGGGAAATAGAGAAAGGAAAATTTGGAGGGAGGGGGAGGGAGGGGGAGGGAGATAGAGAAAGGGAAAGATGGCGGGTTGGAGAGAAAGACGAGATAGGCGAGGGACCGGTTAGGTTGAAGAAAGATTTGACGTCAAGTGAGTGAATGACACCCCAGAATGGGTTATCTCGGAGATAATTAAGTGTTTGGAATAGAAAAGGAGCGGAATGAAGAGTGTGAGGGGGGAATGAAAGGTTGGAGAGTCTAGGGAGGGTGAGTGAAGTATGCTTGGGATAATTCCGAAGTGGGAGTAAAAGAAAGAGTTGGAAGAGGAACGAGATGGGTAGGTATACTCCATAAATGGAATACACAGAGATTTCAAAGGCGTTCTTTATGGCAAATATATACGAAACTGCACCTATAGTCTAGGGAATTTATAAGTTAACTGTGGAAGTAATTTGTATAGAAATGATTTTTGTGTAGAAATTTCGGTATTAGCATCCTAAACAACATACTAAAAGTCCCCAACGGTAAGTGTTGCGCTAGCGCTTCCATCTTGATAAAATGGCTGCCGAACAACGCCGAAAATGCGTTTTTCGCAAATAACTCCAAACGGCTAATTTTATAGTGAAAGTTAATGGGAACGAAAGAAAAGATGAGAACGTTTCCTATAGAATGCATTTCTGAATCAGTTGTTTACGTCAGTTTCTCGCCCTTAAACAACTGCTGACCTTATTGACTAAAAAAGCCGAAGATTTGTATAATGCTGAAAATCGACAATTATGTTCGATAAATCGTCTATTTATGCCTTGAATAGTGTATTTATAGTTTACCCCTTGACACATCACCCCAGAGGTAGAGTAATAGGCTCGTCTTTTGTAGTGGTATCCCCGATAGGCCTAATCCAGACATTTTCAAATCATTCACAAGAATTTAAGCTTCCTAGCAGCACTTTTACTTCTTGTACCGTAAGAAGTGCTGGGCTCAATAATATCTGACAATACTTCTTCTTCAGAATTTTTGTAATCTGCAGAGATAGAAACTGTCTCTATGCCCGCCTCTTAACTCAGCAAACAGTCGGGACCATCATATTTCAAACAGCTGATATAGATGAAAAAAACAAGCAGTATCAGAACCGATTGGGGTTGGGAATCAATAAGGAATTGTTTAACTCCAGTAACAACAACAGAAGCTCTAACTTCAGAAACGCTATGATTTAATATCGTATGGATCACCAAAAGTTGTGAACGAGGCTGTGGATGTCGGAAAGCGGGCTTAGAATGTTCAGACTTTTGCAGTTTTTGCCATGGAATTCTATACGAACAGTGTATCCCACCACTCATCTGCATCTACATCTGAATGACCGCCAAGATGCAGTGCTGTCGCTACGACGTAAACTACGGTAAAATATTTTTCCGCGTGTGAATACGTACAGATGTAACCAGAGTAGTCATTGCATGGCTTCGAAGAGTACGGATAGGTATAAGAAATTTTGTGCAATATATGTCACACCGATTTTCTTTCCTTTCTCCTAATTTTCACCTCTCCGCATCTCCATCCCCCTCCTTCGATCTCACTCCCCCATTCTACTCTGGCTGTTACTCGCCCGATGTTCGAGAGGGCAGCGAGCACGAATCATGCGAAAGTGGGATTATTATCGAGGTCGCCCGACCCCCTGTTTGTGTGGTCTGAGGAGACCGCGCAAAGCCATCGTTCCATCAAGGCCGATAGAAGCGTTTAATGACCGATGCAAACAAAATATATGATGATTAGGTTGGGATTTTCCCGAAGTTTTATCTCCGAAACTCTTAGTCGTAATTATGTGGTCTCTCGAACATTTTATTTAGTAAATTTTGTCCTCTATTCGAATAATATTTTTAATCTCTACTCTATAGATCATATAAGAGCAAGGGAGAGAAATATATGGATGCCACTTAAGGAGATCAGAGCATAAGTTTATTTAAGTGCTTATATAAAGTGGAAGTTATAATTGACGGATGCAGTTTAAAATCACAATTGATCGATAAATTTTATAAAGGATCACTTGTACTAAATTGAAATAAAATCCTCCCAGCTGTTTAGGAGATGATAATTACGACAGGAGGACGGACGTTACATGTCCATAAGGCGTTCCGCTAATGGCATAAGGGGCTGAGGGAGAGAGGGAAAGGGTAATTGAGGAGGAGCGTAAGAGGTGAGGGATGGAGAGCGGAGGATGGTGTGGAGGTAGAGTGAGGGAAAGGAATGGAAAGGGTGATTGAGGCAAACGTCGTAGCGAGAGCACTGCATCTAGGCGGCCATTCGAAGAATAGATGAGAGGCGGGAGTGGCTATAAGGGAAAGGGAGAAAGAGACGGCTTCCGAACACGAGGGTCTTTGCATGACGTCAGAGGAGTGAACAGAGGTTGGTGGTGGATGAGTATGAAACTCGATATATCATGTCACTAGATGCCATTTAGTTATTGTTCAAGATATATGGCTTGTTCTTTATGAAAGGGATGCACAAGATTTTACGTCCGCGGGCAGCATTGGAGGGTTTTTACTTAGCCGACGGCCGCACTATAATATAGGCCGAACAATTTACAAATAAAAAGTTTTGGAGTGTAAGAATTCACTTTATTAGTCGCCTAACGTAAAATAGGTTGCAATTTGTTTATGATTAAATGTCTGTCCTTAGCGCCTTTTCCAGCTGAATGGATGTAACTGCGTCCGCAGATATCATATTAAAGTATGTAGTTCCGGGAAAAACAGAACTCGCGTAATCGAGAAAACAAATGAAGAGCAATATTAAAGTACGACTTTAATACACTGTCAGTCGACAACTCCTTCGCACCGGAGAAGGGTGTGACTTGGATATAATTGTGTGCCTCTTTTAAGAATACCTTCATAAAGACTACGGCAAATTTTCCGTCATCCCATTTATAAGAAGCATTTATTCTATCTCATTGTTTGTCGGTTTAATTTCCGCGTTACTCTAATTCTGTTCTCTTCTGCAATGGCCACTTTATGGATTACCAAAGGAAATTTATGTTAAAAGATTTTTTAATATTATTAAACTTATGTTGTAAAATCCTCTACGGGCCTAGTACGGCCATCGACGGACTTTGTGTATCCCTGCTTTATGACGTCAACCTCCATAAATGGCTGGATTGTTAATGATAATGCCAATTTTCGATAAATAGACATTTTTTGAAAATCGACATGAATTAACGACACTGTCGCTGAGCGATATGGTTCATTTCATCAATGGCGGGGAACCTAAGTCCAGCGGACCGTATGAGGCCCTCAAGAGCGTTTCATGCGGCCCGCGAAACTAAGTAGATAAAGAAATCCGTAAAATTAAGAATAAAAATTATTTTATAAGTGCAAAATGCAAGAACAACTGGTCTTAAAGACCTATCATTAGAAAATATTTCCTCCAAAGTAAAAAAAAGCCAAGTGAGCATTTCCAAAGAATAAAATTATGCTCATGGCACAAATTACATAAACAAAATTATTCATCTCAAGTAGTTCCA
The DNA here is from genome assembly GCA_028673005.1 of Tanypteryx hageni. Taxonomy (NCBI): domain Eukaryota; kingdom Metazoa; phylum Arthropoda; class Insecta; order Odonata; family Petaluridae; genus Tanypteryx; species Tanypteryx hageni. Next base: position 12,667,729 of record CM054118.1, on the reverse strand, counting down.
TTTTCAATGTGAACTATATATATATATATATATATATATATATATATATATATATATAAAGCGAAGTAATATATAAGTTGGTAATAATCAATAATTTGCTCACCGTTCCTAGTTAAAATCAGACCAAGTATCTATCATTTTCTTATATATTTATTACTGAGAAACATAAAATAACGTTTGTTGAATCGGAATAGAATCTGAATTATTCTAGGCATTATTTTAAAACATCCGTGAGCGCGTTAATTTGCTGAATCTGCTTCATGGTGTGTGATGTGGTTTGCTGAGTCTCTTTTGAAGAGGGTTTAGCTACAGTATGAGTGGGTTCCCCTGATAAGAATTTCGCAAAAACATTCTACTGCGCGTAATTGATGGCGAATGAAGATATGAGCTGCTAACACGGGTGCGAATTCCATTAATCAAATCGTTGAGTGAGGATCCTTCGTTTCAACCAATGGGAAAGCTGATCAAATAAAATTTTGTTTTCTCTTCAGAGGTTTCCCTGAAATTAGAAACCTCGCATAATATTTTCTCTTGTTTTTTCTCAATTACTAGCAGCACGGAGTTATTTCTCTAAATGGAGTATTGGAGTATTCGACATTGTTACATTGTTGTGTTATGATATTTAACTGTAACGAAAATTTAAATGATGCATGATGATTGATGTGAGAGACGTCAGGGGTTCCTGAATCTCCCGTGCGAATACATTCTGCATTTTATGGAGTATTTTAAAAAGTATTTTGTGCAGCAGAGAATTATATCCTTCTTATCAGCGTCATCCATAACCATCCTTCCTTTGAATTGGATTAAAAGTTATTTAAATGATAATATTTGAGCTCTGCCAACACAAAGGGTTCCTTTACTTTGATTCGTTAGTATTATGAGACTTTAACGTCAAACTTTGGAGTAATTAGTTCATTTGATGTATCGATACTGTGTGTGTTGGATGGCGAGTCAGCCTCTTCGACTATAATCGATGTATCGATACAATTAAAAATATTTTATCATTAAAATCGTAGAGAATACTCGTGTGACAGCCAGACGACCGCGCTAGTACAGGATATTGCAGAGACGCTAGATAAGGGGAAACAGATAGATGCAATCCTCATAGATTTTTCCAAGGCCTTTGACAGAGTAAACCATAGGTTACTTATGGATAAAATATCTGGAATGGGAATGGACAAAAGAGTGGTCAGATGGATTGGGGAATTTTTATCAAAACGTAAGCAAAAGGTTCGAGTAGGCGGTGAACTTTCGAATGATGCGGATATCACTTCCGGCGTTCCTCAGGGAAGTGTCCTCGGAGCGTTGTTGTTTTTGATATTCATAAACGACCTAACTGAGTCTTTGGAGTGTAACGTTAGGTTATTTGCGGATGATTGTTTAATTTACAGATTAATCGGGAATATTGAAGATTGCGGATCATTACAAACTAACTTAGATGAACTTTTACATTGGGCAGAAGTAAATAAAATGATAATAAATGCAGAAAAAACAAAACTAATACGTTTCTGTAGAGGAAGAAGATTTAACTGGGAGTACGTTTTAGAGGGTAGCGTCCTAACGGAGAACGATGAGTGTAAGTATCTCGGGGTAACTTTCACGAAGGACCTTCAGTGGGGACGGCAGATAGACAGAGTTGTAGCCAAAGCTTACGGAGCACTGCATTTTATAATTAGGGTCTTAGGAAAGAGTAGTCCCGCCACAAAGGAAATGGCTTATAAATCGTTAGTTAGGCCTATTCTGGAATATGCTGCAATAGTATGGGATCCTCACTCAGTGGGTCAGATAAAGCAGCTTGAGATGGTGCAGAGAACTGCAGCGCGCTATGTCTTAGGAGATTTTAGAAGAACCGAGAGCGTAACAGAAATGTTAAAAAAACTAGTGGGAATCGCTAGAACATAGAAGAAGCATAGCAAGGCTAGGGGGACTTTTTAATGCATATACGGAAAAGCCAGCTTGGGCAGATATTTGTGATAGGCTTAAAAAACCTTCTTATCATGGACGCTGGGATCATGAGCACAAGATGGAGCCTCCTCCACAAAAAACAAACTGGGGAAAATTCTCGTTTCTTAATAGAGGGATTGAGCATTGGAATGCATTACCTGCAGAGGTCTTCAAGCCATTCCCTTCCCGCGTAGGTCTCTTTAAAGCGAAGTTAAATAGCATTCAAAATTCATAATAACTATGGGTAATTCTAAAGACGAGCTATTGAGTGATACGTGATGTTTCCATTTGTGTACCCTTCCCTAGAAATGTTAAAACCTTTAAATCAAGACTAAAAAAATATCACTGGGAACGATATTCATTACTTTTAGTTAATTTATAGTTAAATAATATTGTAAGATGAATTAATTAACGAAGGAGCTCGAACTCGAAGCTCCTAACAGGAAAAATATATGGATAGAATATTGTATGTGGTATGTGAAAAATTGTAAACTGAATCTTCTTAATATGTTTTTATATATTTTAAATATATTTTTTATATGTTAATTTTGTAACCTTACCACCGGGCCAGGCGCCCACTTGCATTGTATATTTAAATAATAAATAATAAAAATAAATAATCTTGATTCCCATTAGATCATTATCCTCATATTTTTTATTGTTTCTTCATAAAAATTGTATGATATAAACTAATGTTGACGTTATTACTTCGTTTGTCGGATAAGTTTTGCGGTGAAAGTGACATTTCATTATTATCTTTTCAGCCCTTTTTTAGTCCATAAATACAAATAATCCTAATGCTATTTATCGTAAAAGTAACGAGGGACCAATATTTATTATATTATGTTATTTTTTCGACATTTGCGCTTTAATATTTTAATTTTGATATTTCCTAAGATAGTCTTTTAAGCTGTTTAAGCGCAATTCGAATTATAATGGAATGAAAAAGTTTTAAACTCTCAAACCCGGGTTCCTACGAAAAAATACTTACGTTTCTCGATTTTAAAAATCTCATGCTTAAATTAGCTGCATCGGAAAATCCTATTGCGTTTGGAATTGTTTGTCGAAACGATGCATCGCTGATTGCTTCATCCATTGGTACTTCTGTTTTCAATCAGTCCCGCAATCGTAAGAAGTGATGTCGCTATTGTGAAGATGCGTGTTACGGGTCAATGCCTCAAGCATTTGGCTTTGCTTGCACCAAATGGATCGAAACGCAAACAAGCGCATACGAGGTAGGGTGATAAACGGCAGGACAATTTCGGCCAGAGTTAAAAAATACACTACCGTATGCATTAGTCCCGGCTACCAGAGAAAATATTTCAGCGTAAGGTGTTACTGTGGATTGGACCAATTTCATCTAGGAATGTGGAGTTAGAGAGGGGAAGAGAGATAGAGACTAACGAAGAGGGAGATTGAGAGGCTGAAAGAGAAACTGTGGAGAGGGAGAGAAGCGAGAGAAATGGAATGAGAAAGAAAATAGGAGAGGGAGAGAAATAAAGGAGGAAGAGGGAGAAAGTGAGAGAGAGAGGGAAAAAGAAATGAAAGAGGAGAGATCCAAAGAGAGAGGGATAGCGATAAAGAAGGAGGAAGAGCGAGATAGATTGGGAAAGAGGGGATGGGAAGGAGAGAGAGGAGTGGTCCAAAGAAAAAGAGGTGGGACAGAGAGAAAGAAGGGAGAAGGAGAAAGGTATGGAAAGGGAAGATAAGAGGGGGAGAAAGGGGGAGAGAGGGAGAAGAGAGGTCCAAAGAGAAAGAGGGATAGAGATAGATAGGGAGGAAGAGGGTTAAAGATTGGGAAAGAGGGAGTAAGATGAAGGAGAGAGAGGTCCAAAGAGATACAGTGAGGACAGAGAGAAAGCAAGGAGAGGGGGAAAGATTTGGAAAGAGAAGGTAAGATGGAAGAGAGAGAAAGAGAGGGAGAGAGAAGGGGAGACGGAAGGAGAGGAAGGGGAAGGGAGATGGGATCCAAGAGAGAGATAAGGAGAGAGATAAAAGAGAGAATAGGAGAGGAACCGTGGAAGGGAGAGACAGACGAGGGAGAGTGACGGTGAGTGGGAGAAATAGAGAGAGACGGAGAGTGATGAAAGGAGTGATAGGGAGGGGCAGAGGAGAGAGGCAGTTTTGCGGGTTCTGTCGGGAATGGGATTTAGGAGATTCAGTCAGTCGTGTGACTCTCTGCATGGGCTGGCCGTGATGTTCCACATGGCCTCCGGGGTTACCACACACACACATGCTCTTTCTCTCTCACACACGCACCCGCGCAAGATTGGGTGGCAGAGAGAGAGAGAGAGGTGGACGGGGTGAGGTCAACCGGAAGAGGCGGGCGATTGCCACCGTGGCACTGCCGCCGCGTATCTGGAGATGTGACCCACGGTTAATCTATTTTACGGAGGGCGCGCATCCTATACACCAAGCCCTCCATCCTCCCTCAGTGATCTCTGCGCCCTTGGACCCACGCACCCCCTGCCAACCGCCCGGAGGGGTGGGAAAACGGCGGGGGTCCACCGCCGAACAAAACGCATACTCGACCCCTTTCTATTTCTCCCAATATCTTTTAAGGGTACGGATGTTTTTTATTTTACTTCCTCCTTTCTCTGGGACAGGCGCGCGTTTTTGTATGCATATTTGCGTTTCAAAAAGCACTCCAATTATGCTCCGGGGCACGTTACGACGGGTTGTCGCACTCGAGTGCTTCGCGGCGGGAATTGATTGGAAGGATTTCTTATTCATAGGGTGGTAGGCGTGAAGCTGGGCGGCTTTTTTGGCAATGGAAAGAGCGATGCGCTCTGATGTTATTAGGTTAAGGTGCATGTGTACGTATCTCTGAGTAATTCATTAGATTTTAGTTTTTGTCGTTATTCAGTGGAGACTTCCAACGATGAGGTCAGGTGTTAAAAAATGTTCTGGTTGCAACTGACAAAGTTTCATCACAGGTTTTCGGAAAATAATTTGTACGCTTTAGATTGTTGTATTGTGAGTTACCCGTTCTTAGAAAATTGTTGAATTAATGCTAATTTCTGCACTTGGCATAATGTAAAATTTTATCTATCACCTGAATGTTAGGATGCAAAGTTGGATTTCACGATTCAGTTTGGTTTGTGATATTCTTAATGTTCATGTTCGAATCGTGCGTGAATGAAAACGTCTAAACGTTGAAGCTTTCTGTGAAATCCACGAAAGAAAGTGGAAATTATTATTGAAATTATAAATCAGTAAAATGTACTTTTGCTTTTAAGATAGTACAGACAATACCGAAAACGTATGAGAAATTCTTTAAGTTTTTTTAACTTCCGTAGTGATTGATTATATAAATAATGCATATCAATGAATAAAAAGCGTAAAAACGCAATGGTTGAAGACATTTGAGTGTTCGCCAATGATTTGTTAACGAGAAATATCATTCCTCTATGCTTTACGGGAAATCTGATTACTAATCGAATAATTTGAAGAGCTTCAATTTTTACTTTCGGTATTAAAAACCTTTCAGCTGATTTCGTATTCATTTGCTTAGCAACGCTTGATTAATTTATAATGGTAAAATACACTAATATTAAATGGAACTTTATACACATTTTACACGTTTCGTTCAGTTGCTAATTCCATTGCAATGGACGTTTTACGAAACCTGTAATGCCGCTCTACCAAATCTTGCATATGCATATCCGTGCCGCCCCATTCGACGCCGTTTTTCCATTTGACTTAGTCCGTGACTCTACGCCGCGACTTGATTAAACGCGCGATGAATCTGACACGTTCTTGCTGCACGGGCTTTGCGTGGGTGGAGACGCGAATCGAATCAAAACCCGCAGAACGTTAATGGAACGCTGGGACGAAATCAATGCTTTCCTTTCCAATTACGAATGGAAATACCGTTAACCTGATAGAGAAACAGGCTACGCACTATTTAGTTATTTATTATTTCCACGTGCTACTGGGATTATTTGCAGCGGGATTTTGCATGGCAACTTTATTTCAATAATTGGGATTATTTTTATGAACATTTATCCGGGTGAAGTTCAATAATATCTTACAGGACTGAAATGCGTAGAAACATTTTAGGTTTTTCCCCCATACTCAGGTGTAGCTGGAAACCTTTGCAGTAAGACTTAGTATCTTAAATTTACTGTTATTACTGTTTCCTTTTTAATTAGACGAATGTAAATAGGTTGTTTCTTTAGAAAAAATATCGAACAATGTAAGGCTTTTTCTCCTAATATACCTACTGGATATCCATCTTTAATACTTGCTTTCAGGAACTGAAGGACATTTAATGATTTATCCCGGTTTTTGTCCCCATAATAATTAATAATATTGATAATTAGATTAACTTTTCAGCTGATTAGGAAGTAGGATGAAACTTATATGGTAAGAAGTAATAACTTTTTTCGAGAAAGAGTTGTCGAGATCGCCTCCAGGATGTATTCATATTGAAAAACATAAACGTTTTATGGTTTTTGGAGGGGCATAGTTTTCCAATTTAATTTAGTCTCTAATTTATTTGTGTGAAGACGATTCAGTGGCAATAAAAGCGAATAACTTTCTAAGGAAGCTCAATACACCAAACGGCAAGAATCTTTGCCTAATATATGCGACATTTAGGTGAATTCCAAAATTTTACAGGTTTAAGAGATGTAGTGGAGATAAATACCGTTTTAACTCAAGAAACCTAATTTGAATTTTCATTCTGAATCAAATGTAAAATTTAATTCAAAAGTGCGTTTGAATCAAAATCATTTTAAATAAAAAAAATTGATCGTGATATTCCTACCAAATCTTCGAAATGAATCATGAGAAGAAAGATTTCTCGCTTTCTTTATGTTCTTGAAAATGTGTGGACCATTTCATATATATAACTCAGGAGTAAGCAGAAATGGTTATAACAAGAAGAAAATTACGTAATTGTGAGTAACATGTTTTCTAAGGGTTACGAGAAAATTCTAATGGTTGTAAGCTAATAATATTACAAGATCTTTATGCTACCTACGTAAAGAATTTTACATGATACTACTGGAAAAGGAGCATTTGATTCCATTGATTTGAGTGCAGTGGAACACGGCTCAAATTCTATAGGTTTTCAAAATCTTATTGATATTTGTATAGAATGAAAGAATTTTTCAAAATATAATTTACAAAGTTTTAATTTAATCACTATCTTAGCCATAATAAGTGACAAAACCATGAACTATGTTTTTATCTATATTTCTATAGTATATATTTGTTTATGAAAAGTTCTGGTAAATATATTATAACAACACCGGTAAAATGATGCCTGCAGATAGAGAAAAACAGCTAGTTTTTTCGTTAAACTCATTAAAACTCGTAAATTCCTTATTTTGATATAATGTCACGCATAGCGAAATACGCTACCATAATTAAATTTGTAAGTATATATCTTCAGAAAAAAAATTCGAGCGATTTATCAGAAGTAAGGTATAAGATATCGATATGCATACATCGTTATTTCATGATCAACACACACGTTCACAAGTTCACGTATGAAACTGGCATCCGGTAGTAACGAACCAAAGGCGTCTATATATTATAATTTACTTAAAGCCAGGAACTGGCCATTTAACGCGACAGTTTAATGCGTGTTTCTGTGTATTCACGTTTGAAGGCTTTATTTAAATAAAATTCACGGTTATGAGAAAACGGACTCCATATTGATAATTTCAATAACTTCAATAATAATATTCATTGAATTTTAATCGTTTTAAACTGAATTCTATCGTTACTGCTATGCGGAGCTTACCGGTGGAGTTGTGCCAACAAGTTTGCTTATCGGTGCCAGAAAGATTGCAATTGTGCCAAGACATAAACGGTCAACATATTAAGCAGCATTTAAGAAAATATAATTATTCTTGAACTTATATATTTACGTGCACATTTTTCCACATATTTCGCTGTCAAATATTAGTCGTATCAGTGTTGAAACGTGTTTCCTCACTGTTGGCCCACCCTACATGATATAATACACCTGGCGTATGCACACAGTCGAGCCGTATTTCGGAAGAGGTCCGCTCTCTCAAGTTTCACACGCTTTGAGGGAAAGGAAAGGGATAGCGTCCCGTCGGAGACAAACAGTAAGGAAAGGACCGCCTAGTGCATAAAAAATAATCGATCGTCCACGCACGGTCGATAAAAGGCTCCCTCTTCCTTTTTTTGTCGCGAGAACCAACAGGTGGAGGAGATGAAAAAACGGGACATAAAGAAACTCCATCCCCCACCACCTCCTACCAACTTTCTCATCCTATGAGAAATCTGTCCGTTCTCCGAATCAATCTCCCACATACATACGTATACATACATATATGCATACACGTATGTATGTATGTATGCATGTATGTATGTATGTATGTGTATATATATATATTTATGTATGTATTTGTGTGTTTTTTATCCGTCCATCCTTCCTTCTGCTTTACTATTCAAGGGAAGAGGTCCTTCCTCCTCCTTTCTGCTCAAAGGACGTTCTTCGGCCAATAATATATCAGAGGCAACCCGTCATTTCCCTTTAGATTTCTTCTCTCACAGAAAAGTATCCTCTTATTTTTTATCCTAGAATATCTCGCGTCGAGTGTCACGTTCGGGCACGTTTCTCATATGCTCCTGGGACGAAAATATGGAATAATCTGTACGTAATGCTATTTTCGTGGCATAATTTTATCCTTAGAGACCCATGGTAAATTGTTACATCGATGCGTATTTCTCGGCGAAACCATGTCAGTTTTTGGTTTTAATATACAGTAATCCCTAAATTTTCGCGGAGGTTATGTTCTTGAAAAACGCAGCGAACATAGAATCCGCGAATACGGTTACTTATAGCTTAAGGGGAAAATGGAGTATGATATGGGAACAATACTCCCTGCTCGTTTAGTAAAAACATTGTTGTCGTTTTTAAAAGTAATTTTATTAATTATCTGTAAAACAATTAATTAAGACAAAATATTTCAAATTCGCACCAACCTATAATTCTATAACCTTTACTTCCTGACGTGGAAATAAGAAAAATAAATGATACGCGGTAAGCGTAATAATGCCTCCAATGTTTTATTCACAACATTATAAGAAAAATTGCGAAAATTTTTCGGGCAGATGCTGTATTTCATTTATAATTGAAAGCATTAATGAAAATGTGTCGCTTTTTTAATAAAAGTGCAACCATACCGACACCACTCAAACATTAGATGAGTTCTCTCACAAATATTATCATGTGCAGGCCTTCATAGGTGCGCCCGAAAATATATTTCTTATTATTGCGTTGAAAGCGAAACTAAACTGCTAGGAAACAAAACAGCCAATCTGGTCCCTATAGGGTGTGGAAGAGCGAATAAGTGAAATTTACCTCCCGCGAACATTGGAACTTGCTACAATCATTTCTGCGCAAAACCGCGAATATGACACCCGCGAATATGGAGGGATTACTGCATTCCTCTTTGTGGGGAATATTATGCGTGCCTACGGAATAGTTATTGACAGGAGTTGAAAAATATGCAGCACATAGTTTTATGATTTAATGCGGCGTACAAGAATTATACCTAATTTCTTGTTTTCGGAGCGTGCGATTGAAATTTTAGCGAAGGAATGCGGGATTAAAGGCAAACTTTAATCGCGGCTGCGTTGGAGTTAAGGTTAAAACATTTGACTTGAAAGTTGCCAGTATAGTTTCCCAATTGACATATTTAATTAAAACGTCTTGAATTAAGGAGTGCAACGATTTTGGCTACGGTATGCCTAATGTTACGAAATTTTTACTTGAAAATTGAAATAAACCAGTGCTGTATTACTCCAATGCAATTTTGGTTTATTTATTTTTTGACGTAATAAATATTTTCTATAGCCATGAATAGTAAAAACCAGATGTGTGTTTCCACTAAGAAACACTCTTCTTCTTTGGCGACTCACCGATTGTAGATTCTCAGGTTTTAGTATCTACTAATCACCGAACAGGACAACTGCTTTGCAGCGGAAACGCGTATGTTTTAGTAACCTTTACATGCCTGTTACAGATTACTAGTGAGTCAATTACATTTTAGCAATAAGGCGGACTAAATAATTCTCTCTATTGGACTATTTATTTGTTAATTAAATTTATGGACTAAATGGCAGCGAAGACTTCTTTAATTTTCATCGAAAAGATTTTAGTATGCTTTCCATTAGAAAAGAAACACTTTCTGAAAAATAACTTCATGCGAGAAAGTGATTGTAAGCCTTAAATCCCACACTAGTTTGGGGCGTTCCTTTGAAAAATCTGTAAAATTTTATGAATTTTTTAAACTTTAACTGTGAATTCGAAGAATTTAAAATTCGTAAAGCTAATGAAACGATACCTTATAAGTTTCAGGGCGTATAACACTTAAAAATCCCGAGTGGTGTTAATAGATTAATTTTATCCCCGAATTCCGCCGAAAGTTTCGCAACCCCATCAAAAGAACCTAATTACTTTTTCGCGCGAAAGGAGCAACGATAAAGAAATTAACGAAGGAGACGTAATATTTTTAACGTCGGCACAAAGAACATGCCGCAATAACCCGGGCATTTCGCCGGCTTCCTCAATTCCGCTAACAGTGAGAGAGAATAGGGTAACGACAATTCAGGGAAGGAGGCTTTTGAAGAAACAATTCCACTAATTCCACACAAAGTCAAACAAGATTTCACCTTCGTTTATTCGAGGGATACTGCATCCGTTCGGGACAAAGCGGAGTGAAAAGAGGGGAAGAGGGAGAAAGAGAAGTCGAGGAAGGCTGTGGAAGAGAAAGAAGATGAAGATGAAGAAAGGAAGGAAAGGAAAGGTAGAGAGATAATTAAAAGGGGGAGAAAGAGGAGAATGGAGGTTCGAGAAATTGAGAGCGGAAAATAGTGGTAGATAAAGGGAGAGATAGAGAGAGATGGAAAGCAAAATAAAAGGATAGGGAGTGAGGGATGAAGAGGTAGAGGCAAAGAGAGAGGGGGAGAGTGACGATTGAGTGAGGGAGAAAGGCGGAGAAAGAGGAAGGGGAAGGAAGAGAAGGGAAATGAGTATGGGAGGGAGAGAGAATAACGAAGAAGAAGAGAGAGAAAGGTATTGGGTCAATGAGAGAGTTATGGAGAGAACGGAGGGAGATGGGATGGAGCGAGAGGGAGAAGGGAGACATGGAGAGAGGAAATTAAGGATAGATAGATAGATATATAATCGTCTTTATTCGGGCGAAGGGAGAGGGAAGGAGAAAGAGAGTGTAAGAGAGAGGAGATGAGGTTGGAGGGGGAGAGGGGGAAAGATGAGACGGGAAGAGAGTGAGGGACGGAGAGAGAGAGATTGATTGATTAGGTCTTTTATTCGAGGCGAGATTGAGACTGTACAGTCCCCTCTTCCACCTAACCCCAAATTCATTAAAAATTCATTACAGATGTACTTAAAATAAGTTAATATATAATTACAATATGATAGACAGAAGAACGCTAGCATTTACAATATGAAACGTCGTAAGGAAAGAATTTAAACTGTGGAAAAAATGAAGGATGAAGATGAAGTTTATCCTTCAAAAAACCCATGGCAGGAAACCACCCGCACAAGAAGGGGGTTGGAAAAAGTGCGAAACCTACTGAGCAAAGCTAAGATCATGTTTACATCATATATCAACAGATATCAATGTATAAATTACATATTGTCAATAATTCCATAATATACATTAGAAAATACAAGTAATTAAAACCAAAACAAAATATGTAGTCTGCGAACAGAACCAAGATATTATCTTTATGTATAATTACTCAATGTCTGTCCGTCCGTCCCCCCTTTTATCTCTTGAACAGTTTGTCATAGAGAAATGCTGTAAACGCCATTTTGTTTCTGCCAACTAGGAGACCCCAGGGAAACTATTTTCGTTTACGGATGTGCCCCGGATTCGACTCGGGGGGACGATTATATTTTTCCTTATGTTTACACAGGAGTTTTGATTTTTCAAGGTGCAAGGTATATTTCTTTCATTCATTAATAACGTAAATATAGACCGAATTCCTCCGTTTTTTGCTTTATTCGACGGCTAGAGCTATACAATATCTTATTATAGCTATGTTTTGATGTCACACGGAATTATTTCTCCGAAAAACGCATTTCTTTTCAAAATTTATGGCTTTTTCGTACTCTTTCCGGGCGTTGCCAAGATGACCCACATTGTTGCCTCCGATTGAATTAGCGTCTATTAAGCCTTCAAATAGCCACTTCGTGCTGTATATGAAGCTTCGAAATTATAGTTGTAGTAATGTCAAACTTAATAGATTACAACGTTAATAATTAAAGATTACTATTATTCAGTAAACTGGGTGTGGGCTGTGAGTATTTTTAACGATTAACCAAAAGAAAAAAAAATCTTCTTTCTTTATTTCAATACTGGAATGTGACCTTTTTCGTATGAGAAAGAGAATTAAAATTGCACATATAAATTATAAAAACAAACATGACACTCAAAATATCAGTTGTCTAATTTTATATGGAGAAATTGGCTATTATTACTTTTAAACATGCAGATTTTTGACTGACTTCGCAAATGTTTTTGCGGGTACCACTGGTTGGATATTAAATGAAAAAATTGAAGCAGTGAATGAAAACACACTTATATACATTTCATGGTTAAAGTTCCACTAGTATAGAGAGAGAGGAGGAGGGAGAGGGGTAGAGTGGGTGAAAAGGGAGAGAGAGAGATTTTGAAGCCATTTAGCAGAAATATACTAACCACCATGAAAGTTCAATCGGTGGAAGCTTAATGGATTAATAAGCACTATCTAATTAAAAAAGAATTTTCCAAATAATTCTTAAATCAAGAAAGTTATATTTGAAGCCACCTAGCGGAAAATCTTTGAAGTACGTGGAAAGCTCAATCGGTGGAATATTCATAAAATTAAGAGAGCTGTCAAATTCAAAGTAAAATATCCTGATATCTTTAAATACAAAATAGTTCATTGTCCACAGACAGACGGACAGACAGACAGAGTGATCACATAAGCAAAATTTCTTTTTTCTTTCTTTTAAGAAAACGTGCTTTAAAAAAACGGTAAATGTTTTCATTGCCGAAAGTTGGGATATGAACTTCACAATACTGAAAAATGTGTTTTAATGTTTTTTTCTAATTTTCTAGGATTAAAGTTCATTTAATGAACTTCTTGAATAGATAAGTAAACCGAGTGAGCGAGAGGGATAGATATCGAGGCGACAAAATTCGGAACGTGACCGCTTTAACGGACAATTATTAGAAATTTCAATATTCGTCAATCAGTACGGAATTTAATCATTACGGGAGATAACTATAATTACGTTCGAGTACAGCGAAATAGCTGCAGAACTTTTCCGGATCTCATCTGTTTAGTTTTAAAGGGGAATGCGCGTGCACAGGTAGAGAGCAGCAACGCTGACTTGATATGAAGCGTACCAATATTAGAGACAGGAAACTTTCAGAAAGAAAAATGTATAAACGAGAACGAAGAGTTGAGATGAGAGGAAAAACCAGGAAACAGAAAGAGATGACAACCAGTAAAAGTAAAAAAGGTAGGCGAATAGAGACAGCGCGAGAGAGAGAGAGGATCGTAGAGACGAGTGGGATAGAGAAAGTGCCAGAATAGGAGCTTCAAAAGCTTTTTTTACCATCCTCCACACACACACGCTCACTTCCCCATCAGCGGCGCCGCCCTCATGAATAACGCCTTGAAAATTGCACCCTTCTCCCTTTTTACCTCTTTTCCCGCTTCTCCCTTGCCCTCCCTCTCTCTCTTTCTCCCTTCCATCTCATTTCTTTCTCCTTCGCTCGCTTTCCTTTTTCTCTCAATTCTTCACACTTTTTTCACCTAATATCCCAACCCCTGCATGTGTCCTCTCTCTTTCCATCTGTAGCGTGGTTTATACAAGAGGGGTGGAGAAGGTGGAGCCATCTCTCGGCTCGCTCGGATTCGCACGCCGTCAAAGGGGAACCACGAGATAGAAGCGGAATCGTCAATATTTCAATGGAAATGCGGGAAGCTGGGGAGTATTTCTAGAAACACGGCGAGGTAGGCAACAAAGTGCTCCTCTCTCTTGCGCGTATAACGCGAACGATTTCTCTCTAAGGGTTTCTTTTTTTAACGTCTTAAGATGAGAGATCGTTGACGAGCGTCCTTTGAGATTTTTCGGATAAAAATCCTATTGCAAATCTCCTTAAGATACGTTGTTGTAAATTTTGTGAATATAAACAAGCTCAGCTATGGTAAACATTAGAAACAGACTGGATTTCTAGTATACATGTGGCTGTAAGGGTTCCTTGTAAATACAGGACGCATGTAGAAACGAATGGCGATTAAATCAATATTGACAAAAAATTGCTTTTTTTAGTAATTAAGTGCGCAATTCGAAGCGTCTTCGATTAAAAAATCTCCGACAAGTTATATTATCTGTGGGCACAAGAACTTGATATTTGTATTTGTTGAAAATATCACAGCAATAGCGAGATTTGATTGTTAACTAAAATGGACACCGTTTTATGGATCATATCTGTATTGAAACACAAGATAATACAATTTCTATTAAAAATCTTTCAGTGGAATTCACCAGATATACAAAATCGTGCATAAAATTCATGTCTAAAATTTTTATTCCATCTTAGCACCCGGAGCAGTGGTGTTCGTGCGACATTGATTTTTCAGTTTCCGTGTTGACTTTGATGTATAAGTCTAAAAATTCTAATAATGATTTTAATTCTGGAATCGATCCATTTTTCCTAGGTTAAATCCTCGAGAAAAATTTCAGGATATTTTTAAAAAGTTGAATTTTTCAGAACGTTAAATTGAGGTACAAACTCGAACCTTATGCGTCTCTACGGCCTAAGGCAAGGATTTAACTTATTTTGAGAGCCATTATAATTAGAAATACTCCTAGAATTAGTTAATTGGATACAGCAGTTAATTATCTTGCTCGCCGTATGGCTAAAATTAAATGAACACAATAGTTAATGGTTTCAGGCATCACTTCGTGGAATTTCTTCATATTATAGAATTAATTACCAAATAAGTCTCTTTATTTCTACGATATGAACACAATATGTCCACCCAACAGAGAAGCATGGAAACGCGGTTCATTGATCTCTTTCTCGCAAAAGACATACTCAGGAGAGTCTTGCCGACATATTCAACATCATATTCCAAGTTGCGATTTTATTCACCGGCGTCGCTTCAGAGGAAGTCCCGAACCGAATTGTCTAGCTCAACGCGGATGATTAAATCGAAAGGCAACACACGTCAGTGCTCGCGCAGAAAAAGGATCCCCTTTCGCAGGTAATAGCAAAACATATAAAAATCGAAGTTGAACGAACTCCCTATATATTCAGCACGTATCCTTTCAGCATGCGACGAGATAAGGGATCCGCGAAGGTGTGATAAAAATGGGACTCGTGAGTAGATAGCTCTTTAGCTTGGGATCTAGTACAGGAGTAACGGCCGATGCGGATGCGAAGTTGCCGAGAGGTCGGCGACCCGCCGAGAAATAAAGAAGCAACTTAAAACAGAGGAAGAATTTGGAGAGAATTGAATCGAATAACATTTTTATTGGGGCGAGATTGAGACTAAGTCAATCTTCTGCTCCACCCAACCTATTGTGATTTATTAATAGAGTATATATGCCACAGAAATTGTTTTCATACATATACATATGAAACCGTACTTTCACATATCTTCAAAGGTAACTATATTTATCTTGTCATGTGATAGGACCAATAAGACAAAAATGAATGTGCAATTAGTTAATAAGGTTAATTGAAGTGAAAATTATGACTTAGACAATTAGATATTAAATTCATATTCAACAGAATCATAGATAACCGGTTTTTCTTAATTAATGGCCTATTTCTTCCAAAATTTGATAATTAGTAGCAACTGGTAATTCAGAAGTGCACTTAATGGATGCAACATATCCCTTAAAACGTAAATTTACCTTGCTTATTAACTCACTTTTGTTTGAAATGTGTTTATGTTTATGACCATGTACGGTATTATAATCGTCATAAGTTGATAAGTTTGTGACGAAACGTTAAATCGGGGTCTCCGCATTGTTCCTTTCTTCATGACTCTGTTTCCTCTTTACGTCGTGTAACAATTGAATCCTTGACCTTTCTCTTTCTGTTTTGAATTTGCGTTTTTCTTCGGTGATAATCTAAAAATCTTGCGTTTTCCCATCCCCGCACATCGTTCTCGAAGCTTCTTAACGAGAGTAATTTTTTCTGATTGAGATTTGGAATTTCCTTCATAAAGGGTGATGTCGCAAACGTGACGATCGATTCGAAAACGAAATGAAAAAATAGGGCTATAATTTCACATCTTCGCGTTGATTTGAATCATTCCAAAAATTACCCGATCACAAACTCGTTGACTTCGGAGATCGGAGAAAGTAGGATTTTTTTCTGTATTTTCCGTCAAACCCTTTAAAGAGTTCAAAAGAACACTGAACGTTCCTCGTATTTTGAAAGGATTCTGAAAACTACGAGGTATATTTGCAAGATAATTCCTTGAGTGAATTTGTGCCTCTAGTTGGCGGAAAATATTTGTATTTTTTCACCTTCGAGTTAGGGTTACAAAACGTATAAACGGACGTGCTTTGCATTTCAGTTTCCCAGCATGGAATACATTCATCGCGCACGTATAGCGACAGGTTAATTTAAAGCGACTTATTTTTTTGTCATAATATCAGGCGCTTGCTTGATCTATGTGTTATAGACGTCCATGTGAATGTTAGGGACTTATTTTCGAGTTGCAGTTTAACTGGCTTTTACGATTTCATTCACAGGGAGTGAAATTTATTCAACGAGTCAGAAATAGTTGGGACCTCCTAGCGTGCCTTACCCGCATCACGTATTTTCGGAACATCAGTTGAATATTAACAAATATTATCATTATTCCATATCATTTAAAATAATCTGCGAATTCATCTTTATCTTCGCATATGTGAAGGAGAAACAATTTATTAATTATTTTTGTTTTGGAGTAAAAATGTGTCGTTTTACTTCGGAGTTTTACTTCGTTGCGTAAGCAGTGGAGCCCAAACTACGGCTCGCTGGCCGGATGCGGCCTGCGAAGGGATTTTGTGTTACCCACGAAGCTACCATGGAAAGCAATCCGAAAAATTTAACACACAAATTCATACAATTCTATGAAATTTTGATAGTAAAACTATTGAACTATTAAAAGGTTAACCATAAAACCTTATTTAAAATTGAATTTTATTTATATTCCGCTTCAGAATATAGAGATGACTTCCAATTTAAACTCTAACCCGACCCGCCGAAGAATTGACACCTTCCAATGCAGCCTGCCGAAGGTTTCGCAATCACCGATACGGCCCGCCATTTAAAAAGGTACCACTCAGTGGCGAATTCACGCCTCCTGGGACCCCTGCCTCTAAACATTTTGGGGCCCTTGGCGCTTAGCAGTCGGGCCCCTACAATCTAGACCGCTCCTAACAACTACCCTTCTTCTTTTTTATGGAATCATAGAGAAAATCCACTGGTTTTTAAAATAAGACATTTAATATTTCTCAGATTATATATATACGAACATTTTTTCGGGGCCCCTGGCCTACTCACGAAGACAGCCTTCGCTTGGTCCTTCAGACCGTACACACAAGGACTGGATTGGATCGGGGCCCCTGGAGCGCGGCATGTGCGACCCCACCTAAATCCGCCACTGGTACCACTGGTCTAAGGGATGCTCGGGTAAAATTTGCTCTCTTTAAATTGTACCGCGCGACCTGAACTCCAGGTAGATATTCAATATGTCAATTCGAGAGTTTTGAGTTAATAGTGTATTCGCTGTCTAAGAATCGAATAATTTACTATAACTTGAACATCAGAAATGAAAGTCATTTAAAGTCTTTTTGGTCCGAACAAAATTACCGAGAACATCGATCCAAACATAACCGCAACTCGCACGAGAAAACGTAATAAAATTAAAAGAAAGTCGATTGTTTTCCCTTCATTTCCTAGATAGCCATCGATCAATTGAAAGGGACCGTAAAACCTTTCATCCGCTTCTCCTAGCGGTACCGTGCACGTACCATAACCATCTTACTCTCGCAATTTATATTTATTATCGACGTAATAGCGCTTAAACTTCTATCGCTACTATATATATTTCCGATATATTAACTTTGCACTTTGTAGAGATATATTATATGTGTATATATATACGTATACTGCACCGGAATAAAAAAATCATGATTTATAAGGCCGCAGGAAAATAATATTTATACTGCGCGCAATTTTCGATTCTGACGCACACGCACGGTGGAAAAAGCAAACACATCGTTCGGTTTTAAACGAAATAGGAACGTCTCTCTCCCTCGTTCTAGATCCGCACCTTTCCCGATATTGGTTTTTCTTTCAACGCCTTGGAAGATTGATCGATCTCTTCCCGATCTTCTTTTTATTTCCCGAGCGCGATGACCGTTGGTCGCGCACGAGGCATCCATCTGTCAACAACTTAACGGCTTTTTCCCCTCGCCCCATACATCAGAAACATTCATATATATATATATATATATATATATATATATATATATATATATATATATATATATAATGTATGTATGTATATATAAAGGAGTCGCGCAGGAAAGGTTTTGCCGCAAATACGCGGGCGTAGCGTAAGGTACGATTCGCGGATGTTTGCACATCCAGAGAGGGAGAAAATATGAGTTTGGAATGTGCAATCTCTTACGGAGGTCTTGGTGGAGAGTTAGAAAAGAAGGAACTAGTATTTTCCCCGCAAAGGAGTGGGTGAGTGGTCTGCTCGGGAGAAATTAAACTTCGTGGAAAATTCTCCTCGCTATAGTGCTTGCGTGTGTGGCTTTTACGTGCGCAGTGACGCGCATTGCCTGATTCTTCGGACGGACCCAAATTTATTTCTAAAGGAAATTTTTTCTGGAAAATTGAAGAAAAGATAGTTCGCCTGCGCTTGTTTTTCAGACTGTGGAAATCCAGGAAGTGATCGCTTATTCATTGTAGCACTGTCGAATTCCTCTTATAGCCGAAAATTTTCAAGAATAAGCACTTACATGTTAAAAAAGTGAAGAAGTACTTATCTCACGTATCGTACCCTTGTTTCGGTTATCTGAGATACATAATTAATTTTTCATTTTTTTATATTTTGATATTTAAGTGATTAATCTTGACGTGATGGTTTAGCTAATTTTTCGTCTTACAATAATTTTCAATTAACCGGATGTCGAATTACTGGAATTTCTATCAACAGGAATTCTCACTGAGGAG
Organism: Tanypteryx hageni; assembly: GCA_028673005.1. Lineage (NCBI taxonomy): Eukaryota > Metazoa > Arthropoda > Insecta > Odonata > Petaluridae > Tanypteryx > Tanypteryx hageni. Next base: position 12,648,524 of record CM054118.1, on the reverse strand, counting down.
ATATTCTCTTGATATTGGCGCATCAGGGTGGTGAAATTCAGGTATTTTTGTAGGTTTTTAGGCTGCACTATGTACGAACGCGTGCTTTTTCTATATCAAATTGAGGTGTTGAATGTAGTTCGCTGTTACTTTACTTTTAAACTTACTTTATACAATAATATTTGTTGATTGATTATGTCTTTTTGCTTTATTAATTTTTACTAATCTCTTTCATTTACGTTTGCTATGTTGCGTGTAAATAGATACATCGGTCAAACCGGAGCATCCGATTAACCGGAATAATCTGGAGACATCCGGTAAATCGGGGGCTTACCGTAGTTACGAACGAAAATTTGAGGCGTATTAGTTGATTTGATCGTAAGTGAGTCACTAAATGTCTGATGTGATCCAATCGATCCCAATAAAATATTTTTACAATAATTGCAAGCAGGATAATGGTCACAAGTAGCGCAGTAGCCGAAATTGAGCGCATTTCTATCGGTATTTAAAGAAATGGAATTTTTAATCGGTTACTGAAAAGTTTCATATTGCTTAACTGATTTGATCCCCGTATGTACGTATTTTTGTTTCTAATTTGATAGGAATTCCAAATACAAAATTTCATTGAGCCGGCAAACAAAACGTATTGAGTGTTTTTATTTAATTTACGCCTTAGAAAAAAATAATGAAATAATCTCGTGAGTATATTTTACGAAAGTACTTTTTCGCCAAATCGTACAAATATTTTTCACGGTATTGTTTTTATAACATAGATAACTCCAACAGTTTTAAAAAGCAAATGGACGTTCGAGCTACAATGGCAATTCTCCAAACATTTCAGTCGACCAACAGTGACCATTGATGGTGGCTCTTTTGTCACCGGAAACGTGCATCAATTTATCTTTTATCTTTATCTTTATTACCATTTGGATTCCAATCGTTAAGCGAACTTGACAATTGCCTTATCTTGAATATCTAATCAGAATTATTCTCGAAGCCATCGTCGGAATTTTTCATAAAACTTTTCTGCTGGAATAAAAATAAGTCACTGAGATCTAGTCTTATTTTTACCGCGCTGAGCATAGAAAAAACGTATCAATAGAAATAAAGGCGTGGCCAATTTTTTTGAGATGCCAACGTGGATTCGTGTACCGTTCATATAAGTATGCCAAAAATCTCATCCAGATCTAGGATAATTTTATTTAACCGACACGAATAAAAAACGCGCCATTAGAAATAAAGACGGGGATGCTTTGTTTTCGTAATTTCAACATGGATTCGTGCACCGTTCACATCAGTTTGCCGAAATCTCATCCAGATCTAGGGTCAATTTACTTTACTGACACATACAAATCAATCTCCATTCTTCCCTTCTCCTTTATATGTCTAAATCAAGACATTTCTTAATCTGGTTCCGACATCGTAACGTCTTTTATACTAGCGGTAGAGACCGAAATCATTAAGGGAAGAAGACGTAAAATAAAAGAATCACGCGGGAAAATAGCACGGAAGAGAGAGAGGACGCAAGGGAACTGACGAAAGGAGAGGCACCCGACCCTTTATTTAAGGGAATCCCGGGGATGAGGAGAAGGAATGGGTTAAAGGTGGAAGACAGACACACACACGCCGAGGAGCCAATAATTTAATGCCCTCGAACATCCAGGCACGAATAATTTCCATAAAAATCCACCTTTAGTTGATGGAAATCAGGAGAAGTTAAAAGATAGATGGTATGGTGAGCTAAGGGGTCTTTTACCCTACATAAAAAGTTTAGATTACGAGCAAACGTCCAAAAAATGAGATATTCCTACTCTCTCCCTTAACCAACCTATAAGTGTGTGTGTATATATATATATATATATATATATATATATATATATATATATATATATATATATATATATATATATATATATATATATATATATATATATATACACATACACACACGTGTGTGTTTGGTGAATTTTTTTAAGCGAGTTTACCTAGGGTCACGTGCTCGGAGCGAAGTGAAATATGGCGAAATTAGACTGAATGTAAATTCGGATGGGTGGGAGGAGCAAGTGGAGTTCCTAGCACGATTTTGAGGTCTAACTACTCGAATATGACTTGAGGTTTTAGTTTTAATTAAAGTAATTATATCCCTTAAAATTAGATGTTAATCTGTTAACGAATACCGCCCGGAGAGCTGGTTGATTTTTTAGGGGATTGAAACCGGATTCGTGGCACTTTTCAATTGCAAATGTAGTGTCAACTTGACCCCTTTGTCAGTAATGGTACATAGAGGCACGAAATATTATATTAATAGATCGATGAAGGACTAGAAATACTGTACTTTTAAATGGAATCTTAGAAAAATATCTAAGAATTCTTTTTGTGTTATTTTGCTGGAAGAATCTCCTTGGGGACGGATGTAAGTAAGAAAGGTGTGAAAGACGCAGAGATAAGAAGTTAGAAGGGTCGCGATTGGTTTTTCGAAATGATGTGAGATCCAAGACTGCTAGGTCAAAAAGATCAGCGGCCTTTTCTGACAAATGATATATACCAAAAGGGTTCTCTATATTAGGCTCCTATGAAACGGCGTTTGTTATCCCCTGCGGCTATAAAACGGCAACTGGCACGGACGTCCAAAAAGCCATTTTGTCGTATTTTCTTATCCCACAAATTGATACCCGAGGTCCTAAGCCGCTTATAAAGAGTTACTTTTCATCATCTTGACCCAGATTTTTTTCCAATTAAATCTCCATCTCCAAATCATTCGGTAAAAGTTTTAGAAATACTGGTATCTTTATAAATTTTCTACGGCAAAACTGCATTGAGTTCCATTGTTTCCATTTGGAATAATTACCTAATCGCAATAGCTGTTTGGTGTCGAAATCTAAAAAAATATTTTTTTTATGATATTACGTAATAAGATAAAGGAAATGGCATTTAAGTTATTTTTCTTATCCTCCTGGAAACCAACGTAATTTTTGTTCAAGAAAAGTGTAAATTTTGTGTTTCTTAGTCAGTTAGGTACTAATAATCCTTAATATATTTTTTAAAATTTTATGTCTATTCCATTTGAAAAATGAAGTCCAGTATACTGCAATATGGGTCTGAGTGGTATACATTTAATTAGCGGGTCTCAGGAGGTTATAATAGTAGAGTATTTAAAATTAATTGGAAATAATCCTCATCTGCCTAATGTTGACTTGAATAAAAGGTACATGGATCAAATTAGCGTGTTTTTTATTTTTCATGTGGTTATTTCTGCCAATTTAGGTTCGTGTGTTAAATAAACGTGAAGGTGAGAGAGGCTAAATAGCTAAGTTGGCGTTGTATTGCGCATCATCATTCTACATAAAGACTTCCTTTTTCGGACAATTGAAAATTTCAAATTGACTTTTAAGTTTATCATGCAATCAATTTTATATTAAAATCTTGAACGTTTCCCTATTTTCCTCTGTGAAGGTTTCAAAACTGAAACTTTTCGAGGGCAAGTGGTATTTAATGTGGAAATGCAGACTCTAATTTCAGCTTTCCATTTCTATTTCCTTCGGAGATATAAGTGAAACAATCGAAAGTTTAATAAAACATACCTCACTTGAGTAATTGTAAACTTTTAGTTCAAGTAAATTATTCATTATTTTTCACTTACAAATCCCTTTGTGCGCACGAAAGGAAAATTTACGTATTTTCGTTCATTTCTCTGTCATAGATAATCCGTTTCCTTTTATTTACTATGTTCTATGTGAACGCGAAAGGAAATTAAACGTATTTACGTACATATTTGTAGTAGATGTCGTTTACTTCAGTTACTACGAAGATTTTTTTCTTTGACAACAATCACTAAAACCGTGTAAAAGGTTTCTAAGTTCAGAATAAATTACGAGTTTCTCGTTGGATTTTTCTCAAACTTTTCAAGAATAAGTGACATTAATGTGCAACTATACGATAAATGTTCAGTTTTCCATGTTTTACACCTTCGCAAATATTCAAAATAAAATATTTGAAATGGGTCCCTATCGGAACTTGTATGTTTTAAAAATTTCAACTTTCTATAATTTACGGTTTCGTCCAGTTTCAATTTTGGCAAATGCACAAACAGAAAGACGTACGTCAAAGTGACACTATAAGCGTATTTTTCTTCAAAACCGCGCTAAAAATAGGATTTTCGTGCTATGATCGATTTCTATTCCTTTTTCATACCTATTTGCTGAATGTTTTATGCGTTAGCTTATCATACTCAACTCATTCAATTGGTGTCAATTTATTTCCTAATTTACTTGGAAATCCTGTTTTCATGAGTGGAAATTTGAAAGGTTTGAAACGATTATTATTAAAGAACAAATAAATGTGGATCTTACTCTACATCAGTGGTTCTCATACTTTTAATAGTCGCGGCCCCATTAAATGTCATGTGGCCCCCCTTTGAATTAAGAATAGTAAAAATAAACTTTATTGAAAATCTCTTAATTTTATGTAACTATTGATAACTTTTATCACATCGTTTTTACAAAAATCCCCTGATGAAAATTTATTATTCGTGAAAAGTTTATATTTCGACATTTTACCTAGAATCCAAAATAATTTTGCGGCCCCATGAGGGAACACTGTTCTATATCTTTTATAGAACATCTAAAATTGTGTAGGCTGCGGTATGAATTTTTAGCTTAAAGAGTTAAAAATCATGAGATCCATAATCCTGTCTTTCAAAGTTCTCGTTTTGGTTGGAAGAAGTGAGAACCACGAGGAACATTTTTTCAAGTCGACAAAATAGTTTTTTTGACGGACTTGAACCTTTCATATTTTTGACCAAAGTTAGTGATTAATTGTCACTTTATACATTTGGATTTGGGAAAAATAATTTTCTATTTCCCTCGCTTTCAAGTCGCAGAGCAAGTGATTTATAAACACTTTTAAGTTCCAGCATTTTCCGCATCTATTTAAAAAAATTTTCTCGCATTTGTCACGACATTCTTCTATACAGGTTTTGTCAACTTATGCGGAGGAATAATAGCCTTTCATTGGCATTTTGACGTGATCTGTAAGCCATTCTGAACCCAGTTAAACATTTTCGAAGTTTAATTTTCTTGGAGTAATCACTTAGCAAGTTTTATTAAGCAGTTGGTAGGTGCAAGGGCGTTGATAGGAAACCCATTTAAATTTCGACTTTTCGTCTCAGTTATTCACTAGTTTAAAATTGCCTACATTAGGAGAGAAACGAACTCGATTAAATTTTCCAAAACTTGAAACTTAAATTTATTATCGAATCCGTATTGATCGAATTATCATGTTTTTAATGGAATTTGAAAATTTTATCAATTTAAATTTCAGCCTTTAGGTGTATAGGTGTCAATAGATGTGAATGGAGTTATTGAGAGTAGCTATATTACTGTTGTAATACCTATGTCCACTTATAAAAAATACATTAGGAAATTATTTTTACAGGGAACACTCTTTCTAAATAAAATTTAAGGAAATTCGAAGCTTTATTAACACAGATCAGTATCTTGTATTTATTGAGTAATTGGCATTCTGAAAAGAGAAACTCGGAGAAATAATATCCTCTTCGTGATTATTCGCTGAAAATCATATAAATTACGAATAAAAATGCCTTACTAAATTCTTTTGGCTGCCATTTTAACAAATAAGAATCTTGGTACTCTTTTTTCGAATAAATTTTCGCCGTTTCTGTCTTTGGATTGGATTCAAAGCTCCATTTACAACATTATGCTCGGATCAAAGAATTAAACTACTAATCCTTAAAATAGGTATTATATGTAGGAAAGCATTTGATTTTTATCTTTTAATTAATGAAAGTAAACTGCTTTGGTTATAAATTGATGCTTTATTTTCTACGTTAAGTTCAATAAAATAAGGGAATTATACTAGAGCCCTTAAAATATAATATTTAGGATGGGATTTGATTTTTTAACTTTTAATTAATGAAATTTTACTGGTCTGGTTCTCGTACGTAATTTTTTAAAAGTCCATTCGTGTTACCATTTAAGTTTTATATTTATAGGGAGCCATTTTTTTAATCGATTGGCGAAAATAGGTTGCAATTCAAAGTATGCGTGTAATATGCTATTAACGTAATCAAATCGCCGACTCATTCACGTTAATCGCTCCAATTTTAAATATCATTGATATATGTGCATACATATTTCGAATCGCTGCGTTTTTTTATTCCATTCCGAAAGAAAAAGTACGAAGGTGATAACGTCGTCCTATTTGTACGGCGGTATGAATTTCCATATTAACACGAAACTCCATGCTTTTTTTTCGTTGCGAATTAAAAATAGGATGGAAATCCCCCGCGCTTAATGTAAATCAAGTCGACATTTTCCTTTTTCGGACTTGACCCGAAGACACGGAAGTAATTACAGTCGCGCTACGTAAAATGTTCTCTTTCCTATATAGGTAAGTGGGTAATTTTTCCAATCCGCGTGACATTGGCATGATCGAGGGACATTACTACTTCCCCACTCTCTGTAATCACGCCCAAACCGACGGGAACCTTCCGGAAGAAAGCCCCCCTCTTTCTTTGGAAGGAGACTAAGAAAGAAATAAAAAACATAGGAGATATTTTTGGGAATCAATTTGAACCTCATTCGTCATTTCCCTTTCCAATCCCTCGCTTCCTTCCTAGCGAGCCTCGCTTTCCCGACAGGGAAGCGTTTTGTTACGTGCGTTCTTCTAAAACAGGCGAGGTCGTTTTTATTTCTTTCGATTTTTTTTGTACGTTCTTGTGTGCCGTTTAGTTTTTCGTGCTAGCCGACGTCTCTTTCGCGTCCTTTTATTGTTTTATATTTTTGGGGAACCTGGACGCAATGACTATGCTTTTTTGAGGGATTTTTTTTGGGCGGTTAAGTCGAGTTGGATGATAAATTTGGTAAGGTGAGAAAAAATAATACGTCCGCGGAAGAGGAAGTTGACCGCGAGAAATTTCTCGCTAGAGGCGAAAGAGGTTGGAGAGAGAGAGAGAGAGAGAGAGATGTCGCACGAATGACGAATTTTAGTGAGAACCGAGCTCCTTTGCGCGAGTGTGGTGCATATATACCAAGTGCTCGTTCTTGAGTTATTCGTCGTCTAAGCGGAAAGAACAAACGCATCTTATCTAGTGAATTTTTAAAAAGTACGTAGCGATTTTTGATACTGAGGCAATGCAGATATTTTTGCTCATGTTGAATAAACGGCTTAAGGAAAAACATTTGCCTTCATTAGACGGTCTTATTTTATGCAATTATGGTAATTATAACTTCGGTTATATTATATCGCGGACGTTTTCGCGCGTGCATGGTTACCTATTTGAGGCAAACATTTAGGAATTTTGAAATGTGTTCATTAAATGAATATAAGTATCTATAGCTTAAAAAATCGGATTGTTTATGAGTAGGAAATTTACTGATTGGAATGAATTTAGATTTCAGATGGATAATTTTTTCATGGGGTCAACAAGTATTATTATAAAAAAGTCAAACTTCGTATTATAAAACTTTAGGCGTTATATTCGTTTTGAGGTTATAGTATAGAGAAAAAATTAAAAAAATATAAATTAAATTTTACCTTTTAAAATTCAGATTTGATTTTTGTAAAAAAGGTTGTCGAATACTCTAGGTTTTAGATTATGTACATACGAAACGAATGCATCTATTGATTCGCTGTAACATTAATTTTTTTCTCGTTATTGAAATTTACCCATACTACCTATTTGATATAGACAGTCAATTCCTACAGTTTTCAGTTCCTTATTATTTATGGAACACATGTATCGTCTGCTATTTACTAGGAATGAAATTATTATTATTTGGGTATTGAAGAGCGGTAGCGTGGGATTCACCCGCGCGTATGACCTGGAATATTTACGTATCCAGATTGGAACGGCATTCTGGCCGTCCAATCAAGTTCTCAGGTTTTACTTCTTTCTCTCACGATTGATTGCAAATTCTTGTTTCTTTTTCATCTTTTATTATGTTTTTCTACTGTATTCCAGGAAAAATACTGATTCAAAAAATAATATCCGTAAAAGATGCACACTTTCGAGCCCACATATTAAAATATGCTCACGTAAAATTCGTCGGATTTCGTACGCACGGGAAGAAAAATTCGAATTTCTGCTGTCGGTGACTCGGCCATGCGTCTCCTTTTGCGCAGACTTTTAAAATGTGCAAATTTGATTCTCCAAGACTTGACTTCGTTCATCCACGATTCCATTTTTCTCTATCTCTAGCGTAAAACTTCAGAGAGCACGTAAGAAAATTGTTTTGACTGCGAATATTTGCAAGTAAACGTTCTTCTCCCACATTCATGTTTTGGCGGCATATGTCTTTCCTTCGTTCTTCCGTCCCGCATTCTTTCTGATGAAAATATTTCGATCAAATGTTTATGATGGAGACGGATCAAATGACCGTAACGATGGAATCTTTTCCGTGGATAGATGCATGCCCGATTTGCATTCCTATCCCTCGAAAAAAATAATTTAACTGCTGGGAATTCCTCTCGTGCAGCCGCTCGATAAGAAACACTACTCCGCCGCCGCATGCGGAAGGGCTATCAGTCATTACGGAATGAGAACAGAGTTCCTTATTTTTTATGACGTGGATCGGTCGGGGCATTTTCGAAAATATGCTTAGTCACTGAATTTCAAATAAGTTAAATGGCGTTCGTACTATTATTTTAGCGTATGATTTAGATTTTCAATTGTTTGAGAATGCCAAACTGTTACAGCTAGGTTCTTGTATCATAACGATCATGGATTTAGAAGATTTATTCCAGTGGTTAAGGGTAGGTTAAGGTTATTTTAGTACCAGAATGTGCTCCATTGACCGAACTGAAACTTTTACACGCCTGATCGAAGGATAAATGTAGGATTTTCTGTCGTTATCAGATATTATTTAAAGAAAAGAATATATTGAATATTATATTCAATGAAATCTAGTTCTTTTTGAATTTCCTCATCTAAATCGTGTAAGGAATGTCATGATTGATTCAACGAGGAAAATTTTCGAGGATGGCATTTCCTGAAGATAAACTTGACGGCGTGATTTCAATAATAGAAGAAGTTGAATTACGTAGCAGGTTGTCATATTCCAAATTAAATGCCATTAAGCTTTCTGTGTCTTTGTATTTGGCGGGAAACGGATTATGCAAAAATTACATAAAAGAAAATTGTTCCTTATTTTATAGAATTTAAATTTTTGCTATTTTTCTTTACGTGTAGTGTGAGAAAACCAGTGAAAATGTCATAGGAACAACGAACTTTCTTAGAAAGCTTTTTTCATTTACACCAGAGGTGGCTAAAAGGCGGCACCTGAGCCACTTGCGGGTCTTAAGGCGCTAATATTCGTCTCATTAAATATTTGAACAGACATGAGGTGACCAGCTTTGTATATCATCGCAGGATTAATTTTTTTATAAGCGTCTCAAAAGAGGCTGTTTCAATAAAATTGTCCGGTGACTGCTATTTGGTGCGCCATAGTCATCCTACGAAATATTTTATTTTTCTTTTGCCACTGTTGAGTCAGGGGACTACGATCAAATTGCCTGTCGGTCAGGTTTTCTCGGCAGAGCGAATTTCTGTTGAAACAATATCAATTTCGTATGATGAAACTTGATAACCCCCCCCTGCGTCGAAATTACTATTCTTTTCTCTCTCTCTGTAATCTGCTTGGATACGAAATTCCATATGGTCGTTCTTCACGCATCAACGAAATGTAATGCCTCGCTCCGAGCTTCAAACAGAATGAAATTTAACGCAACTGGCGTAAGGAAAGTACCTCATTTCGGATAGAACGCAAGGGATAGAAACGCGTATGAGTGAAAGCGTGAGAACGATCGCAGAAAGAGTTCTCAAGGAACCAAAAACGGATCACAACTAGATAAGCAAGCATGGTTAACAAGCTTAAGGACAGTTTCGAGGAAATATACCAATATTTGCAGCAGAAATGATCTAAAATAACATTTCTGATTGACCGGTTAGTGAAAAGTCGATTTTCTGAGATCCCGTTTATTCATCGACGAACCGGCGTCCCAGATGGGAATAAATGCAACTTTTGAAAAGTGAGAGGTTGAAATCTGTACAGAAGATGGAGGGGGAGCCTTACTTTCTGGAAATCTGTACTGTAGAATAAACACTTACAAGGAAACAAAAATACCGCTCATCGTAATCTAGATTTAAATTACGTTCGAGACGCGTTAAGCATTGGTATATATTTTATACAATTATTTCGGATTTTTCGCCATACAAAACAAATAATCAGTGCAAACTAACGTATAAAGGCGACGTCTTACCGAGTATCTTTTTAATCTATATGTGCTAAAAAGAGCAGAACTGAGACCGGGAAATATGAAACAAAATTGACTATTAATTATGTAACATAATAACGAATAACAGAAAAGTTAACTTTATTTGCTCGGCAAAGGTTCATTAAAATGATTAAAAAAATTAAGTTTCGGCAGAGACATTGTTCCTTAGAGCAAACATAACCTTATATATTTCGGCTTCTGACATTCAAAACTAAATTTAAAATACGTAACGGTTATTATTTCCGCTCTTCAAATCAGTCATTCGCTTCTCTTCTACTTCGTACGAGGTCTCATTAAATATTCAAAGCTCTCTTGCGTCGAGAAGATTTTTTCTGTTTACATCCAGTAGATTATGAGCACGGCGAACTTTCTCTAATAAAAACAAACTAAAACAAATAATATCCCATCTGATCACATGACCTTCTTAATGAAACCCTTGACAGCAAATCCCTTTTTCTTGCTAACCCTACTAGCGCGCGAGCCGTTCTGTTTCAACCCCACCTCCACCATTTTATCGACAATAAAAAAATGAGTACCCAGGGTACCACCCGCATCTGCTGCCCGAATTCAGCGCCGTCAGCTGAGGTTTCGGGAACTAGGAACATCCATGGATGGAGAACGCCAAAAAACACACACACACAAAGCTCCTCTTTTTACTCATTCTCTCATTCCTTATGCGCTTCGTCGAACTTCTTACGTATGTATTACCTATGCGCGGTAACCTGCGACATGTTGTCCGTCTGTGTTGTGCGATGATAAGCTATACGCAGTTTTCCGCGCCTTTCCTTTTGTTTTTACTTTCTCATATACAAAATATTGTAATAGCGAAAAATTCGACATCGAGATTTTGACGGTAGTACAAAAAGGTGGCATTCGCCATGCCATCTGTCTGTCTGTATGCAGTTGTAGAAATCAAATGTTATCTCGTATCTATGCACTATCATCCAGAATAGACTCTATGGAGAGATGGACTACAATAAAGAGCAGTTTATTCTGGTGGATTTTCGGAAAATTTCGATTTACTTGAAAATGACCGTACCGGTTTTTGAGTATAATACATTCAGTTATGGAGCTTTGTGTCATAGGCAATACTACATAAGAACAATGAGTCCATTTACGAAATTTTATTTTCGAGCGAAAATACTTGAATCCCAAGTGTTATAGTACGGCGATTTAAAAAATCGTACTCCGAAAATCCAATTCTCAACATAAAGGTCATTATTTTCAATTAAAAATACAGATTATCCTAGGAAATGGTACCTTATCTAAAACGAGCCGTGATTGGTCAGAGCTTAGCGTGACGTCACCAGTATATTATAGTTTCGGCATCCCGGCATTGAGCGCTCAGGTTCCGGTGCGACGAAAAGGAAGTCATTGAATGCTGAAGTGTTGTTGAAGAGTTCAATCTGTGCACTTTTATTTAAACGAAGCAGACCTTCGTGATGACTGAGGAAGGTTTTGTTAAAGGTCAATCCGACAATTTGCCTCTAGTTGATTCTATGATGGTAGCGAGTTTTTTTAGCCGAAACTCGAAATATGTGTCGGCTGAAATGCGAGGAATAAAAACTGCCAAGTAAGTATTATTTTTCTTATTCATTTAAAACTATATACGTTCTTTGGTTGTTTACTATTTTTTTTAAGTAATCATATAATGTTAGTTATTATTCAGCAGTATGGAGCCTTTCCTTTCAGTTGTTAAACTGCTACACTTAATCTCGCTATTTCAGTCATTAAACGAGTAAACCGAACCTCATTCTTTTGTCTGTAGTTGGAACTATTGAATTAATTTTATATGCTGATGAACTAAAACTTAAGTACTAATCTTATAAACTAATTAAACTACGGAGCAAATAATGAGTTGAGTGGAATAATTTAATAACTGAAATGGCGAAATTAAGTGCAGCAGTTTAATAACAGAAAAACAAGATAAGTATCATTGTTTAAGAACTAAAATGCTTCAGTTATATCAGCACTACATTCATTATCTAATTTAAGGTACAGTGTAATCTGTATGTTTTTCTCGCAGAGCTGGTAGATCAACTTATGGAGACAATGCCATTGGATATGTTCAGTTGAGAAGGAGTGGTGGTTGTGTTACTATAAAAGCGAGAATTACTCCTGAACATCGAGTTCGTCCAAAATGTTACTCTGTTGTGGCTGTAATTGATGAAATGAAGAATGAAGTTATATCTACTGAATGTTTAGATTGTGCAGCATCTATTGGTGAGATTTTATTATTCTTTTCTTTTTCTAAATTTTATCTTGTTGTAAATGAGTTGAACATAATGTATGCAAGGGCATCATCTTATTTAAGTTACTCCTATCCAGGAAACTTTATGGATTAAGAAATTATTTAGAAACTTACTCATAACAAAAGACATTTTCAATGATTCTGAGTTGATTCCTACCTTAATTTCTACTTAACATTATTTGCTTTTATGCACTTGTTACAGGTGGATGTAAACATGCAATTGCCTTCATAATGTGGCTTCACAGAAGAAGTGAAGAACCTTCTGTGACATCTAAAGTTTGCTACTGGAAAAAATCTAAACTGTCGAGAGTGGGGTCATCTGTGAAGTTTGTAAAAGCAAGTGACTTCGAGTTAAAAAAACCGATTGTGCAGCCTGATGTAGATGACAAGACTTTTTTAAGAGATGTGCTGCCAAGTTTCGGAAGGAAGGCTTAAAATGTCAGATCAACAAATATCTTATACCAACTGCACATCCTATTTCTTTACATTATTTAGTTATAGAGTTTAAAAAACAAATTTTTGATGATAGCAGTTTCCAGTCCTTCATATATTACTGTTCTAATGCTATTCCATTTGATTTATGTCATCAAATACAAAGTGAGACCACAAATCAAGCTGAAAATTCTTTGTGGTATGAGCTGAGATATGGCAGAATAACAGCATCTAAGCTGTATGAGGTCGCTCATTGTTGTACACCTGAGGGAGCACTATGTGAAATAATTCTGGGTGCCAAAAAAATAAAAGACACTTCCATGGCTAGGGGCCGAAAATTAGAAAATTTTGCTTTCCAGGCTATTGAAAACAAGCTTGGGAAAAGGTAACCGATGTATTACTGCATTGTGGTACAAAACAATACTTATAGTATTTTTTTACCACTATCATCCATGTTTGCGCTTTAAAAATTACAAAAAACACGTTTAAAACAATCGTGAGGTGTTACGAGCGTTCACTTGAGACAGCGGTGAAAGTTGCCAGTACTTATTATATACAAGTGACGTCACATCAAAATGGCGGATATACTGCGCGTTTTCGCGCCAAACGATTCGGTTCAAACTTCTGATGTCATTTTCTCAGCGAAAAATTTTCACACAAATTCGCGGAAAAAAACATCATCATTTTAAGAAAAAATCGAATCTAATAATGTATTAAAAATAAATTCGTAAATGGACTCATTACTCAAAAAATAACTAATTAGCGTCCTGCGACATTATTATGTCGTATATAGAGTTTTAAGCCAAGCACTCTTCAGTCCTCTTGACTTCAAGCGACAGTGCTCGATCATATGACAGTGTTTGTTCATATCATAATGCTACAGCATCTATGTGGTTTCGCCAACACACATAATAATAATGAGTGGAGAGTGCGGCGAAGATAATATAATAATAGGAAACAACTCCTATGTCGTAATTAAATAAATAAAATGTCGCACAAAGGTAGAGAGAGAGGAAAAAATAAAGGGAATGTTAAATAAAAATGAATGAAAGAAATTAACACACTTTATTTTTACTTAACCTTTCTTTTATTTCTTCCTCTCCCTCTGTGCTACACTATATTTATTACATTACGGCATAGGAGTCGCTTCCTTTCTTTACACATATTAATATTTGATATTTTTGTTTGGTATAACTATTCATCAAGTTTCATTTTCACGTCTACTATTGTGTTATATATTAATATACTGATACATAATTTGCGCGCAGAAAACATTTTTCGCGGTTTTGTAGTTTTTGTAGAAATAGGAGTTCCTTCCAGTCAGGGAAGAATGTAACGAGGAAAAACGCGTGCGAAATAGGTTGTGCATTGCATATTGCAGCGATTTTTTAGTCTGGACTCTTGCCCTGAATCTTTCCCAACCCCGGAGAAAATATGTTGTCTCTCTTTCTCTCTATTCTAGCATCCCCTCGGGCTAGGTTGCCAGAGGATGAGTGCGAAGGAGTTGCTCGGGGTTGGTATACGAAGTGTCAATGGAGCGGGTGGGGAGAGGTTTCCTTTGGGGGAGGGGGAAGTAGTCAAAAGTGTAGGAGATAAATGCGAGTAACTTAGAGACGGAGACACGCCCTTCTCAAAACGAATTCCTCGAGGGCGCGAACGGGAGGAGTCAAAAGGCGAAGCGAAAGGGATGGTATGGAAAGCGGAGAGAAAGAAAAAGAAAGGTTGAATTTTCACAAGGAAATACAATTCTTTCTACGAAAAAAGGGCGTTTGTATTGCTTGGCAAATATTTTCAAAGGGAAAGAAAGGGAGTGGAATGCCTTTCCCGTTGCCCCGGGTGACGTTTTTAAGTAGGTATTTTAAAACGTCTTTGTTGCTTAGGCGAGGGCATGTCTCGAGGCAATTCGTTATGTGCTTCCTTGGATTGTAATGAAACGGGACTTGACGTGACAAATGGGACTCATTGCATGCTGGAGTTTAAGAATATTGTGAGCCAATTAAGTATCACGCTTTCGTTTGAAAAAATGTTCAGTTAACTTCTTTGGCTTCTGTGTGTGTACATATATGTTTATTTATTTGATCTTTAACAAAAAGTAGACGTCATGTACAGGAAACAGTCCCCTAGCGAACGGAGCTTATATAGGATTTTTGTCTTTAATTTTAAGAGCTGCATTTTTTCTGGGAGTGAATAAATTAAAAAAAATTAGATAAACCACCATTACAAAGAATAAACTATACTTTGAACTAACAGGAAAAAGCAAACATTTTTTCTTTCATGGATAAATTTAAATAGTTTTGTGACTCGTATTTTTGCCTGTTGTATATTACGAATTGATTGGTTCACTGATGGATGGATACATACGAATGAAAAAACACGCGGATTGGGCGTGCTATTCTTTTTTAGACGCGTTTCGCTTCCAGCATAAGCGCCTATTAGCGTCGGTTTGCCCGGCTGTAAAAAAATTCGATGCCGATGTGGTAGGGAAAGTTTGCGAATAATTGTCATAAAAATGCCGAATTTTCTACATCTGGGAGAGCTGACACCGTATACACTTTGAAGTATAACGGGAATCATATAAACTCAAGGAGACCGCAAATTCGACAATAAAATTCTTTTCTAATATACGCTACATCAGGGCTCTGGAAATACGCTCACCCATTCGTCAAGGGTGAGATAAAGAAGGATAGTGACTAGTAAATTATTAGCTTAACCCATACCGAAATGAACGATTGGAATTTGGCAAGTGGCGAGTAATTCAACGGGGAACAATCGAGCTCGTCTTATGTGAAAAAATTCAAGAACAAGCAATTCAAAAAATATATAGGGACTTGCCACATCAAGGTTAAAAAACCATATGCGCATTTCGGCAACAAAGCAGCCGTCTTCTCTGCTAATTCTCCGAAAACAGATTCTAACATAGCACCTATGCTAGCATTTGATTTTTTTAAAACTTTGTTTAGGCTATTGGAGATATCTGAGGCAAGTACATTTTTTAAAAATTGCTTGTTCTTGAAAGTAGAGAGTTGGTTTAAGTTGTATTTTTTGAGCCTTGCGCCACGTATTTCGATAATCAGCCGTCTTATATTATTTTAAGATATAAAAATTAGTGTGCACCGCATATTTTTCCGACGTTTACATACGCCGCAGCATAAAATTATAAGAAACAACGCTTAGTTGAGATATCGTTTAGTATCTACGGAATTGCATAATTACGAGCTAACGTATCGGGCGGAAATGAGCCTCCGTTTGGTTGTTTTTTTCAGACCGGGCCCATATCATAGGCGCGGGATAAAGAGAGAGGGAGAGGGAAAAAAGATGACGAATCCTTCCTCTGGACCCAAAAGGGATGGGAGTAGAAGGCAGAAGCGAGTTAATGGAACGCTGTGGGCTAAAACGGAGGAAAAGAGCTCGCGCGGGAAACGTGTAGAGAAGAGCGGGAGGGAAAGGTTTATGGGAAAACTGCTCCCACAAGCGGGAAGTAATTTTAATGAGAGATGGAAGATGAAAGAGGAAAAAAGGGTAATTAAGGGAGAAGGGGCGAGAGGAGAGCGGCTGTAGGAGAAGGCAGAGGGGGGTTGCGAATGGACGGAAGTAAAAAAAAATACGTGGACGGAAACGCGTGTGAAAGCGTGGAAAAAGAGATAGCGCTAGAGAAAGGGAAGATTGGACGGGATAGGAAAAGTGACGGCGAATATGCGAAGGAAATGATGGAAAATGTGGAGCCCGTGGGTTTGATAAAGAGGATATTCCAGAAAAAAATAAAACGATATCCGGAATGAAAATGCTTGCTTCTCCCGCTCGAAACATTTGCGTGAAAATTTTCTTCAATATCTGCCACGAAATATTGCACGCAAATGTGTCATATTTAAAAAAATAACTTCCTCATAAACTATGAGGTTGTGTGGCTTATTATTGGTTGAGTTTTTGGTGAGGTGCGTTGCTGCGGAAATGTTTATATTTCAAAACAACATCAAATAATACTGTTTTTTCGAAATCTCTTCAGTCATTTCCGAATATTAGAGCCCCTCGCCGAATAAATAATCATGTAGCAGCATGTGGAATGGCAATATTTTAGGAATACGTTATAGTTTTCAGTAAAAGGTAGTGGCATTTATCGGAGCAAACTGCTCAGTGGACTTGCAGTCCTCCACGTTGAAATATAAGGAAGTTTTTACACTTCTTCTCAAAGAGTAAGACACTTAAGTATCTCACGTAAAATTCCATCCGTGGATTATGAAATACAAATCGGAGAGTAAATTCAACAGTGTAATGATTAGAACTTCCTACGACTCAGAAGATTTTCCCCATTGATTCATAGCCTTTTCTTGTTTTTCATATTTAAGTTCAATGAACTCTGTTGTTTTTGGGTGAGTGAAAAAATGCCACCAATTAAAAATTCGCGAAAAGAATTAAAATAAGTCTCTATTGCCTAACGTTAAACTACATCAACTCATAAAAATTTTATTTTCTTGAATATTTGAATTGTGACGACTAAATCAACTATAAACAGACCATAAATATTTCAACAAACAAATAAATTAATATTGAAAAAAGTAAAAAGATGTTTCATTTTTCCTACTCAATCTTAACAACTTGGACTGTTGGGACACACTGTAGATTCAACAAGAATGACAAATAATAATTTAACTAATCTGGGCAGTAGAGGGATAAACCATTGTGCGAATAAGTGGACTGTCAGAAACTATATTCTTATAAGTCCTGTCTGAAGCTGGACTTGGTTGTAAACGAAAGCTTTAAAGAATTATTATAAGGTAGGTGAGCCAAATGAGGCCCACTTAAAGTTTGACGGTTTATGGAATTTGATTGGTATAACCTGGAAAGTTTCAGTAACGAGTGGTTATCATCCAATATGTTAACTTTAAGAAAAATATTAGTAGGAATCAAAATTTACAGGACTTTAAGCTATGGTTTACAGTTTCCGAAAGCAGGCAAATGGGCCTTATTAGGAACAGGGTGTTCAAAATTAGGAATAAATAGGTTAAATAAGAAAATAACTGAAAAGAAATGTGAATGTATTGTAACAAAAAATGTATTGTTAAAAAAATAAAAAGTTATAAACTGTGAATATTAAAAAAAATAACATTTGTTCTTATAATATAACGATCAGAAGCCAATAAATGAAAATTTTGTATCTTTGACATATTTCCAGCTAAATAATGTACAGCAGAGCAAAAAGTAATGAAATACTTGATTCATTCTGAAAATCCACATATGATGAAATACCCCAAAGTATAAATTTATTTTAAAAGAGGGCATGTACCAAATATGGCCCACTCGGACTCCCTGTCTTTTCCCCTCGATTTTCCATGTAGCTATACTGCCATATATGAATCTGTTTATAATCTATGAGGCGCTTCAATTTCATATTATGGATAACTTACTTTATGATATGAATATGAGCAAAAACGTACTAACCTAAAACGCTTCCAACGTGCACATTAAACAATTGATTCTCATGCCACTCCCGGTAATAACTACGAACTAATACAGGATCAAACCACCGCTAAAACCTACCAGCTAGCTTGGGTACTACTTTCAGAGTCGATGGTGGGCCTTGTTAGGAGCCACGCCTTTTTTGGCTCACCTACCTTATATCAGATAAAGAATAACCAGAAGGAAAAGTAGAGATTAAATAAGTGGGAAACTATGAGAGGAAGTTTGACAAAATGCTATCGAATATTCTCTCACTGTCAGAGAGGATAATGGAAAGAATCGTGTGTTCGTATGTGTAAACAATGAATAAAAAGTGAATGCTGAAAAGTGAAAGGCAAAATTTGAGATAACGTATGAGAAATGATGATAGACTGGTATATTATTCACGACACCAATATGTTTCTTTGAACATGTCGGAAGAAAGTGAAAGCAGGCGATTCTTAAAACATTCCGCAGATGTATTAACGAAATTAATATTCTTTTCCTCGGAAGTCAAAAAAACCCTGCAAACTCGAGATAAGGCAGACATGCTTTTTTATTTAAGTTGTCCGCGAGCGAGAGCTATGTCTCGGTGTTCCTCTTGCTTTTTCTGTGTCCTAGAAACCATTTTCGGTAATTGCTTTGTTATTAAAAATTGACGAGTGAAAAACTTTTGTGTTCAATCCATCAGTATATTGGAGCGAGACATGGAATATGAGGAAAGAGGAAGTGGGGAGGTTTGATGCTTGATGGATTTGACGTGGACTAGAGAAAATTGGATTGCTGAGGAGAAAACAAATGAGGATTTAATAATTACCGGAAGAGGAGTCTATACAGGGAGGAATCAGAAGGGAGATAAAAGTAAAAGGGTAGGAATTGAATTAAGATTTGGCATAGTTTCAAAGAATGGGATGCTTGTGAGAAGACGATCGGAAAGGGTTTCGTGTGGGGAATTTGTAGTGGTAAATCAAGGATGAAACGTGAGGTAGAACTATTTTTACTACCCTTTTTCATTAGTTCTTTATTTTAAACTTTTATTATATAATAAAAAGATATTGTGCGTACGAATTAAGGAATTAAATTGAACCATGAACAATTTTATTTCCTGAGTATTTCTTTTGGAATCTTTGTGTTTTTTTTAACTACTTCACATTTTCAATCGAAATAGTTTTTGGTGTTCTTCCTTACATTTAATTGATTATACGGTGTATTTTGTTGTTGACTAATGTGTCTGGGCGCAAGAGAAAGTCCTCCGGCCACAACCTCGTTCAATCAATGACAACACTTGTTCAGTCCTTTAAGTTGTCTCGACTCGTATTTTTACAACCAAGGTATCTCATCTCACCATTCACTATCAAATGGTTAAAAAATATTCAAAATATTCTCTATAAAGCACTCTTGTAATATATCAGGTATAAGTAAATACCTTACAGAATCTTTTTGGAAGATTAGATCTCGCAAAACATCTTTATTGAGTAAATGAGCACTCGTCTCAGGCTAAGGACGGAACCTGGTAGTCGCGTGGGAGGGGAGATGGGCGGAGGGAGACGAAATAGGACGCGTTAAAGGACGATTTCCGCAGAGTTGCGTGCGTGCCAGATGCGGCTAAGATATGATAATGCGGGGGGAGGGGGAAGGAGAGAGAGAGAGAAGGGGGGGGAGAGAGGGAGGGAGATTTTAAAGTGGTAGAGAGCAAACGAGGCTCCATTTTCCATAAAAGGAGAAATTCTGCGTATGCGATGCGAGTATTGATAAAAGGGAAAAGGGGAGAAAGTGGATTAATGGGGTAGTTTTAAAAGGGGAAGAAGAGAGAGTGGGTGAAACAGAACGAAACAGCGGAGAGAGGGAGAAAGGGAGGAGGAGAAGTTGGCGTTTTTGAAGAGGGTAGAGGGAGGTTTAAAAGAGAGAGAGAGAGGGAAAGATATAACTTTTTCCCACTCTGAATAAATGGCGCCAAGTTCGCAAGGGCTCTGATAAGTAAGGTAGCAAGTGTTACCGGAAAGGTTTGGGGAGGGGGGAATGAGAAATGGTAAGGAGAAAGATGGGGAGGGTGAGGAGGCATAATTATATTGACACGAAGAAAGATTGTGACACCGAGGGGAGGGGATGGATGGTAAGGGGGGTTGCGTAGAGGGTTTAGGAGTCGGGAAGACAACGAAGGCTCTTCGAAGACGGTATGTAATTAATGCGTGGGGTCATGAAATATGGAATGGATTCCGGAAGAGATTTTAGTAGGATTGTGCGGTTTTGAGTACCCTTTGAGGGGGAGAGGGGGCTGGAGCGAAGCGCGGGAAGGGGAGAGAGAAAGAGAGAATTAGCTGCGATTCGGGGAAAACAACGTCATCGATGGAGATGCGGAACGGCGTCGCTCGGATTTCGTTGGAGGAATCAAGTTTGGTGCGTATTATTTGGAAGGAAGTTGTTCTGGTAACTTTCGTTTAGCATTTGCGACACGCATACTCCTTCGCTGTCGAAACTGTTGCGGGAACAATCAAAAAGAGTGTTGGTTTCATCGACTGGAACAGTAAGTCAATATCATGTCTATCTAAAATGTAGCCTATATATTGTAATACGGTTTTATCGAATGAACTAAATGGAATAGGAATAATTTTGACCAGTACCACAGAACAAAACTTCGTTAAAACATGTTTTACCTAAATAATGCAGTTTTCAGTTACCTCAAACACAAGATGTACAGTAAAATGCCAAGATGAACAAATACGTCGTTTTATCGCCACTATAGAAAATCATTGACTACATCTTGGAGAAGGACTTACGATCTTTTGTAATCTCCAAGAGAAAAATGAAATACGTATTTCAAATCACTTTACAGCACACATTAAAGTCGAACTTTGTGAATTTTCGGTTCGCAGCCCTGTTGCCACGTCTATCTTCCTCAGATTTTCTTTTTCTCGATTCGTTCCTCGGTGGTCGAGACATTTTTAAGAAGAAAATGAGATACGAATATTACACCTGGATTAAAAATCTTATTTTTCACACCTAAAAATTATGGAATAATGCCAGTGAATAAGGTTTATTATAGGTATAGTTTATCTTAAAATATATATACATTCGTTATCTTATAATAATAAGAATGTATTTTAGAATAATTTCAAAATCAAATAAAACTATTCAGGTATCAGTTTACAATTCTATACCTTCCAATAAGTGGGATGCAAAAAATTTGGAGTTATAAAAGGATAGCTGAAGCTTTTTACAAGAATAGTATTTTTCGGACTCAATTCATGCAAGATCACGACCTCTCCTTAGAGAGTCCAGTCGACATTTCATTTAAACTGAAATACCTCGAACCGATTCTTTTAAAAGAGAGTTTACTGACTCGAATATCAATGCCGACCAAATTTTCTTCTTCATTATCAAGCAACAAATAACTACTTTTCAGTGGGGCTTGGTTTTTTTACGGAACTAGGATTCAGTTTTTCCCTTGCTTCCACCTCTCTTCTGAAATGTTTCAATTAGAGCTCCGATTGAAATGACTTTCACGACCGTGACCCAATTCCGAGCGTTTAAACACGGAATCTCAATAAGTCTTCTGTTAGGCAAAGGACACATTATGCATAGAAGATTGAAGGATTTCTTAATTGAGCAAGTGTCTCTACGTGCGGAATTTATTATTATATATTAAATCGACCTCTTCAAAGACTATTAAGGGTATCATTTTATAAAATTAACGAATCATAGGTTTTTCTCCCTACTTAACAGTTTACTATAACTTCGACGTTAGCTGATCATTTAGACAGATGAGTACATAAAGGTCTAAAGATTATTCAACGAATTTTGAATACGGTTTAAGTTGATTTTATTTTGATAAACTTATACATAAATGATTTATTTGATGTGATATTGGAAATAAATTAATTCATAACTCAAGAAAAGTTACTTTCTTTTTAACTCTTAACGCATTAATTATTGAATAGACCAAATGACTTTCAACAGATATTTAACTCCGTAATCATTTTCAATAGTGCCAACGCAATTACAGACTTCATTCCCGCTGATGTTGGACATGATGTCTTTCCTGAAACTAAATTTGAGTTCTGTTACGCTGCTAAACGAAGATATTTCAAGCAGTAGCCGCTGCTGACGTAAAAGTTCTTCTTAAGGCTTCTGATTACTTCTTCCGAAGGCGAATTAAGTAGTTCGGAAGAGATCATGAATAGTTGAATGATTCTCATACCAAAGTGAATCTTCTCGTTAGGTCGGTGAAGTCGTATCGTGAGTGAGGCTCCCCTATCTCGAGGTCTTCATCCTTGATGTCGTCAAGTGTTCTTTCACGTGTGGTTTCTTAGATAACGAATGATGTCTGGAGCGATTCGGAGACGAAGCGTGAGAAGTTAAAAGTCGACATATTCTTAATTTATTAGAAGTATTTGCGATAACCATGATTACTGCCTAAATCCGAATTTTGTTCGTGATCCATCAAGTAAGAGATTATTTTCTAGTGGTTTATTTAGAATGTTGAAAATAAAACTTGGTAGATTGATTAATTACGTTTATTTAGAAGTTTGAGAGGGTTATTTGAATTATGTCCACTATAACTAAACCTATCTATGGTCATTTTTTCGTGTCAATGTTTTCTATGATTTTCAAACATTTAAAACTTGAGAAAATTGAATAAATGGAGTTCTGATGATGTTGGTAGTGATATTAAATGGCAGGGAAACCATGGTAACGCAAAAACGAAAATATTTGTGCAAAGGTTGAATAATATTTTGTTTCTTTATTTCTTTCAAACATATGTGATTAATAAAAGCTTTGGTCGTACTCATTAATTTTATATGGTTCGAATTTCTTTTTATAGCGCTTTTTTCTTTAAAAAATTGCTTATATATTCGATTTGTTTGCCCGTCTATTCGGGCAATATCTCTGTAACCCTGCAACTTGGAAAAATCCAATTTTCAGCGTAGATTGTTCTCTATGAGGGCTAGAGGTGATATAAAATTTGTGGATCTAGAATTAGTTTCCGAGGATTAATCGGTGTCATTTTCCGGCCCCCTTGTTTCATTTATGTCCTCCGTAAGAAATGCATGAAATAGGTGCAGAGCGCTAAAAATTTGCATTTTTATATTGTTCAAAATTAAGATAGGAGGTCATTACATAAAAATGTACACAGATGAAAGACTGAGGTTTATATTTTTTGAAAGCAATTCAAATCTGCTCCAGAGGAGATCGAACAATTGTTTTTAATCCAAATAGAGGGAAAATTTGTAAAAAAATCTTAAATAAAACTGCCATATCAACGAGTGCACAGCTTTAAAACGGAAAACATATTATCATATGAAATTGATTTAATGTATTTTAAAAAGGGAATTCTATAGACTATGAGAACGCTAATATCAACCAGAAATGTTTTCTTATGATGACGTCATAATCCTAAAACAAGGGAAAAAGCGTCTTATATAATTTGCACTGCAATTCTTCCCTCACTTCTTGGTATATGGCTATAGTACATCTTGCGATCCCGTGTTTGCTCTTTTGTTTAGTGGTAATCAATCCTTCGTAATGTATGTACGTATACAATACTATGGTTATTCTCAAATTCCGATGATGATTGTAACAGGCGACGGAATGGGACAATTCTGCGCGTCCGATTTGGCGACGGGACAGTTCGACGGTGGGACAATTCGGCACCTGGAGGAAAAAGCAACAACTTTTAGTTGGGTTGAGTGGTTGGAGGTTCGAGGCGTTCTATTTTCTGCTCCCGGGTTGTATTGAATGGTCGGGGGTTGAATTCTTTCTATTTCCTCTCACTGGGTTGGGTCGAGTGTTTGGGGGTTGGATTCGTTCTATTTCCTCCCCCCGGGTTGAGTTGGAGGCTGTATTTGTTTTGTTTCCTCCCCTGAGTTTGGTTGAGGGGTTTGTGGTTTGATTATTTCTATTTGCTCCCGCCGGGTTGAGATTAGTGATTTGGGATTGGATACTTTCTATTTCCTCCCCTCGGGTTGGGTTGAGAGGTTGGTGGTTGGATTCGTCTTTCTGGTGTCGAACTGTCCCGGCGCCGAATTGTCCCGTCACTGAATTGTCCCGTCGCCGAACTGTCCCGTCGCCGAATTGTCCCGTCGCCCAATCGGTCGCGCCGAATTATCCTATACCCAAAGGCGAAACCGGTTGTATATTAACATTGTTAGTGGAAATTTACAAGTTTCTTTTTCATTTAAATTCTGATAAGGATTATAAAGTCTTACGTCATAATTTCTTTAAAAAATTAAGGTGTCATAATAACGATCGTTTACGAAATTAGTTAATTTTCCTCCTTGTTGGGATATGAAACAGATGTATCAATTTCCTGCCATCACTCACAGATATTCTATCTTTACATAAAATATTCTTACTAAAGTTTGGCAATAGATTATCCACCCGTTTCTAGAAACTTTCTCTGTTTTCCTTAGGGATAGCGGGAGGATTATTTCCAGAGATTTCGGATCTCGTACTGCTACTTTTGTGATCTATAGCTTTTGATACATTTGCCGCGGATCTGCCAAATTTCGCGAAGATATTCCTAAAGACGACTCTTTAGGAACATCCTCATTCCATTGTATTTCCTCTCTAATTGATGAGTACTTCTTCGTTCGTTCCGTTTGTTCCGACGAGTA
The DNA here is from genome assembly GCA_028673005.1 of Tanypteryx hageni. Lineage (NCBI taxonomy): Eukaryota > Metazoa > Arthropoda > Insecta > Odonata > Petaluridae > Tanypteryx > Tanypteryx hageni. The sequence continues at coordinate 12,623,522 of CM054118.1, read as the reverse complement.
TCTCTCGGATTTCTTCCGTGAATTTGGAAGTTTTGCTTCCATGGGAAAAATAGATATTTTGAAATGAAAGAAGCTTAAATTCATCGTTAGGGCGGAATCTCGGCATTTCCACCGCGGAGTGCCTCAACATTCTACTTGTTCCGTTCACTGGCGTCGCGTACTTTAGTAATTGCGATAATTACCTCAGTGCGATCATCTGGCGTACGATGTGCGCACGCCGAAAACGTGGGCGTTTATATGCTCGGTTTATATAGACGTATGTTTTTCTGCAAATGACATTGAAGTGACACCGCATAAATGCCGATTACTCGGCGCTTTCCTGGCAAGTGGTCTCACATAAATTGCTTCAATTATTTTACCTAAGATACGTTAGGTAGCCTGAGTTTATTTTTATGAAAAGATTGGGAAAACCAGATATATACTTTTGGTTACTAAGCCGTCGTCATCAGTGGCGACTCGTTCTATTTATGGAATGTACTATTGGCGAATCGTCACTAATTACGGCTGCTTTGTAGCCAAATGGGATTATGGTAGTTTTAAATTGTTATGGGTATCTTTTTTAATTTCACGATTCCATTCCATCCATAATTATTTTTTAATTACTCTTAGTTAGTTTTTCGTTAAAAAATCTTTTTCTTGACTTATCATAACATAAACAATGGTTTGGATATAAATTATAGAATACCATTCCGACGAATCGTAGAATAAGCTTATCAAAAGTTATGTAGGCTAAATTTTATTCATGAAAGACAGTTATGGGAAAGAGTAAGATTTCTCGTTCAAATATTGCTTTGACTGAGTACCGTATAGGTTTGGGAGACTCAGCCGTTTGCTTAAATTAACATTACAGGTTTCCCTCTCTTTATGCGGAGGTTGCGTTCCAGGAAAGTGACGCATAAAGAGAATTCGCATAAACAGAACCCATATTTACATGTAAAAGATAGGGATACGTTCCACGAGCAATCCTAACTCCCCTCCAAGACGATTTTCTTTCGCTCCATAACGACTTCTTATGCGCTAAATACAAACTTAAAAGAATTAACACTGTAAATTACACTCGCCAATACAAAGAACCGGCGAACACAAATGGTGGCTGTTGTGGGTGACATTATAGTGGAGCACTAAAGTGTTGGATAGTTGTCTTGGCCCAACGCGTTCCGCGGGCAAGGAGACAAAACTTCTCAAGTTTGCTCAGACAGTATCACAAGAAATCTCTTTTCATCTCTACTCTACTATATCCTCTCAACTCGCATCTCTTTTACCGTAGTACTAATACGCAAAGCATAAGAGACTGTGCTCGGTCATTTCACTCCCGGTCTTTCAGCCCCCGGTCTTTTCTCTCCCGGACTTTTCATCCTCGATCTTTTGACTCCCGGTCCTTAAACTCCTAGTAGTTTTGATTCCCAGAGGGAGAGGGAGATGGATTGAAAGGTAGATAGACGGAGTGAGAGGGAGGTAGACAGAGTGAAAGGGAGATAGACGGAATGAGACGAAGGTGGAGGGAGTTAGACGGAGTGGGAGGGATATAGACGGAGTGAGAGGGAGATAGACGGAGTGAAAGGGAGATGAGATAGGTGGAGTGAGACGGAGATAGACGGAGGTGGAGGGAGATAGACGGAATGAGAGGGAGATAGACGGAGTGAGAGGGAGATAGACGGAGTGAAAGGGAGATAGACGGAGTGAGACGGAGGTGGAGGGATTTAGACGGAGTGGGAGGGATATAGACGGAGTGAGAGGGAGATAGACGGAGTGAAAGGGAGATGAGATAGGCGGAGTGAAAGGGAGATGAGATAGGCGGAGTGTGACGGAGATAGACGGAGGTGGAGGGAGATAGACGGAGTGAAAGCGAGATAGTCGGATTTCATCTATCTCACTCTATCTCCGTCGTTCTCCCTCTGGAAATCGAAACTACTAGGAGTTTAAACACAGGAAGTCAAAAGACCGAGAACCACAAGAGACAATGAGAGACTGAATGGTCGGCTTGTGGTGTATTGGAGAACTTTTTTGCACTTGTATTGCCCTGGCCGCATAAGAGCGAATGGAAGACGTATAAAAAGAAATTCAGGCAGCAATAAGTTTGTCGCATAAAGCAAACCCGCATAAAAAGAGGGAACCTGTACTTTCTATTGTCTTAACCCTGCCCTTTAATTCGCTGAATATTTTCATGTTTGTTCGTTCCCATTTCTCTTTGGCAATAGGGGTAAACTTGCTGTTGGGCTGAAAGAAACATTCGTGAGTCAAACGGATCAATGATCAGAGTGGGCGTAGTTGTTTGTATTGAATAACACGATAACTCAACTTGCTGACGTCATTGGAGGTGACAGTATGGACAATGATGCCGATTAATCGAATATTTCTGAGTATATGTTACCCACAATGAATACAATATGAATTCCGAAGATACTAAGAGGATTCTATGGGTGTTAGCAAGAACTTGAGGGTTTTATCCCGGAATTATATGATAACGGAGAACGGTAAACCTACCATTTAGCTCGCCGCTACACGTTGCCATTTTCGCCAATGACTTTTCGCGAGCTTTATTTTCCGTGTCTGCGATAGCGACAGGAATACCTATTTTGACATAGCGCCGACATCAACAAATATCAAACATTAACCTCATATGGAAAATCGAATGTGTTTTAGTTCAGAGCCAATGAACCGCACACCGGAACCTCTTATAACACGGTTTCGCTACAACACGATTTGTTTTATTATATAAAAAATTCGAACAACGCGGAGTTTGGTTTGCATTAACGCGGTTTGGCCAGACTTGGGGTGTGGGATTCCAGATGGTTGAGCGAGGAAGAGACTTGTGGGAGTGCACGAATGCTTTATTTATAAGCTTATACAAACGAAAACAACACTATTTGTACGCATCTGTGAATCAAAGAGTAGTTTGGGAATATTGGATCTGGAGGAGGACGCCTAATAGGGCAGAGAACGCAACACCTCTTTCACTGTTCAAAGTTCGTTTTGTATAACATGATTCGCATTACACGTGACTTTTTACGGAAAGCATCCCCCGTGTTATAGGACGACCGGGTACACTTGCTAGCGGGCGAAATAAAAATTAATTTCCACAATTTTATATTTTCATATTTATGAACAAGTTTTCAATTAATGGGCCTACCAAAATTCGCATCGGTGTTAGTTACTCGAGAGCCGAAAAAGATTCCCGTGTGCTCCTCAGAGCCAATGGCCGAGAGGGTGTGCGTTTCCATCACCCGGTTCGCAGTATGCGATACATTTGTGCGGCGCATCCGTTGTCGAATACGGAATACGGCGAATCGATTCCTATAGGTTATACGGAAAAAGGAGTGAATTTCCCCAACCGACACGTTCTGGTTGCAGTTCGCGAGGGCCTTTTCTCCATATCCCCTTCTTTCTGTTTCGAAGGGAGAAAAAGAAACGTTCGGCGTAGGGATCCTTTGCCGCGTTCGTCGGAGGAACCACGTTTTTTATAAAGGAATTATTTTTCTACGCCGCTATATGTTTTTCCAAGCGATCTGAAAAAGGGTACTCCCGCCTTTCCGTTTCACAATAATATTAAAAGGATTAGGTTTTCTTTCCTTTCCCTTGCACTCCTTTTTCTCTCTCATTTCTATCTCGTTTCTTTGTTTAGTTTGCATTTCCATATTCACGCCGTCCTCCCGCTGTATCATTCTACTGAATTTTCTTTCCTCTATCCTAGTTTCTCTACATCCTATCCCTATTCTGCCGGCCTTGCTAGAGGGGTGGTTTGCATGCTCTGCTTCCAATGCGATGGCGGATTCGAATCCTGACGAAAGCACGGTCGTATGCGTTTTTATTTTTTACCGTTGTGGCGCTCATTGGCGGTTAATGAGCTAATTAAAATAAATAAATAGAGTTATTCCTTTCTCTCCCAGTCTGCATACCTTTTCCATGACCTTTGCGCTTGTCCACCTTTCCCCTCATTTTGCTTCAACTTTCTCTCGCTTTCTAGTGTAATTATTGCATTGGTTTTCCCTCCCTCTCATCCTCCCTTCTTCTCTTCCGTAGTCTATCTTCCTTGTCACATTCTTCTTTTACCATCCCTCGTCCTTTCCCCTCCATCTTCCTCTATCTCCCTCCTGTCTTTCTCCTCTTCATTCTTGTCTTTCTCCCCCCATTTTTTTCTCACTCTCTCTCCCTAAGTTTACCTCACCTTCCCCTCATCCTCATTCTTTTTCTTTTCCTTATTTCTTTTTCTCTCTCTAATTCCTTCCCTTCCTTTCTCTGTCCTCTCCTACCTTCTCTTGATCCCTCGATACATTCCTTCCTCTTCACCTTCCTTACCCTCTCATTTTCTTCCACTCCTCTCTTCCTAACCCTCTTACTCTTTCTAACTCCTCCCTTCCCTCTCTCTCCTTCTCCCCTTCCATCTCTGCCTTCTTTTCTCGCCCCGCCTCCCACTTTCTCTCTACCTTCCTATCATTACCTCCCTCCTTAGCTCTCCTGATATTGCCATACCTTTGCTATTCTCTACCTTCCCCTTCTCTGCCTCACTCTTTTCCTCCTCCCTCTCTCCCTTTTCCCCTCTTCATTTCCCCCTCTTCCTTTCCCCTCTTCCTTTCCCCCTCTTCCTATCCCCTCTTCCTTCCCCTCTCCCCTTATCTCTTTCTTCGAACCTCTTTCTGTCTCCTCCCCCTCTTTCTCCATCCCTCCACACTCACCTTTATCTCTCTATTTATCCTCTCTTCCGACTCTCCCTCCCTATTACTCGCCCTCTCTCCTCATCCCCACATAGCCTCCTCAGTCGCTATCTCCCACGCTTTCCTCACACCCCCTTTAAACCTTCTCCCCCTCCCTCTTATCTTCCTTCCCATGACGCGCCCCTCTCTTAACTTTGGCATGCAAAGTGGAAAATGTCTTTGGGTGCTTCCTCTCCTTTCCTCAAGACGCATGAAGTTTCTCGAGACTTAAAAGCTTCTTCTTCTCTTCAGACTCTTTCTCCACATCCCCTCTTTCCCTACAAATCGCTGACTTTGCCGCCTTGGAAAGCAAGAAGAACGAGGCTCCTTTTTACCCCAACCCTTTTTCCTCCCTGTAGATTCAAAAGGCAATTTTCCCGCAGGAACGTTCCCTCTGCGCTCTTTGGAGCAGACAACACTTTGCGGAACTTAATCGCCCAAACTCTGTCGGTTTACCCTCTTTATTTGTACATATGCGCGAGAAAGCCCCGCCATCCACGCCTCGAAGCTGAGATAATATGTCGCCGGCCGTTTTTCAGTCGTTTGTTAGCGCCGGCGTCACTTCAAGTTTTAGCAACCTGCTGCTGTACTGTGAGAGATTGTTCGAATACGTCGCCGGTTTTTATTTCGGTTACACGTGTTACTTTGGTAATGTTATTACGCATTTAATTTGAAGTCATATATATTTTAATGAATTACGAAGACAAAAGTGTGGCGATAGCAGTTCTACTAATTCCATCAAGTGGTCTAGACTGGAGTTTTAAAAACATTTTGCATGGCGACCCAGTGGAATGTCTCGCTACCCAGTCGAAGGGAAGGCAACACGGAGAAAATATGTTCTGAATTAAGTTTTCCTTGACTGTTGATAAAAAGTAATAAAAGATTGGCATTTATATAATGAGAAAATTTAATTATCTCTCATTTATGATATATTTCAGCTGGTTAGGTATTAAGGTATTAAAAAATACGGTATGGAAATAAATACAGAAAAATCCAAGGTCATTCGAATATCGGGTAAAGAAGAGAATCTGAACATAACTATTGGGGGAAAGCCATTAGAACAAGTTTCAGAATATAAATACCTTGGAAGTATCATAACACGAGAGGCAAAATGTACGGATGAGATCAAAACTAGAATAGGAAAAGCAAAAGCGGCTTTCAGGAGAAAGAAACAACTACTTACAGGGAATATAAGGGAAGATATCCGCAAGAAGTTGATAAAATGCTACGTATGGAGTATAGCATTGTATGGGGCAGAAACATGGACGCTAAGGAAAAATGACATCAAATACTTGGAAAGCTTTGAAATGTGGACTTGGAGGAAAATGCTGAAGATAAAATGGACAGATAGGATGAAAAACGATGAAGTGCTACGAAGAATAGGAGAGAAGCGAATGATTATACAGACTATCAGAAAGAGGAAGGCTAACTGGGTTGGACATTACCTGAGGAGAGAGAGTATGATTAAAGACGTGTTAGAAGGAAAACTAGATGGGAAAAGGGAAAGAGGTGGGAAAAGGGAAAGAGGTAGGAAAAGGTTTCAGCTGATAGACGATTTGAAAGGGAAAGAGAGTTATCAAGATATGAAGAGGACAGCGGAAAATAGGAGTATATGGAGAACCAGGTTTAACCAAGAATAATCACGGACCTGTCTACGGACAGACTACCTATGATGATGAGGTATTAAGTAATTTCCTCGTGGGGCAGTACTGGGTCGCGACCCGTACCTACTTCGAAAAACACTAATCTGAGCAACTCCTATAACAGAGTTTCCCAACCGGTGGTTCGCGTATCCCTAGGGGTTAGTGAAATAAATCTGAGGGGTTCGCGAGAAAAATTTGGTAATGGCATCTTTTTCACTTTCTTGGTTCTACAATTCTTACAAATATTTTAATTTCTTTCAAATTAGTTGCATGGTTTTATTTTAAAATTTTTTTTATGCTTCAAAAATTATATTTGAATTTTACCGGGTACTAACTAGAAACTGTTGACAATATCAGAAATTCTGATTTTATTGTGAACGTTTACATATCCAAACTTTTTATTTTTTGATGAATTAAACGCGTTCAAAAAGATTTGTTTTTACAAAATTTACTCTCCATTATAAGGGGTTCGTCGCCAAAACTGTTGCAACTGAAGGGGTTCGCGAAGAGGAAAGGTTAATCCAAGGGGTTCGCGACGAGAAATAGGTTAGCTCAAGGGGTTCGCGAAGTGTAATAGTTGGGAACCGCCATCCTATAAGTACTAAGTGTATTTCATTATTAATAATATCAAAAACTTCCACGATGTCCCGACTGAGATAGTTAGTTGTATACTCCTATTGTCATAAAACTTACGGAAATTAGATAGAGGATAAAGTTGAGCTGAGAAATGAAATGTTTAACTCGTAGTGCAGGGTAGTAAAGTAAATATAAATTTATATTTAAAAGGGTTAATTTCTTTCAGCAGTTTAGATTATCATGGGAAACTTACAAATCTGAATATAGTACCTTCATATTTTAATGCGTTTCTTTGGATAAAGTACAGTAGATAACAATTAATTCTCGAAAATTTCAAGTTTTAATTTACGCGTAGAAAAATATATCTAAACAGAATGTTTGCTTCAAATTTTATTTTTATTTTTTAATATGTATTTGTTTTCCAAATGAACAAATCGGGGAGGAATTGAAAGCTTGAGATTTGAAGCTTTACATTCCCCGCATTGTTTGGAAACGCATTTAATTCAGATTAAGACAATTTTTCCCGTTCTATATGGATTTATTTTTTACTTTCTCCATATACTAAGTATAGAGATAGTATTGTTTTCATGAAAAAATCTAATTCGAGATTTAAACGGAAATACACGTTTTAAGGTCCCCTGAACACGTTTTGAATATTTTCTCGATGATGTCTGCGTGTCTGTCAGTGATAGGATTTTTTTAGGCGCTCTAACTCAAAGACTTACACATATATCAATGCCAAATTTTATATTTAGACTGAGTACTATATGATGAAGAGCTTATTAGGTTTTGGCAACAATCGCTGAAACGGAAGTGGATTTTTACTCTAGTCATCTTTTGTTTTTTGGCTTATAACTCTTTTAAATCTTCATATATGTAAATGGTGTTCATTATAAACGTCACAGATAATGTTATTCTCTATTACTTTTTTGAAATTTTTTTCGTAGAACGCATTATTAAGGAGATATTCAATTTATTTAATATTTGCTTTAATATTTGATGAATGTAAAACAGTACTGCAATAAAAGTCGTAGGAACTTTCTACAGCCGTTGTTCGAAACATTTTCCCATAGTGACCGGTCTTTTCCCTCCCGGTGTCCCCCCCCCCCCCGGTCTTTTCGTACCCGGGACATTTCATTCCCGACAAATATTTGAGAAAAAAATTTAATTTTATTTAAAAAGATAAATTGTTTTTATAGTAATTTAAATTAATAATAATTATTATTATAATCACAATAACACAATTATTTAATACAATTAATAGGTTTACATTTTCACAACTATAATCAACTGAACAGGTTAAAGTGTACCACCGATAGTATATGCAACTAGAGAGCCTGTGCTTCGCTGTCATATTAAGTTGATTTTAATTTAAAAAAATAATTAATTTGATCAGACAAATTTATTTGACAAAAGATGTAAACTTCTTTCTTCGTAAATAGAACAGAAGCTTCTATTCATTATTAATCTCTATTAGGATTAAGGATAAGTATATTTTAATTTTTTTTTTATTTAATTTTTTAATTTTCCAAGTGATAAGTAAAAATAACTGACCATGCTAAGTACTTTTAAACTTCTTTTTTCGTAAATATTACAGAATGAACAACCTCAACCAGGTTCAACATAAAGACATACATCAACATAAATGTAAACAAACAAAATGATGTAATATCTTCAAGGGGCTCGCAACTATACATCCAGTACAATTTATCCGTTCAATTGTTTATTTTACTGACAGCACAATTTACCGTAGAATTGTTTATAGTTATGGTGGTACGCATTACCTGTTCAAGTGTCTATACTTCTGGTGATACACAGGAACCGCTCAATTGTTTATAAATATGGCGATACACATTAGATGACCAATTATTTATAATTATGTTTGTACGCATTACCTGTTCAATTTTTATAGTTCTGGTGGTACACATTACCCGTTCTATTGTTTATACTCCTGTCGGTATGATTTACCCCTTAAAATGTTTATTCTATTGACAGTTCAATTTACCCGTTCAATTGTTTATATGTATGGCGGTACGCATTACCTGTTCAATTGTTTATACTAATAGCGGTGCTTTTTACTCGTCCAATTGTTTCTACTACTGCCGGTACATATTACCTATTTTACTGTTTATACTAATAGTGGAGCTTTTTACGGGTTCAATTACTTATACTACTCTCGGTACAAAGTACGTGTTCAATTGTTTCCAGTTCTGGTGGTACGCATTACCCGTTCATTTGTTTACACTAGTAACTGCATATACGATCGGTGTTACACTTAACACGTTCAATTGTTTTTAGTTGTGAAAATGTAACCCTATTAATTGTTTTAAATAATTATGTTATTATGCTAACGATAGTAATTATTGTTGTTAATTTCATTGACTATAAAAACAATTCATCTTATTTAAATGAAAGTACAAATTTTCCCCAAATGTTCCGGGGGCGAAATGACCTAGAACCTTTATCCATATATTGCATTATTGAAGAGGTATTTTAAAAACTAAAATTTTAGCTGCTACAACTACACCATCTACCGGTGAAAATTGTAAAAACTTGACGATCCTTTTTATTTTCTTGATTGTTGGAACTTCGGGGCTATTATCCAATATATATTTTAGTTTAATTCTGTTCTTTGTAAAGTCCTTACATTTTTCTCGCAGTTCCTTAAAATATTTATTATCATTTAACCTATTTGGAATTCGAAGAAGTATTACAGGTATGGAGAAAGTCTTGTGGTGGCCACATCAGATTTTTTGTAAAAGCCCGAGCGCGGGGGTTCGACACGAACACGTGTGTAACTGAGGATCATCCGATAGAATGCACACTAAAATAATGCATCATTTTAATCACGCATAGATAATCTTGGCACAGTTCCTACAATTAAGGTTAACTTACACCGCTTCACGGATCTAGGAGTGTGCTCGTAGTAAATTAACCGGAATTACACATGATTGCCCTTAGCTTACTGCGCTAAACGAGATAAAAATGATTTACGTAACTCTTCCGCGTACGCCAACATTTCGTAACAATTCTTTCGTATCATTTTTTTATGTCTTTAAGCTCGGAAAAAATAAAGAATGTAAACTACTTCTTTTGAACAGTAAATTTTGTGCTTTTTCCATTATTCACATATTATCATTGCGGTAACATGACAAATGGTAAATTTGAAGAGTGGGCATGCAAGTAATTCTGTCATTCACGGAAGTTTTTTTTATTTAACAAGATGATCCAAACGGAACTTATCACGCCTACTTTCCACGTAATTATTTTTATTAAATGAATGTAAGACCATTACTTTTTAGAATCAGATGTATGCTCCAATCATTTACAGATTATAGTATTTTTTTACAGGTTGATTAGCAAAGAATTGATTAGTGCATATACACCACCTTTTTGAACTTCGCGTGCTTGCGCTTCCCGAAAAAATTTTTAATGACCATTACTTCTGTTTCGCGCCGATTATTTGCATTTCTCGTCATGCGTTTGCGATGCCAATAAGGGGAACTTCCTCTACTTTTTTTTTTCAAAGTTCAGTTTTAACTTTGGCGTTATAGTAAAGGACTTATTGTTGTTATGCTATATTTATAATTCTCATTATTAGCAATTTTCGAAGTAAACAGATGTGATAACTCTTGACTTAATTATTTTGTAGCTCAGTTTGAATTTAACCGCCGACGCCGATATTTTCGACGGGAAAATTTAGTTTAAAATTTAAATAAATACAATCATTTTGGAATGTAAGTTTTCCATTTAATATCATATTTGTATTTTTAACGAAATTTAGGAGAATGCGATTTTGTTTTGTTTGGTTTTCATTTTTTATTACGAATTTTTAATGTAAATCTATGAATTGCTATAATCTTGAAAACGTAAGATTTTCTGCAGCGTATTTACGACGCAATTAATAAAAGAAATGCTTCCTTTTTATTATTGTGGAGTATTTTGAACACTTAAAAGAAATGTTATCACTTTCTTACGATAGCTTTTGATTTTCCGTTACGCTTTTCGAACGTAATTAATAAAAGAAATGTTACCACTTTTAAATGCTAGTGTTTTTTGCGGCTTGGAAATAAGTTTCAGTACCCAAGAATACATCTGTGCATCACGAACTCAACATTCGATTTCAGTATTTAATCAATTTAAATTTTAAAAATTCCTTGGAAAGAACAAAATACATCTAAAATCGCATACGAAAATGCGCTTGTGATAAATTAGACAAGTGCCCAAATAAGAGTAATCGCTTTGTAATGCTGAGTTTTCATTTGCTATTACGCGTTTTGAAGAAAATTGAACATTTTTTTCACTTTATATTGCCAGGTTTTCATTTTCTGTTACATTACTGTAACATTTTCTTTTATTTTCTGTTAAAGTACATAATTTATGATAAAAAGTGAATTTTTTAGGATGACTGGGAACCGCAATCCCATAATAACATTGCGTCTTATGGGAAAATAGGACTTGCACTTCGCAAATTTGCATTTCGCGTCAGTTTTCCGGAACCAATTATTCGCGAAGTCCAAAAAGTAGATGTCACTAGACCATACCGAAATCGAGTCCAACTGTAGTCGTTGCACTCTCCTAATGAGTGATAAAAACTGCAAAAACGTCAGTATATATGCAAAATTCGAGGAAATACGATCAATAAGCAAAATTGTACGATCAAAATTAGAATCTCCATTCCTTTCCTGCTCCGATATTACAATTCTAAAATATTTGAATGTGCAAGAGAAAATTACCCTTCAAGATGGATTTCAGATTTCCCATCTAAATCATATGGGAAAGATAGTTCCTAGAATCAAGCCCGGGACTTTGAATTTTCGCAACAGAAACTATCCTTATGTGCTCGGCCTCAGTAGCAAGAGATTTCTGCTAAGTTTCATGAAATTGGTCCATTGGTTCACAAGTTAATAGGAATGAGACGGACAGACAGACACAACGAAGAAACTATGAGCCTCTTTCCATTCTAGAAAGTAGGTTTTACATTATTTATTAGTAGCACTGTTTATAATCATATTATAGCCACGTTGCGAGTCCAAAAAATTAAATATCTATATAACTTGATTATATTCTCCTGTTACGGCGGTCTCTAGCAAAACGCGGGGTTATGTTGTTGGAAAAGGCCGCGTTGGGCAAAACAGTTTTCCACAATTTTAATACCTAGGTAATTTAAGTAAATGCGTGTTTATATAATCCACGAAATTTATCATGTCACATACATAGGTAGAATGCGGCGCGCACTCAATTCAAGGCCACATGTTATTAAAATTTTAACCCGTTAACTGTCACATTTATTTAACAGTGTTGTTGGAAAATCCCGCGTTTTGCTGCATTTCACAACGTTCTTAAAATTATATTTTTCGAATTTTCATATGGCCTTATTTCATAGTCGTTTCTTTCGCTCGCAAACCCTGCTCATTCTAAACTGGTAATGATAAAACACGAGAAAATATGTGTTCAATAAAACGCAATCCTCGGCAATTTAAAAACGAAGATTATTGTTTTCTATGAAAGAGATTTAGCGTTCACTTACATAATTTCAGTAGGAAACATATTCCTATTATTGGCTGCTTAGTTTATGTTTCTATAGCACTGCGGTCGGGAAACATTCCTAAGTGGCGGGCCTTATTCGCAGTTGCTAATGCTTCGACGGTCTACATTTGAATATAGACATTTTTCGGTAGGTTACATAACAATTTGCACCGGTATCTACCAAGAGATCCTCTGTTAGCATAATATAACTGAAAATAAGGCCTTAAAAATGGAAAGCGCCAAAATTTTTACAAAGGTTTCATGACCGTAGTATTAATTGACGAACGTGATATTGCCGTTGGTAAACATGGCGTATCGTCTTTTTTTTCAATCTTAGCTCTGCGGGCCGCATGGAATTTTTTCGGGGCCACATGAGTTCCAATGGTCGTAAGTTGCTCTCCCTTATGTAGCAGCTCCCGTTCTGAACCGTGACCTTTCTTAACCTCTCAGACTGCGGGAAAGTATATCTCTCCCGCATATTTTATTTCGAATCGATATTTCTTCGGCAGCGAACAAAATAAATTCTCTTTGTGCCGCATTTTTCCCTCGAGATAAACCCAAACGAAACGCAAAAAAAAAAGAAAATCTCCACCTCTCTCCCAGTCATCCCTATACATTTTTTTATTCTCCCGCTGTTATCCCGCTACTTTTCCCCGACGTAATAGAGGCAGCGATTCGACGCTTATCGATCGCATAAGCGGAAAGTATATATTTTTTAAAACTTTTTCTCCAACTTCTTTCTTTTTCGCCCGCACGCGCAGATTCTAGCTCTCGACTAGAGGATAAAATAACTTCACTTAAGAAACTTGTTCCAGTATTGTAAGGGCAGCTTCGCGGTTGCTGGGAGTGAAATTTGAAATATCATAATATCACCCGAGGTTATACACCGAGCTTTCCTATAACACGGGGGCGCGCTCTGAAAAAGTGTCGTGTAATGTGAATCTGGATTAACATAATGAAAAGGGGATTGCGTTCCATACATCTTCAGGCACCATTCTCCAGCCTCAAAATCCCAAAAACTCTCTTTGATGCGCATATATGTACAAGTGTTTTTAGCGGTTATCTAAGCCTTGGTGGACTGGTGGTTCGAGTAACTACCATCGGATACTGTGGTCGTGGGTTCGAATCCCGCCTAGCTCTTGGATGTTTGTTTGTCATTCCGAAGTATACATCTTGCCCTCAATAAACACGGATTATTATTATTACTATTATTATTAATGTAATATATCATGATGATGAACAAAGAACTCGACCCTGAAACCCTTTCTCGCTCTGCAACCTGGAATCCCACCAATCCTCGTTAATTCGAACTGTAATCCGCGTTGTACGCATTTTTGGAATTGAAATTCAAATCGCGAAGCATCGAATCATTTTTTCGCTAATCGATATTTCGCGAAATTTCACGAGTACAATTTATCCTCCTTATAACGCTATTGCCCTTCTTTATTGCGCGTTTTTTCCTATTTCTGCTGGAGTTCTACATAAGTACGAAATATCACAATACGTATTCTGCTAATCCGTTCAGCCCTTACAGTCACGAAAAAACCACTTTTTGGGATTAAAAGGAACCCAAAAGGTGAATATCAGCCAAAATCTCGAAGTCACATTATTTCACGATCACAATGATTTTCCTGCGTGTGTAAGTATACTACGTGCATAAGAATGTAAAAATAAATCGTGTAGGCATCATATGCATGCAAAGAAATATAGTGAAATGGGCGCTAATCCTGTCGGTATTATATAAGTTTCAGTAATAATAATCATTTAAAAAATTTAACCTAATAATATCTATGGTTCATTCATTCATATGTATATCGAATCGTGTGGCATAGTTTTTAATGCAAATATTGAAGAATGCGTTCATTTGCATAGGAGCAAAAGGACTCTCGGCAAAATATTGTCGATTTCCCCTTCCCCCTATCACCCCACAAATAAATACGTTCAATTAAAACTGAAACCCATTTCAAAGCCTACCAAGTTGCACTTATTAATCAATTATCGGGAATATGATGAAAAGGATAGGATTTTTAAATCAAAGCAAAATAATGATTAACTGGAAAATCATTCTGAAATTAGGATTATAAAGAGAAATCTCAAACAAATCTTTATTTTTTCTATATTCGGGAAAATTTGAGGACTCTCCTGGGCTCATTTCAGTTGCCCACCCACGCCTCCATATTGTTACGCCTCTGAAAGCCATTTGTTTATTCTCAAATCCTCTGCTCTCGATTTTTATCAGAACGTCTTTACTGATTAGAGACGTCTTATACGATCAAGTTAAAAATCTAATTAAATTTTAATCAGCAAAAATATGGTTCTCCCCAAAACCACGTTTATTTCAATATATTGCGCCGCATTTAAAAAAGTAAATATCTCGAGCGGCTTATTTTTCTCTCTCTCAGCTCGAACGCTTCTGTCACTCGTTCAGAGTTCGCAGAAACGACATCCCACTCCATTTTTCCCTCCATCTCCATCCCTCGACCTCCAATTCGAGCAGGTGATGGTCCGAACATCTCAAACAGAAAAGGACGCTCGTACACACACACCCCCGCGCGCACGCACATACACGAAACTCGGAAAGCTTTTAAGCCCATATGTCGTTTTTTATACGTATCGTCGACCCCTTCTACTGCCGCGCGATGACGGCGGCGTGGCAAACTCCTTTTTTTTCCCAACCTACGCGCGTTACCGCAACACACGTGTGTGCGCCCGCGTGTTTCGCTAGAATACACGCAAGGGTTTCTTTTGTTACTTTTTTATTTTGCGGCCATGCATCTTTTCTCGCGTATTTTAAAGAGGTGGGGATGCGTGTTACCGGCGCCCGTCGCTAGAGGGGAGGACCATAAGGAGGACAATTTTATGCTCCTCTTATTCGCTTTTCCTTCTCCCAACGTGTTTCTCCTAG
Organism: Tanypteryx hageni; assembly: GCA_028673005.1. NCBI lineage: Eukaryota > Metazoa > Arthropoda > Insecta > Odonata > Petaluridae > Tanypteryx > Tanypteryx hageni. Next base: position 12,608,178 of record CM054118.1, on the reverse strand, counting down.
AGCGTTTGTTCTCATATTTTCCAGTTAGTTGTGAAACGGAGCGTTCCGCCGAAAATATCCAACGGAACGATTCAGCTATTTCTCAAAAATTACTAGGCCGTCGCTTTTAGCCCACTTAAATATAATAGTTTTCGAAATCAATGCGTAAATTTGTGAAATTGTCATCTCGGATAAACCGTTATTCTGATGCAAAACGATTGAAATTGAAGTATAACTTACAATTAGACTTGGTAGGATTCAATTGAAATCGTTAAATGTCGATAAATATTCGCGCACCGCGGCAAACAATAACTATTCGCTTTAAAAGTTCTAAAGGTAATTTTTAATAGAGGAGATTCTCAATCCTATTTGGAAAAAACATATGAAACCGAGGCATCTCGAAGAGTCCAGCTTTTCCTGCAAAACCAACCAATGTCATATAAAAAATATCGGGATCCATTCAAAACGTGACCCAGATGCATAAGAGCATAATAAAAAGTTAATATTAAACCTCCGAATGTAAACTACATTACCTCACCAGTCCCTTTGGGAGAATGATAAAAAAATCTCTCCGGATAAAAATAATAAAAAATGAACAATAAAAGGAGGAAGAGGCGGAGGAGGAGTCATGTGACCGAATCTCGCCATATTTTCTAACAGATGTGACTCTTGGATTTCCTTCCGTCCTCTGTTTTTCCCTCTACGCTGGCTTCCTCTCACGGGAGGTTTCGGTTCGGGAAAACATCATCCCATAACGTTACCTGGCGTCAGGGTGGAAGAGGAGGAAAAAAACACCGTAGGTGACGCGTAAGAAGAACGAAGGAAGGAAGACGGGAGGAGAAGGTAGGTCTGGAGTAAGAGAGAGAGAGAGATAAAGAAGGATAGAGGGAGAGAGAAAGTGGGAGAAATGCAGAAGTCGGGAAATGAGGAATGGAGAGGAAAAGGGAGGGATAGGAGAGAGAGGGAGGTTGAGAGGGACGGGGGGGAGAAAGGGAAGGGAGGGAGAGAGGGACGGGAAGGAGAGAGGGATGGGAGGGAGAGGGACTGGAGGAAGAGAGAGAGAGGGACGGGGGGGAGAGACTGATAGGGAGGAATGTATGGGTAGAGGGAGGTCTGTGTGTATTTTTGGCTATTCAACCGCTTGGATTATTATGGGGTAGAGGGAGGGAGGAGGTAGAAAGTGAGGGGGAGATGGACAGGTAGAGGAAGGGAGAACAATACGGAGGTCGTGGAAAATAGGGATAGAATTGAGAGAATAAAAATAGGGTAAAGAGAGAAAAGAGAAGGTAGATATGAAAGCGAAGATGGGAGGGAGAGAGGGAGGGAGAGAAGGGTGGACGAGTAGAGGGAGGGAGAGAGGGATAGAGAGAGAGAGAGAGATAGAGAGGGAGAGAGAGGGAGAAAGAGAGGTATGGAGATGGCGAGGGAGAGAGAGAGAGAGATAGGGAGGGGAATAGAGGGAGGGAGAGAGGGAGGGAATATTGGGATAGAAGAAGGGAGAGAAGGAAGAAAGTGTAGAGAGAGAAGGGGGGAGGAGGGCGCATATAAAAGAAGAGGGGAGAGGAGAGGGAGAAAGAGGGATCCGGAATGGAAAAACCAAATGAGATACGGGAAACGCATAAATATGTATAGATATTTTATATTTTCCGAAAGGTAGAGGGACAGGAAAAGGGGTACCCCTTGTGTGTGTGCGTCACTGTACATGGGCAAAGAAGAAAAAAAGGGTTGAGGTTATAGTGGAATAGGAGGGAATGGTGCGGTCTACTACAGATGGAGGGAGTGTTACGGAATAGGGAAAAGAAGGGATGAGGAAGTGTTAGTCGAATAAAGTTAGTAGTGGAATTATCAGAAAGATAGGACGATGGATTAAGAGAAAGAGAAATCAAAGCGAGTTTGATAAGGGCGGAAAAGATATCTCCGGGTCGGATAAAAATGATTGGAGGGGTTGGGACAGGAATGAGATTTTGAGAGATAGAGCGAGAGAGAGGGAAGGGGAGATATGAAGGGGGAGGGGGAATGGGGGTGGGAGGGGGAGGGAGGGAGGGAGAGAGAGAGAGATGGGGGAGAGGGGAGAGAGCGGACGTAGGAGCGAGCAAATGCGTGGGCGTGTGTTTGTGTAAATATAAAGATCGGAAGGCATATGGGACTGAGAGATTGTGAAGTTCTTGGAGGGAGACACGTGTTAGGGAAAATTGGAGGGATCTGGAGGAGGTCTTCATATTTCAATGGATTAAAAAGGGCCCATGATAATGACAATTACAATAAACCCCTGTCCAACACTGATTTCCCCTACGTGGGTTTGATTATACGCGGTGAAATTAATGGGAGGTATATTTACTCAACACGCATAAAATGTAATTATACGTGGTTCTGAATGGGGCGTACGCCACTTTTTCCCTATGCATGTCACATGATATGCTCGTAGTCTATGAGAACGTGATTTTTTCCATTTTCTTTAATTGGGCAGCGCGGTTTTGCACAACGCGTCCTTTTCCTAAAACGTAACCCCCGCGTTGAGAAAGGGAGTTCGTTATATGTAATGGAGGTAGGGATTTTTATTAACTCACATTTAGAAATAAACTGAAGGTAATTGTCAGGTTAGCTACCTGCGTTAGCCATACCAAACTTTTTATAACTATTGTAGTGGTCAAATCTCTAAATTGCATTCAAGCCCTAGGATTAACTCCATAGTTGCATAACTCAACGTAAACAAATCCATAAAATTGCTAAGGGAAGTCAGCTTAAGGCCGTAATACACTGTTGATAAAAGTCGCACGAGTAGCTGTCTGATAGCAACCTCCCCAGAGTAGACAGCCTCTCAGACAGTGCTATCAACTTGCAGTGGAAGCAACGACATTTGACTCACTATCAGTGTAGACAGGTATCAGTTTAGTCACGAAAGCTCCTCGTGCGGTTCCAGCCAAGTTGGTATTTCCTGCTACTGTCTGAGAGCTGGGTGATGAAAAAACGCGGGCAACAAGAAGAAAACATGGTCGAAGGAAGATACCATTGTACTCATTCAAATGTATGAGTGCAATGTGGAATTATGGAAAGAACGTACCCAGAGGGGGGTCGGATCCTCCCCTCTCTCCTCACCAATGTGCCAACATTTGTGGAATCTGCGATAACCACGCTGCAAACTTGCTACATTTCCTTTTACTAAGCTGCCACTTGCTGCGTTGAGTAATGAGAACTAAAAACGTTGTAAAAGTTTATATTATTTGAGTAGGACTTTTATTTAATCAATTGCTGGAAATTGGTTTTCAGCCTCAGACCCTACGAAGAAAATTTCTGTGTACGTGCATGAGTTATGGGTTGTGAAATCCGAAGAGTACAAAAATTGTTTTAAAAAATAAGCGCAACAAAGACTCTTGCAGAACATTTTCAGACAGCCAATAAAGAAATTCTCGTAAGCACCGAAATTCGATCTTCTGAGATTCCATTTTTTGATTCGGCATTATCTTCAATTTATTTTCTTTTTTCTCTTTTTAACAGTACTATCAACGACAAATGCAGCAGCAAACAGAACCTTCCTTCGGGAACTCATATTGCACTGGACTTCCACAGGGCACAGTGTACACAAGCGCGAGAGTTGCTGTGACAATACCAAGGTCAAGTGGCGTTCAGCTGCTCACAGACATTGAGTCACGCAAGATGCAGGGTTTGGTGGAAGCCAGTCATCACCGGCTTCCTCAATCAGCTTTCCAGCATGGTTATTAAGCTCTCAGTTATGAGTTTAAACATTGCTTGTGTTTTGCCCAGCGGCAAGTTATATGCAGCACGGCAGGCTGTGAAGCCGCACTCGGTCCTAAGTCATCTGCATACCTAAGAGAAGCGAGAAGAGTAATCCGGTGCGGGCATTAGCCTACTCTTGCGAAATACACCGGGGGGGGGGGGGTCAACTGCTTAACGTCCCTTCCGAAGGACTGAGTGTCGGTTTGTGCTATCTACTCAATATTTCTCGTTGTCTCGTTTTCTCATCCTCGCCACCTAGTATCAACGTACAAATAGAGGGCCGGAGCATCTTCGGAATCCTCAAAAAAATTTATTCCGGGTGTCGCTATAGCAGATCTTAAGGTGAGGCCAACACTCAAACCACACCGCCGGATCCCTCGTCACGCAAGATTTGTCTCCGGTTTAAATACCTCGGTGATTTCCTCGCGCAACAAGTGTCCGGACATAATCACCAGTGTATTCCGGCCTTTAGGTCTTAAAACTGAACGCTTTAAGTGCATATATGTCTTACGCCAGGAATGGATTGTGCAGCACAATCTTCGACCCAATGTAGTAAATCCCCGGCAAGAGCCCAAGCAGAGAAACGGGCGATATCGTTCAAGTAGGTAATATTTTGGCAATGAAAGGATGTAGGGCGTAGACAATAGGGGTTTATAACAGGTAGGGACAAAGGGAAAATCGTAAATTAGGGGTTGAGTGAGGCAGAGAGGGTGAATAGGAGGCGGGCGACGGCGTCGCTTGGGACTTAGGGCCCATACGACAATCAAAGCTTAATGATTTATGCGCTCAGACCCTTTTATTGTATTGTATAGGTCCCTTACACGAAGGATATGCGCTCTCTTCAAACGTTCCCCATTCATATGTGGGATGGATTTTAGGCCTATGGCCAGCTCCTTGTTGAGGTACGAAATGCCGAATGCCGCCGGCTCCTTGGTAAGTCACGCGGCGTTGTGGAAAGACAGGCCGAAGAAAAGGATTTGGATAATGAAACGGAGAGTAAACATTGGTGGCGTGGGGTGAAGCTCTTTAAGTAACGATTGTTTACAATACAGGATTTTCATCAAGTCCTTGTGAACTTTTAAAAAATTTATAAATTTTGATGTACTGGTGATAGAGAGACATGCTATGAAAGCATTCTTAAATTTTATAACAGGTAAAATAAAAATATTTCATTCCGATTGTTCGAACTCACTGAACATGTTCTTCAGTTTCTATTTTCTACGCTATTCAGAGTGCAGAACTTTTACCAATGGGAATAGGATCTCGATGATGGTAGGAGACACCTGAGTCATCACCCGATGGAGACAAAACATTAGGGTGCACTCACCCCGACTATAAGTCTGATGCGAACGTCAGGAATAATCTGTAACGACAGAAGCAAGTACACAGCCTTCCCTCGCTATGGTATAGTGTGATTTGCGAATAGTGAGTATATTGCAATAATTTGTTTATTAGATAACTACCTCAACGTATACCGACAATATCTATATCGATGTTTATCTGTCTTTATTTCTGGATAATTAACGTCTTGGATTATTATAGACCCATTTCGAAATCGGAGAGTGATTACACCAATAGAGTCGTGAGAAAGTCACGATCGAAAGCGAAATATGAAGACTTTCGCATGAAATTATCCCGAAATAGCATCCACGATTTCATGCATACATGCATGCTATATAATAGTATCAATTAGAAGTTCGATTTCGCTAAACTTTTTTTACGACTTACTGATTCCTTCTTGTATATTCGCAATGGGTATCTAATTGTAAGAGGTAGTGGAATGAATGGCAGGTCAGTTTCAAAAGCTTAGGAAGATGTCAGACTGTTTATGTAACTCATATTACACAATATTGTTACAGCTAAACTCACCATTCGGGTAGTAGACGATACTCTTTCTCACGATGTAGTCCGCTTCGGCGATTCTCAACTGGCAGTCGAAGACGGTCGGCGAAGGGAGGTCTCCATCGTTGAGCACTTTGGATGAAACGACGTCGTAAGCGCCGCCCCGAAGTGTCGCACGAGTGGATACCCCCTCCAAGGGAAAAACGGCTCTCTCGCTGCTGAAAAGGATGTCGTCGAGAAAACGTCGACTCAGTCTCCATCCATGACTAGCAATTGAACTCAGTTGTTTTATAAGAGGGAAAAGAAACTGCGGTGAAAATTGAAAAAAAATCAAATCATCTCTTAAACTGTACAATTTAAAAATTATTTTTAGAGATAAACAGTCAAAAATATCAAGTTTACAGAAAAATTTCTCGCCAGAGACTTGATATCTCAAACAATTGTCTGATGGTTTGTGCATCTCCCGTCAACAACAGGGACTATACGGAAAGGCCAAACACACACGCACGCAACCGCACAGACTTCTAAAAAGATTTGAAACATTTTCGATTGTTTATCCCTTAAAAAAATATTTTTGAATTGTACGGTTCAGGAGATGATTTAAAATTTTCTTAAATTTTTAATTTCAGTGTTTTTAAAAAGAGCAAACGAGAATAAAATATTTGTGGGACTTACTTAGGGGTGTCGCCGCCTTCCCTTTCTCCTCCGCTCCAAAATAGAGCTAATTTCGGCTCTGGATACACACCCCTCGCCGAGCAGGTTACGTTCACAGTGTTCTCCTTTGGTTTGTACTGGCCAAGCTCCAGACTTTGCTCCGGTGCTGTGGAATGAATGGGAAATAATGGCAGATCGATTTTGAGTAACTTCATGCAGTTTAATATTATTGCCACATTGTTAAATGTTAGCCGGCTAACATCTATCGGAAACCCACACATACGGACACAAATATCCACAGGATTCCCACCATTACATTTCCAAAACCGATTTTCGTAAAGAACTTGAACACATAAAAACATCGCAACACTTCATGGTGACGACAGTCATATAGTGGAAAACATATTACGAAACCGTAAACACCAACTCAATGTAAAATTCACACAACACAAATAATAACACCAAAAATTCAAAATACATTAAAATACCTTTGGCTCCCGGCGTCACCAATAATCTCGGTAATATTTTTTCAGAACGCGATTTTAAAACTGTACACGCCAACAACAATAAACTCGCCAACCTTCTTCACAACCCAAAAGACACAAAAATCTGGAATTTACAAGATTTCTTGCGGAACATGCGATATATATATAAGACAGACAAAACGGCACTTAGAAACACGCTTCAAAGAGGACTTATCACACTTTAGACATAACAGGATTAACAATTCGAGCGTAGCCGTCAATATAAAAGAAAACAACCACCCTATCACCATCCAGAATTTAACACTGTTGAAATCCATACGCGAAGAAAACAAATTCGACACCTATGAGAGCCTTTTCATTAACCAATGGGTGACTGTCATATATCGAAAATTACCGAAAATTTTATGAAGTTGTATTGTATGGCTACTGTTATAGGCAAATATAAAGTTTTTTCGTTAAATTTTTAACAGATATTTATTAAAAAAGCGATTGAAATCGGACGAGTTAATGCCGAACCCGATCACATCCGATAGGTAGCCGAAGTTTGCCGAGTGTTTAGTGACGTCAGCGCATCCCACGACCATCCTAGCCGTGCTAGAAGCCATTGTACCGATATAGAAGTAGTAGCTTCAAAGGCAAAAATCTGTTGTTTTCCTCTATCCGCCGTCTTAGAAGAAATATTGGTAGACGTACTGCACATTCCTGCATTTATGTCGCTTTGTGTTTTGCAAAATGGCATCTGAAGGGTTTTATGTAGCCAGATCCGATAATTTGCCCAACGTCGATTCGTACATGCTTTTACAGTACATTGGAAGTCGTAGAGAGCAATATTCAGATGTTGAAATGCGTGGAGTGAAAGCGGACAGGTTTGTATTACATTTAATTTATAAAACAAGTTCGATGTAGCGCTTTTATTTTCATTTATTGTAATAGTAGGTACTATCATTTCGACTGAAACGCAGAAGATATGTAAAATATAGACGTCTTAAAACAGCTTACCAATATTAAATGAATAAACAACTCTAGTTTAAACTAACATTATAGAATATTTATTTATGTATTATTTCCCATACTGTCCTAGTATCTAGTAAGTAAAATATAGTTAGATAAGTATGAGGCCGAAACTTCGTGGAATTCCACAATAAAATAATACTAGATATTATTTTTTATTTATATTAAACTTTCGCTAATTTCCACAAAATATATGAAGTAAAACACGACAGGTTTCGGTGAATAATCACCATCGCCTGCCTTTACAGAATGATCAGGTCCAATATAGACAAATATACAAAATTAATGTGAATAAACTTAGTTTCGGTGTGTCTTGCCTATGGGAAATGTGGTCAAGTTGTTGTTTTAAGTGTCTATCTGCCTTAGGTATTACCTATACTTGTGAAAAGAAAAACTGTAGAAGTGTTTGTAATAACTGCATATCTCTTTTGTATATGTCGCGAATGTCATCGTTGCTTTGATGGCTTTTTTCTCCCTTTCAGGTCAATGAGGAAAGACTATGTTAGTAATGCTGTTGGATTTGTTAAACTGAAGCGCGAGGGAAAAATTTGTATTGTAAAAAGGCAAGATTTGCCCTGAACACAGAATAAGATAAAGAGGTTATGAAGTGAGTGTAGTTGTAGATAAACAAGAAGATTTAGTCACGTCTGTGGAGTGTCATGACTGCTCTTATTTATCAAAACATGGTCCTTCAAAATACTATGCTGTCGTGGATATTATGAGAACAAATTTATTAAAATATTTAAATTACAGAACTAACTTGATATGTTACATTTGTAAAAGTATTTGCTTAAAAACTTGGTACTTAAATATATGCACTGCAAAAGTAATTATTTGCTTAATACACCCATAGCCCAACGATTTCCGTAGGTTTGTTCTTACGTATTTTCTCGTAGAATAGGTATATTACATTATGGAGGTTTTGTTAAAATCTATATACTAATCTTTGAAACATAAAAATATAATTTATTCTTTCAACATCGTTCTCGAGAAATATATGCATCATGTCAATGTAATGCTGACATAAGTCATAAACTAAAATACGAAGCAATAAAATTACGTACATATAACTAGTACTTACGTTAAAATGATCTTCGCAGACAAATGAAGTTCTACGTTCCGATATATCAGATCCGTATCGCCTCATGGCTTTCAACCACAATATTCTCAGCTTCTTATTTCTTCCGAAGGATCTCGGTAGCGCGAATAAAAATTTTCTCGGGGTTTAAGGGGTTAAAGGTATCCACAGAGGAGGGACTTAGCGACCATCGAGCTGTGTATGCGGAGTGCGAATTAAAGCTCAAAAGACATCCTAAGCCTCTTCGGAATGTATACGCTTTCGCCAAGGCCGACTTTAAAAGTTTCAGCTTACATCTCAAAAGTACCTTTGTCAGTTATCGTGAAAAGACAGAACGATTAGGTATGGAGCCATCATGGTTATTATTTAAGAATATACTAGGAAGAGGTATCAATAGATTTATCCCCAGTAAGTTAAAATCTGATAAGAAAGAACCTCGTTGGTTTAATAAGGAAGTCAGGATTGCCTTAAGACGACAGAGGCGTAGCCACGCAAAATTGAAAAACATACCTACCACCGCTTCCGATGAGTATCGCACAGCTATAGTCCATGAGTATAACAGTGCCCGCGTACTAGCGAGAAAAACCATGCGTAACGCATTTAACACCTTCCGGAATGAGGTATTAAATACAAAATTGAAGGAGGATCCAAAAGCGTTCTGGTCCTACGTAAGAGAAGTCAAGGGAGTGGGTCCTTCAATACCCTCCCTGCGATGTGATTCCGGAGACATCCTTCACGATGGGGAGGATAAAGCTAATCTACTAAACGTTTACTTCGCGAAGGCGTTCACGGCAGGTGGAAATATACTTAAAGATAATCTTATTCCCGATGGATGTACTCGGATGGATAATATTAAAATCTCTGAGGCAGGAATAGCGAAGCAACTGAGTGCGATAAAGCCCAACAAAAATCCTGGACCAGAAGGAATTCCCGCGCGTGTATTAAAAGAACTAGCAGAAGATATAGCTCCCTTCCTTCGGATAGTTTTCGAGAAATCTCTTACCCTCTGTGAGGTTCCTGATGATTGGAAACTAGCACACGTCACACCCATTCATAAGGGAGGTGACAAAGAAAACCCCGAAAATTATAGGCCGATTTCTCTAACATCATTATCATGTAAGATTTTGGAGCACATTATTGTTAGCAACACAATGCGTTATCTTGAGAGTAGATCGCTCTTAGTCAGCTGTCAACATGGCTTCAGAAAAGGTAGATCCTGTGACACCCAACTCGGTCTGTTTGTGAATGATGTTTTATCATGCGGCGAAAATAATAAGCAGGTCGATGCAGTGTTCCTTGATTTTAGAAAAGCTTTTGACAAGGTTCCCCACCGTAAGTTGTTATTAAAATTGGGAAATCTTGGCGTTAATGTTAAAGTCATTAACTGGGTTCGCGCTTTCCTTTGGAATAGAAAACAAAAAGTAGTCATCGATGGTAAGTCCTCGAGTGTGGCAGATGTAGTCTCTGGAGTGCCGCAGGGTAGTGTGATCGGACCTATGCTTTTCTTGCTTTATATAAACGACATCAGCTCAGTTGTAAAAAGTAATATCAGGCTTTTTGCGGATGACACCGTAGTCTACAGAGAAATTAGTGGTCCTAGCGACCATCGTCAGCTTCAGGATGATCTGGATGCGTTATCTGTTTGGTGCAAGGAATGGCAGCTAGAAATCAATCAGAAAAAGAGTAACGTTCTAAACTTTTGGAAATCTAGAAGCCCATCGTCCGTGTTTACCTACTCGATAGATGGTGAGATCATTCCTGTTTCGGAATCCGTGAAATACCTCGGGGTAACCTTGAATCGTGACCTGTCTTGGGACACCCACATAAGACGAGTGATAGGTGCGGCAAATAAGAAGTTGGCTTTTGTGCGTAGGATAGTCAGGAAAAGCACGGAAAAGGTGAGAGAATCCTGTTATTTATCGTTGGTTAGACCTCAAATGGAATACGCAGCAGCGGTTTGGGATCCATATCAGAGGGGACTCATAAAGGATTTAGAAAAAATACAGCGGCGAGCAGCTAGATTCGTGAAAAAGAATTACGATAAAAAACAGAGCGTTACGTTACTCATTGATGAGTTGAGTTGGCCATCGTTGAAAGATCGTAGATTACAGGCGAGACTTAAACTTCTACATAAATATAGGTCGGAGATATTCGTAAATGAAATGAAGGATATTATTCGACAACCAACGTATATCGGACGGAGGGATAATGACGACAAGATTCGCGAAATAGATAGTAGGACGGAGAGGTATAAGGAGTCCTTTTTCCCTAGGACAATACGTGACCACAATAGATAACAGTGAATAATAATTAGTTAGGAACTTGGTGCGCGGCACCCCCTGCCATCCACCGTCAAGGTGACTTGCAGGGTAATATGTAGATGTAGATGTAGAAACGTTGTATTTAAGCAGTGAGGTACCAGACAATACTTATAATCATTCTTAACTTCCATATTCTCCATTGTAGCTACGATATCAGGAAAAGAAACAGGACCAAGTATCAAAACTGCGTGCTTTCAGTACGGTCGTAAGGTTTGCGATGACATCACGTACCCCTTACTACTCTCTCTCCAACCAGGACGCCGTTTTCGCGGGGTATTTAAAAGAGTTATTTTAAACATTTTTTTGCATAATGAGGACGGTTTGACAAAAAAATATTTACAGGGAGTAATTAAGTCAATCACAAAGAATTTAAAAAAAATCTAATTTAATATTTTGACAGTCCCCCTTTAAAAAAAAACGTTATGTATATCGATCACGGCCTTACTCCCCCCTCTACAGTCTAAAGGTTTCCCCTTCCCCTCCTCCCGCTCCCACTTCTCTCCCGCCCACTCTCACTTTCTCACCAACGGGCAACGGTTTAAATTCACGTACGTCAACCGACACACCTGACTCGACAACAGCTACTGATGATGAGAGCTTGGCTCTCGAAATACGTATTTAACGCTCTGTTCTTCACGCTAAATTCCTTTTGTATACGTTCGGAGTTGAATCATCAATTCACACTTCTATTTATATGTTTTATGTTTTCATGATGAGGTGATTGCTCCCAAACAATTGAAAATATGATTGTTATGTGTGTAACATCAGTATTGTCTGTCGGTTAGTCAATAATCTATTCAGTGTTTCATGTAGCATATTCAAATGTTTTAGTTTATCATTTTATTTTAACAGATTCTTTAACTACATGAAGTTATTACGGGCATTGCTCGTACTGCAGTGCTTCCAACTGTTAACTCCTAATGTAATTTTTTTAAATATGTGATATTGTACTTTGTATGCAATAGAGCAGTATAAGTATATCGGGCGAACATTTTTTCTCTAATGAGGTAAATAATGCCGATGTCGTTAATTACAGTAATGGTGGTAGGGATTAATTATATGCGTGTAAACAGCTCACGTTTGAAACAGGAAAAAGGATAGTTTTGTACGAGTTACAATTATATTATTTTTCACAGTCATATGTTTATTTTCGAATCAATGGCTATTTCATCGCGTGAAGTGATGAAGGTTCTCTTTTGTCGAATTTGCAATAAGTTTAACTTTTTCCGCCTTCAGACCCGCGCCGATGTTTCGGCGCTATATAACCTTCCTGGAAATCTAGTGCGTAATGTGTTAAACTTGATTTATACTAACGCGAAAAATAAAATTCTTTCCCTGAAACGAAGCATTTTTTTCTATGCCCAATTTAATTTAAGGAGGTTTGAATGCAGCATTGATAAAAATTAAAACGTCACGACCTATTTTTACTGCCAAGATTGACAAAAACGTGGACGTGGGATCGAACTTGGAGGAAAATTGAATCAAATTTTACGATAACGACCCCCGGTTTTGGAAGGCTCGAAGAACGCGCCGAACGCAGCGATAAGAACATAACGGCTTGTTCCGAGCAGGATTGCCCACTGGACGCAGTGTAGAAGGGCGGAAGGTCGAGAAAAAAATCTGGAAACTACGACCGGAATGTCAGAACACGAAACGAATGCAACGGGGAGAGTTGTAAGCCGCTTGGAATGATACCCACCAACTCGATCATATCTCTCTCTCTCTCTCTGCCGTCACTTGGCGTGTTCGAATCCTATTTATTCCCTTTTCAATTCAGTATAATTCTCGCCCATGCTATGCTGCACTGGAAAGCATGGCGTCAATCGAAGTCCAAACATTTCTGATCACGTGATACGATTCGCTATAATTCGAATTATAGTAAAATGAATCTCCAGATTTAACCTAGTAATTATGAATGATGTTGTATTTGAAACTCGGATTTTTATCTTTTGGCGTAGCTTGGCGTCAACGTAAATAGTTAAAGAATTTCGTGTTTTAGAAAAACCATGCTTAAAACTTGCTCCAATTTATGCTGGTGATAAATTTGACGATGTGAATGAAATTAAATTGTGTAAGTCATGAGACAACTGGGTATTTATGTTAAATATATATAAAGAAGTAAATTTTCAGTTTATACTCACTCTCAGGTGGATCTTTCATGAATTAAACTAGCACATATAACCGAAGTATGTCCCAAACTTGTCTTGATTGACCGCTCTAAAAATAAATTGGTTCGTCTACTCGAATAGCTTTGAATCAGTTAGGTGCTGATGGTCAGCATGAATATAAAGTTAACCTCATAAATTTATTTTATATTTAACTAGCTAGAGTAACCGGCGTTGCCCGGGACCATTTTAAGTCACCGATAAGTGTATAAAATGCTGGGATTAAAATTCAATCATCGCTGAAGTTTTATCTATCAGTATTCCTTCAGAAACTTGACGTTTTGCAATTGAAGGTTTTGAAAAGTGCGCTCGGACGCCTTCCCCGGTAAAACGTTTTTATATTTTTTCTAAAATGTAATTTATTGAATCCACTTAAAAACAAAATTCTAATACATTTCATTGTAAATTTTCTAAACATATGAGATTATTCTCACATAAATAACCATTTTCTTAACGATAGATGGAAAACCGAATTTATTGAATTAAGCACCTCTCCCCAAATTTATTTATTACCATATAGCCTATGTTACTCGCGGGATAAAATTATATATCTACGCGAAGTTTTGTGACAATATTCTCCAAAGCGAACAAATAAACAAACAAACAAATTTCAGATGCATAGATGTAGGTTTAAATTGTTGATTTACCTTTGGAAACCACTGTGCATATTAACCACCACGAAATTCCGGTTAGGTTTTCGTCATCGTTTACATTGGATAGTATTAAAGTTTTATCTTGATAAGATCGCGCCATTTTATCTATCCCAATGCACGCCATTCTGCCGAGATAAACTGTAAAAGGGAGCCTGACCTAATAGGTCCGAAAAAAAAAATCGGCCAACCGACCGTGTACCGCCGTCCGTCCTTTGCATCGGGACGAGAGTTTTGGAACGCGAATCCTCCGGCGTCGAAGGAGATGACCGTCGGTCCGGTCTCCTAATTTGATTGGTTTACGAAACGCACGATCCTCCCCCGCTCCTCTCCATCCTTCCCGCTCACACACATACACACACATGCACAGAGGTCGCGAATCGAACCGCAAAAACATGCCGCCTCTGACGCGTCGACGGGTCCAAAAGTGCTCGCGAGAATCCCCAACAGTTAACGTCCCCCCTGGATGCGATTAGGGCAAGAGAAATCAACACACGCGCGACAAGCCAGTGCGGCAAAGACGAGCCGGATTTCCTCCCCCCCTCGTCTCCCCCAATCGAAACCTCTGCCGTCATCCAAATCTGCACGCGATCGACGAAATATGTTTATCGGCGCCCGTTTAACGTACGTGCTCTCTCGTGTTGCCATCTAGCGGTGGGTACTTCAACTTGCGTGGTGATCATTTGGTAGGCGGGAGAGGGAGAGAGTTGTTCGGTATCTCCCTCCGCCGTACTTTTTAGGTTTTATATCTCTCCGGAAGGTCAGATTTATTATGCTCTGTTAGTCCGTTGGTTGAATTATATGTTTTGTTTTTTTCGTTCGATTTTCGTTTCTTTCTAGCTGTTGTTGTTCGGGACTCATTTTATTTTCAATCTCGGCCGAAATTACCTTTGTTTTTTGTTTCAAGCACTCCATCTCTCTCTCTATCTCTCTCTCTCCCTTTTGCGCTGATACTCTTATTTATTTTTTCAATTGTGCACGGAGGGAGAAGATGGATTGCGGAAACAATTACCGGCTTTCCTCTTTCCCGTGATTTAGTCGCTTTATACGCTCACTATGCACGCGGTTTTAAGGAAAGGATTCTGTGTGATACGTGTGTGGAAAAGTGATGCAGATAGATGAAAGTCGATGAAATGTTTATTTTTATTATTCGAGCAAATGTTTCGCGTGATCCTCTCATTGGACAGACGTGTGCGTTTAATTATCATAATCTAGAATTTTATCGCCGTTTTCTGGCAGCCTTAA